>OW386287.2:209651921-211010971 GCA_936432065.2 Rutpela maculata
AGACGTACGGACTTGATGCTTTAAATTATTATACTGCTCCGGGACTGGCATTCGACGCGATGTTAAAAATAACTAAAGAAAATTTAGAGCTTCTCACAGACATTGATATGATACTGATGATTGAAAAAGGCGTGAGAGGCGGTGTAGCGCAGGTATCTAACAGATATTCGAAAGCTAACAACAAGTACATGGGGGATGCGTTTAATCCCGACGAAAGAGAGACTCACATCATGTACTTTGACATCAATAACATGTATGGAGCCGGGATGTCTGTTCCGCTACCTACAGGTGCTTTCGAGTGGGTACCCGTCGAACAATTTTATGCCTTAGATATTCCAAATTTATCGGACGAGTCAGACATCGGTTATATTTTGGAAGTAGATATCGAGTATCCACTTGAATTACATGAGCTACATAAGGATCTCCCGATGTGTCCAGAACATATGGTGCCGCCCGGTTCAAAACATTCAAAATTAATGACCACTCTGTTAGATAAAACGCGATATGTAATGCATTATAGGACTTTAAAAAAATGTTTAGAACGCGGATTAAAACTCAAGACGGTACATAGAATTTTAAAATTTAAACAGTCACGGTGGCTAAAGAAATACATTGATTTAAATACGGATTTACGAAAACAGGCAAGTAACGAGTTTCAGAAAAATTTCTATAAGCTAATGAACAATGCGGTGTTCGGAAAGACAATGGAGAATGTCCGCAAGCACAAAGATGTTAAATTGGTAACTAAATGGGAGGGGAGATATGGTGCCAAGTCTCTGCTCGCGAAACCGAACTTTCACAGTTCGACTGTCTTCGGCGAGGATATGATTATTATTGAAATGAATCGACTAAAAATTAAATTCGATAAGCCAATATATGTGGGGTTCGCCATTTTAGATCTTTCAAAAATTATTCTTTACGATTTTCATTATGATTATATTAAAAAAGAATTCGGTGAGCAAGCCAAACTACTTTACACTGACACAGACAGTTTAATTTACGAATTTAGCGACGTTGATATATACAAGTACATTAAAAAAGACATCCATCAGTTCGACACATCGGATTATCCTGTAGACAATGTCTACGGAATACCTCATGCAAATAAGAAGGTACTAGGCGTAATGAAAGACGAATGTCAAGGGCGCGTAATGACAGAATTCGTAGGACTCCGTGCAAAAATGTATAGTTATAAAGTGGAGGGTGTGTCGGTAAATAAAAAAATCAAGGGTCTCTCGCGTTCGGTAATCAGAAAAATTACATTTGAAGACTTTACGAATTGTCTATTTAATAAAGAAATTTTGACCAAAGAGCAGCGATTAATTCGATCAAAGAAACATGAAATATATACCATCAAACAGAATAAGGTGGCACTCAGTCCGTATGATGATAAAAGAATTATAAATTATATAAATACCGATACGAAACCTTGGGGATATAATTTCCAACAAGTCTCGGCTCGTCAGATGACGTCATCGACGCAGTGAAGCGCTTGGCAGTAGCCGTTCGGATTCATTTACTTTAGAGACTTTGATCGCGATGGACGGGTTAGAAAAAGAATTGCAGTACAAGCTTGTACTTATCACTCGCGACGTATATGAGAGGTACATTCAAAATGCATTGAATCGGGGTAATTATCAATTAGTTCATAAAATTTTAGAAAAGATTGTTATACCGGACAAAGCTTTATACTGGATGGCTTTAAGAGATAGTTCTAATTTCGATTTAATGAAAAAAATATTTACGAAAAAACTTCAAAACGATATTTTTATTCAACAGTTGGAATATATTTTCCAAAGAGAATGTATTACTCACCTTACCGTATATCGATTACGAGAAGTAATTAACAGACATTATCCCGCCGCGAATAATAGTTATTTTAGAATTTTTTTAGAAGAATTATTAACGTGTAATGATGATTATATGTCAATTGATTTTTATTCGAAATCGTACCCGGCTAAAAATATTTCTGATAATTATAAAAGTATTGATTGGTCGATTAATAAAGCATTTTGCGAGGCAGCTTACTTTACACAATACGAATTTCTTGAAATTTTGTTTCGAGTAATTGGTAGGAATAATATACATTTCAAATTAGATATTAATTTCAATGAAGAGCATAAGCAGTTAATAAAATGGCTGGAGGATAATATATCCAAAGGTCGCTCTGGGCAGCCGACTGGTTGGAGCTCTGGTCCAGACAGCGGGCACTGGCCATCCACTACCTTAGAAGATTATGTTAAGACGCTTGACATAGTTCGCCTACATTTTTTGTAATTAGTATTAAAGTATTGTAATATAAATATTTTTACATTTAATAAATTAAATTATTTATAAAATGTGTGTTTTTATTTCCTAATACCTATCCTGACATGATGATCATGAGAGAGGCAGGTGAGACAGCTTGAACAGCTCCAACAGCTCGAACAGCTCCAACAGGTGTAACAGGTACCGTACCTGTTACACCTGTTGGAGCTGTTCGAGCTGTTGGAGCTGTTGGAGCTGTTCAAGCAGCCCATATACATATACATATACGTGTATTATATATGGGCTGTTTGAACAGCTCGAACAGCTCCAACAGCTCCAACAGCTCCAACAGGTGTAACAGGTACGGTACCTGTTACACCTGTTCGAGCTGTTGGAGCTGTTGGAGCTGTTGGAGCTGTTCAAGCAGCCCATATACATATACATATACATGTAATATATAGGGTCAGTTTCAACAGCTCGAACAGCTCCAACAGCTCCAACAGCTCGAACAGGTGTAACAGGTACGGTACCTGTTACACCTGTTGGAGCTGTTGGAGCTGTTGGAGCTGTTGGAGCTGTTCAAACAGCCCATATACATATACATATACATGTATTATATAGGGTCAGTTTTAACAGCTCGAACAGCTCCAACAGCTCCAACAGCTCGAACAGGTGTAACAGGTACGGTACCTGTTACACCTGTTGGAGCTGTTGGAGCTGTTGGAGCTGTTGGAGCTGTTCAAGCAGCCCATATACATATACATATACGTGTATTATATATGGTCAGTTCCAACAGCTCGAACAGCTCCAACAGCTCCAACAGCTCCAACAGGTGTAACAGGTACCGTACCTGTTACACCTGTTGGAGCTGTTGGAGCTGTTGGAGCTGTTCGAGCTGTTCAGACACTTAATAAGTATGAGATGCTATCAACTCATTGAAATAAAAAAAAGATTATTAATAACATTTTTTATTAATATAAAAAAAATACAATTAAAATTGTGTAGAATTAATAAAATAATAAAAACACTGGTCTGGCTATCCGGCGGGAGGGCAGATCGTATGTTAATTAAAAAAAGAAATTTATTGGTCTCGCCGGCTGACAGATCGACTTCTCCAAATCTCCGAAGAAATTCTGAGTTCAATGGAGTCTGTAACAATTTAAAAAAATATCTATAAGTATTGAGTTATACGAAACAGAAAAAATATTTTAAATACCTTTCATGATGTCGGCTAAGAGCATCAGCCGGGGCATCTCCTGTGGTGGTGGTGGTGGTGGTGGTTGCGTTACGGGGTCCTGGGGCTGAGGCAGCCCCAGGTACCTCCAGCCCTCCGGTGGGACTTGGCACATCGAACATTGGCATATATTGCCCGCTATCAGCTCTCTAAGCCCCGTTTGATTGTGCATCTTTGCAACGTCTAACTGATCACCGCGCTCTGACTCGAGGCGAGAGCTCTCCCCCCCACTTCTCTCTCTCCCTCTCTGCCCCCCACCCCACTCGTCATTCATACACGCACACATGTATACAGAAATAAAAGCCAGTATGGTTAGCATAAATTTGTTTATTCAAAATCCTTATCTTTATTTACAATATACCACTGATATATCGAGTAGACATTCTGCCTAGAGCAGCGTAAATGATTATTAATATGTTTATGACAATGATATTCTAAATTATTTAACATTAAACTATTCATATTATTACAATTATATAAGTCTATAATATTATTATTATTAGACAGATAATGCTGAAGCCATCGCTTCTTTTCCAGTCCCTTGACATAAACTTTTGCTTCTCTCTCAAGTACGTGGCCGTCGATGAAGTCCTGCAGGTCGCCGTACCGGAGATTATCATAAGGCGTGGACCATTGGAGACCGTGCACATGATCAGTTATCCAATTAATTTGCTTCTGAATGTTGTGTGTAAGAAGCCCGTAACTAACAGTCGGTTTAATTATCCGATGTACACACGAGACATCGGTAATATTAAAAATTGAAATTTCTTTACATGTAAAAGCTAACTCCTTTTTATGCTGGAAGCCCTGCACGTCTATTATATACATATTAGTATGGACGAACTATACTGGTTAAAGGATTGTAATAAATCAATCTATCATGAATTATAAGACAATATGCAGCAGTGTCTTTCGGAATATTTTTATTAGTGCTAAATTCCAGCCTAATGTCCACTGCACTCGACTTTACAACCTCATTCTGACACGAACAGTCGATAACTACCAGAGGAGCTTTAGTTTTAAATTTATATTTAGTAAGCAGAGGTTCATTTTCTTTTTCATAATAAGATTTCTGAAATTGACAGAACATTTCATACAGAGTAGCACAGAAATTCTTCTCAAAATTAATATTCAAGTTATCATAGGGATATGATTCCGAATTTAAAAAAAGTTTAAAATTAGTCAACTCGCAGTGATCAAATTCACTCATACGTTTAGCGACTGCATTTTTACGACCCGTTTGAAGGCCGAAAATAATATATCGCGGTGTCTCTAACTGAGACGAAGTTTTAATATTCCAAGTATGCGTCTGCGATTCCATCAGCATGGGGTATTCATGTAATTCCCAGCTTCTAAACGGTACAGGCAAATCGATATTCCTCTCTAGATATTTCATTAATTTTAATCGCTCAACGTCAGATACAGTCACGTGTGGTACACGCCATTGAACGATTTCCAATTCTACTTTAATATTTTCATCGGCTACAAGATTTATGATTGCGTTTGTATCAATACTACTGCGAACGAGTACCAGCTCTTGACGGACATTTAAAATAATTCTTTCAAAGGTCTCTGCGAACCCCAGACATATTTTTAAAGGTATACATGCGTCAAAGTAACCGTTCTCGTCTGCAAAATTATCATCCACATCAGTCCACCCAGCATTTTCTAAGTGATTCGCGTCATTCGGAGTGAATGATGCATATCCCTTCATAACAGTCGCGAGGCCTGGATTTCTACTGCTGTCCACAATTTTACCGCTCACTTCGTATCGTATCTCGTCAAACAGATACAATAACCCCATTTTATCAAAGACCGCTGTGTTCGAAACCGTACCATCCTCTTTAAGTAACCGGCCCCGCATATACAGCGAACTAGCATACGGCGCAGTATACACATCTTGCTGCTGAATGGGTATACGAATTTCGTCGTTATTATTTAAATTTCTGATTGAATATGGTCCATGACTATGATTTTCAAAATTAGTTATAGCGGTTTCAAACGTAGGCTTCTCAAACACGTTTAAAATATTCGGATTCATATTAGCACTTTGTAACCGAGAGAGTAAAGAAAACGTCTATTTTTAGATGTTAACACCTTGAAGGTTGCAGGTGAACTGTTTCGAGCGCGAGCAGGTGTTCCTTTTAAACTATTTCGGAAACTAAGACCCATTCTTCTTCAAGTGCAGTCTTACCGTGATGACCTCGCCACGGAAATTAACAAGATCACCGTCTTGATCGACTATCTTAATTGATATGCTATCTATATGCCTCTTATTAATCGGTAGGTAAATTGCATTAGCGGGACACTCTATTATTTTATAGCCGGGAGGCACGCTAGGAAAAAATTCATGAATAATGTGTACAGATCTATCATTCATGTAACTGCCCGTGATGAGATTACACTCCACGCATATAGCGTTTACTTTTTGAATTTTTGCCGGGAAATCAGATATATGTTTCTCGAGCGGTTTTAGACGACGAGATGTAAATCCTAACAAACTGCCAATACCGCCGGCCTTTTCAAAATTTATCATCTTATTGGATTTTATTTCCACTTTTAACGTATTTTTATTGGATACTATAGAAATATGACCATCGTTACCATGATTCTGAATAAAATGCTTTCTTACGTAATTATTTATATCTTCTATTTCATACGAGCCCTCCGGAATTTTTATAAACTTATCGTCTGTATCATAATATATATGATTATTTGTAGCGTCTATGTTCGGTATGGAGTTATACGCCTCGAAATTTATTAAAGCAAGCGAATATTCAGCACCGTCTTCAAGGTCTATGGGTGGGGAAAAGTGCGCGGTTAAATTAGATGATTTGCCGGATAATGTAAACGTACAAGACATGTTGCGGCTTCAAGGTTAGCTCTGAGAATGAACGTGACTTAAAAGCATGATGCATTATATAGAAATTGTAAACACAGATGTCCACAATTTACTGTGTCATAAGACTGATACTGCTTGTGATTGTATTCAATAGAACAATTTAAATATTTTATTAATTCGAGAGGAGGCTGTAAATTACCAAAACTATCATAATAAACGGCTTTCGAACCGTTCTTAAAGTATGCAGTCCAATGAGTACCATTACCGCTATCACTATCCAAGTTCACAATGCCCGTCTCAATTTTATGTACGCGTTTAGGTAGTCGGTCTCGCATAAATATTCCTCGAAAATTAGGTATATTTAACATCTTAACATATTTTTTCAGATCCACGTCGGTGAGCGCTCGATTTGGTAATTTTACTAGTCACTTGCTGTTGGTGTTTTTATTCATGTATAGTCCAAGTCCCGTTCGATAGGGACGAAGATAGAGTCCCTTACCGAGGGCGATACTCTCCATAGCCTGATTGTGACGTTTAGATTCTTTAAGCTGGGAGGATGCCGCCTGAGAATCTCTTACAGCTTTCGCTATACCTGCAGATCCGCCGGCTAGCGCTCCCAGAGCACTAAGTCCAGCAAATATTGGTATTAGCGGTAGAACGCCACCCGTCTTCGGTATAGGAATAACGCGAGCAGCCATCGGTGATATTTTTTTATCTTTTTTAATACGCTGTACTGCACGAGAGGCCTTTTTAATAGCATCCCCGACAGAGGGAGCTCCACGTACTAGTTTACGAATTTTATTGGATATTTTTTTAAACGTCATCGTACCGCCACATTTTCTTTTTTTACATCCCAAGCCTAATTTAACTTTAGCACTCATGATGCCTGCTACACCGGCTGCTGCCGCTCTTTCTCCGATGGACGAATCCCTAGCAAATACACGCTTCAGAGCACGTTTTGCCAATTCTTTATCGGCAATATGCCGTCCTTTCACATCATTGACTTTAGAATATTGTATGTCGTGGTCACGACACGCCTCATCTAGACCATTAATTCCGCGATCTCCTCGCGCCAGTCTTTTTTCTAATTTAGTACCAGGGCCGCAGAAACGATAGCCAGGGATATGGGCTTCGAAAGGTAATTTATTTATGAGAGCGTTTACAGCCATGTTACCTCTATCACATGTAATAGTAGACTGAGGTGTTACAGGTGATCGAAAGCTATTTATACTTAAACTCCTGGTGGAAATACCTCAGTGTCAATCATGCGTTTCATCAAGACAGGTAACAGTCTGAAAATCGATAATCTCGATTTCGACAGTCATGTGAAAAAAGATAGTAGACATGGTCCTCTGTTACCCGACAGCATCAGGTGTATCATATGCGGACCTTCAAATTGTGGGAAAACAAACATCGTGATAAGCCTGCTGACTCATCCACACGGCTTGCGTTTCAAGAATGTTTACGTCTACTCGAAATCTCTCTACCAGCCTAAATACGAATATCTTAGAAAAGTACTCGGCTCGATCGTGGGATATCATGAATTCAAGGATAGCGATGTAATAATGACGCCTGCGCAAGCTAAAATTAATTCCATTTTTATATTTGATGACGTAGCTTGCGACAATCAAAGTGTGATGCGTGACTACTTTAGCATGGGACGGCATAAACAGATAGACAGCTTCTATCTCTGTCAGACCTATACCCGCATTCCGAAACATCTGATAAGAGACAATGCAAATTTACTGATATTATTCAAGCAGGATGACATGAATCTTAGACATGTATATTCCGATCACGTTAATACCGATATGAGCTTTGAGGATTTCAAACATATGTGCTCGTTATGCTGGAAAGATAAATACGGATTCCTAGTGATAGATAAAGATAGCGATATTAAACATGGCCGATACAGAAAGGGGTTTGACGAGTATATATACCTGTGATTTTACTATCTCAATCAGTTGATAATTACACATGTTATCTGACGCACCTGTCGACATGGACATTACTAATAAAATTATCGAAGCTCGGAAAGCTGTAAAGCGCAAATTAGAGGCACTCAAAATGCACGATCTGCAAATCGAAAAGTCTTTTGCCCCAATCACCGCACCGTTACATTCAATAGCTAAACATATCAAGCTTGAGACGGATGAGAATTTAAACATTAAGAAAAAGTCTGAACCCCCAGAGGATGAAAAAAATATTAATATTACACCGTCACCGTCGATTGTCGACTCTGAAGAAGGCGACCAGTCAGATGAGAAGTATCTTGAGAAATTTAGCGATCTGCCTAAAACCTATATATCTGAGATGATGCATGATACTGAAAATACACATGATTTTCGATATGGTGTACGATATAATCCCGAAGAAGATAAATATTATATTGGAAATTCTGCCATTCAGTTTGACGGTGACAATTTAATAATAAATAATAAAGAGTATCAGGGCACTCGCGGTCTTTATGAATTACTATTTAAAAAACGTTCGCATCACTATAACTATGATGATAAGAAACAGTACATTGATATTGTAAAAAGGACTAGCGCACATAAGAGAAATTATGATTCTGAAAAGCAAAAGTCCGGTAGTAAGAGCTGGAAGTACCTGCATATTATTAAACCGATGCTTTACGCTCGCGAACCTCGGCAACGTGCTCCTGGTAAAGTAAAAGGCGGTGAATTAATGATGCAAGTCACCGATAATGCTATTGATTACGTATATTGGGACGATCCTAATGAACTCGTCGATCGTCTTAGGCTTTTGATAGCTTCACAGGAGGCAGGCAATTCAAGTCATACGAATGAAATAAATAGAATTTTAGAGGAACTATTAGAAAGTAAAATAATCGAACCGCTGGATTAATTTAACAGTACGTAAATTATTGTTGAACTGTAAACATGTCTGCTGTAAAAAGAGATATTGTTAATGAAATACATAAGCCGGCTAGAATTAACTTTAAGAGACGAAAAGTCGTAGTTAGAGGTTTAAATGAATTGCTTCAGGCTGACTTAGTCGAAATGATTCCATATGCTAATTACAATAAAAATTATAAATATATTCTCATTGTAATTGATGTTTTTTCAAAGTACGTATGGGCTGAACCAGTTAAATCTAAATCTGGCGTAAATGTTACTCGAGCTATGGAAAAAATATTAGTCGCAGATAAACGAATCCCCGTCAATTTACAGACTGATAATGGAACCGAATTTTATAATATTAATTTTCAAAAATTAATGAAAAAATATAAAATTAATCATTATTCTTCGTATAGCACTAAAAAATGTTCAGTAGTCGAACGCGTAAATAGGACTATAAAATCTATGATGTATAAAGAATTTAGTATAAATGGTTCTTTTCGGTGGTATAATTTACTTGCTGATATTATTAAGAAATATAATAATACTAGGCATAGTACCATCGGCATGAAACCTGTAGATGTAAATAAAAAGAATGAAAAAATACTCTTGAAATCCGTTTACAATTATCCTACAATTACATACACGCAATTACCTAAATTTAAAATTAACGATCATGTGAGAATAAGCAAGTACAGAGGCGTGTTCGATAAAGGTTATACTCCTAATTGGTCTAATGAAATATTTACTATTTCAAAAATTAATTATACCAGCCCCATAACATACTTACTGACCGATGCACAGAAACAGCCAATAGAAGGATGCTTCTATACTGAAGAACTGCAGAAGGTTAAACATTCAGACGTGTATCTCGTTGAGAAAGTTTTAAGGAAGAAAGGAAATAAGGTTTTCGTTAAATGGCTTGGATTTGACAGTTCCCATAACAGTTGGATTGAAAAAAGTAGCATTGTTTAATTTTTATGCACTTATATTAATTATTATTATTATTATTATTATTATTATTGCTATTATTTTTATAGGTTATGTATTCCATGTACATATATAAGCTTTATTACTGTATTATGCGTTCAGATAAATAAAATATATTATAAAAATTAAATTATTTTTTTATTTTTCGTCTGGGGTGGCTTTATTTTTTAAGATTTAATTTTTTTGATTGCATATTTGAATTCAGCATTAAAAAACACATAAAATGTAGCATGAACATTTTCGTTACAATAAACTTGAAAAATATGAATTTTTTCATTTTTTGCCTGGGCTGGCTTAATTTTTTAAGATTTAATTTTTTTGATTGCATATTTAAATTCGACATTAAAAAAGACATAAAATGTAGCATGAACATTTTCGTTACAATAAACTTGAAAAAAATCTGAATTCTTCATTTAATTAGGAAATGGGTAATAATAGTCAACCATTTTTTAAATTAATTTATTAATACATATAAGAAAGAGGTTACATGTTTTGTGATATAATAACAGAATATTTATGTTCAAGTACTGGATTAATTATTTGAGCGTATCGTAATATTTTAATTTGAAAACGATCTCGATCGCGGGCGTCTTGCATCCAGTTACCACATCTAGCAGTTCTATGGGCATAGCTCCAATGGTAAATGTGATGAATTTTAACGTCCTCGCTGAACTGAACTGTTCTTGGACTTCTTCGGCTGGATACTGACATGTTGAAATGTACGTAAAACTTCAACGTACTTAACGTCTTCTCTGAGTAATTTTAAATTGTTCATAAATTGCTGTAACCTCTTCTTATATGTTTCGGGATCCATCTTTAGGACTCGATGAATTCGATGTTAGTGGTCGTGCCTGCTAGCCCTCTATATACTAAGTACACTTCTTTTAGTATAATGGTTTGTTGTAGCGTTACCATATCATCATCAGAAATAATGCGTGAGTATCTGGCTGGTAGACTCACTTTACAATTTTCGAGGATTACTTGGACCTGGATACCATACGGTGAAAGTGCTTTATATATATCTAGCACTTTATATTTTCTATCGACTTCCAGCTCATAGATTTTCATGAACGGCGTGACATGAGCTTCAACATTAATTTTTGTGAAAGACATTGCTGCTGCTGCTGCTTGTATATATCGACTTTAAGATTGTGAATGAATGCAGCGATCTCAGGTCTTTACTTTTATGCTGTATTCCACCCCCACTTTTCGTATCGTGTAAGCAGAAAAATATGGGAAAAAATATGATGATTTCATTGTTTACATTATTTCTCTCCAAACCCTGAGACGCTCCTTATAATGGATCACGTGACTTATTAGTCATTGTATTATAACCGCCGGATGCTGTTATCAAAGACAATTAATCACGTTTTAAATATACATATAGCTGTAGACAGCCGCATTTATTTACATTAACAATTTCCTGGAATCCGATAACGTCTCTGCATTTGGTCACAGTTTTAACATTCAAATATAAAATTTACGTATTGAAGTAGATGAATATTTATTCCATATATAAGACTTGTCTATTTAAACTCAATGATGGATGTCTGTAGCCATTTTCTTAACCTCTAACGCCCTCTAACGTAAACATGCAATACTATTCGCCAATAACTATAAACAATAAACGGTAGCCATCTTATTTTTATTACTAGATACACCATATCACTAGTACACCTTATATACTTATTTTTTATTACTAAATACACCCTGTATACTTCTTTTATTACTAGATACATCCTATATACTCTTAGCCACGCCCTCTTAGATATAATCTCTTATCTTTAGCTATAATCTAATATCTAAGCTCAGGGATTGGATCTCCCCCCTCCCATTAGGTCCTATCACCTATCATCTAAGAAGATCCCACCTCACACTACAACCTAGATAATAGGATCTATCATCTAGCATTATCTCACCTCACACTAGAACCTAGATCATAGGATCTATCATCTATCACCTGCGCACCCCCCGCGGGGCTGCAGGCGTGCTGACGTCACAGCTACAGCCGCAGCTCCAGCTTGACCTTGAATTGCGCTCATATTGGTACTGTATAACTACTTATATATATATATATATATACCACTAGAGAAATATAAGTATAATTCAACTTGATTAAAAAAAAACGCTGCCCAAGGAATCACTACTTCCACATCCAGATTTTCTATTCAAGTCTCACAACGAGACAGAAATTTTTTCGCTCAAACTTAAAATCTCGACGTTTCGTGACATTCTCAGCCTATTTGAACAATAAAAATTTTCAAATTTTTTTGTCGTTACTATACTTCCACTGCATGTGGAAGTAAAAGTACCGGATCATCACCGTGGTACGTCCCAACACAATGCAAAACTGAACTTTATTGGCTGCACTGCACTTTTTTGTTAGATATAACTTGGGACATTTCATTAAAAGTACTCGGAATCCCAAACAGGCAAGATATTTGTCATAACTGATTGAAAAAATCGTCATTTATACAATAAAAAAACCTTCAATTTATTTACAAATAATGTTTAAATTATTCAATTATAAATTAAAACAAAGTTGTTTATATACTAGACTAAACAATAATTATGAGCAAAGATAAATAATAACATATGAAAAATATTGCACTTCTACATTTTTCTGATTTCTTAAAATAAGAACGAAAATATAAAATATTGCACATTCAAAGATTGCACTGAATATCACGCTTCTGTCCTTTAATTACAGTCGCTAGATAATCTTTAAATCTGTTAAAAAATATTGCACGTGTTATAAACAAAACGAGAAATAAAAATTGGTACTATATATTGCACTGAATTACTCTAATCACCTATAAATTATTTGGCAAATTAGCTGATCTCAAGGAGTATTATTAAAATCTGTTCTTGAGATGCTCTCAGTACTTTAACTAGATTCTTAACTATTAAGATGTTCAGTTTTAGGAAAACTATAAAATAATAATTTGTCGTTTTTAGTGAATTTCTATTAGTACAGTCAATCTGCCATTTGACTCGTGAATAATTCCTACGAGGAATTTTTTGTTTGTATAATGTAGGGAAGTTACCACAATAATTAATTAATGTTTTCCAAATATCGTTATCGCTACGGCTGCCATGTTTACAAAATGACTGTCAAAATAGGTTTTTCGCAAATATCTCCCTAAAATTAAGTGTCGAAAACTTAAAAACTACCCCGTGTTACGTGCCCATATGTGTAGTGCAGTGGTGGGAAAACTACCTCAAACGTTTTAGGTTTATTACGTAACTTGAGCTTGTGAATAGCACAGTTTATTTTGCATGTTCAATCTTTGTTATTCATTAAAGTTCGTAAAATTAACGTTAGTGTTTAATTCATTTTAACAGAAGAAAATGACAGTCCACTCAGTTCAATACATTAGGTATTATTGATATTGTAGAAAGTGAAAGAAGCTACAACTTTTTTTTCAGAAAAAAAAATTCTTCCGCGGTCAGTTGTTTAAAAATTACACCAGCTCGGAGTTTAAAAAGGTTTCTTGAATGTCGGAAAAATGTCTGCCCCGCTGCGCTGTTCCGACGTTCCTTATTATACTCTCCGCAAAAACGAAGAGTATATTGTATTTGATCGGCACATTTCTAAATCAGTAAATATCGCTCGTAGAGAAAAAATTTTTATGTCATTGTGTTAGTGAACGAATTCTGAACAACTTTCAAAATGTCCGTCCGTCACGTTTCTTTTAAGCACGATAACTTAAGAAAGAAAAGTCCGGTTGTATTGAAATTTGGAAAGTAAGTTAGTGTTAGCTAGAGGAAGAATCCTATTGTTTTTGAAGAAAATCATTAGTAAATAAAAAAGTTGTTGATCATAATTTTTGTCGCTTGTACTTAAATAGAAATCTTGCGAAATGTTATCTCTACAATTTTATTTATACATTTTACTAATATACAGGGTGTTTCGAAAAGATTGGGACAACGCCCTAGCCGTAGATACTTGACATCAAAACAAGTCGATTTACCTCAAAAAGTAATGGTCTAACTCTTTTCGTTTTCAAGATACAGGGTGGGAAAGTAAAAAAATTGTATTCGTAATTTGTCTGTATCTTGGAGACTATTATATGTATCTACTTCAAAGTTGGTAACGACATATTTTTCAGGTCGCTAATTACAATGGTGATATTGCCGATGCCATATTTTATAGATGGCGCTAGTTACAGGACTTTTACGTGACTCTTTAAGCCATAACTTTTTTGAGGTTAGGTTTTGGACATCGTCTTCTATTATAATCGAAACGCAATTTAGTTTCCTAAAGAAAAGGTGTACTTGTTTAAACGCGATAAAATACACCCTTTCAGAGAAATACGCGATTTACAACTTTGTCACACACCAGTTCGAAGAAACTCAACACCCCCCGGGTGTTTTGAAAAGATTTGGACAGCGCTTAGCGCAGACTCTTGACATCAAGACAAGTCGATTTAACCCAAAAAGTAGCGGTCTAACTCTTCGTTTTCAAGATACAAAGTGGTATAATAAAAAAATTGTTTTTGTATTTTGTCTCTATCTTGGAGAATATTATACGTATCTACAACAAGCACTATTGACGATTTCAAGACATCATACTTGACGTACACCTACTAGGTAAGAAACCGCTTTTAGGTACAATTGAATTTCCTCGAACTGGTGTGTGATAAAGTTGAAAATCGCGTATTTCTCTGAAAGCGTGCATTTTGTCGCGTTTAGGAAACTAAATTGCGTTTCGATTATACTAGAAGACGATGTCCAAAACCTAACCTCAAAAAAGTTATGGCTTAAAGTGTCACGTAAAAGTCCTGTAACTAGCGCCATCTATAAAATATGGCATCTGCAATATCACCATTTAGTCAGGAATCAGGAGCCAATAATTCGATCATAGGGTGTGCACTCGAAGATATAGTTTTTAAAAAATACATACATTATCCGAAATGACCTTGCGGATCTGAATCCAGAGGGCGCCATTCTGTCCGCTATTGCAAAAAAGCGTAAAAAAATTTTTTCCAAAAATTTTTGTGTCACTGAAAATTGATTAATTTTATGTTCCCATCGCATTTACAGGCTTATTTTTTAACATTTCTTAATGATTTTCAAACCAACGGAAAGCTTATTCTTTCTAGATTCAGGTGCTGCTAAATAATTCTCAAAATTGTTGTTAACAAATGCTACAGAAATTGTTTAAACAAAGCGAGCCCAAAGAATGCACGGTAAATTTCAGCATCGAGACATTTTTAAAACTATTATAGATATGTGCATACTTCTATGACATGAAATCTGCAGAATAGAATGGAGCAGTTTTTAGTGAAAGAATTATCTACATTGCTTTATTGTTGTAAAAGATACGATTATTTTTGTACAGCACGCGTTGTGATCCGCGGGGTCTTTTGGTAGATATACAGTGTACATGTATGTCTCGCATTGCCTCGCTCTCTTTAGGCTTGTTGACTACCTGCTTAGACACTGAGGTGTAATGTAATAATAAAAAATCTCATGAGTAGCGTATGCAGTAACTGTGTTGTGTGTTGTTTATAAATTCATGTAAAATATTCGACAAACACCGAGCAAAGAATGAATGAAGCGATCTCAACCGCACATGGAAGGTAAAATAATTTTTGTATTAGTTGAATAGCCTGTATATTTCCATTATTATTGCAGAGTATCTCAATTACGACTTAATATAGTAATAAAGCTGGACTGCTAAAATATATTTCCAACAAAATATGGAAGGAACATAGTCGTCTTCCAAATAATGTAGTGATAATTAATAATAATAATAATAATAATAAAATGTTTATTGAAAAAAATATATAAAGACACATTTTCTCAAAAGGAAAGGGCATTGCTAAGCATTTTTCAGCCCTTCCTTAAATACAAACGACTTAATAAAACTTATAATAAAACAAGTATACATAAAATAATGTTGGTATCAACATGGCGTTAATTGCTTAAATGTTTAATTTTCTTTTTGATTTTCTAACATAAGTGACTTAATTTTATTTTTAAAGCTGTAAGGTGTTTTGGTGGACATAAATATATTATTATATTGACTAAAAATCTTTGGACCTAAATACAAAAAACAGGATTCAAATTTCACAGTTCTGTGTTGAGGAATGGTCATAATGTCAACATTTCTAAGAGTGATATCATGTATCTGTGACCTGGGTATTAGACGGTCATATAGATAAGCTGGAGTTTTAAATGATATAGTTTTGTATAATAGTGTTGCAAATAATACAATAAATCTATTTTCGATTTTTAGGATGTTGTGCTTATTATAGTAGGGTGTGACATGTTCATTTCTGTCAATATTATACGAGTATCTTAAACAATTGTTTTGTACAATTTGGATTTTATTTTGAAAATATTTTGTTAAGTGAGGATAATAGACACTACTGCAATAATCAAAGTTACTTAATATAATAGAATTTACCAAGTTCCATTTAGTATCAGCAGGCAAAATGTATTTAAATTTGTATAAACATCTAAATTTAGCATAGGATTGTTGACATTTTTCTATAACGTGATTTTCAAAATTTAAATGTTCATCAAATTTTATACCTAAATTTTTGACACAATTTTTAAAAGCAATTTCACTGTCATTTATTCTAATTTCACTGTTTAAATTAAATTTAGCCTTTTCACATTGTACACAAGTGCCGATACACAAGACGGATGATTTTTTGGGATTGATGGTAAGACCATTATCTGTAGACCACTGTGAAATCACTAAAAGATCACTATTCAGTTTTTCAATAGCTTCATTGCATTGTAGGGGGTTACAGGAAATTTCAAGTTCGGTGTCGTCAGCATAAAGATGAATTTTACAATATGATATTTTTCCAGGCAATTCGGCAGTAAATATTGTAAAGAGCAGTGGGCCCAGAATACTTCCTTGAGGAACACCCTGTTCCACTGATAGTTCTGTTGATATTTTTTCATCTAATTTTACTCTCTGTGTGCGTTGGGAAAGATAATTTTTAAACCAATTGAGCATCAAATCGTTTACTCCATAATAGTGTAACTTAGCTATTAATAAATTATGGTTAATTAGGTCGAACGCTTTGCTATAGTCAAGAAGAACTAAGTAGGTAACTTCTGAGTCATCAATTGCAGTCGTTATATTATTGCAGATATTAAGCAAAGCTGTGTTAGTACTATGATGCTTACGAAATCCAGACTGGGTAGGTGGCAATATGTTATTACTAATCATATGGTAAGTTAATCTAATGCTGATAATTTTTTCCAGTAACTTGGACATAGCTGGCAATATATTTATAGGTCGTAATTGTTGTAATTCAGTTGCATTAGTAATTTTGGCCAGAGGCATGATTACTGATTTTTTCCACGTGGTTGGTATTATACCAGTGTCTAAAGAAAAATTCATAATATGTAGCAATGCATGCTTACAAAACTGAAAAACACCCTTTAACATCTTCAGATTTATAGAATCTACTCCATAAGCGTTAGAGTGTAGCAAGTGTAGGGCATTTTCAAGTTCTTCCTCAGTGATATGTGTAACCGTAAATTCGTTAGAGATATTAGGCATTTTATTGTGCTGAAAAAAGTTTAATGAATTTTCGTCTATTTCGAGATGTGATGTATCGGCAAAAAAATTGTTAATTTGGTTAACATCCTTATTACTTTCTGATATCACGTTATTTGATTTTTTGTGCACATTCCAGTTTTCCAAATTAGTCCATAATTTCTTCGGGTTATTTTTACTTTCATTTATTTGATGATGAATGTACGCAGTTTTTTCATTGCGGATTGCTAACGACAAGTAGTTGGATATATCTTTGTATAATTGCAAATGAACAGTGGATTTAGTTTTCTTATATTTTTTGTATGTGGAATGTTTTAAGCGAATTACTGCTGGAATGCCAGAAAATAGTAGCACTATTACTTCCTCTTCCGATGAAATTACAAAAATAATAGCGCAATAGCATTTTTCTGATCATAATCATAATGAAGCCGACACTAGAATATTTGCAATCATCCTATATTTATCAAATCTGGAGTATAGTAGAATAATAATAGAAGCAACAGATACAAATATTTTTGTCTTATCCCTGTATTTTATGTCTAGATTAGATAATATCCACGAATTATGGTTTCGTAGATTTGATGCTATGCGAGAATTAACTATAGAGAAGACAATGAGTGCTCAAATGAATTTGGGTAATTTATTTTTGTGCATTTATGCTTTGACTGGCTGTGATACAGTCGCTGTAAAAAAATGTTTAAGACATACAGAAGATAAAGAACTACGAGGATTACTTGATTACCCTCAAAATGGTTTCAATGATTTTATTACTTTTAAAAAACCGCTGCCCAAGGAACAAGATGAAAATATAATCTAGTTCCAGATCTCGTTAAAGTACACATGTGTATCAAATTTCAAGTCAATATCTTAAAAGGTTCCAGAGTAAACGTGCCCACAAAAAAGTTACAGACAGACAGACAGACCGACAGACGAGACAGAAAATTTTTTTTCGCTCAAATTTAAAATCTCGACGTTTCATGACATTCTAAGCCTATTTGAACAATAAAATTTTTTAAAAAATTTTTTGTCGTTACTATACTTCCACTGGATGTGGAAGTAAAATAAATATACAGGAAACTGCAGTTGTGGCAAAGCTGGGTTAGAATGCATAATAGATTGCTACTGTGAGGGTAAATGTATTAGCTGTTAATTTAGTTTAAGTATAATGTATGTATATATTATTATTATTATTTTTGTATTGTTATTTCTCAAGCACAAAAAGTAAATTTAAGTTCATTTAATTAGCTGTACGTTTTTCTGTCTCTAATCAATATTTTAAGTAAAAATATAATAATTTTGGTTCTCTAGTAAACGAATCTTTAAATACCTTCGTTTTTTTTCATAATGACAAATAATAATATTTACGTATAAGTAATACGCATTGTAAATTTTTTGCAATCACAGTATATTCTCAGCAAGTTACCAATCGGCCACTCCGCGCGGACGTGTCAACCAAAACGATAGCGGAAATAACATAGCGCTGTACAAAAATAGTCATATATCTTTTACAACAATAAAACAATGCAGATGATTCTTTCACTAAAAACTCCTCCATTCTATTCCGCAGATTTCATGTCGTAGAAGTATGCATCTATCTATAATAGTTTTTAAAATGTCTCGATGCTGAAATTTACCGTGTACTCTTCGGGCATTCTTTGTATAAATAATTTATGTAGCATTTGTTAACAACAATTTCGAAAATTATTTGACAGCATCACAATCTAGAAAGAATAAGCTTTCCATTAGTTTGAAAATTATTGAGAAATATTAAAAAATAACCCTGTAAATGAGGTGGGAACATAAAATTAATCAATTTTTACTGATACAAAAATTTTCGGAAAATATTTTTTTACACTTTTTTGCAATTGCGGACAGAATGGCGTCCTCTGGATTTAGATGCGCAAGGTCATTCCAGATAATGTACATATTTTTTCAAAACTATATATTCGAGTCCACACCCTGGCATTTTAGGAGCGTCTTTTGAGAAGCTTAATTCCCGACTAATTGTAATTAGCGACCCGAAAAACATGTTGTTACCAACTTTGAAGTAGATACGTATAATAGTCTCCAAGATATAGACAAATTACGAGTATAGTTTTTTTACTTTGCCACCCTTTATCTTGAAAACGAAAACTACTTTTTAGTTAAATTGACTTGTTTTTATGTCAAGAATCTACGGCTAAGCGTTGTCCCAATCTTTTCGAAACACCCTGTATATTTCATATTATATCTGATGCGTTGAAATAGGATTCTCGAAAGATGTATATTAAAAACATTCCATTTTTAAAGTAATGTGTGTTCGAATCTCAGACAGGTTGGATGTTTTTTTTTCAATTTTTTTTCATATATTTTTTTTCACAACAAAGTTGGTATCACAAAATTTAGGATGTCCAAAAACTAACATTATTTACAAGAAAAGCGAAGAGTATCCTATAGAATGTGTAACAATTATATAAAAAGCTCAGTAAATCGGCGAAGAGTATAATGCTTCCACTAGTTATTAATTCTGCATAATCAATAAAATTGACTTACAGTAGTACGTTACTTCTTTAAAAGAATGAATATTATCCGAATTTTTTGAATTTTCAGTGGTCTGCCAACACAACTATTTTTCTCACTTTTTACACTCACTCAAAAAATGCGAAAATTTACACTGCAGATTTTTGCAATGATCTCTGTTCCCACTGCTTCTACGTAGTAAAAAGCCATTATCAATATTGGAAATAATAATATTTCCTAAAACTTTTGTTCGAAAAATTTTCTGCCACTATCAATTATTTGCAAATTACAGCAGCTCGAAAATTTCATTATTTTTCAAACTTCGAGCTGATGTAATTTTAAAACCGTGGAAAAAAATTGTTTGAACAAAATTTTTGGGCAATTTTATATTCTACAATATTGATACTAATTACTACATAACTAATTAGTGCATAGGAGCAATGGGGACAGAGACAGTTACAGAAATCTGCAGTGAAGCACAAATTCTCACCATTCTGACGGCTGTAAATCGTAAAATATTAACAATAGAGAAAAATAGCTTAAACAAAAGTTGTACATTTTTTCATGTTCTACAATATCGATAATACCTAGTTTTAGGGTAGAACTAACAAGAAGGGAGATGATTGAGGAAACCTACTTTGACCGTCATTTTTTTGAATTAATAATAATTAATAATTATTGTTTGTGGCAATCCCCCTGACATTAAACAAACAAAAAATTCTTTATAGGAATTAATCACCGTACAGACTGTATTATACCGGGTGTCAACGAAATTACCTTCCGGCCACCATTTCTTTAGTTTTTAACGCATGGAGATGAAACTTGGCATGTTACTAAAACGACATTTTTCTATCTATCTGTCAAGTTTCTGCAACTTCCGGTTTTACCGGAAGTGACCCCAGTTGGGACACCCTGTACAAGTTTGCATTTTTGGAATCTGATAATTCTGAATATAATTAATTTTATGGCTCTGTCCGCCGTTTTGAAATTTTTGCGGCCAATTTAAATTTTCGATGAAGAATGCCGTGACCCACCATTCATAAATAATTGAAGAAAAATACGTGGCATTTTTTATTGTTAATTTCACTATTTTACAGCCTACATGTATTGGAAGTAAAAATAGCAAATTCTTAGTAACTTCGTCATGCTATAAACCCTAGTTTATGGGCGGTCCTATCACAAATAACAAGTAGAATTAGAATTCTACGAAAAATAGACATACTATTTGTACCTTGTGCATTGTGCAATGTAAGCGTTCATTTTCGAAAGTAAATAGTGCTATTTTGAAAATATGCCACGAGATTGTGTAAATACACCTAACAACTTTTGTTATATTTGTGGTGAAGTGACTTTTGCGCATCAAACACGTAATTTTACTCCCAAAATTAAGAAGGCGTACCAATTGTATTTTGGTTGTACAATTGGAGATGAAAACAAAAAATGGGCACCTCATATATGTTACAGCAATTGTGTGAACAATCTTTGCAGTTGGCTAAGTGGAAGAGGACGTTCAATGGCTTTTGCTGTGCCCATGATCTGGTGAGAACCTACAGATCATGTTACCGATTGTTATTTTTGCGTGATACCTCCTATTAGACAGGGTATTAACAAGAAAAAAAGGATGGTAATACAATACCCCAATTTACCATCTGCCATTCGCCCGGTTCTCCGTACCTATTCCTAATCCACCTCAAGAATACAGCCTTGATTCTGACGAAGTATCGGATGATAATGTAGATGACGACTTAGTCCAGCCATCAACATCACAAGATCCCAATTTCTCTGCCGAAGTGTCCGGTGGTGAACCACACAAAATTAATCAACGCGAATTAAGTGATCTTATAAGAGACCTTGATCTGTCCAAGGCAAAAGCGGAGCTTTTGGCATCTCGATTACAACAATGGAATTTACTACAAGAAAATGTTAAAGTTTTCATATATTGAAGTCGTCAAAAAGATCTTATACCTTTTTTTAAAATGGAAAATGACTTGGTTGCCTGCAAGGATATTGCCGGTTTAATGAGTGCTTTACACATTCCCCATGATCCTAGTGACTGGAGACTTTTTATTGACGTCTCGAAACTTAGTCTAAAAGCTGTGTTACTCCACAATGGAAATAAATTGCCATCAATTCCAATCGCCCATACTGTCCACATGAAGGAAAATTACAGTAACATGAATGTGTTGTTACAAACTATAGAATATAACAAGTATAAATGGCAGATTTGTGCAGTCTTAAAAGTGATAGCTATCTTACTTTATGCAGCAAGGGTATACCAAATATTGCTGTTTTCTTTGTGAGTGGGATAGTAGAGCGCGATTAGAACATTACAAAAGAAAAATTTGGCCGCCAAGACTGGGTTTTGAACCAGGAGAAAAAAATGTTGCTAACATTCCATTAGTTGATTCACAAAAGGTGATACTGCCACCACTCCACATAAAACTGGGGCTTATGAAAAACTTGGTAAAAGCTATGGACAAGGAAGGACGTGCTTTCAGTTATTTAAAACAAAACTTTCCCAGACTTAGTAATGCGAAAATTAAAGAGGGAATTTTTGTGGGTCCTCAAATCAAGAACCTTTTCAAAGATGTTGAATTTGACAACATTCTAGAAGAAAATAAAAAAGCTGCTTGGAATTCCTTTCCACTCTCGGTAACAAAAGAGCAGAAAACTATAGAGACCTTGTTGGGAATCTTCTTTCTTGCTACCAGAAATTAGGATGCAATATGTCATTAAAAGTCCACTTTGTACATTCACACCTAGATTACTTCCCAGAAAACTGTGGTGCAGTAAATGATGAGCATGGAGAGAGATTCCACCAGGATATTCAAAATATGGAAAAAAGATAATCAGGGCAAATGGACTTCTGCGATATTGGCAGACTACTGTTGGACATGTATAAGAGATGCTCCAGAAGTAACTTATAAGAGACGGGCTAAGAAGCGCAAAAAGAATAATTCATTTTCTGATTAAAGGGCTTATATTCTAATTAAATATATAGTAGATAACGTGTATTTGAAATATACCTATATCAAAATGGCAAAAAATTTTTCCCATGATGTAATTAATTGCTTTTTTTTTATTAAAATTATACCATAATATGTGAGTCAGGTCAGTTATTACAATTTTTAGAGCCAACAATTTTTTTTCATGACTATGTTAGATGTAGCTGGGACCAAAACAATGAAAATAAGTGGTTTTGGTTAACGATACAAAATAAAAGTTAAAATTTGTAGGTATGTGTTGTGTCAGAGATCAAACGTTGATGAAAATCGCTTTTCGAAGTTATTCAAAATTTTCAAAGGAAAGTATCATCATCACTTTCATATTGCAGCTAAATGTAATTTTTTAATACGACTCTGAGGATATCACAACACTAACTGCTTATTCAATTATTTATGAATATTAGAACAATTTCTGGTTCGCTAGATTGAAAATTAAAATTGGCTGCAAAGACGGACAGACCAATGAAATTAGCACAGACATATGCGGAATTACTTCCAGATTCAAAAATATACAGGGTATCCCATTTAAAAATCAAAATTTGGGGGTCGTCTCTGATGATACCGGTAGTTGTTGACGGGTAGATATAAAAAATGTCGTTTTAAAAACATGTAACATGTGACACATGCGAAGTTTCATCTCAATCCGTTAAAAGATGAAATGGCGGCCGGAAAGTGATTTCGTTGACACACGGTATAGCATGTCAAGAAATTCAAAGTACAAAAAATAATTATAAAAACTTAGTACAAAATAATATTATACAGGGTGGTTCAAATTCAACGTTTCAATAATATTATTTTGAAAAGGTGGCAGTTATCGAAAATACAATGTATGTAAATTTTTGAAGAAGAATCCTTTTTGTTTTCATTACATGGCAGTTTTATGTTATTACAGCTTTGACGATATTTATGACATAAAAAAATTGCAATTTTTGTATACCCTCCAACTTACAACACATCAAAGTATCGAACTTTATCAAAATAATAGTTTGAATTCTAAAGTTATGACAGACTGACCAACTACTATTAAAAAAATGCGATGCATATTTTTGTTGAAACATGATTTTCATAATCTTTTTCAGTTTTCAACTGTCAACTGCTTTTTAAATTCTAATAATTTATTTTGTGTATATACACGGTGGCCCAAAATTGCCTTTCGACATTTCTGTGGGTGAGAGTACATCCAAAAATAAGGGTACTTACTCTTTATCTGTATTATATAAAAGAATATTCCCGACCCGTGTATATGGACATTAGCATTTTATAAATGTTTTCCTAAAATATTGAACGTCTTTACTAATATTGCTTTGAGCCCTAAACTAGAACATATTGCACTTCCGGCCCTTAAAATATATCACATTAAAATATTGCAGAGTGTGTATATTTATCTTATTTACAATAAAATCTATAGTGGATGGAAAAATCCCACTGAAGGTGAATAGAAAGCAAGATTGGCATCGACATTTTTGAAAGTACATATATTTTATGAAGAGGCAAGTACGTTCAAATACTGAATTTAGAAAGGCCCTATACTGCCTGAAACAGGAACAACCGTAGTGTAACTTACAGTTTCTGAATCGCTGCTAGAGTGTCCGTCGTCCCCCCCGATCACCCCGCTGTCCATAGATCCATACCCTGCGTAGCTAATCGGTTTTCTGTGGTACCGCCCGAAAAAAACCGAATGAGTCTCCACGCTCTCCGCACCTGATTCACTGTGAGCGTCACCTAAGCTCTCGTCCGTTTCACTCCCGGCCTCGGCAGGCTCCGCGACGCTATCTTTGCGTTTTGACTCGTTCGAGTCGCTGCTAAGATAGCCAGAGTCCTCAGGCTTCAGCGTATTTTGCCAGGTTCTTCTTTCGTTTTTACCCTTACATTGGCGATCGTCCGACTTTAGTGACTTTAACGGAAACGGATACGACATGATGTGATTCGTCGTATGCAAGATGAACTGGTCGTTGTTACCCTTCTTTAGGATAATGTCTTCAGTTTGAATAAGGTTTGTGATGTTTCCATCCTTTTTGGACTTCTGGACGAGGCACAATTCGTAATCATCTGTAGGCTGACCAGGAGTGCCAGAGCTGATGTGGAGGTTATCGACTAGTGTATTCGAGTTCTGATTGTTGCTGGCACTCCTGCCAATCGAGTTTTTTGGCGGCAGCGGCGGTTTTAAGACTACATTTCCATCTAAAAAGAAAAAGTATACGTTGGCAAGATCGTGAAAATGGGTTAGAACCTGTGATGTGACACAGAAGCTGATTTCACAGACACCAAAACTAACAAAATCATCTTCAGATGATGCCGACTTGATTGACGAAACGAGCATCGGGTACAGCGTTCAGTATTTCGGTGTTCGTGAAAATTACTTCTGCGTCATTAGTAAACTCGTATATAATATAAATAAAACTACGATTTGTTTTAATCTAACTCCTCAAGCAAACGCGAAGATAAGTGTTCAAAACATACCTACCTGTAACGATCTTCCTCGGTGGCTTCGGGTGTTCGTATATTGGAGATCCATCGTGCGGCGGGGGAGGAATGACATCCGGCTGTACCACATTTCCTTTGGCACGTTGCCTCTTGGAATGCCGCTCTTCCAGAGTCAGCATCCTCCCTTCATCATCACAGTTATTGATGACTGCACAAAGTTTACCGTCATCTATTTGTTGAACGATCATCCCCTTCGTTTTGGCCTCGTATATCTCCCTTAAGCTGCCGAAGGTCCTCTTGAATTTGCTGGACTCGTCGTTTCCCACGCCCATGGTGACAGCGTCACTTCTAAAACTACCGGTGGTGCGCAAGAGAATTTGGTGGGGTCTCTCAAGAGAATCGACATAGTCGGAATCTTCTGCAACTCTAGATTTTGGAATGTTCAGCTTGGAGGGCTTCCTGTCCAGCGTGTCCGGTTCGAAGCCATCCGAGTCGTTTACTGGAATGTAATTGTCGGGGCAATCCTCTACTTCGATTAATAATCTACCGGGTTTCTCGCTCCCCTCTTCATATCTCACTTTCAACGTTTTCTTTTCCAGTGTGGAGTAGTCCGATCCCTCCGGGCTAGATGGCGCGCTGCTGTAGTTATAACCGTTGTTTACGTAAACCTCGCTTACCAAACTGTAGCCGTTATTCCTTTGAAGGAGTTCTGGCAATTTGTATAAGCTTGGATCTATGATCGAGCCCTTCTTCATTACGATTAGTTCGTAGTCGTGGTCGTCCTCTTGTAGAGCGTCCATGTTTATTTTCGATATCGTCATGTTCCCAGTTTTCTTGTTGAATATGGCGTTCCGCATCGTCATCTCTTCTTGGTCTGGAAGAGCTGTACTCAAGCTGGGACTAGGCTGAGATGAAGACACGTCAGCGTACTCCGTTGGTGTGGAAATGCCTGAAAAAAAAAAGATAATGAAGATTTTTGTATGAAAATTACTAGTGCTTAGATTGGTAAAATTTTTTTGAGGGCCTAGTAATATAAAAAGTGTAAATTAGCAGTTTATTATCTGTGATAATCGTAAATAGATCACTTTTACTAACCTCTATTCCCTCCGGATCTCTCCAAACTGTCAGTCTCGTAATCTACAACTGGGCAAATCTTATCAGTCACGGGACTTTCTACTTGGGGTATGATGAGGTTTCGATGCACCGTCAACTCATTTATAACGGCGTTCATTTGTTTTTTGGTTAAAGTCGTCACCTTCTCCTCTGACTTGTCCACGGCCATGGCTTCGTGTATCATGTCGGGTGGAGGAAAGTTCATGGTTATTTCTCTTTTTTGTTCCATGGGAACAGTGTCATAATAAAGTCCATCTTTCGAAACTTTGTTGTTGGCTTGTGGGACACGGGGCGATTTTTGTCTGTAAATAGCCATTTTTGGGAAAACCACATGGTGATTTTCCCGGTAAAAATCAAAATGGATTCCTCGTTCTGATACTGGCCTTGGAGAGCAAGCCCTTTCTTGGTCACTTGCATCAATTTTATTTGGGGGAAGGGATCTCGTTGGGGATCGGATTCTCTTTGGACTGCGTAACGGATTCGGAGACTGTAAAATAACCTCTTGATTCGAAGAAGAGTCGTTACCGGTTTTAAGTATGGGTATGTCCTCTAGCCATTTCCTTATACTTCTCTGTTTGCTGTCATTCGTTGTGACGGCACAGTTTTGGCATGCAGCTAACGAGGGAAATTCCGGTAATTTTCCACTAAGCGATTTAAAATCCTGCGGTTCACAACCGGGGCAACCTGTGCAGGTCTTCCTCCTACTGTTCTCTCTTTTTAGACTTATAATGCTGCTTCGCCTGCTTACAGGCTTAGAAAATTGATATGACGTTTCTAGTACGTAGTGATTCTCTTCCTCCGGTATGTTGAGTAGGCTAGGAGTGAATCGCTTTGAAGCCATCTTTTGTTTGGCTATGGAAATTACCTCGCGGATTTTCGAGAGGAACTCCAAGGCGGCAGGAGGAGGGGCCTACAAAAAAATAACAAATGAATCGAATAAAAGTGATTTTTTGGATGGAACAAAAAAATATAATTAAAATATGGATGTAAAGTCCTGACAGACTTTTAATATATATAGAACTTACCATTGCGATTTTCCACACTTTAGAAAAATAAATAACAGTCGAAACAAATTTGGGAATTTGCGAAATCCCTAAAACCGCACGTCCATGGATCTACTGTCAGGACTTTACGTACATATTATAAGTATTCTCTAAATTTATATTCATAGCAACTGTTAGTTTGAGAACGTACCAAAAGCAACTGTGGCTCGAAATAGGCAGGATTAAAGTACAACTTTTTCCTTGTGGTTCCCGTCAGTGCTCTCAGATTATCGGGCCGATCTTCTCTCCCTTCTAAAGTTTCCACTATGGATACATTTTCCTCCGGCAACCTCTCGTTGGTGCTGGAATCTTGATGAGTGTGTTCTAATGAGGAAAATGAAGAACGGTGAGAACTTACATTGTACTGCTGTCTTTGAGGATGAATCATGGCTGATGTTATTTGCATCTGTAACTGTAAGATTTAATATATCTACAGAGAATGTACATCTATGATAAAATAATGATTAATATACAGGGTGTTTGGTGCGTCAATAGAAAGTCTTAAAGGGGTGATAGAAGGGGTTATTTTCCAAATTTTTCTTACGTTTTTTTGCAATAGCGAACAGAATGGCGCTCTTTATATTTAGATGTGCAACGTCATTCTAGATAATGTAATGTGTATCTTCGAGTCGTGGGTTTGGCATTTTAGGAACGTCTTTTAAATTACGCGACTATAAGAGCTTCCTAAAATAAGCGTCAACTATCACACTTTGTAGGTCAGGGAAAATGATCCAACTTCAAATGCAAATAAAATAGACTTCCGAAATTAGAAAAATATAATTTATTACGTCACGTTGAACTGAGGATATTTTTTTTATAAAAGTTACCTTTATCACATGTATCAGCATTTACAGTGTTACATCACCACTGGCTTTACAAAAATTTAATTCGGAAATACCGGTTAAGGTAAAGTCCGAAAAAGATTCAGATAAAACGCAAATGGTGTGTGCGTACGGCTAGCGGATCTATTGCGGGGCCGGGTCGTGAGTTCGATTTTTATTTTTAGGTGAGAATGAGAATAAACTAACATTTTCTCGATATCTTGCCAAGCCAGTTTGTGTCAACACTCAGGGGTAGTTTTATTAATGATATTAAATAGAGGGCGTCATCCAACAGAAAGATTTGAGAGATTTAAGCTACCCTGCAAGTGGTGAGACCAACCGCTGTGGAGAGATTCGATCGTATTTATGAGACAGACACAAACAAGAAAAATGAGAAAATAAATTTAAGATAAAAAATCACAATTTATTTCAGCGAACTTTCAAAAATGACAAATTTCACAATTCAAACGAGAAAAGTGGTGATAGTCAAAAATTATCAAAATCTTAGATCATTAAAATATTTTTGTTAATTATCATTAAGATTAAATCATTATAAATGAAAACAAACGTTATTGAAATCTTAAATTAATAATTAAGTGCAATAAAATATTAAATTTAAATCACATAAAAAAGTTGATAAGTGCATTATGACTTCATAAAAATTCGTCGATGGTAAAAAAATTGTCTTTATGCAATAAATATACAACTTAACTAAAAATCAGAACTTTACACTTCCTTACCGATCCTGGAGAAATGGACGCTACAAGATGGATCCTGATGGATTCCGGCAATTTCTGTCAGCGACCTCATTAACACGGGTGGCTCAAGATGTGTCTGGATGTCTCGATCACCTGTATACGCTGGGGTTTTGCAGATATGACTAAACTGAAGTTGACCTTAAATTGACTAAACTGAATGGACTATGACTTTGTGATATATAAATTTTTATTCATCCAATCAAACTAAACTAAACCAAATGATTTCCATTAAATGTTGTATGCTCATCTAATTGCATGGTCACGTGGAAAACGTGTTTGTATGGATTCCAAAAATGATTTAACTGGATTAATCCAACAATCAACGTGGTGTTCAAGTTAATTGTCCAAATTTAACAGCAACATAATTAAGCAGCAAAAATGATTTTTAAATAACATTAAATGTTAAATAACAATAATAAGCAGCAAAACTGTATATTAACAACTTTAAAGGCAGCAAAACTCCTACGTAACAAAAAATAATTTGTTTAGTATGCGTTTGCAAAACTGAGGCTATTATTAAACAATTTTGATTTAAAAATGGCAGTTATGAAAAATATGGCTTGGAGCCGTCAAATATTGGAGAGACAAAATTAATAAATAATTTTGATTACCTTTTACTGTTCTTTTCACTTAAGTAAAACCCGATAATGACAAAGGAAGCAAAGTGTTTGCTTAATTAATTATCGTGAACTTTGGAGTGACTGACTACAGCTGCCACAGAACTGGAAATAAAACTAATCTCTCTTCGTGTCAGTGAATAAGGTAGCTTCCTCCTCCAACTAGACTAATGCTGCCACATTATAATAAATCAGAAACTTCTAGATATCAAATAACCATATTTGTTTATCTAGGGGAGATAAAGCTCTACGCAACCCACTATACTACCCAATGTATTGTGTGTAAGATAGACTCAATAAGCAAAGGCATAATTAAATGTTGTTTAAATTTGTTTCGCGTTATACGTATAGCCCAGGTGTTAATGTGCCGCTGGCAAAAACTGTAACATAGATAACAAATAATGGTTTAAATTAAAGTATACAAAAAGGTATTGACCTTAAATCTAAACATATTGTGCAGGATAATAATATGTCTGGGCATAAATAACTTAAATATGGTAAATACTTGTACAGTATTTCTTAACTATTAGGTGTGATATATAGGAATTTAATAAAAATACGTAAGGTTCCCAGGTGAACGTAACAACAGCTCAAGTTTACAAAGTCCGACTGCGCCACGCGGAAACATCTTTTAATCTTGTAACTCCGTCAATTTTTATCGTAGTGACGAAATCAAAATAAATCAAACGAAATTGCATACATTTTTTAACAAAAATAGTGGTCTTAAATGTAAAACTCTCAGTTTTAAAGGGTAAGTATTTAAATAAATTAAATCCACCTCCTAGAATCTTGAATTTTAGATATGAAATTCCTGTTCAGTGATGATCTCTAAAACCTGTAACTAGAATGTGTAAACTACTATTTAATATTTTTCTGTGGATTTTGCATGATTTTTCACATTAAGATGGCCATATTGAAGTCAACATTTTGTGGTTTGAATATTAAATTCGTGTTCAGTGACGTCAAAATTCTACTACTACATATTAGGCCACTTTTAAACTTCTTTTAATTCGGCCATATTGAATCCGCCATTTTGAATTTTCAAATTTAAATATCGTACTTGTGTAATCTCAAAAACCTGCGAGTATACATTTTCGCGACAAATCGATATCGTCATCAAATCCTCACTTCATCAGAAGGTACTTACATGCTTTTTCCTGTCATCATGGTGTTGGATAATATCCGGAGCTGCTTCCGTATCGGAACTGTTGGTATCGCTATAAGTTGAATCAGTCTGAGGAAAATGCGAGGTTATCGACAAGAGTGGATTGTTCTTCACTATACCCTCCTCAACGGCATCCAAGCTTTGGCTGTCCAAACCACTCTTATCACTAGATCCTGAACTGTTGCGCTTTCGTAAGTGGAGGTACAGGAACACCGATGCGACGTAAATCAAACCAAGAAGGATGGAACAAATGCCAATCGCTACATATTCGGAGACGCTAAGGTGATCACTCTCCGATGTAGTCGTGGCTACGTGCGCGTCGGTAACAAAGGCAACTTCGCTTACGTCTAAAAAAAAAAAAAATAAAAGCGTTAATGACGGCTTCATTGAATGTTAGCATTAATCAATAGATGAATAATAATACCTACAGTACGTCGGGTAAACCAAAGAAAGCTGCACTTTTTGATTGGAATGTGCCACTTTCTGTGGTCATAGTTGATGTCTAAAGGTAACTTTTCAGATAGGGAGCCACTTGAAAATCCGTGCAGAACACCAAACTGGCGGCCATTAAAGATGGCCGCCATCTGCCGCCTTAAAGGGCCCCGCACACAATACATGGGTTTTGCGGCTCCGGTCAAATTTCGTGAAACTCTGGGAAATGGTAGTTCTCAGTGAGTAGAAAAAAAAGTCTAAATGGGCGCGAAGCTCCAAACCCATTGGTTCCGAGATAAGACCAGCTCAAGCTCTAGAAACAACCCCTACCAAACTACAAGTGAGATAATCCATCTAACCCTGGGAACAGTTTAGTTGCTTATTTTTCTTGAAATTATTGAATTTCATACTACAAGCGGCATAACCCACCTAACCACCAACCTCCTAACCCACCTAATCTCTAGAAACCACCCCTTCTAAACCACAAGAAGGCTAACACACCTTACCCTGGGAACAGCGAGTTTAATCGCTTATTTTTCTTGAAAGAATTAAATTCCACACCACAAGCGGGCTAAACCACCTAACCACCAACCCTCTAACCCACCTAACCCCTAGAAACCACCCCTACCAAACCACCAGTAGGATAATCCACATGACTCTCGGAATAGTAGTATAAAAGTCTGAATGGGCGCCAAGCTCAAAAATATACTGGTTTTGAGCTAGAGCTGCTTGAACGCTGCGACCAGCAAATATTCTCTTCGCTAAAAATCGCGAATATTCAAATACCGTTTTCATGGTTCAAAATCCGCCTATACTCGTACCAAGAATTTTCGAAGACGCTGATCACGAATCTGGGGTCAGATTATCGATATGGTGACCCATAATTGGTCATTTGTTTCCTAAAATGAATCAAGGATCTCCCAAAATGGATCAATTTTCCGATATCTCTAAGAAACAGCCGAAGCTCGAATTATAGTGATCATAAATCTGGAGTCAGATCCCACCCTCCGGACACCCTGGCAGTGGGGTAGTTCGATTGCTCTTGTTATTTACAATCATTCGTTATTAAAAAACCAACCTACCCCCAACCCCACCCCCTATTGTGTCATAATACTTTGGAATATTATAAAAATATTTTACGGACGTTCGCATAATAACAGAAATGTCTACATAACCTACACTTCTTGTGTTCAAGTGTCTGCATATGCTACGTTTCATATAATAGTATATTTACGCCCGAGAGCAATAAAGAGAAAGGCTGTCTTTCTTTATTCCCGAGGTTTGTATACTATTTTTTTTCACAGTAGCCTTTAAAATAGCAACTTTCTATACCCGCCCCGGGCAAAAAGTTGCTACTTTAAAGGCTTCTGTGAAAAAAATATACATATCTATTGGTCCGAATTCAGCTGGTCTTATCTCGGAATCAATGGGATTTGGAGCTTCGCGCCCATTTAGACTTTTTTTCTACTCACTGAGAACTACTATTTCCCAGAGTTTCACGAAATTTGACCGGAGCCGCAAAACCCATGTATTGTGTGCGGGGTCCTTTGTATCTCAGCTCCTAATGGTTCCATTTCGATTTTCTTTTTTTTTTTGTTTTGTTTGAAAGCTCTTGTATAGAGAACACTTTTTTATCCAGATACATTTATCTCTACACCTTAAGGGTTCCGCGCAATTTTCAAAAATCTGACAATTTCACTTTTCTCACGAATTTCATTGATAAGTAAGTTTTTAATTGTGCTCAATACCCCTTTCTTTCCCCACAAAGAAGGGTTTAAGTATATGGGGTTCCGTATATGTCAAAAAAAACTTGTTTTCATACCCAACAGTTATTATAATATTTTGAAAACATTACATTATGGAAACAAATGTTTGCAAACGAAAAACAACTAAATACTAAGAAGAAATGCTCATGTAAAGAGCACTAAGAAATGCTCATGTCAAATGCTCAATGCTCATGTAAATAAACTGCTTCTATACAGCTCTTATGACTCTAGACCACGCAATCATCTTCGTCTTCCAATTCATCCCTGGAACAAAATAATTATATATTATTATTATATTAAGGCATTGGATCAACAAAGCAATATTATGATCTTGAAACGGTGAAACGAATCTAAAAATAATCAATGAAACGCATACCTTTTATTGTACTTATTGCTGCATTGTCGACCCCCAGTGCAGCTCGTGCAAAGTAGCGTGCATGAAACCTTGGCCTTTGAACAGGATCATCGCGTACGGCATTCAGAGCAACTACACTTAACCAATTCTCTGCAGGCTGCCATAATAGAAGGAAGAGAAGGCCAGGCCGGCGTCCACTCCCCAGCAACCATGGTCCATCTCCATCCTTCGGGCCCTGGAATGTTGTCCATCACTGAGCACGCACGACCATAAACTTGTCCTGCCTGGTATGCTGAACGACAATGCTGCTTTAGTGCCTCTTTTATTGGGGGCAGACGTTGTAGACTGCAACTTTTTGAAGTAAAGAGAAGCTTTCTAACATGATTGACTCAAAAGTCTTCTGCGTCTTAGTAGTAAAGCAAAACAGTAAACTTCTCCAGTACTTGAAAAGTCTCGTCAAAAATAGACTGTTGTGGTAGAGAGATAGCTTGGAAGGCTTCAACAGCTTCAGAAAACGACTTCCACACTTTCCACGCAGTCTGTTTCTCTTTAATTGCAAATGATGACGTTACATCTGATCCAGTGAATGCATGGACTCCTCTCAATGCAACAGCTTTATGTTCACCCATACTTTCAAGCATGGCATTAATGCTCATGTATCTCTGACCGTTTCCTGCATCAAAGAGAATCCACATCCCCTGAAGTTCCGCAGTTTTGAGAATGTGAAAGAAAGAGATTGCCATAACGACTAACTGATGTAGTTGTTATGGCAATCTTTCTTTCACATTCTCAAAACTGCGGGACTTCAGGGGATGTGTATTCTCTTTGGTGAAAATAATTATTTTTTTGCTCCATATTTAACACTGTATTTAGCGTGGAGAAAAGTCCTGCCGTCTGCTTCTTCTTGTTGCCTGCATTGTACTCCATCAGTTGAAGTTTCATCCTGCCATAAATCTCAGTACTGCTGTGAGCCCAATCCAGCTTCAAAAATTCATGTTCTCCAAGTAACTTGAAGAGTTTTGTCTTATTCTGACCCCAGCAGAGGAAGTCATTCCAAATTTTTTTTGTAACATATTTCCTTGTGCTACTTGGCGACGAAGAACAACGCCTCTCTTATCTCTTATACGTTTCTTCAGGCAAGTTTTTGAATAAATATCCCGAGAAATGTGTATTCTGTTTGCATGGAACCTCTCAGCATCATTCAAAATTCTGTTTTTGAATTTCGCATCACATTACTCTCCAAAAGTCCGTGAAAATAAAAAATTATTTGTTTTTTTTTAAATCTTCACAAGAGTTTTCAAACAAAAAAAAGACAATCGAAATCAGGCCATTAAGGGCTGAGATACATACATTTAGTGCGGCTAGTGAAGCCATTCTTAATGGCTGCCATTTTGGTGTTCTACACGGATTTTCAAGTGGCTCCCTATCTGGAATGTTACCTTTTGAAATCAGCTATGACCACAGAAAATGGCACATTCCAGTTAAAAAGTGCATCTTTTTGGCTTTTTTAGCCTTATACCCGACGTACCACTGTGTGTTACTACGAATTAGAAAAATAATTTAAAATTTCCACTTACTGTTGAGGTACTTTGTTGGAGTTCCAACGATTCGAAAAGCTACGCATGGCGAAAAGAGTGTTTGTGCAGCAGAACTTTGTATAGGTTCATTAGTAGAGAGTTCTCTACACATGAGGTAGACCATCACCAGTCTGCCTGAAATTTTGGTTCGTAAATCTGGGTCGCCCACCCACTGAAACAAGAAACAGAACTTAACAACCGCTTACATCGTAGTAATAAGCTAATTAAACATTCTTAATTTAAATCGATAAGAACAAAACTAAACGATATGTTTATTTTTATAATAAGTTCGAATAACGGAAAGAACTAACTTTTCAGCCGTATGTGGAAGTCATTTGTATCACATTTGCATTATACTCTGTTAGCGAAGTAAAGGACCCCGCACGTTTCATATGCAAAATAATGCCTGGTAGATTTGGTGGAAATTGAAATATGTTATTTATGAAATTATCCTGAATAAAAGTCTCCATGGGACCCAGACCGAAAAATTAATAGTTTTTATGTTATGGAGTTTTTAAGTTGTCTATCCGTGGTATATCAAATTCGGAACGAATTATGATGTGGCTGAAGAACAGCTCGAGTTTGACACGAATTTTCCAAATTAGAAATCTAACAAACTAATTAGCCTCCTCCCTAGATATGCTCCATAACTTAAAAACTATTAATTTTTCGGCTTTGCTCCCATTGAGACTTTTATTCAGGATGATTTCATAAATTCAATTTTAAACAAATCTACCGGGCATTATTTTACATAAGAAACGTGCGGGGTCCTTTATATATTTGGTCCACCTACATTACTTACTTGTGTTACAATGGCAATTTTTTGTAAACATTAGCAAAAAGTTTTGGAATAAATTCAAGTTGCATTTGTTTAAACAAAAAAAGATCGCCCATAGTATCAACGAACAAATTTTTAAAATTATTTAAAGCTATTTTTTTTATGCATTTTAATATTTTCCAAGACAAATGCATTTTTTTTTCAAAGTTTTGTTCAAAAATAAAAATTATTAGTATACACCAGAAGTACCAAAAAAAAAAAACGACTTTTTGTACGTCAATAGGAAGCCGATATATTTTTTTTCAGTGAAAAAAACTCATTTCTTTAAAAGAAAATTTTAAGAAATGCCATAAAAATATTTTAAAAATGAACAAACACAAAATACCTACTGTCGATAGACTTCTTGGGGGTTGCATACGTATACATATATGCAGTCATTCCTAAACACATAGGATACATTTTTCTGCTAGGGCTTATTGCTATCAAATTTGTTTTGTATTGCGCATTTTGAAATAACGTACAATGTTTAATGTATTTTGCAATAATATGACATTATTTAAATGTGCTCTTAAAAAACTACTAGTAGCAAGTTAGTTGTACAGGGGGATTTATTATATATTGACCCCCTCCCCCCTTATTTCTGTTATTATTAAAAATTAAAAAAAAGTTTCGTATAAAAGTTGTAGCATATTTTTAAAATGCAATTAAAAAACAATTGCTTGCATAGGTCACGTGATATGACGATGAAGGTTGTTTTTTAAATGGAAAACCCTGTATGTTTTCACATATTTTTTTATATCTTTTTTCCCTGATTTCAAATATACAGCGTGTCCCATTTTGTTTGGAACCACTTCTATAAAAAGTTTATTTAGGCAATTTTTTTTAAATATAGATCTTTAAAAAGGCATCTTTGTGTTATATTAAATCTTACAAAACATAATAGCGTGGCCTACTATGATTTTCTTCCGGGGCAGAAAATGCTGAAATCTTATTGGCGATTTCTTTATTTCAAATCTGAGTGCGCCACTGAATTCGGCAACTTCTCAAATGGGTTTGTACCAAATGTAAAAAATTCTTATTTTTGGACTTTTCTTGAGTGATTTTCTTGGAACCTATAAAAAGTTTATTTAATGTCCGATTTAGATATATTTTTTTAAATAGAGATCTTTGTGTGGTCATAGTGTGGCCTACTATGATTTTCTTTCGGAGCAGAAAATGGTGAAATCTTATTGACGATTTTTTTATTTCAAATCTGAGTGCGCCACTGGATTCGGCAACCTCTCAAATGGGCTTGTACCAAATTTCATAAAAAATACCTATTTTGAATTTTTCCTGAAAGAAATAAAAATTCAGAAATTGCCGAAAAAAATTCAGTGTTCCATGGGATTGTATATTTATGAAAATAGTGCCTTGACTGAAATAACTGTCAAATGAAAGGTTCATTGGTGTTGAGTAGATATTGCTTATTTATATTCTTACTTATTATCATAATTATGCCCACGCAAAGGTTAACTTATCAAGAAAAAATAGAGGTTATTAAAATTGTTGGTGATAATGTGAGATCGTCAAGAGAAGCTGCCCGAGAATTTAATATAAGAAATCCAAATCCTTAACGACAGCACCGTTCGAAAAATTATAAAATGTTTTAATGATACCGGTAGTGTTTCAGAAACAAATTCTAAGGGATTTGGCCAATGATCTCGCTATTTTGGCATATTTTGACGAAAACTCTTGTTTAAGCTTGAGGAATGCTGCTCTAAATTTAAACATGTCTCGAAATACTATTTGGAGGTGCCTTAAAATTCATAACCGGAAACCATACAAATTCAAATTTTTGATAAGTGGTTGACGAAGTAAGAAGGTTTGGGTATTGCTTGTGGGCCCAAGGGGAGTATTTGAATAACCCAGATTTAAAAACAAATCATCTATAGCGATGAGACTACATTCATCATAAACGGTGTGATTTCGCACTGAATTGTAGGTTTTCGGGAAAGGAATTGGGTAATCAATTGCAGAAGTCAATATTCACAAAAAACAAATGTCTGGTATGGTATTTTGAACGAGTGCTTAAGATCCGTATTTTTTTTAATGAAAATTTAAACAGTTTAAATTTTATTGAGAAATTAGTTTTGGAACGAGATTCAAAACCCGCAGGGAAGAGCACAGTTATATTTCCAACTAGATGGATGCACTCCACACCTTGCAGTAATTGTCAGGAGGTGGCTCAACCAAAATTTTCCCAGTACATGGATGGAGTAGTAGTCCATTGATGGCCTGGCCGCCAATATCGCCGGATTTGATTTTTATTTGTAGGGTACTCTTAAAAACAAAGTTTATAAATCTCGACCACAAAATAGGCAAGAACTATGTGATAGAATTACACTAGCTTGTCAAGAAATCTCCAGGGAAGAACTTAGAAATGTCGTTCGTAATAATCGTGAGAGGATAGATAAATGTATAGAAATTGAAGGCGGGTTAGTAGATAGAACCTCCATTTAATTGTTCTATTTATTTATTTATTTGTAATATTTTTAGGTAAACTTTTTGTTTCATTTCCTTTTAATTATTTGTTTATTAGTCTATATAGTGTGAAAGGATAAAAACTGATTGATAATTAAAAATTTCTAAGTTGAGCATCAGTGTTTCTTTAACAATTAACCATTCATTTGACAGTTATTTCAGTCAAGGCACTCTTTTCATAAATACACAATCCCATGCAACACTGAATTTTCCTCGGCAATTTCTGAATTTTTATTTCTCTCAGGAAAAATTCAAAAATACGACTTTCTCAACGAAATTTAGTACAAACACATTTGAGGTGTTGCCGAATCCAGTAGCGCACTCAGATTTGAAATAAACAATCGGTAATAAGATTTCACTATTTTCTGTCCCCCAAAGAAACTCATAGCAGGCCACGCTATTATATTTTGTAAGATTTAATATAACACAAAGATGCGCTTTTCAAAGATGTATATTAAAAAAAAAAATTATCTAAATCGGACATTAAATAAACTTTTTATAGGAGCGGTTCCAAGTAAAATGGGACGCACTGCTGTCACTCAAGAAAAATTCAAAAATAAGAATTTTTTTACTAAATTTGGTACAAATACATTTGAGAGATTACCGAATCCAGTGGCGCACTCAGATTTGAAATAAAAAAATCACTAATAAGATTTTATCATTTTCTGGCCCGAAAGAAAATCATAGTAGGCCACGCTATTATGTTTTGTAGGATTTAATATAACACAAAGACGCGCTTTTCAAAGATCTATGTTTTAAAAAAATATATATTAATCGGACATTAAATAAACTTTTTATAGGGGTGGTTCCAAGCAAAATGGGACACGCTGTATATATATATATATATATATATATATATATATATATATATATATATATATAAAATACAATAAAATAATTTAAAAATCCGGTAGACCAATTTCATGGCCACCGAACAGCCCTGATTTAACACCTTTGGATGCATTTTTGTGGGACAAAAGGACAAAGTGAATTATAACCATAAAATAGTTATAAAATATTGTTTCTCAGGATTTTATTTTAATTCTTATAATATATCAAACTTCTAATGTCCGATATGTCAATAAATATTACATCTAGACCTATCAACCCTTATATATTTGAAGTCAGGGAAAAAATCTAAGAATATATGTAAAAACATTTAAGGTTTTCTATTTAAAAAACTACATCGATTGTTATATCACGTGATACAAGCAATTGTTTTTTAAATTGCATTTAAAAAATATATTTATCAGAGCTGAGCAAATACTTTGAAAAAGTATTTAAATATTAAATATTAAATACTTTCAGAAAATTGAAAGTATTTAAATATTAAGTATTTAAATAATAAATAACAAAATAATTAAATAGTTTAAACTTAGTATTTAAATACTTTGATAACACTGAAATATTTTGAAGCATAGTTAAGAGTAATAAAAATAGCCTTTAATGGCTAAACTTCGCCAAATTGTATTTTCTATTTTTGTAGAAATCAATAAAGACTTAATATTATCATTATTATTATTATATTAAATACTCTTTGACTATTTGAGGTGTCAAAATTTTAGGTTTCATGACTTTCATGAACTTCTACAACACTATTTTAATACCTCTATACTAGTTGGGTATTGGACTTTTACTTATCCGTAGAGCTAGACCTTTGCGTCTTATGCAAATACCCAAATAAAGCACAGAGACTATGGCACTAGTTCAACTGTCACAATCCCAAAACATATACATGCAGAGTGAGAGGGAAACATGCGTTTATTTTCGGTTTATTATAAATATTTAAAAAATCATAAATGGTATAATCCTTAAAATAGTTTCAAATACTCCCTATTGCTCTAAGGAATACAACCATATACAGTTTTTATCATAAACTTTGTATATAGTTAAATGCCATACTTTAATAATGAAATTAGGAACTATTTTCATTGACAAACTACGATATTCAAGTGCAACAGAAATTTACAATAAAAAAAAATAGTTGTATTCGTTAGAACAATAGCAATTATTTAAAACAGTTTTAAAGATTATAGTATATTTGGTTATTTAATTATTTATAATAAACCGAAAATAAACGCATGTTTCCCTCTTACTCTGCAAAATCCTAACCTGAACAGTTAACACTTACCTTCTATGTCTGCTCTCAACCAACTTTCTGGGGATTAAGACGTGAATGACTGAAGACTGAATGGTACAATGTGTTTATTAACTACATAGTGTGGTACATGCCTTGATTCTTGACGAGTATCTGCCTGTCTGCCTGGTGTATTTGATTATATTTGTTGTATTTATTTAAATACTTTTGAGATTCAAATACTTCTGAAAGTATTTAAATACTGTCAGAAAAGGATTTAAATATTTTTTTAGAAGTATTTAAATACTTCTCAGTTATTTAAATAGTTTAAGTATTTATAAATACTTTAGGATCATTTTCACAAATACTAAGTAGTAAATATTTCAGATAAAGTATTTGCAAGTATAAATACAAATACTTGTTGCAAGAAATATTTAAATACTTTCTAGTATTTAAATACTTATAAGGTATTTGTAAGTACATATTTGCCCAGCTCTGATATTTATACAACCCTACAACTTTTATACGATTTTTTTTATTTCCAATAATAACAGAAATAAAGGGGGTCAATATATAATGAATAACCCTGTACACGAGGGGATAGAAAGTAATTATTGTATAAAAATGAACAAACAACGAACCATTTTTTTTAACTGGCTTCTATCATACAAAATGTTGCAAATTCATTTGTTAGACAAAAAATAGGCTCATCTTTTGAACTGACAGCAAAGCGCACCGTCGCATGTTGACATGTCGGCGTCTCTGGGCTAAGTACGTACGGTATATTAGCTAATTGATGTGTATGTTGTAGTGACAGGTTGCATAATCGTTATCAAGGTGTGAAAATCATGACGCGCAGAAAAAATATAAATAATAGAGCTCAAATATTTTAAACACGTTGTATGTTTTTTTAATGAAGTCCTTTCAAAGCCGTGAATAATTTGTTACCTATTTCGTGGCATACTGTAAAAATTTAACAATGTGATTTTTTTTTAACATTTATTTTGATTGACATGATATACCTAATGTTCATAATGGAGGTTTAATATCTTATTTAAATTATAATGCCATTCACTACTTTGGCTTTGTAGTTGGCGTTGGCATACAATGTAATGATTATTATTATTTATCATCAGATAAGCGCAATCGATTAATAAATGGTTTTTGTTTATTAGATACAAAAGAAGTTACATACATACAGATGTTATTTTTTTGTACAAGTGTGTGAATAAAATCTGATTGTCCCACACTGAAACGTACGAAGGCGTAGAAGGGCCACTGAAATCTATTTTAACGTATTTCCACCCCTAGGAAACCGCCCTTGCAAAATCCGTGGGTTCCAAAAATTATAATAAGAGATTGTCCACTAACACATTTTATTAAATAATTTACTGGATACTTCACAATTCTATTATTAACTTAAATGAACTTTACTGACTACAAATAACAATGTTTATCACTTTGTCTTGACCTCACTTGTCAAATCAAACTTCTCTACTTTCTATACTTTCTGAACTACCCGCCGAGAATGCGATCTTTTATACCTAAAAATGACAGATCTCGATTTTTCTGTGATGACGCCACCATTCTCTAGATAATTCCAGATGTCACTTTAGAACTAACTTCTGGTAGGTTCTTTCTCGAGTAGGTGCAAATACATCTGAATTAATTGAATTCATTCTAGGGGTGGCAACACATCACACTGCCCTCTCCTTAAGCCTGAACGTCCCGGTCAGGCAATTCAGCCTCTTTCACATACTTCGCCAGTCCAACCAGGTGTACGATCTTCATCTTGGACTTTTTGCTTCGTTGAATCCGATAAACGACATCATTAATTCGGGTAATAACAGTATACGGTCCATCCCAAGGAGGTTGAAGTTTCGGGGGTCTCTATTCCTTCCGCTGTGGGTTGTACAGCCAAACCAGATCCCACCTTGAATCCCCCTGTACTGGCATTCTGATCATAACGAGCCTTCAATCGGTTACTAGTTTTGTTCATCTGCTCTCGGTCATTCTTCGGCTGTTCTCGACTTCCATTTCTGTAGTTGCTCATGGAAAATGGTTCCCCACTGGCAGCACAATTCTTACACTTGCGAGTCCAGGCCTCCACATCCTGGCGACTGTTAACCCAATAGAACCGTTCCCGTGCTCTACTCAATGTCTTGTTTATGCCGAAGTGTCTGCTGGACGTTTCATTATGCGCTTCCTGGAGTACTTCTGGTACACGACACCTGGGAATCACTAGACGAATGGCAACCTGCTTCCCATCTGGGCTTTCCCATGCTCTCCTCAAAAGCCCGTCTACGACCGTAAGTGAATCCCATTTCGACCATAAAGCCTTCAGCCCCACTTCTTTGTTGGAAACATCCTCCCATACTGGACGCGTCCCCCCTTCTTTTGACCTCAACATAGGTTCGATTTCACCATCACGCAATTGCTCTTGCCTCAGAGTTTTCTTTGACCAACTGTCTGGAAGATCGACCTTGACAGTGTCGACTTCAACCATGTTCGGCAATTTTCTCACCTGAGGGTAGCGCTTGCAATCTTCCTTGTCTGGTCTTCTGGATAATGCAGGACTCTTGACTGCCTGCGTTGTCAATAGCCTTGTTTTCTGGCATTGGTCGTTCACTTTTGACAGAATAATTTGTTCGTTCCCAATCCTTAAGAGTCGCTTTTCTACGTCAACAATAAATCCATACTATTCCATGATGTCCAGACCCAAAATGAAGTCATCCGTGATGTCAGCCACGATGACCCTGTGGTCGAACCTTAAATGTCCAATCTGCAAACCCAGGTCTACTTCTCCATGAACCGTAGCCCTGTCTCCCGTCCGGACGATCACTTCATTTTGCCTCTTAGTAATCTTTATACCCGATATAAATCCTGGACGTACTATTGATGACGTAGTACCTGTGTCGATGGTAAACAAACATTTTCTTCCATTCGCATAGCCTTGTAACAGCAGACTATTCGAAATTTCTCGAAGCTGGGAAATCTTTATTTCTCTGGGGTCACTGCATTCCCTAGCCAGAACAACCCCCCTGGCGTAGTTTTCCTGCTTCTCTTCAAGATTCGCAGCATTTATTCGATTCTCCGAGTTCTGCTGTTGACAGTCTCGTTATGTCCTACGTTGCCGCAGTTGTAACATTTAATACCACCACTCGGCTTTCCTTTATTTTGTTGTTTTTTCTGCTTTCCGAAGTCATCCAGTTTATCGAATAATTTGGTGAACATTTTCTGCATCTCGGTCAACATAGGGTTCTGGTTCGTTTCTGGTTGTGATTCTTCGAGTCATAGCTCGCACTCTCGACCTTGGAATATCTCTATAAGTGGCTTCTACTTCAAGTGCACGCACCAAAACTTCGCTACTACTTTGGTGTCTCGTCAGCCTCAGAACTCGCCTGACCTCTTCGTCCCTTATGCCATCTAAAAAGGCCCCCACGGCTAATTGTTCCTGAAATTCTCTAGGTGCACTCGGATACGTCAGGCGTGCCAGTCTCTCTATTGCAGCTTCGAATTCTTGTAAACTTTCCCCAGCCTTTTGTGTCCGTGATTTTAGCTGAGCCTGGTATACTTGGGCAAGGTGTTGGTCGCCATATCTCAAGTCCAAAGCAGCTTCCAAGACTTTGAAGTCCCTTTGTTTATCCACTGGGATAGCCTGAAGCAACTCTGAGGCCTGGCCCCTTAACGCCAGAACTAATGCCATGGCCTTTTCCTCATTATCCCAGTTGTTCGCACCCGCTGCTACCTCAAACTGCCTCTTGTACGTCGTCCAGGAACTTTGGCTGTCAAAAGAAGGAAGTTTTAGTCGCTGACCTGATGATACCACCTGCTGGCTTCCTCTATCTCTCAACTGTCGTTTAAGCCGGCCTATTTCTCCTTTGACTTCTTCTGCGAACTTGTTTACTTTCTCTTTAACTTCAGTTACTTCTCCTTTTACTTGACTGACTTCTGTCTCGACTACTATTTTACCTTCGACCTTGTTTATCTCTTCTTTGACTTCACATTTTAGTACTTCATTGGCAGAAATTATAGCGTCCTGTTGTATTTTGATTTGTTCATTTAGAATTTTCCTTAATTCTTCCTGGCGTCTTTCTTGCTCTTGTTGACGTTTTATTCCCAAGTCCTCCATCATTTTTCTCAGTTCAGCCTTTTCTTCTTCACGTCTTGTTTCTTGCTCTTCTTTTTCTTCTTGACGTCTTCTTTCTTCATCCTCTTTTTCTTTCTGACGTCTTGTTTCTTCATCCTCTTTTTCTTTCTGACGTCTTCTTTCTTGATCTTCCATCATTTTCCTTAATTCGTCCCTTTCTTCTTGAGGTCGTTTTTCTTCCTCCTGGCGTTTTCTTTCTTGCTCTTCTTTATCTTCCTGGCGTTGCTGCGCCATCATCTTTGTAAATTCCGCAAGTAGGTCCTTCATTTGTTTCTCCGTAGCCATGCTTCTTGTTGTAATGGGCATACGATTATGTTAAAATAAAATAAATTTAACTGCCACGTCAATATCGGTAATGGAACTTTCCAGAAAAATCTCGAAACAGCACGAAAAAGTCTTATCCAGAGTCTTTTGTCACTATCCAGTTCAGAGAATTTAATAATCTCCAAATAGAAATTTTTCACGCATTAACAGAAATGAGTCTTTTTCAGTGTCTCTATCAGTTTAAAGGATTTAATTATCACACTAATGTCTTAATAAAATGTTCTACAATGTCTAAAAAAATGCACTTAACACTATTTTCCTGTTCGAAAATAACCCTCGAACAATGTCCAGTAAATTAGTCCTCTGTGTTAGCACTAACCCTCGAAAATACTTCTCGAACACTCCAACACAACTTCAGAGCTCCTCTTGTCATAAAATTCCGCTTCTGACACCAATTTGTAACGTGTTTCCACCCCTAGAAACCGCCCTTGCAAAATCCGTGGGTTCCAAAAATTATAACAAGAGATGTCCACTAACACACTTTATTAAATAATTTACTGGATACTTCAAAATACTGATATTAACTTAAATGTACTTTACTGACTAAAAATAACAATGTTTATCGCTTTGTCTTCACTTTGTAGTCTTAACCTCACTTGTCAATCAAACTTCAAAACTTTCTATACTTTCTGAACTACCCGCCGAGAATGCGGTCTTTTATACTTAAAATTTACAGATCTCGATTTTTCTGTGATGACGCCACCATTCTCTAGATAATTCCAGATGTCACTTTAGAACTAACTTCTGGTAGGTTCTTTCTCGAGTAGGTGCAAATACATCTGAATTAATTGAAGGGGTTGCAACACATCACAATATTTTTTAATTCCGAGTTTAATCTCGGAATTCCGATATTAAAGTCGGATTTATCATTTCATTTGAAAAACGTCCATGTAGCGATGAAGCCACCCCCTTCACCACTACCAACGAGGCATATCGTTTTATTGGTTTTTGGGGTAGACGATTTCAAATATTATATTATTAAAGTTCTATGAACTATAATTTTCGCATAGTGGAGTGCAAATATAGTATCAATTTTTTTCCCGTTCTAAGAGACTTGGATAGGAAATCTGGATGTGGAAGTAGTGATTCCTTAGTCAGCAGTTCTTGAACACATCAATAGCTATAAAATAATTTCTTCGTGGCGATTACTCTATCGCCCTCACCTTCATTAGGGTGTTTCATTTTGTAAGGCAAAAAATAAAATGTAAAATTTTTGCAGACTTTGCTTACGCCCCGAGTCTCAGTGATATAAAAGATACATATGCCAAATTTCGAGAAGATTGGGTAATATTTAGGGGATGCACACATTGATCACTTTTATCTGAAACTAGTGAAATTTCTAATATTGAAGTGCTTTGCACTAATGGACTTCTCATGTATTTCTTTCATCTTTTGCAGGTAATTGAATTTTAAAATGGGAACCAAAAGAGTTGGCTTCTTGAAAAGGTGCCTAATGGTGAGTTTTTAGGAGCTTGACTCCCTTCAAAGTAACAAATACTTTTAGTTTTTATTTACCATCACAAGGAAATGAAAGAAACACTTTCGGATGCTGCTAAATTACACAGATTTATATAAATGTGTTTTTATAAATGTGGAGGAAAAGGTTTCCTCCACACTTCCTGTAGTTTAGTATTGGTAGATTTAGCAGCATCCGAAAGTGTTTCTTTCATTTCGTTGGTAAATAAAAACTAAAAGTACTTATTCCTTTGAAGGGAGCCGAGCTCTTTTCCTTTTCCAGCAGCCAAATTCCTCTTTTGTTTCCCATTTCAAAGTTCAGTTACCTGCAAAAGATGAAAGAAATACATGAAGAGCCCATTAATACAAAGCAATTCAATATTAGAAACTTCACTAGTTTCAGATAAAAGTGTGTGCAACCCCTAAATATTATCCAATCTTCTTGGGCATATATATCTTGTATATCTCTGAGACTCTGGGCGTAAGCAAAGTCATATGAAAATCACATCTTTGGAAAAATGAAACACCCTAACCTTCGTACTAACAAAATGGCACTGAAAATAAGTTTGTTTTCGGTATTTAGTTTCTATTACCTCCTAGACGAAACTCAGTTAATATAAAGATGTAAAGAATCAACGAAACTCAGTTAATATAAAGATGTAAAGAATCAAATTTTCTATAACTAATCGTAGTTTTAAATTTTTTTAAAATAAATATCAAAATCCATGTAAGAAAACATACATTACCGTTCCTATTAGTTTAGCAATTCAAAAATATTTTCTTTTTAAATTGTTAATTTATTTCTTGAATTACTGTACCCAGGTTAATCCGTTGGTATATACGCAGTTATTCTTTGGAGTTGGGTGAAAAAGTAGAAAATCACATGTATTTTCCAAAAATCTTGTCAGAAAAACTACTGAACATCTCATTTTGGAGATATGAGCTTTACTTGGGTTTTAACACCCCGTATATTTTTACATCATCTGAAAGGACGTAGAAAAAGCTTTTCAATGATACATAAAACATAGTATTTATCTTACAAACTGTTTGTCCTATTTACTCTATATTTACAATCTATAAAATTATCAAAATGGAAAACAAAAGTATGTCATTTAAAATAAACAATATGTTAGTTCTGTCAAGACATGTGTTGGTAATTAACTTCACTTTGTTTTAAGTAAAATGTAAAATTTTAATGATTGATATACAATGTGTCCCACTTTCCACGGTAACACCTTCGTAGCTAAGTTATTAGTCATCCAATTTCAACCAAATATGGACCGGTATCAAAGACCTCTACTATATCTTTCTTGAGTAAAACAAAATGTATTTCAGTCATTGACGTGCACTTTTATTAAGAAAAACAGAATGGATTTTTCGAGCCATCTTCATCTTTACACCGACGCATTTCAAGCATTAGTCTCATGTTTCCAACTCTAACCTACGAACTCTGAGATTAAACCCGAAATTCTGAGATTAAAGTCAGAATTCCGAGATTAAAGTAGGAATTCCGAGTTAGAAGTCGGAATTCCGAGATTAAAGTCGAAATTCTGAGATTAATGACGGAATTAAAAAAAAATCTCAGAGGCCCTTCTACGCCTTCGTAGAAATGCAACTGTAGCCTTTGTAGTATTTTTGAAGATCCCTATGTAGAAATGGAAAATGTGCACGGAATATACCGGGTGATACAGAGACTACAGAGAACTCCCTAGAAATGTTTACAATTTTTTAGTAGAAATTTGAGGGTGTTTTTGAATAGATAAATAAATTGCATTCCACCCCATCATAAAAAAACCGCTGCCCAAGGAATCACTACTTCCACATCCAGATTCTCTATCCAAGTCACTCACAACGAAAAAACTTTGTATGTGAAAATAATTGTTTATGGAACTTTAATAATATAATATTTGAAATCCTCTACCCCAAAAACCCATAAAACGATACCCCACATCGGTAGTGGGGTGGGGGTGGTAGTGGGGGGTAGATGAAGTAAAAAAATATTTTGAGGTTTCTGGTTCCTGTACATGCACTAAATCACATTTTTTTTTCATCCCCTTTAATAAGGAGGTGGGGGTGGTAATGGGGGTGGCTAATGCCAAAAATTTTTTTGAGACCTCAGCTTCTCTTGTATATACTAAATACCAATTTCATGGACTCTTACCTGCTTAATTATTTACCCCAAATTTACCCAAATTTACCCCAATTTACCCCCCAACCCTTCGACGGAACAAGATGAAAATATAATCTAGTTCTAGATCTCGTTAAAGTACATATGTGTACCAAATTTCAAGTCAATATCTCAAACGGTTCCAGAGTAAACGTGCGCACAAAAAAAGTTACAGACAGACAGACCGACAGACAGACCGACAGACAGAAAATTTTTTTTCGCTCAAACTTAAAATCTCGACGTTTCATGACATTTTAAGCCTATTTGGACAATAAAAATTTTTTTAAATTTTTTTGTCGTTACTATACTTCCACTGGACGTGGAAGTAATTATTAAAATTTTCTTATTTTAAATAGCACACAGTAGAAATTTTTTCGATAGACATTTAATTTCTCTTTATAAAGCCAAGAGTGTTTATAAAAATACTATTATGATATTGTAATTATTTCGTAACTATTTCGAAGCTCTTTGTGTCTTTATTGAAAAAATTTCACTGTCTGCAAAAAATGTATTTAAAAAAATAAATTTTTTTAAATTTATTATAGAAAATTTCTTTAACCACTGTAGTAATTAAATTAGTAGCGGTTAATTTAATTTCAATAAACACTTAATTCATCACCTCGTTTGTTACACCGTTTTATTATTTTCAGCGTAAAACTAAATAAATCGAACAGATTGACAACAATGTGAATCAGCATTGATTGAAATCGGCGGCCTTAAGGATGATTAAGATGATCCAACTTGCTGAAGCCAACCCTATCGGTACACTTTGAAGATTGCTGGAATTCCAACAGACCAATTCACTGTTACGAATAAGTTCAAAGCATGGCGATAATGTCGGCTCCAGCAAGTTGGATCGTCTGCAGACCCCTTTACTTACGGCTAAACAACGGAGTATGAACATTTTCTTTGAACCGCAGATGCCGACAGCGGAGGATTCCTTTTATGAAAGAGAGGCGTTTTTTAAAAGTGTTTTATATCTCATTGTTAATACAATAAACATAATAAAAAGGGAGATGTAGAACACGGAAAGACCATTGAACTTGTTCTTAGTTTTGACTGCAAAACTGATCTACACCATATTTATATATATTGTCTGGCCTGAAAGTAACGTAGTTTTAGAAAATAATTAATTTAAGCGAAACCGTTGGAATAAAGCAAAAATGTTTTGCTTCTTTGTGACTGTAATGTCGGTACCGCTTCAGATAAAATATAAATAGTTCCTTTTAATTTATTTGCAAAAAGGCCGCTAATTGTTTGCTCCATTTTTAGATCTACAAGATTTTGTATTTTTACATAAAATATTAACCCTTCCTTTTACTTCTAACGCATAAATTAACAATAGATTATTATTTCTACATGCGTATATAAATGCATTGTTACACTGACAAACTCAGAAAATTGATTAAAACGAGTGTTACCTAATACGGTATATTGAATATAATCTACAAATGTAACAGATAAGTTTTAACAGTTTTTTCCTTATTAATAAAATGATCCGTCTAGGAGCAGTTTCAGGTCAAGTCAAACCGCATCAATCACCTTTTTAGAACAAAATTGATTAATAAGTTAATAAAGTAATTTTTTCAGATACATTGCATTTGGTTTCTTGTCAAATTATACATCATGCAACATAATCGTTTATAATTTATTTGATTAAACAGAAAAACAACATATATTATTGTTAATGTGTATTTTATTAAAATAAGAAAACGTTTAGAAAATCGTATTATCATAAACACGATGGTGAGTGATAAAAAAGTAATGTATTGCTTTGATTTTGCAGAAACTGTATAATATAACGGCGTCCAATGTATATAGGGTGTTATGGTATTATAGAACCCATATTTCAACTCTTTTTATTTATGGAATTATAACCTTAATTAATTACGAGATTAATTATATATTTTATTTTGATAAAATTTCAGATTTAAAAAAAACTGCATAAAAATTAGATAAAAAAGAATAATTCTATGCTAAATATTTACTATCTTGAACAAAATCGTTAACATTCTTCTGTAGGGAAATATATTAGCTAATTAGAATAATATATTCAAATCCTTTTTTATTCAGTCAATCGTAAATTTGTTTGTAAAAGTTAGTGCAAATTTTAAGCATATATTGTATCGGCAACAATGCAGTAAATAAATATTCAGCGAATTTTTAAAATATTTAGTAATATTTTTACAATGGGCGGTAAAATTTACCAGAATTATATAACTAGCAAGCTTGTCTCGATTTGATCAAGCCTACCTACCTAAAGTCTGTTCGCTGATAGAGTCCCGGTGTGGCGTCATGAACGTCTGAACTAAGATGCCGTGCACAGTGGGGTCGCTTTGTTTTATATTTTACTTGATGTATTTAATTAGATTCATTTCAAGGGAATTGAATTATAAGCATATATAATGCATCAAATAAATACACTTAAATAGTTGCAGATAAATTTTTTTATTCATTAATAGAATTTTGTCAAATAAGTGTATGTAATCTTAAAATAAAAATATATACTTAATACTAATTATACCGAATCGTATATAAAACAAATATGGCAGTAAATTACAAATACCTAGTATATGATAAATACATAGTTTTCTTCGTCAATGTCTAATTCTTCGGAGTCCTCATCGTCGCTTTTATTATTAACACTTATAATGAGTGGCATAACTTCAGTATGAACCTCTTGATCATATGTCTCTAAAATCAATTTATTTGTGTGATTTACACACTTGGGCCAAATTGAGCTCGGCTCTTGAGATAAAGCCTCATTCCACATAGCAAGAACGGCTTCGTCACTAAAACCATCTTTCCCGGTGTGTTTGTAGTAATACTCCTTACAAATTCCCCAAACAAGTTCTATTAGACTAGTAGATGGTGACAGAAAATCAGAACTGATAGCCTACCGTCTGTAAGTAATTTAGTCAGTATTATCTATACAATAAAGCTCAATTTTTGATACTTTCAAGGTTTGCCCGCGTGCACGGGAAACGATTTCCGGTTTGCATAAAAATACAATGTTTTCAACTGATACACTACCGTCTGCAAAGTTCATAATTCGAAATTAAAGGAATAAAAATATGTCGGAAGCGCTTTTGCAGACAGTTCTGTCATGCACCAAACCTTATACAGGGTACTCCAAAATGTGTCAAATTTTAGTAAAAAAAAAATGATAATTTACCGTCTGCAAACAATACAAAATGATGTTTCTACTTTATGAAGACGAGTAGGGGAAAGGTTCAGACGTTTACGATATGCACGTCACCATATCGTGCGCATGTCAACTTGTTATTTTTTTTTATAACTTTGAACAATTGTTTACCGTCTGCGGCTAAAAAGAAAACATGATTTAAAAATAGAGCTTCGATAAAGAATTATTTGCAGATAGATTAAATGTGTACAAAGCACTTGCCGCTTAACGTATTTGTGTAAAAAAATGGGGGTAACTTTGACCAATTATTTACTGTCTGCAACTTGGTAAAAAGAATTATTGATTCAAATATGCAATTATTTAGTTTGCAGACAATGCACGAGAGTCAAAATAAAGTGTCAAAAATATTGAACAACGCATCTTTGCCTAAGCATCAAGCTTAAAAGTTGAGGAGTATGGCTGGTGCAAATCGGAGGACTGTTTGATAGAGATGAAATGCCACAAACCGTCAAAGAAATTTTTGTAGCTGATAACGACAACGGTACGAAAATACCGTAGTTTTCTTGTTAATTCCAATAAATTTCAAATGCTGATTAATTTTTAAAATTACAGTCGCAATTACCAGTACCAGTGCGGTTGAGGAGGATAATGAACAAATAATGCTCACCGACAACAATGCTGATAATGATTCAGATGAAGAAAACTTGTTTTTAGAACATATCAGTGACAGCGAGGAAGATATGTATCATTTCACTGAGGATTATTGGAAAACGTTCCAGGAGTCAGCGGTTGAGAATGATGATGTTGAAGAAGCAACAGATGGCGAACAAAATTTTTTATAAATAATAATAATTATTATGATATGTATAAGATTTTTGTTACAACTTTAATAAAATAATATTTTTTCAATTGAATTTAACTACGACGCGAATTATCGATCAACTTTATCGAATACCAGCACTAATTCTGGTCCGTGTGCATCTGCATGTTGTCTGCCCATCCGAAAAAAATATACTTGCATAAGTTAGCTTACACAATTTTGTGTTGCAGAAGGTAAAGAGTTGTTTTTGATGCATATCGCACACGAAGAGATATCAAACGGAATTCGCCGAGTTTTGACTCTATTGTGGCTCTCGTGGATGTGGACATTATCTGCAAATTGAATAATTGCGTATTTAACTCAGTAACCTTTCTTTGTACCAAGTTGCAGACGGTATAGATAGTTGTTTTTGGTACATATCTGTGGATTTAGTGCATGTACGCATTGTCTGCAAATTAAATAATTGCGTAATCGAATCAATAACATTTCTTTGTACCAAGTTGCAGACAGTTAATAATCGGTAAAAGTTACCCCCATTTTCTTACAAGTTTATAGAATTCAATGGACAACCGTGCATATTGGATTCGTCTGAAAACATTGTTTACAATAGTATTGCAACCTAAATTTTCTAATAAAACTATAATTAAACGGTAAACAATTGTTCAAAGTTATAAAAAAATAACAAGTTGACATGCGCACAATATGGTGATATGCATATCGTAAACGTCTGCACCTTTCCCCTACTCGTCTTCTTGAACCAGAGTCATCATTTTGTATTGTTTGCAGACGGTAAATTATCATTTTTTTTTTACTAAAATTTGATACATTTTGGAGTACCCTGTATAAGGTTTGGTGCATGACAGAACTGTCTGCAAAAGCGCTTCCGACATATTTTTATTCCTTTAATTTCGAATTATGAACTTTGCAGGCGGTAGTGTATCAGTTGAAAACATTGTTTTTTTATGTAAACCGGAAATCGTTTCCTACATCCCGTGCATGCGGGCAAACCTTGAAAGTACCAAAAATTGAGCTTTATTGTATACATAATACTGACTAAATTACTTGCAGACGGTAGGCTATCAGTTTTGATTTTCTGTCACGATCTACTAATCTATATTGGGTTAAACTGACAGTGATATGGTGGAAGCCGCAGTACTTCATGTCCATGATCTCTAATTATATTCACGCCTTGCTCTCATGATCACAATTGTAGTTCTACTATCGTCCACTGTGTGGCGCCACGAATAACAAAGCTAAAATGTATTTGTGCCTCCTTGTATTACCTTTCTCACTCATCTTCAGCCGTCAGTTTTTTATTTTCGTGTACTGTAAATGGTCGGCTACGAAATACGCTCGCCGGAAAATGGTTGAAAATAAACGAAAATACATTTCATCACCGAAGATTCATAATCTTTTAAAGACGTATTCGTCAATGAAAAAGAAAAGGCGACGCAACGATGTAAATACATTCCTAAATATGAGTTATCACTAAACGTCCCAACAAATAGGGAAATGGAGGACGTAGCTAGTCCCTAGTCACAGTAAGTTGAAAGCAAAATTCAGAATTTAATTTCAGGTTTTGGTTGAGAATAGGAAATATTATACATAGTGGATTGGATAAAGTGCACTAGAAGGTCGTGAATAAAGCAGACTGGTTATATAAATTATAAACCTAGTTGACTTCGTTATAAGTCGTCTAGAAGGTCATGTATATGACAAGCAGCAGACCCCCTTGTAGAAATTAGAAACCTAGTTAACTTATAGAAGTTTTTCTAGAAGGTCATGTGTATGACAAGCTGCAGACCCTTATAAAAATTATAAGCCTATTTGACTTGACTACGTCTCTAGAAGGTCATGGTATGACAAATTGTTGGTTGGCCAGGAAAGAGAAATTTAAAAACAGGTATGTATTTAACATTTTAGGTAGTATATATCGACATAAGAAAAGTACAGGTGCAAAAGAAATAAGCCCATCAAACTTGGACAAAGCCAACGGGCAATTCAGAAAGAAGAAGGGGGGGGACAAGCTCTCGCATGTAATTGCCAATCAGTAAATGATGCAGTTAGAGGTTGTTGGCAGATCAGATATATACCATGAGCAGTCTCTGTTCAGCCAACGTGGTTAGTGGTAGCCTCGACAAATTTGTCAGGGGAGTTACTGCAGAACACACCCTTGAATGGTTGGTTATTTGGGGGCAATTTATCAGAAAGATTTGAATTTAAAAACGCCTCGTATGAATTTACAGGAATTCCTTGGTCTCTGTAATACTCCCTTAGACTTTAACAAACTCTTAATAAGGGTAATAATAAAACATCTTTATTAAAAAAAATAAAAAAAAAAAAAAAATAAATAAATAAAAAAAAATAATAATAAATATACAGAGTGAAGTTTAGACCCTAAAGGATTACTCTTACACTTAAATGGTAAGGATTACAGGATTTGGAGAAGTAGGTAAAGAATTATGTTTTTTATTGCATTTTAAGAGAACGATTTTAAATAAGGATGTTCTAAATCTGGTATATTGAACATTATCTCATGGAATAAGCAAAGGATAAGAGGTGTAATTTTGTCCTATTATTTACATTTAATCAATGTAATATTTATTCTGGCAGATCTTGGCTTGTCATGTTTACGGAGCCCATATACAAGTCTACAACATGAATTTCTGTAATCTGCTTCAGTTTGTTGTGTTCAAACAGAGTTCATAGGTATATGAAACTACAATAATTTAAGTGTGTTACTTAACACCAACACTTCACAGAGATTTTTAGACGTATTGAAATTTAATATATGTCTGTGGAATGTAAAGGTTTTAAATTCATGTAGAATTTTTGAATTACCTTGTTTACTTGTGAATTGAATTTTAAGGGTTGTCAAATATTACACCCAAAACTTTCTGCTGATTTAATATGGAAAGAATTTCTCCATTTATTTTATTTGCAAAGAAAAAATTACATCTCTACTTCATTTATGCCACGGAATATCAGTAGCGTATCTGTATGTTTTTTCTGTTGGTCAGTAACCCATGGGGAACGGCTTAATAACGTAAAACAATATTACATGTTATGCTTAAGTTTATCGCAAATTTAAGAAAAGTAACAATATAAGTTTCTAGAAATTTATACAATACTGATTTTATGATGGAAGTTTCCCAGAGAAGCACCTTGAGATACATAATTGACTACGTGTCATTCAAAGATATAAGAACTGGCAAATATTTACTATAGATTGTAGAGAAAATAACTAAAATATGCCTCATCACTGAGTCTAGGTGGCTTTATGTAAAACAATTTTAACAGGCTAAATACTTGACTTAAAAGCCTATGGGTCATACAAAAATAATATCATAATTGCACGGTATAGGTGCACGTGTGGAATAATTTTTTGACCTGAGATGTAAATATGGTAAATCATTGAAAATTTATAAAAGATGTAAGTATATAAACATAAAAGTACTTAACAACAACATAAGCAAACTTTTGTTGTTTTTAAGTTAAACTAAAATTTAAAATGATTTTATCATAAACATTCTCAATTAAACGATTATTTATGTCTGACTTGTACCTAATTAGCATTAGCACATTTTGTAAACAAGTTAAAAGATTGCGATGTTTTGTTCAGACTTCAAAGGAATAGTGAGTAAGCTTTCCCTGGTCGCAGACTATTATGGGACAAATCTTGAGTAGTAACAGCAATAATATTTATTGGTATATATAATATACATTTTTTAATAAAATAGGATGTTAGAAAATTTAATGCCATGTCATATAAATAATTAAAATATTTACAATCATTGTAAAAGAAATTGTTTAGCAATGCTTATGCTTATTCTTGTAAACGTAGGCGTGTCAAATATATATAAATATATAAATTAATTACAGTTAAAATTCTAAATGTACCATGGCAATTCATCTCACAAACACCTAAGTCCTGCAAAAATTCCAAGGCATATTTTGCAAATGAATATACGGTTAATGTGTGCACTGTTTCCCCAATTTATGATGCCATATCTCAAATGGCAGTGAAAATTTACAATGCCTAGACATAAACCTTAACCCATAGGAGCTAAACTTTAATCTAAAGGGCCTTCCATAGGAGACAATACACATAGTGACGGCATCCAGAAGTGACATCAATTAAAAATAACACAGTGGTTGTTTAAAATTATGGTGGAGATATTGCATATAAGAATAATAATAATAATAAATGTCTTATTGCTTCAGGCTGAAATATACAAACAATAAGATAACAATATACGAAATAATTATGCCTGAATGCAAAGGGCAGAGTTCGCACTTATTTGATGTGAACATCGAAAAAGCAGCGCTCTTACACTCAACCTTAGCCTCGTTGTATATAATATCAACTTATCCCACATACAATTACTTCGTTTATTGAATTCTGCCATTCTTAACAGATTTTCTCAAAAGGTTTCCTTCCGTAAATTGCTCTCGCTCTCAGAGACGAACCCACGGGGGGTTATGGGGGGGTACGCTCCCCCCCCAATGTTGATTGAGTTGGGAAAATCACCAAAAATGTAAAAATAGTATATTAAAGTATAAGTGGATATTAAGGTCTTTAAAACACGCGCGATTTTTCGAGCACGACGGCGCAGCCGGAGTGCTCGAAATAGAGCAAATGTTTTAAAGACCAGTTATCCACGAATACTTTACGCAATTTTTTTTTATTGGTATACTTTGAAATCATAAATACTGCTATTATTACTACAAAAAATGGAAATTAGGATTAAGAATGTAAAATGGTTGAATTCGTGATGTGACATCAGGATACCTGTCAGTGTCATGAAAATGAGAAAACAAAAATTAATTTGCAATCTGTCACATAGAATTAATTATTGTCACTACAGTTGTCACTGATTGTATATTGCTTTAAAATGAGTTCTAACATTGATTACTAAAATAGAAAAGCAGAATCGCGGTTAATACCGCAAAAATCGGAGGACGCTTATAAAAAAGAATACGACAAGTTCATCAAATGGATGGAAGAGCAAAAGGTAACAGATACAGATGAACGAGTTGTACTTGCTTACCTTTGATGTTGCCATGGTAACTTTAAAACGCGCGTTTTTAAAACTTGGATTTAAACACTCTGAGGCGTACTTTAAATAAGCAAAATAGGGTACCAATAAAAAAAAATCTTTATTGGGTATAAATGTAAAAAAACGAATAATGAGTTGATAAAAATTAAATGACACTGTCACTATGACCATTTTTTTATAAATAATTTTAATTGATATTATTTATGACTAGATGTGACTGATGTGAGAGCCACAAAATAGTCGACGGACAACGCATAACGCCGACGGGCCTACGCGACGGGCCAACAAAATAAACTCGTCAACTCGCGGAAATTCGACGTTCGACCCAGTAGACGGCACGGCCAGAGCATACAATTCTCAAAGACTGTCTTAGAAATATTAGAATATTACTCCTTTTTGCCTTTATCAATACAATGCTTTATCCTAGCTATAAAGTCGTTTGTTGTTGGTTTATACTGAGTATCACTAATATCAGTTACCAACCTCTCAACGAGAGATAATAATAATAACAAATTGTTGTCGGTCAGAAATTGTTAAAATATTAAATTCTTAGAGGACATTGAATCAGAATCTGGGACTATTAAAGGCGGCAGGGACCCAGCCATGTCGGCATGCTTTGAACTCATTCGTAAAAGTGAACTGGTCCGCTAGAATTCCAATTATCTTCAAAGCGTACCGACAATGTCGGGTCCCTGCCGCTGGATCGTGTGTAGACCCTATTATCGTTGGTACAAATTATATCTTGTTTTTCTCCACGGTCATTAAACTATAACGGTTACCTCATCCAGTAGCTTTTAGACGAAGGAGAGCGCGGGGTCAACTTAGGTCTAGCGCCTACATCATGTAGTTTAGTTAAACTTCTTTTGCATAACATTTGTATCGCTAGGCTACTTATAGATTAAGTCTGAAATAAAAAAAAACATAAGGAAATATAAGTTGTAAAAAAAATAGGCAGTTGGCAAATTAGTTGTAGCTTTCCCCCCCAAAAAAAATAGCTGGGTTCGTCTCTGCTCGCTCTGCCTTAGTATTGATGCCTTTTTGATAATTAGAGTATAACAATAAAATTAAAAGATTTTCAAGGTGTACAAACCTTAAGCCTACTGCTTCAAGATATGGTAGTATATTATGGTACCCCACCATAATTGTAAACTACTTAAATACATTTTTGTATACTTTCCTTGAATATTATATGAATTAATCACCCTCATCCTTGTTCTTATAACGATTCGTAAGGCACAAACAATTTCTATGATTGAGCTTAACAACAGTCATCAAATGAAAACAACCGACCTCTTACCAATCAATCACGGTGTACCACAGGGATCTGTATTGGGACCGGTGTTATTCATTATTTATATTAACGACTTAATTTACGCAAATGTAAATTGCAGTACTATATTATATGCCGATGACACCACAATAATCACTAAAGATAATAACATAAAGTGTTTAATGCATGATATGGCCAATAAAGCAGTAGATTTTCAAAACTGGTTTACAGCAAATAAACTACTACTAAATAATGAAAAAACAACAAACATGGTATTTTCATATCGTAATTTAGACGGCGTAAAAAACCCGGACTGTACTAAATTTCTTGGAGTGTACTTAGATCCCCTCCTTACCTGGGAGCACCAAATAGATTTTATGGTTAAAAAACTTAATAAGACTTTATACTTAATAAGAAATCTTGTACATGTCGTACCAATGCAAGTAGTAAAAACAGCCTACTTCAGTCTTTTTCATTCGGTAATCAGTTATGCTATCATTACTTGGGGTCATTCGGCACATACTGGTCGAATATTTTCTATACAGCGCCATGCCATTAGATCGATGTGTTTTATGGGTTTTAGAGAGGATGTTAGAGAGAAATTTAAGGATTTAAAAATTTTAACTTTGCCCTCTGTGTATATTTATGAATGTCTTTTGTTTGTTAAAATGAACTTAAATCAATATAGTCTTGTAAGTGATATACATTCGCATAATATCAGAAATAATGGTCACATTAAAATAAATTATATAAGACTAAACCACAGTCGAGGTGCCAAAAATTATTACGGACCATTATTTTTTAATAAACTACCAAAGACAATTATAAATCTAGATTTTAAGAGATTCAAACAAAAGATAAAAGGAATTCTTACAGAAAATGCATTTTATAATTTTGATGAGTTCTTAAATGCTGACATAAATTATTAATTTTAATTTGCTATGACAGTGTATCTTTTGTATAATATGTAACCAAGTACGTATATTTTTTGTTCGTAATTATGCATGTTTTCTAGATTTTATATTTTATGTTTTATATTAAGTTTTATATATATCTCAATGTATGTATGTACCAATTTTTAATTTTTAAACATTGTATATTATATTGACGTGTCTGATTGTGTAATTACACTGAAAAGGCAAATAAAGAATTTGAATTTGAATTTGAACAAGTTCTGAGATTTTATCAACCAGTTTCACAATCGTTATTTAACTAATGGTTATGATTTGACCAATAGTTTTATTATAAAAATCTGTTACATTAACAGCCAGTTTTACAATTGTTGGTTGATTAATAGTTAGGATTTGACCAATGATTTATTACTATAAAGGCAAGGATGTCTAGTAAAGTTGTGTTTACTAATAATTATAACTTTCATAGTACAGGATCCGCACCTATCTTAGACTATCAGGTTCTGGTTTTAGTCAACCAAAAAGATAGCCAGTGATTGTGAGGCTGGCTGTATGACTGATGGGATTTAAAATTTAAGGGCATTATAATGAAATATTTAAACGCTCAACAGGGCAGTACAAATGTTCGGAATAATTTGCAAGGGTTACAACAGGCATATTGTAAAAAAAAAACAAAAAATTCAAATATGCTCACATTAAACGAAATACAGAACATGTTTAGCGGAGCCTTTAAATTAATATTCTTGTTTATGGAAAAGATTTTAATGCAATCTCTCGAAGATCTCAAATCGCTTTGAACATCTACAATTGTGATTATGAGAGCAAGGCGTGAATATAATTATAAGATTAAACGAACTTACCTTAAGTGAAGTTCGATCTTAATTATATGAACGCCTTGCTCGAAATGATCAAACCCTCCCCGCCCACTCAGAGTTACCTTTTGCGGTACTGAACTTAGAGTTGTTAAGATTGCTATTCAAAATAAAACGATTTTATTTTCAAGATCGAATTGTCAACTCCGTTATTCAAATTACCTATTCGTCTTACATGGAAATATCTACAATTTGTTATGCAATCCCAAATATTCCGTAGGTAGTATGTATTTGGCAGATCAAATAATAATACAAAAAATTATTTATTTTGGTAAAGATTAGATTGATTCGAATCTGAATTTTCAAAGACCAAACTTAGCAGCTCTAGCTACTCTAAATAAACCCTTGATCATTTGATTTGAGATCATATTAGGTCCGTTCCTTTGCACGGGAAGTGTGACACTAATTTTGAGTGACAGAGATGGCATCAATGCGGATATCATAAGTTAAAGAGAGACAATCTTACACCAGTGCAGCTAAGCGCTACACTTGTAGTGCAAAGGAATGAACCTATCTTGCTCTAAAGAAACTGACAGCTGAAGATGAGTGAGAAGGGTGATACAGGGAGGGACAAATACATTTTAGCTTTGTTATTCGTGGCGCCACACAGTGAACGATAGTAGAACTACAATTGTGATCATTTCGAGCAAGGCGTTCATATAATTAAGATCGAACTTCACTTAAGGTAAGTTCGTTTAATCTTATAATTAAATTGTCGACAACATAGTGTTGCTCTGCTTTAAATGCGGTATCACTGAAATTCAGGTTTTGTATTTTTTCTTTCGTCCAGGATCGGGTTGGTTGTTTTTCTTCAACCCGAGAGTGGATCTTAGTATTATCTAAAACAGTAATGCTTGGATTTTGTAACCCCGGCAAAAGTCTTTCTGAATAGCCATGAATAAATCCTGCATGTACAACTATGAATCTTTTACCTTCTGTAGCTGTAATGCCTTTTCGATCTACTGGATGGAACCATCTTGCCAAGAACGTTTTAATCCTCCTCTGCTAAAGATCGAAGTTTCGTCTAAGAACACTACATCTTTAGGGTCATTATTTTTCAAATTTTTTACGTATTTGCGTAAAAACTCTAGCCGTTTTAGATAAATTTGTGGTCTTTCACCCAGCCCAGTACTTCTCTATTGTCATCTTTTCTAAAGGAAAAGCCTAATTTTTTAATCAAAGCCAAGGAAATATGTTTATGATCAGACACATTTTTTATTTCATATTTTACAGCATGGTGTAACTCTGTTTTGGACTTTTTACGACTCCGTTTAACCGAAGCTTGAGGTTCCACATTTTCTTTGTCGTTTTTAGCTATTTCATCGATTTTTAAAGCCTCACCCACTTGCCTTTGAACAGCTTTTATTGATAATAAAGGTCCACCATTTTCATTTTCCTTTTGAAAATATTCCAACAAATTCAAAACTAACTGCTGTGATTGCGGATTTAAAAATTCACCAGGATGCATGTTTACTAATTTAACAGACTAAAATTGCCCTGTTATGCATTAATTGAAATAAGTGCACTATACGTGCTATACCCGACTTCCGAGAAAATCGACCTGCCTCTGAAATCGCCAGCCCCATTCGACGACGACACGCGTTACGCAAATTGGTTTGCTGTCGAACAATATAAATGTCGCACGTCGCACAGTGGGGCAAATAGCTCATTTTTTGGACAAACGATAATTCCCAAGCCTGGAATTAATGAAACTTAATTTTTTTTTTTTTATAAAATATTCGTTATAAAATTGCCTTTAATTCTATCGAGCTCGAATTTTGAAATTTCAAAATTAAAGATGGCTAATCCAATATCGCGGACATAAATTTTGAAAGTAAATTAAAATTTTATCAAAAGATTGTTTAAAATTATAAAAAAACTGTTACTTGGGGGGTTTTTTTGGTTTCTAATCTCATTTCTGATCCCAGAATTTTGCGATTCAAAAAACCAAGATAGCGGATCCAATATGGCGGCCATAATATTTATTTAAATGAAATGTACATGCACCAATTGTTAAAAATTGTTACTTATGACTTTTAAGGGTTTCGGATCGAAAATCTGAAATCTAAATTACGTATTATCGTAATCCAAAATGGCGAATCCAATATGGCGGCCATAATATTTTTTTTAATTGACATGTAAATGCGCAAATTGTTAAAAATTGTTACTTAAGGGTTTTAGAGATTGCTGATCATGAATCTGAAGTCCAAATTACGTAATATCGAAATCCAAGATGGCGGATCCAATATGGTGTCCGTAAGTTAAAAAAGAATGACAAATCAAGAAGGAAACTGTTAAAATTTGTTTTTCGGGGGTTTCGCAGTTTGCTAATAGTATTTGTCTTTTGACTACTCTATGATTGAACATTTAAGGTTAATTTTCGATTAATTATTTCATTTTAGCACATACTGGAAATGCAACCCTAGAATTCAAAATTACGAAATTTTAACGGAAATTTTAGCGCAATCAGAAACCTCTAGGAATGATTTTTGGATGTACGTCTTATTTTTTTAAAATTTATAACAGCTATATTGGATCCGATATTATGGTTTCCAAAGTGACGAAACTAAAATATCCGAAACAAGATTAGCGAATTAAGCCCCTGAGTAACAAATTTTAACAATTTTTTTCTTGATTTCTCATTCTATTTTAACTTACGGACACCATATTGGATCCGCCATCTTGGATTTCGATATTACGTAATTTAGACTTCAGATTCATGATCAGCAGCCCCTAAAACTCCTAAATAACAATTTTTAATAATTTGCGTATGTACATTTCATTTAAAAACATATTATGGCCGCCATATTGGATCCGCCATATTGAATCCGCCATCTTGGATTACGATATTACATAATTTAGACTTCATATTCATGGTCAGAAACCCTTAAAAGCCCTAAGTAACAGTTTTTATCAATTTGCGCATGTACATCTCATTTAAAAAAATATTATGGCCGCCATATTGGATCCGCTATCTTGGTTTTTTGAATCGCAAAATTCGGAATCAGAAATGAAATTAGAAACCCAAAAAACCCCCCAAGTAACAATTTTTTATGTTTAAACAATCTTTTGATAAAATTTTAATTTACTTCCAAATTTATGTCCGCGATATTGGATTAACCATCTTTAATTTTGAAATTTCAAAATTCGGGCTCGATAGAATTAAAGGAAATTTTATAACGAATAGTTTAAAAAAAAAAATTTAAGTTTCATTAATTCCAGGCTTGGGAATTATCGTTTGTCCAAAAAATGAGCTATTTGCCCCACTGTGCGTCGGTCATAACTTGACCACAAAGATTAAAACTTACGTTACACATTAGGTTACAAACAATATTTCAATAAAGACGATGAAGGATAGAGCTCCAGACGATATTTCTTACACTATACGATCGGGATTCTATCAGCGAACAGACTTTAATTATTTGGTTTCATTAAATTATGTTTATCGAAAAGTAACGACTTACCTGCAAAAAGGTACGTCCTTCATCTCTGTAAAGCCGAAATGGTACATCTGTGTCGACTGGATTTCGAAGGTCTACCCAACCACTTTCTGTCATGAATTTTGCCCCAGACACAGCGCACACAGGAGTCTCTATTCCTACAAAAAAAGGAAAACAAATATTAGAAACAATTTTGTAGCTGCTTTACGAGTAGAAATATGTTTGTGATTTAGGAAACTAAAAAGAAATTTTCTGATTTCTGAAAACATACATATGATTATGTAACCCATAAGTAAACATATAAAGGGTAGAAGTTACACTCGGGAGTGACCGACTGCGAATACCTATTTGATTAACATTTTGTTCAATACGGGGTATCACTGAGATTACACAGTCAATATATTTTTATTGTTCAAAAAGATATTCGCAGTCGGCAACGTCTAACTGCACCTCTCATTCGTTTCATAATAGTATTATTTAAACAAACATTTAAAAATAAAACTGATAAATCATCTTGTTCGAAGTTGAGACACAGTATCCTCTACATCTTCGTATTTTTGCATGCTTCATCAAAAACCCTTTAACATTTTGCTCTAAAATTATAATAAAACTGTTTATGTAAAACATGATTGTTTACACACCTTTGGTGATCAACCATGGTCCAATAATGAGTATTTTACCATGCTATATTACATGTGTAATAAAGAAATAAAAAAATTTAAGATCAGCAGAACTTATCGTATTTACAATAAATGATCTACACACACAAGCACACGCACTAACAAAGTTTTCTGTTTGATATTTAAGTTCAACGTGTTATAGAATGGATTTCTATAAAAAAATATTTTTCCTGCAATGATTACACAGCCATACAAAAGAAAGAAAATTCTTTCAGATTTGGGGATGAGACTATCATATCCTATAGTATTTTGACCAGCTGATTTCAAATTTGCCTTCAGATTTGAGCCAGCACGTCTCAGTTTTGCATAAAGTGCAAAAAACCTTGGGCTTGTAGCACTTTTAGCAAGCAAGTTATAAAATATTGCTCATCTCAGGATTTTATTTTTATTCTTTTAATATATCAAACTTTTCTGTGTAACCCACTTTGATCAGATAATAATACGAAATGTCAGACACTAACAATGTTGTCGTAGTATCATCAGTCACAGCCTTCTGCGTAAGAGTAATTACTGCGCTTCCTTCAAGTAACCATAAAATACCTACATGCATGTTTGGAGCATATTTAATAATAATAATAATAATAATAATGTTTATTGATAATAATAAAATATAACGATAATAAAGGTATACAAAGAAGTGTAAGCCCATTTAGGTCCACATAAGGGCCTGTCTATGGGCTAATGTCCGGTATGTCAAGAAATATTACAGCTAGATCAATATATCAACTCATATATTTGAAATTAGGGAAAAAAGACCTAAAAAAATATGTAAAAACATACAGGATTTTCCATTTAAAAAACAACCTTCATTGTTATATCACGTGACCTATGCAAGCAATTGCTTTTTAAAACTACAACTTTTATAAAAAACTTTTTTTTATCTCCAATAATAACAGAAAAAAAGAGGGGGTGAATATAATAATGAACAACCCCTTACAAGAACCAAAGCCCTCAATAATTTCTTTGGCATCATGCCACTACCGATGTGGTAGTGGCTCATTTTATGAGTTTTTGGGGTAGACAATTTTAAATATATTAAAGTTCTATAAGCAATTATTTCCATAGTAGAGTACAAATATATAGTATTGAAATTTTTTTCGTTGTTGACTTGGATATAAAATCATGTGCGCACTGCGCATCCATAGTACTCGAGGAAACCCACTGCGCATCCATAGTACTCAGTGAAATCCACTGCGCGTCGCAATTTGATAACAATTCATTATTTTGCTTTTGTGTTAGAGCGAGTTAAATGAAAAAATAATTATTTTAATCGACAATAAAGCACATGGGCGGATATGTGTCAAATTTCATGCTTAAAAATATCCCTCTGGGGCCATCCATAAATGACATCACGCTCCAGGGGGGAAGGGGGTTCGTAATTACGTGACTAAGTGTGATAAGGGGGAGGGAGGGGGCCTGACTCAATGTGACGTAACGATTGGTGAACGAATCAAGAAAAGAAAAATATTGTAATTTTTTTTTTGATTTTTAGTAGCATTGCGCCCATGAGGCGGTAAATTTTTTTTTGTATTTTTACTAGCACCTCCCACCATGAGGTGGAAACATTTTTTTTTTTGGATTTCTACTAGCACGCCGCCCATGAGGCGGTAAAAATAAAAAAACAAAAGGGGGGGGTCTAACTCAGCGTGTCAAAACGTGACAATGGGGGGGAGGGGGTCTAAAATCTCAAAAATTGGCGCGACTTCATTTATGGATGGCCCCCTATCTCCCTGTTCACCCGTTCGGGGACTCTCTTTTTGAAAACCATCGAGTACGTGTCTCCATATTTCCTCAGAAGAGCCCGTCGGCGTCGCTGGAATATCACGTTTCTGACTTACGAGATTTCAGAGATACGGACCATTTACCACCCCCATTTTCACCCTTTCAAAAAGTGAAAATAGAGATTTCGTCTCACTTGTGTCTAATAGATTCCAATAAAGAATATTTCTGCCAAATTTCACACTTCTATTTCTAACCGTTTCCGAAAAGCTTAAAAACCTCCCCTCGTTCACCCTTTTGGGGGTCTCTTTTTGAAAACCGTAGAATACGTTCTCCTTATTTCCTCAGAAGAGCCCGTCGCTGGAATATCACGTTTCTGACTTACTAGTATCGTTTAGACCATCTACCACCCCCGTTTTCACCCTTTCAAAAGGTGAATATCGGAATTTCGTCTCACTCGTTCTAATAGATTCCAATAAAGAGCATTTCTGCCCAATGACACGCTTCTTGGTCTAACCGTTTCCGAAATACTTAAAAACGCACCTAAATCTAACCCTTTTCAAAAAAGCCTAAAATTTCTCCCTCTTGGGGGTCGAATTTCGAAAAATCCCTTCTTAGTGGTAGCCTACGTCATTCAAGGAACCTCTATACAAAATTTGAAGTTTCTAGACCCAGCGTTTTGAGCTGTGCGTTGATAGATCAGTGAGTCAGTCAGGGTATTTTATAATATATAGATTGTACAACTTTTTCACACCTTAACAAATTTCACATTAGTATAATATTCATTAATTTAATTATAATTTGACAACTGTAAAATTTAATTTCTCGCCAGTCGATGCAATTTCTTTAAACTTCAAGAACATTCAGGTACTATATCAATGTCAGGTTAAACAATTTAATATATAGCTGGTTCCTACATATCGGGTTTTGACAGACGATCTTATTTTAATTCACAGTACGAAATCCTTTGCTTTTCAGTGTAATTTTATACTGAACATATAAATAAAATTAATGGTGCTATGATAGGCATAGCATAGGCATAATAAGCATGGGAAATTATAATCCCTATTTGCTATTCATCTGGAACCGAGAACGCTTCTTCAACAGAAAAGACTGCCACAAAACATTGTGATTCGCACACAGAGAAAAATTTCATTTTATTCTCATTGTGAAAAAAAATTTACTTCAATCGGTCTTATAAATGTGAAAATTATGCAGATTAATAATATATTTTTAGAACAATGATCTTAATTTAATAATTATAAAAATGCCCATCACAAAAAATGTTATCTGTGATTTTCCTTCAGGTAACTGTTAGTGAGGGGGTTATACATCACAAAACCACAAAAATCCGTTCTGAGGAGGTGCCGCAACCCCCCCAAAAACCACCTCTTCAGGGAAATAAGCCTTATTTTACTAATAACTCGTTAACCATTGAAGATATAAGAAAATTGCTCATCATAAAAAAGAAAGCTTGACTAATTTCCTAAAAAAAGGTCCCGTTGTAATTTTGTTATATATGCCATGGCTTTCGAGAAAATCGATATTGAAAAAAATTCCAAAATTTGTATTTTTAATGCGAGCGAATTTTCGTTTATTTGAAATTTTTTGCGCGCGGCCTATAGAAAAAATTGAATTGCTCGAAAACCATACAAGCTAGGGTTAAAAATCAAAATAGGTGTTAAAGGGGATATAAAATACTCTCTTTTGTTGCTATTTTTAATGGCTATTGATATTTATTAGTATATAAAAATAACAACATAATATAGTTATCTCTTAATTTTTTGCGCCTCTAACTATTCAGAGGCCCATAAAAAATAACTGACTTAAATATAAGTTATAAATGCATTCATTATCTTTTAGTTCAAGGTAGTACTTCAATGCAGAAAAAGTTAGGAATAAAAATGTTCACATTTACAAATTTACCAGCATGTTGAAGTTAGCCAATTTTTTATTGCTTCCTAAAAATAAAAAAAAGACCCTGACATCATGAAAATTTAGCTCAAAAAATGATTAAATAAAATGGAGGAAATTGAAAAGAGAGGAAAAACGGCCAAATTTTGGATTACCTATATGAAAATGGTTATATTGGCAAAATCAAAATAAAATATAAAAAACTGGCAAAAAATTTGGCTAACTTCAACATGCTGGTAAATTTGTAAATGTGAATATTTTTATTCCTAATTTTTTATGCATTGAAGTACTACCTTGAACTAAAAGATTATTTTTTATTTATTTGCCTTTATCATGATTAGAGAATATTATTTACGTATTATGCAAATCACAACTTACACACTTTTTATTTATTATGAAAATACCTACTTTCTGTATATTGTTGCCCTAATCTGGGCACGCTAATATACTAGTTAGCTAAGAATCCTATCATGTAATTCAATACTTTGTCAGTATTAGCTAGAAGAGTAGTTGTTTTGATTGATTCTCCAATAATGAGTGTTTTAAAGTATTTACCTAACTAGTATATTAGCGTGCCCAGATTAGGGCAACAATATACAGAAAGTAGGTATTTTCATAATAAATAAAAAGTGTGTAAGTTGTGATTTGCATAATACCTAAATAATATTCTCTAATCATGATAAAGGCAAATAAATAGAAAATAATTAATTGTAAAAATAAATCAAGAATAGGCTTGTAAATAATGAATGAATGTTTCTATACTCTCTGATGAGAATTAACGAGTTCGAAAAAACTTGTACAACTTTTCTAGAGTTGAAATAGAATGTACGGTTCAATAATTGTTGTGAATGACTGAATTTCAATAAATAATTTAAGTATTTTCAATATATTTTTTTGCCTTAAAATGCCAGAAATTCTATAATGTAATTCAATACTTCGTCAGTATTAGCTAGAAGAGTAGTTGTTTTGATTGGTTTTCCAATAATGAGTGTTTTAAAGTGTTTTCCTAAGTAGTATATTAGCGTGACCCGATTAAGGCACCAATATACAGAAAGTAGATAATTTCATATCAAATAAAAAGTGTGAATGACTAAATTTGAATAAATGATTTAAGTATTTTCAATATATTTTTTTCTTTAAAATGCTAATAATCCTATCATGTAATAATTCAATACTTCGTCAGTATTAGCTAGAAGAGTAGTTGTTTTGATTGATTCTCCAATAATTAGTGTTTTAATGTATTTACCTAACTAGTATATTAGCGTGCCCAGATTAGGGCAACAATATACAGAAAGTAGGTATTTTCATAATAAATAAAAAGTGTGTAAGTTGTGATTTGCATAATACCTAAATAATATTCTCTAATGCATTTATAACTTTTATTAAAGTCAGTTATTTTTTATGGGCCTATGAATAGTTAGAGACACAAAAAATTAAGAGGATAACTATATTATATTGTTGTTTTTATATACTAATAAATATCAATAGCCACCAAAAATGGCAACAAAAGAGAGTATTTTATATCCCATTTAAAACCAATTTTGATTTTTCTTCCTAGCTTGTATGGTTTTCGAGCAATTCAATTTTTTCTATAGGCCGCGCGCAATAAATTTCAATTAAACGAAAATTCGCGCGCATTAAAAATACAAATTTTGGAATTTTTTTCAATATCGATTTTCTCGAAAACCATGGCATATACAACAAAATTACAATAGGACTTTTTTTAGGAAACTAGTCAAGCTTTCTTTTTTATAACGAGCAATTTTTTTATATCTTCAACGGTTAACGAGTTATCAGTAAAATAAGGCTTTTATCACCGAAGGGGTGGTTTTTTGGGCTTGCGGCACTCTCCAGAACGGATTTTTGTGGCTTTATGAACTCACAGTTACTGAAGGAAAATCTCACATAACATTTTTTGCGAGCTTCTGGTGTATTTTTTACTTTACCGACTGGAGTACTTGTATAGTGTAACGTTTTTAAACAATTTTGCTAAAAAGAAACTTTTGAAAAATAAATTGAATCACCTTCAAAAAAGGTCGCTAAAAACTATGAAATAAAATTTCACTGTCGCATCGCCCAGTCACAATTTTGAAATTCCCTGACTTTTCCAGATTGTCCAGGGCTTTTCATTAAAAAATCCAGAAAATTGATGATAGCGGAAGGACTGGAAAATATTTTTTGGGAGTGGGAGGGCACAAGACTGGAACAACAAAAAATGTTGGCACCGTCTCAAATTTGTAGTTTTTGTACCAAAGAATAGTCTCTGTGAGTGCCAATATTTCTTTCTCAGTGTAACCCCCTCAAACCACCCCCAAAACTGCCAAACATTCAAATACCGATTATTATGCCAAAAAGGATACAAAAATTACACATTTAGCGAGTAATGACCCAGAAACCCTTTTTTAACATAACAAAGTATTTGAATGTTTGGGGGTGGTTTGGGGGGTGGGGGGGGTTACATTGAGAAAAAAATGTTGACACTCACAGAGACTATTCTTTGGTACAAAAACTACAAATCTGAGAAGGTGCCAATATTTTTTTTTGAAAAGCACCAGTTTTAGCCCGTTTTAGGCTAAAAGACCAATTTTTGGCCAAAAAATCTGGAAAATGGGCAAGCAGAAAATGTTGGCATATTGTTTTCCAGCAATGAGCATTGACAATGAAAATTTTCCGCGTGGTCAGAAAGTGTTACACTACGTTCCAATTTTGGCCATAATTGATGTCGCCAGTGCTGCCAATTGCACGGAGAAAAAATGTTGGCATATGTCGAATGTTAATCGCCAAGATACCCTCTTCAACCCCAAAGTGTTAAACTCTGTTCCACAATTGAATATTTTCGGGGACGGCTAGCGCCAAAATGGGCAGGGGGTCTGACTCTCATAAGATAAAATACTCAGAAAAATATTTGCTAAAACATAACAGTAATGCCAACAAGTTATATCCCAGGCCTCATATGGACGTCGTACACATGGACTTGCAAAAATAAGACAGGGGGGGTTTTTTCTTTTATATGTAATTTATTCAGATTTTTTACTAAACAAGAAGGGGCTTGCTTCTCCTAATTTAGAAAGCTGAAATGTGCCTGCTTCAGTCTGCCCATTTGGTTTCTTTAGTCTCTTTTTTACCCCGCTTTTAATTTTTTCGTTAAAATCAAATTTTTGATGATCACAAAATGTGAAGTATGACACTTCTAGTTGACGTCTGCCAAATACGGACAATGCAAATAGAGAAACTATAAAATCCCCAAAAAAGTACTAAGGTGCGTTCAAAAATTTTTTAAAAGTGAATTAAAGAGTTTACTGAATAATATTTTTTCCCGCATTAACAGTATAGTCCAAGCAATGGGAAGTTTCTATTCGCAAAAGGTCGGAAAGAAATGAAATTTGGTGGTATGGTAGACATGGGTGTCCTGACAGTACACCTGAGTTTTCGGGAAATAGCACCGTTGTGGTAAATGCTATCGAAAAAAAGTTCAAATGAAATATGTAGAGAACAAAATTGTGCACAATAATGATAATTAATAATAAATGCCCATATAGGAGTATGTAGGGGCGCCAGTGACGGCTAGACAGGGGAGGCTGAGCCTCCTCCAGCGGCATATCCAACTTGCAATGTCTTTTAAATATCAAGCCTTCTCTGCACAAAATATCACGAGCCGCCGCTGAGGGTTGCGCTCCAAAAAATCATATATTTTATTATATACGACCAAATGTTTCAAATCGGGCATCTGCAGACTCAGAAAACATTACTCTTTCAGAAAAAAATATTACAGAATTGTTTGATAACGATCTTCGTCTTAATCCGCGATGAAATTCTGATTTTGTTGAAAATTCAAATCAACCCCCAACTTTGGCGCGCCGTAAAGCTGAAACTATTGATCGTAGACGAAAAATATAAAGACCAAAATTGTGCACAATTTTGTTGTTTTTTTCGATAGCACTTACCACAACGGCGCTATTTCCCGAAAAGCGTCGCGACGCAGAGTTTTCATCCCCCTCGAGTGGCAACCCCCGGAGGTCGCGAACTTAGGTTGTACTATCAGGGGACCTATGTCTACCATCCCACCAAATTTCATTTCTTTCAGACCTTTTTTTGTACCCACTGCTTGGTCTAGTAGGCATATGACATGATTGGATAACATAAAACAGTTCTGAACGTACAAAACAAACTCGAATAAAAAATTAAGTTTAATTTATTTCAATCTGGGTTGAATATTCGATATTCACCTTGTCTTTTATTTACCCCGCTAACTGTCTGTCTCATTTTTACCCCGCCTGACCCTATTTTTTCAGTCCGTTATTTTTTATAACATTTTAAGAGTCACCTACTGAATATTCTTGATGGTTTGTTTTTTTAGTAATAAGGTTTACAGCAATTTTTGGATATTCAGCAATATGATTACTGTATTTAAAAGGGTAAAATAAAATAAGTGAAAAAATTAACCGTATTGAAACTTAAAAAAAAATATATCACACCACAGAAATTAGACAAGAAATAAAATCACATATAAGAAACAGAATGTATGTATGTAACCTACTTTATATACAAAAAAACTAACAATAACAAATTATTTATGTAAAGTTAACATTACTATTACACTATATTAGTGAAACAATTGTTTCCTAGCTTTTTATATTTTTTGATAACTGTGGATTTGAAGAATTTGCCGCACCTAGAATTTTGCCGCCCCGGGCAGCCGCCCGCTTCGCCTCCTCCCCCCAAGAGCCAGCCCTGGCTATCTCCTAGACTATATGGCAGGTTTCGTCCTTAGTAGCTGTTTTAAGTACATGCTAAATATTATTGTTCTCCATCATACTTTTTGATTAATTACACATAGGCCTAAAAATATATACATTTTGAAAATTGTCTGAAATATTTTAGGTGAACTTTGCATTGTTTTTAGTGATGATTTCAAATATGACCTCCATATTTTACTATCACGTAAGGATTTTTCACAATAAAGGTAACTAGATTTAAAAAAAACAGGCAAAATGAAATTTTTGTTAATTAAACTTTTATTGATACAAAGTGTTGGCAAGTGAATTTCAATTAAAATCTACTTAAATATGATTATGAATATGAATAAGTATTTATGGTATATTTTTCGCTGATTTCCAAAGCCTCTTTTGGTACTTTACCCCTTATGAACGTTCTGCGGGTGGCCTCTCTTAAGCATCCAACAATAGTCAGCAATCATAATTATTTCCATCTTCCCTGGTATGTTCTTTTCATTTCTTTAATATCTTGATGAATTTTTTCACCTTGTTCTTTACTTACTGCCCCAAGATTTTCCGGAAAATCGTTTAAATGCGAATCTAATAAATGTACTTTTAAGCTTAATCGACAACCCAATTCTTTATACTTGTTCACCATATTTCTGGTAATCTGAATCTTTTTTGTTTCCAAGGAAGTTTTTCACTATATCTTTGAAAGCTTTCCATGTCATTAAGATAAGCTCCCTTGGTGAAGTGTGGCCTATACAATTCTGTATTTAAAGCAAAATTTCGCTTAATAATTAGAAAACTGCTTTCATTCTAATACATTTTATGCTTCAAAAAACTAAAAAGGATCTACTAATATCACCCTGGAAAAACAATTACCGTTTTACACATGTATCAGAAAACGTACGGAATAAATTAACGAATTAATAAAAATGTATCATCCTTCACGGTTTGGTTACGTTGATCAAAAAGGCCACAGAAATTTATTTAATTTGGAACACGACGCGACGAATTAAACTAATGACGGCGTGTTGTCGTGGAAGGACAAGGCGAGGGACAACACTTAATTACTCAAATTGGCTTTTAAATAGACCGTGCCGTTTATTTAGTGAGAATAATACACCATACAACTATAATACACAGACTGGTAATAGTGTGTTTTTATGTTTATAATGACAACAGTTAAGTATCTCGCCTGGCCGGTATGTTACGTTTGTTCTGGCTGTCGTAAAACTGGAGATATTTTAATAACGGCGTCGTACGGAATACAGTGTAAAAGCAATTTGCAATATAATTTTCAGACATAACTTTGTTATTTTTCCCGTTTTGCATTATTCCATTAGAAATAATCTTTACCGGAAGTTGGTTGCAACGCAAAAATGTGATACTCTTCGCAAATACGAAAACGAAGAGCATGTTACATTACACATTTCTAAAACTGTAAATATTGCTCGTAGAGGAAAAAATTTCATCATTCTGATGGCCGTCTAATTTTGAACAACTTGTGTATTACAATCTTTACACGAAATTTTGGCCTGAAGGATCTTCTGTCTGATTAAATTGTAAAAGCCTAGCTAACAATTTATCAATTCGAACTATAAATCTATAGGGACAATGAAATAGTTGCAGATAGCCATGCATACTCTATATTACTACAATTTGTTAACTTTAGGCAACAATTTCGAGAAAAAAATTCTAGATGTTTAAAAGCACAAGTGGTATTTGCGAAAAGTATTTCACTAAATAAAACATGACATAATGTCAGTGGCTGTAGCCTGAGTTTGACACCGATAAAATTGAATATAGTATTGTACATCGATAAAACTGCATGTTCATGCTGTCAAAGCCGATCTAGTTGTTCTACTATTAATAATGGTTTTAATTGGTGCAATGATTTAAAAAAAAATGGGCTTTCAATGGCTACCATACGAAATGAATGGAATAAGTGCAAAAGCTTCAAGGTCGCAAAAATAATAGTATATAATACTATACCGGGTGTAACAGGATTAGTTTCCTAGTTTCCTATCCTTTAGTTTTGAAGATAATTGATTGAAATTGGGGTTTTCCTATACACATAATAAGCGGCATTTTTTGACATACAAGTGATTTTTTTTTCGCTTCCGGTTTCACCGGAAGTGACAACTTTGGATTTTTAAATGGAACACCCTGTATATTATTGCATTTTTGAATTCTGCATAATTTTCTGAATCCAACCATACCAAATAAGTGACATTTCAAACGTCAATATTTGTTATAATATAATTCTTAGTTTTCCATTTAAGTGTGCTATGACATTGTGTATTGGCCCGCCTTACTTTGTAAAGATAAGGAAAGTTTGCAGAGGATTCAGAATGCGTGTTAGAGGTTTAGTTATAATTTGCGCATATTTGATCGTATTTCGGCCAGTTTTTTGGCATCTAAATAGCTCAACCTTAGCGAAAGATTTAGTCTACATTTATCTTGCATGATATATAAAATTTTGAAAGATCACAAACCTGAATATTTGGAAAAAAAATTAGTGAAAAATAGTGATTTGCATACTTATTCTACTCGTCAACGTGATCAGTTTAGTGTTCTTAAACATAGAACAGCCTTGTTTCAGCGTTCTTTCAGTTATAATGCTAGGCGAGTCTGTCTGGGATTTTTCACAAAAATTTTCTATACCATTTGAGTTAGCCATGGATTCTTATAGAAAAAATTCCGCTGAACAAGATTTTCTTATGAAAAATTTTTCTAAACCACGAGCTTCATGGTGAAATAATTGTTTAAACAAAATTTTCTTCGTTTTTATTTAATAAAATGAAAACGGTTTGACGGATCAGAAAAAATCTTGATTCAATCGAAAGATATTTTGAATACGCATCGTTTGGCGCCAGGTACAACTCATTTTGTCAACCCGTTCATTTGTTATAGCCAAAATAAATTTCTTAATTAACAAATTGATTACACCGAAACTAATGAGGTCAGGATATTGTTTTTTTCAGAAAACATACCTTTTATACCAAAGAATGTACCATATTTTTTTGGCCCGATATCTTTAATACTTTTTGATTGTTTAAACAATTGGCATAATTTGTTAATTAACAAATAACTTTTTTTTCGAAAGTTTCATCGAATTCAAACCAACTTTAAACGATAAATATTGATGTCGGGCATAACCCCCATAGAAGTCTGCACAAATGCAACTTTTTGCTTTTGTTTATTTAAAGTTTAAATTAATTTTGCAAATTAACAAATGGAATATCTCGGCTCTGGATAAGCGTATCGAAATGGGGTTTTGTGCGTATGAAAGTGCTTGGAAAAAGGAAAATTTTGAGACCAGAAAGAACTTGATCGGATAATCGGAACCGGAAATAAAAGTGATATTGCGTTAGAGGTTCTAATTTGTTTATTAACAACTTTTTTGACACGAGGTTTGGTGCAAATGAAAGCTAACAAGTTTTTCCATCAACCACAAAAAGTTCTACAAAAAATATTCAATCCCTGAAGAGTTATATGCGTTTTTGACCCTTAAAAAAATCTCTCCCGCAACGTAAAAATAGTAAGATTTGACGCGCAATGGGGTGGCGGGTTCGATCCTCGGTGTGGGCAAATTTTGTTTTCGTCAAATTCGCTTTTTTTTTCATGTAACCAAGTATTTTTTATAATAATAAATCTTTTTACTTTCTGAGAAATTTTTAAAAACGTCGTAAATAATTTCTAATAGTTATTAATTGTAAATATTTGTAAATAAAACAATAAAATAATAATGCAATATCACTTATATTTCCGGTTCCGGTTATCCGATCAAGTTCTTTCTGGACTCAAAATTTTCCTTTTTCCAAGCACTTTCATATGCACAAAACCCCATTTAGATACGCTTACCCAGAGCCGAGGTATTCCATTTGTTAATTTGCAAAATTAATTTAAACTTTAAATAAACAAAAGCAAAAAGTTGCATTCGTGCAGACTTCTATGAGTTATGCCCAATATTTATCGTTTAAAGTTGATTTGAAGTCGATCAAACTTTCGAAAAAAAAGTAATTTGCTAATTAACAAATTATGCTAATTATTTAAACAATCAAAAAGTATTGAAGATATCGGGTATATTCTTTGGTATAAAAGGCATGTTTTTTGAAAAAAATAATATCCTGACCTCATTAGTTTCAGAGTAATCAATTTGTTAATTAAGAAATTTATTTTGGCTATAACAAATGAACGGGTTGACAAAATGAGTTGTGCCTGGCGCCAAACGACGCGTATTGAAAATATCTTTCGATTGAATCAAGATTTTTTCGGATCCGTCAAACCGTTTTCATTTTATTAAATAAGACCGAAAAAAATTTTGTTTAAATAATGATTTGACCATGAAGCTCGCGGTTTAGGAAAATTTTTCATAAGAAAATTTTGTTCAGCGAAATTTTTCCTATAAGAATCCGTTGCTAACTCAAATGGTATACAAAATTTTTAAAATCACTCTTTTTTACCCCAGACAGACTCGCCTATGCTGTAAAAATGTTCAATGCTTTACCCAGTGGTGTCAAGGCCCTCTCATTTGTCAACTCTTTCAAAAAACCTACGAAAGATCTGATAATTACTATGAGAGAATAATTGTGTATAACCTAGTATGGGATGATCTATAATATTATTATTTTATACATTTATGTTATTTATTTATCATAGTTTAGTTTGGTTACTCATATTTGCGTATGATCTAGATGATTCTTATTTAATATTTTTGGATTTGCATTTTATTTTTAATTTATTTTCTTGAAATATTCTCTGTAAGCGGAAGGTTGTATGGAAGAGCATATAACATATGAATACGGCCATCCTTCTCTAATTTATATTTTTCTTTTATGTACCTTTCATCGTAATAAAGATTTATTATTATTATTAATGCTAGAAAAGTTGAAATCCCATCAAAAATACTAAATTACGTAATTTATGAACAAATAAAGTTCATCAAAATGGTTTTTGGGACAAAACTCAATTTTTTCAAATGGAACCATATTGGTACCGTGGTACCATTTATTAGTACTATTAATAAGGAATTTATTCATATGTCGTATTAAAATGTGCGATAAATACAAACAAAATTACAGCTAAAAGAATATAAGAAAATACAATTTTGTTCTAATTAAATGTTAAGAAGTAACTAAGGTGGCTTTGAAAACAATATAAATTGTGTTCAAAATGCCGAAAATTTATACAAGAGATGAAAAAGTGGACATGTTAATTGTTTGGGGAATATAGAAAAAATGCCGTAGCGGCTAGACACCTTTATGCCGAATGGTATCCTGATAGACAATGTCCAGCGAGAAATTATTTTAAACGTCTTAAAAATCAATTTCGTGGAAAGCCCAACAATGATCCCGAAGAAAATTTCATTCTTGACGAAGGAACGGAAATTAATGTTTTGGCTCGAATAGAAGTTGATAAGACTGTTTCTTTAAGAAAAATTGGGTTTGAATTGAAAATCGTCACCAAACAGTAAAGTTGACGGCCTACTGAAGAAACTCACAAATGATTCGAAGCCCAAGGAGATGCGGACGACATAGTCATCATAGCTAGGGGGAAGTTCAACAACATAGTCAGGGACCGCCTACAGAAGGCCCTGACCATGGTAAAGAAATGGACCGATGGGGAGGGGCTGAAAATCAGTCCTCAAAAGATCATCATCGTTCCATTCACCAGAAGGAGAAACCTGGAGGGTGGGTCCTCTAGTTCTCCAAGACACACAACTACAGATGTCGGGGGAGGTAAAGTACCTTGGAGTCATTATAGACTCCAAACTTACCTGGAACCAACACCTGGACAGAGTAATACATAAGTCTGTTGCCATACTGGCAACATGTAGACGATTGTATGGCAAGAGATGGGGGCTTAAGCCTGGCATGGTGCACTGGCTCTATACCAGTGCAATAAGACCCACCATCACATACGCAGCCTTGGTTTGGTGGTCTAAGGTCACTCAAACTACAGCAGCGAACAGGCTGAGCCGGGTGCAAAGACTGGCCTGCCTGGGAATTACAGGTGCAATGAAAAGTACCCCAACAGCAGCCATTGGAGACCCTACTAGACCTTCCTCCACTGAGTCTTTTGATTCAGGGGGAGGCCAGAATGAGCGCCTGCAGGCTACAAAATCCTCAGAACCCGACTGCTCTTGGAGGCAACTCGGAGCACATGAGGATAATAAACACCGTAGTGGATCCTCTATTGAGCATGAGGTCGGACTACATGACACCAAAAATTACATTCAACAAGCCCTTCACTATCACCATTGGAGATAGGAAGGAATGGATGACAGGTGCTCCTGATGCTTTATGCAGAGGCCTGGTCTGGCATACTGACGGGTCCAGGATGGAATCAGGAGCTGGAGCAGGAATACATGGTGTGAGGCCGAGAAAGAGTATAAGTCTCTCTCTTGGACGGCACTGTATTCCAGACAGAAATTCTGGCTATACTCGAGTGTGTACGCGAGAATGTTAAACGGCGATATGTGAACCAGCAGATCTCAATCGCAACAGACAGCCAGGCGGCACTTGGGGCACTAGCCTCCAACAAAGTGTCTTCCAGACTGGTTTGGGACTACCACGAAGAGCTCAAAATTCTGGGTGAGCAGAACAGAGTAAGACTACTCTGGGTGCCGGGACATACCAGTATAGAAGGCAACGAAAAAGCTGACGAACTTGCTAGACAAGGAGCAGCGAATATATTCTATGACCCAGAACCCGCGCTGGGTATCACAAAAGGCTCAGCCAGAAGGGTAATTAAAGACTGGGTCAAGAGTAAACACAACCACCACTGAAGAAATATTCCAGGAAATCGACATGGGAAAACACTTATCAATGGACCATGTTCAAAACAAACTGAAGAACTGCTCACAAGGAACAGGACTCCGTTGAGAACCATAACTGGTCTTCTGACGGGACACTTTCTCGTTAAGAAGTACCTGCATCTAATTGGAAAGTTTGTTGATGACCTTAACTGCAGACTGTGCGGTAAGGTACCAGAAACTGTAGAACATATTATACATGACTGCGAGGCATTGGCCCGCAGAAGGTATAATATCTACGGGCAAACACAAACAGACCCGGAAACCATCAAGACTCGTCCATTTTCAGACCTGTATCACCTTGTCAGTGACACAGGATTATTAAAATGGACAGTGTAAATTAAAAATTAAAAAAAAAACAGCACACAATAAGCCCAGGAGGCTGCAGTGTCCTCGGAGTATTCTGTACAGACGAGCCCTAAGAGGTGGGGTTTTAGTCAGTTGGAGTCTGACACTCAGACCTATTCCTAGTTGGGATAGGCAGCCCGTGTGGGTTTCCCCTCCTCGCCAAAAAAAGCCGAATTTTGCACAAATAGCAATATAAACCGTTTAAATATCAATTGTACCTACCAGCACTTGTACGAAAATGATTACGAACTTAGGATGGAATATTGCAATTGAATTTTGCAGAATAACGTGCAGCCAAACAATGATTTTTTGGGAATGATTTTATTTTCGCAGTCTAGGTTTACAAATTTGGGATTATTTCACCGACAAAATACAAAATATTGGTCACAAGAAAATCATCATTTATTACGGGAGGGTAACTTTCCAGTGCGGTTCGGTTTCAATGTTTGGCTTGGAATAATCGGTAATAGAATCATTGGTCCAATAATATTTGAAGGAACCTTGACTAGTGCCAGATACTTGAGATTCCAGCAAAATGAGATTGAGGACATTTTAGATGAGTTACCTTTGGATTCAGAACAGGGAATGTATTTCCAACAAGATGGCGCTCCTCCCCATAATTCAAGGATAGTAATTGATTACCTTCAACGGAGATTCGGAGAAAACGTAATTTCGACCTGATTTAACACCCCTTGATTTCTTTGTTTGGGGTCATTTAAAAAGTTAAATGGCAAACTAAAAATTATATTATAAATAATATTGACTTTTGATATGTCATTTATTTGGTATTGTTGGATTCAGAAAATTATGCAGAATTCAAAAATGTAATAATATACAGGGTGTTTCATTTAAAAATCAAAAGTTAGTGAAACTTCCGGCAAACCGGAAGTGAAAAAAAATCAATCAAAAAGTGTCGCTTATTAGTATATAGGATATCCCAAATTTCAATCAATTAGCTTCAAAACTAAAGACGAAAAGTGGGTGTACCATGATCCTGTTACTACACCCGGTATAGTGTGGGAAATATGCTTGAGGAATTGCAGCAAGTTTTCGCTCGCGCGAGCGTATTATATTACAGTACACTACTTTTCGCTTATTCCGCTTAATGTTTTCAAAGAAATACTAAATATTTTACAAGAAAAATATTCCAGGCAGAAGACTTACATTGTATTTCCTTGTAAATTCTATTTTCAACCGCTTAGAGAACACAAAATAAAACAAAGCATTTGCATGCGATAATAATTTTTAATTTGTAGCGTGCCATAACTATAAAATTCACACCACATTTTTCATTAACAGAAGTATGCAGGCATGCATACCCAGCCCAGCAAAATATTTCTGCATATTAACTGTAACGGATTCAGTAAATAAGTTATATATCTTGAGATATATCCTCGTCGGTGGAAATGCCTGTTTTACGATGCAACTCTCAGATACGTGTAATTTGAAGTGCATCTAAATTTTTATTATTTTCCGCTGTCATAATAACAGTAGACAGTGCCGTTTTTAATTTCAGTTCAAATGGATTCCACCAGCGGCGGACCCAGAATAAATTAACACAGGGGGCATAATCATCAAAAAATGCAAGCGAAAATTTGGTATTTTCCAAGGCTCTAAAATGAAAAAATCAGAAATTTGACTTGCAAAAACAGTTTATTCGAAAAATGGTTTCCGTCGAACAAATTTTCGTTTTTTGGATGCAATTTCAACAAATATTTATACACTCAAAGTACTAATAAGTAGAAACAATTTTTAGACAATAGTCTATTTTGAAATATATTAAGTTCAACAACCAACAAATATAGTTTACTCATTTATTATTCGATTTATTACCAACTAGTACAATTTAATTGTTATACGAGTATCTAAGTATTTCATAAACCTATGGCTATTGTGCCCTTTACTTTGTATACAGGATATTTCACTTCCATATAAAACAATTGCAAAATAACGTTGTCATTTCTTTTCTAAAGTTAAATGCTGAAACACTATGGGCCATATGACAGGGGCACGTGCCCCTGTGCCACTCCCTGGATCCGCCACTGGATTTCAGTAACGTTTGTATTACGTTCAGCTCTTTCAACCAGTGTTTCACAACACAAAGAGTAACAACACATTTTAGTACAGGAAAAATAATAATGTTTCTAAGACTTAAAAAAAGTACATCTTTTTTCATTATTTTTTGTGCGTAAAACATATGTTTATGATTATGGTAATAATAAAACAAAGTAAAAGGCGAGAAAAAAGGTAACATTATTTCACTCTCGCGTATAGCCGACTCATGGGCGTGGCACGTGACGTCGCAGGTTTCAGACCTTAGGAAAAACAAATTGAAATTCCTTAGCTGTCAAATGGCGACTGATTGAACTTTTCAGAACATTGATATTTTTGTGTACATTATATCCTACAAAATGATAAGTTTTTGGTGTATTATTAATAGTGGAAGTGTAACGATCCAAAAAACGCCAGTTTTTATAAAATAACTTCAATTTACAACTAGAAGAAGTTAAACGACTAATTTCAAACAATTAAAAGGAATGCATTTACTGAGGTGTTCAAAGCATTTTATTAGTAGTAAGTTGTTGCATGTTATTGTAAGAATTTGATTTTTAACGTGGGTTTATGTTGTGGCCGTATTACAAGACCAAGATGATACATCCAGTTAGGTATCCTCTCTTAATGAGGGATACAATTTAAAACCCATATGTAAAACTGAAAGTGCTTGTGATAATAATAACTGCTGCTCAAACAAGCAATAAACGATACATGGTAAAGAAAATTAACTATGTAACCACTATCATTCCGAATACATTGCTTAATCCTTCTTCTTATATGGCGTATAACTTTTCTAATCTCAGCCGGGGTGATTTCAGCACATGCCTATCTAATTCTGATCACTAACTCTTCTTGGTTATGTGGTCTTCTCTTATACACTAGAGTTTTAAACGACCCCACAAATAGAGATCAGGTCCGGAAACCTAGAGGGAAACTCCTGTCTTGGACCTATCCGTCTACCTGGAAAATTATCTTCTAGCCAACCCATTGCAACGTTATGAGTCGGGGCAACATCAAGCTGATAATACATGTCTCTTCTGACATATTGCGGTTGAATTTCATTTTGCAACAAACTTGAATACGCTTCCTCATTCAACCTCGGAATGAAAAAAGGCCCAATAATCCGGTCATTCCATAAACCACCAAACGTTAACTTTTGACACGTTTCCTTTTAATACTGATAAATCAGTGGGGATTTTTGTCAGTCCAAGAACTGCAATTCTGGGAGGATACTATCCCATTGGTGGTAAATGTTGCCTCATCAGTAAAAATAACGTTTTTCAGAAAATTTATATTGTTTAAAAATTCACTCTGGCCCCAAAAACAGAAATCAAATCTTCTGTCTGTATCACCATCTTCTAGGGTATGTAAAAATTTTGGCTCGAGTGCTCTTTTTCTGTTTTTTCAAGCAACGCCAAACCACTTTCTTACTAATATTTATATTCAATGCTATGTGCCTTATGCTATATCTTGGATTTTCTCTAAAATATTGTAAAAGGCGTTCTTCGTTTCCAATTTGCCGATTTTGTAAATTATAATTCTTTGGTATTAACTTTCATACATTTCATGTATTGTTAAAACTGTTATTGATGGTTGCTACCAATTTATGGCGAATGGTAGGCTGACGGTCAGGACACCGTAAATTAAATTCAACAGCAGCTTGTCTAAATGATCTGGAATTATCTCCTGCTAAACAAATCAACCCCACTTTATCTCGCATTGTTAAACGCCGAACCATATTTCTTACACAAAAATTTACACTTCACTTATTTTCTAACATTAAACCAGCATTCACATGAATTTTTAACTGATTAACTTATTTACGTTCAACAATAAATTGACACTTTCAATAACTTTTGTTCTCATGGCTTACTTAACTATTGAAGATTATCTGTTAAAAAAATGGTAGGTAGTATGTACGAATTAGAATTTTTGCCTTATTAAAAATTATTTTGTTGTAAAATCAATTCATACTAATACAATACGTTATTCTGAAGAAAAAATGAAAAATACATTTTTTTTCATTTGGGAACCCGTTTTACAGATAAAAATTATTTCTAGTTGAAAAAATTGTTTTTTTGACGGCCCCTATCTCAAACACCTTTGAACTCACTACGATGTAATCTTGTACAAAGGAGTTTCTAAAGGTGCTGATTAAGAATATCTTGCTAGTTTCTTTTCTTAAAAAATCGCTAATACTTTTTTTTTTTTGAAAATCGACCCCCTCTTTCCATTCTAGAATCGGACGCCTTTGACTAAAATGAAATGTGGTTACGTCTAAAGACTCACTTTATAGTCTATGTAAGGAAGCATTATAACACAACTTTTTTGTAAATATGTCGTGCAAAGACGAGATTACCCCCCCCCGTTTTCGGGGGCGCTGAACACGATGCAAGTGGTGGGAGAAGATATTGACCGCCGCAACCCCTTGAAATTGCCAAAAATCACCCCTTTTATGGATTCCTTTATGTTTTGGTCTGTGGAGTGATTCATCGACGGGTTATACTTGAAATAACATGGAAGGGGGTTACGAAGTAAGTGGAATCTATAAGCAGGCCTAGGCTGTTGACCCTAGGGATGGAAAATCATTTTTTTTAATGATTCGTTTCAAACGCGTATCCCCTGTTTTCGGGGTCGCTGATCACGGGAAAAATATTCATTTTTAGCTCCTCATCCCTCAAACGGGCAGAAACCACCTCTCACTTGCCAAAAAGCATACTATCCAGGATTTACAGGTTTTTCGACACATGATCGTTATTTATGTGCATATCCCTTCATTTTTCACCGAATAGAAGATGGTAGCGACTTCGGGGGTTGCTTCAACACTCCCAAGGAGTGTAAAAATTCATTAATTACACTTTGGATCGTCAATACGCCTCCCCCGTTTTCGCAGGCGCTGATCACGGGAAAAATATTTTGACTTTTAAATTAATTACTGAGGCTAATTTTTGCTAGGCTACCCGGCAGTAACGTATTACATTATCATTAATCATTCATTTAAATCAAGTTTCATTAAAAAAACAGATACCTGCAGAAATCAGGCCGGATCTTAGACTAATAGATAAAGATAAAAAACTCTTAATATGCATGCTTCGTCGGGTTATTTTCTGATGAGGGTAAGTTTCCGTCCATTATAGAGGTTGAGGAGAGTCGGAGATGAAGGTGAATATTTGAAACGGGGGAGGATTAATGAATTTTTACACATCTTGGAAGAGTTGAGGTCGCTACCACCTTCTCTTCCGTAAGAAATGAAGGGATATGCACAGGAATAACGATCATGTGTCGAAAAACCTGTAAATCCTGGACAGCATGCTTTCTGATGAGTGAGGAGTGGTTTCTGCCCTTTGAGGGATGAGGAGGAGTTGGAGCTAAAAATGAATATTTTTCCCGTGATTAGCGGCCCCGAGAACGGGGAATACGCGTTTGAACCGAATTATTTGAAAAAAATTGATTTTCCACCCCTCGAGAGGGTCAACCCCCTAGGCGTGCTGAAGAGATTCCACTTGCTCTATAACCCCCTTCCATATTATTTCAAGTATAACCCGTCGATAAATCACTCCCCAGACCAAAGGGATCCATTAAAGGGGGTGGTTTTTGGCCATTTTAGGGGGTTGCGACGGTCAAAAACTTCTCCCACCACTTGCATCGTGTTCAGCACCCTCGAAAACGGGGGAGTGAGGTAATCTCGTCTTTGCACGAAATATTTACACTATTTCTGCCTTCATTACATAGACCAGGATTCCCAACAGGTGGTCCGCGGACCCCTAGGGGTCCGCGGACGATGTCTTGGGGGTCCGCGAAATGTCACTGAGATATTCAATTGTTTTGTATTTCACTTGACTTGCAGTGGTAGATTCTACATAATCTTCATTTTAAGAAGAATTTAAGCTTTTAAGGTCCTTGTCAGTACAGCAACCGATGAGGGGGTCCTTGAAAAAAATCTTGTTGGGACTCCCTGACATAGACTATTATATTTATATATTCACCACCAAAATTTCAAAATATTCGGATGTCAGGTGAGCGAGATATGAGGGTGGCCCCATGCAAAGTGAGACACACTGTATATGAGATTATTATGAAATTATACATATTTTTTACCTGTAGATACTGTGGAACTATTTCATTATTTAGTTTTAACTGGGACACCCTGTACATATGTTTTAACTAAAGTTTAGATGGTGTCTTTCGACTCACTGCAGGTGATCTAATTTCCGTGGTGCTGAATATATTAAAAATCCAGTTGGTGTCAATGAACACTAATAAAATCGTTGAGTAATTGTAATAAATAGTCGAAATCAAATCATAAACAGTAAACATAACGTTTTATGCAAATTAATAACGTAATGAAATAATCGTTGGCGTTAGATTGAAGCACGTGCCAGCAGACACAGTCATCAACGCTATCTGAGATCTGGGCAGGTATGTAATGGACTTCTACTTTTACCTGGGCAAATTAAGAATGTTCTATACACTGATGAAAGCTATTGTTAAATTACGATGGTGTATGATGCACGTTATTTAATTTGCCGATCAGCAAATCGGATCCCAATTTCCACTTTCTGTTGTTGGTCAAGAAATAGTAATTCAAGTCGTATGGGTCATCAGTTGAAGGGGAAGATTAAACTTTGACTAAACTTAAACTTTTTCCCGTAAGGTGCTTATTCACATGACCATTCTTGTCATCATCTTTGTAGACAATTACAGTAAAAACTTTAAAATGAAAGTTTTCAAAACCTTAAATTTTATTTAAATGGCAGATTAATAAACGAAACAAACCTTTCATTGCATAGTGGCTAGTAGTTTCGACCATTTCTTATGTTGCTAGTTACAATTACAATTTAGCAGAGATCAACTGATCCCAATTAAACCACCTGACAAATTTTATAAAAATCTTTTTGCCGGCGTAAATTTTCGAAAATATGACTGGTTGCAAAAGAGGGGCTGGGTTGAAATCTTATCGTATATAAGTACTCAATCTTTGTCGGTTATAACTATAGAGATGGTACTTAAGAAACCTTTAATGCAGATTCGTGCGAAAAGGTGAAGAACTGTCAAATCTGAAGTCAACCGGTTACGAGTGTCATAAAATACGTTTGCATAACTAAGCACAATAGTACTCAGATTATAACAATTATTGCAATAACATTTTGAAACCCAGAGAAAACGTTCAATTGATTAAACAAATAGTTAAAGATAGTTGGAAAATTAAATAGTGAGTCAATTTTGATATGATTGAGTCAATATGATTAGATTAATGATTAAAACAGGATAGTATAATTTCTAATAAATTATCTAGTCAATAAGGTACCACAGAAATTGTCTTAATCGCGTTTTCAACCGAAGATATAAAGTCGTTTACTTTTGATAATGCAATTAAGGTTTGCATTGCCATATGTTTGAATAAATTTAGAAAAGATGAAATTTGATGAAACTTATTTTTATCAATTAAGAATGAAACTGCTACGGCAATGATTTATTAATATTTAAGTAACTTTATCTAGTATTTGATACACGGCGAAATTATCACGTTTTCCTCATTCGTCCATAACTAGACCGTTAGTCGTTTGTGGATAGAGGAACCAAGAGAGTATTACTAATAAAATTAAATTACAAATTAAAAAAAAAACCCGACACAAAAATATCGACTAAATAACTAATATTAAAAAAAAAAAAAAAATTAACGCAACTTTAAAAATTATGAAATGATTTTGATTCCATATACGAACTCTTATGATTTATTTAAGTTCAGCTTACATTTTCTTTATGTCCTCGAGAGTTGCTTTCTTATACGCATGAATATATCGGGAGCTGCTGTTTTGAATATAACTATTTAGTAGTTCGTCTTTAATTTATTAACGTAATGTTTTGTCGAGCTCCTCGATACATTTCCTTAAATATATACGGAATAGAAACCAGACTGCAACCAACAACTATTTTCCGAACTAATGCCCCGCTGAGCGCTAGATTACGAATTACAAGTCTGGCCGCTTTAAGTGCAATAACTATGTATTGCCACAAAACGCTAAAGTTTCGATTGCAACAAACACCAGCCAGGCCAGGCTTGTACGTAATCCGGCGCTCGGCGGGGTATTATCTGGAGAATAGCTATTGTTTGCAGTCTGCTCTTTATCCCTTATATATATATTTAAGGAAATGTATAAAGGAGTTCGACAATATATTAGGTTAGTAAATATTTTGCCCTTTAAAAGTATACATACTCTGCAAAAATTACCAAAATTAACTGTCTCCGTTTCCCGAGCATCCTCGCGTACTTATAGGCAATAAACGGTATCTAACGGAGAACTTATGACACTTTGCATTCACCTTCTCACGTTGTCCGCCGTTCTCACTTATTACACTTGCATAAGTAAATAAAATTAATAATACTTTACTTTACCTTGCGGCTACACTTTGTTTATGTTTAAATCCTAACTCTAGTATTTTGTGGATGAAAATTAACATCATTGAGAAAAAAATGTTGGCACTCACAGTCTATTCTTTGGTATAAAAACTACAAGGTTGAGAAAGTAACAATTTTTTTTGAGGAGCACCAGTTTTGGCCGTTTTTTGGCAAAAAGTCCAATTATTGGACAAAAATCTGGAAAATGGGCCAGCAGAAAATGTTGGCATATGGTTTTCCAGCAATGAGTATTGACAGCGAAAATTTTCCACCTGGTCAGAAAGTGTTATACTAAGTTCCAATTTTGGCCATAATTGATGTCGCCTCCTGTGCTGCCAATTGCACGGAGAAAAAATGTTGGCATATATCGAATGTTGAATGAAGATACCCTCTTCAACACTAAGCCCCAAAGTGTTTTACTCTGTTCCACAAATGAATATTTTCTGGGGCGGCTAGCTCCAAAACTGCCAGGGGGGATGTCTAACTCACATAAGATAAAATATTCAGAAAAATATTTGCTACAAGATAACAGCAATGCCAACATGTTATATCCCAGCTCCCATATGTAGCTATCTCCTAGACTAACACTGAAGAGGAACTTTTGTGTTTTTTAATGTTTCACTTCTTTCAGTGTATAATTTTCTTTTAGCAGTAACGTAGACCGGATGTTACGCTCTATGAAAATTATGAATTGTTAAATTTATTCCTTTGATTATGAGTGTTTATTACTCGATACACGATAGGAATCACGTTCCAGCATGTGAGTAATTGTTCATAAAGTAACAGACTTATACTTATGCGGAAGTTGATTTGATGCAATTAATGTCTCGCTACTAGATAAAAGTTCGAGACTAGTTCCAAGCTGAAATTAAGTTGTTATCTTGCGTATTTATATATAAATCATACAACTGGCATTCGATTTACAGTTTTTTTCCAAAGATTTCAAATCTACGAATTACAAAGGGCAACGTATTAGCAAGATCCAAAATTTTAGTTGGAGAGTAATAATAAATCCCCCAAAAAACACTAAAAATATTACATTTAGGTGTTGAGAGAAAGGCTAATAGGACAAGAAATTTATAGCGTTATCGCTATAAATAAAATTAAAATCGAAGTTAATATACGTATATTTGTTTTTAATACATGTTCATATTTTATGTGATATTGGTATTTTTTAGTATATTGATATTATATTTTTATATCGAATGTTTTTATTTTTCCTAGCGACTCCATGGAAACTTCTCCATTATGGATCGAGTTTTCCTTTTTGTTTCTTAGCGACTCCATGGAAACTTCTCACTTTTGGAACTTCTCGATTTCCAGTGAGTGAGTCGCTATAGTTGCTATATACACCCCCTCGTTAAAAAAGAAAATAGTCAATCAATCAACGTGTCGATTGCAAAACGTACTTTTTTAATCGGGGTAGGCAAAGTGTCTCATCTGTCAACTAATACAAAAGCCGGTTTAACCCTATCAATATTGACAGTTATGACTTTGTCTCCTTTCTTAAAGGTAAATAACTTATCTGAACGAGATAAAACTTTAAACGGTCCTTCATATAAAGGAGTAAATGAACGTTTTAAACGTTCAATGCGAACGAAAATAAAATCGCAAGAGGCAAGATCTGAACTAACAAAAGTTTTGTAATTGCCATGCGAAGTTGGAGGAACAAATTTTAAATTATTAAAATAAATGCGTAATTTGTCAATGAAATAAGGAATATCTGGGGAATTATACGATTCAACGAAAAATTCGCCAGGTAAACGAAGGGTTTGACCACATATGAGTTCAGCAGGTGAACATTGCAGATCTTCCTTGGGAGTTGTCCTAAATGCTAATAAAATGATGGGTAATTCATCTGTCCAATGTGATGTATTGGCTCTAGTTAACAAGGAAGTTTTAAGTGAGCGATGAAATCTTTCAATTAAAGAGTTGCCCTGGTGGCGATATGCAGTTGTACGTATTCTATGAAAACCTAAAAACTTTTCAAATTCATTAAATAATCTTGACTCGAATTGTACTCCTTGATCAGTCGTTACTGACAAGGGAACACCGAATCGACAAACAAAGTTTTGAAATAAAGTACGCGCAACTGTTTCTGCTGTGATGTCGCGAAGAGGGTACGCTTCCGGCCACCTAGTGAATCGTTCAATCACCGTAAGAATGTAAGAGTTACCTTTGGATGGAGGTAATGGTCCTACCAAATCTATGTGGATGTGGTCGAATCTGATTTTCGGGATGGGGAAGTTACCGAGAGCACTTCGCGTATGTCGACTGACTTTGACAGCTTGACAGTTAATGCACGATTTTGACCATAAATTGCAATCTGTGTTCATTTTCGGCCAAAAATAGTTATTTGAAATCAACAGTCTAGTGGCTTTAATACCAGGATGAGATAAGTTGTGAAAAATATCGAATATCGTTCGTCTGTAAATAAGTGGGACAAAAGGTCTGACTTTTGCACGAGAAACATCACACCAAATAAAATCATTTGAATCTGGAATTTGTATCTTTTTTAAAATGAAATTGGTTTTAGTTAGTGATGATTTATCTGACAATAAATAGTTGAGATTTGAATCTTTCTCCTGAGCTTCACTAAGCAACTTTAGGTCAAAGTTAACATTAAGGAAGGGAGAATTTTTAAGTTGAAGTGGTAAAATATCTTGTTTTAAGGAAGAAGTGTCGTAAATACGTGACAAGCTGTCAGCTATTACATTATGTTTTCCTTTAACGTGTTGTATTTTACAAGAAAATTGAGCTATGTATTCTAAATGACGTATTTGACGAGGAGATCTTTCTGCTTTTGTGAATAAAGCGTTGATTAAAGGTTTGTGATCTGTAAAACAATTAAACTTTCGACCTTCAAGTATAAACTTAAAATGTTTAATTGCAGTATATAATGCTAAAAGTTCTTTGTCAAAAACCGAATAATAAGTTTGTGCTGTGGTTAATTTACGGGAAAAGAATGCTAAAGGAGCAAGAAATCCCTTATTATCTTTTTGCTCTAAAACTGCACCCATGGCAAGGTTAGAACAATAGACTGAGAGAGATAAGATAGTATCGTCATTATTGCAAGGATGAGCTAAAACTACTGCATTACTTATTGCGTCTTTGGCTTTCGAAAATCCGTCTAAACATTGATCAGGCCAACTATTTATCTTTGTAATTTTATCATGAGATAAACTGTTACAAAGAGAATATAGGGGAAGTAATATTTCAGCAAAATGAGGTATGAAATGATGATAAAAATTCACCATATCTATGAAACGTTGTAGTTGTTTGAGAGTTGTCGGTAAAGGGAAATTATTAATGACTTCGACTCTCTCAGTTGATGGTAAAATACCTGATGAAGAGATGTGATGACCTAAAAAGGTTAAATTGTCAACTCCTAAGATACATTTAGATGGTTTAATGTTAATTCCGTATGTGTCTAATCTCTTGAAAACCTTTTCCAAATGTTCCAAATGTTGTACATCTGATTGACTTGCGATTAATATATCATCCAAATAGACGAAAACGAAAGGTAAATTGACAAGTACTTCATTCATAAAACGTTGGAAAGTTTGACCGGCATTGCGTAGACCAAAAGGCATGCGGGAAAATTCAAACAGTCCGAATGGAGTTGTTATAGCTGTCTTATAAACGTCATTTTCAGCGACAGGTATCTGATGGTACGCTCGCACTAAATCAACCTTGGAGAAAATAGTGCAGCCGTGCAACTGAGAGCTAAAGTCGTGGATATGAGGTAATGGATATCTGTCTGGAATGGTAATCGTATTTAGTTGTCGATAATCTCCACAAGGTCTCCAGTCATTCTTCTCTCTTTTCGCCACTAGATGGAGTGGAGAGGAAACTTGAGAAGATGATGGTTTGCAGATACCTAATTCTACCATGTTATTAAATTCTGTTTGAGCTATTTTAAATTTAAGATTGTCTAATCTACGAGGTCGTGAAAAAAGGTAAATGACCTTCAGTAACTATATGATGTACAATAGAATGTTTAATAGGTAAATTGTAATCTGGTGAACTAATTACATTAGGAAATTGTAAAAGTAATTTGTTATATTTATCTGTCAAAGGAAATAATTTAAGTGTATCTAATCTATAATTGTCTAAAGGACTATTTTTAATAAAACAATTAACTGACAAATTAGTCTTGTTATCAATTATTCGAGCTCCTTTAAGATCAACAACTAAACCAAAATGAGACAAGAAATCTGCTCCGACTATCGGTATGTCAATGTCTGCTATATTGAAAACGAAAGGAAATAATCTACGTAAGTTTAGATTGACTTTTAACAATTTCTTACCGTATGTAAAAATGGTTGAACCGTTAGCCGCGGTTAATATCGTATCAAAATTCTTTTTTAAATCTGTGAAAGCATTGCGTGGCACCACAGATAAATCGGCACCAGTGTCAATTAGGAAGTTCAGGTTGTTAGATCTATCGTAAATAAAAAGTCGACGACGTTTGCTGTTAGAAATGTCAAAATCAGACGTCATAAAATTATCAAACTTCAGTTATCTTTGAGAATTATCAGATTTTTTACAATTCTTACTGAATTTGCACCATTCACCTCCACAACGATAGGCATTGGCACCATAAAGTTGATGGTAGTAACAAATAGTATTGTCTGTACGATCAAATTTATTGGAAACATTATTACGGCTGGGTGAACGATTGCGATTAGTGGTACGAGTTTGTGAATTGCTTCTACTTTTGCAATTGTTGCAGCGTGAAGTAGAAGGTTGAGGCTCGAAGGATTGATTGGAAAGTCTGGATTCTAAAGAGTTTAATCGAGAATTAAAAATTTCTTGTTTTTGTAATACTTGATTAATTGAATCATGGAAAGTGATTGAAAAATTTTTGATAGTGGTAGTTAAATCTGATAACGGGGTGGACTCAGAGTCAAGAGGATTTTTGGAGTACGATGCAACCATTGAATTTTGACAGGACTCCCAGATCCGATCCGCAATATCTAGAATCTCTTTTGTGTCTGTTTTCCCTGAAGCTGTAATGGCAATATATACTGTTTGAGGCAAACGTCTTTTCCATAGCTTTATCAATAAATCTTGACTAACCATGCTGAATCCTCCAACCATATTCAGCATGGATCTATAGAAATCTGAAGGTTTCAGATCGCCCATTTGGGAACCTGATAACAGATCATTCAGACGTGTTTCCTCACTCGATGATAAACGTGAAATTAAAACTTTCTTTAAATTTATATAGAGATCCGTTTCCGGGGGATTAGGTATTATATCGTATATATTATCTATCACATCTAATGGCAAATTAGCTATAACCTGATCATACTTTTTCTTGTCATTGACAATTTTTGCAACAGAAAACTGTGATTCGATCTGGGTAAATCAAATTTCTGGTTTTGATTTCCAGAATGGGGGTAATTTGACAGAGGTGACATAATGGGTTTGAGGAAAATCCTCGTCTGAAGGTTGTCTTTGCATAACTAATCGATTGTGATTGATTGATTGATTGACTACTCTCTTAGATAAAAAAGGAAATGTACTTTAACTCACTCACCGACAGATGACAGTACTTGTAATGTACAACTTCAGTTGATTGAATTAGGAAATTACCATAAATTATAGGAACATCTATTCAAATTTGGAATCTCTATTCAAAATTCATCGGGAAAATTCTTCTCTTCATAAAATGGTCAATTTATAACGGTAGTTGATATATTGAATCTCTTCTTGAAATTATTGATAATAATTGTTCCAAAACAGGAAAGTGTTTTACTTCGGTAATTATATCTGAGATATTCTTCTATCTTTTGAAGTGGAAATGATTTTATCTCTCCTTCAAATTAATTAAATAACGTAGATTTCATCATGCAAGTTATAGGATAACTTCGGACATATATATCGATCACTTCTGGTATATATTTATCACGTTGGACATAAAATTTTCACTTCTGGCATATATTTATCACGTTGGACATAAAATTTTCACTTCTGGCATATATTTATCACGTTGGACATAAAATGATCACGTCGGGGTCACCAAATTTATAGCGTTATCGCTATAAATAAAATTAAAATCGAAGTTAATATACGTATATTTGTTTTTAATACATGTTCATATTTTATGTGATATTGGTATTTTTTTAGTATATTGATATTATATTTTTATATCGAATGTTTTTATTTTTCCTAGCGACTCCATGGAAACTCCTCCATTATGGATCGAGTTTTCCTTTTTGTTTCTTAGCGACTCCATGGAAACTTCTCACTTTTGGAACTTCTCGATTTCCAGTGAGTGAGTCTCTATAGTCGCTATAAAGTGATATCAATCAGTCAAGCTTAGTCGAAATAACCATATAATTACCAAATTGTGGTATACAGGGTGATTTACCACAACATGCGGAAAATAAAATGGTGTACTAGTCTTCTATGTGGGAAAGCCCCTGCAAAATTTTTGAGTGCACCGAGGTAATTTAGTATATTTCCTTCCATTAAAACTTGTAAAGATACTGGTATTGTCTATGGTCAGTGCATATAAGGCAATGAACTATGCACCTGCAACGGATCCATCCTTCAAATAAAAGTATGGCAAATCGAATTTGGCCAACACGCATCGTGGCTGGTATCTGTCTTTTTCTATCTTATTACGAACATCGACAACAATGAGGTCCGTTGCAGGTACGTGGCAAAGATTAGAGAATTAATTCTCTAATCTCTGTACGTAGTATAAGAATTCACTGGCATAGGGTCAGTGTCTTGTACCTTTAACATCCCGCTTTTATGATTAACGCCTTAAAAGCTCTAATGTTATGGTGAATTATTAGGAAATTGAATGAAGGCTTTTGCCTACAAATTAGTAGATGAATATGAAGAAAACTTTTCTGTCATGCTATTCTAATTGAAAATAAATTGAGGCGCCTACAAAATTTCTTTAATTTGATATTGTTGAAAATCATTTAAAAAAAATCGCTGTCCAAGGAATCACTATTTCCACATCCAGATTTTCTATCCAAGTCTCTCACACCGAAATTTTTTTTTATCTGGAAATACTTGTTTATGGAATTTTAATAATATAGTATGCGAAATCGTCTACCCCAAAAACCAATAAAACGATATCCCACATCGGTAGTGGGGTGGGGATGGACGAAGTAAAAAAAATGGTTCTTGTACACTCACTAAATCATATTTCTTTTTCATTCCCTTTATTATTGGGTGGGAGTGGTAATGGCTAATGCCAAACATTTTTTTGAGACCTTAACTTCTCTTGTATATACTACATACTAGTTTTATGGACTCTTACCTGCTTGGTTTACCTATTTACCCCCAATTTACTCCCCAACCCTTCAACGGAATAAGATGACAATATAATCCAGTTCCAGATCCCGTTAAAGTACATACGTGTACCAAATTTCAAGTCAATATCTTAAACGGTTCCAGAGTAATCGTGCGCACAAAAAAAAGTTACAGACAGACAGATCGCTCAAACTTAAAATTTCGCGTTTCATGACATTCTAAGCCTATTTGAACAATACAAATTTTCAAAATTATTTTTTCGTTACCATACTTCCACTGAATGTGGAAGTAAAATATATATATTTTTTATACATGATGCAGCCATGCATTTTGAATATCCCATAAATGATTATTGAAAATATTAAGCAAATTTTCATTTTGATTGATAAAAAGTTAATTACACCTCGAACTGATAACAATGATGGCCCCGCAACGTTTACTTTTAGAAAATACAATATGGTTCCACTGAAGAATCCGATAAAGGTCACCACAGAAGCAGTTATAAATACCTAACATAGCACTTTGACAGTATATTAAGTGCTACTTACTTTATAAGAGATATCTTTCGAGAAAGCTCACTTATAAAGCAATTATAAACCAACAAAAAGCATCTTTTATACAGTTTTTATACAACCTTTATACAAAGCACATAGAACCCAATGATTTTTTCATCGCTGTGTTAATACTATATTAGAACGTTGAGATTGCTACATTTGCCACAGAAAATCAAAAAGATTCAGTTGTTGTTTTAATCTTAATAATTTAGCCGATATGTCGTCGTCAGATTTTCTTTATGACATTCTCAGTTGTGAGCGTAGTGTAACGTAGTTTTTTATTTCTTTCTGAAATGTCCGCGTCGCTTTTCCTGTTTCCAATACTTATCCATGTAACAAACAGCACATGAAAACTATCCAAGTAATATTTTTAGAGATTATGAAACGGAGAAAGTTTAGCTTTAAAAGAGTTGTATAAAGGCGGAAACGATTGTATAGATGTTATTTATATAAAGGTTTAAACACCCGTTTTAAATCTACGTGGTTTTATCTCTATAAAAATCTTATTAAGCTTTTCGTGAAAAAATTGCTTTATAAGTATTTGGTGCAATATAAAGCTTCAATGTAACCAGTTGGTTTTATAAGTTGCTATAATATATTATTTTATAAAGCTTTAAGAGCAATAAGAATTTCACTTATGTTACTTACGATACCAATAAATATATGTCGAGATTTGAGGTATTTTTTACCATCTGCCAGTTTTGAACAGGTACAAAATACATCTATCTATATATGAGGATTATTTACCTGCAAATGATATCTCTTTACTGGGATGAATTATTTGTCCTTTCAGTGGCAAGAAGACAAATGGAATTTGCTGAGATGTTGATCCGCCTACAAATGGAGCCAAGACACATTCTGGAAAGAAAGAGATAGGTATATTATACAAAGGTTTATATTTTTAATATAAACATTTTAATATGTACATAAAGAGTCCGAAACTTAAAACCCACCAGGCTCGCAACTTTTTATTTTTTAAGCAACGGCCATGCCCGACACATCAAATTGTAGGTATGTTGAAGTTCTTTAAATGTGCATACACGGCGATTTTTTTGAACAAAATGTTACGATAATAAACTTAATTTCCTTGAATAGTTTTTACCTCATCCTATACGTAAAATTTGTTAAAAAATACCCACAATTTGATGTCGGGCATAGCCGTTGCTTAAAAAAACCACTGCCCAAGGAATCACTACTTCCACATCCAGATTCTCTATCCAAGTCACTCACAACGAAAAAATATTGTATGTGGAAATAATTGTCTATGGAACTTTAATAATATAATATTTGAAATCCTCTACCCCAAAAACCCATAAAACGATACCCCACATCGGTAGTGGGGTGGGGGTGGTGATAAGGGGGTGGTAGTGGGGGTGGATGAAGTAGAAAAATATTTTGAGGTTTCTGGTTCTTGTACATACACTAAATCACATCCCCTTTAATTGTCAAAAAATAAATTTCAAATTATTGAACTGTCAAACTGGATGACATAAGTATAATTTTGTTGTGATTGGTTGTTTCCGCACACGTGATTAGAAATGTGCGAATTTAATAGGATTGCTATTTGAGCTAAAAATTTTCATAGTAATACAACTCTACAAGCAAAACGTAGATATATTTCCAAGCCAGTTTCCATAAAAGCTGAGATCTATTTACAGTATTTTGATTATTGAACAGAATATTAGCCCGAAATTGCTTATTTAACTTTACAAATACAAGTTATTTTTCTATAAATTTCCTACGGGCGTATCAATGTTTTTTAATGTAAACTTGTAAGCAGTTAAGTACATTTTTTCTATACATTTCTATAAAATTAATTATAATTAATAGGTGTATATTTTTTCTATAGATTTCTATATAATTAATTATAATTAATGGGTATATATTAGCACAATTTTGTTTGCTTACCTCAAAAGAATGTCCGTTTGTCTCGAGATGTAGCAATTAATTATACACTTATCTTCAATCTATCAACGACCGAAGTATCTGAGGTAACATTTATTTTAATTAATTTGTAAAGTACCTATGCGTTAAGTTTTCTCGATCAAATTATTGACATTTTATCTGTTTTTTAGGCAGCGAAATTTAGACATAGTAGATGTTTTTAAAATGTCGTTCTTGTTTACTTTTCATCGACATAAGAACTTACAAATAACCTGTTAAATATCCAACGGTTAAATTAAGCTTGGCTACATATTTCATGTTTCACTCCATACTAGTAGTTGTTTTTATTTGCAGTTATTTATACTTAAAATATATGAATACAGTATCTAGATGTCAAAAATATTTTATAAGTAATTGTTGTAGACAATCTTTGAGAAAATCTTCAATTTCTATATGGCCCGGGCCATTATGATGCTAGATATTAAGGAAAAACAGTATTTTTGAGATTTTTTTTTAATTCCTGGACAATTACAGGAGCAAAATAGCGTCAGTCTGTGAAAAAAAAAATAAGAGGACGCACATTGTTTCGGTCATATCTTCTTTGTTTTTTATGATGCAGAAACAAACAAAGAATCATTTTAATGCATGATTAATTATCTTCAATTCTGGTCCTTAGAATTTTTGACGTTTCTAAGATATTCGACATTTAACCTAAATAATTAATTCTAGAAACGTTCGGACGCCATCTGTAAACTTAAATTTCTCCGAAACTATTAATCCTATTTAAGTAAATAAAATAAAATTCATTCTCAGTTGATAAGCTTTGCTTTTGATCGCCACCATTTTTTCTCTAAAACTAATATTTATTGAGATATTTGCAAAGAAATACAAATTGTATTTTTTTGAAAATCCTGTTACGTTAACGAAAAGTAGTATTTGAGAATTATATATTTTTAATTACTGACTACACTTACAGTAACAAAATGTAGATGTTTTTATTAAAGAAATGTGAAGAAGCACATTCTTTCTGTCATAACTCCTTTGTCCAACGGCGGCCCGTCAGGGATTGCCATCCCTGACGGGCCGCCGGGTAGGCAGTGCCCACCCAATTATCTAAGCGCGCCAAGGCCAAGCGGTAGTTAGTCATAAAATTTCGCCGTTAATTAATTTTAATAATAAAATTATAAAATTAAGTTAACTTTATTTATGATAATATTTTTGTATTATTTTATTACATATTAATCCGCCTCCGCCAAGATCACATACAAATCCGCTTAATCTCAATACCGAGTCGCTTGCCAGTAATACTTTCAAATTTCGATTAGAAGTGTCATGCGCATGCGCCTAGGCTCTAACCACTGATATCCAGTGTGACATTAATGAAATTAATATCCTACAAGTCTGTTATTTTACAATAGATACATTAAATGAACAATAACGCCCTAGGGCGTTATGAATATCTATAACGCCCTAGGGCATTATAAAATTATAATACAACCCAAAACAAGCAAATTATGATAGCGTTATTGACAAACAAAATGCGTTGCTATGCACCGGCGGCGTTTACAAACAATTTTGATTTTTACTCTCTTTTAAATCAAATCGTTCTGAACATAATAGATATCAAATTAATAAATCGTAAATGTCAAAAAAAAAAAAAATTCGAATTAAATAACAGACTTGCAGGACATTAAACGTTGAAGGCACCACGGGTGTTATAGGATAATGACGCCCTCGACGTACATTCCCTCGGGCCAGAGGCCCTCGGGATTGTACACTGCCGACCTCGGTGCGTTATTATCCTTATAACACCCTTGGTACCTTAATAACTATAATGTTACAATAACTTCCTTTTTTAAAATTATTTATCAAATATCAAATTGAACTGTAAAAAGGAAGGTCACGGTCAACTGATGACCTTGAAGTCTCAAAAAATTTTCGCACTGCCCACCCAGAGCTAAAAGCCATGGGCTGCCTTTGTCTTTTATGCTATAGAAATATTCAGAAAATCATTTGAAAGCTTAGATAATATTCTTTTATCTACTCTTATTAGCTCTTATTAGCTCTTATTAGTTTATATACTAATTACTGAACTGCTTTTAAACAATTAATAGTAAACAAATAGCGTGAGTTATAATGAGTGAGTTATTATAAATCATTAGGTACAGAGCCAATCACCTTTGTCTTCATGCCTAGCCTGTCCAATCGACGTAACGCGCGACATGAAGGTGGCTCTGTCCGAGAGAAATTCTTTTCCAATACGGTGAAATAGAACGGTCCATTATTATTGAGGGGAGGAAGGTGATTTTTCTTGTTTGAATAGTTTCGACGTTTTCAAATCAAGTTAAGTAATAATTGTGCCAAAAATGATAAATTCGGTTAGTGAAGATGAACTAATATGCAATGTACCACCAGAATGAAGACAAGTAGCCAATGATACAATACACAATTTATTACCCGAAAAATCGCAGAACAAATATATAATAACTTTGATTTATAGCTGCCAAAATGGTGAAAATGTGTGCTTCACTGCATATTCTTGAAATTATCTCTATCCCCGTTATTCCTACGTAGTGATTATAGTTATTATCAATATTGTGTATTATTTCGGAAAAATATGCTCAAGATAGTTGACATTATTGTTTTGGAAAAAATTTGGTACACTTTTAGTGTATGAATGCATATGAATGCATTATTCATACTCATACACTCATACAGTGGCGGATTGGGGGGGGGGGGGGGGGATCTACAACGGCTATAGCCCAGGGCGGCAAAATCCAGGTACAAAAATATCAAAGGCACATAAAACAAAAAATTATTATTATTAGTATGTACTGTCAGAACATTTTTAATTTATTTGAGAACGTGTTTTTTATTTTAACTAGACTAGAGTTCCTTATTATAGTCAACTGTACTAGGTGGTCGCGCGAACGTTAGAACCTCATTTAACTTATTATCTTTGGAGTTACGTAAAAAAGTTCAGAAATAAAAGTTATGAGAAATCACATTTATTTTCCAAAAATCATTTCAGAAAAACAATTAAAATTGGAATTTCGGAGATATGAGCTTTACTTTGGTTTTTTTGTAATACATTTTTACACCATTTAGAAGGCCATAGAAAAACCTTTTCAATGATGTATGACACATAGTATTTTTCTTAAAAACGATGGTAGATATTAAGTTTTATATTTTCTTACATTAAGTCATGGTAGTCCGAAAATATATATCAATTATTGAAATTCTCCATTTTATTTGAAATAAAGTGAAATTAGATACTAATAGGTATTTTAACAGAACTAACATATTGTTTATTTTAATTTACATACTTTTGTTTTCCATGGCTAATTTGATAAATAGTAAATTTATAGTAAATTAGACAAACATTTTTTAAGATAAATACCATGTACTGTCGTGCGCAAAAAAAATGGGACAAATCTTATAACGTATTTTTGCTAAAATCTAGTTCTGTATCGAACTTTAATTTTTGTGAAATTGTCACTTATTTGTCAAAATTCATTGCAAGTGTGCAAATAGAGACAGATTTACATTCGAAAAAAATAGTTGTCTTATTTTTTTTTGCGCACGACAGTACTACCTATATATAATTAAAAATGTTTTTATGGCCTTTCAAATGGTGTAAATATACAGGGTGTTTCAGCTAAAAGTCCCCGGGTCATTATCTGGTAAAATAATAAAGACACTTATAATTTGTAAATCGCGGATAATTGACACTAAGAAAGGTCTTAAATAATTGCAGTTAGAATTGTTCCTTCGCAGTGCACAGAGATGGCGCTGCGGTGAGAAATTATTTTTCGATGGCTGGAACCTTGAAACACGATTCATACGATTAATGAATAAATTGTGAATAATTTTGATTATGTAAAAAATTTTGTAAATACCAGCCGTTTTGGAGCTACATGAATCTTTTTCTCCATTTTTTTGCCTCTGTACATTTTGAAAACTTCTATAACTTTTCTGTTTTAGAACACCAATTATTTAGTAAGTAACTTTTATCTTATTATATTCCATACCTCTTATATTAGGTATTTCATATTTTGATAATTTTTATAATTTTAAGAATTTTTCAAATGCGACTAATTTTTAAAATTTGAAATTGGTAAAAATTTTCAAAATATATAATAATATAAGAAGTATGGGATATAATAAGATAAAAGTTCTAAATAATTGGTGTTCTAAAATGATAAACAGAAAAGTTACAGAAGTTTTCAAAAATTACAGAGACAAAAAATGGAGCAAAAAATTCATGTAGCTCCAAAACGGCTGGTATTACAATTTTTTACATTGTCAAAATTATTCACAATTTATTCATTAATCGTATGAATCATGTTTCAAGGTTCCAGCTATCGAAAAATAATTTCTCACCGCAGCGCCATCTCTGTGCACTGCGAAGGAACAATTCTAAATGGAGTTATTTAAGACCTTTTTTGGTGTCAATTATCCGCGATTTACAAATTTTAAGTATCTTTATTATTTTACGAGATAATGACCCTGAAACACCCACCCTGTATATGGAGTGTTCCATTTAAAAAACCAAAGCAAAGTTCATATCTCCGAAATGCGACTGTCAATTGCTATTCTGAAATAATTTTTGGAAAATACATCTGATTTTCTACAACTTTTATTTTTTTACTTTTTTGCGAAACTAAAAAAATAAAGTTAAATAAGGTTCTAACGTTCGCGCGTCCACCATGTACATAGAATTTTCTCATTATCTGTTATAGAACTTAAATTAGTAGGAGTTGTTTTGCTGATTGCTGATAAGCCTATCTGACCTAGGCCTATTTGGCCTATGTCTAAATGAATAATATTTTGAATGCATACCAAAGTTTGTTTCAAATTTTATTTTGTTCTCGTTCTCATCTAATAAAATAAACAATATTATATATCGATCTGGTTTTTAATTTATCCAAAACCACTGTTGGTAGTACTAATGATTTTGTGCTTTGTGCTATTGACAAACCTATGGAGAGAAGGCGTAAAAGGGAGTGAGCGAGGACGGAATTGGCCCTTTAAAAGGGGAAGTGAGGTGTAGAGGGAATATCATTGTTTTGCTGCGGTAAGGAGCAGAGAGAGGGAGGGCGGCAAGTTTCCGATAGCCCCTAGGCTGCAGAAGTATAAATCCGCAACTGCACTCATACTCATACATACAATTCATGTTCATATTCATACTAGAGGTTGGTCACCCAAAAAATATATTTAAAGTATCTGCTGTATAAAATTTATGAAAATTGTAAATAAATTCCAATTTGCTTGCTTGTTGTTTATTTTTTGTTACTATAATTATTTTGATACAAATCTAGTGTTAAAAAAATATTCGGCGCTGAACTACATCTCAGCAATAATTGTTAACATGTGAGGATGTAATATAACAATTTTATGACTATAAATATTGAAATTTTCTAATAAGAAAGTGAAACGATATAGAAATTAAGTGAAATAAAATTGTAACGATTAACAACTGGCTCCTTTTCACCAACATTGTTTATTTAAAAGAAAATTGCTTTGTCTTCTGTGTTTAACCGAGCAAGATTCCTCTGTCGAGAAGTACCGCCAAGGTGATTTATAAATTTTAAAGTCAATGGGTCAGTAAATAAACAACTATATAATTAACGGTATTTGACATGTTTAAAATCCGAATTGCTTATGGATTACCTAGCTAATAAAGAACATAAATGGGAAAAATTAACAGATGTGAGATTGAGAGAACTGTTCCCTGATCGTTCATTCATGATATGTGTATTGTGTACTCGAAAACCATGTCTAACCATAAACACCAAATAATTTATGCAATGTCTTATAAATAATAAATTTATTACTTTTTTTAAGTAAGTATATATTCTTGTTGTTAAATTATTTCATAACTTCATAATGTGCAAGAACATAACGGCAGTTATAATGCTAGAAATTCGTTACGGTGAATCCAGGCGCTTGCTACTTTTTCTGTTCTCTCTTGGGTCGAAAGGCATCCGTTTAAAGAAATTTTTCATGCAACTTTTAGATATACTAGACTAACCCAGTCGAGGTTCGACGAAGTAGGAATGTTTGAAAATTTATCTCAGAAATAATTCTGTTGGCACACTTTTCAACTTGCTATCAGCAGACACATTTTCAAGAAATTCGCGGCACTGATTCAAAGTATTGGTCTTGTCTTTTTTTAGAGAAGTTCATAAAAATAATGGAGTACCATCACTTGCTCTTATATTCAAATATACACCCTCCGTCGAATATTGACGGATATAGCATACTAAACTTTTCCCAGCAAACACACATCATTAATAAACTAGCTAATCACTTCATCATTGGGAAAGTACTGGCAAGGAGTGCTAAATTATTGAATAAAGTGCCAACGCTCGGCCAATAATAATGGCGGTATACTGGATTTTTAGCATTAATTTATTTTTCACGTGCCGTTATTTTACTATTGTCTTGATATATACTGATACGAGAATTGCAGATATAGTTCGAGAGAGAAGATGCAGAGAATGACGCATGTATCCACTACATAATACAGTAATGTACTATTTTAGAAAATTGTATCAACATAATTTATGCATTTTCATAGACTTGAAATATATTTACACAGCCAGTTTTACTGTAAACCTATATAAAATAGTCACAGAAAACAAAGGGGCCTCATGAAATTCAAGATTTCATCAACAATAATCATTAGTAGTTAACACATTGATTTAGCGAGTTAAAATGTGATTTTGAACAAGCTTTTAATAAAGTAATATAAACTTTACTAGATCTACTTTTCGATCGAATGGAAACATGGATATCTCCCATCTTGTCCTAAAGGCCTGAAGGAGGTTAAAATGATTAAAGACAAGTAATTTTTATTCGCTTTTCAAGTATTGACAAAAAAGTGCTTTTATATTTAATATACCAGTGATAGTTAAATATTTCCAAATACAAAATACACAATAACAAAAGGGCGCCTTAAACACATAAGGCCATCAATTTACAACACGTGAACTATAATGGTTAGACAGTACTTTTTATTAGCTTTTTTGGTATTGAAAAAGACTTTTATATATTTAACGTAATAACGATGGTGAAATCATTCCAAGTATGCAATAACAAAAGGGCGTATTAAACACATAAAGCCATCAACTTACCCTTACAGGACAGATGATACAGAGTGATTCTTTTAAGGCGGCCATTAGAATATTTCTCACTTGCAGATGAGATAGCCATTTGAGATTTGGTACTCTACCTTAGTCGACCATTGCGAGTCCGAAACTAATAATTTCAAAATGGCGGCACTTCCGGAAATACCAGAAGTCGATACTAACTTGCTTATTTCAAATGGAACACCTATATATTTTCGACTCTTCGAAATGACCATAAAATTCTGAGTCAAAACATGTAGCATATCCTATATCTATACAGAACAGTTTCGGAGATATTTGACATTTTATAAAAAATTTGACAGGTGCAGCGGTTTGCAAGAACCGTTATAACTTCCTTCGTGTAGGAGATCCTTATTTGCTCTTTGGTACGTAGAAAGAACACAAGATGAACTACTCTCTACAAAAGAAAAATAGATTCCAAAGTAGTATACCAAGTGTTTTATTTTTCACGTTACATTTTGTCAAATTCAAATCTCAAATCTCTTTTTTATTTCAAATGGAACACCCTGTATTTTTTTACATCAAATTATGTTAAATTAAATTCATTTTTTTCTAGTATAAGCATTGAAGTGGTTAAAGTTAGAACTTTTCAAAATATTGGCGATTTTCTTAAATGTCCAAGAAATTTTAGTAAAAATTTTCATCAACTTACCCATGATTAGAAAGAATCATTAATGTCAGTCATTCTCTTTTGTTAAAAAATGCCAGCACGTTTAAATTACACCCACGAAGACTTTTAGATCTGTTTATTATTTATGGAGAATGTGATGAAGTAATAATACCAAGAACATATAACACATTTGCTACTCGACACCCACTTTATTGTTTCAATTGTTTCATAGGCTTCTACATTTTTTTGGATAAATTATAATTTTCAACAAAAACTTGCGAATAATTCAAAAAGTACGTATGTTAGATATAGGACATGCTGATACAAGTCCCCCTCAAATTTAATTCTACATCGATTGCCATAATAAAATTTGGCACGTGCCATTTGATCGAGCCAAATATTCTAAAATTATCCAATATGCGTTTTACAGTGTATGGTGGATGGTTTCTGTTCTTGTGGGTATCGAGTAGCAAATGTGTTACATGTTCTTGGTATTACTTTATCACATTCTTCATAAATAACAAACAAACCTAAAAGTCTTTGTGGGTGTAATTTAAACGTGCTGGCGTTTTTTAACATAAAAGAATGACTGACATTAATGATTGTTTCTAATCATGGGTAAGTTGATGGCAATGTTTATTAAAAATTTTTGGACATTTAAGAAAATCGACAATATTTCGAAAAGTTGTAACTTTAACCCCTACAATGCTTATACTAGAAAAAAGGGAATTTAAGTTAACATAATTTGATGTAAAAAAAATACAGGATGTTCCATTTGAAATAAAAAAGTTTTTGAGGTTTGAATTTGACAAAATGTAACGTGAAAAACAAAACACTTGGAATCTATTTTTTCGTCGAAAGTAGCTCATCTTATGTTCTTTCTACGTACTAAGGAGCAAATAAGGATCTCCTACACGAAGAAAGTTATAATAGTTCTTGCAAACCGTTACACCTGTCAAATATTTTATAAAATGTCAAATATCTCCGAAACTGCTCGGTTTAGGTATAGGATGTGCTACATGTTTTGACTCAGAATTTTATGGTTATTTCCAAAAGTCGAAAATATATAGGGTGTTCAATTTAAAATAAGCAAGTTGGTATCGACTTCCGGTATTTCCGGAAGTGTCGCCATTTTGAAATTATTATTTTCGGACTCGCAATGGTCGACTATGGTAGGGTACCAAATCTCAAATGTCTATCTCATCTGCAAGTGGGAAATATTCTAATGGCCACCTTAAAAGAATCACCCTGTATAATGTTAAAAAGTACTTTGTATTCGCTTTTCAGGTATTGGCAAAAGTTGCCAATACTTAAAATCTCGACGTTTCGTGACATTCTAAGCTTATTTGAACAATAAAAATTTTTTAAAACTTTTTTGTCGTTACTGTACTTCCACTGGATGTGGAAGTAAAAGCAGTATATAACCTAAAATATATTAACAAATGGCACGATTTTTGAGCTGAATATTCAGCAGAAGCCGCTATCACTACCATACAAGGTATCTACTACAAGGTGTCGTCATTATGACGCAAATTTTTGGTCTGTGATGACGGCGAGTTGACGTCTATCATAACGTAGTTAAAACGTGAAACTGACGTCGTGTAACGTCCGTCTTAGTAATTTGAGAAGTTAATCTTGGTTTGGCGACAAGGGATGCAAACCTTTCACTGTAATATTTTCCAGAAATTATTAATAAAGTTTTTAACAAAAAAAATTCGGAATGTGTAGGGATCGAATCGCCGACCTTTTGACTCGTAACGCAACTGAACCACTGAATTGTTACATTTTAATATACTTAAAAATTGTATAGTTGAAAAAGTAAAAAAAAAATTATATGAAAAATTGTTATTTATTTTCGACATTTTTTGTTTGTAATGTCATGGTGTAATATTTATGTTCACTTCTTAATTAATTTGTAACGTAACTTGCATCACTTAACAGTGACGTGTTACCCTACCACAGCTATACCTAAAAATACGTCTAGATGACAGCATTTTTATGGCGTCAATATGACAACTCCAATGTCACGTCATTATTAAATCATTAACTGGTCGAATGGCGTCTACTGACGGCAGAGCACCTTAAAACGACGTCATATTGACGATACCTTGCTACTTGGGTGTAGTAACCCAGCACTTGTTAAATTGGATGCAGGAGAATTCGTGGTTGGAGTTCTCTTCGATCTCCCTCCAGCTTCCGACATACTTAGTTCTGAACATCCTCAAAGAAGCTCGATCGTATAGAAAAAAGAGGAGGTATTAATAATAAATAGGTCATACCATACATTGCGCATAGAAAGATAATAGTTAAAATAGAAAATGAAAAATCAAATGAATATGATGTGGAGCTAGGAACGCCTCAGGGGAGTATGCTTGGACCACTACTATTTCTGTTGTACATAAATGATTTGTCACTTTATATAAAGGTATGATAACGTCACCCTAATATTACAATGTCGTCATGTACGTCATGTTCTTTACACTAGTAACATGCAACTTTGTAATATTAGGGTGACGATAAGTTGTTTATGTATGAAGATGACACCACCATACTAATATCTGCAGTCACTAAAAAAGAACTGACTGAAAAAGTACAGACTACTTTGCAAGATTTTGCAGAATGGTGCATGAAAAATCACTTAATAGTAATCACAAGCAAAAGTGCAGTAGTGGAATTCACAAGTATATATCGAAGCCAAATCTAAATTAAACTTTAATTTAGGACATAATGAGCTGGAAACTAAATTCCACTAAATTCTGAGGAACCTATATTGATAGCAAATTAAGCTGGAATGAACAAGTTGATCATGTGTGGTAAAGGCTGATGAGCACTTAATGCAATGACTGACTACGTTACTATATATTGTATTACCAAAAACTTTGCTGGTATGAGATTTTTTTATGATAAAATAATAAATTTTCCTTCGCTTGTCCTCGATATAATTACAAATATATATACACCCTGTAGTTTCCGTCTGACTCACTCATCAGCACGAACGTTCAAAGAAAGAAAAACTTATCACACTGGGCTGGCCTTATCGCACCCAGACTTCATTCCGTTTTTCGTGCTCATCGAGTGAACGTTAATTTATTGTTCGGTTTTACTTATTTAAAGTGAATAGTTTTAAGTAAAATATTAGTGAGTGAAAGGTAATAATGTCAAAATGGAAAAGTGTATCGCCTAATTCAGGAAAAGTATCGCCTAATTCAGGAAAAAAGCGTAAATACATACAGTTGAAAAGAAACTAGACAAATTGAGATCGAGCGATTCAGAGTCGCCCGATTTCAATAGTTCAGGTAGGAATTCAATATACGTTTTATTTCAAAATAAAAATTCTCAATATTGGATCAGATATATATTGACCTACATGACAGAATTTAAAATAGTGCTTAGACAATATGCATTGCTCTTTATTTTGATAGGTACCTGAACTATATAACACGCGTTATAATATAAATAGTTCCAAGACAACACTCGTTACTCTTTATTTTCATAGGCACCTGAACTATGTAACACGCGTTACAAATAAATAGTTCTGGACAACATGCGTTGCTCCCGCCTAGCTTGGTACATTGTCATATAAAAACCATTCTCTATCCTGATTTTCATGCATACGCACTGGAAATACGTAACAGGCGTTCCAACATAAAATAGTCTGAGCAACATGCGATGCTCCTAATTTATTAAAATCTTTCTCCAAAATATAAATCTGATAACAATTTGGAGATTATTCTGTTTTCTTACTGGAATTATCTGCCATATGTATTTTTGTTTATAGAAACATTGTCCGTAAAATCTACAAAATAATACAATAATTATCCAGTATTTTACTGGAAAACAATACTCTACGCCTGTGAGTTTTACGTCAAAGGAACAGGCGTTTTCTAGCAAATGATGAATAAGAACAGAAATAATAAAAATAATGTATTTTGCTGACGTTCGGAAACCGAATTTGTTTATTTTCATAAAGATTTTTACAAAATTTTTAATGTGCCGTGTACAGCTTTAACTCAGGACCAAGCGATCCCTTAAACAATCTAGAGATGAGCTGCTATTTAACAACCTGTTAATTTATAACTGTTATTTGTAAATAGCATTAACAGACTGTTATTGCTGTTCGAAAATAACATGTGAGAAAATAACAAATAAGCAGCTGTGACAGCAGCATGATGTATAAAATAACGTCTCTGAAATAACAATTGCAAACTGCACGCTGCGGTATGCGCATGCCAGAACTTCTCAGCGATCTGTTATTTTTAAACTGTTATTTTTGTACTGTTATTTTAAACAGTTATTTCAAAATGGCAGTAGCAGTTTAAACTGTTATTAAAAAATAACTGCTTTTACCCATCACTAAAACAATCTGCACATAACTCTTGATAATAGTATAGTTGATAGTTTTATTTTATCATTACTATAGGCAACCTCAATATAAAACAAGACTCAAATAAAAATAGAGGATACATTCTGGGATCGATTCAAGTAAACAGGGCAGAAGAAGGTGCAATATCACCGCAACTACAGGTTCCAACATCCCAGGTAACGAATTATGTAGGCTCTCTAGCTAAACTCATTGCCAAGTAGAAAAATGTTACCATGAACCAAGTGGACATTTGCTGGGTAAAACGAATTAAAATATAATTTCATAGTAAACCTGTTCAATCAGGGGACCCTAAAGTTTAGATTCCTGATAACAATTTAAAAATTACAAAAACGCCATCCAGGAACTCTCTTAGAGATAGGTGCTGCAAGCAAATGTCAGCCAAACAAGCTTTATTCTAAAAGACTCTTATTTTCTTGTTCCTATTAGAAAAAAAGATAAAGAGTATCTCAAATTTTGATCTAATGATACATTATTTCAGTGTAACCCATTTGGGTTAAATATGGCACTATTTCTCTTTACTAAATTGCTTAAGTCAATTAAAAAAAAAAAAAACCTTCAGAATGATTGAAATTATTTGTGTATTCTAATTGGAAGGTTAAACGAATACAAACATATGCAAAGTTACTTAGAACCTCAACAGTCAAAATATATATTTTTTTTAGTTTTTTTTTTTTTATATATATATGTTATATAATATTTGGTACACTGTATAAAAACTTGTACGTGACTTTTATTCCTTTTAAACTATCTCAGCATATCATATTTCAGCTACGTGTTGATAACAAATTCCCTCGTATTATTTATCGCTGATATGTAATATCATATTTCCTTTGGCTTAGCTTGGGAAACAATACTAATGCTGACTAAGTACAACCAACCGAGGATATAAATTAGTTAGATAATCTTTTGTATTCAGTTCATATACTCATGTCGTAATAAATACTTCACTATAATATTATAATTTCATTTCAAGAGTCAACGTTGACTCTTCTTAATTTTAATAAAAGTTTTTAAAAAGTCTTTAATGTAAATCGTGATCTAACAATTGGCGCAGTCGGTAGGATTCCGTGAACACCATTAAGAACAAGAAGCCTAACTGATAGTGACCCACGAGAACAAGGACGACATCTCCACGAGGTGCCTAACTAGTGCAAGTTGTCTATCAGAACAAGGAGACCTTCCTCACTTGTGGTGGCGGATCCCAATCCCTTACTGGAAGAACCTACACTCAATGAAAAATCTATTACTGTAAGTACTTTAACGAATCATCTCGTAATTTTCACTTATCGTTTTATTATTATACGTAGTGTATTATACTGCTAATACACAGAAAGACTATTTCTATTATCCAATCCCCATTTATATTTATTTTTATTATTACAAACAAACTAAAGCTTAGACGTTAAGCACAAACAATTAATCTACAGCATTATACTGCTAATGCTCAACTAAAATCGTAAGAGTTAATTTAAAATACTGTGCATTATACTGTTAATGCAACATTCGTATCACTAAAAACCCAATCGATCTACCAAAGGTACAACATTTTTTTATTCTAATCAATTCATTTTAACTCCTTAATTTACTAAATATCGAGCAACATGCCCGACGAAGTAACACAAGGTACAGCACAAGGTGCAGCATCAGGTCCAGCACCAGCACCAGCACCGGTTCTTGAACCGTATAAATTAAGTGAAATTTTCTCAATTGTGCCCGAATACGATGGCAACCCTTTATTTTTACAAACTTTCTTATATGCTTGTAGCCAGGCCTATTGCATGGCCGTGGCAGACCAAAAAACATTGCTCTCGCTACACATAAAAAATAAATTAAAAGGCAAAGCGGCCGAAATAATAAATTCAAGAAACCCAACTTCATGGGGTGAAACTAAAAACTTATTAGAGTCTCATTTCGGAGACGCGCGCGATCTAACCTCGCTTATACAAGATCTGCAACGACTCCATCAACTAAGTAATGAATCACCATTAACTTTTATCTCTAGGCTACAAACTCATAACGCGAAAATGCTTTCCGCGGTAAACAAACAAATCGCTATGACACATGAACAGAAAGATGCGCAAACACGCTTAATTGATACTATGACCCTCAACACCTTGTTAACCGGACTCGAACCCAAATTAGGCCAGATAGTCCGAGCTGGAAATCCGGCTACTGTACTAGATGCAACTCTCCGAGTAAAACGAGAATTACAATTGTCTTATTTTGAATCTCAGAAATTCAACAAATATAACCCAAATAAAAATCCCATTCAAACTCAAGCGAAACGCCCTCCAATTCCACAAAAATTCTGTTCTTTCTGCAAAAGGAACGGACATACAATTAATGAATGCCGCACAAGGCAAAATCAACAATTTTCATCTCCTAGTTTCATTCCAAATGCTTATCCCAGTCAAGCGCAAATTTCAAGACCAAATTTCCAGAATTTTTCCAGCCAAAATAATCAAAGGCAATTTTCTCCGCAAAATTCCCAACAAGCAAATAATCCACAACAAAATAGACCTTCGGTAATAAGACCGAACCCCAACTTCCAACAAAGATTCCCAAATCAACAACAAAATCCAAATTTCAATCGTCAAAACCCACAAAGAACGCATCACGTTAATTTTGACAATTACTGTGATCCTCTAAACTATGAACATATTAATTACTATAATGAACCTGATAATTTCGACCATCAGCAATACAACGATTTCCAAAACTACCAAACTGATTGCAACGATCAATATTTACCACAAGAGAATTATACTGGTAATTCTCAAAATTCACAAACAAACCATACCGATATTTGGCAAAATGAATACGAGAGTTATACTGCTAATTCTCAAACGCCTCAAGAAGATTATAATACCAATTCTCAGGATTTTTGTTTAGGCCCGGAGTATCCCGCGGATACTCCAACACAGGAAACAGATCAATTCGATCAAATATCGAATCAAATTCAAGCTATGAATTTAAACGACAATTTCAACCCGTTCCTGATCTTTCCGGAACAAGGGTTCATGTAGAAACGCTATCTCACTCACTGTTGACCGTAAATTCAAAAAATTTATACTACATTAAAGACATTAAAGACATCACAAATAAATTCAAAATTCTAATCGATACGGGCGCAGGTATCTCTATCTTTAAACCAAAAACTGCGGAAAACTACAAACGAAGATTTTCAGAAAATGTAATTATACAAGGTATAACCGATCAGAAAATTACTATTAATGAATCTGTTCTTATACCCTTCACGGACAATGGCCCACATAAAGTTTACATCTATGATCTAGATATCAATTTTGATGGACTGATAGGAGCTGATTTCCTAGAGCACTATCATTGTATCGTCGACATAAGAAATAAACAATTAATAACCAATTTTAAAACGGTTCCACTTTTCAAAGTAACTGACGATTCGTCAAGACCCGAATGCGACAAAATTCAGTCAAACCACAACCCTAATCAAAATAAAATCCAAATTGACGGCCGCACTGAAAAAATTTATAAACTAAAATGTAATCTTAGAAATACTGACGCTATTTTACAAGCCCAGGAAAACGAAAAAGTCCGTTTACCTAATGCTCTTGTTAGAGTAAACGAAAACGGAGAATTTTTAACGACAATAATCAATGCTAACGTCATCCCGAAAACTGTCGATTTTTCTAATTTAAATTTAGAACCTTTACAAAAATTTAAGTCAATTTTTAACTTAAATACGCAAAACTCCGACCAACACTCAATGACGGACAGATCCTTTGAAATTAAGAACGAATTGCGTTTGGACCATCTAAACGAAGAAGAGGCCGAAATAATAACACAGCTTTGTTTAGATTTTCAAGATATATTCTATTTAGAAGGAGACAATTTGACCTTTACCAACGAAATCAAACACCCTATTGACACCGACAATTCCCGACCGATATTTACAAAATCGTATCGCTATCCCCAGGTCCATAAAGAAGAAGTTAAGTCCCAAGTATCGAAAATGTTAAGTCAAGGTATCATTCAACCCTCAATTTCACCTTGGTCCTCCCCTGTTTGGGTAGTCCCAAAAAAACTGGACGCTTCTGGCAAACAGAAATGGCGCGTTGTAGTTGACTATCGTAAACTCAACGAGGTCACAATCGGTGACAAATATCCTCTGCCCAACATTTCCGATCTCTTAGACCAACTTGGCAAATGCCAATATTTCACAACCCTAGATTTGGCTTCTGGTTTTCACCAAATCGAAATTAATCCCGCAGACATTCAAAAGACTGCTTTCACTGTCGAAAACGGTCATTACGAATTCGTGCGAATGCCATTTGGACTCAAAAATGCCCCTTCAACGTTCCAAAGAGTGATAGACAATATTCTATTAGGCATCCAAAATGAACGGTGTCTCGTCTATATGGACGATATCATTATATACTCCCCCACCATTCACGAACACGTTTCCCGGCTAACAGAAGTTTTCAAACGCCTTCGAAAAGCCAACCTCAAAATTCAGCCAGACAAATGCGAATTCTTACGCAAAGAAGTCGCCTACCTAGGACACCTGATCACAAAAGACGGCGTGAAACCAAATCCCACCAAAGTCGATGCCATTTTAAACTTTCCGCAACCTAAGAACCAAAAAGAAATCAAATCATTTTTAGGACTAGCAGGTTACTATAGAAGATTCATACCAAACTTTTCCAAAATTTCTAAACCCTTGACAAAACTTCTGCAAAAAGATGTCCCTTTCGACTTTAATAACGACTGTCAAAATTCTTTCGCCGATCTAAAACAAACACTAACTACATCACCAATATTAATTTACCCAAATTTTGATGAACCTTTCATACTAACTACTGATGCGAGCGCATTTGCCGTCGGTTCTGTGCTCTCACAAGGACCAATTGGTAAAGATTTACCTATTGCTTACGCTTCCCGAGTTTTATGCAACGCCGAAACTAAATACTCCACGATAGAACGTGAACTTTTGGCTATAGTGTGGTCAGTAAAGCATTTTAGGCCATACCTATTCGGTAGAAAGTTTAAATTGATAACCGACCACAGACCACTTACATGGCTATTTTCTATAAAAGACCCAGGTAGTAGATTAGCCCGCTGGCGCCTTAAACTCGAAGAATACGACTACGAAGTCATATATAAACCCGGAAAAATAAACAAGAATGCAGACGCCCTATCCCGAATCAAAATTAACCACTTTAACGATTGTTCCAAATTTCATACCAAAATTCTAGCTGCGAACGGAGACGAATCGAATGACGAATCAGATGACGAAACTCGAGACGATAACACTAAATTTACCGATGACCAAATTGCCCAAGAATTCGAAACCTTTGTCAACTTGTACAAGACGACGTCCTTAATAGATTATTCAAAAATCAAAGCCTCTAACAAACAACTATTGTATCGAGAACACAAAAATATTATAACCTTTTTTCAACAAAATAATTTACAAGACCTTCATCACAAAATTATCGATGACATATTTGAAGAAAACCCAGAATTCCATAATGATAAGATCAATATTGTATCGAGCAAGACGGTCAGACATAGGAGATACTTTATCGTCCCGTTACCGTTTGATATCGAATCCATAATTGAACACTTATTTTTAGTATTATTTAAAAACCAAGACGTCTTGGATCTTTCTAAGACTTACTTTGTCGAAAATAATTTAGACCTCCCTATACTTGAAATTCTGTCATTCATTTTTGCGGAAAAGGACCTAAAATTAATAGTTTGTCAAGATATTGTCAAAACCCCTGATGAAGACCAAATTCCTATAATTCTAGATCAACATCACAGCGGTAAAAATAACCTACACCGCGGAATAAACGAAACGATTCGACGAATTAGAGAAAAATACACTTGGCAAGGTTTAACTAAAGATGTAGAAAACTTTGTAAAAAACTGTGAAACTTGTCAAAAAAGTAAAGTCTGTCGAAAAAATTTAAGTAGTCCGTTAGTAATAACCGAAACACCAAAGACACCATTTGAGAGAATTAACATTGACCTATTCGAGTTCCCCACACGCAATTATGCTTTAACGATACGCGAAGAATTAACCAAATTTACACAAGCTTACGCAGTCCCTGATAAATCCGCTAAATCTGTAGTAAATACCTTATTACTATATTTCCAACACTATGGTACTCCTCTGAGAATACATTGCGACTGCGGAGGAGAATTCGACAACCGATTATTACGAGATTTATGTATTTTATACGATATAAAATTAACCTTTTCAAGCGTAGGACACCCGCAATCGAATGGCTCAATTGAACGATTCCACGCAACGTTAGCAGAAATGATAAGAGTTAACCAAACAGAAAATCCGAACGAACATCCATTCACTATTTTACCTTACGCTGTAATTTGCTATAATAACTCTGTTAACAAAACACATGGATTTACGCCATATGAACTAGTTTTTGGTCATACATCAGTTCGACCGCCAGAAACTTTGTATAACCAAAAAGAATTAATAACGAAATACGTCAGAGATTTAAACAATCGTATCTCCCATTATTATAAAATTGCTAGAGACCGAACGGAACTCCAAAAACAAAAAGCCAAAATTAGATTCGATAAAAACGTCCCCGAAAATCGTACTGAATATAACGTTGGAGACAAAGTTTACGTAAAAGAATCACAGATTAAAAACAAATTACAAAACAAATTTAACGGACCATTCGAAATTACCAAAATCTTTGAAAATTCAGCTATCTTACTCAACCCAGAAACTAAACAAACTAGTAAAGTCAATTTTGACAGAATGAAACCTTATTTTGAAAGTTAACCTTGTTTTCAGGTTATTCCTGCTGTTCGGATCAGCAACACTAGTGGTTTCCCAATATAAAATCACGCCTATAAACAACACCATAGGAATATACTACCACGAAAAAACTGACGTAATAGTAACCAACGACAAATGGACATTACTGGTTCACAAGAACATTTCCTCCCTAAAAACAACCTTTGACAGAAACGAAAAAATGTTAGAGCTTATCCTAAACACCCTGGACGCCGCCGATCAGAAAACGATCACTTTCAGGAGTGAAGTTAAAACAGATCTAAATCTGTTAACCCAAATATCTAAAACTATAAAATCAAAATTTGATGAAATCTTTTTGGATACAAAACGATATAAGCGCGGAATAATCAACGGTTTCGGCACAATTTTCAAATCAATAACCGGAAATTTAGATGCCGAGGACGGTCAATATTATTCTGATTGCATCAATAAGCTAAACAATGACGAACACCAATTGGAGAATCTAATTAAAAATCAAATTTCAGTTACTACATCCGTTATCAAAAATTTCAATTCAACTATTCAAAAACTTCAAATTGACGAAGAAACATTTAACAAAAATATCAAAGAAATCGACCGCACAATTCAATCTATGACAAGTCACATCGAAGCCATTGAAATCAAATTAATATTCTTACATTATTGCGAACAGTTAATGGCAAGTTATTTGTACATCGAAGATAATTTAAATGATGTTCTAAATGCAATAACATTTGCACGCTTGAAAATCATTCATACGTCAATCATCACTCCAACAGACTTAATTTCATCCTTACAGGAAATTTCACAGAATTTGCATAAAAATAACCTACCGCTTTCAATAAGGCTATCAAAAGTTGCTCAATATTTGGATATTATGGAACTCCAAGCCTTTCAGACCGATTCAAGTTTAATCTTTGTTTTAAAAGTACCTTTAGTAGACCCACAAACTTACACAGCCTATCAATTATATCCTATCCCTATTTTGGATAATAGAACTGGTTTACACCACTTATTATCGGTATCACAAAAATATATCGCGAGAGATGATGATTCCTTAATGTTCTTACCCATCCTGGATTTAGACGAGTGCAAACAACTTTACATGGGAACCAGATTATGCTCCAACCTGTTCGCCTACCCGATAGATAACAATGCCATATGTGAAGCAAGGCTCTTCAAAAACCTCATGACTCTACCTCAAAATTGTCAAACCTCATTCATAATCAGTCAAGGATACAATGTACAAAAACTCCAAGAAAACACCTGGCTAGTCATCAACGCAGAACCATTACATGTTACCGTTAATTGTCCGAAGAGAAATTCAAAAACAGAAGTCATCACGAAAAATTCCATTATAAAATTACAACCCAGCTGTTATGCCTTTGTTGGTATTACCAAAATCCAGGCCAGTTCCAATGAAGTGTTAGATGTCAAAGATAACACTCACCCAATCGAAATTCCGTATGATTGCTGTAGTGACCTTCCAGACAAAACTCAACTTCCAAATTTGAAACCATTAAAATTAAACAATTTGAATACAGAAGACCTCGAAATTGCGAAACACAAATTAGACCAGTATTCCAAGGATTTAGACGACCTCATCAACGAACCCTACGTGACAAAACACATCTCGTGGTTCACGTACTTCACTATAACCCTAGTGATCTCCCTTATCCTACTCTACCTGTTCTGCAAATGCAGAAAAAGAAGCCGAAAGTTAGCCCTTGTTCATGCATCACACGATTCACCTCCATCTCCACCGATGCCAAGAAGAACATACAAAAGTTTCACCAGTATCTTACCTCCAAGGAGAAGACCCAGTATCCAAAGAGAAGAAGAAACCGAAGAAGTGGAACTAACTTAAGGACATTCTACATTGTTACCAATTTTGATTTCATGATTAATATTAACTTATGTTATATGTACATCTTTAATCTATTTGCATTTTTATATTTTACAATTTTATTCTTTTCATTTTATTATCATTTTGGTTTTACATTTTACAATTTTATTATTTTCATTTTACTATTATTTTGCTTTTATATTTTACAAAAGTTGCTGTATAATCACCAACTTTTTAATAAGGGGGAAGTTGTTATATAATATTTGGTACACTGTATAAAAACTTGTACGTGACTTTTATTCCTTTTAAACTATCTCAGCATATCATATTTCAGCTACGTGTTGATAACAAATTCCCTCGTATTATTTATCGCTGATATGTAATATCATATTTCCTTTGGCTTAGCTTGGGAAACAATACTAATGCTGACTAAGTACAACCAACCGAGGATATAAATTAGTTAGATAATCTTTTGTATTCAGTTCATATACTCATGTCGTAATAAACACTTCACTATAATATTATAATTTCATTTCAAGAGTCAACGTTGACTCTTCTTAATTTTAATAAAAGTTTTTAAAAAGTCTTTAATGTAAATCGTGATCTAACATATATATTACAATTAAGATGACTAAATTTACCTGAATATAAAATCACAATAGTTAAAAAATCACAAAGAGAAATTCCACGTAACAACCATCCGCGAATTTGCAAAATTAGTTAATAGTTTGGCTTCTGCTTACCCCGTCACAAAATTTGGTTTTAATCATATCAAGTCTTTCGAGAAAATAAAGCATTAAGAGGAAACTATAAAAATTATAGCTCTGAAATGCTTAATTCTTAATACGCAATATTTGAGATGGACAAGACATTAAGCTGAAAAATTTTGGTTTAGAAATATTCTCTGATAGGTCTTTGATAGGCTGAAGTAGTTTTTTAAGGGACTACGATTAAAAAAAAAAAATCTATGCATATTAATTTTTTAGAAATCAATGCAGCTTTCTATGCATTGAAATCATTTGTTAAAAAATAAAAAACAAGTGAATACTTTACTTTCAAGATTTGATAATACAACAGCGATTTCTTCGGTAACTGGGGGAGGAAGTGTCAAATTTAATTATTTAAGCGAAGCCTTAAGAGACTTGTGGTATTGGTGCGTACTTTATAAAAATTACCGGCTAAAGTGTATCATGTAGCGAATATGTTGGTCGCACTACCTACATTGTACTGGGTCGACTCCCAGCCCAAGCCCCGTCACTGATAATGTCGGTGAGTATGGATGTGTGTCTGTATTTTTTTTTTTTTTTCAAATGTGTAACCCCTTCCGGACAGCCTTGGCTTTGGACTTGTTGGGGGGTTGTCTACTGTATGTGATGGATTTATGTATTTATGTTCATATGTTTATTAGTTTATGCAACTTACAACATATTGAACTATAGTAAGATGCGGACAAGGAGTCTTGAGTAATATGAATAGACACAGAGTATCAATTTAATATCAAATAAATTGAAGAAACCAGGAATAGATTTATTGATAACACGTCGTATTAATAAGAAGTATGATAAATACATTTCATGGTTTCCCGAGCCGGATTTCTTGTCTGTAGATGCATTCACTTCAAAATGGAAAGAATACTATTTTTATGCTTCCCCTCTTTTTCCAATAACGTATTGGAAAAATAATACAAGAAAAAGATCTAAGCATAGTTGTCGCCTTTTATTGGACTATCAGCTTGGTATCCTATGTGTCAACAGTTATTATAGTAAACACGAAATATATATGAAACATTTCAAAGAACATCTAATATACATCAATTGAAATATATTTTTGATATATTTCATAAATTTTTCATTAGAAACCTGAACGAGGTAGTACATGTTAAGTAAATGAGTCTATTTCATAAATGTTTCAGAAACAAAAGAATTTTTACTGGGGAGCCAAATATTTTAAACCAGAAATATATCTACTCATTTCTCATTTCAGAAAAATTTTCTTCGCCGCAGAAAAATTACCCAGATAGCTTTATTGAATAAAAGAATATCAACAACATCCATTCCTACTCTAATTGCTTCCCTTAGAGATAGTTCACTGAAACAATATTCAACTTGAAAAAATATTGTACATTCTGTGAGTGAAAAAAAGTTCATCCTTATGAATATAATTTTAATAATACATACTTGTACATGCAATTCTTAACCGAGATGCTACAAGATGGCAATTAATGCAGGTCGGCTATTAATTTAATTTTCAATCCCATAAATAAGAACGATAATATAGTAATCAATTGTTTGTTGAAGGGTGTATAAAATATACGGTCTCCAAAATCGAAATACCCTTTACATGGAATTCCGAAACTCGAAAATAGAGTTTTTATCGAAATAGCATCCTCGCGCCTGGAACAACTATAGTATAAATTGGTTATATTGATGCCGATGGCCTTAACAACAGGTCATAGAGTGCATATTTTGTCATTAATTGATATAAGTATATATATATATTTAAAAAACTGAAATCAGAATATCAAAAAAAAAAAATAATAATAATAATAATAAAAACGTCTTGACCTAATAAACCACAACCCATACCATAGTTTTCCATACTTCGGAAACAAACCAAAGATATATACAGATTTTTATTTATAAAAAACAATTTCTTTCCGGAATAATGACCATCACTTAATTATTGCACATAAAATTCCCTTCCACTACGCTACTCGATAAGACTTTTGGTCTAGCCGGAATAAATATAACACAATTTTCTAGCCATAGCGTAAGCCACGCATCAACTTCTACAGCATTCGGAGCAAGGCTTAAAAAATGCGTTGCCTTACTTAGTTACTGTTTAATAAATTTCCGTTGTTACAAAATCGCCATTTACTCTAAACATCTACAGGGTGTATATATATTTGTAATTATATCGAGGACAAGCGAAGGAAAATTTAGGGATTAATCGACTTACCTGTAAGGAAGGTTAATCCTAATTTTCCGAGCTTGTCCGAAGATATAATTACAAACCCACCCACCCTTATTCCCTCTCAATAAGCGATTTTGTAATTAGCTAAAAACGGAATGAAGTCTGGGTGCGATAAGGCCAGCCCAGTGCGATAAGTTTTTCTTTCTTTGAACGTTCGTGCTGATGAGTGAGTCAGACGGAAACTACAGGGTGTATATATATTTGTAATTATATCTTCGGACAAGCTCGGAAAATTAGGATTAACCTTCCTTACAGGTAAGTCGATTAATCCCTAAAATATTTGTAATAACGTATGAATTTAAAAAAAATCTTGCTATCCTTAGCCGGGAAAGGAAGATAATAATGAATTGTCACTAGTGTCAAGCGGCACATGTCAAATTTATTTTGAATTACACCCTCTCCAAATTTAAACGCCAATAGGATTTGCTTCAGAAGAAGACCACGACAAGCACCAAGATAACACAAGTGTTATGCCTAAAATGCGAATATCGAATAGCGACTTGCTTGAATCTTACAGTGGTCAGGTTGGAGATCATTATTATGCTGGGTTGAGATGGTACCAGAAATCAGCGGGATAGTTACATACTAAGCCATTCATCAAGTTGGCAGCACATTAGAGCAGTCCGTCAAACATCATAAAACGGGGGCATTTGTCTAGAGTCCTTCACCCGCTAATAAGGAACGTGGGCTGGGTTTAGATCGTTGTGAGACAGGTTAGTTTTACCCTACTGATGACTCGTCGTTCCAATAGTAATCCTGCTCAGTACAAGAGGAACACAGTACACACAATAAATCATAATATTTTCTCATACCCTTTAATAATGGGGTGGGGGTGATAATGGGTGATAATGGTGATAAAATTTTTTTGAGGCCTTAGCTTGTCTTGTATATCCTAAATATCAATTTTATGGACTTTTACCTGCTTCATTTACCTATTTACCCCCATTTACCCCAATTTACCCCCCCTTCGACGGAACAAGATGAAAATATAATCTAGTTCCAGATCTCGTTAAAATACACACGTACCAAATTTCAAGTCAATATCTTAAAAGGTTCCAGAGTAAACGTGCGCACAAAAATGTTACAGACAGACCGACGGATAGACCGACAGACAGTCAGACGGTCAGACAGAAAAGTTTTTTTGCTCAAACTTAAAATCTCGACGTTTCATGACATTCTAAGCCTATTTGAACAACAAAAATTTTTCAAATTTTTTTTTTGTCGTTATTATACTTCCACTGGACGTGGAAGTAATTAGACGATATTGAAAATTTCAGATGAATCCGATGTGTGGTTTTCGAAATATGTGACTTTTAAAGAGGGAATTGGAAGCGCGGTGTAACCAACATCGTGATGTCAGAGAATAGTAATATAAATCAATATCAAGTGACGTCACGACCGATACTCGTAAGGCGGTCCATTTTTATTATTTTTTTTTTTTAAACGATTTATAGGTCTCACAAAATTCTAGTTTTTTGCACAGGGTCTTAAAATTTCCGATAATCAAATAAAAAAAAGTGCCAAATGAGCCCATTGTCTGTACCTGGCAGGGTGTTGTGCTCGGTAGAGCAGTTTCCACGCTGCGATCTGTTGAGACTCAGCCCTTAGCATTTGATTGAATTATTTTATTTCTTAAATATGAATTTATTAAATAATCCTAAAAAACAACAGAAATCCACTCCTTATGTGGCCTATTTCATTCCATGTCTATTTATTATGAAAAATACAACTGGTGCAAATTAAAAGCAGGTGCCAAAATCCATATTTTCAACAAATGAATACAAATCAGAATGATATGTTTTTACTTTTGGAAACACTAATTCGAACATGTTTCAATTTGCGATTCAAATAAACAAAAATTTACTAAGCCATTCCAGTTTCAATTAATTGCAGTTGTATATTACATTTTCTATCCGCTTCTATCGTACATTTTTACCAGGGTTGCTGCTTAACCTATGTACCTCTTAACTTATTTGCCACTTTCAAATCATGTGTGTCGCATTTAAGGGCTGGATCCATAGTTACGCCCAAAAATTTGACTTCACTGCTATTTGGACATTTAATTTCCTCCAATAAAAGAAACATTCTTTGAGTTTTATTTACATTTAAGTTTAAAACGCTACTCTGAAACAAAATTTCAGTACTGAGTTGCGCTTCTTAACTTGCATTGGTAGCCTTATTGATCATCCTGTACTTCTAGCTAGCCAAATAAATAAAAACTCATAGGAAAAAAAATCTCATTAGTCCTTTAACAAGTGAAGTTTTATTATTTAAAACTTAGTTCGTCGACCGATTGTTATGAAAAGTGGTAACGGGTTCGACAGATGCAAGATGAGGTTCCTGTGAAAAACAAATCAAAGTAATAATGGATAGACGCTGAGTGTGTTCAACTGCCCCGATCCGTTCAGATTCCCGGAAAGCATATGGTGGACGGGCGACTTTGGCAATTTACGGCGATGACTGCTGTTCTCTCAAAGTGAATTGTGTAATAGTTAACAAATGATTTGAATAACTTATATATACTGTTATTTTGTTGATTTCATATATGGTATAAACGCATGTGAGTTAACAGCTACTTTGATTGTGGGGTGGCAGGTGCATTTCTTCTTTGGTATGTTGAGGGAGACCTTTTTACACTAGGCAAATTGAACCAAAACTAGTCAACATTTTCGAGTTATTTTGCCGGATACAACCTGCGCCATCGTTAGTTATATCGTATACAGGGTGTCCCAGAAAACGTAGTCAGTTTCTCAGGAGCGTAAAAATCTTTAAAACTTTCTTCAGTAGGATGCATCCTTGCTGAGATATTCATTCCTGAACACAGGGTGGGAAAAGTGTACTTTTTTACTGCTTAGCCTCCTCGATCGCCTGATTTGAATCCTTTAGATGGGACCAATGAATGACGTTTCATTACGATGAAATACGAAACATTACCGCTGAAATATTGTAGAGGGTGCAGCAGTCTTCAATACGTTGCGTCGGGTCGGACCCGGGAGTGTATTAGAGTACGAAGACGCCATACAGTGGGAAAAATATGTCCTTTTTTGGACAAAAATCTGCCGACAGTAGAGATTTCAATCAAATTAAATTAAAAAAATGGCAAATACCCTTAAGACATTTTACTTTAGAGTAGTGCTGCGGCAAATTGGCTTTGGGTTAACCTAACCTAAAAATTGCAGATATTACTTCCACAACCAGTGGAAGTATAGAAACGATAAAAAAATTTAAAAATTTTTATTGTTCAAATAGGCTTAGAATGTCATGAAACGTCGAGATTTTAAGTTTGAGCAAAAAAAATGTCTCTCTCTGCCTAACACCTTAAGCACTGCGCCACCGAGCCAGTCGGTGGCGCAGTGCAATATAATCTTTTTGAATATAAAAATAGTCATAACTTTTTTAAAATACACTGGGACATTTTTTATAGTGAATCAGGCATTTAGATGGTAATGAAACATTTATTTCAAAACAAAATGATTTTTTTTTTCAAGTAAAACAAAGATGGGGCTGCAACTGCTATTTGAAAATTAAAGATTTTGACATTTTTGTTTTTTGTGCATTGTTTAATTTTTGCGTCATGTTTATGTTGTAAGTTCTACTAAATTTTACACTATAAATTGTAGACATATGAAAAAAAAAATGGGATTTTAGTTACTTGAAAAATTACATTGAAGTTCAAATATCTCGAAAACCAGTGATTTTTTCGAAAATTGTTCATATTAAAAAAGTTGCTTAGAATATAATTCTCCATCTTATGCAACTCATTTCATTGTTCCTAGGATCGAAAAATTTCTTTGCATCGCAACGCCATCTATACCTCAATGTGTAAAGTAACCATTTTTACTCAAAACTGTAGTCATTTATATATTCTAGTAGATACCTTTTACAGAATTCAAATATCGCTTTTGGTTATCGAGAAAATGGCGCCGGGAGTTTTAAGTGGGATACCTTGTATACATCAAATTCTTCGTTGGATAATCCTCTCCAAGTCCTATAAGTTTAATGCAATATTTTCCCTAACCCCGAACAATTATTCAAAAAGTCCCAAAAAGTGATTTTTCCCTATGAAATTAAAATGGGCAACTTCAGTTCTCCATAGGCACCATTTAAAATCAAAATTTTGTAAAACCAAAAAATACGTACTTACTTTTTTCGAATTTGGAAACAAATTGGGGGATCTATAAAAAATTAAGTCATTTTTGGACCACCCTAGTGTTCACTTTAGAGATTTCAACAAAGAGTACATTTTTTTTTTCTTTTTATGCTTTAAAGAATCGAATAACACCTACTTCAAGGGCCTCAGGACAATAAAACATTATTGTCTATTTACTGTCGATATACAAGGTGGACCATTTTAATCTATTATTGCAAATATCTCGTCGTGTAAGCCACGAATTAAGAAATGACCTCTACAAAAGTTGTTGAGTTCTAAGGGGGGCATCTGATTATGTGGTCGGGCACCGAGTCTGTGACCTTGGTGAAGCGCTGTGATATCCAACTTTATTTTTTTAAATGGGAACCCCTATTTTTTATTGCAGAATCTAATTCTACGGAAGAAAATACGTTCAAATATGATTTTCAAAAATTTTTTCCAGTGGGCATTACTCGGGCCCAATACCAACAATTGAAATCACAAGAACCCAATTATCTCGCCGGTTAACAATTGAAAAATAACTATGAATAAAAGTTGTAGGATTCGATAATGGTCATCTAGCGCTACTGTTCAGTACCCGTTCCGGGCCCTTGGTACGGCCCTGGGGCCCCCAACTTTTTTTTAAATGGAAATATCCATTTTTTATTGCAAAATACGTTCAAATATGATTTTCAAAAATTTTTTCCAGTGGGCCTTACTCTGGCTCAATTTGTGAGGTATTTCTTTCCGTAGAATTAGATTCTGCAATAAAAAATAGGGGTTCCCATTTAAAAAAACAAAGGGTATCACAGGGCCTCACCAAGGTCACGGACCCGGTCCCTACCACAGAATCAGATGGCCCCCTTAGAACCCAACAACTTTTGTAGAGGTCATTTCTTAATTGGTGACTTACACGACGAGATTTTGCAATAATAGGTTCAAATAGTCCACCCTGTATAAAGTAAATTCTCATAAAAGGGGGCGGTAGAGTGTAACTGGCATGATAGAACATTTTTTTTGTCCAAAAGTGGCTTCAGCGCGTCAAAATACTTCAGAAAAGTGAGATTAGGACCTTAGAAAGAGACCTTTTTTTTTTTTTGTAGACTTGTGTTATTTATATAATACTTCTCACTCTTCGTCAGCACGTGAAAGTGTTCTACAAAAAATTATTATTTCTCATAATCGATAACAATGAGGTTGAAAGTAAAATTATTAAATTTCAAAGCAACACGATGATTTCACTACGTAACTGATGTAAAACACTTGCAACAAACAATATGCACCATTAAAAATTAGAAATGTGTTATTTAATTAACAAGCAGTAATTGAAAGGCTTACATTTGCTATTCATGAACATGGTACCCTGCGCAAAGAAGGGCACTGCGCTTCTATAATGTTGTAGACTTTGTTTAGATATTTAGAGCAGAACAAATAGCACAGTTTAATTCAGTCATGATTGTTTATTTATACGTTGAACATCTTTCAGATTATCTCGTTTCTAACTCTATCTTTGAAACGAAACAGATTATCTTTTGTATTAGTGTTGAACTTAAAAAAAATTGAAAAAAAAAAACACAAAGTAAAGTTCATATTTCCGAAATTCGACTTTCAATTGTTTTTCTGAAATGATTTTTGGAAAATACATGTAATTTCCTATAACTTTTATTTTTAAATTTTTTTACGTTACTCCAAAAATAAGATTAGAAGACTTAACCTTAGCGCGACCACCCTGTACAAGAAGCCAAAGTCTCAAAATTGTGTTGGCATCAGCCCACTATCAGCTCCATTACCATCCCCACTACATTATTGAAGGAGGTAAAAAAATAAAATTCTGATTTTTCTAAAACTAAGATTTTTCCCAGTAGTCTCTAGATATTCCAAGAAGGTATCGAGAGTTTCAGAATTTTGATCTCTGACTCAATTTTTTTTTTGGCATCAGCTACTCCCACTGCCACCACCATTACCACTCCCACCCCATTATTAAAGGGGGTAAAAAAAGTTAAAATTGTGATTTAGTGTCTGTACAAGGACCCAAGGCCTAACATCGTTTTCTACCTCTCCCAACGGAAATCTGGATGTGGAAGTAGTGATTCCTTGGCCAGCAGTTTTTTAATAGTAGTATTTTTACAGCAGTTTTGCATGCATATACATATTAAATTTAATTTATTTATTAAATTATTGAAAAGGTTATATGATTAAACAATATTTGAAATTCGTTATTCAACTTGTATTAAAAATTGTTTAATTTATGTAATTTTCTGTTTTATGCTAGTTTTCTGCGGCCATTTTATATTCGCCATTCTTTTTTAATAAAATTTGACCCTCATAATCATAATCAGCAACTCAAAAAACGTTATAGGTAACAATTTCATTATTTAAATATACAACGTGATCTACCAGTACATGCGGAAAATTTAACAATAGGTTGTCCCCACCTAAAGGAGTAAAAAAAATGAAAAATTTTTAAAAAATGACCAAAAAAATTACCTTATTTTTTTGTAGGAATGCGCCGCCAATGACTTCAACTAATCTAACGTAACGCGGTACAACCATATCACTTTATCAGACTTGGGATTGACACTACTGACAGCAAAGCTGGATAATAAGATAGAAGTGACTTTTTGGTTTGAATCAAATCACACTACAAAAATACCGAAATAAATCGAAGACATTGATCTCATGCTGAAATGGCAAGCAGATATACGAGATATTTAGTTAAACCGGTCAATGACACGGCCGTGTAACTATTGTTCGACCGGAAGCAAAAAACGCGGCTCTCTAGGAGTCTACACACGATCCAGCGGCACGGAGCCAGCCTTGTCGGCATGCTTTGAACTCATTTGTAAAAGTGAATTGGTCCGCTGGAATTCCAATTATCTTCAAAGCCTACCAACAATGTTAACTACCTACCGCTGGATCGTGTGTAGACCTCTTTTTTTGATCTCGCCGGCCGGCTTCACTTTTTATGCCAATTAAGGAAATGTAAACAACTCGAATACGTTCGTTCACCAGTAAGTTCGTCGACCTCTTCAGAATTAGGTCAGGACTTACACAACATCAGTAGTGTATCTTCGCAAATTGACTAATAATTTAATATACTAAATTACCTCAGAATCCTCTAAAATTTTGCAGGGGCTTTCCCACACCATTTTATTTTCCGCATTTCTTGGTAGATCACGTTGTATTATTTACAAAAGCTATTAAACATATGTTTTACATATACCCTATTTTTTTACAAACAATTCTACAAACAATTCTTCATAACTTCGTTATTTTTAAAGATAACTAAATGTGCTTTAAAATAATGTAGGCATTTTTGTCTAAATAGTATATATAGACGTAGATCTGCTCACGTCCAAAAAGTGACGAAATTTGCATAAACTTTAAACAAACTCGATCAATTTTTAACAAAAAGCGATCAGTCAGGGCTCAACTAAAGAGTCTTTTTATAAGCTATAAAAAGTTTCTTAAGTTTCACTCACGACCTAACTTGCTGGAGCCAACATTATCGGTACGCTAAGATTGCTGGAATTCCAGTAGTCCAGCTCACTTTTACGAGTTGGCATGGAAATTTTCAAAGTGTACCGAGACGGTTGGATGGTTGGTTAGATCGTCTGTAGACCTCTTTATAGTTTTAGTGTCCGAGTTATACAATTGTTGTTTTATTAATTTTTTTTATTGTTTATTTAGGCAAGTAAAAAATTAAAGGAGTGCACTTTAACATTTTAAATTTTCATAGTTGAGCATAAACAAAGTTGATACAGGGTTATTCATTATATATTGACCCCCCTTTATTTCTGTTATTATTGGAAATAAAAAAAAAGTTTCATATAAAAGTTGTAGGATTGTATAATATATATGTATATTTTAAATGCAATTAAAGGTCACGTGATATAATAACAATGAAGGTTGCTTTTTAAAAGGAAAACTCTCTATGTTTTTACATCTTCTTTTAGATCTTTTTCTCTGATTTCAAATATATAAGAGTTGATAGGTCTAGCTGTAATATTTCTTGACATATCGGAGATGAACAATATATACTGTTTTGTGGTTATAATTAACTTTGTCCTTTAAATACCCCCACAAAAATGTATCCAAAGGTGTTAAATCAGGGCTATTTGGTGGCCATGGAATTGGTCTACCGGATTTTTTAAATATTTTATTTTTTTGTTCTGTTTTTTATTTTTTTTATTTTTTTTTATATATTTGAAATCAGGGAAAAAAGATCTAAAAGAATATGTAAAAACATACAGTATTTTCCATTTAAAAAACAAACTTCATTGTTATGTCACGTGACCTATGCAAGCAATTGTTTTTTAATTGCATTTAAAAAATATATACCGGGTGGCTCAACCGATAGGGACACTCTTGTAACTTTTGAAATGGATTTTTTTCAAATTTGGTGTAGTGATATGGGATGAAGTTTCCAATTATTTGATATAGAGTACCAAAATGGCCGATTTGCGGTTTCGATGCAATTGACATGAAAATCAAGTTTTTAAATGGGAAAACCTGTATATTTTTGCATAATATAATGCAATATATAATGAATAACCCTGTACAATAGGTTTCATTAAAATCTATTCACTATATTTGGATTTCTTCTTTTTGAATGCTTGCAGACTGGACCATAAGTATAATAATATTTCTAGGTAAAGTGTCTATGCTGTTAGTAAGTGATATAAATGATGAAGGTCAATATGGAACCCTGGGGAACACCAGTAATTATTAATATTTCTACTACCTTTATTCCCGAAATCAAAGTACCTACTTTTTCTGAATTTGACGTAATAACGAAAAAAGCACAAATGCTTTTAAGACTTTAGAACGTTTCTGTGTTTATGCATATTCAAGTCAATAATGCTTAGTGCATTCTGAAACGAAATTAGGTTAGTAACGGTGGATCTACTTTTTATATAGTCATACTAATACACGATAATCTGCCCCTGAATGTAAGGAAAAAGTTCTTGAAATTACAAATTGTAACCTGTCAGTTTATTAAATTGTAATGCTCGTGTATGATAAGTAGAAATATTATTAATACCGTACAGAAGCAGTGTTAAGAGATTGTTAGAAATAATAAACGCAAGGCGACTTACAGTGTCTATCAAAAAGTTGTAATAACATGGTATTGTTTAATCATTGTTTTGTAAAACACGTATTTCTTGCTTTGGTCGCACTATATCATGATTTCGTGCTTAAATAAAAAAGTTAGCGTTCGTTGTACAAAAAAAATAGTAAATATCTTTTTTGCCGACAATTTCGTCACAAACAAGAATCGAAAATTGCCTAAGATGATATTAAAAAACTATGACAAAATAAAAAGTCATTTTTTAAATTTATATAGCAAAAAGATAAACAAAAAAAAAGGACTAAAATATATGTTGTACCATGAAAAATGTTTTCTGGAGTCCACAGACGCTGCCTGATTTTTTTCAGATTTTTGATTGTATTTTAAATGACAGAGAAAAGTCTATCAGAAAATGACGAAAAACAAGCACTTTGGAGACTGGCGCCCGATACAAACTTACTGTCAATTGCCAAAGCCGATATTTTAGAGAATTTTATGCTCTTCCCGAAAAATATGCATACACGATTCTGCCCTATCTCGCTTGGTTTTCAAGACATTGACGAAAAATCATAAAAAAATCTCCATTTTTAACACGATTTTATTATAAAAACTAAAAAAAAAACACGCTTTAATAAATACCTTACTAAAAGGCAAAAAATAATCATCGAACCTGTTCTCTCTGTCTACCCCGTAAGGGCCTTAGTGTAAGCCGTGTTTGTAATTAAGTACAATATTTGAGTATAAAAGCGTGGGGCGCGTGTTTTTTTAGTTTTTTAAACTATTAATTTATTGTTACTATTACTGTTAGTAACTTTTTAACCCGAAAAAAAAAAAGGAAGAATACGTACCTCACAAGGATCACGGTATTCCAAAACAGTTCCAATTTTTTGGACGGCGATCCGTGAAGACTATTATCACAATTGGCCTTAAAGGAATATTTAGTTTATGTATTTTTATTAAACCCTCAGTTTTAATCATCTTCCAATGATGCCAACATGGTTGGCGAAATACACGTCGATTATAGTATTCGAGTATATTTTATAGAGTCGAAGTGTTTTGTTGTTTGTAGACTTCATCCTCAGTCATATTAAAAGTTTCAGCCCTCGCCAGGGTATTTGTTAGATGTAAAAAAGAAACAGATATACACAAAATTCAACCTTTCAACGACGCGAACGCGGCGTGTGAAAATACAAATAAACAAACAGCGTTCATTGTTTATGAGAAATCTTGCAATTTGCGGTGCACTTCGTGTTATAAATCTAGATTAAATATTAAAATTAGTAATACATTGCGCAATTAAAATTAATTAAAACGGTATTAGAATACGTACGAGCAAATTATAGCAAATGATACGTTTGTATTCAACGAGTAACATTAACAATGCCTGATTAGATTCAGTAGTGTACGTGGAAGAGTCGGATTCATTTCCTGAATAGTCCTGGCAAACAGAGGGGTTTATTAAAATGATTGCTAAGACCAATTTTCAACCTAAATAATAGAAATAGTTAACAGAAGCTATATAAAAAGTATTTTTACAGTCCCTAGCATTTATATCATACAAAAGTGTAGACGGATACATATTTTGTTTTTATAATTGTCAGCTTAAACTTACAATGAAGTATAACTACAACTTTAAACTTAAAATTATACATAATTGTAAGTTTAAAATTGTAATTATACAGGGTGTTTCGTAATCGAATGCTGATCCTAAAGGGCGATAATCCTTGGATGCTTTTAAGAAAAATTCTTTGTATGAACATAGGTCCGCTTTATTTCTGAGATACAGGGTGTTGAAGTTTAACAAAAAAATCAGTTTCTCCCCAATATCTCTAAAACGGTTTCTTTTTCAATTTTGGTACATGCAAAGTACGCATAAAAATACATTTTTTCCAGGATAAATGTTTTTTAAATTTTCATCCGTGGCGTCCCTGTCAACATGCCCTGCAATAAAAAAAATGATACGCCACTTTTTTTAAAATAAATATTATTTTCATATTTGCGGTTTATCTTGTCATAAAAATGGTCCCTTGACTTTTTTTCGTCCCGCGGACGGTTTTCGATTTAAAAAATAAAATGCATTCATTTGCTTGTCCCTATGCGTTTTTTTTCTCTTAGCGTCAATTACATAATTTGTGCTAACCAAAGCATCTAGGCAAGATTTTCATAATTTTATTAGTACCTAACTGTTATTTAATTTTAGTAATAAGTATGCATAAAAAGAAATTTTTTTAATTTCAAAAACATGACTATTTTGAACAAAAAATACCAAAATCAAATTAATTGTTCAAAATGTCCGCTTCCTGCAAGTATGCACGCTTCAGCCCTCCTTCTCATTGACTCGCGTACTCTTTGGAAAATTCCTTGAGTATTCCTTATAGCTTCACAGGAAACTATTATGCGGTTTCGCAATTCTTCCTCAGTTTGAATTGGCTGACTGTAAACCAAGGTCTTGAGATGTCCCCAAAGAAAGTAATCCACACTGTTTAGGTCTGGGGATCTAGCTGGCCATGAATCTGTTCCTCACGACCTATCCAGCGATTATTAAAGTTTTGGTTTAAATACTCGCGAGTCAGACCACTAAAATGGACAGGTGCACCGTCGGTCGTGCATAAACCACATGCGATTTCGAATTAAAATAGGAACATCTTCCAACAGAATTGGCAAATTATCATCAAGAAACTGGCGATAATTATTTCCATTTAATCTGCCTGGTAGAAAAAAAAGAGTCAATTAGGTAATCTCCAATAATTCCAGCCCACACATTTAATGAGAATTGCACCTGGTGCTGAGATTCCACGATTGCATTTTCCTCGGCCCAAAAATGATTGTTATGAAAATTTCCGATACTGTTTCTCGTATAACTAGCTTCGTCCGTGAATAAAATTTCCGTGTCAAATAAAGGATTTTGGGTAACTTTTTGGAGAAACCATTGGCAGAAATTCACTCGTAATGGAAAGTCTCGAGGAAACACAGCTTGAATCCGTTGAATGTGATATAATAAATAATCATGTAGAATCCTCTATACTAGAACATGGGCGATATTTAAATTATTGGCAACTTTTCTCGTACTTGTCGGGATTTTCCTCAACTGAATTTAAAACAGCTACCTCAATTGCTGGAGTTCTGGCAGTCCGAGTTGCTCCTTTTAAGTGATTATTTTTGCTCAAAACTTCCTGTTTCACATAACCTTCTGTGATGAAATCTGAGTAATATGCAACTCTAGCTGTTTCATAGGTAGACACATTTGTCAGTACCCTACATGCATTCTCAGTATCCTTACTTGTAGATAAAATTATATTTTCTGTTTTTTCTCTATTTAATGTCAATAAGTTTGCACTTAGCAAATACCTGCTTCGTGTGGTATATTTTGTGACTGAGTTGTTAATTCAATTTTATTTTTTCCTTTTGATATGAAAGTCGTATCATCCGCATATAGCCAAGCCCCATAACTATTGACATTAAAGAGTAAGTCGTTAACATATATTATGAATAATACGGGTCCCAACACTAAGCCTTGTGGTACACCTTGGGTTATTAACATTGGGTCTGATTTTTCATTATTCCACCATATTGTCTGATATCGACTAGTTAGATATGAAGTGGAGTTCCTCTCACGCCATAATAGTGTAATTTATCAAGTACAACTTTATGGTCAACTGTATCGAAAGCCTTACTTAAATCACAGCAAATTATTTCTGCTTCTTCTTGTCTATCGAGCACCTGCGTTATTTTCTCTACTGCTTCTATTAGAGCTGTGGTGGTTGATTTTTCTTTACGATACCCATGTTGATTTAGTATTTTATATTTTTCAAAAAATGTTATTAACCTGTTCTTCAAAATAATTTCAAATATTTTTGAAATGACTGGCAGAATTGAGATAGGTCTATAGTTATTGATGTTATTAGTGTCTCCTTTCTTGTATATGGGAATAATTTTTGCGTGTTTCAGGTCATCGGGAGATATACCTTCTTGAATACATATGTTTATTATTAAAGTTATTGGCTCCACCAATTCTCTTTAAGATGTAAGTTTATATTCTTGATGTTTCTAGCCTACAAGATAATTATTCTACGCTTTAACGGCTGAATTCGCATAGGGACAAGCAAATGAATGCATTTTATTTTTTAAATCGAAAACCGTCTGCCAGTCGAAATCATTTTTATGACAAGATAAACCGCAAATATGAAAATAATATGTATTTTAAAAAAAAAGTGACATCATTTTTTTTATTAAAAATATTGCAGGGCATGTTGACAGGGATGCCACTGATGAAAATTTAAAAAACATTTATCCTGGAAAAAATGTATTTTTATGCATACTTTGCATGTACCAAAATTGAAAAAAAAAACCGTTTTAGAGATATTGGGGAAATACTGATTTTTTTTGTTAAATTTCAACACCCTGTATCTCAGAAATAAAGCGGTTGCGGACCTATGTTCATATAAAGAATTTTTCTTAAAATCATCCAAGGATTATCGCCCTGTAGGATCAGCATTCAATTATGAAACACCCTGTATACGTAAGTTGAAACTTACAGTTATACATAACTGTCACTTTAAACTTGTAATTATATATAATCATAAAATTGAAGGGGCAATTAAAACACATAAAACACACCAAATATATTAGACAACCTCCCCATACATAGCCAATGCTGTCCGGATACTGCATTTGAAAAAACGCAGACATACATCCATACCCACCGATATTGTCAGTACCGGAGCTGAGGCTTGAACCCAAAACGCGATAGACAGTCGGTCAGTCAGCATATTCGCCACTCAATACAAACTACATAATACATAGCATACATAATTGTAAGTTTAAACTGACAATTATAAAAATGTTTTATATATGTTTTGTCTACGCTTTGGTAATATCAGATTAAATATCTGGTATTTGCGAAAAATAGTTTCTATACATTCTCCACCTCAGCAGATAATCATATGTATAGTATAAAACAGAAAGATCTGTTCTCGATCCCAGTGCATCCCAACTAGCATTATTGCTCAAATATTTTGCTGAGTTGTATAATTGTTTTTTAGAGGTGGAATAATTTTAATTTATGTTTTATTAAAGTACTATTATGAATTAATCGGCTATCTGCAGCAATTTGATGATATAGAAGCGCCCTAAGAATATTCTTACAACATTATTATAAAAGTATTTTATAAAGGCTATATTATCCACTTGTAAAGGTTCCCGACATATATCTTATAGAGCTTGAAAGAACTATGCGAATATTTTTATATTATAACAATTACATAAATATTGGTTATAGAGCTATATTAAAAAATTTTTAATCGCATATTACCTGGTGATATAAATAAAGTAGTTAAAACACCTTTATCAAAGTGTTTTAGAGTGAATACATAAAGAACTTTTGTGCAGTCGAAGGTTCGCCATTGTAGTATTTCACCTGCGGTAGTTATATTTATAAAACTGAGGAAAACTATTGACGTCCTTGTTATAACATGGGAAATGCATTAGTTGATCTATAATTTCCAATCCCGCCAGCTAACATATTAAAAAGCATCAAAATAATCAGTATGTCAGCATTGAAGAAAATGAAACGTAGTGGAAAACATTCTGGAACCACTTGACTTTACTGTCTCCAGAGACTCTACAGAGCTAGGATAAGTATATAATTACCACCAATCTAACCAAAGAGCTGTAAGGCTTTATAATGGCTACGTAATGCACTGAATTGTTCTATAAGAGAACTCACGGTACCACTATGCGAGTATCGAGGCTGTATAATGTCTGCATAGGAAGCTGAATTGTTCTAAAATAAACCGCGGTCTGTCCCTTTAAACTAAAACTGTTTGTGGCTGTATAGTAACTACATAACGAACCGTATTATTTTGTAGCAAAACTTGCGGCAGTCTTTGTACAACAAAAAAGAGCATATAGCTATATAATAACTGTATAATGAATTAAATTGTTCTATAGAATACCTGCAGTAGTTTTTATACTACATAAGTCACATAATGCCTACTATAGCATTTTATGCTGAAACTAACTTGGGGTAAGCGAGTTGTCACACCTACCTAACGAGTTACATAGTATAAAATAATGTTACAGCATTTTTGCTACAAAAAGTTTGAATATGTATAATTATCGCCAATAGAACAGTCTCAATGCAACTAAAAGGCCTTTGTAACAGCTATTATAAAACAAATAGTTTTGTAAAGGCTACTTAATTGGACCTGAAAATTACCAATAATTTCTTATTAGTAATAGAATTATCCTACATCACTTGTCACTTCCATAAAGGTTGTATTATTTCAGCCACCATATTTTTTCAAAGATGTAAAGTCTTGGGAAAAATTTACATAAGAAAATTGATATTCTAAACTGCACACATTAAACTATGCTACGTGTACCTACTTTCAATTACATATTATGTGTTAAATAATTAATTTATACAAATCAATAACAGTTTTAGTTATTTAGCTGTAAATAATTTAAAGATAAATTTTTTTTATAAATCTTGAACAGTCACTTAATTTGCAGAATTTCGATGACGCGTTGTTATTTCATTAGATATCTTACCATATGTCGCCAGTAAATTTAAATCTCAAATTAATTTTAGCTTTAATAATCTCATGAAAATTGAAATTTTAATGTACACGTATTTAGTCACAGAACGGATAACTCTGATTATGTTTCCATATGTTGTAAGTTCATATAATACAACTGTTATGAAACGAGAAAGCTCTTTCAATTATCCAGCAGTAATACATCAATAATGAAAATTCGCAGCAAAATCACTTCATAACTGATGTATCACTGGGCTTATTAATCTGCGACTGGGCTAGTATATTATTCAACGAGCATATATTGATAGCTATTATTCACCAGGGTGAAGTTTAAGACACGAGCTGCAGGCGAGTGCCGTTCACCAGAGTGAAACTAGTACGGCAGCCCATTACTAAAAACCCCTATCAAAAAAGCGATCTTTATCGCAGGGAAACTCTATAGATTATGAAATTCTAAGACACTTTTTCATACGACAAAAGTTCGAAAAACGATACGGGCGGCGGGCAAGCGAATTCCGTCCGTCGAAAAAAATGTCGTAATTTTTATACCGCGGCGAGGAAGTTCTCGATTCATTCTCGTTAAGAATGATGAACAAGACATGAATTAATCGAGAACTGCCATTTTTCATTGGCCTAAGTTCCAATAATATCAATCGAAGTTGTATCAAATTGGAGGCTAAAACTATCAAAGCAGAGAGGCTAAAACTTTTTGTATTGTGGGGTATGTAAAACGATAAAAAAATGCAAACTGCCTTTTTCCGTTGGCCGTGGCTGCGCGAAATTCCGAAATCTCCAGTAGGAGGTATAGAACGCGTGTATACGTAAATAAAATATGGCGGCTGCTGGGACCGAGGATGCTGCGTTGTCGTTATACAGAGATGGTTTACTCCGTATCGTGCCAACGCAGCATCCTCGTATCAGAGTCTCCTGGTATGCATATGCGTGCTCCCGAATGACGCTTCGGCGCGCGCAATACATGGAGAGGGCGGATGTCTTCGTTGCCTATGAAGACGAATCAGACAATGAGATATATTATGAGTGAAAACTCATCAGATGACGATGTATTAAATGTTTGAAAGCTGACAATTTTAATTCTACTTCTATCATTACTGCATGTCCGGAACTTTGAAATTCAATTCCAATTCCATTTAAACAAATCTTCTGAGAGATGATGCTTACAAACAGCCTTAATTTGCTTATTTTTTTTTTGTCGCGGAGGAAATCATTTTTCTCAAATATGAACTGGGAAAAAGTTCAGTTCATATTTTTTTTCGTCTTCTTAATGATATTTGCAATAGCCTGAAGTGGAGAACTGCCTCGCCGCGATGACTTGATCAGCCTTCAAAATTAAACAACATGCGAATGTAATCACTCACTAGCAAAAAGTTCCGTTCGAACTTTCTAAATTATAATATTTAATAATATGGCGAGATATAAATTAATAGGGGACACGCGAATGTCAGTTTTACACCCAAAAGTGTTTTTATCAGATACCAATACATGATTAGAGACTTTATGTTTGAAAATGTATAATGGCGAGTTGTACCAACTAAGATCAAGCCGAGTTCAACTTGATCCAAGATTGATCTTGGACGTCATGACTGGCATGTCAACGTCAAAATTAAATAGTGACGTCAGGTAAAATTTTATTCTTTCAAATTCAACACATTTCAGTGAAATTAATAATCAAAATGGCTGTTTAAATAAAAATAGAGTCTTATTTTATCGATATTAAAATTTGTGCATGTCCCCTATTGTGTATAATTTTATTTATATGGATTAAAAAATCGTTCTGAAAATCTATAGACTCTCATTTAAAAAAACAATATTGAACATATATACTTTGGACTATATACATATTTCATCGAGAGATGATGTACAAGTTTATTTATAGAAATATTTCAATAACGAATAACGGATATCTTCACAAACACCCATAAAATTTACTACCGGTACTAAAAGTCTATGTAAATTAGCATGAAAACAAATATTTTAATTAATAATTTATATTATCTTTTTTTTTTCAATTTGTATCTCTGGTGTGTCCGCAAATTATATATCTTCAAGCAAATCCATTTCTATGGTTATCAAGGAAATACAAGCATACCTTGAAATAGATAGATAAATAGATTTTATTCAATCTGAATGCCAATTACAAAAATTGGATAGAATATGTCCAGGTAAATTTAAAATTAATAATTAAAAGTGCAATATAACCTATGGTAAATTATAAACTTACAACTTAGAATGACAACATAAAAACAAACTATAAAATTGAAATGAACACAAGGCAGTACATTTCGTATAAATACTACATACTTACATATATACATATAATAAGAGAAACATGTTCCATTACTGATTAAAAATTATAAATTCGTCTAGATAGTAAAAGCAATTAATTACTACATAAAAAATTGAATAATTTAGATTTAGTCATTATAAATGAAAAAACCGCTGCCCAAGGAATCACTACTTCCACATCCAGATTCTTTTCCAAGTCACTCACAACGAAAAAATTTTTGTATGTGGAAATAATTGTTTATGGAACTTTAATAATATAATATTTGAAATCCTCTACCCCAAAAACCCATAAAACGATACCCCACATCGGTAGCGGGGTGGGGGTGGTGATGAGGGGTGGTAGTGGGGGTGGATGAGGTAAAAAACATTTTGAGGTTTCTGGTTCTTGTACACTCACTAAATCACAATTTTTTTTCATCCCCTTTAATAATGGGGTGGGGGTGGTAAGGGGGGTGGCTAATGCCAAAATTTTTTTTGAGACCTTAGCTTCTCTTGTATATACTAAATACCAATTTTATGGACTCTTACCTGCTTGATTTACCTATTTTCCCCAAATTTACCCCAATTTACCCCCCAACCTTTCGACGGAACAAGATGAAAATATAATCTAGTTCTAGATCTCGTTAAAGTACATATGTGTACCAAATTTAAAATCAATATCTCGAACGGTTCCAGAGTAAACGTGCGCACAAAAAAAGTTACAGACAGACAGACCGACAGACAGAAATTTTTTTTCGCTCAAACTTAAAATCTCGACGTTTCGTGACATTCTAAGCCTATTTGAACAATAAAAATTTTTAAAATTTTTTTTGTCGTTACTATACTTCCACTGGATGTGGAAGTAAAATGATGGAACCCAGCTACAGTGAATGGGTTTAAATGATTTTTTTTTGTTGGATTTCTAATGCTCTACTAAAAAGTTTACCCATTGAAAATTACCGCAATTTCGAAAATCCGTAAATTAAAAAAAAAAAAAATTTAGAAATCTCAACGAAAAATACAATTATCGAAATTTTTTAATATTTCTTTTAATAAAATAATGATTGTTATAGTTTTCGAGGTTGTTTATAAAGAGTTTGAAGAAAGAAACTTTTTAAAATTAATTTGAAGATGGCAGAAGCTCTAAAAAGCGAAATAAATGAATAGTAAGTACAGTAAGTGAAGCTTAGCCCGAAAACGACGTAATGAATTTCCAATTTTTTTTCTTCAGCATGCTTCATAAAGTATGTACATAAGAATCTATATTGCCATTTTTCCTGCTTGGGTTGTCGCAAAAAAAAACAAAAAATACACATAATAGATAGAGATAGATAGATAGAGAATCAAATTATAAGAAAGAAAGGTCTTACAATCAAAGAAATAGTATGGGTAAATTCAACAAAAAAAAATGGTTAACTAACAATATCGTTAATTTTGTTAAACTAAATTATATTGATGGTATTTTTAAACAAAAGGTGATTGTTATTTTAATTAATAAAAAGTTGTCGTACAACAAAACAAACATTAACTTAAAAAATAGATGAACAAGACTTTGAAGAATTAAGACGTCGCATCAGCGCTTTTGTTTGCAAATAGTATGGGTTAAATCAATCAAAAAAATAGTATATATATTGTTCATTTTGTTAAATTGAAATATATTTAATAGTATTTTTAAACAAAAGGTGATTGTCACACAACAAAATAAACATTAACTTAAAAAATAGGTGCATAAGACTATAATTTATTCATCTTACTAATAATTTGTTGAATTTTGTCAAATGAAACTAGATAAATAGTAGACTTTATTTTTAAGTATTATCGAATTGTAATTCTAACCTAGTATTAGTTCGCTGTATTATTGTACTTTGTAGACAAACCAATATTATTGTTGTCTTCTAGGAGTTCTAAAAGGGAATTACCATAAAATTTGCTTGCTTACCACGTAGTTTATTACAGAAATTATTCCCAGATGACGCCACATACAAATCACTGACAATAATCAATCATGCATTATCTTATACTCTTATTTATAGAAAATTAATAACATGATTGCAATGTTCAAATTCTCTCAGGGATCATCGATATATTTGGATGGATCTTATAAACGATCTCTAATCTTTGGTTTGAGTGGTCTGATGTCTCAATACTGAGATTTTGGCTAACCGAAAAAAACTTCATCATACAATAAAGTGTAGATCAACCTAAAAACTAGTTGGTGAACAGAAAACAAAGTCGTTGTACTATTTAATTGTAGACCAAATTGAAAATGGTTAGTGAACATAAAAAAATGTCATTGTACTATTTAATTTGTTACAAGAAGATATGATTATTAAACTACTATTTGTTTATGAAAACAAATAAAGTTGTTGTATGACTATTCTTTTCTGATTGATTTAACTATGAAACTAGATAGGCGCGATTTCATATGCTCTTTTTGGTTGAATTCACCTATCATTTTCTTTGAGTGTATGTATACACTTTTTTTTTAAATGCATATTTTTGGAGATATATGTGGACTTTAAAAAAAATGCAAGGGTACAAAATTAAAGCTTTTACGAAAACAAATCGAACGGTTTTCTTCTTTTTTTTTTTCACTCCGATGTTTCGTTTTGGAAATGTGGCATGTTCAAAATGGCGCCGAAACGTTCAGAAAAAATATACGACATTAAAATCTAAAATTACTCAAAATCTACAGCTATGAGAAAAATTGTTATTCTTGTAAAAATTAAAAGTATTAAATTTTCTTTGCATTGAGACGTATTACGACCTTTTATAATGAAAAGTAAAAAAGTTACAAACAAGAAAGAAGCGTATTTAAAAATTTAGGCGCCATTTTTTTTAGTCTTATTGTTCTAATTTCTTGTGAATTAATTTTTTTTTAATATATTTTTTACATATTTTCTATATATTGTTAATGCATATTATTACTAACATGCTCAATTTTTTCAGAATTTTTAAAATAATTATTTTTCATTCTGTACCCAACAAGAAAAATTGAAACGTTATACAACTATTTTGTTTTATTGCAATTTTATAAATGTAATAAAATAGCAATAAAACAAAACTGTTGTAGAAATGACAATTATTATAAAACAAATTTGTTTATTGGGTACCCATTTTCAATAATTAAAATTTTCATAATTTTTTTAAAAAAATCGGGTTTTTGGAAATTGCTCAGAAAATATTTTTTTATAAAAAAATAGTAAGAGTGAGGCTTATAAAAAAACGAATACTTTGGTTTTTTCCTTTTACTTTCCTACGGAAAACTGTTCCAGAGATATAAAGGTTTAAAGATGGCGCTCGAGCGTATACGCAAGAAAATTACACAGGTCTGCGAATAAAGGCTCAGAAAATATTTTTTTATAAAAAATAGTAAGAGTACAAAAATGAGGCTTATAAAAAAACGAATACTTTGGTTTTTTCTTTTACTTTCCTACGACAAACTGTTCCAGAGATATAAAGGTTTAAAGATGGCACTCGAGCGTATACGCAAGAAAATTACACAGGTCTGCAAATAAAGGGGTCATGAATGTTGTTGGGCATCTAAGGGTCATTTCTGAAATAATTTTTCACGCTGACTCCGAATCTGGCCTCAGAATTGGCCCATCACGTCAGGATTTTGAAATATTTGAGGTTAGGTACTTAAAAAATGGCTTTTTTAGCAACTTTTGAAGTTATGTATAGAACTCAAAAAAAATGTCAGCTTATTTTTAATAAATACGACAGTTAGTACCATCCTTCCTCTTTAAAATAAGCCTTCAAATGGTCATCTACGATGTTTCCTCGCAAAGTTATAGCCATTTTAAGGTGACATGAATTTGAAACCATGATCCTCTACAGCTTAACAAGCTAACCAAACTTTTGTTTAAGATTGTTGTGTTAAATCTTGATTCATTTAGAGTCGTTTGGTTAAGATTAAGATTGGATCGTTCAACGTGTTTGTATTTAAAAATCAATTATTATCGGACAATCACTGTATGTTCATAAATAAAGTCTTTTCTTTATGACATTCTTGATTGAAAAACCGTATGTATCATATATTATAGTTAAAATACTTCCTTTCATTGTAGTTTATAATAAAAGTATTTTTATAGTACATTGTATTTATTTATATTAAACATTTTACATTCATCTACACAATTTTTATGAATTTGACATCAGATTCGTCATCAGCATATCCGAAAACCCGTAAAAACCTATTAATGCTCATTTTTATGGCGAATTTCGCACTCTTAATACGTATCCGCCATTTTGAATTTTTCGAATCTGACAAGCGCTTGAGCTCGAACAGTTCGTCGCAGAAAAAAACCTAAATAATGAAATTTGCAGGAAATTTTATGTACCTTCATTTCGAATAGAAAGGTTATTTACGAAAAGTTGATAGTTTTCGAGTTATAAGCAAAAAACCTCCAAAAAATAAGATTTTATTACATTTCTTGCATTTTTTTTAATGTTGCGTCACGAAATTTTGTTAGCAAACGTCGGATTTCGGATTCAGCAACTCAAAAATATATAGAATGGAAGAAATCAAAACTACCCCACAACTTTCCTGGTAAAAATACAATTTGACTGGAGTAATGTGAACTAACTTAAGTTATCGATTATTTCTCGAAAATTACTAATTACCCCAATATGTGTAAAGGTAATAACGAGTACCTAAAACGTTAGGATTATAAATTCGAAAAACCCTCTTCCTGTATAAGTTAAAATGACGCCGTAACTGCGGTACAACAAGTTGCGCCTTCAAGTATTACCTATCATTCTTTGAAGTCGCTTTGCTGCAGTCCCAATCGGTCTTTACAGCTTCTGAAAATGGCATTCCTGGATTTATTTGAGCCATTAGAGCCTCTTGTCACGCACTCTCTCATGGGAGTACGTAGAAAAGACGAAGAGGTTATTTACAGAAAGTAGCACCTATTTTATATTTATTTTTCCAATGTTAGTCCTAGGAGGAAACAAATACATTTTCAATATTTATTGAAACGTTATCCTGGATGGTACTTGTTTTTTTTGTAATGCCAACTCTTTTTTTAAGAGCATTAATCAGTCAATCAATCAATAAAAAATATGCTTTATTGTTCTAACAAGGGCAAATTCTTATTGACAAAGCTATTATAATATGTATAAAATATAATAGATGGTCATCAGAGTTAAAAGAATTAAAATAAAAAGATATTACATAAAGATGAAATAAAATAAAATATAGTATAATAGTCGACAAACATGCAGACATTGAATGAGCAGTAAGTTAACAATCACAACATTTATAATATAAGACATGGAAGAGTAGGATTTTAAAATAAGTCATCATAATATTACGAGTATTATAATAGGCTTTCTCAACCAATACCCTTTTTACTGCCTCTCTGAATGATTTTATTTGTGGTATGTTCCTAAAATATAGTGGCAGATGGTTGTATATTTTTACTTCCACATCCAGTGGTAGTATAGTAACGACAAAAAAATTTTAAAAAACTTTTATTGTTCAAATAGGCTTAGAATGTCACGAAACGTCGAGATTTTAAGTTTGAGCGAAAAAAAATTTCTGTCTGTCGGTCTGTCTGTAACTTTTTTTGTGCGCACGTTTACTCTGGAACCGTTTGAGATATTGACTTGAAATTTGGTACACATATGTACTTTAACGAGATCTAGAACTAGATTATATTTTCATCTTGTTCCGTCAAAGGGTTGGGGGTAAATTGGGATAAATTTGGGGAAAATAGGTAAATGAAGCAAATAAGAGTCCATAAAATTGGTATTTAGTATATACAGGAGAATCTAAGGTCCCAAAAAAAATTTTGGCATTAGCCACCCCCATTACCACCCCCACCCCATTATTAAAGGGGATGAAAAAAATTGTGATTTAGTGTGTGTACAAGAATCAGAAACCCCAAAATGTTTTTTACTTCATCCACCCCCACTACCAACCCCTATCACCACCCCCACCCCACTACCGATGTGGGGTATCGTTTTATGGGTTTTTGGGGTAGAAGAATTCAAATATTATGTTATTAAAGTTCCATAAACAATTATTTCGACATACAAAATTTTTTCGTTGTGAGTGACTTGGATAAAAAATCTGGATGTGGAAGTAGTGATTCCTTGGCAGCGGTTTTTTACTCTCGTATATTGACGAGTGTTTGTAAGAGTGGACCTGGGAATTGGCAGAGGCAGAGTTAAGCTTAATGCCAGCCTAGTGTTGTGCTCAGGTAGGGGATAAAGCCTACTGTATTTATAATTTTTTCTACACCTATTTAATTATATGACAATTATTAGCATTTTTTTCTGTGAAAAATCGTACCTATAATTCACTGTAGTGAATTATCGATTCATAATTCACTGCATCCGTCCAATCACAAATACAAATTCAAAAATCACTGTTTCGCTGATTCAATAATATTTTAAATCGACCGTGATCAACTCTTACTGCGGCTGACAATCAACTGTCAACGTGACAACCAAATGTATCGCCATATTGCTTGTTTACGTTTTCCAACGTATGCACTTCTTACGAGTAGGATTTTACAATCCGTGCAAATAATTCAACCACTAAAACTGCCAATCAGATGTAACAACGGAAGTGACAACCACAAATTTAAATATTACTAACTGCACAAATTTCAATATAATATTATCATCCTAGTGTTCCATTAAAGTTATCTTTCAGTCTAATTTATTTATTCAATAGGTGTAGAAAAAGCATAGTATTACATTCGCGATTATGACCATTATTCACTCAGACGATTTGAGCCACTCGCCTACGGCTCGTTGGCTCAAACATCATCTTCGTTAATAATGGCTATCATAATCACTCATATGATAATATACTATTTTTATGTATTAGACATACTGTCTCCAAAATAAAGACACAAGTAAGTGTTAATATTCTGTGAGTAATAAAAAGGGTCTTGCAATGATCCCTCGACTTTGCTTTACACATGTACGTTAACGCCCTTTTTTGTAATACAAACATTGTGTAGCAATTTTTGTTGACTGCATATTCCCCAAAAAGGTATTCCAAATCTTATGTGCGATTCAACTAATGAGAAGTATGCAGTCTTTGCAGAAATGAAACCCAGTTCATTCGAAGTTGTTCTAACTGCGTAGCAGCCAGATGCCAATTTTTTCCATAAATTAGTAATGTGTACATCAAATTTTAATTTTTGATCTATATGTAGTCCAAGAAACTTATCATGCGTTTTATTTTCAATTGGTTATACCTATTTATTTCAAAATGTAGAAAACATTTGAATGTTTAATAAATGTTTAGTATCAAATAATATCATTAATAATTTACAAAAAAAGTTAAAATTAAATTATTAATGACAATGACAAATTACAAATTACACAAAGAATAAACTACAAATTTTACAGAAATAACGGTCAAATATAAACAAAAACATTGTTAAATTGAAAAACCAGTTTTGTTACCGTTTTTTTGTTTTTATATTAAATAGACGACTTACTGCTGTCCCTATAAGGACCTAAAATGTGTGTACTTGCCGTAGGTACATAAATTGGTCATCCAGAGGACGTCCGTTGCGGCACATATGTTGGCGTTCAGTGTGGTATTCGCTGGTATGTATACGGATATAAAATATACATACTTCGCGTACATAAAATGGACGTCCATTCCTTACAATTTCAAAGTAAATCCGGTGATAGACGTCCGGTAGACGTCCAATTTATGTCCATGGACATCAGTACATTAAATGGACATAAAACGGACGCCCGGCGGACATCCTGTGCTATTAGGGAAATGAAAAAAATTATTTCAATTTCATCATTTCAACAATACAGAGATTCATTATAAAATAAAATAAGAATTTAATGTGGGTATACTCATAACAAATATAAAAAAAATAGTTTATTTCTGCAAGATATCTGAAACATTAACAGATACATTTTTAAGTGATAAGATATATGTCAGCAACATACGAAATTAAATATTTCAAACTTCATATCCCTCAAATATTTCAGAAATATAGACACTGAAATGTAAGATTTGTACGAAGGCGTAGAAGGGCCACTTAAAATTTTATATTTATTAATCTCGAAATTTCGACTTTAATCTCGAAATTTCGACTTTAAACTCGAAATTTCGACTTTAATCTCGAAATTTCGACTTTACCACCATGATGAGAGCCTTTTGAAAAACACACTGTGTATTATATTTATTTTTGTGTGTCATTATAATTTTGTGGTGTGTTAACTTTTTCACAATAGTTATATTATTTTTAGACAGTTTTTGGGGTGTTTCACCCTCTTAGTTGATGCCAGCCCCCCCCACCCCAGTTATTTTTTCTTCTTCAATTTGCTAGCACACAATGTTTAGACCTAGCACACCCTAGCACAACCATTTTCAAAGCTAGCACACCTACAGGGGCGGTAATATACAGGGTGTAAATTTGTTCCTCTCCCGTCGCCCCCAGCCCAGTTATTTTTTGTTTTGAATTTGCTGACACGCAATGCTTATACTTAGCACACCTTAACACAAACACTTTCCAAGCTGACGCTCCCACAGGGTCGATAATATACAGGATAGAAATTTTATCCCGTCCACAGATATATATTACATGTTCTATTTTTACTCAGATTACTTTACCAAAAATAATCACATATATAATAGAGGGTTGAAATAGAGAGATTAATGTAGAGGGTTGAAATTTATTTGTTAGCCCCCATGTACTCTTTTTTCTCAAATTTACCAGTACACAATGTTTGCATCTAGCACAACTAAATTATTAAATAAATAAATACATTAAATTTTATTTCAGAATAACTCTTACAATCATTTTAGTAAATATAATAACACACCACAAAATTATAATGACACACAAAAATAAATATAATACAGAGTGTGTTTTTCAAAAGGCTCTCATCATGGTAAAGTCGAAATTTGGAGATTAATGTCGAAATTTCGAGATTAGAGTCGAAATTTTGAGATTAAAGTCAAAATTTCGAGATTAATGTCGAAATTTCGAGTTTAAAGTCGAAATTTCGAGATTAAAGTCGAAATTTCGAGATTAAAGTCGAAATTTCGAGATTAATGTCGAAATTTCGAGATTAATAAATATAAAATTTTAAGTGGCCCTTCTACGCCTTCGTAGATTTGAGCAACATTGGGACATTTCTAAAATATTACTGAAACAATGTGTGCTGTGTGTGTCGCCGAGAGTCTTAACAACTTGACAGCGCTGTGAGAGGTAGGATTTAATCCAATTAAATGATAGGCTTAGAATGTCATGAAACGTCGAGATTTTAAGTTTGAGCGAAAAAAATTTTCTGTCTGTCTGTCGGTCTGTCTAACTTTTTTTTGTGCGCACGTTTACTCTGAAACCGTTTAAGATATTGACTTGAAATTTGGTACACATGTGTACTTTAACGAGATCTGGAACTGGATTATATTTTCATCGTGTTCCGTAGAAGAGTTGGGGGGTAAATTACCACTACCACCCCCACCTCATTACCGATGTGGGGTATCGTTTTATGGGGTAGAGGATTCCAAATATTATATTATTAAAATTCCATAAACAATTATTTCCACATACAAAATTTTTTCGTTGTGAGTGACTTGGATAGAAAATCTGGATGTGGAAGTAGTGATTCCTTGGGTAGCGGTTTTTTTAGTTAATTCAGCTTTCAAGGAAGAAACCTGCCATACTTTTAGTGCAAAATATATAGTAGTTGGTGGTAGAAAAAAGAGAAGGAATAATTAATAAATAAAAGATGCTAAATAGAGAGGGAAGTTTTGTGTAAATACCTTTACAGACTGTTTCCTTTTATGTATATGGCAATTTACTGACAAATTTTACTATATTTTATATGTATCAGTTTTATTTGAAATTTTATTGCGAACAAAGTATTTTTTTGTCACGGTACGAGTATCTATATCCGGAGATACATACAGAAAACAGCAGAGAATGGAATTTTACAACATGAATTGAGACGCAATAAAAAATTTCAATAATGAAATTACTGTTCTAGACGTTTTTAAAAAAAATTAACTCGACCAAGGTAATATTTCATTTGTGTTAAAATTTATAGCAAAAACCGCTGCGCAAGGAATCACTACTTCCACATCCAGATTCTCTATCCAAGTCACTCACATCGAAAAAACTTTGTATGTGGAAATAATTGTTTATGGAACTTTAATAATATAATATTTGAAATCCTCTACCCCAAAAACCCATAAAACGATACCCAACATCGGTATTGGGGTGGGGGTGGTGATAGGGGCTGGTAGTGTGGGTGGATGAAATAAAAAAATATTTTGAGGCTTCTGGTTCTTGTATATACACTAAATCACAATTTTTTTTTCATATTCTTTAATAATGAGGTGGGGGTGGCTAATGCCAAAAATTTTTTGGAGACCTTAGCTTCTCTTGTATATACTAAATACCAATTTTATGGACTCTAATCTGCTTGATCTGTCTATTTACCCCAAATTTACCCCAATTTACCCCCCAACCCTTCGACGGAACAAGATGAAAATATAACCTAGTTCCAGATCTCGTTAAAGTACATATGTGTACCAAATTTCAAGTCAATATCTTAAACGGTTTCAGAGTAAACGTGCGCACAAAAAAAGTTGAACAGACAGACCGACAGACAGACATACATTTTTTTTCGCTCAAACTTAAAATCTCGACGTTTCATGACATTTTAAGCCTATTTGAACAATAAAAATTTTTTAAAAAATTTTTGTCGTTACTATAATTCTTCCACTGGATGTGGAAGTAAAAATATATTAAGTCTATGTTGTTGCATTTTAATGACTAAAATTTTAAATGTTAGAATGTTCGGATTAAATTATGTAAAGACATTAACACGATCCTAGTCGTAATTAAATCAAAGATAATTCACGCATGATTATCGACACACGCTTGATTTTGGTTAACATAATATATTCTCTTACAAAACTGGTTTCTAGAAAGTAATTTCTATATATTGATATAAGTGAACATAAATATTACTTTTATATATCCACTTAGAGAATGTCTTGATATTTTTCTTAAACGTTAACAGTTACTGTTAAATATTCAAACAATTTTGAAAAAAAAATGTAGAATGGATGAACAGGTTCATTATGGATGTTTAATATACTGCTATTTTGTAGAGATTTAAAAATCAGATAAATACGTTGATACAGGAGCGTTTTATACCAAATCAGTGTAATACGATTACAGTAAAATATTGTTATATGCAGAATTAAAATGTATACTTAGAAGCTCTTTTTAATTCCGGAGAATTTTAATGTTTAAATTATAAATTATAAATTTTCAATAATGGTGTGGTTTGCATAATACATTAAATTTACTAAAGTATTGTCATTATTTAATAAATTAATAGTTTAAAAAACTAAAACAACACGCTTTTATAAATACTGCACTAAAAAGCAAAAAATAATCATCGAACCTGTTCTCTCTGTCTACCCTGTAATGAGTGTGAGCCGTGTTTGTAATTAACTATAATATTTGAGTATAAAAGCGTGGGGCGCTTTTCGAACGCTATTTCGAATAGGTTCGATAATTAAAATGCTGAAGACATCATTAGATTAAATGAAAAGCGCCCCACTCTTTTATACCCAAATATTATACTTAATTACAAACACGGCTTACACTAAGGCTCTTACGGGGTAGAGAGAGAGAACAGGTTCGATGATTATTTTTACTTTCACATCCACTGGAAGTACAGTAACGACAAAAATTTTTTTAAAATTTTTATTGTTTAAATAGGCTTAGAATGTCATGAAACGTCGAGATTTTAAGTTTGAGCAAAAAAAATTCTGTCTGTCTGTCGGTCTGTCGCACAGTGGGCCAGAATCCGAAAAAGCTGGCCAAAAGTCCAAAATTCGAAAGAGGTTTAATGGTATTCAAAGTAATATTTTTGTAGTCAGAAATGTTCAGTTCATTACGTACCGCAAATTCCAACCATATTGTTGCCCATTTTTACCTGATACACCCTAAGAAACACAGCGTTCTGTTAGCGTACAGTTGTGAATAGTTGCTTGCCACATTCGAACGTACTATTCGGTATTCCTGTAATTTGTGTAATTTCAACAAAAACTTAGTAAAATTTAGGAAAATAATCTATAAAGTAAGTATTTTACTTTGCATACATTTATTGTTTGTGAAATGTGATACATTCGGTCATAAAATTGTGTTAAACGGTAGATAAAGAAATAAAAATTAACGGGTACCTTTTGTTTGAGCTACAAAAAAAGCGCAACATGTTCCAAGCATAATTCTTTTACTGGTCGATTTCTTATAGTTTTTTCAAATTATAGTACAAAATTTAGAACCCGGTTCATCCCGGTTTGGAACTAATGAGTATTAATTTGGTCAAGTAAATTGAAAATATACGTACAACACGACGACGGGCCCTCGCTCGGTAACTGCTTCGAATTACTATTTTAATTTTAAAATGTAAAAAAATGTAAAAATTGGCTGCCTCTAGGAGCCACTATTGTTTTTGTGATCATTTTTCTGACACGGTGCAAAATACAGCGACGCGTTAACTTTGGTTTATAGTGTTTGTAAAATTCCATTTAAACGTAACAATTTATAATATTTATGTGTTATAAACAATTTTTGAAAAAATTAAAGCATTTTGTTACGTCAAAAATAATTATTGAAAAATTATTTATTTTTTGGTTGGAATTTATAAAATGCCTAAAAGTGTGTAAAATTGAATTTGAATTAATTAGTTAATTTAATTTTTTAAATTTGAATTAAAATTCGTAATCAGCGACCTCGAAAACCCCCGAATACCAATTTTCAATTAAAATGATTGACTTCTCTCAAATGTTTGTCGCCATATTGGAGCCGCCATTTTGCTTTTGAAAGAACTATTACCAAATTCGTATTCAGCGGCCTCGAAAACCCCCGAATACCAATTTCCAATTGAAATAACTAACTCTTCTTAAAAGTTTGTCCCCATATTGGAGCCGCCATTTTGTTCTTGAAAAAACTATTACAAAATTTGTAATCAGCGACCTCAAAAACCCCCAAGTGAAAATTTTCAAAACCATTACTCCATTTTTCGACTTTTGGCCAGCTTTATCGGATTCTGGCCCGCTGTGTGTCGGTCTGTCTGTCGGTCTGTCTGTAACTTTTTTTTGTGCGCACGTTTACCCTGGAACTGTTTGAGATATTGACTTGAAATTTGGTACACATATGTACTTTAACGAGATCTAGAACTTGATTATATTTTCATCTTGTTCCGTCGAAGGGTTGGGGGGTAAATTAGGGGTAAATAGGTAAATCAAGCAAAATTGGTATTTAGTATATACAAGAGAAGCTGAGGTCTCAAAAACAATTTTTGCATTAGCCACCCCCATTACCACCCCCACCCCATCATTAAAGAGGTTGAAAAAAATGTGATTTAGTGTTTGTACAAGAACCAAAAACCTCAAAATATTTTTTACTTCATCCACCCCCACTACCACCCCCTATCACCACCCCCACCCCACTACCGATGTGGGGTATCGTTTAATAGGTTTTTGGGGTAGAGGATTTCAAATATTACATTATTAAAGTTCCATAAATAATTATTTCCACATACAAAGTTTTTTCGTTATGAGTGACTTGGATAGAGAATCTGGATGTGGAAGTAGTGATTCCTTGGGCAGCGGTTTTTAGTCTTATATTTAAGGAGAGAATGAGGTTTTCCCAGAAAAAAAAAATATTGCAATTCACGTAAAAAAATTATTTATTATCTTTTTAAAAGCTTTTATTTAACTTGCAATGTTTGTTTGTATGTGTGTTTGTTGGTTTAGGTTAAATCTTGCAAGCTGAATTTCGACTAGTTCTTATTAAGCTAGAGCTTTGAAATTTGGCACACGTGTATAAGTCCGGTGACAATGCAACATAGTATAGCCATTATCGGTCTAAATCCAATATGGCGGACGTCCCAAGATGGCGGATCGGCTTTTTAGTCACAACCCCCCTGACATGGGTATCAAACGAAAAGGTTTGACGAGTAAAATACGATAAATAATGTGACGTCATTTTAAATCCAATATGGCGGACGTCCCAAGATGGCGGATCTGCTTTTTAGTCACAACCCCGTTGATATGGGTGTCAAATGAAAGGGTTTGATGAGTAAAATACGATAAAGTGTGTCACGTCATTCTAAATTCAATATGGCGGACGTGGGAGAGGTGGAGAAGGGGTAGAAAGAGGTGGGAAGAGGTGGGGAAGGGGTGGGAAGGGGTGGGAAGAGGTGGGAAAGAGGTGGGAAGGGTGGGAAAGGGGTGGGGAAAAGTGGGGAAGAGGTGGGAAGAAGTGGTGAAGAGGTGGGAAAGGGGTGGGGAGAGGTGGGGAAGGGGTGGGGAAGGGCGGGAAAGGGGTGGGAAGAAGCGGGGAAGAGGTGGGAAAGGGGTGGGAAGAGGTGAGAAAGGGGTGGGAAGAGGTGGGGAAGGGGTGAGGAAGGGGTGGGAAGAGGTGGGAAGGGGCGGGAAGAGGTGGAAAAAGATGGGAATAGGGTGGAAAGAGGTGGAGAGATGGGGAAAGGCAGGGGAAGTGGTGGAAAGAGGGAAGAAGTGGGAAGTAGTGTTAGAGAGGTGAGAAGACGGGAGAGGGGAGGGGTGGATGGCGGTGGCAAATGAAAGGGTTTTGTCTGTCTGTTTGTAAAATAAGTGGACTAAAAAGTAAAAAATAAAATTATATAAAAAAAGTATTTTTAAGAAAAAGCTTTTATCTGAAAAACTACTAAAAAGTAAAAATAATTTTTTTTAAATTCATACTCATGGAAACCAAAAGCTTTGGGGGCGGTAATATAGTGATATTGCATAGTTACTTTGCTCAATTGACCACCCCCAAAGCTTTTGGTTTCCATGTGTATGAATTTAAAAAAATATATTTTTACTTTTTAGTAGTTTTTTCAGATAAAAGCTTTTTCATAAAAATACCTTTTTTATATAATTTTATTAATTTTACTAATAGTGACAAAAAAAAAACTTTTGAAAAATATCGAGTTCATTTTAAACAGCCATAAGACTCATTTTTTAATTTTTTGAATTTCGACAAAAATGAAGTAATTAGAGGGGGCGGGATTTGGGACTTTTTTTTCGGTAAAATGTCTCCATTTTGTCACTGTAATTAATCGATAATTAACTGAAATCGATCTCATATACGATGTTCACTTAATATCATGTACTACTTTGATGCTCCGTTAATCTTGACTCTTCGAAACAAAGGTTTCTGAGAAAAATTATTTTTTTAAGATTTACATACATTCTATAGGAAAACATGTAATTTCCTATATTTCCCCGAATATCTCGATAATTATCGTTTTTTATTTTCGAAAAATTTGAAGGCTTTTATGTAAAGAGAATTGATTGAGCTTTCCGACGCTTTTTATTTTTTCTCTAACATAAAAAAACAAGACTTTTGACCGAATATGCGTTCCGCACTATTGCAGTTCGCGGAGAAGTTTTGCATTTTCCGCCGCGGAATATTAATCTAAAAAGCTGATTTTTTTGTCTACAAGCAGTTTATGCACTATTTCGATTAAAAATCACATTCTACCTCCGCTTAAAGGTGGCTAAATCTTTGAAGGCAACAAATATAAAAGAGTGTACAAAAATTAAATTTTACAGTTAATTTTATTAATAAACAAACTGAGTAATTTAAACAAAATTTTCTCAATTTAATATTTATTGTTATAGTATTCAACTTGCGGTAATGGTAATAACTCACTTGATGAACTTCATCTGCGTGAGTTATTACCTACTTTACCGCTCGTTGAATAATATACTATTATATTATGAAAATAAAATATGAAATTACTGGTATTTTTTAAACAAAATTTTGGGTGTGCTCAGTGCTCACACTACGCATCCAGAGCACTCGTAATCCTAAAACATAAGGACTATATGTAGTCTTGAAACTTATCACATCCCCTTGTCGGGTGAAACCGTCTATCAAATTTTCTACACGTATTCATACTCAATCGCTCGCGAGGACTCTTGAATACTGCAAACTGTTGCTAATTTCATGCTATACGCTGTTTAATTTAATTGCAGCAGTTGTTTCATAAAACGCCATGCCTCAGACTTGCCTTCCCTATTTTATAATGCATTAACATTAATTTCGTTACTGTTATAAATTATATTAAATTCTATATTTTACGGTACATACTGCATTAAAATTAATGTACTGGCTTAGCTGCTGTTGCGTTAAGATTAAAACATGAGATTAATTTTCGTGTTCTTTTTTTAAATATTGGTTAAAATTTAATTCCCTTTATGTCCGAAATCTTTAAATAATTATTTCGCCAATATCTTCATTAAATTCTACAGTTTGGTGTAGATGGTCATTAAATGACAGCGTATATTCATGGCATTGAGAAAAATCAGTGATGTCTTTCGTATCGTTATAACTTCTTATTCACAATGTTTTGACAGACGTTTTGTGATTCACGCATCATACTAGTTGGCCTCCGTTTGCTGTATAGCATGTTTGACAGGATCTGTCGCTGTTGCCTAAAGCTCTTTCCCATCAGCTTCTTGGTGGCATTATCCCAACGTTTTTTAGAGCATCCTCCTTAACAGCACACGATGTCCGCCGGACGTCCGTTTTATGTCCATTTTTGTACTGACGTCCATGGACATAAATTTGACGTTCACCGGACGTTTATCATCGGATTTGCTTTGAAATTGTACGGAATGGACGTCCTCTTTATGTCCATTTTATGTACGGGAAGTATGTACATTTTATGTCCATATAGGAACAGGTCCATTTCGTGTCCGTTGTTTTAAATAGTATATTTTTATAATAAATGATAATATCTCCATACCGCTTTCTCTTCAACACGTTTTCGAAATATGTTTACATACCAGCGAATACCACACTGAACCTCCAACAAATGTGCCGCAAAGGACGTCCTCTGGATGAATTTATATTCGGCAAGTACACACATTTTAAGTCCCTATAGGGACAGTAACAGGAGGTCTATTTAATATTCGGTGATATAAATATTCTGTTTATGTTGTAGAAGACGATATTATTCCTTTACCGTTTTTTTCTCCAACACGTTTCCTAAGGTTTGTATAAGTACCTCAACCATAAAACTTTAACCATCACTATTACTGTCAAATAGCCTGTTTAGAATTTTCTCAAGAAAGTTTTAACTTTGAAAGACGGAGTTGGTTCACATATTACCTAAGGACTATTAAGGACAAAGTTTAAAATATAAATATAGGTATGTATTTTAAAAACGTTCTTTATATACGTAGACATTTCATGTTTAATAGTTGTATCTTCACATCATTATCATACCTACTACAACTTCATAAAGTTGTAGTAGGTATTGTCCAAATATTCAAAGTAAATTAAATAACTAAAAAATAGAAGTGAAAAGAAAACTGTTTTCTAACTTGCAATGATAGCCTGTAATAGTATATTATTCAACGAGCGTGTAATGATAGCTATTACTCAAAAGGATGACGTTTATGGCACGAGCCGAAGGCGAGTGTCGTAATTCATCCGAGTGAGTAATAGCTATTACACGCAAGTAGAGTATTATACTTTTTCTACGACTGCTCAACAGAAAGTTGCACTTTAAGATAAAAGCTGTAGCGGGATAAGATGATCAAAATTGCCCCCGCCTGGATTTTTATTTTGATTGTCCATTCGAAAGGACATATTTGAAAACCCCTTCAGCCAAATTTTCAGCCCCCTATGTGCTAATAGGTTGCTCCTATCGTAAAAAACTTGTTTTTTTCGAAAAAAATTTTTCCTGCTCGACTGTTTGCTCCAAAAAATCTGAAAAAATTCATGGACGTGTGTATTTAAGTAAGAAAGCACTCTGTTTTTTTTCAGATTTTTCGGATCATAACTGGGGCCAGGAAAAATATTTGAATTTTTCAATGATTTCTTAGGCAATGAAGGTCATATTTGGCTAACTTCTAAATAACAATTTTTTGTGTACTTTTTCCCGTACTTTCGAATGCCGCATGCCGGTGTCAGAATTACCAATTTCAGACCGGAACGTGCTCAAAATTTGAAAAAACCGTTCTTTCCGCATTTTAACCTCCCCACAATAAAATTGTGGGAGGTTACTAAAATTGGTTCAAAATCAAAAATTGAAATAACATCAAATCTTTACGTCTTGAGGTCTCAGAAATTCAAAAAAGTGGTTTTTGAAAAATGTCTGTGTGTGTGTATGTGTGTATGTATGTTAGTACGATAGCGGCGAAACTACTAAATGGATTTGGATGAAACTTTGCATGGGGGTTTCTTTAGTGCTCCGGAAGATCTGAACAGGTTTTGGTTGAGATAGGATTACGTTTAGTGCCGTTTTGGCACAACAAGTTGTTTATTTTATGATTACTAACAATTCGTAATCGAACCGTTGAAAAGCAGAAAAAATTCCGATTTCAACGATATGTCACACTTGCACCCTTTCGATTTGGTTTTCGCGAAAAAAATTAAAAAATAAAATAACACGCTTCTTGTGTAAGATATATTTTGTAGTCTATCCTAATATTCGGTAAACTAGTGTGTTAAAGCGTGCAGTCTGCCATACACGTTTTTTTAAAGAACGTCAAGACAATTGTGTTTTTTCGCGAGAGAAGAGAAAGTTTGAAGCCGGTGGTAGCTGTGTGAAGCCTACACAACCCATAAGGAGCCCGTGTGATTACGGACAGCTCTTAACTCCAGAGTGAGTTTTTCATCAAATCATAATAAAAGTGACATTTACAATAAAAGTCCAAAAACTTTGAACCTATTTCCGACGCATCGCCGGAAACATTTCCTTTAATCATAACCTTAAACAAATCATAACCTAAAAACAAAGTGCAATACCAACTTAAACATTTTTTGACAACTGTCAAAAAATAAATTCCCCAGGAAAGTTTCTGAACTAGAATTTTGACAGCTGTCAAAGTGACAGTTCTCCAACATTTTAGACGCATTTTATCCTACAGTTGTCAAAAAACCTTTCGCACGCGAAAGTAACTGACACTTGTCGAAAAAAATTTTCAAAATATATAGTGAACAGCAGTGGAATTAAAGTCCCCAACCAACACAATTGGCTTGACGTTCTTAAAAAAAATGTGTATGGTAATCTGCATGCTTTAACAAACTATCCTATCGAACGTTAGGTTAGACTATAAAATATATCTTACACAAGAAGAGTGTTATTTTGTTTTTTAATTTATTTCGCGGAAACCAAATCGAAAGTGTGCAAGTGTGATATATCGTTGAAATCGGAATTTTTACTGCTTTTCAACTGTTAGATTACAAATTGTTAGTAATCATAAAATAAACAACTTGTTGTGCCAAAACGGCACTAAACGTAATCTGATCTCAACCAAAACCTTTTCAGATCTTCCGGAGCACTAAAGAAATCTCCATGCAAAGTTTCATCCAAATCCGTGTAGTAGTTTCGCCGCTATCGTACTAACATATATACACATATAAACACACACACAGACATTTTTCAAAAACCACTTTTTAGGATTCCTGGGACCTCAAGACGTAAAGATTTGATGTTATCTCAATTTTCGATTTTGAACCAATTTTAGTAACCTCCCCACAATTTTATTGTGGAAAGAACGGTTTTTTCAAATTTTGAGCATGTTCCGGTCTGAAACTGGTAATTCTGACACCGGAATTCAAAAGTACGGGAAAAAGTACATCAAGAATTGTTATTTAGAAGTTAGCCAAATATGACCTTCATTGCCTAAAAAATCATTGAAAAATTCAAAAATTTTTCCTAACTCCAGTTATGATCAGAAAAATCTGAAACAAATCAGGGTGCTTTCTTACTCAAATACACACGTCCATGAATTTTTTCAGATTTTTTTGGAGCAGGAGAAATATTTTTTTAGAAAAAAACCATTTTTTACGATAGGAGCACCCTATTAGTACCTAGGGGGCTGAAAATTTGGCTGAAGGGGTTTTCAAATATGTCCTTTCGAATGGCCAATTCGAAATAAAATCCAGGCGGGGGCAATTTTGATCATCTTATCCCGCTATAGCCTTTGCCGACAAATGCGAGATTTTTAGGGAAAAATGCGAAGGCGCACATTGTATCGGTCATAACTTCTTTATTTTTTAATCAAGAGAAAAAATTTTAAAAAAGTCTTTTAGCTTAATTGATAATCTTTAATTTGGTTTCTTAACATTTTTGTCACAAGTGTATTGGTTTCTCAGATATTTAACTTTTAAAGAGGTATTTTGACTTAAAAACGTTTGACGACATTTTTAAACCTCCATTATCTCCGAAAAAAGTAAATTGTTCCTCGGTTTATGATCTTTACCTTGGAGATTTTTATTTTTTTGCTAGAACTGATACTTTTCGATTTATTCGACAAAAACCGTGTTGAGGCGCCCTTTCTCGCAATTTGCAAAGAAGGCGAAACACGAAATCTTTGAACGTCCAGATCTTTTTTAATATATGAGTTGAAGTGCCATACTAAGGCATTATGGAAAGAGGAAGAATTGCATGTGATGCACGTCGTGAATCACACCGACGAAATCGATAATTCGAGCCTACAGGAGCATACGAAAAGTGACATATTTTGACTTTCGGCGAAATCGATGACTTACTTATTATGACAGATTGAATTGAGTTATGGCACACGCGATATTTTTGAACTTTAAATCGTCTCTTGCGATTGCTCCACGAAAACTGTTGAATAATGAATATGATCTCTTGTGATTGGTTCAAGCCTGTTGAATAACGAATATGAACTCTTGTGATTGGTCCTAGCCTATTGAGTAATGAATTATTGCCCGAGGGCGTTAGCAATGAGACCCATTACATGTTCAAAAACGTATCTATTATAAATGAATTATATTCAATAGTCCTAGAAAAACAAAATTACATCTAAACCCTTATAATGTCAGATACTAGGAATGCCTCGTGGAAAAACATTTCTAAAAGTATTTTTATGCTGTATTGAATCGCGGAACATGGTTGAGTGAACGCTATCCTACTTCAGCTACAATGACACATCATACAACATGCCACCTGTTTACAGAATAAAATCTTTTCAGGTTAAAATGCATCGAAAATTATATAATAAATAAACAATCTATGTAGGGTTTAATTATTTGGCCAAGTAGAAAATTAGAAATGCAATTTAGTTGCAGTTTCTTTTACTGTTCTGATATCTTTTGTACACGGGACAACAATGAGAGAAAAAAATTCAAAAGAGGATTGTGTCATTGTTGGTTACTGCTGCATTTTATTTACCGTCCATTCTTAGTTATTTTCATACATCATTCACATCGAACGCTATTCACTGATGTCTCGATAACATTTCTTTAAACTACCTACTTAAAATAACTTAACGTTACTAAATGCGAATATTTATTCACAAGCATTACAGTCATATAAATGACGAGTGTAATAATAATGAATAAAACCGCTGTCCAAGGAATCACTACTTCCACATCTAGATTTTCTATCCAAGTCTCACACAATGGAAAAATGTATGTGGAAATAATTGCTTATGGAACTTTAATAATATATTTGAAATCGTCTACCCCAAAAACCCATAAAACGATACCCCACATCGGTACTGGAGTAGGGGTGGGAGTGGGGGTGGCTGATGCCAAAAATTTTTTCGAGACCTTGGCTTCTCTTGTATTTACTAAATGCCAATTTTATGGACTCTTACCTGCTTGATTTACCTATTTACCCCCCATTTACCCCAATTTACCCACCAACCCTTCGACGGAATAAGATAATAATATAATCTAGTTCCAGATCCCGTTAAAGTATATACGTGTACCTAATTTCAAGTCAATATCTTAAACGGTTCCAGAGTAATCATGCGCACAAAAAAGTTACAGACAGACCGACAGACAGATAATCGCCAAGTGTTTATTATTCATTATTAGTGACAATGGATGAAAATCGTCTTACGATTGCAAAAAAAGTAGACATAGTGAGATTAGTGGCTGACAATGTACGCTCTTTTCGTGAAGCAGCCGAAGAATTTAATAGAAGGCACCCAGATCGTCTCTCAATATGTAACACGATAGTACTTAGAATAAATCGAATGTTTAAGTCTACAAGCCATTTTTGAACAAAAAAAAACTCAATTTGAGGCCACTGTGCGCCGGCGCATTAAGTTGAGCAGTACACAGGATCGGACTTAAAATGTATTTTTATTTACAAATAATGAATTAAAAGATACAATTAAATCCACGTTTTTATGCTCATCTTAGCCAGAAACAAAAACTGGTGTTCTTTTACGGACATAATTTTTTTAACAGTGAATAATACGATATCTGACATCAGAACTGTAAAATAAGCATGTTTACAAAAATGTACACAAACTTCAGCGATACCAGTTTTTCTTATTGCCCAGCACGATCCAACGAGGAGGTATAAGCAAGCATATCCCTTGCTAGGATATGATGGTAACAGGATTGATAATTAGGGAGTAAGAGGTTAAAAAAAAAATGAATAAACCAACATTTTTCATTTAAAAATAACTAACTATTTTACAAAATAACAACGTAATAATCTTTCTTATTAAAATACCATAATAAAGTTTCAAAGTAAAAACTGAATAAAAATAAATAAATAAATAAATAGCTAAACTCAACAACAACACAATATGAAAAAACATTAATTTAGTAAGAAAATTAATAGCATTTTCCTACAGTAAAATAAATAAAATAAAAACATTTCTTAAAATGTTTCAAATAAAACATGTTTTAAACTTATCAGAAATAATAACACTTTTCCAAAATAATTTTCCTAAATAAAAATAATGAATCTTAACACAATTACTGTCACTGTCATAAATGTACCCACGGAACGTTAAATATAAACAGTAAATTAAATTATAGAAATCTTTTCCTTTATTTGAATCTTCGCCAATGTCACTATCCCCTCACACGTCGATGATGAATTTATTTCCGCTGTTTGTAGAGATTTCTTTTACTGTTAAACAAGATAAACTATTTATTTCAACAGAAAGAGAGTGACGGATTAACCACAGGGCAAAATGGGCAACTGCCCAGGGGCGAAACTCGAAACACCCGATCAATATAAATTCTATAAAATGATTAAAGTGGATAAATAATATTAATGATTCTTGACATTTTTATTATTTGATGAATATTTGTCTAATAGGGGGCGAAAAATATGTAGTGCCCAGGGCACCAAATGGTCTTAATCCGTTACTGCAGAAAAAATTAATAAAACTTTTCAATAAACTTTTAAGACGAAGAAACAGTTAGTCTACCCTTGATGGTCCACGTTGACTACATAGTTTATTCCAATATATCATCAGTCGTCTAGAGCACAATACATTAAGTGTAATTGGCCTACATTCTTGTCAGGAAATATGTATGACCATTTTTTATGATGATAATAAAAGAAGCCGAACACCTGTATGGCCTTTTTTGTAAATAAACTTATGCGGTCGGTACCCTTTACGGTTTTTTGTGAGCTTTTTTATATAGCTGAATTATATACGTACTATAGCTATTTTGACTTGATAAAAAAAAAACGAAAAACGAATAGTTATTTTTATAGATAAATGGAAATTAATTCACTCCATTAAATACTTTTAAGGTAATAGGTAGCAGTTAGAACAAAATACCATTTTATATCAAACATGAAATCACTGCCATCATTCTTATTTCAAAGTACATCTGAGACAGGTTAGCCGTCTCTGCAACGGAATTGTGTACCTCACTGACAAATTACTTTGTTAACTGATAACTAACTGAATCTTACAAATACATTTCTTGAGGAATTATTACAGTCATAAATTAGAATTTAAAGTGCTTATAAAAGAGAAAAGTCTATGATTAATGCTGTTGTATTTTTCCTATGCCGATCCACGTAAAAATATTTTCACTATAATTACGGCAGATATGTCGTACGCAAACAGAGAAATTACAGGTATATGTTTTATAATTCATTACCATTTGAAAGTACTCTTAAATAATGCTATATTATTAATATGTAATGTTAATCTTATTTGATAAGAATTACATAAATAAACATTTTACTCGCCAATTATTATTACTTTTATTTTTCAGTTATATTTAAAAATACGCATTGCGAAGTTTCTAACGTAATTACCATCGTTAACTACATAATAATAAATAATATGCTTCAATTAACAAGCTAGTAATTGTAGAAGCAGACGTTAAAATTACTTAATTGTGTAACTATCAATGAGACTTGCCCTCTGGTGATATTGAAACTAGAGCAACATGCAACAATGTGGTCTAGACTCTAGTACTCTAGTCCAGGGACAAATTAGTATGATCTGTTTTCTTCCGGAGCAGATTTTTTTGAATTTTTTCAGAACATTCTCAAGAAAGTTGTCTGTGAATCGACATTTATTAGTGAAGCGAAATATGTAACTTTATAAGTGCCAAAATATAGGTATCATACCTTCAGGTTTTCTTGTGTTTATAGTCAAATGTCATTATTAGTAATAATCTAAACTAGATCAATTTTTGGCAGCACCATCATGAAGTTTTATCACGTGTTATATTACTAGTGCATAGTCTATTATCTGATTAAATCCCTAGCGATTTAGCGCGAAGGATTCAATCTTTGATAATAAACTGCCAATTTACACGAATTATATTGCCTTTTGGCAACTTAGCTTGAGCAAAAATGTATAGATAATAGATAGAAGATTTATAGAATATTTCACGAATAAATAATTCATTAAGTGCATCTTTAATATTATGTTTTGTAATTAGTTTTGCCTTCAGATGTTTTCTTGTCATTTTTTAGAGTTTAATAACCTTTATTTTCAATTTCATCATTTATGTCACATACAAATGCATTTCCAAAGCGACTCATCTAGTACAAAACAAAGTAAGTATACATATTTATCAAATGCAGCTGCAGAAACTTAAACTCCGCGGAATTTGCCATATTTTAAATGCAATGACAATCAAGAAAAACAATATACCTTACACCATAAGAATTGTAATGCATAGACTGGTCTTCAGTGTAAATAGTTCTCGGGCCAGCTTCGACCAACCAAATGTCGAGTAGACATAGAGCACTACCACATTCTACCAATCTCCTGACTTTACGTTGTAAGGTTGCCGATATCAGCTGTTTGACTGTGATGAAAAACCTTATCACACATATGGAAGGCTGTATAGAACTACCAAATAGCAAAATCGTTGGCAGGATATTTTAATAACGCCATATTGTCTAAAAATATTTGCAACTCATTCAATTTATCGAATAACAGTTGCAAAATCAATTTAAAGTCTTGTAGAAAATTATGCGGACGCCGCTGGAATAGGTAGCTACGTAATTATCCTTCTCCGGAGTGCAATTTGTAAAGTAAACTTCTATATTAGTTTTAAATTGGATAAAACAGTTCATTTCGCGTTACAGAACATTTCAGAAAACAACTTCGTGATATCTGGTGATAGGATACCTTCTTTGTCGTAAATAAGTGTGCAACTGTGAAACACATGCATTTACAACAAATAATGAGTATTAGTATGCATATATCCATGTACCAATGATAAATAAATAAAAAATACACTCTTTCTATATTTTGTCCCTTCAGAAAACTTAAGAGAACGAGAATATTTTTATAGCAATGATAGGGAGTACTAATGCACTTCTTATTCACAACGCCTTTGCAGGCGTTTCGTAATATTTATATTATTTTAGTTGGTCTACCTTTGCTGTATGACATGTCTGACAGAATCATGCCATCTATCGCAGTTGCTTCTTTGGTGTGGGGCCTCTCAAATTGTTGATTTTGCAAAGCTATCAATGAAGTTTAAAAAAGAGAATTTTAAAAGTTACAATGAAGCCAAAAACTCTAAACACAGATCAAATGCTAAAAATGAGTCAGTATATAGTAGAATTAAACTAATAACTATATCACATAAATTAAAAAATAATTATTATTTTATGTTAGTAATAGTAAAGTATTCAACGAGATTGTAGTGATGGCTATTACTCGCGAGGCTGACGTCGTCATTCATCAAAGCGAATAATAGCTATTACACGCGAGTAGAATACTATACTTTTTCTACGGCTACTCATTGCTTGAAATAATTTTTACAAGCTCTTATTTAACTTGCTTTGTATGTTAGTTAGTTAGTTAATATGCATGTATCTTAGTTTGTTTAGTGCAAATCTTGCAAGTCAATTTTGAACTACTTAACGACGTCCAATTGAGCTTGCATACACGTGTAGTTCTGGTGACAATATAATAATATGGTACCAAAAAGTGTGTTTCTTAGTTTTAAAACTATAATTTGATCGCGTAGTGTACTCACTCAGACGTTGCATTCTAAGAAATGGTGAAGGATCCGGTATTATTTCAAATAAGGACGACCCAGTGAATATAAAACTAATTAAGACGTAACTAAATATTTAAAAATAAAATTAAATGTAAAAAAAACTTTTTAAAAACAAGCTTCTATTATTATTTAGGTTTACTAAAACGAAAAAAATGAGTTATTAATTGTCTTAAAAGCTTGTCGCGTGAATAGAAATAAAAAAACTTACTTAGGTACTTACAATCTCTGTCAAAAAAAGGCATGCCTGTATAAACTTCTCGCTCGCTACAAGCTTTTAAAGCAATTAATCAGGGCCGGCCTCAGTTCCTCAAGCGCCCTCGTGCGAAACGAAAGTTTAAAAGGCCTTTTTCTGGTCAAGTCAGAAATAAAATTTTTTCGTCCTCATATCAAAATTGATGAGCGGTGGTGGGAGTGAGGGATAAAAATCAGAAAAAAATGTATAAATTTTACTCAAGAAAAGCATATTAAGCTAGTGGTACCCCCTGGGATATACCGTCCTCGTGGATGCCCCCCCCCCCCCCCAAAGACCAGCCCTGCAATTAATTCAACATTTTTTTCATTTTAGTACACCTAAAGCTTTTTTAATTTATTTTTTATTGTACTTTTTAATAATATTTTTCAATGCCTTGTTCTGCTACAGGGCAATTTCTTTGACCGGTCCCAGTCCCAGCCCCTTTTTATAGCAGCACAATACAAAAGATTTTTTTTTATATTAATTAAATTGTTTAAAAAGACCTTTATTTTTTTGGAAGGTCCTCGGCGGTGACCCTGTAAGCGACCGGTACACCGGGCATTTGCCTGGTTGTCCTGTCCGGGCCCGGTAGGATATAAACATACACAGGCGCGCAGCTAGGGGGGCAGCCCCTCCCCCCAAGTCGTCTTCCATGAACCAAAGAGTAAAGAAGCATAATCTCTATCAGTACAAAGCAGTATCCAAACTATAAATAGAAATAAATATTTTGTAGTTAATGCCAATATCATCTAGTAGAGGAATCTATACACATCCTTTTTCAACCATTTTCTGAAAAGTTTTCCTCATCCTCTGGAGAGGCCGGTTCAGATGAATTTTCTGGCTGCGCCACTGCCCATACATGGTCTTTTGGTCTCGTGTTGTAACTATGAATATCCCTTCTAAATTGAATCTTTTCGGATAAATGTGCTAGCAGATTATTTAGTAATTTATAATGTACTAAACTGAAAACAATTTTTAATTGGAAGTCAGTTGAAAGTGAATTGCATCAATATTATATATATAAGTATAACTGTTATATTTTAGTGCGAATCTCATCATACAACGATTTCGTAATAACTGAAATTTGTGTAATCAGTGTTATTAGAAATATATACAGTGTGTGCTATTTAATACCGCAACACCTCGTTATTTTGGAACACGCTGACCGATTTTATTTTTTTTTATGACATATAGTGCTAGATGAGCTTTATTTGACTGTTTTGAAAAATTTGTAATTTTCATATTTTCAAGGCCTACTAAGCTCCTCTAAATGGGTCGAAATTTCGAGATCGACTATTAGGCAATTTTTTATCGGCAAATTGGATAGCGTATTTGATTCGCAGTTGTCTCAAATATCTACACAAAATTTTAGATTTATACCTTATATACGGAGTTTGTTATTCAATAGCCAAATCTAAAATTTCTCACTTTTCGACTGACTCTGTATAAAAGTCGGTTAGGTTTACTAAAAAGGCAAAGTAGTAATTCGACTTAAGAAACATCAGACACTAAATGAGGAAGAATAAAGAAAAGTTATTGGTGCTTCTATACAGTATTCAGTTGTGGTACGTAGGTGCCTTAATTAAAATTTTTTAAGCAAATGGATTGGACGGAATAGCTTTTCTTTTTTCTTCCTCATTTGGTAACATCAACATCATATACTAAATGAGGAAGAAGAAAAAGCTATTCCGTCCAATCCATTTGTTTGAAAAATGTTCATTAAGGCACCTACTACGTACACCAACAGAATAATGTATGGAAACACTATGTATTTAAAGAATAACTTTTCTTTTTTCTTCCTCTTTTAGTATCTGATGTTCCTAAAGTCGAATGACTATTTTACCTTTTTAGTAAACCTAACCGATTATTATACAGGGTCAATCGAAAAGTGAATAATTTGAAATTTGGTTATTGAATAACAAACACACTATATCGAGTTAAACTTTGGTATAGAGGTATTTGAGACAACTGCTTAATAGACGATCTCGAAATTTCGACTCATTTAGAGGAGCTTAGTAGGCCTTGAAAATATGAAAATTACAAATTTATCAAAATAGTCGAATCATCGAGCACTATATCTCAAAAAAAAAAAAAAATCGGCCAACGCGTTCCAAAATAATGGGGCGTTGCGGTATTAAATAGCACACACTGTATATAAAGTTGAAGAACAATAAAATCAAAGTGTAGTTTAATCATTGAGTTGTATATGAACTCTCTATTATATAATGGCAAGTTTTTACTTACTCGATAAATAAAACTAACCTTTGTAAAACATTTCTTGCCAATAATAATGCTTGTTTAAATTGTTAGGCCAATAAACATAACATAAACACACTACACATAGTAAACAATCCCCAAATCCAAAGCCAAGGCTGTCCAGAAGGCGGTTACACATTCCAAATAACGCAGGCAATAACCATTACCCACCGATATTGCCAGTGTCGTAGACAGTGTGACCAACCGTACTCACTACTAACATGCTTTAGTCTGCTGTGCTACTGGGCAGGTAACTTTATCTAAATACTTTGTATATACTATTTTTTTCACATGTATTCCTCCAATTTTAATATTTTCATTATAAAGTGCTTTTGATACTTGTTAGACTCGTTTGAATGAAGGCAGTTTGCTTGTTTTGAACCACTTATCTATATTTAATAAGATTCGACTTAATTACTTCCACATCCAGTGGAAGTATAGTAACGCAAAAAAAATTTTATTGTTCAGATAGGCTTAAAATGTCATGAAACGTCGAGATTTTAAGTTTGAGCAAAAAAAAATTCTGTGTGTCTGTCGGTCGGTCTGTCTGTAACTTTTTTTGTGCGCACCTTTACTCTGAAACCGTTTAAGATATTGACTTGAAATTTGGTACACGTATATATTTTAACGAGATCTCGAAACATATTATATTTTGATCTTATTCCGTTGACGGGTTGGGTAAGTAGAGGTAAATTGATAAATCAAGCAAGTAAGAGTTCATAAAATTGATATTTTTTTTATATATAAGCTAAGGCGTCAAAAAATTTTCTTGGCATTAGCCACCCCCATTACCACCTCCACCCTATTATTAAAGTAGGTGAAAAATATTATCATTTAGTGCGTGTGTACAAGAACCAAAGACCTCAAAAATTTTTACTTTATTCACCCACACTACCACCCCCCTTCCACCATCCCCACCCTCACTACCGATGTGGAATTTCGTTTATGGGTTATTGGTGTAGACGATTTCAAATATTTTATTATTAAAGTTCCATAAACAATTATTCCCACATGTTTTTTTCGTGACTTGGATAGAAAATCTGGATGTGGAAGTAGTGATTCCTTGGGCAGCGGTTTTTTTGAATAGGAGTAGCAGCATAAGTAGCAGGACAAGTATCAGAAACATATCGTCAGTAAAAGGTTACATTTTACAACCTTCCAAGTCGATTAAAAAATGTCATTTACAAATAAAGGTCCCAATGTACCACCTTGTGGCAGAACATTAATTGCCTCACCTTTTGGATAATGTTTCTTCGATTATTGTTTTTTTGGTGGCAATTCCGTAATTGGGATGGAAACCATTCATGAGTTGGTATTATATTTCAGTTTATTTGACTACAGTGTGTTTCACTTGAAATGGTAACACTCCAATAACTTTTTTATTTTTTCCCATTTGAATCAAATTTTACTTAACTATAGAACAAATTAGGATCTACTTATGACCAGACAAACATTCGCCTCCTACAAATGCAAAGCCAGCTGCGGTACCAAAATATACGGAGAAAAACGAAAAATCATATTAGGCATTTTTTTATCGGAGAATTTTCTTAATGAAACTTTTTCAGAATTTCAAAAACCTTATGCCCAAAATTTAATCAAAATTAAAAAGTTTAAAAATTAAAATTTTAAAATAAAATTTTAAAAATATTAATAATAATGCTTAACAACTACCTGGCAGCTTGAGATTAATTTCAAACAAAATTGTCATAGTACAGTTTTCTAAACAAAAAAACCCATTAATATGATATTTTCGGACTTTGACATTATTTTAATCAAAATTTAAATATTTTTTTAATTTTGATTACATTTTGAACGTAAGGTTTTTGGACAATTCTGAACAAGATTCATTAACAAGATTTTCCGATAAAAATATGCCTAATATGATTTTTGATTTTCTCTGCATATATTGGTACCGCAGGTGGCCTTTGCCTTTGTAGCAGGCGAATGTTTTTCTCGTCATAACTAGATACTAATTTGTTCCATACTTAAGTAAAATTTTATTCAAACCGGAAAAAAAATAAAAACGTTATCGGGCTGTTACCATTTCAAGTGAAACACACTGTATATTTCATTGTCTTAATAAATGTCTCCAGATCCACATCTCGGAAGCATCAATATGCCGCGCCATCTGTCTGCCTACTTAAACTGTCTCAGATGCATAAAAAAAGATGAGTAAAATACCATTTGAAAATTAAACATTTATTTTTCCATGTTAAATTTCAAAAATATTCCTTACTCTATATCTAAATGTTACTAAGAACCTGAAGTGAAGTTTAAAACTGTTGTGAACAATTGAGCAAATTGAAAAATATGACGTAGTGTGAGGCGTAATAATATGGCGTTCATATACTTAAAAATATGCATTCACTATTTAAATTTTCATTTGCGACACAAGTGGTGTTTTCCTATCACTAAGAGCTAAAGGAAAAACTGGGCAGTACTTGGTCTTATGAACAGTCGGTATGTTATTTAATTAATCAAGAGTGCTGAGGAAATCATCCATTGTTCCGACGCCTATTATTAATTTGTTAATTGTAACGGAATATGCGAAACTTGTACTTATCTACTCATGCAATTTAAACAAATTTGAGAAACAGAAAGCTGCATTGCTACTTACTAGACTGAGATATTTTCCTAACAAAACAATGGTCTGTTTTTTAGTTACGAACGCAACATTTATTTGCAGCTAAACAGGAATGTGGATGAAACAGTATAACAGACATTCAATTTATGTGACATTCCTTCTTAGTCTTTATAAGGAATACCATACAGTTATTTTTTGTTGTCATTTGCTACAAAATCAAAGATATTGTCTAGTAATTTCTATTTATTTATGGCATTTTAAAAATGTTTTCATTTCAATTGTGTTATTAAGCCAGTTTTGAGAAGGATATTCTAGAAATTCGTTTTTATAGCACAAACGTCTTGATTATATCTTTAAAACAAAGAAAAGTATAATAGGCCAAAGTGTTTCTATCAAATGAGCAAAATGCATAAATTTTTTTGACATCACCGAATAATAGATCACTAAAAAGCGTTATCTTCTATGTATTTTTTATTTTTTTTTATCGGAATTAAAGGATAAAAAAATAATTTAGTTTCGCTGAGAATTTAGACACGTTCAAACGAAGCAAGTTTCCCGCCATTTGCGTGTGACGTCATCCGGCATTTAGCATTGGCAATGTTTATTAGTATTATTTTCAACAGATATTTAATCTATGTACTTAGTGGTGGCAAACTATTTAATATAAAAAGTTATATAATCTGAGACGAAAAACAATAGTTAATGTTGATAAAAATATTAAAATAATGCATTATGTTTACATATTCTGAGGTTAGGTATCTAAATCTAACTGCAGTAAAAGGATAAAAGTGAGCGTAAACAAATGTATTGTTACGAACAATGAATGATGCATCCTTGTCGCTTTTCCACCTCCAATTTCTGCACTGATATAATCGGTATTATTACCAAAAAATTGCTCATCATAAACACGTCGATTTTCGGCAAATTGTCACTTTGAGCTTGCACAAAGTCGCTGTTCGTCATTTTTACCACTTAGGTAAATTAATACACTAATAATTTTTACAAAAATAAACAAATCGATATTTAAAGGTCAGCAGATTAAAATTTAACATTTAATTAACACACAATTTAATATTTCAGCACTAGTAGATGTAAACTGTCAAAGCTATCAAACTTGTCACTTGTCTCCGTACTTTTCTAAATTTACCGCTGGGTGGATAAAATACGAAGCTGATTGGCTGTGTTTTTCAAATTAGCCAATCATATAATGTTATTTCTTACTGATGCGCTCCACCGGTGAATTTAGAAATCTGCGGTCTATGGATGAAACTAAAACGTTATGCCAGATGACATCAGTACCGTTTATAGTCACGTGGTTTTGTTCCGATAAAATTTGAATTTTAAAATGATTTTTTTTTACAAAATAACTTTTTTATAGTTTCCTTTTATTATATACTCGGCTTATATAATATGTATAACGAAAAAATAATAAATTAATGCATTTTTAAAATTCATGCATCTTGCTCATTGTTTATGTTTGAAACATTATAATAAAAATACATTCAATAACACGGGTCTACAAAAAAAAATCTGTTCCAAGAACTAAACCTATCATGCATTAAGTATTTTTGTGTGCTGAATCCGAATTTTCAATTTAAAAAATTTTCTACCGCTTAGATTTCGAGTAAATGTCACAAATTGTCAAAAGAACCGTACTTTGACAATAAAAACCAGGATTTACTCGAAATCTACTCGGTAGAACATTTTTCAAATTGAAAATTCGGATTCAGCACACAAAAATACATAAGGCATGATAGGTTTAGTCCTTGGAGCAGAATTCTTTTTTTTTGTAGACCTGTGCACAGCACGCACCTGTACACAGGTCTACAAAAAAAATTCTGTTCCAAGGACTAAATCTATCAGTGGTTAAAGTTTTGCCTTGCAATCCAGCCATGGCGTATTACGACAAGTGGAAGATTCGGATCAACACCAAGAAGTCAGAGTCGATTCTCTTCACGCACCGATTCACCGAAAATCGGATTTTAACGCCACTTTCGATCGGGGGTAGACAAATTCCAATCAAACGGTGCGTGAAGTATTTGGGAAAGAAGAAGACAAAAGACTGACGATCAACACTCACGTTAACGAGACTATACGCAAGGTCTACTCCATATCCAGGAGTCTGTATATCCGCAATAACTGTTGTACACAATGGTAATCAGGCCGGCCATCACATACGTGGTGCCAGTGTGGTGCAGTATACCGGCCACGACAATGAGAAAACGAGTTCTCGAACATAAATTTATGCGCCTCGTTTCTGGTTCGGACAGATACACCTCCCTCAGAGATTTATATACTCGGTGCCATGACATAACCCCACTAGCGGACTACGTCCAAGAAATTTCTCAAAAATTCTACGAATTAAAACTGGGCAATGGTCCGCTAACCCGCAACATAACCCGAATCAGACAGCACAATACAATCCTTTTCGACATTCGACACCCTGTACCATACCAGGCGTTGCCTATTTTCCGACAACTTCTCTAGCCATACTATCCTATACGACAACTTCTTATTTCTCCATCTTTAATCTTTACTAAAACTTATAACCAACCTTCCCTATTCCCTTTATACATTTTATTTGTTTTATCTTTTTTGTTCTTTTGTACTTTTTAACCTCCCCACAATAAAATTGTGGGAGGCTGCTACATTTAGTCCAAAATCGAAAATTGAGATAATATCAAATCTTTACGTTTTGAGGTCCAAGGAACCCAAAAAAGTGGTGTCTGTGTGTATGTCTGTATGTATGTGCACGATAGCGGCGAAGCTACTAAACGGATTTGGATGAAACTTTGCATGAGGGTTTCTTTAGTGCTAAATAAGATCTGAAAAGGTTTTGGTTGAGATCGGATTATGTTTAGTGCCGTTTTGGCACGACAAGTTGTTTATTTTATGATTACTTACAATTTGTAATCGAACCATTGAAAAGCAGTAAAAATTCCAATTTCAACGATATATCAGACTTGCATCCTTTCGATTTCGTTTCCGTTAAAAAAATTAAAAAGAATTCATTATATGTGCACACATGACAGCATCCAAAAAAATATTATTGGTATTATTGTTAGGGAAAATGTATTTTGCCATCTATCAAAAATATTTGAGGTCCAAGGAACCCATGTCACGATTTTCACGATGTCCACAACCCACTACTATGTATATATCAGGCATTTTTTCCAATTACAGCCAATAATATTATCAAGAAAAAATCTAATAAGACACATTCAACATTTCTTTACAAAAAACTCATATTAAAAACCTTTAAAACGTAAAAACTACATGAAAAAATGCTGCACTGGTCACAATCTAAAAAATAGAAATAAACCGTTTGATCACCACGCCATATTGAAAACAATTATTTGCGTGAATTTTTAAATATTTGCTTGGAGTCACTGTGGCTCCAAGCTAAAAATGCGTATACAAATATTAAAAATGAAAATAAACTTGAAAAACTTAAACATGATGCAGATATGTCCTTAAATATATTTCATAACCTAAAAATCAACATTCGTAAAGGTTACTAACCAACCCAAATATTTTTGACAACGTCAAAACTTATTTTAGTTGGTTTTTTTAAAGGTAATAATTGTTTATAGCCGTGTTCGGATATTACGTCTGATTGATGGGACGCGTCACAATCGTTCGTTTAATGCAAATCGAGCTAACCGAGCTAAATCTGAAACGTTCGAATATTACAAAATAAAGGACTCGGACGAAGCTCGACCTGCTCGGACCTTTTTGATCATGCAGGAAGATTCTAATTTGACGCATGCGTAGTCTGCTTGAACTGTCCATAATGTTGTTGATTTGTTGAGGTTAGAGTGTCATTTGGGCTATATCTGTATTATTATTTTTATTCGATATTCAATGTTCTACAAAATCTTCGAAACGTTATATGTTAATACCCTTATAATATCCGAAAATTGATCAACATGCAACATAAACAAACACGAAAGGTTATGTTTTAACAGATTGCTTGTAGTCCACTTCAGTTCGTTCGATATTTGTCCATGAAATAAATGGCTCCAAAGTCACGTGTAATTTTTCTGTTTGCTCAGTGCTCTGATTTCCGATGTAATATCCAAACACAGCTGATTTGATCCACCGTGTGGGGAGGTTCCAGCCACTTCCAGTAGCTGCCGATTTTTTGTTTCTAAATTCCATCTTGACCAATAAATTCTCAAAAACCAACATATCTCGAACTATACCTTTAATTTCCACAACATTTTCCTCCAGGGTGGAATTCTCGTGCCAACAACCAAAATTAAATAAGTGCCTTATCTAGTGAGTAATAATTCTTTACAGTGTTCTCTTTTAATTAGCTTTAGGTCCATGTGGACATATTTTTATTTCTCATATAGTTTTTAAATCTGCCTGCGGCGGACGAGTATTTTAATTACTTCTCGTTAAACCAAACCGGACCGCCCAGTCCTACAATTACCACGGCGCTACGTGCCATGGTTGTTTGGCTGGCTCCGGGCTAGATTCCGGTACTCTGTAAGTTTAATGTAAATAAATGATTGTTGCTTGCTTGTTTGCTTGCCTTGCAATCCAAAGATCGTGTGTTCGAATCCCAGACAGGTTGGATGTTTTTTTTTCAATTTTTTTTTATATATTTTTTTTTTTCAAAACAAAGTTGCTATCACAAAATTTAGGATGTCCAAAAACTAACATTATTTACAAGAAAACTGCGCAGAGTATCCTATAGAATGTGTAACAATTATATAAAAAACTCAGTAAATTGGCGAAGAGTACGTTTTTAGCTTGTTTGTCTCTAACATGCTTCGCTCAATGTAATACCTTCCGAGTTATTTGATAATTGAAATATCCTTTTTTCAAACTAAAATCCCAATTTTCTAGTCGTTATAACTTAAAGACTATCAATTTATATAAAAAGTTGCATAGAAATTTTTCTTCTTAAAATTTGATTCTTTCAGCTCCGATTTTGATTTTTTTTTAGTTGTCTCCCCCTATAAATTTGCAAGTCCCCGCTTAATATAGAAACTTTTTTTTGATGCATTTACTGTTAAGTTGCCAAAAATGAGCTAAATCTAATTCATATGACATTATTCCAAAATTAAAACCTCTAGTTGCTGTACTATTATAACAAAGACAGAATCTAATGTTATCGATATTAAAATTTGTCGATGAGAAGAATATTTTTTTCATAAAATGGAACAATTTTGTGAGGAACGCCGTAAATAAATTCGATGTCGAATGTAAGAACAAACCTGCTGCGCATTTTAAAATAAAGGTGGACCTATCAGGATTTTTTTTACAAACGTATGAGTAAGTTTTTAGCTTTTATCGAATTTGTTTCATAATTTTATTTAGAGATGGACTGTATACTTAATTACACAGTACATTACACAGTGCATTACTAGTATAATACACATCATAGCACCGTGCAGTAAGTATTTATTTTTTTCTTTAGATCCTCAGTAAGCTATTATGTTTAATGATTTTAGGCTGATAAATAAAATAGTTAGTTCGAGATAGTATGCATATGTACTGTTAGAAAATATGTCTATTTGCTTGTAAAAGATAGCCTTTGGTTCATTTTTACCATAAAATAAGTCATGGGTCGAAAGGTAACATGTCGATGAATTAGATAATTAATGGTAAATTAAAACGTAAAATTGACTACTAATATGTCTGGAATTTCTCACCATTTAGAATTTTATTATTTATTACTTCAAAGTAACAGAACGACCAGATAGGTGCATTTTTAATTAAAAAAATGTAGGCATTTTATATCTGAAATCTGATGAACTTGTGATTGTGACACGTAAATAAAATACTGTCCCTAATCTTAAATGTCACTTTTGTAAAACCAGGTTACACAATTTTATAGTAAATTAATTAATAATGATGCTTTCTAAATGTTTAATTAACTAGTATTAACAACAAAAACAATCAGGTCTCTGTATACTTCTTTCGCCCAGTCACTTAATGTTGTCACATCATTATGGATGTGACTCTCACCGATAATTTAGTCGTTTCATTCTTCAAGTTCATTACAATTTTTGGACAGGCTCATCCAAACTCCGATGTCGCGACCGTCATCTTCTTGCTCCGTTCACTCTCTATACAGAGTGTTACTGAAATGACACTCGCCGTTGCCATACTCCTGCTTGACAAGCTTCAGACAATAAGCTCAGATTAAGGTTTTAACCAGGCCCTGCGCACTCCCACTATATTTCAAAACAGCGTGTTTAGTTTGAACTTCCGTCGATCTGTCGCTACTTGTATTTGAATCACGGCGGCTGCGCAAATCTGATGCATGTTTTTGCGCATAAGACGCTACAAACCGCGATAAGCGGAGCCATCCGAGCGAATAAGCTGTCACGTCACGCTTAAAGCGGTATCGCGCGGTCTCACTAGGGCGCTAGAAAATGTGTAAGCGGAAAATAGTGGAAATATGACATAAGAACGTTAGAGATGGTTAGAACTAAACTGTTAAAAAAAAAGCTAAAAAGACATTCATTTTTGCGGAGAAATATATGATGACGTAGCGCTTCAAGGCGCTTAAAGCATTGGGGTAAGACGCGAGATCGCAAAAATATGCCTTTGGATCTTGCCCGACTGTCAGTACTGTCAGTTGTCGCGCCATTATTGTTTACATGTCTGTGCTTTGTGTTTTGGACATTAAATTAATAATTATTAAATCCATAGAGCAGGAGTCCATTTGCTTATTTGTAAATAATGTGAGTTTCTAATGAAACTGTCTAGAAACGACGCTGTTCTGTTAAATATTAAAAACTGTAATGGGTTATAAGTGTTGTGTTCACGTCGTGTTGCAACTTCGAAAAATTCCAACATGCATAGGTATTATTGATTTGCAAAAAACGTGACTCCCAAGAAATTGACTAAAAACGAAAGACTGACGGGTTGTACATTTCTGTGCAATGAAATCCCGTACACCTATTTTTCGCCTCATTAAATCATTATTTATTTGTCAGTATCATATTTTCGCAATGCCAAAATGAACTGAACATGAAAAATTTTTAATTCTCTCTGAAATTAAAGAGAGATGGTCTATCAGAGCAGTTGCTAACCATTATCAATTGAATAAAAGTACTGTTATGAATGTGAAGAAAAGTGGGAAGAGGAAGGTAGCGTTCAAGATGAAGCACTCCTTGGCTATTTGAGGAAAAATCCGTTTCAAACAGCAGGAGACGCTGTGTTCATGACACATTTTCTAGTGTCGAGGTCAGCAGCTAGCCGAAGGATAGGAAAATCGAAAATAAAAAACTGTATAAGTGCCAAGAAGACCATATTAACAGAAGAACAAGCAAGCCCGCATTATGTTTTGTTTAAATTGTGTCTATCGTTGGAGTTTTGGACCAATGTTGTGTTTACCGATGAAAAAGTTTTTCAGTCTTGTAATGACGGACATGTACAAAATATTAGGTTACATTATTTACATAATAAATACAATCGCAGCTATGTGCAGTCGCTGTGAATTTTTCAACCTCAGTTTTTACATTTGTTATAAATCGAAATCATTCCCATCGAATGGTGTAAAAAAGTAAAAAAAACAAAAATACGTATGTTTTTCTTCTGGATTAACATTATCCAAATACATTACTTATGACGTTTCACAATCAATGTCAGTTTTTTGTAACCTATATAATAATGAAAAATCTAAATTTCAAAAAGACTGATTCACACCACTTAATGTTAGTAAAGGACGTGAAAATGTATATTATAGCGGGTTTATACGTGCATGGATTTAGTGGCGCCAGTAGATATCGGCACGCTAGTAAAAAAATATTACACATATAAACAGTTACTGACGAGCAAGCTTTTACCTTGCATGCATTGATGCATGCTCGCCAGTAACTGTTTATACGCGCAATATTTTTTTACTGGCGTGCCAATATCTACTGGCGCCACTAAATCCATGCACGTATAAACCCGCTATTATTTAATTGTATTACAGGTATTTTGATACATTAGTTACTTTAACATTTTACTTATTTCAACGCAGTTTCAACATCTTAATACTTTTGTAATAATTTTACTTACGTTAGTTACTTTTTAAATGTATTTTTAAATATTATTGTAATGATTTTCCGTTAAATTAATAAATGATCAATTTCTAGTTTTTTAATTTTAAGGCCACTGTTAGACTATAAAAGTTCTTTGACAAAGATCTTTTATAAAAGATATTTTATGAGTAATTTGATAGATATTTTATATCATAAAATATCTTTTATAAAAAATCTTTGTCAAAGAACTTTTGTAGTCTAATGATGGCCTAAGCATTTGTATGAAAATCATTTAAAATTCCCGCCTATGCCAATCCCGCCTGTATCAAAAAGGCGGGAATACAGCGCTACCCACGACGTAAGTTTTGCTGTTTAAAAAATCCCTGAGAGTTGCCTATCTATATCATATACAATATTCTTTAATCTATGGTTTTAACGGTAAATTACAACAAACCGAAAATTATGATTGTTCACCGAGCAAATGACAGTTAAGGATACGATACCTTTTGTAAACCCCCTATAGTCAATAGGACTATAAGATAATTGAAATAAATATTAGAATCTTTTAATAAGAATATATATTAGGGAATCCAACGACCTGTCAAAATATGGCGTTGTGGGCAAACAATTTGCAAACACGGGTTTATTTTTACTAAATTCCGAAAGCGTAGCCAAGCCAACAGAAAAACACAAACCTTTAACGAATGAAAATAAATGTTTGCCCTCGACGTCCACACACGTCATGTTGGATGTCACTTGGTTTGAATTGCCTAATTGGTTAAATATAAAAATTCATTTTATCATTTAATATACGATTCATATTTCAAAAAAATTAAATTATTATTATTTTTTTTCTTTCACATGGTTACAATATGAAACTAACTTGGGATAAGTGAGTTGCCACAACACATCCCCCCGTTAACAAAAAGAACAATCAATTAATTAAAGTGTCGATTGCGAAACGTACCTTCTTAACATTAGTCGGCTGATTATCACATCTGTCAACCAACAAAAAAGCAGGTTTGACTCTGTCAATATTGACAGTTACAACTTTATTTCTTTTATTAAAAGTAATTAATTTGTTTGTACGGGATAAAACTTTAAATGGATCCTCGTACAAAGAAGAAAAGGTACGTTTAAAACGTTCTTTACGAACAAATATTAAAGTCAAATCTGAGAATCTCAGGATTGACAAACGTTTTATAATTAACTTGAGAAATTGGAGAAATAAATTTTAAATTATGACTTATTGAAAAATTCGCTAGGAGTTTGACCAATATTAGTTCGGCAGAAGAACATTGCAAATCTTCTTTGGGAATCGTTCTAAAAGCTAATAATACAATGGGAAGTTCATCCACCCAATGTGACGTATTAGCTAGCTGTTAATGCAGCTTTAAGAATTCGGTGGAAACGTTCTACTATTCCATTACTTTCGGGATGATAAGTAGTGGTACGGATTCTATGAAAACCCAAAATTTTTGTAAATTCGTTAAATAATTTCGATTCAAATTGAAAGCCCTGGTCAGTTGTTGCGGTCAAAGGTACACCCAAACGGCAAACAAAGTTTTCAAATAATGTACGTGAGGCAGTTTCTGCAGTTATATCACGCAGAGGATAAGCTTCTGGCCATCTGGTAAAACATTCGAACACTGTTAGAATGTAAGAACAACCTTTGGAAGGAGGTAATGGTCCTACTAAATCTATGTGTATATGATCAAATCTGGATTTAGGTATCTCTAAATTTTCTAGTGGGCTTTGAGTGTGACGTGTGACTTTACAAGTTTGACAGCTAACACACGATTTGGTCCATAAGTTGCAGTCAGTAGACATTCTTGGCCAAAAATAATTATTAGAAACTAATGTTCTAGTTGCTTTAATGCCAGGATGAAATATATCAAATATAGTTCGTCTATAAATGACTGGAACATAAGGGCGAAGCTTTTAGCGAGAAGTGTCACACCAAATAAATTCATCTAAATCTGGGATTTTAATTTTCTTTAATTTGAAAATATTTTTAGAATCTATTGACTGATTTGATTATAAAAATGAAAGGTTAGAACGTGGCCTACGTAAATGATTCCATCAGGCCTACGCCTTGGATTTCAATGGCGGCCGTCGGAGTCCTAGCATTCCGGTACATACTGAAACCCTTAACGCTTTCTTGAATATTTCTAATAAAATTATATGAACTAATACAACAAAGAATGTAAACGTATGCTTAAAAATTATTTACTTTATATAATTAATAATAAAATATATTATAAAAACATAAATAGTTTTCTAAAAATAAATAAATAATATGTAAATGATTAAGAATCAGTATTATTGTACTATTAAATAAAATATATCTATAAAACTAAAATACACACTTGATACCTTATTGATTCAGAATAAAATAAACACTTCTAATAATAGTTAAAAACAAAACAAAAAATAATTATTTCTTTAGTCTCTAACAGCAATAAATTGTGGATAACAAAAATTTAAAATGCCTCTCTAATAATAAGTTACAACAGTTATTGTAATAAATATTAAAATATCGGTACATACACGAGTATGTACAACATATTTATTTTAAATTTAATTCCTATCACAGAGATTGCAACTTTTCAACTTTTCTTTTACTTCCACATCCAGTGGAAGTATAGTAACGACAAAAAAATTTTAAAAAAGTTTTATTGTTCAAATAGGCTTAGAATATCATGAAACGAGATTCTAAGTTTGAGCGAAAAAAAATTTCTGTCTGTCGGTCTGTCTGTAACTTTTTTTGTGCGCAAGTTTACTCTGGAACCATTTAAGATATTGACTTGAAATTTGGTACACATAATATGTACTTTAACGAAATCTGGTACTAGATTATATTTTCATCTTGTTCCGTCGAAGGGTTAAGGGGTAAATTGGGGTAAATTTGGGATAAATAGGTAAATAAAGCAGGTAAGAGTCCATAAAATTGGTATTTAGGATATACAAGAGAAGCTAAGGTTTCAAAAAAATTTTTGGCAATTACCACCTTCACCCCCATTATTAAAGGGGATGAAAAAAAAATGTGATTTAGTGTGTGTACAAGGACCAGAAACCTCAAAATATTTTTTTACTTCATCCACCCCCACTACCACCCCCTATCACCATCCCCACCCCTCTACCGATGTGGGTTATCGTTTTATGGGTTTTTGGGGTAGAGGATTTCAAATATTATATTATTAAAGTTCCATAAACAATTATTTCCACATACAATGTTTTTTCGTTGTGAGTGACTTGGACAAAAAATTTAAATGTGAAAGTAATGATTCCTTGGGCAGCGGTTTCTTTATCAGACTTTATTTTAATCTCTTCATTGCTAGTAATTTTTTTTCTTATTACACCTCATTTTTTTCCTCACTGATACGATTATTTTTCACTTTAGAATAATTGTTCAACAATATATTAGAAAAGTATATCAAGTCTCTCACAACGAAAAAATTTTGTACGTGGAAATAATTGTTTATGGAACTTTAATTAATATTTGAAATCATCTACCTCCAAAAACCCATAAAACGATATCCCACATCGGTAGTGGGGTGGGGGTAGTGAATGGGGGTGGTATTGGGGATGGATGAAGTAAAAAAATATTTTGAGGTCTTTGGTTCTTGTACACACATTAAATAACGATTTCTTTTCACCTCCTTTTATAATGGGGTGGAGGTAGTAAGGAGAGGGTGTGGCTAATGGCAATTTTTTTTTGAGACATTAGCTTCTCTTATATATACTAAATATCAATTTTTTTGAACTCTTACCTGCTTGATTTACCTCTTTACCCCCATTTACTCAAATTTACCCTTCAACGGAATAAGATGAAAATATAATCTAGTTCCAGATCTCGTTAAAATACATACGTGTACCAAATTTTCAGTCAATATCTTAAACGGTTGCAGAGTAATTGTACGCACAAAGAAAGTGACAGACAGACAGAATTTTTTTGCTCAAACTTAAAATCTCGACGTTTCATGACATTCTAAATCTAAATGAACAATAAAAATTTTTTTAAATTTTTTTGTGGAAGTAATTGCTTACTAAAGTGATTAACGCAGATTACTGAATTTTTATTCGAGATAAAATGTTTTCGGTGAATGCTGTGAGACCATTTTTGCCAGGTTCTTGTCCGACGGAAAACGAAACAGTAGTATATCGTTGTTTATTGTAATTTGATTTGCACTGGCACACAACATCGACGCCATCGACGGGGCATTCTTTTAATTGACATTCATTAATTAAGGGCGTTTTCATAATTTTCACAGTAATAAATCAATATCTAATTTCAGTATTAGGAGGCTGAATCATTTATTTGTAGTATTTCTCACGATTTATTTTGTGAATTATTACTGTGTTAGGCACATTAAATATTTAAGTAATTCCCTTTTCATTCGACTCCAGTACAAATTGAAATCCAATTAGTTGGCACTAATCCATACTCAACTTAATACTAAACAAATTATACGAAGAAATAAAATATTAATCTTGCAAAAGAGCGTTAAATCCACCCGTAGCCGCAGTAACTTTGTAAAGTCGTAGGAGTCGTAGGACTCCTTTCGTGACGTCACACGCGGACTCGAGTGCATTGCGGTGGCCTGATAAAATCATTTACGTAGGCTACGGTTAGAATCTTCTTTTTGAACTTTGCTTAATAATTTTAAGTCAAAATTAACATTGAGTAAATTAGACTTTTTGACTTGAACTGGTGAAATATATTGTTCTAAGGAAGATGTGTCATATACACGTGATAAAGTGTCAGCTATGACATTATTTTTTCCTTTAATGTGCTAAATTTTGCCCATGAAAATTGAGCAATATATTCCAAATAACGTATTTGTCTTGGAGATCTTTCGGCTTTTGTCAATAAAGCATTGATCAAAGGTTTATGGTCCGTAAAACAAATCAATTTACGTCCTTCTAATAAATATTTAAAATGCTTAATGGCAGAGTACAAGGATAAAAGTTCTTTGTCGAAAGCTGAGTATTTTGTTTCAGTCAGGGTGAGTTTACGAGAAAAGAAAGCTAAATAAGTAAGTACTTCCTTGTTATCTCGTTGTTCTAAAACTGCTCCCATAGAGACATTTGAAAAATCAACTGTAAGTGATAACAATGTATTATCATTACAAGATGAACTAAAATAACTACATCGATTATAGCGCTTTTGGCTTTTAAGAAACTATCCATACAGGCAATAGGCCAATAATTATCTGTCTTCTTAATTTTATCATGAGATAAATTTGTAGTACAGAAAGAATGCGAAGGAACTAAAATTTCAGCGAAATTAGGTACGAAACGATGATAAAGGTTTACCATACCTATAAAACGTTGAAGTTGCTTAAGAGTTCTTGGTAATGGAAAATTACTAATGACATCAACTCTTTCAGAAGAAGGTAATATACCTTGTGAAGAAATATGATGTCCTAAAAAGGTCAAATTATCAGTCCTAACATACATTTAGACGGTTTAATATTTATACCATATTGGTTTAACTGTTCGAAAACAAGTCTTAAATGTTCTAAATGTTGTGCATTTGAATTACTTGCAACTAAGATATCGTCCAAATAAACAAAGACGAAATGCAAACCGGTAAGGAATTCGTCCATAAATCTCTGAAAGGTTTGCCCAGCATTACGTAGGCAGAATGGCATCCGATAAAATTCGATTAAACCGAAAAGCGTAGTAATTGCTGTTTTGCAAGTATCACTCTCTGCGACTGATATTTGATGATAAGCTCTAACTAAATCCATTTTCGAGAAAATACTAGAGCCGTATAATCGAGAGTTGAAATCATGTAGATGAGGTAACGGATATCTATCAGGGATCGTAACCATATTCAGTTGCCTATAATCTCCGCAAGGACGCCAGTCATTGGGCTCTTGTTTAGCTTCCATATGAAGCGGCGAAGAGACGGAAGAAGACGAAGCTTTACAATAAATATGAGTGAGTTAATATGAAACTAACTTGGGATAAGTGAGTTGCCACACATCCTGCTAATATCGTGAATCCGGAGATTATATCACATGGTAACACTAAACACTGATTTGTTAACTTACGTACTAATTACACCAAATAATTAATTCACTAATATTACCCTGAGTACTATAATTTAATAATTCAGTCACTTGATCACTTTGCATACTTCTTCTTTTATCTTTCTGACTTTACTATCTGAACTGAACTGCCTGTGTGACGACTCGCTCTCTATTTGTACCTCTGGGTAATTGTTTCTGGATCTTTCCACATCTTTTTACAATGTTCCAGAAGATGTCAACACTTTTCTCGACGTTTCTAGATTATGACACAGCACGCGCCATCTCTGGGACGATTGCCAAACTAACTAACTAACTTAGTTCTCTTACTTATACATGGAACTTAGATGGGATTCCAATAGATACAAAGCTATAACAATACGTTAGATTAGATTAGAAAAAGGAGCTGACTGATTGATCTCAACCACTGTGAGCCCCGTGGGGCTCCTGTTCTAGTATTACCTAGAACTCCTTATCTAGATTTGTCTTTTGTATCAAACTCCACAGCCTTGATAAGAGCTCCTGCCCTTGGTTTTTCCTCGCCAATTAGTTGGAATCTCAGCCTAGCTAGGCCTTCACAATGACATAGCACATATTCTGAGGTTTCGTCTTCCCGTTGACAAAATCTGCATGTTGCATCCTTTGCCAGCCCCATTAAACTCAAATGTCTATTAAGCCTAAAGGGTGCAGGTAGAAGACCCACCATTATCCTAATGGCCTTTTTATTTTGGCGTAGTAGGTCTCCTGTAAATCTGACCAATCGTCCTTTGCTGAACTCTTTAGCCTGTCTGTGTCGCGAGAAACCCTTTCATCATTCCAGAGATTTACTTTGTACCTATTTATTAACGGATGCTCTATGCATGGCTTAGCCACCCCACGAAAGGTTCGGCTCCTATTAGGGCTATTAGGCGTGTCTTTTCATTTCCCCTGTGTCCTTGTGTCCTGGTACCCTCGCCACGGTTACTTCGTTCTGACTTCCTGGGTCCATAAGGGCACATTAATTTAGGACCTTTTGCAACAATGGATAAGGTGTGAGCTGTTCAAATTATAATTATGTCGCAGATTATGACTAGTGCTATTTCTGCTATCGAAATGATTAAAATTTTCTTTCATATGGGTTACACAGCTTAAGATGTATAGAGATGGAGCGGTTAAAATTTTTGACTCTGAACAGGAGTCTGCACGACTCACGAGGAGGTTTGAAGGACATTATACGTACAATTTTTTTTGAAACGTAAAATCGAGAAGAGTTGCCCCAGCAGATGATACAATAATTTAAATGACTGGACCTGAGCAAAATAGTACATTTTTAAAATATGTACGTTAACAACAGTTACCAAATGACGAAGCAATGCGTAGATAGTTATCTGTAATAAGTTTATTATTCACAAAGTCTACGTGAGTTCCCTAATTTAAAAGAGAATCCATATAAACTCCAAGAAATTTAACTCTTATTATTTTGTTCCACAGTGCGGTTTCAATTTTAACTAATATGCAGTAATCCTGTTTCTTGCTAGTAAAAAATAATAAATCTGTTTTTATATTATAAAGTGCAAGACCGGTACTCTCACAGAAAGTTTGCATTGATGTAATGGCGTTACTGGCTTTAAAACTGAGCTCATTTGTGTCGTTCGAATTAACCGCAATGATGGAATCATCGGCAAAATGCAATATGAAGACATCTTCAATGTGAAGCGCGACATTGTCAATAAATAGAATAAATAGTAAGGGCCCCAGAATACTCCCTTGCGGAACACCTTAAGTGAGTTAGACTTTACGCTTTTTTTCGGCATCTCTTAAAACGACGGATTGTGTTCTTTCCTCCGATTAAAGAACTTATATCTAGATACATAATGGCATTGATTTATTTGTCGCTGAAAGACTCACAATCTAAGGCACTTCTTCCCATAAGTTGCTGATTGGCCCATCGGCGTATTCGCGGCCGCTCGTGCACGATCGGCTTCAGTTCGATTATCCTAATCTCAGTTGACAGTTCGGCCATTAATTTCAATAAATGTGTTTCGTGTTCTCCGACCAAAAACTGGTGAAAAAGTAATTTTATTTTAAGTTGTGATTTGCTTAATACCTAAATAATATTCTCTATTCATATTTACACAGTTTAGTGACAATATACTTTGTGCAAATAAATAGTGAAGTGCTCTGCCGTTTGCTGAAAGCAGCTTAGAAAAGAAGAAAATCGATCGTTCCATAGTCGTAACATGATGAAGTTCAGTTTACAGTTATAAAGTAAATAGCAATTAAATTTTAATATCCTTTCAATACATATTTATCTTACTGTTTTATCTTACTGTAATGTCGAATGCCTACATCACGTTATATAAAGAGCCGGTAATGCAGGAATTGCAATAATTCATTTTAATGAAAATATTTACCATTCTACACATTTTCTACACACACAACGCCACTGTTGCCTATGGGATGTGATGTTCATCTATCCATTTTAATGGACATATAATGTTACTGTTAGGAGCAAACAAGGTATATAGTGAAAAGATAGCCTGTTATGTATCTAGATATAAGTTCTTTAATCGGAGGTTCTTTCCCTTAAATACGATTCTATTCAAGTTAAGGCTGGACCACAATTTTTTTATTTAACAAATTTTTATGAGAAAAAGTCTTACAATTTACCGACTTAAATAGTTAGTAGACATGTATAAAATAATGAATTTTTAATTTAGCTGTGTTAAAATAAATATACTTATCAGAATATATCTTTTGGAAAAAATATATAAGTTACGCGTATAAGTTACATCAAGGAATACATATTTTCTTTAGTTATGTCAAGGTAATATAATTTATGTTTAGATAATTTTTGTGATTGATATTTTACAAATTAAGCTTATATTATATTATTATTACAACAGATGATTTATAAAATTTTAATGTCACATTCGATGAGATTTTTAAATGTCATTTAAAAGAATTTATTATTTTGTAACTTTAGAATATTAGTATAGCAATATATATTCGAAATTAACAGTTCGCATTCGTTTTAATATGAATATAAATAGGCACTGTCATTTTTTAGAATTATTAATCGCTTATTTTCTATATCTACGACTCTCATACAAAATTTACTAGTTGTCAGAAGTAACTGATACAGGTCTGTCAGAAAATAAATTGTGTAGATTTTTTTATAATATTTCGCAAACTGAAAATTTCAAATATTTAGATAATAGAAAATATACATGATCGTAAATTATTAATATATAACAGGAATATTTGACAAATACCTCAAAGAGAAACAAATACGTCTAGGAAGCTATGGACATTCGTTTCGAAGTCATTGCTGCTCATCAGCCTAGCGTAATTTAGGGAACGTTTTTATAGATTAGGAGCAAACACTAACAAAGGTTGAAAAGTACGGCATACAGTGCGTACTCTATTTACACTTTCTTGCTCCCTAAGTTTTGCTCCGCTAGTGCGAAGCAATAACTTTGAAACACGAATATATGACAAGAGTTCCTGTTTTTCTTCTTATCGGATTCCATTAACTTTTTTCATTCATTTTTTAACTACTAATTTTTTTTAGTCATACACGAATATCTTTCAACTGTTTGCTAAATTCAATAAAAATGTTCTACTTTACTAATATCAAACGAAAAATGACTAGTTTATATACTCCATTGAATCTTTTAATTTAGGTCTTCTGAACATTATTTTATGGTATAAGGAGATTAATAGGTGTCCGAATTATAATATGAGCTAGGATATATAGTACACGAAAATTAGATTAAAAAACACTGAATAGGAGAAATAATTTATAAAGTAATATTTGGGATACGTACTCTAGATAGAGTTAGAAACAGATACCCTAAAAGTCCCCCCCCCCAATTTAGTCCTTTTTTTGCAAAAAAACATCCCCAACGGGGACTTAACGCTGGTTTTTCACTTTTATCTAGTAAACCGTTCGTCGGAAGAGAAAAAGGTATAGGAAATAAAAAATTTGTCGTTAAATTCTGCATGAAAAATGTCCTATTCACCTTGTAGCTTATACTCACCTAGTTCGCGCTAACAACGTCCGAACAGAGGGGTAGTTTGGGACGCGATCCTATTCCAAATTTCACAGCGAATATCTTAAAACAGGTGGCTTTAACGAGAGAAATACTCAGGAATGAATTTATAGAGCGGAATTTTCTCTATAAGATGCATATATAGCGGATTTTGACGCAAGTGATTTTTATGTATTTTCCCCTTTTTTCCACAAAGCTGTGTTTTTCGACTCCACGCAATTATATCAGAAGATAATCTGTACTGTTGACTCATAAGAAGATTTGGAATCATGTTTCAACTTTGAGCTTGCTTCAATTCCTCTTCCTCTCTTCGATGAGAAGGGGTTAATGAAAAAAACCAAGAAATCTTCTCTGTATGATATTTTCAATGCTGTACGAGAGAGGCCAATAGAGTTTTCCGATTGCCAGTTCATTGTTGATGGCGGCAATTTGATTCATTGTGTAGTACGGCCGAAGCAGGGTACCTTTGACGACGTGTATACAGCCTATGTCCGCTTTATTCGTAATCATTACGGCCAAAAAGTGACTGTAGTGTTTGACGGATAAGCAGACAATGCCTACAGTACGAAGAGCATCGAAAGACAGCAGCGACTTTTGAAACGCATTTCACCGGAAATTGTTTTTAATGAGAACACATCACTGACTGAAATGCAAAATAAAATGATAAACAGTCTCACAAACAAGGGATGGTTTATTTCGCAATTGGCGGAGAGATTTAAAAACGAGGGAATCAAAACAATTACTGCTGTAGACGACGCTGACGTACTCATGGTTAAAACCGCCTTAAATGAATCTCATGAAAACGATACAGCGGTCATCGTCGGATAAGATATTGATCTTCTCGCATTGATTATTGCTCTCGCGCCTGAAGATAAAGATATCCGTTTCTTAAGAGAGGCTCAGGGAAAAATAAAAAATAAAGCTTACAGTTTTCGTGACTTGCAGTTCTCGGAAGTTTTAAAAAGCTGTAAAGAGACAGTTTTGTTTGTCCACGCGTTCAGTGAATGTGATACCACTTCAGCTTTCTTTGGTAAAGGAAAAGTGCAAACGGTGGAATGCGTCAATAAAAGAAATCTCGAAGAGGTTGACCGTATATTCAACAACCGTAGCTCAACGAAAAAAGAAATTACAAGTGCTGGAGAGCAATTCGCGCTAGCAGTATACAAAGCCCCCAAAAAAGAGACATCTTTGGATCATTAAAGATTCATTATCTTCAATAAGTTAGTCGGTCAATCTAGTACTACGGGATTCTACCAAGACTGCCACCAACATCTGAGGCATTACGTCAACATTCTTACAGAGTAATTCTCCAAATTCATGCTTGGCGAGAAGAAAACTTGGAACCAACGGAATGGGTTTGAAAGAAAGTAGGCAACATTTTAGCACCCATGTATACCACCGAGTTACCAGCACCAATTTCCACCCTAAAGCTAATATCCTGCAGCTGCAAAAAGGGTTGCGGAAAACGATGCAGCTGTGTTAAGGTTGGATTGCGCTACTCAACAATGTGCTCTAATTGCCATGGGCAAGGATGTTTAAATTCTGAATTCGAAGAGGAACCCCTTAGTGAGTAAAATTGGAAAGAATTTTAGTGGAATAGGCCTACAGGGGAAACAACCTTTAAAAAAACGCACCGAGAGCTCTACCTCGTGGATGGTGAGGAAACGAGCTCAAATTGAAAAACACAGGAAAAAAGTGGAAAAAAGGAGAAAATGCATAAAAATCACTTGTGTCAAAACCCGCTATATATGCATCTTATAGAGAAAATTCTGCTCTATAAATTCATTCCTGAGCATTTTTCTCGTTAAAGTAACCAGTTTTAAGATATTCGCTGTGAAACTTGGAATAGGATCGATTTTTACCTCTGCGCCCCAAACCTCTGTTCGGACGCTGTTAGCGCGAAATAGGTGAGCTATAAGGTTAATAGGATATTTTTTAAGCAGAATTTAACGACAAATTTTTTATTTCCTATACTTTTATCTCTTCCGACGAACGGTTTACAAGATAAAAGTGGAAAACCAGCTTTAAGTCCCCGTTGGGGGTGGTTTTTTGCAAAAAAAGAGGACGTTCCACCCCTGAATTGGGCGGAGGGAACTTTTCGAGTATCTATTTCTAACCCTATCTAGAGTACTCATCCCAAATATTATTTATTACTTTATAAATTATTTCTTCTAAAATATCTAATTTACGTGGACTAATATCCAACGTTACATTATCCAACATTGTTATCAATACACACAGGTATTTTAACGAGACAATTTTCTGCTCATATCGCTGAACTTATCTTTTAAATATAGACTGTAAGTACGCTTAAAGCTAAAGCAGCGATTAAGAAGATTGATTACATTTTTAATACATATTGCACATTATTGCGCCTCTTTATAAAATAAACAAATAGGTTTGCACAATTATGCTATGTCAGGCGATTTTATGAGGTAATTTGCACCGTAATAAATATTTCGATGATTTATTTAGATAACTATCTAGTGCTTTGTAAATGGTCAAAATTAGAAAAGAACAACTATTTGTCTACAGTAAGTTTGCTTACTGCATTAAAATATACATTACTAGGGAATCGATTAAAACAACCACTCTTCCAGCCAATTCCAAGAAGTACTGAATTACATACCACCTCTCTGCGCTATCGAGTACGGTAGCACAGTGAACTAGAATATCATTTTTAATTTCCTTCTCTTGGGCGCATCACTATAATACTTTACTTTACCCTACGCTTCTCTACCCTACTAATAATCTTTAATTTTGCTTCTTATTATTTTTAACGTAGGTGCCATAGTTCCTTAGATATTTAACATTTGAATGAAATAATTCGGATTATAACGTTCGGATAAAGTCTTTAAAACTCCATATCCCATATCTCCGAAACTATTAATCCTATAGAAATAAAATAATGTTTATTCAACCTTTATTTACATGCTTTATTTTTGGTATCCACTATTTTTTCGACAAAACTAATATTTATTGAGATATTTGCAAAAAAAAGCACAAAAATTTTACGTCTTTTCGAAAATACTTTATAGTTCATAGTGCAATTTTTTTTACTTTAAACGGATTTTAAAAAATGAGCATTTAGTGATATTAACGAAAAACAGTATTTTAGAAATATTTTTATTAGTGGCTAATTACAGTAACAAAATGGCAACATTACATAAAGAATGTGAAGATGCATATTGCTCGAGTCATAACTTCTTTGTTAGTATTTTGAACGCATGTGCCTTAGTTGTTGAGATATTCAACGTTTAATTAAGGCTGTGTTACCAAGGTCAAATATGCGTTCATCAATTCGTCATTTTGTAATTATTTCGGGGAAAGTATTCTTAAAAACGAACCAACAGAATTCAGATTTGATTTAATTATTGAAACTAGTTAACTTAAATCTGTTACGTACCTTATCTTATCTTTGAATACTAAATGAAATTAAGTTTCCAAAGTTTTCTCCTCTGAATTATTAAACGTGAACGTACCCGTCAATCGTCTGTAATTCATCTATAATGATTTTATATTTTTTAATGGAACTCAAATATTCAAATAAAATGTGATAAGTAATAGAATAAATATATTTAGCCCAAAAAAAGTTAAAAATCCGCATAATATTTGCTACAATAAAAGATTACTTGCTTAGAAAAATTTGACGAAATATACCAATATTAGTTTAAAGTTTTGCTAATAGATGCCGCGACAGAAGTCGTTCGAAGTGGTAACACTGCTATAATAATACTAGAAAGACAGTATGAGCAGGGTCTGACTTATTTTTCATTTCTCCAGTGTTTGAAATAGATTTTAAAATAATTTTAATTTACTTACCGATTGAATTGTCCACATTATCTATTACTGATCACGTTTTTAAGATCGTTTAATTTATCTTTATTATGATTGATAGAGCTCGGTCTCTTAAGTACATATACTTACTACAATACAAAGAGAATTGCCAATGGCTATTTATGCACGGCTTTTTTTCTCAGGCCAGGGGCGGAGAAATCTAAAAAAATTTTTAATGAGCCGGGGGGAAAATCCAAGAAAAATTTTTTTTGTCCGAAAAAATTTTTGAAGAGCGGGGGGGATGAAATCCAAGAAAAAATTTTTTTCTGCAGTAATTTTGCGCCCCCAGGAGCATGCGCCCGCGTGCGGAGCACTCATCGCACGCCCGTTAGGCGCGGACCTGTCTCAGGCTGTACGTAAAAACAAAGTAGTCATTACGATTTTTTATTATTACAATTTTTTAATAATAAAATTGCTACACGAAGTTGTATCTTTATATTAGAGCATATAATTTCAGCCTTACTGCACAAATCCAGAATGTTTTTACTTTCTATTATTTTTTCTGAAGTTGTACATTTCTTGTTTATTCTACATTTTCAATAACTTTTTGTTAGTAATTTTGCTAATAACTTATTAGTATATCTAATAAAATATCATTACTGTAAAAAGTGATTACAATTATATCAAAGAACTAAATTTACCTATTTTTAATTCCGACTGTGAAGAATCAATGTCACAAGGGATACAAAAGAATTATAATATTGTGGTATATGGACAAACTATCTCTGCACACACTCTTTTAGTGTATATAATCAATAATTATTTTGAAAGAGTAAAATGTCTCTTTTATTTCCCGAAGGAGAACTCAAATTGTCTCTGGGACTGACACTTTAGTATTTGAAAATGATAATTAAACTTGCAGTACAAAAATATTGTTTTTAAGAAGTGAATGTTCAAAATTTTTTATTGCATTCTGGTATGAATGTTTATGAGGGTGTAAAAAAAATCTACATTGTTCACTATAATTGTTTTCTTTATTAAATAAATAACTGTAAATACTTGTACTTATATTACACACAAACCTAAACAAAATGTTCATTTCCTGGTGTTCAAAGTAATTTTATTGGTCAAACTAGTTAGATCAAAAAGTATAAGGGTATGAACATGCCGAAGATCAGTGGCGGCTGGTGAAATTTCAATATTTTTTTTCTCGTCTGTGGCGCATGGGACCTATACGAAATATGAGAAATACATCTAGAGAAGCACTTCTCTAGTGATCTCTAAAAAATATTGAAAAAGCAGTTTGCGAAAAATTTTTTGAAAATTTGGTAGCCTCCCCGTTTTTTATTTTTTGTTTCTGTCATGCATTTGACTTTTCATAAAAATACAACAATACGTTTTGGAGTTTATGAAAATATTTTCATTATTAACTGAAATACTGAAATTTTGTAATTTACAATTTAACAAATTTCAATTCGTTGTACCTCAGTTAGTAATGAAAATATTTTCATAAACTCCAAAAGGTATTGTTGTATTTTTATGAAAAGTCAAATGCATATGACAAAAACAAAAAATACTAAACAGGAGTCCCTAGACCCAGGGGAGGTTACCGAATTTTCAAAATTTTTTTAGCAAACTGCCTTTTCAATATTTTTTAGGGGTCATTAGAGAAGTGCTTCTCTAGAAAAAAATATTGAAATTTGACCAGCCCGTAATATAATAAAATGTTTTTTGGGTCACGAAAACACGTCAAATTTAATCCAACGATAATTGAATTTATTACTATTAGATACCATGAATTGTTTAATTATTTACGAACATCAAATCCAATTTCAAAAGTTACAAAATAGAATAGGAGCTGACAGAGGCGCACTGAAGGGGGGGGCTTTGGGGGCTTAAGCCCCCCTGGAGGCCAGGATTACATGTTTTAAAGTAAAAATGAAATATAAATAAACAAAAAACAATATATAAAAGCAAAATACATTGTACGAAATATACGATTATTTTTATTATTATTTGTAGTAGCCCCCCCCTCAGCAATTTTCTGGGTGCGTCCCTGGGTGCTGAATAATTTTTTACTTCACTTAATTCACTATTGTAAATCTAGTAGACTATTTTCGATACTGTCCGTACGGCAAAGATCTAAAACATCTTTGCCGTACGGCCCTGTAACACTTCTGTTGCCAACAACAAATAAGTAAATCTCAACTCATAACTAGAAAATTGCATGGTTCCTGTTTTACTGGCAGAACCATTAGTTCGCTATTCCTATATAAGAATTGACTGTGGCGTGCAAACGCAGCCTTAATTGATTCTACACAAATTTAAATTTCATTGTCAATGTATAATATTTCTTTTTGATCTGTAGCATTTTTTTAATGTGATAATTTTCTAGTTATTCGACTAAAACCGTTTTGATATATCTATTTTCTCAATATAAAATAGCAATTTTTAAGTCGTTATAACTTAAAAATCGAGTTAAAAAATCAATTCATATATAAAAAAATGTGTGAAACTTTTTTCTTAAAATTTTATTCCCTTTCAGTTGCAATGGTTGTGGTGGAGGTAGCATGGCAATCCCCCGTATAATACAGAAACGTTCCAATTGCCAAGAGCAGCATGAAATTTAATCCATATGACAATGTTTCTAAATTAAAATCTCTACTCACTATTGTACTAAAAGCCCAGTTACAAAGAAAAATTAATAATTACCGTGATAGCAATACATCAAAACAAGAAATAAAACCAGATTGCATTATTTTTTAATTCGATAACGTCATAATATGATATGATAACGTCAGAATATAAGGTAAAATATACATTAGTGCCAGGTAACAGTAACAGGATTTCTTTGAAAACTTTATACTGAAATTTTTTCTTACTTTATCATCTCTGTAATTTTACTAGATCTCTAATATATCTGATACAGAAGCTGTAGAAAGAAAAAATATTAAAATAGTATAAATCCTTTACAAAAAGGCCTACCAGGAATCTCGAGAGAATATTCCGGTCCTCAACACAGTCGGAGACATGAATACTAGCATAGACGAGAAACCTGTCCTTAAAGTTACGAATTCAATTGTTGTTGCCCATATATGCAAAATTTAAAGAAAACACAAATGCATTTTTGTCTACGATATCCTGCCTAAAGTAGTAGCCCGATAAGTAAATAAACACGGGAGGGCAATGACATAAATGGGTAGGTGGGGACCGCTACTTCGTATAAGTATAGCTGTAATATATGTGTGTGGAGGTCGCCCTGAAGGTCGGTGCCGCTGTTGTTATCTTAAGGCAGGTCGGGAGCATCACGACCGACAGTAACACCAGATATTCGCGTGAGCTTTCTACCTCGAGTTTCGTTAGTGGCGCCAAGAACCTAAAGTAGGAAGTTGACGGTACTTTTTAAAAATAAATATCTTGTATTTCTGCTTACATTATTGTTAAAAAATATTATTGTGGGTATTCAGCAGATATAGCTTTCAAAAAAACCATTCGATCCTTTCATATATTGATCTAAATCTGAGCATGCTAGCGTATCACAACTTATATACTTTTTTATTTATTATGAAAATACCTACCATATATATGATATAAAAAATCAATTTGTTATAAACAGTCACCTTCAAACAAACAAAATATTACAAATTTCTATTGCCAAATGGTACTAACTGCGTTCATTTACCTTAATTACAGCAATCTTCTATTTCCCCTTGAACCGGGTAAGAATTATGGAAGGAAAGACAAAATCTTTTAATTACTGTCAAAAAATTTTTTTAAGTATAAGTAAGTATACTATTACAGCTAAATATGCATTTTATGAATGAGGGTTACTAAGGTTTCTCTTTGAAGAAGAGAAAGATGAAGACCACAATGAAAATAAAAGTAGAATTTCATTTATGGTTTTATTTTTTTTAACTTTTTTTTACAAATTGTATTTTAAAAACAATAAATGTTTTTTACTTAAAATACACCTTCAGACTTAATAAATCCTCATGTTAACTTTATTAACTGAATATTTATAATTACTTATCTTTCATAATCTTGTTTTTAATTTATCGAATGTTGTATGATTTTGGTTCGGCCATTTTGGATCTGCCATTTTGTCTTTTTATCTTTTAACGTCACTTTAGTTGTTTAAGGTATTACAAACACGCATGCTAGAGAATTTGAACTTTTACTAATATTTACAGAATTTTGCATGAATTTGTTATTAAATTCCACCATTTTGAAGCCGCCAATTTATTTATTAATTTTGTAAATACCAGATTTGTAATCAGTGACCTCGAAAACTTTTAGGTAAATATTTTCAGGCCAAAATAACAAATTTCTGAAGTTATAAGATTTTCAAAATAATGTTTCATAACAAAAGTTTTTTGGAGTTAAAAAAGTATTTAAGCAAAATCAATTCAGTCCGAGTCGATTTTCGAATAACTGACTTTTACTTCCACATCCAGTGGAAGTATAGTAACGACAAAAAATTTTTTTAAAAATTTCTATTGTTCAAATAGGCTTAAAATGTCATGAAACGTCGAGATTTTAAGTTTTAGCGAAAAAAAAATTTCTGTCTGTCGGTCTGTCTGTCTGTAACTTTTTTTTGTGCGCACGTTTACTCTGGAACCGTTTAAGATATTGACTTGAAATTTGGTACACATATGTACTTTAACGAGATCTGGAACTAGATTATATTTTCATCTTGTTCCGTCAAAGGGTTGGGGGGTAAATTGGGGTAAATTTGGGGTAAATGGATAAATCAAGCAGGTAAGAGTCCATAAAATTGGTATTTAGTATATACAAGAGAAGCTAAGGTCTCAAAAAAATTTTTGGCATTAGCCACCCCCATTACCACCCCAGCCCATTTTTAAAGGGGATGAAAAAAATTGTGATTTAGTGTATGTACAAGAAGCAGAAACCTCAAAATATTTTTTTACTTCATCCACCCCCACTACCACCCCCCCTATCACCACCCCCACCCCACTACCGATGTGGGGTATCGTTTTATGGGTTTTTGGGGTAGAGGATTTCAAATATTATATTATTAAAGTTCCATGAACAATTATTTCCACATACATACACATGTTCGTTGTGAGTGACTTGAATAGAGAATCTGGATGTGGAAGTAGTGATTCCTTGGGCAGCGGTTTTTCCATCTAAGTTCGCTTCACTGTTTCTGCAGAAATAGGTAAATTGTTTAGTACATAGCTGTAAAATATAAGATTTATGTAAGGATTAAAACCCCATAAATAACTGTTGATGACTTTTTATATATTCAAACTTTTCTCACGTTTAATTATACAATTAGATACATATGTGTTGTCCCAAGTCAGTTTAGTATCCATAGTTATTCCTAAATACTTATACTGCAAACTGTAAGATGTAAATTAGAAACATTTGGTAAGCGATGCTTAGTGAGAAAAACAACAGCTGTCTTTTTTCAGATTTTTTTATATTAGTATGGGAGCTATCAACGCTCTTTTTGAAAGATATGCTATAAATTAATTTCTTATTTTTTGTGTAGTAATTTATTTGCTTGATGCTGGCCAGCTATTTCTGTTTGTGTCTAATGGCAGTTGCAGTTTATAAGCGCTAGATTTCCTTGATTTTCTTCATACAACCTAGCTGTGGACGTCGTTTTCGGCGTTGTCATCGTATGTGAAGTGCGGTTTTGAGTAATGCCACTTGTTTGTGGATATTTTCCTTAAATAACTTTTCAAGGGCGGATCTGGACCTTGAGCTTGGGTGGGGGGGGGGGGGGGTAACACTCAACCCAAAAATTTTTAATGAGCAGGGGGGGAAATCCGAAAAAAAAATTCCCAAAATTTTTTTGAAGAGAGGGAGACAAAAATCCGAAAAAATTTTTTCATCCTAAAAAATAAAATTTTACAATGAAAGTTTCTTAGGGGGGGGGGGGGGGAGGAATTACCCTGTTAAAAAAATTTTCTTCCTAAAATTAACAAAAATCTTAACATTTTAAAACAAAAGTTGATGATTTACAGAATATTGAAGGGGGTAATTACCCCGTTAACCCCCCCATAAATCCGCGCCTGTAACTTTTAAACCTGTCTGTAGTTTACACAGAAAACTAAAATTGAAAAAACTTATATAGATATTTTCTGGTTGAACACATGCAAAGTATTATACCGTACATAAGCACATTATCTTTATGTTCGTATATTTTAGTTAAACATGCTACCATACAGTTAATTTCATTTATAAATATTCTTATTTTCTTATAAAGATTTGTTTATTAATACAACGTATAATAAATATGTATATTAGTAATATTTCGTTAAATGTTTTCTTTTAGTAATATTCCAATTGGCTAATTAAGGATTCATTTTTACTTCCACATCCAGTGGAAGTATAGTAACGCCAAAAAAATTTTTAAAAATTTTTATTGTTCAAATAGGCTTAGAATGTCATGAAACGTCGAGATTTCAAGTTTGAGCGAAAAAAAATTCTGTCTGTCTGTCGGTCTGTAACTTTTTTTGTGTGCACGTTTACTCTGAAACCGTTTGAGATATTGACTTGAAATTTGGTACACATATGTACTTTAACGAGTTCTAGAACTAGATTATATTTTCATCTTGTTCCGTCGAAGGGTTGGGGGGTAAATTGGGGTAAATTTGGAGTAAATAGGTAAATCAAGCAGGTAAGAGTTCATAAAAGTGATATTTAGTATAGACAAGAGAAGCTAAGGTCTCAAAAAAAATTTTGGCGTTAGCCACCCCCATTACCACCCCCACCCCATTATTAAAGGGGATGAAAAAAAATGTGATTTAGTGTGTGTACAAGAACCAGAAACCTCAAAATATTTTTTTACTTTATCCACGTCCCACTCCCCCCCTGGCACCACCCCCACCCCACTGCCGATGTGGGGTATCGTTTTATGGGTTTTTGGGGTAGAGGATTTCAAATATTATATTATTAAAGTTCCATAAACAATTATTTCCAGATATAAAAATTTTTTCGTTGTGTGACTTGGATAGAAAATCCGGATGTGGAAGTAGTGATTCCTTGGGCAGCGGTTTTTTAAGATGATTTCGTGCAATTTTTACTGTAGTATGACCCTTTGCCAAATATTAGGACATTACATTTTGTAGGTTACCGTTTTATAAATTACCCTTTAGAGGTGCCTTTTTTATGTCTGTCTGTTTCATTGTACTATACAATTCGGATGATTTGTTTTGTTAAAAATATAATATCGTACGCACAATTTATTTGCCCACCTCTTAGATATTTTTTGCTCTACGTATATCTTTATCTTTGTAATAAATTTTGTTATTTTTGAAAAACGACTGTTATTTGTATTCTTATTTTTTTGTCCTCCCTTTAAGAAAAACGTGTGTTTCAGTTTTATGTGTATATTGATATATTGCCGTTTACTGTGCATTTATTAGGTACATATTCTTTGTTTGTTGATATCTGAGAAAGCTGTAGATAGTTCATGCTCTCCGTAATAACTATTTTTCTATAATATATTTTAATATTGTTTACTTACGATCATTACTGTAAATAGTAAAAAGCACACTACCTGCCATCTATGTAAGTTGAATTTTACGTATTGTAAACAAAACGCATTGTAAACAAAAGCATAGTACATAATTCGAGTTGTAATGCAATTACGCACTCATGGAAATACGCACTCGCCGCGGCATCGTGCGCAACTTTTCCATTCGTGCGTAATTTGCTTCTTACATCACTCATTACGTAATATACTATTATTCATTTGTTTTTATTTATAGAGCCACCCTATTTAAAATTTATGTAGTTACAATTTGGCTACGACCAAGTCAAAATTATATAGCTACAACAATAGATATTGGGCGTAAGAAAATCGACATTTAATGAGGGAAGGTAATTTTCTGGAAAGATTTAGAGTTAACGTATGGGCAGGGATGACTGGAACAAGAATTATTGGACCTATTTTCTTTCAAGGATCTTTTACAGTGGAGATATATTTAGAATTCTTTCGGAACGATGTTAAAAATGTTGACAGACTTACCACTTGCAGCATCAGAACAAATATATTTTCAACAAGAAGGGGTTCCGCCTCATAATGCCGCTTGAGTTATGGTTCATTTAGTGAACCGGTATAATTGCAACAAATGGCCCTGTATCTTGGCCTGCTCTTTCACCAGATTTAAGCATTTTAGATTTTTTTGTGTGAGGTTATGTGAAAGAGCGATTTTTTTACACACTCTCTAAAACACAAAATCGTATTCGCGAAATTTTGTATGCTATGTTGCGAAATACCAACACCTACGCCTCCCATCCCACATTCCTTTACCATGCGCCATATGGCTCTCGCTGCTGGCAACAAGCATGACCCTAATCCAACACAGCGTGGACGTAGCAGACCCAGCTGTATACCTGGGAGTGGCAGCAATGCCTACCACACGCTGGTAAATCAATCAATCAATCAATGGATTTGTTGTAAAAATTATTAATTAACAACTGAGTGTCTAAAAGATGTTGCAATTTGAAAACATTGACTTCATTACAAATTAACCATTTCGGAAATTTTGGATGGTACTAAACCAATTCGAAAATTCTCACATTTATGTTTTTCTCTTTCGTTTTTTTGGTCCATTAGGTTGATTTGAGTATTCTACATGCAAAAATAAAAATGCCCCTAAAAAATCAAATTGTCTCAAAAATGTTTTTGAAACTGTGCAACTGTATTTCAAATTGTCTCCGAAATCCAAAGATGTAAAAATATATGTTCCATTTAAAATTTCAAAGTTGGGGTCATTTCCGGGGAATCCGGAAGTGATGGAAAAGTGCCAATTAATGAAAAATTAGCCATTTTTTTTGTATATATTACCCCTGCCAAGTTTGACTCTTGTGCCTTGAAAACTGGAAACTTTCGCTTGTTTACTGATTTCGTTGACATCCGATATATTGCTCACATTATGTACCTATAGTTTTTACTTTATGGCAGGGGTGGAAGGGAGGGGGGGGGGGGGGGCAAACGGGCAAATGCCCGCCGGGCCGGTGGCTCTGGGGCCGGGCAGGCCCGGTACGAAGTAAACAGGCATTTGTTGCGGCGGATAAGAAACTCGACGGCCAAAAGAAATTTAAACGGCAGCTCTTTTCCCTCCTTAATCTCTGCTTCGAACGAAACGAAAGAAGTCTCATATGTGATTTTCAGGCTGCTATCTTAAAAACTCGGCCACTGACATAAATGCCAGATGTCATTTATAAAAAATATTTACTTAATAACCTAATTTTGCATGTTCGTCCCAAATTCTGCAAGTTTGCTTAAGAAAGTTCTGAAAGTTCTTTTGACCTCTGAAACTTTAGAATTACTTTTTTGTTTTGTTTTTTGTGTTTCGAGATGTTTATGTAGACAATATTAGTCATAATTATTATTGATTTATTATTTATTGTTAAACTGTTAAAATGGTTAAATTTTTTATTTCGTTCTTTGTTTTTCAATGTCAATAAATTTTAATAAAGAGTATGGACGTTTAGAGGCGTTTTTAAAAATGTTACCAAGACGGTAGCAGTCTGCTTTAAACCGTGGTTAAGTCAGAGTAAGGGTTAGTACTTTGAACCTTTAAGTAATTTTTGCATTGGGCTTGTTACCGATAATTATTTTTTCATTATTTTTTATGGCATTCAATAGAATTTGATCATCTAGATAAGCTGTTAAAATTTCAGCTTCATAAGTATATCCAATCATTAGATATTCAATCAGTGCAAAGCGCTTCGCCGACTCGTGACGTCATTCTGCATAAACACTACTCATTTTATACCGTGCGTGTAATTTCCCATTAGGCATGTACATCCACGTAGCGCGATAGATCTGACAACACCGGCAGCCTTAAATTCGTCCGTCGGTGGAGCATCCCAGCTCTGTTATTTCATTTCAGCCAGCTGACACGCGCGATGTAATTTTACTCCCTATGCCTAGTAGCGTTCGGCTACACGCACGGTATCAGCAAGAAGATAAAACAGATATAATTTAACAATCAAACGCCGTTTCCATAGAGAAACACAATAACACCCGCCACACGCTTGGGGAATGTGCATCATATAACTAACATAACCTCAATTATTATGTTTTTTAGGTTTATTTTCATTTTTAATGTTCGCATACTCATTTTTAGCTTGGAGCTAAAGCGGTCCAACTTTGGTAATTTATTTAAGGGCTTAAAAGTCCTAATAAAAACCTAAAAATTTGGAAATTGCCTTAAAATGTATTCTACTTTCGATTTCTAAAATTTGAGGTTCTAGTTCCGTGCTTGATTGGGCCAATTTCCTAAAATTGTCAGGGCCGGTTGGACTAACCCCATCCACCCCTGCTTTATGGTTATATATATCTAACCGTTTTCAAATTACCTTTACATACAAATTGTTTATTATCAACCAAAATAAATAATATAAATTCCTATTCAGTATCAATAAAAAAATATTATCAAAGGACCCCGCACCAACTGCATGGGTAATTTGTTGTCAACGAAATCATTGCAAATTCAAGGCATAGAATCCTTAGGTCATTCTCAATGAAAACTGTTATGGATAAAGTTCCAAAATGTCTTTATTTTAAAAATACAGTAGGTCGAAGCTCCAAAATTCAAAATTTTAAATATGCGATTCTACGTATTACTTCCACGTCCAGTGGAAGTATAGTAACGACAAAAAAAAAAAATTTTAAAATTTTTCATTGTTCAAATAGGCTTAGAATGTCATGAAACGTCGAGATTTTAAGTTTGAGTGAAAAAAAAATTTCTGTCTGTAACTTTTTTTGTGCGCACGTTTATTCTGTAACCGTTTAAGATATTGACTTGAAATTTGGTACACGTATGTATTTTAATGAGATCTGAAACTAGATTATATTTTCATCTTGTTCCGTCGAAGGGTTGGGGGGTAAATGGGGGTAAATAGGTAAATGAAGCAGGTAAGAGTCCATAAAATTGGTATTTAGTATATACAAGAGAAGCTAAGGTCTCAAAAAATTTTTTGGCATTAGCCACCCCCATTACCACCCCCATCCCATTATTAAATGAGATGAGAAAAGATTATGATTTAGTGTGTGTACTGCGTACAAGAACCAAAAACCTCAAAATATTTTTTTACTTCATCCACCCCACCACTACCCCCTATCACCATACCGACTACCGATGTGGGGTATCGTTTTATGGGTTTTTGGAGTAGAGGATTTTAAATATTACATTATTAAAGTTCCATAAACAATTATTTTCACATACAAAATTTTTTCGTTGTGAGAGACTTGGATAGAAAATCTGAATGTGGAAGTAGTGATTCCTTGGGCAGCGGTTTTTTTTATCGAAACGGTAAATACCTTTAACATTTAATTTGCTTTAAGAATATAATACTGATGTACAGTGTAACAGGAAAATATATTCTAATATTCCTATTTTTATTCCAATGGAAATCAGCAAAACAAACAAAATACAAACGAGATCGTACGATTCGTTTTCCTGCGATAATATATTTATAAAAATTACTCTTTAGCTTAAAATGTCATTTCGGCATTTTAAAGCAAACTTGACATTTTTATTGCATAATATTTAAAAAACACAGGACAAATTCACATCATGTCGCTATAGTAATAAAAATAAAGCATAATAATATTACTTAATTTATATATTTATTTCTCTAAATAGATTATTAATTTTTACATGTATTTATTTAATATTATAAATTAAATCTTTAAAAAAAGTCAATTATTTTGCAGTTTATGAATTTATGTAAGAATTACATAGTTCAAGAAGCAGGGGCGCAGAAAGGGGGGCAGCCCCCCAAGCCGTCCTCCATGAACCAAAAATAAAGACGCATAATCTCTATCAGTACAAAGCAGTATTCAAACTATCCCTTGAAATAAATATTTTGTAATTAATGCCAATATTATCTAGTAGAGGAATCTATACACATCCGTTTACAACAATTTTCTGAAAAATATTCCTCATTCTCTGGAGAGACCGGTTCTGTTGCCCCTCCTCCCGATGAATTTTCTGACTGCACCACTGTCAAGAAGTGTAAAAAATCATATTTATAAATTGAAATTAAATTGTTATAACCATATATATTTTTTATCATAATTATGTATCTTATTAAGTATACTGTATTAACATTAGAATTAAAGAATTTGTTTAGTAAGCAGTTGTATTGTATTAATTTTTATAAGAGCCCTTTTTATAAAAGTATTATAATAATGTTTTTTCCTGTATTGCACTGAATATCAGTAAGTATTTTATTCTTAATGCAAACTAAATAATAAAAGTAAAAGTAAGCTTTTGTATACTAATATCTTTTGCGCCTATTGTATCCTACTGGCATATAAATAAGGGCAAAAGTAATTATATATTTATTTTAATAAGTACACAATATATTATTCATCTAACTGCTTCATATAAATCAATGCCTACGTAAGTCCATTTCGATAAAAAATACGTAAAATCGTGTTTTTAAAATTTTGAATTTTGGAGCTTGGACCTGCTGTATTTTTAAAATAAAGACATTTTGGAACTTTATCCATAACAGTTTTCATTGAGAATGTTCTAAGGATTCTATGCCTTGAATTTGCAATGATTCCGTCGACAACAAATTACCCATGCATTTGGTGCAGGGTCCTTTATGTAACTTAACATTTTTCCGTCTTGCACTTCCCACGCTCAGTTGTATTTTCATATTAATACATCTCGTCTGTTTGAAAGAATTACATCTTGGATACAGGCATACCGTATACGTACCATTCGTCTTGTGGTAGTACCGTACAGTAGAAATACTAAACGGCAACGAATGGCAGATGGACGTCGATATTTGTCATTAACTTCCGCATCATGTCGCTGTAAAACACGCTGACAAGGTATAAACAGAACGTTGAGTGGAAAATTGCATCGTTTATTATTGGGATTGTTAATTATTTTATTTCATTGCTTCAATGATATAAAATATTGCCAGTAGTCTTAGCTATGGTTTTAGTGTATTTATTATTTAAATTGTGTTATCGTCTTGCAAATAAGAGAATTAATATTTATGACAACCTTTGCAGTGACTATAGGCTCGTGTATGTATTATAAAAGTAGTTTCTAAAGAAATCTATCAGATAAGAACTGTAGGTAAATGTGCATGATTTATTTGCCTAATAATTTACATCCTATTTATTTTTATTAAGCAGGCAATGAACAAAAAATTCTGTAGGATTTCCAAGAAGTTTGCCGAAATTATCAATAAAGGGCGAACAATACTACAAGCAGATCGAATCAATGGGTTATATTTTCTACGCGAATTAATCGATCAATGTAAATCAGTATCCCAGGAAAATGTCACAGAATTAAAATCGACAGCTACGGAGACTTGGCATCGAAGGATGGGTCATTTGAACATGAGGGATCTTTAGGAGAGTGATCGTAAGCGGACTGTGAAAGGGATGAAGTTGGATAGATTGCCGGAAAATTTTGAATGTAAAATTTGTATTCGCGGGAAAATGACTTGAGAAATCTTCGGAATTATTGAAAATGACTTGAGAAATCTTCGGAATTATTTAAAATAATTCATTCCGACATCTGGGGGCCTGCATGAGTACAATCAAATGGAGGTGCGTTATATTTTGTGACATCCATCGACGACTTTTCTGGATGGTGTGTTATTCGACTCATCAAAAAGACAAATGCAGTTTCTCGATGCACCTCCTGTACAACCTGTAGGTACGTCTCCGACTTCCCGGAGTTCCCGAATACGAACCTTGCCAAGTACGCCGACGACACGACCATGTATGTGCATTCGCACAACGTACAAGCGGCTAATATGCTGCTGAAGGCACACATGGCCTGTGCCACGGCGTGTTACAAGTGGAAGATTCGGATCAATGCCGAGAAGTCTGAGTCTTCACGCGCCGGTTCATAGAGAACCGCATCCTAACGCCAATTTTGATCTGTGGGTAGCAAATTCCAATTAAACAGTGCGTGAAGAATTTGGGTTTTTTTTTTTCCTTATGGGTTGTGGTGCCGAAGCCCCGCTGTACTGAAGCTTGAGCTTATTGTACCCCATAGTCTCGTTATCCCATTAATCCCGTTCCTCTCCAGAAGAAGAGTATACGGTCAATGGGAGCTCTGGCTATTTCTTCCGGGGTTACGGTTAGTCCCCCGAAGTGTGAGAACCTCCCAGCCGCTAAGGCTGGGCATTCACATAGTATGTGGTGAGGAGTTTCTTCATCCTCACCACACATCCTGCATTCTGGATTATCTTTCACACCTATGTTAGTTAGGTGTCTATTCAGTGTGCAGTGTCCTGTTAGGATTCCCACTGCACATCTCAGCTGTTTTCTGCTCAGCTTTAGCAATTCGTTGGTCTTTGTCATGGATGGCCCGCCGGTGATGAACATGCGTGACTGCCTCATCCCCGGCGCGCCAGTCCAATACAAGATATGTTTCTGACTCAATAGTTCCTTTACCATTCCTCTTGCGGTATTGTATGATATCCCGCAGGATGGCTCAGGTCCCATCAAGGCTGTTTTTGCGCCTTCTTTGGCCAGCTTATCTGCTTTTTCGTTGCCTTCATTGCCCTGGTGACCTCGCGTCCACTCCAGTTGTATACTGTTGTGTTCCGCCAGTTTCGCTAGGGATTCAAGGCAGTCTTTTACCGTTTTGGAACGTATCTCTACTGCATTCAGAGCTTTGAGAGCTGCTTGACTGTCAGTGATGATGCGAATTCTTTTGTCAGTATATGACCTCCGTATCATTTCTTGTGCACAGATTTCTATGGCTGTGACCTCTGCTTGGAACACCGTTGCGGTACTGCCCAGGTTCAGACTGATGTCTGTCCCTGGTTGATCCCCCATAACACCTGCCCCAGTACTACTTGACGTTTTCGATCCGTCAGTATACCATATGGTATCATTTGGATGTCTTCGCAGTTGCCTTGTTCCTTCCTCTTCCCTATCGGGTATGTATACCCTGAAGGTCTTTGTGAAGTTGTGGCTTATGCTGATTCTATCTGACTGCATATCTAGTAGTCGATTTTTTCCTATTTGTTGGAATATTTCGGTGTGGTATCCTATTCTTGGAATGGTCCCATGTCCGTTTGTTTTCAGTCTGTACGCCGCCAACAGTGCCTCACTCTCCACCACTAACTGTAGTGGGGGCAGGCAGAGTAGCGCTTCCATGGCTGCGGTAGGCGTTGTTGACATTGCTCCCGTTATGCCTAGACATGCCAGTCTTTGTACTTTCCGTAGTTTTCTCATTGCCTCCCCTTTTCCGGCTTTATGCCACCAAATCAGGGAGGCATAGGTTATTATTGGTACTACAACCCTTTGGTACAGCCAGTGCACCATTCTTGGTTGTAGTCCCCAGTTTTTACCTACCATTCTTCTGCTGGCCCATAAGGCCCGCGTAGCTTTGGTAGTCACTCTATCTAGATGTGCATTGAAGTTTAATTTGGTGTCTAGAATGAGTCCCAAATATTTCACTTCATTGCTCACCTGCAATTCGTTTCCCCGGAGATATAATCTTCCTAGGTTGAGTTTTCTCTTTCTTGTGAAGGCGACCACAGTGGTCTTCCTTGGATTCACGGAAAGACCTTCCTGGGTACACCATCTGTCTACCATAGCGAGAGCTCGCTGCATCGTTTCTGATGCAGCGCCCTCGTGTTTTCCTGTTTTCATCTGCGTAGCCTTGCGCATATATTCCCCGCTGTTCCAGTTGAGATAGAAGCTCGTCCGCGACCAGGCACCACAGGAGAGGAGATAAGACCCCCCCCTGCGGGCACCCTCTGGTCACGGACACCTCCTCTGTCGTGGATCCTAGCGTGGACTAAATTTTCCTAGTTCTGAGTGCTGAGTCGATCCATCTTGTTATTGACTTTTCGACTCCGCGCCTCTTCACTGCATCACTTAGTGAGTCGAATGAGGTATTATCAAAAGCACCCTCTATGTCTAAGAAGGTTCCTAGGGCAGTTTCTTTGCTGTCTAGGGCCCTTTCTATTTTTTGAGTAAGCTCATGTATTGCTAACTCACAAGATTTTTCTGTTTGGTAGGCATACTGGTTTCGACGTAGAGGTTTTGTACTCAGTTTATCGTCCCTGATATGCCTACCAACCAGCTTCTCCAGGGTTTTCAGGAGAAATAGGTCGGAAGGATTTAGCCAGGGCGTAGGTATCACGCCCTGGTTTTGGTATGAATACCACCTTTATCTTCCGCCAGCCGGTTGGCACATAACCCAGGGCCAGACTGGCCCTGAATAATGTGCACAGGGTTGTTGCAAGTATTTCCACTCCCTGTTGAAGTAGAGCTGGAAATATTCCATCCAGCCCTGGTGACTTGTATGGTTCAAATGATTTGATTGCCCATACAAGTCTTGTTTTGTTTATTATTTTATTTGCAATTTTCCAGTCCTCCTTTGACGCCCTTCTTATTGGCATGTCTTCGGGTGGACCGCTTCTGTCTTGTAGGGCGGTTACACTGCCTGGGAAGTGTGTCTCTAGTAATAAATCTCCTTCTCCTTCTCAGTGTTTGTGTACTCGCCTTGTTGTCGTTGCAGTGATCCAATCTTGCCCTGATTGTTTCTCTGCAAGATTTTCTGGAGTCTAGCAGCTTCTGGAGTATTTTCTATCTCCTCGCAATGCTTCCTCCATGATTTGGTTTTTGCTTCTCTAATGGCGTAAACGTATTTCAGACGGGCCGTTTTGTATTCGTCCCATCTGCCAGTCCTTTTGGCCTGGTTGAACAGTTTCCGAACCTCCGCCCTTCTAGAGGAGAGCTCGCGGTTCCACCATGGGGTTTCAGAGGGCAGCTTGACTCGAAAGCTGTTATTACTGCTGTGGTTATTAAGTCACTCAGCAGTTCTACTTCCGCCGGTGTTTGTGGTCTTGATGGGCAGTTTGGGGGTTAACTTGGACCAACGACTGATGTTCAGCATACATATTAACGAGATAGTACGCAAGGTCTACTTCATGTCCAGGCCGGCCATCACATACGCGGCGCCGGTGTGGTGCAGCATATCGGCCACGACAATGCGAAAATTAAAAGTTTTAAAACATAAATTCATGCGCTTCATTTCTGATTCCCTTAGAGATTTATATGATCGTTGCCACGACATAACCCAACTAGCGGACTACGTCCGAGAAATATCTGAAAAATTATGTCAATTCAAACTGGGCGATAGTTCGTTAACCCGCAACATAACCCAAATCAGACAACATAATGCAATCCTTTTCGATGTTCGACACACCCTACCATAACATGCGTTGCCTATTTTCCGGCAACTTCTTCCCTAGCCATACTTTCCTACACCATAATCTATAATTTCCCCACCTTTGATTTTTACCTCAACTAAACTAAACTAACCATTTCATATCCTTTCTCTATTTGTTTAATTTTGTTCTTGTTTGTCTTTTTGTCCTCTTTTGTTTTTAAAATCCCCTTTAGGCCGAAAAATTCCTTCAAATCTGAACATTTTATAAGAAAACTTCATCACATTTTCTTGGCGGCAGGTAGACCACCAGGGTGGAATTGTTTCGAACGGGTTTTTTCGTTGAGTTTTGTGTTCGCGTGCCAACTATCCAAATTTTTCAGTGCGTGTGTGCAACAATTAATTTTAAGAAGTTTTATTTTAATTATGTTTAAGTATCTTTGTATATTATATCTAAATTGTTTATTGTTAATGTTAAGTTTTTAATTTTTTAAACAGGAGCATTGACTGGAAAACACTGGTTAAACCAAACCGGACCTGCCCCGTCCAGACCCAAATTCACCACGGCGAACAGTGTGCCATTTGCAACTTCTAGGTGGACAAAATTCTAGAAATTTCTAAATGAGCTTAAAATAGTTGTTAGAAGACAGGAAAAATAGTGAAAAAATTATAAGTATTAAGGGGTGATTAAGGGGGTGGTTTTTGAGGGGTTGAAAAATAAATTTGCTTTTAAAGTCCCGAAACTCTGTGAGTAAGATAATATGATATCTATGAATCAAAAATAGTTAAAAAATAATTAGGGGGGTTGTTTTTGAGGGGGTTGAAAGATAAACATTATTTTAAAATTCTGAAACTTTGTGAACATGGTAATATTAGATCCGTGAATTCGCTAAAAATGGTAAAAAAAATTTAAGCAATAAGGGGTTGGATTTGAGAGGATTTAAAAATAAATATAAATATACTTTAAAAAGTATGTAAAAAAAAATTTCAAAAAATTTTTTTGCCAATGTGCATTGGCATCTTGGATCTTTCGCTACACTCCTCAAACTTTTTTATTGGTCGCCCAGCTGGTATCCCAGCAGAGGTTGAGGGCTGTATGTTTGAACCATTCTACAAAAAAGTAAAAGTGCTCTGAAAAAAAAGTTGTGCTCGAGTGTGCTGGCTAAACTACATATTATTACAAATAGAAATGGTCCAGCTATGATATATAAAAAATTTAGCCTGGATACATGTGTGTACATGTTATTTACAAACATTGAAAGTTATTAAGCAAAGAAAAAATAACATATATTTTTCATATGTTTTCAAAACGCTCTTTTATATTGTTTGACTAACAGACAGATTTATATTAATTAAAAAAATGTTGTACTTAACCTCAGAAATAACATCCATCATTAATGTACGCTCAATTACGAACTGCCACAGTTAAATGTTGTCGAAAGTGTCGTTAAAATGTATTCTTTAACTATTAATAATAATATTTATCTTTCAGCCCCCTCAAAAACAACCCCCCCTACTATTTTTTAACTATTTTTTATATAATCATAGATATCCTGTTATCATACTCACAGAGTTTCGGGACCTTAAAAGCAAATTTATACTTCAAAAACCACCTCCTTAATCACCCCTTAATGCCTACAATTTTTTCACTATTTTTCCTCTCTTCTAACAACTATTTTAAGCTCACTTAGAAATTTGCAGAATTTTGTCCACTTGGAAGTTGCAAATGGCACACTGTGCGGCACTGTGCGCCGTGATTGTCTGCCTGGCTCCGGGGAGGCTCATAATTGTAGCTCCAATGTAAATAAAGTTTTCAGCTTCAGCCTTTCAGTCCAAAGATCGTGTGTTCGAATTCCACACAGGTTGGATGTTTTTTTTTTCAATTTTTTTTTCATATATTTTTTTTCCACGACAAAGTTGGTATCACAAAATTTAGGATGTCCAAAAACTAACGTTATTTACAAGAAAACTACGAAGAGTATCCTATAGAATGTGTAACAATTAGGTATATAAAAAGCTCAGTAAATTGTCGAATAGTATGTTTTTAGCTTGTTTTGTTTGTTCCAAATGCACATAACATTTACAATTTATAGTGCCCTAGTTGCATTATTCTTGAATGTCAGATAGGACTCTTTTACTAAGGAGGGCAGTACAGTACTCCTTTCTGTTGGAATTTATATAAAAAATGTATAAATGTAAATGTATAAAATTCTTCAAAATGCGTTATATACATTTTTCCGTATCTATTACCATACACTTTGCAAGTACAAAAGCGAAAAGTATGTTGCATTTGATTAACACATTTCTAAATCATAAATATAATTTTGTTAATCATAGAATTCTAAATAACTTTCAAAATGTCCATCTGTCTGTCAGTCTGAATTCTAGCGTTTAATAGAAACGATCAGTAAATATAAAAATTGAAACATGAAACATTTTAAGAAAGATAATGTACACGAAGAATGTAACCTTTGATAAAAGTGTATGTTTTATTGCTATGGTTGCAATTTTAATCATCCCGAAGATAACATCTTGTTTGTCGAAACGTTGGTCAAACGTTGGAAATGCAGTATCTTTGTATTTATAGAATCTTATCAAAGATTATTTTTGTTCTAAAATTAGTTTCTTTCAACTCCGAAATTTAACATTTTTAATGTTGTTTGGGAGATTATAATTATTACCATTTAATTTCGTCTTCTAAAACAAGATGATCATTCCTCGCACACTTAATCTTTAAATTAGATATTAATGGGACGGCCGCGACTGGTGCAGGAATTCCTTTACGTTTAATTATTTATAAAGCTAGGTAACACGATATGCATGTATACTGCCATAGAGCCAAGCACCTATAATAATTAACTTAAATAATTACTGTTATTCTTAATTTGCATATCGAGTTTTATGAGAAACTACCAGAAATCCAAGCGTCTGACATAGTGATTTAAAATAATTTAGAATTTATGGAAAATGGATATTCTGGTTAACCAAATGTTTCTATATTTTATGTACCTACAGTATTTAGTAACCGGTGGCCCGATGGGTTTGTGAAATCTTTTTCACATGTGGCTTATTAGGAAGAGTAATGTGAATTCCTGAATTAATAATGAAAGTTTTACGGTGAGATCATTTTTTAAAATTGTTGTTCAAAATTTCTCCAAAATGTGTGGAAATATGCTTTTGATGTAGGCGTCTGTAAAAAATAGAGAAAAACGTAAATCACCAAGCAGTAACTGTGAAAGTAGAGATATAGCAAAAAATATGCATAGCATAATGCACAGTAAGAGAAATTTCGGGCAGGTACAGATAAATGTCAGTTTTATTACCAACGATTAGGAGTTCAATATTCAGCCCCTTCTGCTAATTTACATGCTTTTGTAATATTAATGTGTAAAATTGCCATATTATTAATAAATATTACTTTGTTAATTTACAACAAATGTAACGTATTAATTAATATACGTGAAAATTACATAAAGTGTATGTGTCTTATAACGGATAAGAACGACAATAATAATAATTCATCATCGAGTGTGTCACAAGGTTTCAATCTTGGGCCACTCCTTTTCAAATTATTTACTAATGATCTTGCAGATACTATCGAAAATTTGGTTTTTGCTGACGACCTAAGTATACAGGGTGTCCCGTAAATAATGGATAATCCTGAAAATGGTAATAGGCCAGGCCATAACCTATCAGAATATCACAACTTGACCTTATTGAAAACCCTACGGTTTTCGAGATATAGGCATTTTTTTGAAATTTTGAAAATTTCTACTCTAGGATAGTATTTTGCATGACACTACCACAAAGTAAGGATTTTTTCATTCTATTTCTTGGTGGGTATTCTAGAACAGTTGTGCTATCAAACGTGTATGGGAGATTTTATATAACGACGACGGTATTCTGAAAAAAAAAATGTATTTCTTAAATTTCGGTTCCACCAAGATTCCGTCTGCTGACTTTGACGTTTGATGGTGTAAAGAAAAGTGCCAAGCGAAACTTGCCACTTATCTTAAAAACTTGCCCACTTATTATTATATTCGAAAATGTTTAAAAATTCTGATTCTTCCTGTTAGAAAAAAAGATATAGCTGTTTGAGTAGTGGAGGAGCAAAATTTATCAATTTAAAATTTTTAACAAGTAAGCCTTGTTTTTAATTGCATAACGTGAGTATGCTAATATCCATACTATTTACGGCAAATGTTTAGGCAACGCCAGTGCATCCGCTGTGCGTTATCGAGAATATATTCTAAAATATTTTAAAATTCTGAGGTAAGAGGACGAAGAAAGATCGAAATAAAATAAAAAGTAATTTCACCTGCATTTATTAAACATTATTAAAAATGAAATAGTCAAACAACTTATAATAAATGTTCGAATTGCTCTCCTCTAGCTCAGATGCAGGCTCTGCACCTTTTAATAAAGGAACGTTTTAAATGGCGTGAATATCCGGATCGGCTGATTTCTTCAGCGGCTACTCCCATGCGCTCGTGCAAATCACTTAAGGATTGAACGAGTCGGAAGTACACTTTTTCTTTCATGCATTCCCCGTAAAAAAATCTGAAGGATTTAGGTCTGGTGGCCACAGAATTGGAGCTAAGTGACCGATCCATCTTCCTGGATATTTCAAATTTTGGTATTCTCTCTCCCATAATGTGCAGGGCATCCGTCGTTCTGTAACCACATTGTCAGCCTCGATAAAGGAAAATCTTCTAGTAAGACCGGTAGGTCGTTTTGAAGAAATTCCAAATAATTCTCCGACGATAATGTTGGTGGCAGTTCGAATGGGCCTACCACTTGACCATTTAGGATGCCTGTCCACAAATTTACTTTAAATTGGTATTGTGACCGATCTTCCCTCATCAAATGGGGATTTTCAAACTGCCAACTATGCAGATTGTGTACAAAGCCATCTCTTCTGTAAAAAGATTCGTCAGTTCACAAAATTTTATTTAAAAAATCTGGATCCTCTTGTATCATCCACAGCATTCGCCGGCAAAATACCTCTCTCAAGGGATAATCTCTGGGTAGTAGAGTTTGCACACGTTGTACATGGAAAGGATAGAGTTGGTACCGTTTTAAAATCCTATATCCTATGCACCGTTGTTTTAGATACGCCAGTGCGTCGTGATATGGTACTCACAGAAGTAGATGGATCGTCGTTAATTTCATCAAGCACTTCGTCGTCGAAATCTTGACGAGGTTTTCCTTCACTGGCACCACCAATACCACGAAGACTAGAAATCCTTCCCTCGCAGTACACATTATGCAGTCTAATAAATACACGATAGTCAGGATGGTGCGCGTTCGGGTACCTTTCTCGATAACGCACAGCGGATGCACTGGCGTTGCTTCGACATTCGCCGTAAATAGAATACATATTAGCATACTCACGTTGTGTATACTGTATACTAAGCATTGTTGTTCTCAACAAGTTCCAATACCTAAGTCCAGAGAAATGCTAATTCGTTATATCGACAAACAAACAAAGTCTGAATCGGTAACACCACACGTACGAAATGACATGCGTCACATGCAATTAAAAACAAGGCTTACTTGTTAAAAGTTTTAAATTGATAAATTTAGCTCCTTCACTACTCAAACAGCTATATCTTTTTTTCTAACAGGAAGAATCAGAATTTTTAAACATTTTAGAATATAATAATAAGTGGACAAGTTTTTAAGATAAGTGGCAAGTTTCGCTTGGCACTTTTCTTTACACCATCAAAGGTCAAAGTCAGCAGATGGAATCTTGGTGGAACCGAAATTTAAGAAATACATTTATTTTTTGAGAATACCGTCGTCGTTATCTAAAAACTCCTATACACGTTTGATAGCACAACTGTTCTAGGATACTCACCAAAAAACAGAATGGAAAATTCCTTACCTTGTGGCAGTGGCATGCAAAATACTATCCTAGAGTAGAAATTTTCAAAATTTCCAAAAAATGCCCATATCTCGAAAACCATAGGGTTTTCAATAAGGTCAAGTTTTGATATTCTGATAGGTTATGGCCTGGCCTATTACCATTTTCAGGATTATCCATTATTTACGGGACACCCTGTATATAGGAATATCAACAGTTTGGAAGATTGTGTAACTACCAAACGACGTACACTTCTGTGCAATAAAATCCCGTACACCTATTTTTCGCCATATTAAATCATTCTTTATTTATTTGTCAGTGTCAGTGTCATATTTTCGAAATGCCGAAATTAACTGAACATGAAAAAATTCTAATTATCTCTAAAATTGAAGAGGGATGGTCTATCAGAGCAGTTGCTAACCATTATCACTTAAATAAAAGCACCGTTATGAGTGTGAAGAAAAGATGGGAGAAGGAAGGTATCATAAAGAGAAAAGACGGTTCAGTCCGACCGACAAAGTCAAATCTTGCTCAAGATGAAGCGCTCCTTGGCTATTTGAGGGAAAATCCGTTTCAAACAGCAGTAGACGCTGTGTCCATGACAAATTTTCCAGAATCGAGGTCAACAGCTAGCCGAAGGATAGGAAAATCGGAATTAAAAAACTGTGCCAAGACGACCAACCCAATAGTGCCCGAGTAATTTTTTTTGGAAAACTTTTGAAAAAAATATCGATTGACCTTCATTTAGGGCTTGTCAGTACCCCCCAAACCACATTTTATTTATTCCTGTGCATTTTCACCAATTTTTTTGACGTATGATATATCATACCATAGGAATATGCATGTAAAATATTATTAAAAAAATTTATTTATTATAATACAAAATATTCAATAAATTTAAGAGAAAGTAGCAGAATATATCACATAGAAGGAGTATGATATCTTCGAAAGCATATGTCTGGATGTAATCCCATGTTACATTTGACACAAGAACATTTTGTACATTTGCCACAATACCCACAACGTCTTTGTGTAGCAAGTTTGTCAATCAGGTGATCAGTTTTGTCATACCTGACCTCTTTCAATATATTCCTACTACATTTTGGTTTGGGGCCAGCTAAGTGTTCAGGGGCAGTTAAAGTTGTGAGAACAATTCTCCTCAAAAACTGCAGAAGGGACACTTTTGGATAGACAAAACGATAAAGAAGCCACATGTTGACTACCGATCCATTCAAGCAAAAACGAATCATTGCCCAATACCATTTGCAAGATCTGATTCGTATACGGTAAAGTCCTCTCATTTTATCGAACATATCCACACCTCCCGTTCCTTGGTTATAGAGACTTAGGTGTCGGTTGATCCACATCAACTTGCTTCCTTTGTTGTTTAGACCATCTTTTACACGTGCCTATTGCCAAACAATTGTCTTTGTTTTTGATGTTGGTTGCGATATTCACTTGACTATTGTCATACTATCTGGTGAGTTCAATACTACTATTAGAGTCAATCAGAGTATGAGAAGTCCCTCGTTTAAAGGAGCTTGCTCTATACGGTTCAATACATTGAATTTCATTATTTTGCAGAAGTTCAAGTAATGGTAAGGAGTTGAAAAATTATCCAAATATATGGTTGAATGCGGGGGAATATATCTCATACAAAGTTTATCGGTGACACTAGATCCCAAAGTTTTACCCTTGATTTTATCCCCACTTTATCCGTATAGGAGTTGAATTTCAATAAGTACCCCTGGGGAGTTGTGAGGCACCAAAATTTAAAGCCATATCGAATTGGCTTTCCCATTATAAATTGCTCCATATTGTTACGGCCAAAATAAGGCTCCATAGCCTCATCCAATGAAAAAGAAGTTCTGAAACAAAACTAACATTCATACCGCCATCTGCCTACCGTATGATATATCATACGAAAAGTTTTTTCTGCTGCTGCAATTACAGAAGGAATTGATATGACTATGAAATGGTATCTATGAAAAGTACATCCTATAATATGTATAAAGAATTATTACATGAATAAAAGTCAAATAAATTACATCCAAATGAAAATAGTGAAACATGACCTTACCGTGAGCTCATTTTCTGCTGCGTAGAAATTTACTGGTTATAGAACGCTCGGTTATAACTTATTTAAGTATAAAACAGTCGAATTTTTGTCCTAAGCTTATTGTCTATATATCCAAATACACTTTAGATGAGTAAAATCACTGAATTTATCACACTCGATCTGTTTACTCTTCATTAGAGACGACCTAACCTTCGTATGATAAATCATACAATAGGCACTATTGGGTTAACAGAAGAACATAAGCAAGCCCGCATTCTGTTTTGTTTAAATTATGTCTATCGCCCGTTGGAGTTTTGGAACAATGTTGTGTTTACCGATGAAAAAATTTTTCAGTCTTGTAATGACGGACATGTTCGAGTGTACCGTCCTGCAAATACCAGGTTTCACGAACGCTATGTGTCTCCGCGGAATAGGTCCGGGCAATTTTCTGTTATAATGTTTGGGCATGGATAAGCGTGTATGTCCCTGTTGTAGCGTTACGTATCATGGGTAATGGTAGATTTAATGGACAGGTTTATAGGGATATTTTGGAAAACGTTATGCTTCCTTCGGTGGGGCAATTATATCCAAACAACACATCGATTTATCAACAAGACTCTCTATTCATTGGTGACTCTGACGTGATCGTCGACATACTCCTCACCTGTACCCATCCCTAGATAAATGGACCATCACCTTAAGCTCTTCGGAAGCGTCTAAGGCAGTGGCTACCCCAGCATTACTGACGAGTGCATAGGGTACCCACGGAACGAAACGCAAACATCTTTTCACATTTCCCAATACCCCTAAACAAAATATGTTCAATTTTATAAAAAAAAGTTACAGGCCGACAAACAGAATATTTTTTCTCGAACTTAAAATCTCGACGTTTCATGACATTCTAAAGCTATTTAAACAATAAAAATTTTCAATTTCTTTTTTGTCGTTAATATATTTCCACTGGATGTGGAAGTAAAATTATCACAGGCAGACACGTGCAGAACAGCCTTGCAGAAAACCGCTTTTTAATGTTTTGAGCTTTCAGAATCTGGCCTTATCTCTAATACAATTTTTCAACGTCAATTTTTACATACATATGTTATAAATCGAAATCATTAAATTATTAACATTTTTCCAAATACCTTACTTATGATATTTCACAATCAATGTCACTTTTTTATAACCTATATGATAATAAAAATCTAAATTCCAAAAAGACTGATTCACATCACTTAATATTAGTAAAAACTGGACTACTTGATTTTTCAAGTGTACGGGATTTTATTGCACAGAAGTGTACATAATATTCAAAATTTGTCAAAATATTGTTTTTTTGTCAAAAATTGTTCAAAATAAACTGAACTTTAATATCTCTAAAATTGTAAATATTTACCAGTAAACATTAAAACATAGAGTTTTTATACGAAATTGATGGAAATACAGCGTTACAGGTCATATATACAGAAATAAAGAGGGGGGGGGTCAATATATAATGACCCCCCCCCCCCCTTTATTTCTGTTATTATTGGAAATAAAAAAAGAGTTCCGTATAAAAGTTGTAGGATTGTATAAATACATATTTTTTAAATGCAATTAAAAGAACAATTGCTTGCATAGGTCACGTGATATAACAATGAAGGTTGTTTTTTAGATGGAAAACCCTGTATGTATTCTTTTAAATCTTTTTCCCCGACTTTAAACATATAAGGATTGATAGGTCCATCTGTAATATACCTAAGTACTTAAAATAAAAAAATATAAAATATTGTTTATTTCAGGATTTTATTTTTATTCTTATAATATATCAAACTTTTCTGCTTTTGTGCAACCCATTTCGATCAAATAATAATACGAAATGTCAAACAGTAACAATGTTAATTATCAACTGAAAGCAGTAGGGGTATTTTAACCTTCCAATCTCATCCCAAATAATGACAATAGAAATAGTGGCTTAGCGCGGTTGTTGGCGATGCCTATTATTATTATTATTATTACTTACAAACTATTTCTTAACAAAAAATTGTTTTTTTTTTCACAATTATCAAACAGAAAATAGAAGACAAAAGAATATATTTTGTAATTTGTTTATTTTTTATATCCGTCCATTTCTTTTGTTCTGCCCGAGTAAAGCAATTCGCAAGGTGTGCACTTTTAGTATTACCAATGACTTTTAGTTCTTTAACACAAAACTATGAAGAGTGGTAAAAGGAAGAAATATAATACAACTCATTTTCATAAGAAAGTGGGACTTAATGTTCTTTCAACAATTGACTCATTTACTTGTATCAGTCTATGCCTATATTAGAGAAAACTATAAATTTATATTATCTATGAAAAATTATATTTATTAAAACATTATTCATATATTCATATCACTCTCTGTAATCCAGCATGTTTTATTACTACAATTTACGACAATTTTAGCAGGCTCTACTTATTCACAAAAGAAATTTAAATAAATTTATTATGGCTATTTTAATAATAATTATTATTCTTTCATTATAAGAGGATGCAAAAGCTGATACAGAAGTATGTTGACGACAATAACCTTTTTTAAAAGTAATTTCTCACACAATTTCACTGTCCTTTACATTTGAAAAGGGGGCATTCAAAAAATACGTTTGCTTTTAAGGGGGAGGGGGTTACCGAAAATGTAACAAAATGACCGATGGATGGGGAGGAATGCAAAGTATTTGGAATTACTGGAAGATCTTGTTATTAGCTGGTATTATTTAAAATGATGACCATTACATCTAAGACCATTTGATATTCCAACAAGACGGCAGCCCCTCTACATTATGCGCTAGCTATTCGGGAGTTTTTGGATAGGATACTTCCTATTGCCATGGAACGGTCGAGCAGATATACAGATTTAAGTCAGCTGAACTTTTTCCTGTGGGGCCATTTGTAGAGCAAAATCTATTGAACAGAACCGGAATCTCAGGAAGAGTTGCGACGTCGCGTCGTATTGTTGAAGTAAGTTGAAATAACTCCACAAATACTTCAAAATGTAAAGACTCGTTTCGAACAAAACTTGTATTATTGTATGGTATGGCATGGTACACAGTTTGAACAAATAATTAACTTATTAATTAAAGTTTACGACAACGCTGAAAAGGTGCTAATTGTCAACTGTTGAATGTTTCAGTCAGCGGCAAAATTCACGAGTGTAGTCAGCGGTGAAACTTAACCTCACTTTCTTTCATCAAGCATATCAATTTCGTCTTCCAAAAAGTATTTCAAAATAAATGAAGCCATCATAATCGCGTGCACCAAACATTAATTTCTTTAACCGTTGCCAATAGGTGATTTAGATAAGTGAAGTGCCTGGGAACAATCTTATACTCCGTATACGAGGGTGTGATAGCTTTCTGACTCACTCTTTTATTTCACGTATAGTTTACCGTATAGTATTTTCTCCATCCGCCGCGAAGATTCGTAGCATGGGAACCTGCTGATCAGGGAGGCCACTGACTACGATCCAACCGACGACGCTCCGAGGCTGAAGATGCACATTATGGATAACGGGTGAGTATGAGAACATACCACCGCCGATGTAGACAACCCACAGAAGAGACATGACGATCACCCATCCACTCACTCACTACCCTGCGGGTACCGGTCAGACACCGTCCAGTACCCGTAGTCACCTAGCTCCGTACAGATCTAAAGTGCTACCTAAGCACTTAGGTCTGCACTTCTTCGAGCTGCATAGCTCATCCCTACCTAACCTATGATCCGGATGGCAGGATGTAAACTGACATTCTGCGTACTGGCGGTCAATCCTCGCCAAAAACACTCCAAAGTTTTCCAACAGACCGATGACTACCCCCGGGGGTGACAAGCTGGCGAAGAAAGAACACCAGGCAAGAAGAGCGCCAGAAGAGAAAGGCCTTAGCCAGCAAGGTCCAACAGCCAGGACCAGGGGAGGTGGACCGAAATCATCCACACCGCTCACATTTGTGAGTGGAGTTGATGTAAAGTAAGCTTGCCCGCCTCGCACGAGGCCGCTCCAGGTCTACAGCAATGTACTAGGGTAGTCCTGCTCGACCCTAGACATCCGAGGCCGTCCTCACTGCCAAAGGATATTGGCGCGGAAAAAGCGTCAGTCAAGCTTGGGACATTCTTAAAAATACTGTGATCTCAGTATGTTCAGGTCCTAAGCTGGCACTTGACTGTCCACTATTGGTCATTCTTAAAAAAACATCTAGGAACCCTTGGTGCCTTCAGGTTCTGTGTTACTAAGCTGATCTGCGCTGTCCATTTTTGGACGTTGTTAACCAATAGATTGCTGGTCATTTGTTAATTATGAATATGAATTACGAGAAAACTGATAATTTCGCCGTGTATACCGATATAAATAAAGTAAGTTAATTATTCTTGGATAATTGCCAATTGCATTTTTTTTTAATTCAGTTCCATATTTTTTCTTTCCATTTTCTAAATTAATTCAAAAACATAGCAATGCAAACATTACCAAAAGTAAACGAGTTTTTATCTTCAGTTGAAATCACCATAGCGACAATTACTGTGGTACCTTATTGATTAGCCAATTTATTTGAAATTATACTATATTTTGTTTTATTATTACAATAATGTTAAAATTAACTAACTCTTTCATTTTGTCAACAATTTTATTTCTTAATGAATGGAAACTTTTTCTTGGCTTTTAAAATATTATTACAATGATTTTAATAATCTGAGTACTATTCAACTTATCAAACCTTATTGATGACATCCACGACAGGTTGATTTAAGATTTGTCAGTTCTCTACTTTTGCGGAATTCTGCATTAAAGGGTTATTAATTGCCATCTCTGTAGTTGCAACTAACAAACAGTTATTACTTAAATAAGATAAGATCTCAACACAGCTCTTTTTGCTACCAGTCATATTTTCGAAGATTTTCGAAAGGCAAACACAAGATGTTATTACTTGTCACTTCATCTATACAAATAACATATATCAGGTGTTTAATTGAGCCCAATTGATCCCTCCCACCAATTTGTAATTGTAAACCATCGAAACACCGAAACAAAATCGACGACAGTTGTCGTGACAAGCATATAAACTTTTGTGATTGCCTTTGTAATCAGATCACTCCTTGAGAAATTTGTCTGAGCCTGTGTCAGATCTTACGTATGCCGATTTCAACTATAAATATTTTTGGATAAATGATGGGCTCATTTAGCATATTTTTTTTATTATATTTTCCAAAAGATTTCTTAATTTTAGAGCGAAATGCAAAAAAACAGTAGGTAAATTCTAGGATCTCTATAGGCCCTAAAATTAATTAAGAACAAAGACGCTGCGTGACGTCATTCAATCCTAGTTGCATTTTCATTCCCCTCTTTTCAGCACTTTGAGCGCATCGGTTCATGTTCAAAGCAGTATATTTCTGAAACTATTTACCGGATCGATCTCAAATTTTCAGTGTTATAATTATTCGGCGATTACATCGCATAAACGTACTAAAAAGTGAAATATGAAATTTAACTAAATGACCCCATTGTCATTGTAAAATGCAAAATACAAAAACATTTTCTGACTGGCGAGGGGGCGCAAGATATAAAAAAAATTTTGGAGAGCGAGGGGCACAAAATGAGAAAAATTTTTTTTGATGAACGGGGGGGGGGGGGTGCGCAAAATGAATTTTTTTTTGGTAAGCGGGGAGCGAAAAATGTTATGAGCGTGAATAAAATTTCCTGATTTGCCAAAGCAGGGGCGCCACATCATGGGGACGGAGGTCAAGATGCCCCCTTACGCCACTGGAACCACATGGCACCAATTGGCTTTTTGCAATAATTTAATTGTCATTTTATGTTAAATACATTTCAGTTAATGTTCCCAGATATTTATTATTTCAAAGAAATTTGTCTCTTTTCAAGAGGCTGGGTGTATATGGCTACGATAAAATTCCTTCGTATGTTGAAATAATATCGTACTATCTTCTACTCCGTTATACCAAAAGTTGTATTGTGTATTTATGACCGCGCGGGGCCATTTCAATAAATTTCTTATTCAAATTATAATTTATTGCCAACATGTGACTATTAAATGATTATTATTTAATACCGCCCATTATTAGTTTTAATTCATCTAACATTATTTATTGTCTTGGGTTTTCGAATAAATCTTGCCGAGGTAATTGAATCTAAAATCTTTCTACGTTAAATCTACGACACAATATTAATATTAGTCCCAAAAAATACAGGAATAATTCATTTTCTGACTTTCTTCCAACGGATCGAAGTGTCTGGCAAAGGAGAAATCGTGATATTAAGAATAATTATCTCAAAAAAAAAAAAAATGCTCAAGAGTTCGTTTCATGACACAACTAATCACACAACTAGTCATATTTTTGTCAGCAGTGTCTGTGACCATTTATATCATGCAAATATTGCCAGAAGAATAGAACAATGAAATTTTTACCGAATTACAGCGATAATTTGCACTACAGCAATTTTTTCGACAATTTTTTTGATAGGCCCTGTCTAAAAATTGTGTTAACCATATTTTTTGAGAATCTTTCCTGCTGATTCATGACTAATTTGCACCTCGTGGCCAGTTTCTCTAGTAGAAGCAGTAAGATTCACTTCAACAAAAACCAACACTTTAATTTCTGTCGCTTCATTAACGATAAAAGCTGCAGAATTGTTATTAATTCCTGTTCTGGTTTGTTTCTCCACTACTGGGAAATATTAAAAACCTGGATGATGTCTCTTCGCATACTTTTGGGCATACAAATCTGGGGAGTTTCTGGAATTTTTGTGGCATTCTCCAAAATTAATAACATTTCTACTTTTTCACCCCTTGTATACATGTTAAACAATAATAACAATAATAATTAACAAACAACAACAAATTTAGAGATAAAGAGTAAACTTATTAACCAGTAAGCACACTAACGTGAATAACACGTGAAAAGTTATACCAGAAACACGTTAAATCAACGCTCAAATGTCGCTGATTTCAACTGTAATTTCAACGTTTCACGTTAATTAAACCTTAATTAACGCTGAAAAAACTTGTAGTTGAATATTCAACCTATTATTACACGTATTAAAATCAACCTACTAACGTGTATTCAACCAAATTACGTTAGATTCACGTGTGTGTTAACAATACACACAAATTACTGTGTCAAGCTTTTTTTTGTTTCCACAGCACACTTCTTTTATTTGCAGCCTTGTCTTGTTGACAAAATGAATGTTTTTAATTTTTATTCAATTTCCACGGCATATAAGCGTATTTTCTCGATATTTTAATTATTATCCACCAAGGAACTTGTGTATTTGGGTTAATATCAATATCGATTTGAAGGTATCAGTGGATTTGTCGTGAAAATTAGTAGTTAACTACTAGGTATCTAAAAGATGTTGCCATTTGAAAAAGTTGACATAATTACAAATTAGTGATTTCGGAAATTTTGGTTTGTCGTAGCCAGAGCCGTTCCTAAGCACTGTGCTTAGTGCTTGTCGAAGCACTCTAAGCATTTTTGTGCTCGGTAGAACTGTGCTTAAGAGCACTTCTTAAAATCGGTGCTTAGTGCGTGGGGCTTCGAGCACTTTGCGAAAGGGCTTAGTGCTTAGTAATCCGGCAAAGTGCTTGCGAGCACTCAAGCACTTTAGTGCTCGGCAGCATTCGAAAGTGCTCAAAAGCACTCGAAAAGGCTCGTAAGCACTTTTTTAGCGCTCGCGGGCACTAAAGTGCTTGCGAGCACTCCAAAGCTCCCAATCACTTTATGACTCGTGAGCACTTTAAAATTTTCCCAAGCAAAGAATCATTTCTGCATGAAATTTGTGATTTCACGCCCAATTTAGAAAAAAATTTTTAGACTAAAGAGAATTTATTTTATGACGAAGAAAAAATGTATAATTAATTACATCAAAATTTGATTTACATCAGATCTCGTGCAATAATAATAATTCTTAAGAAAATGCTTTATAATACATTTTTTTCATTCATTACTTTTTTCAAAATAGTCTCAAACAATTTTTTCTAAATTGGGTGTGTGCCAAATCAATTTCCTGTTTCATTTTTGCTCGAAAACGGCTGGGATTATCAAATTCATCTATACATCATCATCTGTCATCATATTATGTTACATTTTGCATTACAAGCACAATAAGTATACTTACCAAATTCACGTAAAGATGATACCTTTATCATTTATCATATTATTAACTATATTCTGTTCTAGTCAGAAGTACAAATGGTGTACCCTTCTACCCTCTATCTAAAAGCATGATGTGAGATGTGATGGTGATAAATTGTCTCTTTCATTAAAAAATAATTCTCCACCGAGGTGAAAATCAGAATAGTATGCAGTATTACAGTGTGTCCCCGGACGGACTTAACACCTAAACTCCACTCCTAGGGCTCGTCTGTAAAGGATACTCCGAGAGCACTGCAGCCTCCTTAGCTTATTGTGCTCTCCCTGTTTTTTCATAATTTCGAAATAACGTACAGGATGGTTAACAAATAAGAAAACGTGAATTTGTGCCAAAAGTATAAGTATTTTGAGAGGAGATTGTTACAGGAAAAAGTTGCTTCTAATGTCAACAAATAAAAATTTATAAAATTTTAACGTCATATCTCAAAAGTAGTATTTTTGCCAAAATTATGAAAAAAATAATTTAAAAAAACCGCTGCCTAAGGAATCACTACTTCCACATCCAGACCTATCCAAGTCTTACTACGAAAATACTATATTTGCACTCCACTATGTGGAAATAATTGTATATGGAACTTTAATAATATAACATTTGAAATCGTGTACCCCAAAAACCCATAAAATGATATGCCACATCGGTAGTGGTGGTGGGGGTGAATGAATGGAAAAAAATTCTTGATGACTTTGGTTCTTGTACATACACTAAATCAAATATTTCACCCCCTTTAATAATGGGGTGGGGGTGGTATAGGGGCGGCTAATGCCAAAAATTTTTTTGAGACCGTGACTCCTCTTATATTTACTAAATACCGATTTTATGGACTCTTTCTTGTTTGATTTACCTATTTACCCCCATTTATCCCCATTAACCCCCCAATTCTTCAACAGAATAAGATCAAAATATAATCTAGTTCCAGATATCCTTAACATACATACGTGTGCCAAATTTTAACAATATCTTAAACGGTTCCAGAGTAATCGTGAGCACCAAAAAGTTATAAGACCAACAGACAGACCGACACGACAGGCAGACATTTTCTTGCTCAAACTTAAAATATGGACGTTTCATGGCATTATAAGCCTATTTGAACATTGAAAATTTTCAAAATTTTTTTTCGCATCAGTATTCTTCCACTGGATGTGGAATTAACACGGAGAAAGTGGCATGATAAAGATATAAAAATCATTGGGTGTCGTGGACTACACGATAGAAGTAAAGCTTCTACTTCATGCATTTTCTTCGAGGAAACCTACTACGCATCCATACTACTCGAGGTAACCCACTGTGCATCCAATTTACTCGAGAAAACCTACTACGCATTCATACTACTTGAAGTAACCCATTGCGCATCCATCTTACTCGAGAAAATCTACTACGCATCCATACTACTTGAGGTAACCTACTGCGCATCTATAGTACTCGAGAAAAGCCACTGCGCATCCAAAATACTCGAGGAAATCTAATGCGCATCCATAATACTTCAGGTAACCCACTACGCATCCATTTAACTCGAGGAAACCGAAGAAAATAATAGATCTATAAACACCGTACGGGTTGCATGATATTCTAATTTGAAATCGTATAATCTAGACACACACGCGATGACGCGTCTCCGATGCATCTCCTCATCTATTCTTGAAACATTGATGTCAACCTTTCAACGAAATAAGATCAAAATATAATCTAGTTCCAGATCTCGTTAAATACAAATCTCAAGTTTCAATATCTTAAACGGTTCCAGAGTAAACGTGCGCACAAAAAAGTTACAGATAGACTGACCGACAGGCAGAATTTTTTTTTTATCAAACTTAAAATCTCGACGTTTCATGATATTCTAAGCCTATTTGAACAATAAAAATTAATGTTTTTTTTTGCGTTACTATACTTCCACTGGATGTGGAAGTAAAAATTAATTAAAGAAATATGAAAAATAAAAAATATATAATATTTCTATTCTATTGATGTTTTGTTATCATGTTATTATGCACTTTGGTTCAATTTAATTATTTTAATCATAATTTTATAGTCCAAGATCCCAGAGCCGCCAGACCTACGTCATTTTAGCAAAGCTAATATTTTGACAACGTATAGTGTAATATCTAGTTAAGAACGTATGCGTATTTGCTAGCTTGAAAGCGGGGCGCTTTTGCAGGAAACAGGTACAAAAGGTACATAAAAATTTTTCGCTCTTACGTTAAAGTATGATAGCTGATTTATTTTTCAAGTGAGAGGCTAACGACACTGTGTAAGCATCAACCTCCGAATCTTAAGGTCCGAGGTTCAATCCCTGAGCGTTCTCAGCTTTTTTTTTTCAATAAATATTAACTTAAGGTGGCGATTACCAAGAAAGAGACAACCGATAGGGAAATATTTATTATTTTTGGCCAAAACTTTTTTCTTAGTACATATATTTGAAAAAAAAAACTGAGAATACTCAGGGATTGAACCTCGGACCTTCAGATTCGGAGAGTGACAATACAATACAATACAATCAAACTTTATTATTATTATATATTACAATATATCCCAGACACCCGTGTCCGAATACTGTCAGACATTCACGGAGCGCAGCTCCGTGACAGTTGAATGACAGGACGGAACGGACTCTGGTCAACTTCAAAAAATAAAACTTTGACCTGAACTCCTTTCACCATGGGGCAAATTAAAAAAGGTATTAACAGATAAATTTCCAAAAAAAAGGATTATAAAACTTAATATTAACTGGAAGTAAAGCGCACTGTTTTACATTATGATACCTATGCTAATACGGGAAAAAGAACCAAACCAAAAAACCCGCTTCAGATAATGGTGGTTATGAACGAAGCGGATGCCAAGCCGCTTAATGTATAGTTTAAAATGTTAACAAATCTGGAGGTTAAGATAAAATAAAGATTATAATTAGGAAGAATAATTTAAAACAATGGTAAAGAAACGAAAAGAGGACAGAACAGAAAATAAGGAATGAATGTTATCGTTAATGAAGGATTAAAAAGAGAATATAGGGCTAGATAGGTTGCCTAAAAATAGGCAACGCCTGGTATGGCAAGGTGTGTTTTATTCTAAAGGGGGCATTATGTTCTCTGATCTGGGTAATGTTGTTTGTTAGCGGACTATCACCTAGTTTAAAAGTATAGAATTTTTGAGAGATTTGTTGGATGTAATCCGCTAGTGGTGTTATGTCGTGGCAACGTGCATATAATTCTCTGAGGGAGGTATATCTTGAAGAATTTGAAATGAGGCGCATAAACTTGTGCTCCAACACTTTTAGTTTCTTTAGAGTCGTGACCGATGCACTGCACCACACCGGTGCCGCGTATGTTAGGGCCGGCCTCACTACAACAGTGTAAACCAATTTTTTATTTTGTCGACTTAGTCTGCTATTTTTGGCCAGGAGCGGGTACAGACTCCTGGACATAGAATAGACTTTTCGTATAGTTTCGTTCATATGTTTGTTGAATGTCAGTCGTTGGTCCAGATTTACTCCCAAATACTTTACGCAGTTTCTAGTTGGAATTTGGTTTCCCCTGACCGAAATAGGTGTTAAAATTTTATTTTCAGTGAACCTGCGCGTGAAGACTATCGCTTCCGACTTTTCAACGTTTACCCGAATCTTCCACTGGTCATAGAACGCCGCGGCACGGACCATGTGGGCTTTCAGTAACATATTTGCCGCTTGAGCGTTGTGACTATGTGCATACATGGCAGTGTCATCAGCGTATTTGGCCAGTTTAGTATTAGGGAAAACTGGAAAGTCAGAAACGTACAGGTTATACAATTTAGGTGCGAGAACCGACCCTTGCGGGACGCCCGCCCGAATGTCCCGCAGTGTTGACAGTTTGTTGTTCACTCGCACTTGTAGCGATCTGCCCGTCAGATACGAGTGAATCAGTTTCGTTATATATCGCGGAAAATTATATGTGTGCATTTTATATAGTAGACCCGGAATCCAGACCGTGTCGAAAGCCTTCTCAACATCTAAGAGCACCATGGTGGTGTTTTTTCCAAGATTGTATTGCACTTTCACATCGTTAACGATTCGCACGACCTGTTGCACTGTGCTCCGACCCCTCCTGAAGCCAAACTGGTGTTCATCGTCAATATGAAGTTCCTCTTGGGCAGAGTTAAATCTGTCCAGGATGACCTTTTCTACCAATTTTGAGACTGCCGACAACAGCGATATAGGTCGATAACTGCCTGCGTACTTGGCATTTTTGCCTGATTTCAGGATGGGTACGACCACAGCACGCTTCCACTGGCTAGGCCAGTGTTGCAGTCGTAAGATCGCGTTAACAATGTACATGAGTTGAACAACACCTTTCCTTGGAAGATATTTAAGAAGTTTGTTTTCAATACAGTCCTTCCCAGGCGCTTTATTGTTTGGTAAGGTCCTGATAAGCTTTGCTAGTTCAGAGGGTTTGACCATGACTTTTAAAAATTCACGTTCTTAGCTAGATATTACACTATCCGTTGTCAAAATATTAGCTTTGCTAAAATGACGTAGGTCTGGCAGCTCTGGGATCTCACACTATTAGCAAAAATATCAACTTTGAGATACGACGCTGACGTTTAAATTTCACATCTGAACTTTCATTGGCACTAGAAACAACTTTTTCCTGTAATATATTTCCACTCAAAAATCTCAAACTCTTTCTAGGTTGTTTTTGTTGATTTTTTTTTCTTATAAATAACATAAATTCAATGAAATGCTATTCCCAATCAATAGATATTCCTTTATTTAAATTTTTTAAAAGTGCTTAGTGCTTAGTGCTCCTGAAGTTAAAGCACTTTTTCAGAGTGTTTAGTAATCGCGAGCACTCTAGTATTAACAGTGCTTAGTGCTCGAAAAAATAAAGCACTTTTTTGAGTGCTTAGTGCTTAGTGCTCGCGAGCACTTTATAGCAGTGCTCGCCCAGCTCTGGTCGAAGCTACTAAACCAATTCGAAAAATCTCACGTTTACATTTTTCTCTTATTGTTTTGGCCCTTTTCATGCAAAAATAAAAATAGCCCTAAAAACCAAGTAGTCTCCAAATTTTTTTAAAACTACGCAGTCGTACTAAAATCGTCTCCGGAATCAAAAAATGTAAAAATATACAGGGTGTTCTATTTAAAATTTCAAAGTTGGGGTCATTTGCGGGGAAACCGGAAGTGATGGAAAAGTGTCAAATTATGAAAAATTTGTCGTTTTTGGTATATATTACCCCAGCCAAATTTAAGAGTTATATCTTGAAAACTCTGTCTAATGATTCCGTGTCTAATGATAGATTGTAGTACTATCTTAAGTTTACTAAATTTTCGAACATCTAGACCAAGTTCTAGGCAAAACTCTTTATTTTGTCTGCCGACCCCCAGAACTAACGTACAGACATTCTCACAGTTATACAAAATGTGTGATAATTATAATAATCTTCAACACCTGTTTGATATCATCTTCCACTGCACTGTAGCTGCATAAATTAAAGTTTTTCTTATATTTTCTTTTTTTTTTCACTGTTTTTATATGTTACTACATTTCTTTATATATTTGTACTTATTATTAGTACTTATTTGTACTTATCTCCTGCCCTATAATTGGAATGATGTGTTGGGCAGTGTATCGTTAAATAAATATCCAATACGTGCTATACGTATACTTAACATTAATTCATTGGTAGAATTATTATCATTTTTAAAATTTTCTGTTATAAACAATTTACCAACAGGGAAGAAATTGCACTCTTGGAGATTGAAAACAAAGTACAAAAAATTTCAAATAAAAAAGTTTCCTCTTATTTTTATTTCTTCCCCATATACTTGGTATCTATTTAGAAAGATAAAAAGTTTTCCGCTTGCTATATTTACCTCTGCAAATTCTCGCATTTTATCGACATAGTCTTAGAAAAAAAATTATATTTTCTACATTTATTAAAATTTGGCCCACATACTAGAGGTAAGAGAAAACCAGATGGCAAAAGACGAAGAGAATGCCCTCAAAAACGTTGTGCTGATATCAAGACGCTGATGGGAAACGTTTTGGAGAAGTCGTGCGCTTAAGAGGCAACAGCGACAAATGCCGTAATGCTATCAGGCGTACCATACAGCAAAAGCCGACCAATTAGGATACTGCACGGTTCATAAAACATCTGTCAAGATATTGTGAATAAGAAGAAGTGAAAAAGAAAGAGAACACTGTGTTGCATGTTTATATTTTTTGGTATTATAATCATACCTATATATGTGAGGTAATTGAAAATACGCGTGATATAAACAACTGTATACACCAATAAGTTTACAATCACTTTGATTTATGATTATTAATGATTTAATTTACGACTCATAAATAATTAATTGCTATCTACTTATAATTTTTAATAATTACAACAATTGTTTTGTTATTAAACATCATTAATAAATTATGAATTACTACACGCTTTAAATTATAAATTATTAATTGTGAATCCATCAGTTAGTAGCTGAACTAATTTATTATTAAATTATTTTGGTTTTGAATTAATTAATATACGAAACTTGCAAACAAAGTCTAAAACCCCAAAAGTGCAAGGATAACGACAAAACATGTCTACCCCCCCGTTTTCGAGGACGGCCAACGCGATGGTGATACTCACGCGGTCCCTTCCCCTCTCGAACTACCCCTAAACGCAAAAAAACACAATTTTTCTTCCATTTTTCGTTGTTAGGCATGCAAGGACTTGTTGGATCGGGTTTTTTTTTGAGGAAACTCAATATGTCCTGTAAAATTTCGCAACCAGATAACCTGACGATCCTCGGGGGTTGAAACCATCCGTTAGGATGTCTGATTGCGAAATGTTACAGGACATATTGAGTTTCCTAAAAAAAAACGATCCAAAAAGGGTGGTTTTATGCATTTGGCCGTAATTGTTTGGGGTGGGAAGCTAAATAATATCAGCATCGTGTTCCCCAATTTTCGGCGCGTTTGGATGTTTTTTGCATGCTCCGGTATTGAGGGAGGGGGTGGTTTCAACTCCCGGGGGTCGTTAGGATATCTGGTTGCGAAATTTTGCAGGACATATTGAGTTTCCTCAAAAAAAAACCTATCCTACAAGTCCTCGCATGCCTAACCTCGAAAAATAGAAGAAAAGGGTGGTTTTTTGCGTTTGGGGGTAGTTCGAGAGAGGTAGGGACCGCCATCGTGTTGACCGACCTCGAAAACGGGGGGTAGACATATTTTGTCGCTACCCTTGCACTTTTGGGGTTTTTGCAACTTTCGCAAGGGCTATAATGCACACATTACAGTAATAGTACAGAGCCTATGGAAGATTCCTAGTTAAATCAAAATTAATTACAAACCGCCTGAATTTTTGCACTTTTTTTACGTGAAAGAACAAGGGGATTACACAAATACCGAGAAGGAGACACCCGATTTACTTCTAGAGACCACCTCGCGGGCAGTATAACCATCCCATAAATCAGAAGCAGTCCCTCCGAAGATATACCGATAAATCAAAGGAGGACTGGAAAATTGCTAACAGTATTGTTAACAAAACAATGTTTGAATCGGAAATCAATTATTTTAAAGCATCCAAGTCACCAGGACTGGACGAAATATTTCCAGCATAACTTCAACTCTGAATGGACATCCTTTCAACACCGCCATGCACAATATTCGGAGTTCGATTGGCCCTGGCTTATGTAGCAACTGGTTGGCGAGAGACAAAGGTGGTATTTTTACCAAAACCAGGGCGTGATATCTGCACCTAGGCCAAATCCTTCCGACCCATTGGCCTAATATCCTTTCTTCTAAAAACCTTGGAGAAATTGATTAATAGACATACCATAAGATGAGCACAAAACCTTTACATCGAAAGATTTTTTTTCACTTTTTTTATGTTCTGCATCCGAGCGGAATGTAAACTTTTCAGGATATTATTCTATACACTTTAAGGAACTCATTTAAAAAAATTATTCAGTTTGAAGGTTTCACTATAAAATGTTCTCTGTCGTCTGAGCTTCTACATGAGGACCGGTACGTCGCGTCGTGAGACTGACAGAAAGTTGTATAACTTATATATAGTTGAACTCATATTGAACTCCGTTCTGTGAATGATATAATCACGATAAAGAACTTTAAAGCTAATCACAAGAGTTCTAAAATTTTAAAAGTGTATTTCAATATAATTGCAAGTCAGCCATAAAAAGCCAAAAATGTTTTAATCAATTTCTAGGGCAGTTGTGTGAATCTTTTCTACCATATCGATTGTTAGCGCACGCTCTCCATTGTATGGTAGCATCAAAAACTCTCTAGAAGACTTAAAGAGGATGAAAAAAAGGAGGACTGGACCTTGCCCTACTTGGGGAAGGCGATTCAGTTCAAATTATATAATTTATTAGATAGGATATTGCACAATTCTCATGTACTTATTTTAAACCTAATCAATAAATGGTATTTGAACGTTTGCCTTTTATTGATCGAATGACTTGTAAGTCTTATCTCTGGAGGGTTTTCATTTGAATTGAGTAAATCGGGTGTCTCAGGACCCCACAAGTTTGAATCTCAATACCCCGGTCACATTACGGAAGCTCGAGAAGGATATTTTTAAGAAGACAATTCAGAGATCTTTAAACAAAAAATCCATCACCATTAGGTAAATAAGAAAAAGTGAATCAAAAACAATTTTTACAGAGAGCGTCGTTAATAATCTACGGTAGTGCAGCCTTGGCCTATTTTTTAGCTATCAAATATCTTTTACATCTTATTGAACCCGCTTGGAGTGGAAGACCACACACGCCTGGCGCCCTTAATAAATAAATTGGTGTCGTCTCACTCAGACACCAAGTTCATCTACATAGTCGTGGATAGTGAGGCACTGCTAGCTACATACAGGCTGAAAACAAAAGTATAGGGGACTATTCCAATGATAAGGTACCATGCCGAGATATTTCGACATGCAGTCAGATAGAATCAGCACAAGCCATAACTTCACAAAAATCTTCAGGAGAAATAAACAATTTTGACACTGTATACATTAATGTATCTTGCAACTGTCCAGAGCAATTTGTCAAAGCATTCTACAAGTTTGCGGCACTTTTGACATTTATACCTTCAAATATCTGGTGTATTTATATTTGTTCCCGACCTAATTTGTTGCAAATTTAATGCATCCCTTCATTGAACATTGACTAATTTGCAGGATTTTCGCGATTTCTCACATTTTCAACATGTACCATGAATCGGAGATGGCTGCAAAATAAACTTTATTAGTTTTATTTCTTATCCTGACACTAAGATGTTCGAAGGCTGAGAATATTGTTAATTAATTGTCTTTAAAACGGACTATTTAGCGTTTAAATATTCTGGACACGTTATAGTGGAGTCAAATTAGGACTAAAAAATTCGCAATGTGAATGGGCCTTTCCCGCATGACTGAATTTTACTATTTCACCACGACCAAACCATATAATAAACTATAATATAATTTTATATTAATTTAGTTTCTTGCAATTTTGTATGTTCTACCAAATATTTACTTTACTAAATCAGTTTTATTTCACTTAATTTGAAACATGAGTTCTAAGGCGCGAGCTTGCAACGTCAGTCTGATTAGACCAATAAAAAGTCGTATTTTTAAAGGGAGTTGTCTATTGCCAGGTGTACGTCTTTTCATGTGAACATCGTATTTCCGATATCAACTGTCTAGTTTGAATAGACCATTTTTTTTCATTACAATGTACTCTTCGTTAACCTGATGCTAAATAAAAACAAAAATTCTGTCAACCTTTCACTGTCTGAGTCTAAAATCAATATATCATGTTTATATTCTCTATTTTTGATCGTATCGTTTTGGTTCACATATGGTATAATATCAGTATCATCTGGCAACGCTGTACTGAAATGCTCAAATCATATTCGATAACCTCACTTTCTATTGTTTATGTTTGATACGATATTTACGTAATTTTATTTTATAATTAGAAAATGCCACTTACAAGGGTTTGTTTTGTACCAGTGTGTCCAATCACTAGTGAAAATACTACCAAGTTATTTTTGCGCGTCCCAACAAATTTAAAAATTCGAAAATTGTGGTGGAAAGTTGCAAAAGTTCCTGGTGTTGTTTATACTGCTCCTGGATTTTTCTGTTGTGAAGATCATTTTAACGTATGTGTATATTGTTACTAACTTCCTTTTAGTGGGCTTGATTTTATACTTTATTTGTCTCTTTAGATTGAAATCACAACCACAAAGCAACCACTCTGGTTGCTTTGTGATCACAACATTTACGTTTACGCAATGTCAATCGGGATTATAAACGGACGTTCTCAATTAAACGTTAGCATTTTACTTTACGAGATTCTATTGGTGGTTCCTAATAAATGTACTTCAGGCACCAATAGAATTGCAAGATATGGAAAACAGAATGCAAGTGAGATGGTTTGGGAACTTGGTTTGAGAATGCACCTTTATAGCTAAATCTGGCAGCGGTTTAAGATCATATTTGATTGGTGTGGTTATGATGACGTCACATTGCCGCCCGAAGGCTATCGTTTAAATCTGCTGTTGATTTAGGTAATATTTGAATATTTTCTGTAGTATTTTATGCGTTCAGAAAAAAAATTAAAATTCATTTTTAGTAATATTTTGATATGATCTTTCCAATAACACAATAAAAAAAAATAGCGGGAAAGGCCCATTGTTATTATTATTTAAAAAAAATTGAATATTGCAAAATTATGCGTTTCTAAACAAATCACTGTTCCTTCAAAAATAATGGATAATATTCAATGAAATTTTGAAGAAATATAGCTATTCTAAAGTACAATCACCACTTAAAATTTCAAATCAAAATGATTACTAAAACGGCTCAAATATAATAATAATAATAATAATAATACCAAGAAATGTGCTCAAATTTTAGCTTTTTATTTGAGATCACAAAGAGAGATTTTTTTTTTAAATTTAAACCCTTTTTATTGCAGTTGTTTATAATTTTCGTTACAAACAAATTGTGGTTATAAACAAATTCAAATAACTCGCTGTGTTTCTTTTATGAAATCAAATACGGTAAAAGGGTAATAAAAGCCAACTTTGAAAAAAAAAATGCTCTATTTGCATTTGGAGCTGAGATAGGTTAGTTTTTACGTTTAGGTCACTTATAAATAAACAAATCGATATTTCTTGTTGAAATTTGGACTGACAATTCTTCAATGTCTATTATTTTGTCTCTACTACTTGAAAATATTCCAAAGCTACAATTGTTAAAAGATACTGTATAGAGGCCTGAAAGTGGAGTCTTTAGCGATTTTATTAGAGATTCGAAAATCACCAAATATGTCTAAAAGTTATATTATGTTTTTACAAACCGGACTTTCGTTACTAAATAGCCCAGTGGGTAAGGCGACTAGCATTTTTATTCAAGATGTCGACGTTTCGGGTTCAAATCCTGCTCGCGAAATACATTTTTTTTTACTGTACCAGTAATATTAAAAGTTTTACAAAGCCCTATACATGAACATAAGGGCAGTTGTTCAAATTAAGTTGGTTTACCATTTTCGTGACAAAAATTTAAAAAGTTATAAAAAAATTGAACATTTATGTTCTCAAAGACGCTTTATTCGATGTTATTTTAACAATTGTAGCTTTGGATTACCTTCAAATAGCAGAAACAAATAAATAAGCACCGGAGAATAACCAGCCCAATTTCCAAGAAGAAATATCGATTTATTTATTTATAAGTGGCCTAAACGTAAAAACTAACGTATCTCAGCTCCAAATGCAAGTAGAGCATTATTTTTTTTCCAATGTTGGCTTTCTTAATCTACTTTCATTACTCATTTACCGCTTTTGATTTTATAAAAGAAAACAGAGAGTTACTTGAATTTGTTTATAACTATTTCGAAAACTATAAACAACTGCAATAAAATGGGTTTAAATTTAAAAAAAAATGTTTTTTTCCGTAATCTTAAAGTACTTACAGAATGTTATAATTTGAGCCATCGTACACATTTCTTGGTCTTGATGGTAGGATTTCACAAGGGTGCAAAGTTTTAGCAACAATTTTACATTTGAGCCGTTTTAATAATCATTTTGATTTGAAATTTTAAGTGGTGATTGTACGTTATAAGAGCTATATTTTTTAGTTTCATTGAATATTTCACATTATTTTTGAAAGACCAGTGATTTGTTTAAAAACGCATAATTTTGCAATGTTCAATTTTTTTTTAAATAATAATAATAATTTGAATAAATTATATATAGTTTATGTACTTTTATTACACAGCTCAAAACGAAAATTTTCCTTATTTTTATTGTATTCCATAGGACTTATAGATTTCGAGATATTCAAAGAAAACCGATAGAAAAAAATCTAAAAAATTAAATTGTTCAAATAAACAATACGCCGACCTCGCAGAAACTGCAACACTGAGCTGTGAACTTAAGTTGACCCCCTTAACACGTTAAAACAGAAAAACTGCCTTGACCAGACAATTCACATTAAAATTCTAATTTGACTCCACTATTACGTATACATGATTTATTATAAAATAAGTGTTTCAAGTAAATTAAATATGACAAGATTACGCTGAGCTGACGTGAATAAACACAGGATAAAAGATACTGCAATTTGTGTCCTGTAAAGCGACATACTTAACGTCGCTACCGGCCCATAAATTATAATTATAAGTATGTGCAATAAGCAGCGCCACGGTGCTTATGGCAAATTCAATGTCGAGTACATTTAAAGAAAGTGTCTTACTGTTTTTGATGCTCGCAGAGCATTAGTATATCCAGCGACGGTCTTAACGTGTTTCTTGGTGGAGCGATATCGTATATTGCCCCCTTTATTAGATCATTTTATTGTTATGAAAATATCAGTAAATACGCATATATAATATTTCCTAACACAAAATCTAAGATAACATTTTTTTTAACTTAAAAACAAAACAAAACATTGATCTGCAAGTACTGCAAATGTCAAAAAAACTATATATATATTTAGTTCTTTCCAGAAAGAACAAATAGATAATTTTAATCTTATAAAATAAGCGTGAAATATACAGTGGCGTACCCAACTTTTTGGGTGGTGGGGGCAGTCCGTTTAAAAGACGGTGTGGTGCAAATAAAAGGACATTTGGAAGTGTCTTCCAGGTCTAATCTAACCCCCTTATACAGATCGTTTGAAGATAAGCGCGTTCGAAAACGAAAACCCATATAAAATTGAAATACTATATCACGCACAATGACTGGGTATCCTGAAATTTGACAGTTTTTAAAATTTTTCTCAGTGGTTTCATCACTGATCCCAAAATTTGACTCCAGATTCGTGATCAGCGGAAAAAATTACTCGATAAAGGTATATGCAGACCATTGGAACACGCTATGCGTTCATGAAAAAACGCGACAACCATGAAAAAAACCGATTTTTGATAGTTTTTTTGATTTTTCTCAGTATTTTCATCACTGACTTTCAAATTTGACTCAACATTTGTGATCAGCGGAAAAAATTACTCAAAAAAGGTGTACGCAGGCCATCGTAACACGCTATGTATTCATGAAAAAAAACGTGATATCCATAAAAAAACATAGTATCCGTGAAAAACGCGATTTTTTACGGTTTTTCTTATTTTCCTCAACATTTTGACAATTAGCCCTGGGTTCTAACAATATATTCGAGGTCAGTGGAGCAAAAAAACATAAGAAAAATACATACCGCCTAGCCGAACACGCCACATGCATATTTTACCACCCAAAAAACCATAAAAAATCATAAAAAACGCATTTTTTTTAGTTTTTCGGGTTTTGCTGTGTAATATGCACATTAACCCCCCATTCTAACTTCAGGTTCATAATCAGTGGGAAATAATATAAAAGAAAAGTATATTCAGATGTCCAGTTCAAATAACTTTTTTTTTGTGGGCCTGTGTAATTGATGAGAGGGGAGGGGGGGGCGTAAGATGGAGAAAAATTTTTGGTGAGCAGGGGCGTAAAATGACAAAAAATGTTATAAGCATTAATAAAACTCCTTGATTTTTCAAAACAGTGGCGCCATATCATGGGGGGGGGGGGTCAAACTGCCCCCCTAGCTCCCTAGCTCCACTGGAAATGTACATTCCAATGAATTTTGATTTTTCTGAATCGCTGCAGATAGATAAAATTATGCGAAATGAAAGTTGCTTATTTTAGTTAAAAAGCTGTCATTTGTATATTTTTTTTATTAATCGACTTCACTATTAGAGATTATGCTTACGCTTTTGACGCGCTATCCTTTGACGATTATTTTTAAAATCTACCGGACCGGTAGAAATTGTAGAGTGTGTCTTTAAAAAAGGCGAAAAGGTCCTATCATTATGATAGGACCTTCCGTCAGTTTTGCCAATCTTTTAAATTTCCTCATATGCTGATATCTTTAAGAATATACGAGGGCATCTCATTAGGTAGTTTTCAACATAGCTTTGTAAAGGGTGGGTCGACAATTATTTTACTTTCCATCACTCAATTTATATCTGAGGCTATTGATGCGGGCAAGCAAGTTATTAACAAGCCTTTGGCAGGCTTGACTACAGCTTGACCGTTAACTTTTCTGTTATCCTCTTGTTTAACCGGAAAGAATTAATACCTAGAATACCGTGACTTTAAGCACGATCAATTTCTAGCTACATCTGGAGTGCCCCAAGGCTTAATACTGGGGCCTCTATTATTTATCTTATTTCACCATTTTTAGTTTTGATTTTATTATATTAAAATCATAATCAGCGGGTTCCCCGTATACATTTTTCCTTAATTTTATTACTATAACAATTTCAAAATAATTTTATTTAAAATATTAAAAGGTTTTTCGTGTAATTTGGCTTGTCGGCGTGAAATTTTTACAAGTTTGTACGTTATTGTTTTGTTGTTCTGATAGGATACCTTTTTCTCTTTGGTCATGGAATTTTGTCGCCTTCCTTGGTCCTGCACTTGGAGCGGGACCCTTGTCATCATATGGTAAAGCCGGCCCTGAGCACATCCTCAGAAAACGTGTCAAAGTAGCACGTAATATTTTATGCCCGAGATAAGTTACTATTAGATTATATACTTTCACAGTTTTATCATGTTTGGTTTGTTTTTCTGTACAAATATAGAAAGCTAGAATCAAGGAAATAACTCATATTTATGTATGCAGGTATTTAATATTTATTCAATTGCATTGATTGCTCACTGTAAATTACGTAAATTAGATGTAGGACATAGGTAAGAGATTTTTAATCAACATAAAAAATACAGTTGTAATAGGGATGCCCCACTTTTTCTTAATTTACCTAATCAATAGTATTTGCAAATCCAATAGACTAGTGCAATTAGACAGTCTTTAGACAGATTTTGTTTAAAAGATTAGAAAAAAAATTGTTGAAATTTCGAGAATGGTGTTTTTTTGACCTTTCACCGCTTAGGTAGCGAAAACGGTAACAAATACGACAAAAATGTACTTTTTTGTAGAATACCGAAATTACTACAAAAAGCCCCAAGAGCATCTGTTATTGTTTAAGACTTACAGTTTAGGGTGGGCCGAAAAACACGAAAATTTGAATTTGCAGATGGGCTAGTTCAGTGGCGCAGCCAGAAAATTAATCTGGGGGGGGGGGGGGCAATAGAACCGGCCTCCCCAGAGGATGAGAACAATTTTTCAGAAAATGGTTGAAAACGGATGGGTATGTAGATTCCTCTATTAGATAATATTGGCATTAATTACAAAATATTTATTTCAAGGAATAATTTAGATACTGCTTTGTAATGCTTCTTTATTTTTTGGCTCACGGAAGATGGCTTGGGGGGGACCCGAGCCCCTGGCTGCGCCCATGGGCTAGTTTATAATTTGCTATTGTATCTAAAACTAATTCGGATTTTTAGCCAAATCGGTTAATATCTAGCCCCCACGGCCTTGAAAATGTCCGATTTCGATTTTTAACATCTTTCAAATTGATATTTGAATTTTTTTTCTGACTCTTTATTAATGTCTAAACGCGTGTGGCAAAAGTTTTCCAAATAAAGTAATTTTCAGTTCCTGGGAAATTAGAAATTTGTCACTAAAACGTAGAATTTGACGAAAATAAGGTTTTTTGTATAAAATTTCTAATTTCCCTGGAACTGAAAAATATTTTATTCGGAAAACTTTTGCTATACGCGTTTAGACATTAATAAAGAGTCGTAATCAAATTTCAAATGTCAATTTGAAAAGCGTTAAAAATCGAAAAATTTTCCTTTTCCTTCATTTTCAAGACCATGGGGGCCCGGCTAGATATTAACCGATTTAGCTAAAAATTTACCCGAATTAGTTTTCGATACATAGTAACCTATCAGAAACTAGCCCATCTGCAAATTCAAATTTTCGTGTTTTTCGGCCCACCCTACTACAGGTGCCCTCGAGCAAGAGTAAAAATGATCGTTTTTCGCGCTGTTCGCCAAACGGAGCAGGCGGCGCCGACTGAATTAATGATTGAAAAAAAAAATTAAGGAAAAAACGAGAAAGTCATGGAGCTTTTAAATCGCATACATAATTTTTTGGCCAAGTTCGATATTTCGAATTTCGGCGATGCTAATTGTAAACTATGCACTATTAAGGTGTTCTGTATTATTTCTGGCTTTGAAACTATTGAATTTTTTATGTTCATCATTTCTTGAAAAATTCATCTCAAATAGTTATTTTGTATATTCACTCCAAACTGTGTTCCATTAAAAAAGCGTATTCTTTAATTTGTTTTTATTTTTTATGTATCTCGCATATTTCATAATTCTAGTTTTTATATATCTTTTTGTTTGACCAACATTTACTGGTGTTATTTACTAAATTGAAATATGACTTAAAACCAGTTGGTACATTTCTATCCAACGTGTATTTTCCAGTCAATTTTACGTCATAATCATAATAATCATCTTCTACCAAATCGAGTTAGAGCTAATTTTAAAGAAAATGTTTGCTGGATATCCCCAAAACGTCTATCCAGCATTATAATTGTTTTAATTAAAAGTATTGTAGGGATACATTTTTCAACGCCGTGCATTACATTTTATAAACGTTTCACAAATACGTTTATGTTGTTTGATTCGTTCACTGCCCAATAAACAAATTTGTTTTATAATTGTCATTTCTACAACAATTTTGTTTTACTGCTATTTTATTACATTTATAAAATTGCAATAAAACAAAAGAGTTCTATAACATTTAAATTTTGCCTGTTGGGATGTAGTCCAGTGTTTGACGGTTCCACCTGGGGGTGGATGCCTCCCCTTCTTGGAGGTGTAAATTATTACATTCAAAATAACCGCAGAAATCGATAGAGGAATAAATTCTGAGTAAAAAGTGTTCTATAAAGTTTTTTCGATGAGTCAATAGTTTTTGAGTTAATCGTGATTGAAAATGTTGATTTTTCATCTAAAAAATGCATGTTTTGGAACGATTTTTCGAGAAAAACTTGAAAACCTTACGTTTTATCAAAAAAACTATTATACGCAAAAATGAAGTTTATAAAATAGCAAATCGATTGTATTTTTCTTTATTTCTGTAGATGTAATACGAACCGAGTTATGGCTCGTTGAAAGTGGATTTTTGTTCGTCGAAAACTGAATTCGAACCTTTCAACGTTAAATAACGGAAAATTTTTAGAGAAAAACATACAAGACGTTTTTAAAAGTACGTGAAGAAACCTTTAAAATGAGTAATTTGGTAAAAGTCGTTAGCATAAAAACTAACGTAGTTATGATGGAAATTAAATGGTTGTCTCGTTCTTTCGGAGAAAAAATCAGCTATGAAACCAATGGCTTCACCGCAAGAATTGAAATTGAACATAATCCATTTACGATTTACTTTATTTAAGTACTGATAATATGTTCTAGAAGTTTGATCGGTTTGAGATGCCTAGATTTGAAAAAAGTTTGATTCAAATTTGAAATGATTTTTGAAATTTCTTTAAAAAAATTTTCGATCTTATAGAAAACCGATTTAAGATATTGGAGTGGAGATATTTTATGATAGTATTTCAGAGCTGGAAGAAATTTTAGAAGCCGGTAGGTACTGCACAATATTACTCTACGGAGCTGCTAAGGAGATACAGTAAAAAAAATTGAGTCGTGTCGAAGACTTATCAGTGTTTATCGAGCAGATACGCTATGATTATTTTATTAAGGCTACCAGTAAAAACAGTGCTGTGAGATCACCATCCTTTGTTCCGACTTCTGAATGAGCACATTAAGAGAGTTTATTTACATGATGTGGCTTGGGAACAAAAATATTCGTCCAACTGATTGGGGATGGATTAATAATGAAGGATTTTTACTACCAATCAAAATGCTGGATATGCCTGCACCGGAAGAAATTCTCAAAATGATATTTTGTAATTGCAAAAAAGGATGCGGCGGAGCTTGTAGCTGCCGAAATGTTGGACTTTTTTGTAACGCAACATGCGGAACATGCTCCGGTGACAACTGTCAAAATGTCCTCCAATTACAGACCAAGAGAAGAAGGTCGATAGTGATGATAGTTCTTCTGATGATCCATAGATTTCCAGTAATAAAACATGCTATTATAACGTAAATAAAATTTTTATTTTTCCCCTTTAAACTTATTCAGTAATTTCAGTTTTTAATTTTAAGTAAATATGGTAGTTAATTTTATCACGAGGGCGGTTTGTAATGGATGAAACGTTGCAATAAATCATAAATTGTATTATAAACAGTGACGGGATTTTAATTCATTATAAATGAATCATTCAAATATTCCAAGCTGTTGAAAACTAATTTTTTAAAAAATTTCGTCATGAGGGGTGGTTTTAAAGGGTTGAAACGTTGTAACACATCATAAATTATATTCCAGGACATGAAATAACGTTTATTTTACATATTTAAACATGATTTCAATCTATGTATCTCTTAAATCTATGTTTTTACATTTTTTCTCAGAGGGGTAGTTTTCATCACCCAAAAACAAAAAGCACACATCAGGAACATATAACTTTTGAAGAGGAAGGTTAGATAAGCTTAATTACAAATTTTCATCAAAATTGATGTTGTCCAAAAGAATTCTATTTTTACCATCAAACACTGGATTAATGGTTTTGATATAATAATCCAAACTGTCTTGAATGACGTTGTTTATTAGTTCTTTTAGAGCTTCCAATATATATATATTTTTTGGAAGTTTCATGACTAACTGAGATATTTCCTTCAGATTGGATCAACTTTTCTTTCAATGAGAGATTGTTTTGTTTTAGTTCTGAGTTTAGTTCCTTGAGTATTTCACTTTCAGTTTTTAGGCCATCTGTTATAGTCTTACCCTCAGCTCTTCTCCAGGTGTCTCATTATTTGTCAAGTTTTGTCCCAGTTTTGCTTTCAAGAGTTTGTTACTATTTCCTAAAATCTCGCTTAGTGGTTTATGATCAGCGTATTTTATATAAATAACAAGTCAAAAGTAAAAATTAAAAAAAAACTATACCATACCCCATGTGGGTTTCGAACCTGGGACCCTTGGATTCCGAGTCAAAAGCGTAAGAACTACCTAACACGTAAAAAAAATGTAAAAAATATAAATTTTTATAAAAACATAGGTAAAAATCAAAAAAAAAATCTCAAATTTAAATCATTAATAATATTTTTATTTACTGATCGATTTTGTTCAAAAACAATAGGATTCTTCCCTTGGCTAACACTAATTTACTTTCCAAATTTCAGTACAATCGGACTTTTCTTTCTTAAGTTATCGTGCTTACAAGAAACGTGACGGACGGACAGACGGACGGACGGACGGACGGACATTTTGAAAGTTGTTCAGAATTCGTTCACTAACATAATGATATGAAATTTTTTTCTCTACGAGCAATATTTACTGATTTAGAAATGTGCCGATCAAATACAATATACTCTTCGTTTTTGCGAAGAGTGTAATAATTAACACTGTCAGTAAATGTATGAAGTCTATGCTAATAATTATTAATTTAACGTGTGTGAGAGTTTATTTAAAACGTCTTTTGAATCAAAATTTTCTACCTGTAGTGGAAATTTAGTAGATCATAAATATAATAAAAACATAAAATCTTAAAGTGATAAGATTATTATTATACTAAAATCATTTTTAAACCATTGGAATATATATTTCACGCATTTTATAAGTTCTGATGTTCATTCGACTATTATGAACGATTTTATATCAAAGACTAAAACTAAAGTAAAAGTAAAATTTAGGTTAATGATATTACCAAAATAAAAGTAAAAGAAATTATAAAGCTTATGATACGATTTACTTATAAAGTTTATTAGTGGTTTATGACCAACATATTTTGTACAAATAATTAATACATAATACAGATATGGAGTCTTTGCTAATTGTTGATTTAACGTATATGACTTACCTATATTGACAGTTTATTTAAAATGCCTTTTAAATCAAGATTTTCTACCTTTAGTGGAAATTTAGTAGATAACAAATATAATAAAAACGCAAAATCGTATCATAAACTTATAATAATTATACCCAAATTTTTATATCACTGGAACGTATATTTCACGTATTTTATACGAGCCAGTGTTTACTGGGTATGTTCATCGTAATTAATTGAATATTACTTGTATTCAAATTCTTCCAGCTACACAGCTTCACTATATAGGTTATTGGTTTAACTATCCACGATACTTTGTTGATAATTCACTCTTGATATCTGCCGGTCGTGAGGATAAACTCATGACCTCGGTTTGTGAAGCGCCAACAGCACACTCTGAGGTATCACTTTACATGTCACACGTTTAAATACCTCGTGCGCCTAAGTGGGTCGTTATTACAAGTACTTAAAGCTTCATTTCAAACTTGCATCCTATTTGCTTACATCGATTTGGAATGCAAAAAAACTTAAACTACGACTTAGATAACTCGACATGTTAATGTGATCAGCTTTCTTGTAATATACGAAGATGTCCGCACTTCAGTATGCAGCCATAACAATTAAAGGTCGTTAGGGTTCCTCGAATAAATATCCCATCTAACTGTTGCCAAAGCCATTATCAATAAAGTTAAAATAGCAATAAGGAATAAATCGTGTATTTTTCCTGTACGCCAAGGCGTATCACGTAAGAAATACGGTACCATTTGAAGAACGTTGTTCACATCTCCCCGTAAAGAATGCGAATAGATCGCATCAATATTGTTTATAATCAACAAAAGTGATTTCCGAAGAGTGGTTCCGTGAGTACGTGAACATCATTTCCATTATTCTATCTATGTACTTGTATTGAAATATTCTTTTCTGACACGACATTCACCTCCGTTAAGTGCAATACAATTGCGGTGAAATAAATAAAAGTCACTTTGTGAATTCTGAACGCGTAAGTGAATAGGAATAAAGTGTAAGAAGATGCAGTATGCGGAAGAAGACATACACGAATCGCATTTAACACGTGTAGTGCGCTGTTTTTTAATTAATATGTATATACTAGGTGGTCTAGCCTCATGACAAACTTTGTAGATGAAAGCCGAGGTGATTTTATATTTTTTATTTACATAGTTCTACATAAACAAAAATTCAAAAATCGGTCTCGCAGTTTTCGTTTACAGCATGGTATACAGACGATCTTTAAAGCTCCGCTTTAAGTGTGATATAAACAGTGAAAGATGTACCTTCAGAGACGTAGCTAGGCTACATGGGGTGACATACATTTTTGGGGCTCCTATAGACAATAGTGAAAGAAAAAAAAAGATATGAAAAAGAGTGACCCCAAAAATCGCCCATTTTCTAGCTTTCGAATTTTGTTTCAAACTAAGTGCTAAATTATTGTTAATAATGAGAACATCCTGAATACGAAATTTTAAGACGAGCATAAGTTTGGTTTTTGAGATATAAGGGATTGAAGTTGTAATATGCGTGATGCTCTCAAAAAATACACAGCCCCACAAAACATGAATACTCATCAGCTATGGCAGAGCAATCAAGATATTCTTAGTATTTTTCGACGCAGAATTCATATCTAATATCGACAAATCCGCATATCCATTGATTAATTCAGGAGGGCCAAAAGCATCCCCTATATAAGAATGAAAATAGGAAAAAATGATGCTATTGAGTTATAGAGCTTCCATGAACAGAAATATAGTATAAGTCTATTGGCTGAATGCATGAATGAAGGTGTTGACTAGGGCTTATACAAAGTAATTGATACGCACCCTTAAGAGGGTAAAAACTACCCCAATATTATACAAAATTCCATAAAAGCGTTAACAACTAGCGAAAAAACTTGAACCCTCTAAGCTTTATTAATAGGAATGAACCATAAATCAGTTATGACCTAGTTCACGAAAACAACCCATCACAGGGTGCAAAACTACCCCTTCATCTTGAATTATGAACTTGTGTCTGGATCTGGAACGATAACCAATATTCCCACAATAGTTTTTTTACACACCTATGAAGGTGTGGCCAGTGCACATTACCTTTCATTCCACAGGGAAATTAAAATAATAAATTTAACTAAACTCGAAACAATTAAACAAAGTGAAACTAAGCAAACAAGTAATCAAAATGAGTGATAATGAGGGTTCAGTAGACAGCCCCGATGAAGAGGGGCAACAAAATACTGTCAGTGATGGGGGCCATGAGGTTCGCCCTGGCGCGTCTACCATGTTTGGCGCGTTGCACCCCATCCTGACAGGAACTTCGCACATCGATTCAAACCTACAAAGATTTGAAGAGGGTCAGCGCTACACTGTCAGCGGTGGGGGCCATGAGATTCGTCCTGGCGCGTCTACCATGTTGGGCGCGCTGCACCCCATCCTGACAAATAAATCGAACATCAACGCAAGCTTGCCCGGGTCGACGTCGCGGGCTGCACCATCAACGATGGAGCCCCCAGGCTCCCCTGTAGACTCAAGGCCGTCGCCTTTCACGATCGAAGAGCTTGCTGCCACTATCAGTAACATGCAAGCCGCCATGCAACAACTCCTCGTAACACAGAACAGAACCTTAAATCCAACTGAAACGAACTCGTGCACAACAACCATTAACCAAGATGGAGGTCAAATTAACCATCCACGAGAAAACAACGCACGTTTATATGTATAAGCGATCTCGTCGTCAGAATATTACATTAAAATAAATTCTGTCACAAGGATAATAAAGGGCACTCTCCATAAAATTAATGCCCTAATGGTCTATTTTCAAACTTCAAGTGAATTTTATAAGAAGGTGGGGATGCGAGGGGGTGAATATCAGAGACATCGCAATCGCCGTATCACATTAGCGAAAATCCTGTAGCAAGGGTTTTCAAGAGTGCTCTTTAGGAATGTCATGGCCTCGTGATTCTTTCTCATCGGTCTAGAGAAATTCACAGGGGTTAGTGGGTGGAAATCTGAGCAATTTTATAAACATTATATTGTATATAAATCTGACATCTGATAGCATCACGCATATCACAATCTTTCCCGAACGCCATAGTCTATAAGTCCGTTTTTAACCCCCAAGTGGATTTTATGAGGGGATAAGGGTGCGAAGGATGAATATCGGAGCAATCTCGTAATCGCTGCATTACATAAAAAAGATACTGATGTAGTGGTTTCCAAGAGTGCTTTTCTCTTATGTCAGGGCCTCTTGATTTCTTTTCATCCCCCAAATGATCCCGATGGGGGTCAGGGGATGAAGACCCACAATAAGTTTTCATCCCATTCTCTTACCCCGTCGTAGGTGTGTCATAAAATAGTTCTAATTCTATTTATCGTCCCACATTCATACCTGCTGTAATCAAAATGCGATATCTGGTAATTGACTATTTTTTCCCTGACTCAAGTTCATAATTCAAGATGAGGGGTAGTTTCTTACCGTATCATGGATTGTTTTCGTGTACTAGGTCGTAACAGATTTATGGTTCATTTCTATTAATAAAGTTTAGAGGGTTCAAGCTTTTTCGCCGGTTATTGGAGCTTTTATGCAGTTTTGTACAATATTGGGGTAGTTTTCACCCTCTTAAGGGTGTGTCTCAATTACTTTGTGTAAGCCGTAGTCAACAACTTCGTTCATGCATTCATCCAATAGACTTATACTATATTTCTGTTCATAGAAGCTCTATAACTCAATAGCATCATTTTTTCCTATTTTCTTTTTTATATAGGGGATGCCTTTGGCTCTTGCGAATTAATCAATGGATATACGGATTCGTCGATATTAGATATGAATTCTGCGTCGAAAAATACTAAGAATATCTTAATTGCTCTGCCATAGCTGATGAGTATTCATTTTATGTGGGCCTGTGTATTTTTTGATAGCATCACGCATATCACAACTTTAATCCCTCATATCTCAAAAACCAAACATATGCTCATTTTGAAATTTTGTATTCAAGATGTTCTCATTATTAATAATAATTTAGCACTTAATTGGAAACAAATTTCGAGGGCTAGAAAATAGTCGATTTTTGACCTGTTTTTGGTCACTCTTTAAAAAGAAAAATTGAACCGCCTTCAAAAATCTTCAGAAATATCTGTAAAAAGTAAGAAATAAACTTTCACTCAGTTTTACTAATATCTGCCTACCTATTAGTGGAAAGTAGCAAGTTATCTACCTTATTACCTAATATCAATTTGAAATCGGTGCAAAAATATCTAATTTCAAAAATTCGTTTTGCACCTATTTTAAATTGGTATTAGGTAATAAGGTACAGTTCTTTGTTACTTTCCACTTAATAGGTAGACAGATATTACTAAAACCACTGCCCAAGGAATCACTACTTCCACATCCTTTTCCATCCAGATCTCACAATGAGAAAAATTTGTTTCGGGAACTTTAATAATATAATAATTTATATCGTCTACCTCAAAAACCCATAAAACGATATGCCACATCGGTAGTGGGAGTGGGTGGGGGTAGGGGGTGGTTATGGGGGTGGTTATGGGGGTGGATGAGGAGAAAAAAAATTGAGGCCTTTGGTTCTTGTACACACACTAAATCACAATTTTATTTTTTTCACCCATGGGGTGTGGCTAATGCCAAAAAAATTTTTGAGATCATAGCTTCTCTTATATATACTAAATACCAATTTTATGGACTCTTACTTGCTCGGTTTACCAGTTTACTCCCATTTACCCCAATTTACCCCCCAACCCCCAGAATAAGATCAAAATATAATCTAGTTCCAGATCTCGTTCAAATACAAAAGCGCACCAAATTGCAAGTCAATATTTTAAACGGTTTCAGAGTAATTGTGCGTACAAAAAAGACAGACAGAAAATTTTTTTTGCTCAAACTTAAAATCTCGACATTTCATGACATTCTAAGCCTATTTGAACAATAAAAATTAAAAAAAAAAATGTCGTTACTATACTTCTACTGGATGTGGAAGTAACTTTTTAGAGATTTTTTTTGAAGGTTTTTTTGCTAAAAACCTGGGGCTTCGGGCAACTGCCCGAATTGCTCGTGAATAGTTACGCCTCTGTGTACCTATCTAAAATACGTTGATAAACTTTGGTAAATTAACCATAACGACAAAATTCAATGAAAATACGGCTATCCATGATATAAATCTGTGATATTTTTATATAAAAAACTAGTGATAAAATTAATGGAAAGAAACAAAATATAAAAAGCAGTCTTTCTTGTTTGTCTCATATTGGCTGTTAGATATTAAATGTATGAAAGAAGTTGATAAAACGTCTCACAGAGGAAATTTCTTCTTGATATACTAGCGTGATCAGACTTGGATTAATAGTATATGGAAACAACGAATAGTTTCTTTGAAAGTTATGTACTGAATACCCAAATAGTAATTTACGTTACAAAATCGAAAAATTTTCTAAATACAATGACAAACAATAATAACTAATTAAATAAAATATTTTTACGACTTTTAGAACTTCAATTTTTATTATTTATTAGTAAATTTTCTAAGAAATATACAATTACAAACATTAATTAACTATAGGTAATAACTTGTGAATTGACTTTTGAAAACTTGTAAAATATTTATCTATTTAGCACTTATTAGTCCCTAGAAAAAGGCAAAAAGCCCAAAAGTTCTGCGACCGAACTGCAAGACATGTACAGGGGTTGGAAAAGCTTTTGCCGATCTCTGATGCCCATTTTCTGGTGTAGCTCGGGAAAAGGTTAATTTCTGACGGAAAATTTCTCCACAAAGGGTGTATTTTCTGGACGGCCAAAAAAAAAACATTTTTCATTAATTGTGTAAGCAGAAATAAAAGATATTTTTAAAAACTCTGTGTAATAAATTTTAAACATTAGTAAATAACTATCTAGAAACATTAGCTCTACACGGTCTGCAACCGTATGTGGATTCACCTACCAGGGTTTCAAATGACTCAGCTACCTGTATTGATCATATATTTGTCAAAAAGAAATTAAATATTAACAACATAAATTATAAATCACTTATAGTAACTTATGATATCACAGATCATTATCCTATCATGTTAAATATTAACCAAGAAAACATAAACAATGTAGAAACACCTATAACCATAAACAAAATAGTAAAAACAGACTTTAATAAACTAGAAGGATTATTTAAAGAACCTAATTTTTCAAATGTATTAAATGCAAAAGACCCAGAAGTCGCCATGCAGAATTTTATAACTCAAATCCTAAACTATTTTGAACAATCAAATACCATAGAAATTGTAAAATAAAGGCAATACAAAAAAAATAAAACCCTGGATAAGTAACGGAATAATTATTTCCATAAAAAAACGAGAAAAAATGAAAAAAAAATTATACCGCTACTAGGGAACATGAATACAAGGCCTATCGTAACACTCTAAAAACATCATAAATGATGCCAAAAACAATTACTATAAAAGTAAAATAAGCCAATAAGAACTGCAATAAAAACATACAATCATACAAATATACGACAACACTAACAACTCCTTCAACAATGATAAAGATATGGCTGACTTTTCTATCAATTATTTTTCAAGTATTGGTATGGACATGTATAAACAAATCCCGCAAAATAACAACATTATAGATACCTCTCTACATGTAGATAGATCGATGTTTCTGAAACCGATAAAGGTTAATGAAATAATCAGACATATAAATAGTCTAAAAAATAATGGTACACCTGGTCCAGCTCACCTCAAAAATAATTAAAAACATACATTTATATAACCTTCAAAACGGGATTGGTTCCAAGTCAATTTAAAATAGCGACAATTATACCCATTCATAAATCAGATAATACCAAAATGATCAATAATTATCGACCTATAAGCATAATCAACAATTTAACAAAGATTTTTGAAAAATGTCTGAAAGAACGCTTAATCAACTTTCTTAAGGTTAATAATCTGCTTTCACCTAATCAATTTGGATTCACAGAGGGCTTAAGTACCGAAGACGCTACGTACGAGTTAACAAAAGAAATAATAAGAAAAAATGCATAGCAGTCTTTTTAGACTTGGCAAAGGCGTTCGACACAGTGCCTCACGAAAAACTCCTTAGTGTTCTTGAGAACTGTGGTGTAAGAGGCATTGTGCAGACACTTTTTCGAAACTATTTGACCAATAGATTTCAATGTGTTAAAATTAGAGAAACATTAAGTGATAAAAAGGTAATACAAATTGGTGTACCACAAAGTATCGTACTAGGTCCAATTTTATTTATTATATACATAAATTCCCTGACAAAAATGGATATCAATGGTAGAATTATCTCATAGGCTGACGATACCGTGCTAATATTCAATGGAACCACATGGGAGGAATGTAAAGAAAAAGTAAAGTTAGGTCTACATAAAGTAAAACTTTGGCTCGATATGTACAAGTTATCGCTCAACTCAAAGAAAACAAAATATATCGCATTTTCTATTACCTCGGCACACCGCCCCAGATATACGAGCATAAAAATAGATAACATAACATATTACGTGACTGTGCTGCTATTTTTGCTAGCCGCCTTACTATATTATTTAACTTGTCACTAAAGTCTTCTAAATTTCCACTACAGTGGAAATTATCGAAAATAATTCCAGTCTTTAAGAAGGGTGTTAGATCTGATATTTGTAACTACCGTCCGATAGTAATAATAAATAATTTTGCTAAAGCATTTGAAATTATCTTACACCATTTTATTTTTAATCATGTAAGGCGTCAAATATCAACAGCTCAACACGGATTCTTCAAAGGCCGTTCAACAGTTACGAATTTAATTAATATTACAGAGTTTATTTCTGACTCTATTGATAAGGGTATACAAACAGACGTTATATATACTGACTTTTCAAAGGCATTTGATAGACTGGACCATGATATCCTCTTAGAAAAATTTGAAATTTTTGGATTTTCGGATAACCTTATTACACTTTTTAAATCCTACCTAACTGATAGAAGACAATATGTTGACAATATCATGGTGTTAGATCTATTGAAGTCTTAGCTACGTCGGGGGTCCCCCAAGGTTCAAATTTAGGGCCACTTTTCTTTAATTTGTTCATTAACGACATAGTAGATAATATTACTGTTAACTGCCTTCTATATGCGGATGATCTAAAACTATTTTGCAATGTCGCGTGTGAATATGATTGCCTTGAATTGCAAAATAATATTGATCGTATTTATACATGGTGTATAATAAATAAATTACCTTTAAATGAAGCAAAATGTAACACTATGACATTTACAACAAAACATAATGTTATTGTTTTTGATTACCAATTGAACAATCACACACTTTCCCGTCCTGACACTTTTTGTGACTTGGGTGTGACATTTGATAGAAAATTAACGTTTGTAAACCACATCGAACTTACTGTCAGTAAAAGTTATAGAACACTAGGTTTTGTCATTAGAAACTCCGCACATTTTAATAACATAAATACATTAAAACAACTATACACTACTCTTGTTAGACCACATCTTGAGTATGCTTCAATAGTATGGTGTCCTGTGTATAATGTACACATACAAAATTTGGAAAGACTTCAACGTCGATTTCTGAAATATGCGTCTTTTAAGACTGATGGGACCTATCCTGCTATTGGTTACCCACATCAAGAATTACTCTCTAAATTTTCCCTAGACAGTCTAGAAAACCGTAGACACCGATCACAATTAATTTTCTTATATAAAATTTTACATGGTAACATCGACTGTGGAGAAATTTTAAGTATGCTTAATTTCCAAATTCCTAGGGCGGCCTCTAGGCACAACAATTTATTTTACTTGCCATTTTCAAGAACAAATGTAAAAAAATTTTCTTGTATTCAGCAAATGTGTAATATATATAATAATTTGGATACTTCTTTAGATATTTTCACCTGCAGTGCTGTAAACATAAAAAAATTGTCTCTAGCTTAAATATATTTTTGTTCTTTCTTGTTGACTTGCGGACTATTATACTCAATTTAGAGTGTACATCTGACGTTCACTTTGTTTTATTTATGACAAATGCATTGTATTAGTTTAATTTAGTTTAGTTTATTAGTTTAATTCAGATATATAAATAATATGTATATATCTTTTTGTTCATAATTTAGATTATTGAATTATTTTGTATTTTCCTATTCTGTAATTGGGTTTCGCCTGTTGAATAGAGTACCAAATAAATAAATAAATAAATAAATAAATAAATAAATAAATAAATAACAGAACCAATAGAAGAGACCGCTGATGTCAAATATTTAGGTATTATAATTGATAAAAACCTGAAATGGGACAAGCACACAACATATCTAACAAAAAAATTAGATGCCTCATACACAAATTTTACCTGTTACGACAATTCTTAAACCAAAATCTTTTACTAACCCTCTATCAATAAAATGATCATTTACATAATAAACATCCTGTGTATGCCGCTGTTGTTGGTTTTTATTGAAGATGATTGGTAACCACAGTTAGTTTCGATTGAAGTTGCCTAGCCAACTTTAATTATTCTTATCGAGTACAATAGATATAACGCTCGAAGATGGCGTATATAAACATATCAATCGTCTTCTGTGCATTTTAGATCGCTTCCCATAATGCCTAATGCATTATTTTGAAGAATTCAAAATGTGTTTGTTTTATTCATCGTTTGATAAAAATTTACGATAGCTTATTTAAATAAGTGTGTAAATAACAAGTGCATTATTTCAATGGATATAGATGTATCTTTTCAACTAAAATTTATCAAAAACCATTGTCAACGGAATCTCTACTTCCTCATTTCCTATCCATGTGTTTTACATAAACAAAAATTTGATACTATATTTGTACTCCACTATGTGGAAATATTTGTTCATAAAACTTTAATAATATAATATTTATATTCGTCTGCCTCAAAAACCCATAAAACGATATACCACATCAGTAGTGGTGGGTACCCAAGGAACAATTTTGGTTTCTTAAATATATACAAGGGTGCTATAAAACTATTTATAAAATGCCTTGAAAAATCTATTTTGCTGTAACAATATCCTTAATACCATTATAAAGCGACTTGTAGACTAAAAGGGCCCACCCTTATGAAGGTTTTTAAGGCTTTTTTAAATTCCATCATAAAACTCCTTAGTGAGGCATAGTGCCGCTTTTGAAAACCTTGTTCGGGCCGTTTTAAAACCTTTCCTAAAACCTATTTTAAAGCTATCGGAAGCTTTTTTATTAGCATGCTGCATTTCTAGAAAACACCTAGAAGGCGACCTTAAAACTGGTTTTTAAAACTCTTATAAGTCCATATTAGAACTGAGAAGCTATAAGAATGTCTACGAAGGAATCCAAATAATTTTATTATTGCATTTATTTTTTCTAAACTGATTTAAGCAAACACACCATCAGACTTATTGAAGATAAAATGGAATTTTAAATTTATAAAGCATATAGTGGCACTATAACCTCTCTAAGGCCGATTTAAAAGGTGATAAAGAGACATCAGGTTTGACAAAAAAATTAAAGCCAACGGCAGTTTATCGTTAAAACTACAAAAGAAAGGCCCAAAAAAGGGCGCCTCAGAAATAATAATGATTTTAATATCCATACAAAATTTGCATAGACGCGTAATCAGCAAATTTAAAAAAGTAGGCTGCTTTTCGGTTCCCACGGTAATTTTCAGTCGTTTCTTGTAATTCTGCTTTAATTTGGTAAAGAAAAAGTGATAAAATTATTAATAATTATAATTGTGAGATTGACCTTGAATATTTTTATATATCAAGAAAAACATGGCTGGCCAACTAGAAACCTAATTGTCATTTTACAGTCCTCTCATTAAACTATATATTCTAATAATGGTAATGACCTAGAACATTTACTCTAAATGAAGTCCTTTTAGTCTTTTTGTATACTATCAAAAATAATCCCTTCCTCACATAAATGCAAATGCATTTGGCGAAGATCACTTAATATAAAAGCTGTAATAAAACGTTTGGGATTTAAAATGGCCACTCTTTTTTATTTTCTTCCACCTTTCCAAAAAAACATAATTACACATCAGTAAGTCGTGAAATGCTTTCAATTAACACACACACACACATGCATCAACGACACTTCAGGCAGACATATTGTTTATTATTTTTATAATAAATGTTTTATTGAGGTTTTAGAAAGTGTTTTATGGAATTAAAATTTGCCTTTTAGATTTATAGAGGCCTTTTTTCTTCATAACGGTTTCATCACAACATTTGTCAAGGATGTTTTAAGAGTCTAATTTTGTAATGGCCTTTAATAAGTACCAATAGGCATTGAAAATGTCTAGTTTTAAAAAGGATTTAAAATGCATTTATTGCAAATATGTTAAAACAATAAAGAATAATTTAAAGTCTCTTTAAATCTAAATGGAATTTAAGACGTTAATAAAACTAATTAGCTTTATGCAGAGTTTTATGTAGGTATGATAAACCCATTACAAATACATATTATCTTAGAAGCAAACTAGCTATATACTTAGGTCTTATAGAATGCTTTAAAACTTACCATATAAGACCAAGTATACTTGAAGCCTAAAAGGCCTTAACTACAAACCTCTCTTAACCCCTCCTTAAAAGTCCAAATGACTTTTAAATTGTTCCTTGGGTGGCTGATACCGAACAAAAAATTAAGCCTTTTGTTTCTTGGTACACACAATAAATCACAATTTTATTTTTTCTCCATTTCCTTTAATAAATGGGTGGGGATGATAGTGGGGATGGCTGATGCCAAAATATTATATATTAAAAAAAATCAATTTTTTTCACGATTACTATACTTCCACTCCACTACATGGATATAAAGTGAACAATTTTGGTTAAATAATGATAAAAAATGCACCACATACATATCAAACAACCCACAAATTCATGATCAGAGTTGTCCAGAAGGAGGTTGTATTGAAGAAACGTAGACACATAACCATCCCCTCCGACATTGGTATCTATCGGACTTGGAATTCGAACCAGGTGAGATAGACAGAGGCTAGTCTCGTTTTGCCACACAATATGCTCTAGTCGACTGCGCTTAGTTAGCAACTAGTAAAAGTTACAGTGGAGTATTACCAATTGCGAATGGCTATTTAACTAACATTTTACGATATAATTATTATATGATTACAGTGCTGCCAATCACCGCCGCGTTTTGATGTCATGGAGAGTACAAGTATACATGTACACGTACACTTATACACTTTATACCGTTGTCTACGTCGCACGTCGTTACTTTTTTCTTGGTACCTAATTATTCTCTTTTTTTCTTTCAATGTTAACTTTTTCGAAATTTTTTATTACAAATCGCTTAAAAAGTGTTTAATTTAACTCTTTAACTAAAAAACAGAAGGGAAAAATGTTACCAACTACAGAACAAAGAAGAAAGAAGTAGGATTGGATTATGCTTTCAAGGACATAAACTTAGCTTTTAAAAAAATTATTTTTGGAAAACGTTTTTGCTTGTTTTTAACATGTTTGAGTTAAATGAAACTTTTTTCAAGCGATCTGTATTAAAAATTTTCGAAAAAGTTAACACTGGAAAAAAAGAGAACAACTATATACCAAGAAATTCAGCATTTTTACTTCCACATCCAGTGGAACTATAGTAACGACAAAACATTTTTAAAAAATTTTTATTGTTCAAATAGGCTTAGAATGTCATGAAACGTCGAGATTTTAAATTTGAGTGAAAAAAGAATTTCTGTCTGTCGGTCTATCTGTCTGTCGGTCTATCTGTCTGTCGGTCTGTCTGTAACTTTTTTTGTGTGCACGTTTGCTCTGAAACCGTTTGAGATATTAACTTGAAATTTTGTACACATATGTACTTTAACGAGATTTAGAACTAGATTATATTTTCATCTTGTTCCGTCGAAGGGTTGGGGGGTAAATTGGGGTAAATTTGGGGTAAATAGGTAAATCAAGCGGGTAAGAGTCCATAAAATTGGTATTTAGTATATACAAGAGAAGCCAAGCATTAGCCACCCTCATTACCACCACCACCCCATTATTAAAGGGGATGAAAAAAATTGTGATTTAGTGTGTGTACAAGAACCAGAATCCTCAAAATATTTTTTTACTTCATCCACCCCCACTATCACCCCCTATCACCACCCCCACCCCACTACCGATGTGGGGTATCGTTTTATGGGTTTTTCAAATATTATATTATTAAAGTTCCATAAACACTTATTTCCACATTCAAATTTTTTTCGTTGTGAGGAACTTGGATAGAAAATCTAGATGTGGAAGTAGTGATTCCTTGGGCAGCGGTTTTTTCCAAAATATTTATTTGATCAAAAAAGTACTGCTAAAAGTTCATAAAAGTGGATTTTAATTCATTACGTACGCTGAAACTATCAAATAGAGAGAATTATTATTAATAACAGAAAAATACTCAAAAATATAGTTCTGGAATTATGCGTAAACAAGTGGACAAATTTTATTTTTAAAATAGAATCAAATTTCAAATTTTCACATCGCATTATAAGCAACTTCTTAAAATGAGATTTTTCAATATCTTCAAAAATAAAGGTAGTTTACTCTTGAGCCAATTTCAAAAAAAAAAAAATTGTTCGACCTAAGCGCCAGGACTAACACAAATTTGTGCAGCCCCTTTTACTTCCACATCAAGTGAAAGTATAGTAACGACAAAAAAATTTAAAAAAATTTTTATTGTTCAAATAGGCTTAAAATGTCATGAAACGTCGAGATTTTAAGTTTGAGCGAAAAAAAATTTCTGTCTATCTGTCGGTCTGTCTGTCGGTCTGTCTGTAACTTTTTGTTGTGCGCACGTTTACTCTGGAACCGTTTAAGATATTGACTTGAAATTTGGTACACATATGTACTTTAACGAGATCTGAAACTAGATTATATTTTCATGTTGTTCCGAAGAGGGGTTGGGGGTAAATTGGGGTAAATTAGGGTAAATTTGGGGTAAATGGGTAAATAAAGCAGGTAAGAGTCCATAAAATTGGTATTTCAAAATATTTTTTTACTTCATCCATCCCCACTACCACCCCCCTGTCACCACCCCCACCCCACTACCGATGTGGGGTATCGTTTTATGGTTTTTTGGGGTAGAGGATTTCAAATATTATATTATTAAAGTTCCATAAACAATTATATTCACATACAAAGTTTTTTCATTGTGAGTGACTTGGATAGAGAATTTGGATGTGGAAGTAGTGATTCCTTGGGCAGCGGTTTTCGTTTGTGAACATGCACTAACTTTTATCAAGAGTTGAATTTTTCAGAAAGTCAATAATAACAGAGTTTCCCATATGGTTCAGACTTTTTGGAGGACAGTGTATAAGAAAACAAACTCAAGGTTCAAAATTTATTCTTTTCCGTGTAGATACGCTAAAGACGCTTTAAGCGTAGGGCCCCAGGGGTCTCTTTTGTTCACTGCTCGATTTAAAAGTAATTTAAATAAATGAAAATAATATATCTTATTATTCTGGATTCTGAATTCTTAATTTCATTTTCCATATCAATGATTTTCTTTCTTTCATTTTTAAATGTTCCTATAAGAATTTCAGTCATATTTTTATCTTTGTATTGTTCTATTACATTTATTTATTTTCGTTTACCTACTTATATTACTTTCATGATAAAATTTCTTTAAAAAATTAGGAGGGGGGCAGGGCCTCGAGATACATAAAGCGTAAGGTCCTTAAAGTCCTGGATCCGCCTCTGATTAAAAATGACTTTTATCTGAAATTGAACGCTGGCTGGTGCGCTAAAAGAAAATAGAACACACACCCAGTGGGGTGTACAGTACAACATATTTTTTTAAATCTTCCGTCTAATTAACCACGAATTTAAAGTATTTAGTAAAAAATTTAATCAGCTTGCCCCGATAAACAGGAATTCAGATATCTCGCCGTATCCTGTATAACAGGAGACTTTCAATAAGGTTTTTACATATACCCGCGGAGTTTATTGTTATTGCTGTTTCAACCTTATTCGAAAAGTTGTTCGCAACCGTTAGACGGGATATTTACACAGCACCTTGACGACCTTTAATTGTTCTTGTCAAGCAGAAATAGCTTTTCTCTGTAAAATATAGGAAAAAGTCAGCATGCCTATGAGTGGTGAATTGTTGCATTACTAACTTTCTTAATTATTGTCTTACGACGTCCTCAATTTTCTGGAATTCAAATTAGATTTTTGTTCTCCATTTGCAGGCAAATATCTGTTTATAAACGCTACGGTCATGAATGTATTCTTATGACAGAAATGCTTAGAACATTATTATTTATACTATTACAGAGCATCTTTAATTTTCCGTTAAATTATCTTATTGCATCAGTAGTCTGTTCGCGGAAATTTAATATAATAATAAAAGTGGAATGTGTGTTTAACATTCAGTAAAATAAATACCTCAGCTTCAGGGGTCCAACCGGCCCTGGCAATTTTGGGGAAACGACGCAATCAAGCACGGAATTAGAACCTCAAATTTGAGTGGGCCAGGGAAGAAGTTTTTTTTGTAGGGCAAGGTCCAAGGGAAAGAAATGCGCTGCAGGCGAAAATTTTGTACTTTTCAAGGTCAAACGCTCTAAAATGAAAAGTTAGAAATTCGAGTAGCAGAAACATTTTCTTCGAAAAATAGGTTTCGTCAAGCGAATTTTCCTTTTTTTTTTCATGTAATTGCAAAAATTATTTAAAAGTTCTGGCGTAGTCTGCCTCAACCTCGGTCTAAAGCAGATTGCTACCATCTTGGTAACATTTTTATAAACGCCACTAAACATCCACACTATTTATTAAAATTTATTGACATCGAAAAACAAAGAACGAAATAAAAAATTTAAACATTTTAACAGTATAACAATAAATAATAATCAATAATAATTATGACTAATATTGTCTACATAAACATCTCTAAACATAAAAAAGAACAAACCAAAAATAATTCTAAAGAGGTCAAAAGAAAAAGAAAGAAGAATAACTTTCTTAAGCAAACTTGGGACGAACATGCAAAATTAGGTTACCTTTTATAAATGACATCTGACATTTATGTCAGTGGCCGAGTTTTTAAGATAGCAGTCTGAAAATCACATCTGACACTTCCTTCCTATTTACCTCGGACCGGCCCTCCCGGCCCCAGAGCCACCGGCCCGACGAGCATTTGCCCGTTTGCCCCCCTGTCCCATCCACCCCTGCTCAGCTTCCGATTACATAAACCAAATGGCGTCTCACGTGGAATCTACCGAGACATCAACAAAAAACATGATCCCGGTCGCTTTCCTAAACAAACCGCTGCCCAAGGAATCACTACTTCCACATCCAGATTCTCTATCCAAGTCACTCGCAACGAAAAAACTTTGTATGTGGAAATAATTGTTTATGGAACTTTAATAATATAATATTTGAAATCCTCTACCCCAAAAACCCATAAAACGATACCCCACATCGGTAGTGGGGGTGGATGAAGTAAAAAAATATTTTGAGGTTTCTGGTTCTTGTACATCACTAATCATAATTTTTTTTCATCCCCTTGGTGGGGGTGGTAATGAGGGTGGCTAATGCCAAATTTTTTTTTGAGACCCTAGTTTCTCTTGTATATACTAAATACCAATTTTATCGAGTCTTACCTGTTTGATTTACCTATTTACCCCAAATTTACCCCAATTTACCCCCCAACTCTTCGTCGGAACAACATGAAAATATAATCTAGTTCCAGATCTCGTTAAAGTATATACGTGTACCAAATTCCAAGTCAATATCTTAAACGGTTCCAGAGTAAACGTGCGCAAAAAAAAAAGTTACAGACAGACCGAGAGACATACAGACCGACAGACAGACAGACAGAATTTTTTTTCGCTCAAACTTAAAATCTCGACGTTTCATGACATTTTAAGCCTATTTGAACAATAAAAGTTTTTTAAAAATTTTTTGTCGTTACTATATTTCCACTGGATGTGGAAGTAATACTATACTACAGAGCATAAAATAAGGTACAGTGGGCGGCACTAGTGCTGCCCAGTGACGAGTTTGTGCCGGCGGCATAAAAGCTGAAAATTAAAAATTTTCGTTTTCGAAGTATATTTTTTTCAGATTCCTGACTACGAGCCTGAGTACAAATAATTTTCGAGTTCTAGTGCCGCCCAGTGAAAATTACTTAAAAATACTCTGCTATACTATGCCACAGAACTAGGGATTGCATTACCGGTTAACCGGTTAACCGGTTAACCGGTGAACAGGACAAAAAACACATGACGATAATTACCGGTTATTTTAATTTTTTACCGGTTATTTCGGTAAAACCTGAACTTACGATATGTCATGTATTCAACGTTCTATTTATGTCAGTGACTAGTATTCATTAAATATAGAGTGACTGTCCCAACACTAAGTACTTTTAACGATAAATAAATAATATTATAAAAAGTAAAACGCAAACACCAAGCTCTAAGAAATACAAGAGAGACATTGACAATATCTTGCGACAGGAAATTGAATATTTCACTGCCTCAAATATCCGTGGAAAACATTTAGAAGAATGTTATTACCAATTCTTATTAACTTATCGACCTACCAATATCGATAGAGGAAGGGCATTTTCAGTTGGTGGTATTCTATGTACAAATATCAGACGACTAACAGATACAGCGTTGAAAAACTAGCCCTTTTAATGGGCTATTTTTATATGTTGTTTATGTTCATTTGGAGGTTCATTCCAAAGATGAGATGCAAAATACGTAAATGATCTTTGAAAAATCAGAGTTTCATGCCGAGGTACCAAAAAATTTTATCAGTATCTTGTATTATGCAAGTGATCTCGTGAAATTAACTTATTTCTTAAGTACTGAGAGGTTCGTCATTATGAATTATTCGCCAAATAAGTGTGAGCATGTGTAAACGTCTGCGGTTTTCCATGTTTAATATGCTATGTTTATTTAGATGTGGTGATATATGTTGTCTATATGGGATACTGTAAATATAACGCAAACATGAATTTTGAAGTTTTTGAATTTTCTTTTTTGCTGTCGCCGATAATAACTTTCCATATACAACATCACCATAATCAATTAAAGACAATACGAGTGAATCACAAAATTTTGATTTACACTCTCTAGATATGTCTTTCGCAAAACTGTATAATTTTTTCAATCGACTGTAAGTGAATTTCAATTTGGAAAAAATATGTTTTCAAAGCCTAATTATATTAATTATACGTATATAAAAATGTTTTTTATTAAATTTAGATAATTTTGTACATGGAAAAAGACAATTGCCATTTTCGCCATCCTAATCATGCATTCTAAAAATTACCGGTAAATACCGGTTAACCGGTTATTTACATTTTTATTTACCGATTTACCGGTTATTAAAACTTCCGGTAAATTGCAATCCCTACACAGAACCATAAGCGCCTACCACTGTTTTCATTGGTTTTTGAAAAAATAAGAGATAATATTTTAAAGGTGCTTGCAGACCGATTTTTAACAATTTTGGTAAAATCGCGGCCTTCTATGATTAAAACTAAAAATTAAAAAAATTGTATTTTTTGAAAATCGACATAACACATTTGAGGGTCAGATCATATGTATTTTGTCAGCAGGATCCAAATATGCAAAAATATACAGGTTGTCCCATTTAAAAATTTAATTTTCATGTCAATTGCATTGAAACCGGCCATTTTGGATTTTTACACCATATAGTTGGAGACTTCATCTCATATCACTACACCAAATTTGAGAAAAATCTGTTGATCCAATCAAAAGTTACAAGAGTGTCCCTATCGGCTGCGCCACCCGGTATCCACTACATTTAGTCGTGGAGAGTGAGGCACTGCAAGCAGCATACAGGTTGAAAACAAGCAGATACAGGACAATTCCAAGGACAGGATACCATTCCAAATAGAAAAGCACAAGCCATAACTTCACAAAAACCTTCAGGGAATACCTGACAAGGGAAAGGAGAGAATAAGGCAACCGCGAAGGCAATTAAACGATGCCATAAGATATACTGACGGATCAAAAACGTCAAGAAACCCTGCACCAGGAGCTACGAGGTATCAACCAGACATTAGCCTGAGCCTGGGTAGCACCGCAACAGTATTCTAAGCAGAAGTCACAGCTATAGAACTCTGTGTACGAGAAATGAATCCGTATTATCACTGATAGTCCAGCGTCTCTTTAATTACGATGTATATAGTGGGAATACGTCCCAAAGCAGTAAAAGACTGCCTAAATTTCCTGGCAAAATTGGTGAAACACAAAAGTGTACAACTGGAGTGGATGCCAGGACACCAGGGCTTCAGGGAAATGTAGGTAATGAAAAAGCAAATAAGTTGGCCAGAGAAGGCACAAAACAGCAAGCCCGTAGGTTGCCTCGGGTCCCATCAAGTTGGGACCTTCTGGCCTTTCCACTGTTTAAAAAAGTAAATACCTCACAAGTAAATAACTACAGACAAAAATATCTTGTTTCGAAAACTGTCATTAAAAGTTGACTTTTACATGATATTTGTTAAATGTCAAAACGGCAGTTTTTTTGTCTGCAGAACGTAATAGTATATGGTGTATTTAGGTGTAAAAGCAATACATTCCCGGACGACGATTCGACGATGCAAATTGTTGGCCGAAAGTCCGGGAATGTGCTTTCACACCGAAGTACACATACTATTTTTTCTGAAATCACAATCAATATTATTATAAATTAAGGAATTTGTATTAATGCATAACATTTCTTCATTACAATCTAACTGCTTACTAATAAATGCAATTTTATTGTGAGTTTGTTTGTCTGCGTGTATTTATTTAATATCTAAAATATATAAAACATAAAAAACCGTACGGGAATGTTACTTTCCCGGCCTAGGCCCATACGGATCTTTTTCGGTCTGTTTTCTGATAGTTTCTTAGCAACGGACTAAAATACTGGAATTGTGCATTTTTCGATCTGAAATCGCGCCGAAAATGTAGGCATTGCCGATCGATTTCAGAAAAAAGTCTTTTTTCTTCGACTGCTTTCGGAAACGACAAATGACGCACAGTGGCCATGACTCGAAACTGACTTTTTTCACACGATGTGTGCAAAAATCCAAAAAAACACAGTACTGTCATGTTTTTCACACAGTCCTGCCAAAAACAGAACTGACACCTTTTATTTGTATTTTTTGAAGTAGGCTAGCCTATTCAGGTTCATAGCAACCGACTTATTTAACAACTAAACATCAGTTTTGAAGTCTTCAAACCACATCACCTTTAAAGAAGTTTATTAAATATGGTTGATTCTGCAGTCGTAGAAAAAGTATTGTAAACAACACGTTTGAAAACATCTTTTTACACCCATTCGACTTGTGGAACTCACCTTCGGCTCATTCCACCAAAGTGTCTCACTCGTGTGAAAAGATTCATTTTCGCAACTTGTTTAAAATGCTATTACATTCAGGGTGGATGAAGTAAAAAAATATTTTGAGGTTTCTGGTTCTTATATACACACTAAATCACATTTTTTTTTCATCTCCTTTAATAATGAGGTGGGGGTGGTAATGGGGGTGGCTACTGCCAAATTTTTTTTTGAGACCTTAGCTTCTCTTGTACATACTAAATACCAATTTTATGGACTCTTACCTACTTGATTTACCTATTTACCCCAAATTTACCCCAATTTACCCCCCAACCCTTCGACGGAACAAGATGAAAATAGTACTGTACTAGTAATCTAGTTCTAGATCTCGTTAAAGTACATGTGTGTACCAAATTTCAAGTCAATATCTCAAACGGTTCCAGAGTAAACGTGCGCACAAAAAAAAGTTACAGACAGACAGACCGACAGACAGACAGACCGACAGACAGACAGACCGACAGACAGACAGACCGACAGACAGACCGACAGACAGACCGACAGACAGACCGACAGACAGACCGACAGACAGAATTTTTTTTTGCTCTCAAACTTAAAATCTCGACGTTTCATGACATTCTAAGCCTATTTGAACAATAAAAATTTTAAAAAAAAATTTTGTCGTTACTATACTTCCACTGGATGTGGAAGTAAAACGCGTGTTTCCTTAATTTAATTGTTCACTAAAGCTTGTTTGTTGTGTTGCTATCGTTACTGGAATATTTGATATTAAAATATGTGCAGCAAATTGTAGATGACATACATGTCATATAAATTAATTGTAAATGTCATTCTCTTCACATTTTTAGTAATTTTTGACCTATGGGATATAGACTAGTAGATGATGACAGAAAATCAGAACTGATAGCCTACCGTCTGCAAGTAATTTAGTCAGTATTATCATACAATAAAGCTCAATTTTTGGTACTTTCAAGATTTGCCCGCATGCAAGGGATGTAGGAAACGATTTCCGGTTTGCATAAAAAAATAATGTTTTCAACTGATACACTACCGTCTGCGAAGTTCATAATTCGAAATTAAAGGAATAAAAATATGTCGGAGGCGCTTTTGCAGACAGTTCTGTCATGCACCAAACCTTATACAGGGTACTCCAAAATGTATCAAATTTTAGTAAAAAAAAAAAATGATAATTTACCGTCTACAAACAGTACAAAATGGTGATTCTGGTTCATGAAGACGAGTAGGGGAAAGGTGCAGACGTTTACGATATGCACGTCACCATATCGTGCGCATGTCAACTTATTTTTTTTACAACTTTGAACAATTGTTTACCGTCTGCAGCTAAAAAGAAAACATGATTTAAAAATAGAGCTTCGATAAAGAATTATTTGCAGATAGATTAAATGTGTACACACCACTTGCCGCCGAACGTATTGTGTAAAAAAATGGGGGTAACTTTTACCAATTATTTACTGTCTGCAACTTAAAAGTAAAAAAGAAAGATTATTGATTCAAATATGCAATTATTTAGTTTGCAGCACACATGCACGAGAGTCACAATAAAGTGTCAAAATTTGGCTAAATGCGTTTGATATCAAACGGAATTCGCCGAGTTTTAACTTTACTGCGGCTCCCGTGCATGTGGGCATCGTCTGCAAATGGAATAATTGCGTATTTAACCCAGTAATCTTTCTTTGTACCAAGTTGCAGATGGTATAGATAGTTGTTTTTGGTACATATCGCGGAAGGAGGATATCAAACGGATTTCGCAAAATTTTGACACTCCATTGTGGTTTTTGTGCATGTGCGCATTGTCTGCAAATTAAATAATTGCGTAATCAAACCAATAACCTTTTTTTTGTACCAAGTTGCAAGCAGTTAATAATCGGTAAAAGTTACCCCCATTTTTTTACAAGTTTATAGAATTCAATGGACAACCGTGCATATTGGATTCGTCTGCAAACATTGTTTACAATAGTTTTGCAAACCTAAATATTCTAATAAAACTATAATTAAACGGTAAACAATTGTTCAAATTTGTAAAAAAAAATAACAAGTTGACATGCGCACGAGATGGTGATGAGCATATCGCAAACGTCTGCACCTTTCCCCTACTCGTCTTCATGAACCAGAGTCATTATTTTGTATTGTTTGCAGACGGTAAATTATCTTTTTTTTTTTTTTACTAAAATTTGATACATTTTGGAGTACCCTGTATAAGGTTTGGTGCATGACAGAACTGTCTGCAAAAGCGCTTCCGACATATTTTTATTCCTTTAATTTCGAATTATGAACTTTGCAGACGGTAGTGTATCAGTTGAAAACATTGTTTTTTTATGCAAACCGGAAATCGTTTCCTACATCCTGTGCATGCGGGCAAACCTTCAAAGTACCAAAAATTGAGTTTTATTGTATACATAATACTGACTAAATTACTTGCAGACGGTAGGCTATCAGTTCTGATTTTCTGTCACTATCTACTAGTCTAATATAGTTTTCGAAAAAATATTGTTTGATACTCGACTGCGAAATCCTTTTGCATTTCGCAATCTAGCATCAAAATTAACTATTTTAGACCATTGGGTCTGATATTACATCCTCTGCAAACAACAGCGTCCTTTGGACAACCTGGCAAAACCCATTTTTGCATATTAACCCTTTCTGTGACACAAAAATGCTGTGAATAGTATCTTAGTTTCATAAAAACCATCTTAAAGCAATATCTCGATTTTTAAAAAGAATCTCCACGTTCCATCATGATACTAGGAGCTGTTTTTTCGGAATTTTCGCAAGTTGGACCTGGACTCCAGATCTGACCACGAAAAATACTGTCAAGGGTATTTTTGGATTTTTTAGGGCATCTTAAAACATGTATCTAATGGACAGCAAAAAATGTCATTAAAAATTAGATGTCAAATGTCAATTTGGATTTTACAAGTCACAAATCCTACTTCACCTTCCTCATGGACCTCATGCACCTACTGACAAATGGCAGCAAAAAATCGAGTGACGTATATTTTCGTTGCCGTATGATGGACCATTATAACTAGCATTCACAGTGGTCTTCAAGCTGCAGAAAGTTTTACCAAAATGGATAAAAAAACGGGTTTTTCAGAATGTTTTCAGAATATCTGTAGGGAAAAAAATGCAAACCTCAACAACATTTTTGGGAGTGTTTTTTGATGAAAACCAAGCCAATCTGACAATTCTGACTTCGGATTCGGATTCAGCAGGTCAAAATACATAGGGATACATTGGTTTGATCTACCGGACAAAGCACTTTCTTTTATTTACGGATGTTTTTTGGGGTTAAGTATGAAAAACGAGTCAATTTGATGACTTCGGATTCGGATTCAGCGGGTCAAAATACATAAGGATATATTGGTCTGATTCGCCGGACACACCATTTTTTTTTCGTTTTAGGGTTTTTTTTGGAGTCAGGGATGAAAAACGAGCCAATATGAAAATTCTGACTTCGGATTCAGATTCAGTGGGTCAAAATACCTAGGGATACACTGGTCTGGTCCACCGAACAGACCACTTTTTTTTGTGGGGCGAAGGGGATCAGCTAGGATTTTCCGGTTTGCATCTTTTTACCCTACAGATATGCTGAAAACATTCTGTGAAACCCGTTTTTTGATCCATTTTGGTCAAACTTTCTGCTGCTTGAAGGCCTCCATGGCATCTCAACCGAATACATGACTATTAGTTTCACTAGAATTATTGGAATTTAAACCATTGTAAATTTCCTTCTTAAAACCCATATCTGTTAAATTTACCACGTTAATTTATCGCAAGAGAAAGGAAGTAATTTTTTCAATAATCTCCATAAGGAAGTACTACTTTTTACACCAGATGTTTTTTACCACGGCAATAACAATAGCTAAATCAAAGTATATTTATAAAATACCATCAGGAAACAATTATAGGCAACATGTTTCTGAAACTCGCTTTGTCACTTGTTGGATATTGATTGAACTTTATATAAACGAGTACGATAAAAAATATACCACTAAAGTAAAGTATGTCTATTAATTGCTCGGCAATGGAGTTATCAGAATCTAGTTTTTCAAATCCCAGTCGATATATGATTATATTCCCCGATGTGACATGAATATTCGATCAATAGAGCACGACTAATGGGCTCAGTCTATCTCATTTTTTGCGGTGCATTTTTAATAAGCGCTACAAAATAATACATCAGTAAATGCTTTTCGCAGGTGGTCGATTTATCGGCTGTCAGATAAGATGGCCTTTGGTATGGCAAAATGACCGTGCTCTGATCGGCTAATGGAAAAGTTACATAATAAATATCACTGGTATTGAGGAAGTCGGAGAGTGACCATATGGGCTAATTGGTGTAGTATGTGTGGCGTGTACGCATCATTGCTTCATGTGTAATCTGTTGTACGACAAGTTTACGATATCGGTGGAAATCGGTCGAACACAATTTAACTCTTAATGTGCCCAATCGGAGCTGAAAATATGTACGAAATATTCTTCTGGAAATTATAAGGAAATTTAATGGAATATCTGATAGAATAGTTGTAGTAAACCATAAATAATAAAAATTGGTAAAGAGACTTTATATTTTGTTGGCCCTTTTGGGACAATATTTATGCAATGCAAGACAATGTTTTATACCATCTTCAAGAGTTACTAAAACGTAATTTAACTGTACGTTTATACAGGGCGTTTCGGTAGTGGCCCAAGTAATAATTTTAGTTTAAAGTACTTTATATGATATTCTAACAGCTTATTTTTAAAACTACTTATGGACGTAAATGGTTTGAAAGTACTCTCCAACCAGCAAATTTGTTTTATAATTTAAATGTTATACTATATTTTGTTTTATTGTTATTTTATTAATGCTTCTAAAATGCTAATTGATTATATTAGAGTTGCAGAAAACACTATCTGGTTGCCTGCAACTGAACTGTTTTATAAATTTATCATCAAAACGTTTTTACAGCAAAATTATAAAATATCTTATTATAAGTTAAGGTTATAAGGTTATAAGTTAAGAAATTATTTTAGAAACGCTTCCGTGACTAAGCTATAAAACATTTCAGCTTATAAAACTTAATAATTTTATAGCGCTTTTTTAGTAACGCTCGGCAGTATTTTCAGCACCGTTATAAATACAGGTTGTCCCGAATTGCATAGGCCAAACTTTACTAAGCAATACAACTTTTCAAAATAAGAAAAAAGGTTCCTATTAACATGGGTCGGGAAGTGCTTAGTTTCCGAGATACATTGATACGCCTTTCGGGATCACTTGGTTGAAGGCTTTGGACTGGCTGCATTCGAAAAGCTTTTCTGAGGTCTTTTTTCAGAATCCGAAAAAGTTTGTTTTTGGAAACATGCACAGCTTGCGCACACAGCTGTTGGACCGCTCTTCTGATACTTAATTTATTATTATTATTGTTAAATTTGGCCAAAATTATGTTTTTAAATCACCCATTTCGCTGTTCTTCATTTCTTGACCTCTTTTAAGTCCAACATTTCTAAATTCTAGGTGGGTTCGAATAAAAACATCTTTTGATGGTTTTAGCCGCTGAGGCACCACCTATTGCTACAAAAATTGATTGTGATATATATCTTTCGACATTCATACATATTTCACTTCTATGAAATATTAGTAAACTTCATAAACAGAAAAAAAATTGTTATGGAAATAATATCTCACAAGATTAATTAATAACTTTTTTATTTACTGATCGATTTTCTTCAAAAACAATAGGGTTCTTCCTCTAGCTAACACTAACTTACTTTCTAAATTTCAATACAATCGGACTTTTCTTTCTTAAGTTATCGTGCTTACAAAAAACGTGACGGACAGACAGACGAACATTTTGAAAGTTGTTCAGAATTCGTTCACTAACACAATGATATGAAATTTTTTTCTCTATGAGCGATATTTACGATTTTAGAAATGTGCCGATGAAATACAATATACTCTTCGTTTTTGCGAAGAGTATAATAATAATGTAATCAAATTTTGTTTTACTGCCACTGTTTTTTCTGTACTACTAAAATATTCATAAAAAACCTATTCCCGAATAAAGTTCAGATAAGATTTACTCAAAAACTGATAATTTTAGAGAAAAAACACGAGACTTTTTTTGTGTAGAAAACTTCAAATTTTTAAGTTCTGCTCATAAATTAATATAAAAGTGTCATACAATAAAGTTGGGGCTAAATTATACCTAGGCTCCCCCAGTTTCACCCGCTCCTGAATGATTTTCGTTACATGTTGTCATTTTGTCTTAAAAAGCATAAAAAGTTAAATTCCTGTGTAAATTATCATTTGTTTATCTTTAGACGTTTCGCAAATATTCATAAAAAAACATTTTCAGAAGAATTACTTGAACACCCTGTATCTCGGAAACTAAGCACTTCCCGACCCATGTTTATAGGAACTTTCTTTCTTATTTTGAAAAGTTGTATTGTTTAGTGAAGTTTGGCCTATGCAATTCGGGACACCCTGTATATGTTAAAATTATTTTATAATTGTTTCCTATTACCATATAAAACAGTTATATTAAAGCACTATTTGGAACAGTTTTGCTATTGAAAGTAAGTTGTTGTTCCAGAGTCTGTTACATAATTATTATATAGCGTTGCAATCTACTGCAATATAGCAACGGCAATAAAATTTTAGTAAAGATTTTTTTGATCGGAGGCACAACTTTTACGTAAAAAAAGTTTTAGCCAATTGACCAAATATTTTTTCATAAAGTTTGAGAAATTTTGGCAAAGGCGCCGGACCTAAATACAGTATCGGAAAGTGTTCGACTTGGTATGGCAATAAGAGCAAGCGAGTGAGAAGCAAGCAATGATGTACATTAAGCGGCGTGTCACACTTTGCCTCTGCTAGGGTACTGGTAGACGCCTTTATTGTGGGTGGTCGGTTAAATCGTTGAAACTATGCAATCCCAAAAGCGAAACTTTCCAATACTGTATAACAAATATTTAGATAGCCAAAGTTTCTCAAACTATTTTTTTCTACGCTATTTTTATTAAAACAAAAAATCTTTTCAGTGCAAAATATTCTAAAGGACTATTAGAAAACATCAAAACACAATATAAAATGTATGAAAAAAAAAAAAGAATTCGGAAATGTTTTAACTTGACCGCTTGTACATTTTTTGAGCTGTATCTCGGAAACTAGACATGGGACCGAGTTGGGCCCATGAGAACTGTTAATCACAAAGTCGAAATCTACAACAATTACCAATTTTAGAAGCTTAAAACTGAATTAAGAAGAAACCCCTAAGCTCTTTTTAACCTCTCGTTAATAATTCAAAAGTTACTAATGATGATAAATAGTAAATTAAAACCGTATTAATCTAATAGTGTACCAGCACTTTTTGAAGCACTAGGGAGATTACTAGTGAAAATTTTCATAAAATGAGCAAGGGTGTTAAAATGAAAACTTAACATGCAAGGAACGGTAATAGTTACAATTATCAAAATGTTTGTGATTCAGGCTATAGTTATTTTTCTTCACTTATAATATAACAAAAATACAAAATAACCCTTTTTGAAAAAAAAATTGTTATATTGGTTTAAGATACGACCCTGTCACCTCTGAGACACATTATTTTATAGATGTTTTGTAGGAATCGCCTATAGTTTAATTATCTTAAAATGCTTATTATTAACACAAAAGTGTTTTACAAAGGGAAGCCACTTCATGAGACCAGCGTTCGAAGTCGTATACCGTGCGTGTAATTTCCCATTAGGCATGTACATTCACGTAGCGCGAAAGATATGACAACACTGCTGTCGTAAATTCCTCCACTGACCGTGCATTGGGCGGAGCATCCCAGAGCTCTGTTATTTCATTTCAGCCAGCTGGCACGCGCGATGTTGTAATTTTACTCCCTATGCCTAGCGCCCCGCTACACGCACGGTATATGACAAGACATAAAAAGTTTAAAAATCACATTTTTATTAATATTTATTGCAGATAATATGTGCTAATTACAAAGTTATAATGATAAAGTCAAATTGGCGTTAAATTTCATTAGAAAAAAATTTTAAAAGTGAGATCGATTTTTATAAAATTCCAGAAATGATTAGAAACCTTCAGTGAACATGAGGGGCCCTTAAATTTCATCAATAACACATTGCATAATTCACAGTAAAATTTCCTTCGCATCAAAAATTGCAGGTTGTATGGGTTAACATGTCTCTAAATAATTATTATAGTAAGTCCTTATCCAGTATCCAGTAAAATCACTGAAAGCTTGGTATATATAGAGATCAGCATATTATATATTTGTAAGTATATGTATGCGACTTTTTGAATACATTTAAGAAATCGTTTTATTTTATTGGTGTTTTATAGCAATAATAACAAACAGTGAAGTATGTGCTTTATAACGCAATTAAATGAAGCTTCAATAAAACTGTTTTGTAGTGGTGGTACTGAATTTTCTTGGAGCCTGCGGAAATGTTTATGCAGTTATTTTGTTTTTGCAATAGGCTTTACAAAATATCAACAGTGACTGAATTATTTTATAAGATGGTGCCAATTTTACGTTTGTAGCTGTCGTAATAACGTTTTTAAAGTGTTTCTGAGAGTAATCTTTTATAAAATTTATGTCGGAAACATTTCTGCAGCTTTTATAAAATACCAAATGGCTAGTTGTGTCTAAAAAAACTGATTTAAAACCTATTAAAACCATACTTGATTTAATATAAGCACTTTACCTACGAAATTTTGCAGAGCATTCAATATATACTTGGCCCTCAAGACCATGATGATTGTACTACTTGTTGAAGCCTAATTGGAAAGATACAAATGAAGTTAGATAAGTCGGCTATAATTATAAAGTGAGTATTCATTTTGTTAAAACATTCGTCAGACCTCCGATAGATATCGAGCAGACACGTTTTTGAGCTATCTACAATTCAAACTGGTTTGCTCAATATTTGGTATATAAAATCAGATTCACTCACCGTGTATGTCATCTACGCAGATCCGGAGGTCTTCTCTGAAAGCGGGCAGGTGAGGGTGACAGCGGCACGTACACATTTCTCTTCCTGAAATGGCAGTTGCTGTACCGCTGCTCATTCCCACGCAGGTTTCTTCTGTGCATGCTGTATTTGAATCTGTAAATAAAAAAGTGATGATTTGTTGTGTTCCCAATTTTTACTTTCATCTACCGACATGAGGTAGTCGATATAGTAATCCTGATTGTTTTCGACTACTATATTTTAATTCATAGTTAAGAAAAATCCTCGTGGAACATTAATCAAATGTTGTATTAACCCAATAACTTTAGGCATAAAAACCCGTCAATTTGGTGAGAAAAAGTGACCTGTAGTCCAATAATTATAAAAATTTCCATCACAAAAAATGTTATCTGAGATTTTTCTTCAGTAACTGTTAGTGGAGGGGTTATACATCACAAAACCACAAAAATTCGTTCTGGGGGTGCCCCCAAAAAACCACCCCTTTGGTGAAAAAAGCCTTATTTTACTGATAACTCGTTAACCGTTGAAGATATAAAAAAATTGCTAATCATAAAAAAGAAAGCTGGACTAATTTCCTAAAAAAGTCCTATTGTAATTTTGTTGTATATGCCATGGTTTTCGAGAAAATCGATATTGAAAAAAATTCCAAAATGTGTATTTTTAATGCTCGCGAATTTTCGTATATTTGAAATTTTTTGCGCGCGGCCTATAGAAAAAATTGAATTACTCGAAAACCATACAAGCGAGGAAGAAAGATCAAAATGGGTTTTAAAGGGGATATAAAATACTCTCTTGTGTTGCCATTTTTGATGGCTATTGATATTTATTAGTATATAAAAATAACAATATAATATAGTCTCTTAATTTTTTGCGTCTCTAACTATTCACAGGACCATAAAAAATAACTGACTTTAATATAAGTTATAAATGCATTATCTTTTAGTTCAAGGTAGTACTTCAATGCAGACAAAGTTAGGAATAAAAATATTCACATTTACAAATTTACCAGCATGATGAAGTTAGCCAAATTTTGGCCAATTTTTCATTGGTTCCTAAAAATTAAAAAGAAGACCCAAACATCTTGAAAATTTAGCTCAAATTTTTTTTTTGAGTTTATATATCATATAACTATTGTTTCTAATCATTTAATAGTTAAAAAATTGCATAAAAAAAATATCATAAAAAAATTGAATATGGGGGGTTTTTTAAATTAATCTAGCGTCCATATATTTTAATATTTTTGAATGTACCCGGTCTAAAAATAAAGATAAAACTTCATATTAATTGATCATACCATTTAAAATTATACTATATTTCTCAGGAAAAAAAATGCTATTGTAAAATATATTTTTTTAAAATTTGTAAATAAACTCAGATCAAAACTCATTACTAAAGTGTTTCATTTTGTTACTTATGACATAATCTCAAAATTAGTAAAAATATAGTGACTTTTATAATTTTTTATGATATAAAGTCATTAAATCTTTCATTTGCTTCTTTTTGCATAGCTTGTCAACAATTGGCAAAGATCTACTTAAAAAAATTTAAAAAAAAAAATTTTTACTTACGCAATCTCCAAATTACAAAACATATAGGGACTTTTATTATTTTTTATGGTTACAAAATAAAGTTATTAAATGAATGTATTTCATACCTGATTCTATTTTTTATAATATGTTAACAATTGGCAAATATATATTCAAGAAAATCGGGGAAAAAATCAATTTTTACTAATACGACCTTAAAAACTCTAGAAATCTAGTTACTTTTGTATTATTTTCCCTAGTGAAAAATTGAAGGAAAAATTGAAGGTTATAAAAATATCTTTCATTTGCTTACTTATTTTCTTAGAAATGTCGACAATTGGCGAAGATATTAACGATTACCTATATAACGCATTTTCTAAAAATTTTTCTTATATTTTCAATATCGATTTTCTCAAAAACTATGGCATATACAAAAATATTACAGAAGGACTTTTTTTTAGGAAATTAGCCAAGCTTTCTTTTTATAATGAGCAATTTTTTTATATCTTCAACGGTTAACGAGTTATCAGTAAAATAAGGCTTTTTTTCACCGAATGGGTGGTTTTTTGGGGGGGTTGCGCGGCACCCCTAGAACGGATTTTTATGGTTTTGTGATGTATAACCCCTCCACTAACAGTTACTGAAGGAAAATCTCAGATAACATTTTTTGCGAGCTTCTGATGTATTTTTTATTTTACCGACTGGACTACTGGGGTTTTGCATACAGTTTTATTTCGATGTTTTAAAGAATGTGTTGAAAGATATCCTGTCGACGTCGTTTTGTTATTTAAGGTCAAAGGTCACGAAAATCGGTTTTTCGCGTATATCTTACATCCTGCTGGTCGAAACGTCGAAATAAAGCTGTATACACAAATCTAGCTCACTTTCTTTTCGACAAGTTAACTCTAAAGTTACTGAGCTTTATTAACTCGAAGCTAACATTTAAAAATTCATTCAAATAATGTTTTAATATTGTTGATAAATGAAAATTGATTGCCAATTATAATTTGGATTTCCAACCATCAACAAGCGGGCAAAGCATTCGAAACTTCATAAACATTACACTGAATAAGATGATAGTTTAAAGCGACATATGATGCTTGGAAATTTTCAGAAATATATATTTTTCAGGAAGCAGCAGTGTCTGGAGTCTCTGGCATATATTTTTCTACTGTAGTGTTCATGAGGACTATCTTACCACGACCGTCTTCTCGTTTTATGATATTTTGTTGCACCTTGCTAAAAATTTTGGCTAAAATTAAAAATTTGCCATCCCAGATAACACAAAACGCCTTTAAGACGTCCATATTATGCATATTATGTCTTATTTAGGTCTGAACGTCTTAATTCTTATAATTCCTTATATATTGTCCAACAAAAACAAAAAAAAAAAAAAATGTTAACAAAACTGTTTTTCAATTTTACATTGTTTTTGTTTATATTTGACCGTTATTTCTGTAAAATGCCTGGTGTATTTTTTACAGTAATTTATAATTTGTCATTAGTAATTTAATTTTAATCCTTTATGTAAATTATTAATGACACTGTTAGATTTAAATGAAAGATTAATGTTAACATAATAAATTACAGCATGATTGCCCAGCAAAATCTAGTCGTTGCGATTTTCAACTATACAGTCTTTAAGTAAACAACAATATAACCTTTCAATAGCGGCGTATTACGACAAGTGGAAGACTCGGATCAACGCCGAGAAGTCCGAGTTGATTCTCTTCACGCGCCGGTTCACAGAGAACCGCATATTAACGCCAATTCCGATCGGGGGACAACAAATTCCAATCAAACGGTGCATAAAATATCTAGGGCTTAACTTGGACAAATACTGACGGACAAACGACTAACCTTAACGAAACAATATGCAAGGTCTACTCCATGTCCAGGAGTCTGTACCCGCTCCTGGTCAGGAGTAGCGGACTTAACAGGACAAATAAGAAACGGTTGTACATGATGGTGATCAGGCCAGCCATCACATACGCGGCGCCGCGCGCCGGTGTGGTGCAGCATTCCGGCCACGGCAATGCGAAAACTTCGAGTTCTCGAACACAAATTTATGCGCCTCATTTTTGCTTCCGGTAGATACACCTCCCTCGGAGATCTATACGCACGATGCCACTAGCGGACTATGTTCAAGAAATCTCCCAAAAATTCTACACCTTCAAACTGAGCGAGAGTCCGCTAACCAACAACATAACCCAAATCAGAATGCATAATCCCCCATTACAGATCAAACACCACCTACCATACCAGGCGTTGACTATCTTCTGACAACCTCTTCCCTAGCCACACTTTCCTATACCACATTTAACTTTATCTTTATAATCATTTCTATTCTCTTTCTTTATGTTCTATTTTTGTTCTCGTTTTTATTTTAAAAATTTCCTTTTGACCGATAACCCTTTCAAAAATTCAAACATTTTAAACCCTATCCTTTTTCCACTACATTTTCCTGGCGTCGCGCCAGGCAGACCACCAGGTCGGTAGTTCTCGTACGGGTTTTTTTTTTTTTTCGTTTAGCTTTTCACCCGAGTCAACAACCCAAATTTATTTAGTGCTACAACCAGTAATTAGTTTCTAAGTTTTATATGAATTAGTTTGGACAGTATTTTTTAAATTAGGCAGATAGGAGTTTTAACATTGTTTTACCAATTATCATTTAGCCAAACCAGACCCGGCCCGTCCAACCCTACATTCACCACGGCGCTATGCGCCGTGTTTGTCTGGTTGGCTCCGGACCAGGTTTCAGGCGAGGTGCATTCTTATAAAATTCAAATTTTAAATAATTATTTCTTGCTTCTTGCCTGTTTGCGTTGAGTTACAAATCAAAAGGTCTGCGGTTCTGTCCCTACTGACTCCGTGCTTTTTTTTTTTCGTTAAAATAATTGGTAACAGTTGCTTGTAAAACCGATATACAAATGTATTTTTTTTTTAATTTTAGGTCCGTTTTAGACCAACAATGGACCTTGAAAAGACGTATGTAAGACGTTTGGATTTTTAACATAAATAAGATGTTTTTAAGTCTGTAAGACGTGAAGTGAAAGCCTAAGGAAGGCGTCTTCAAGACATCTTAAAGACATATTTGTGCTATCTGGGATTCGGCAGGAATGAAACTCGATTAAGTCATCAACCGCCGCCTTACCCCAAACCTTTTATTGTAGGATAAAAACCACTGTTCGCAATGATTAAAAACGGCTCAATTCCTAATTCGACTTTTGTTAGCAAAAATCAGATTTGAGCGCAGTTTCTAAAAAACAGAAATTTTTCTCTCAGATTTTGATACATGGAGTACCACAAGGCAGTATTTTGGGTCCGCTTTTATTTATTATATATATTAATGATATCAATATGTTTATAGATTATGATCTTATTAACCTATTCGCTGATGACACATTGTTAGTTTGCAATGGACAAAATTTGATGGAAACAATAGACAACATGAATCTTGTCTTGGCTAAAGTGAACAATTATCTTAATGTAAATAAATTGAAATTGAATGTAGATAAAACCAAGGCAATGATATTAACAACTAAATTCAAATATAATAAAATTGATATGAACTTCCATAACTTAACAATTAATGGTAAACATATCGAGTTTGTGACTGAAATGAAATATTTAGAGTTCAAAATTGACAATACATTAACATTCAATAGTCATTTCCATTACATATATAAAAAAATTATTAAAAAATTGTACTTTTTCTCTAGAATCTCGCATCATATATCAATTACAACAAAAATTACAGTATATAACACCATTATTAAGCCACATTTTGACTACTGTGCAACTATAATTTATCTTTTTGACCTAAATAAAATTTCCCAACTACAAAAATTACAAAACCGGAATGAGAATGAGAATAATCCTTAAATGCAATAGATTCACTCCAATTAATATCATGCTGTCGACTCTTGAATGGCTAAATGTGTCAGACAAATTGTACCTAAGTGCAATGATTTTTATATGTAAAATTGTGAACAAACTACAACCCAGTTACTTTAATGAATTCATTACATTTAATCATGACCATCTTACAAGATCAAGGGATAATCTTCATTTAAATCAAATACATAAAAAAAGGTCCATGAATTCTTTGTTCTTCAAAGGGATTGATCGATTTAACAAACTACCTCTTGGAATTAAAAACAGCCCTTCAGTTAAACTGTTCAAATATAAGTTGATTAAGCACATTAGAGAACTTTGATAGTGTTATTGTTTATTAATGAAAATCTTAATAAACTGTTAAAGCATTTTTATATCTTTAGTTTTTGTATTTCTTATACTTGTATATTTGTATAATAGTAATTAATGTATTTTAGTTTGGTTGTTAGTTTAAATATATGTATATTAGGATTCCTATTTTAAATAAATTACTTACTTACTTATAGTCCAAGATCCCAGAGCTGCCAGACCTACGCCATTTTAGCAAAACTAATATTTTGACAACAAATAGTGTAATATCTAGTTAAGAACGTATGCGTATTTGCTAGTTACAAAAGGTACATAAGAATTTTACTCAGTACGTTAAATTATGATAGCTGGATTATTTTACAAGTGACACGCTAACTACATAGTGTAAGCGTCAGCCTCCAAATCCGAAGGTTCGAGCTTTTTTTTTTTTTCAACAAATAATATTAACTTAAGGTGGCGATTACAAAGAAAGCGACAACCGAAAGGGAAATATTAGTTATTTTTGGCCATAAATTTTTTTCTTAGTACGTATATTTGAAAAAAAAAACTAAGAATGCTCAGAGATCGAACCTCGGACCATCGGATTTAGAGACTGACACTTACACCATGTAGTTAGCGTGTCACTTGTAAAATAATCCAGCTATCATAATTTAACATACAGAGTAAAATTCTTATGTACCTTTTGTACCTGTTTTCTGCAAAAGGGCCCCACTTTCAAACTAGCAAATACGCATACGTTCTTAACTACTATTTGTTGTCAAAATATTAGCTTTGCTAAAATGACGTAGGTCTGGCGGCTCTGGGATCTCACTCTATAGGCGTCTGAAAATAAGGAGTACGCCACCTGGTGATCTATAGTCAAACTAATTATAGGCCTTTATGTCATTGTCTCTTTAGTGTACGATGATATCAACAATAAGTAAATAATGATAAACTGAGATGCTAAGTTATTAAAAATATGATAGCGTTTAAAGGGGCTACACAAGATACAATTTGCTGGAGCCAACCTAGTCGGTATACTTTGTAGATTGCAGGGACAACTCGTGAAAGTTGAATTGGCACAATGCTCACAGCATACCCTCTTTGATGTAGACACCTTGAAGCAGGCATTGAGAGGGAAAAAGCTGGTGCAAATAACCGTGGCCCGAGGGGCCCGAGTAGCAATAATAATGACCTGAACAATCACACATTGTAAGTGAAATTTTTGAAATAAGTAAATATATGCCATTTCAGTATATTTATAAAAGTAATGTATACTATTGTATCATGCACTATTATGTTTTACCCCTGAATATTTCTATTTCATATTTTACAAAATACTGTTTCAGTTATTTTACTTAAAGAATTAATAAATATCTTTTCAGTTACCTATATTCAATGTAGGTACTACTAATTTCATGATCTGATACTTGTTTGTAAACATAGAGCATATACATTTATTAAGTTTTGTGTTGAATATGGGTTGTACCACACAAAATAATATGTCCTGCATTTAAAACATATTCCCCTTCATACACACAATTAGAATTTTTACATTTTTAGTGCTTCCCAAATGTTCCATACATTGCAATATGCTTAACCCAAATGTCACTCATGTTTCCTGAAAAAAAAAAGTGATTTAAACTACAACTGTACATAAATTTAAAGAAATATTTAAGTTTATTAATATTTAACTAGCCAGACACCGTCTATGTCGAAGAAACTGTACTTTTCAAGGGGAAAACCAGATAACCTAAAAAATATGAATTTTGCTGAATAATGCCATTAACATCTTGCAAATTACTTACAACAAAATCTTGCAAACCTTTAGGTCATGTATTATTAATGTTATTATTTTCAACGCCAAAAATAAAAATAAACATAAAGAAATCGATATAAGTATTCGCCAAATAAATAAACAAACGGCCTATAATTAGTTCACGAGTTCTCCACTTTGGCGCTGGCATCTTAAATTCAGACGCCTATTACAGTTTGAAAAGAAAATTATTAAACTAAATTTGAGGACACACTGTATACAGAGTCGGAAAAAAACAGTTTTCTTTTCATTTTAAATGAAAAAACAGTGTTTTTTTTGTTTTAAACAGTTTTTTCCAATGTTTTAAATGGTATGTTTAAAATTAAATGGTGTCAAGTTACTGTGTCTGCTACTACTACTTGATGCCAGATGGCGCTCTTAAAGCGGTTTTACAACACTCTACAAATAAAATGCTCAGTTTAGTACATGCGGCCATTGACCATTTAACTCGTATGAGTAAAACTAGAGAGGCTATTCTTTTTGTGAGTGTGTTTACTGTTTATATCAGAATTATATACCAAAATGGACCATCATCCGCACTTTTCCTGCTTTTCTACAAACTCCAAAATAATACGTTTGTTAAAAACATCGCACTGCGTTTTAAATTGTGTTTTAAACAGTTGTTTAAAACATCGCATTGTGTATTAAATATGTTTTAAACATTTATCTAAGGTATCAATACATTCATTTTTTTCCATTCCCTTTCATGCGATTTAAATACGTCCTAATTAATACAAATCGAATCGATGAGAAAAGATATATTCTGCTCAAGTTCACGGGGCTTTTTTACACTGAAGGTTTTTAAATTTTGATTTGTGAATTTTTTTATCTTAATCCAATTTTCGAAAATCGTGTACGTACCAAAAACTTCCCCTGTCACAGTGATCTGTCACCCATCAGTATCGGTTTAATAATTCCTGTGCTCTGTGCTCTTTATATTCCAAATTTTCCGTATCTGACGGTTAGAACCTCTATATATAAGTACACACAAATGTAATTTGTAACAATCTCGATTATTTGTTATACACCTTGTTAAATGTACATCCACGGTCTAAATACAATAGAATATAATTGAATAGAAGGTAATTTTACAGGAGAAATTAAAGATAGTAAATAAGTGTGAACTCACAGTAGCAATTGCAGTGAATGTTATTTCGTTTGTTTGTAAATAGTTAGTGTTGTAATTTGTAATTTAATAGATAAAAACGTATAAATTAAATTATCTTGTTATTAAATTATTATCATTGGATTCACTACCAGCAACTTTAATACTTTTCTAAAAGTTAAGAACCATAGGTTAAAAAACAAATGTATTATACTTTCAGCAGTAATGAGCTCATTTAGTGATATCTACTTTATAATTTATTTTTGCATTTTTCGTAAGTATTTAACCCTTTAAGTGTATAGTGAAAAAATTAGGCCGCTAGCGTTAATATTAACCCTTGATTTCGAATTCGTAGCATATTTGAAAAGGCCGAAGGCGCGGAGCGAGCATCTGTGATGTCACACCACTCCACTGGTTCTATGAGTTATGCGATTATAATTTATATTCAGTTTAAGAGATTTCATTGTGCACTGAGCGGGTGTGGTGTTATTTTACGTAATTTTTTTATACATAAAAATATGCGTTCTCTAGAAAATGGATACGTTAAGGCTGGTTCCGACATTTTGCCGTGTGTAAACATTTTTATGGTTATGGAATATTTTAATAATAATAAAGATTACATAAGTCCTGAAATGAAGGGTGTCAAATTACAGAGGTAGGTTAACTAGATGCATATCTACTTTAATAAAGCCTACTGAATTTATCTGATTTAAATTACGGCGATAACGCTGTTGGTTATGTGCAAATAAAAGGTATTTTATAATACATATCATTTTCCATATCCATAGAGAATTTTTAAGCGAATTTATTAAAATGTATAAAGAAAGGCCAATGTTTATGGAAAATTAAAGACATCAGTTATATAAATACAAATCTAAAACGAGAAGTGTATGGAGAATTAATAAAATTTTTAAAAAGTAAGAATTATGCCAATGTCACAGTGAAAGACGTTAAAACCAAAATTATAAAATTCAAAATTCATTTTTTTTTAAATAGTTTGCAAAAGGCACAAGCCATGGCGGTAGTTTTTTTTTTGAGTCTATTCATGTTACTTATACGAAAGTATTTCAGAGTATTTCAAATAGATTTAAACTACCAGATCGCACGTCCAGGTCTATCTAAATCTTACATAACATATTATGTTTGTAAAAAAATTTGAAAACAGTTCTTACAAGATTCCAATTTGCTACAGAATGGAGAATTTTCCTATTTTTTTTATTATTTTTTTTTATTGAATTATATCATAAAATATGTATAAACAAGCCTTCCAATACAGATTTCCGCGAAAATAATTATCAATTTTTTGAGAAAACCAAAGTTAAAATAAGTGGCGCGAAAAGCGTTTAAAACTGGTGACGTAAGTTATCTGCCGATGACATAGGTAGTCTGTGTTAATTTGTTGATAGAATGGTTTTATAGAAAACAGTGTGGTGTAGCCAAGTTGAAATTTCTTCACTAGTTCTAGTAAAGATAATTGAAGAAAAAAGCTTATTTATTAAATCAATTTTAATATATTTATCCACGAAATTTAATTTTGTGATGTAAAAAATAATAATAGGCGTGAATTATTAAATATATTAAATAATTTTTAATGCCGATTAGATCTTTTAAAACTTATTTAGCAATATATGACAACAATGTCAGCGGCTAGTCAAATGACAGATGTGTTCTAACGTCGTGTTAGGTAATTTGAAGCTTTTCAGTTTCTTTTATCGAGGTGTTTGCTATAATTTACAAATAATAGATAGTGTTTCTAAGATATTTTCTAAAAAGTTGTGGAAACACAAATATAAGTGCTTCGGAAAAATTTTTTGTAACTGTTCTGAAAAATATGGATATTCGAAGAACTTGGTAGCAAGCTTCCAGTATTTCTGATCCCATCCCTTCAAAAGCTCAAATTTTGTTTATAGAAAGAATTCATCATGTCATAATCAACTTTGGGCAAATTGGATGAATCTCCTTTCACAAAATTCAACTCCATCTTACTAGTTTATTGATAAAATATAAAATAACAAAATCAAACGCCACATAGACAACAAATAAATCTAACCAATATGTCTATTTCACTTGTATTGTGACAAGAAATGACAATTGACAGCACGCAAGCAAAGTTGGAAGAGGGAGAGGGCAGTTTTCAAGTTTTTATAAAATGTTGCCACATAATCCTCGCCGTGAGTCTTGTTTACATTTTTAAGACAACTTCTAAATAATTTAACAAACATAAATACCTTTTAATTCCTTCTAAATACATGTATATAATATTTATTAATTTTCAAGTTATTGAGCAAAATAGAAGTATGATAGGTAAAATAATGTAAAGTAAATACACAATTTGGCATTCATATAAGATAGTTACAGCCTAAGCGAAAGTTGTCTATTATTGGTTAAATTATTTCCCTCCAAATAAAATCATTTCAAATTTGTGTCTATACGGGCGTATTCTTATTTTTTATGTTTATTTAAGAAATTATTGTTTTGGTTTAAATTGATTATGCAGTGATTGTTAAAATAATAACATTACTTGATATATATCACCAAAACTAAATTTTAAAAAAATGGAAAAACCCCATTGTGCATAAATTCTGTACCAAATTGGAATCTTGTAAGAACTGTTTTCAAATTTTTTTTTTTTGAAATTTTAACGGTACAACTGGTAGAGGTAAGTTAGGTGAAGCCGTCATATTTTGCACCTTATCTGTACGTAGATAATTATGTCCACTTACTTACGAGAGACCTTGTATATTATTTGTTATTTTTTGTTGCTCTTGTCCCCTATTTATATTCAGCAACTTTCAATATTAACGATAATAGTTATTATCTAAGTGAAACTTATTTACTGTTAAATGTAAATGTTTTATTAAGGAAGCAGACACGCTTCACAATTTATTTATAATAGGCCCAGAAATATAATATGCTTAACACTATATACAGAGTATAAAGTCGTATATATTTTCTACCGATTCTATTATTGCATGTGTATATTGTACCTATATTCAAGTGGCATGTTCAAATAAATATATATAATTTTTTAAAAAGGAACACACAATCAATAAAATTATATTCTCTCTTTGTTCTATTAGAAATTTTGATTATTAATCGAATTGAAATTTGTAGTATTTGACATAAAATTGAATTTGAAACAGTGCAATTTTATATTCGCGATAAAACGGATTTGACGTCACGAATTTTCGACAAGTAATGACGTCAGACCATTTGCTGCACGCTAAAAAAATTTGTTTAGAGCAAACAAAAATGTTGTTGCGTATATACAAAGCAATTTTTTGGTTGATGTTAATAAATTTTTGTTGCCTCAAACAATTTTGTTTGGAGCAACAAAAATTTATTAACATCAACCAAGAAATTGCTTTGTATATACGCAACAAAATTTTTGTTTGCTCTAAACAAATTTTTTTTAGTGTGTAACACTTGACAGCGGCGTCATAAAATGAGTGTTTTCAATATGTATTCGTTCGTATATTTGTTTCATCTTTTGATTTATTATACAGTGTTTTCGTAAAGTAATCGATAAATGAGATAAAAAGTGTACAATTTTTTTGGGGGGAAATCGCTCGTACAGGGTGGACCAAATTAGATGGGATTTGGGGTTTTCTCTAACACTGTGGCAGATAGACAAAAACCAATAAAAGTATCCAGAGCTCGATTTTCGAGAAACCAACAATGGCGCAAACCGCGATCGTCTATCTTTTTGGACTACCGAGCTACAGAGTGTTTTTGGAAAATTGACATTTTTGGATGACCCCTATATCTCAATTACCAAGTGTCGAATCGAAAATCGAGTAACACATTCCTAGGGCACTTTTTTGAATAGAATCCTTTGCTGATAAGAACAAAATTATGCATGCCTCAGTTTTCGAGGCTGAAATAAGTACACCAAATTTGCAAAAGCTTTATCTAAACTTTAATTATGTCCCAACACCAGGAAAACTATTATTTTTTTTTAAAGCAAAATCAATTTAATTTTCAGCCCCACGTTGGGCGCCATTTTGTAGCGCTTACTTTCAGATTAGAAATTTTAAATAGCAACCACGCGCGACAGCTCTTACAGTCGTAGCCGGGGGTGGGTTCGCTTAAGAAGATTTTGCTTTGGCGATGTACTTATTCGTTGGTTCTTGTTTGTTGGTTACCAAAAATGCACGAGCTATTTTCTTTGCGGGCGCCAGCCGATCGCTAGGGATCGACAAGGGAGGGGAGTGACAAAACAAGCAAAATAATTTTAAACACAAGGAATAATCATAATAATAATTTAATAATAAATATATGTACGTGGTACAAAATAAATGACAAACAATGACTAAGTAAATTCTGAGCAGTATTAACACATAAAGGTAAATATAAATAATGAACGATAATAAAATTAAAGTGATCGCTACATCAGCCCTACCAAGAAAATTTAAATGTCTTCGTACATTAGATACGGAACGCGTCCCTATTATTAGGAATTTACTGTTTGACCGCAACCTTACTTTTAAGAAATTTGACAACTCGATGACAATAGTTGAAATTTGAAATTAATAATGGCAAATGATAAATTCAATTCATCTGGAAATGCTACATGCTATTTTGGCGATTGCCCACTTGAACAACAGGTAGGTTATAATAATAAAATAATATAACATGAAATAATGCACAAGCTAAATGTGTGTGACTACCCAAAGTTTTAAAAAAATGCAAAAGTGCACGTCAAATAAATGTGCAATTCTTAAACATTGATAAGAGCTAGACTATGTCTTGTTTTAGGTTTTCTACAAAAATTTAATACCCAAATAACAGCTGTTTAGTGAGTTTACAAGGTCTTACAAAAATAAGTCACCGACAGAAAATAAGAGACTTTTAACGAGTTGACAGGTTTTCGCTGCGGGCTGGTGCTTCTCACTGTTGTGTCAACTTAGGTGGGCCCCTTGGGCTGAGACGGATATTATAAAAAAGATGGACTTACAGTCGTCTCGCCGAGCGAGTTAATCCTACTTGCACTTTATTCGGTTGCGCTTCTTGGTTGAGCTGCTGGACATGACCCAGAAACAACGGCAGGTTATGAACAGTTCTTACTGGACCAGGTAACTTTCCATGTGGAGGCGTCTCACAATATTAATGTGTTCTTACAATGTTTCCACGCAGTGGATGAAACAATGCCTAGCGGGATCCTTAGATAGCTCAGGCTCTCAATGCCAGAAGACTCTACCAGGGAGGATTTTAAAATTGTCTTAGCCTTGATTTGAATGACATAAAATTATAGATGGGTGAAATAATTAAATTCGAGAGTAGAAAAGGAACCTGGAATTAAATATTTCTCCAGTAAGTATCTAGCAGGAAAATTAAATCAGTAGCAACCAACTCACCCTAGTTTTTATGAGGTCCTAACACTTCACAAATCAGGAGAGACATGCCAGGAAATTCTAGATTTCAAAATGGTTACCTTTTTTTTGCCTCTCAGGTTTTTTTGTTCAAAAAAAACTTATAACATGCTACTTTAGATTTTAAAAATCCCTGTTTTAAAATGTCAAATCAACATCAAAACAAAGCGCAATTTAACACTAAAGTTATTTAAATTATATACTTGTCCAAATTACCTCAAATAAGCTGAAGGTAAAGCCAGAAACATTTTAAGAACCCTTGTCTAAATTTATTTTGAAACTCATTGTTTATTAATTTGAACTTGTCATAACCTAGCCTGTTTGTTTCCATTTCAGGTCCTTGAAATTAAAGCTTTAAATTGAAAAGGGACATAGCACATGGGATGACAGGACAAGTCAAATTTCAACCGTTACAATAGATAACTTGTGTTTTTTTAAATGGAACATCCTGTAAATTATTTCATTATTCGACCACAACTTAAATTAGGTATCCAACGATATATCATGTCATATTTGTATCTAGAAAAAGTGGTTAATTTTAGAAAAATTTAATATATTTGTGAGGAGGCCATGGAAGACTATTAACAACAACGCTTCTTATAATGTAAAATAATTTTGCCAAAAATAGGAAAAACTAAACTACAATAAATATTCGAATTGTCTTCCATTGACATCTATGCATATTTATCGCATTTCTAATATTTATTGAGAAGGTCACGGTAAAAAAAGAAAATCGAAATAACCGTAAATGTCAAAAACTAATTTGTGAATTAATTGTGAATGAGCATTATTAAAAATGGTTCAATTTAGTAACGGTGAAAAATATGATATGATTTAGATTCTAATTTAGCTTCAGAGCAAGGGCGGATCCAGAGGGGGGGGGGGGCACCAAGGGCAATTCCCCCCCCCCACCCCCGAGCAGGTGCGGTTTAAGGGAGGAGGGGCGCCAGAGGGCAAAAAAAGTATTCGTCACGTGTCCAAGGTGACATTTTTTTTTTTTTTCGGATTTTTATTTACACTCTTCCGCATGAGACGATAAAAATTTGTTTCAGATTTCTAATAGCACAGATTTCTTATAGCACTCCTCCCCAGGAGGCGATAAAAATATTTTTTCGGATTTCTATTTGCACCTCCCCCCCCCCCCCCCCGAGGCGATAATTTTTTTTTTTAATTTCTAATAGCACCTCCCACATGAGGCGATAAATTTTTTTTCAGATTTCTAATATCATCCCCCGTGAGGCGAAAAAAAAATTTTTTCGGAATTTTTAATCAGCATAATAACCACCATTGGGCTCCTGAAAATCCACATGTAACCACTACAGTTAATTGTCAAGGGCGATTTGGATTTGGTGTATGGTGTTGTTTTATTGGATACCAAATAATAGGTCCTCATTTTTTTACGGTAATTTGAATACCGAAAATTTTATTAACATTCTACGACAAGAAACAGACAATATGCCTGTAAGACAATTTCAAAGGTTATTATACCAACACGATGGCGCCCCAGGTCATACGTCAAATGAAACATGAAATTATTTAAATGCTCAAATCGGGGAGGATTGGATAGGTATCTATACTATCTGTCACTCAGGATTAGTTTATCAATGTCTGGTTAGCTAAGTTAACTAAATTGATAACTAACAATTAATTTATTTAACTGGACATTAATAAACAACAAATTAGTTTAGATATTGTTTCATTTTTAGGAAATAATAGTCATATTTTGTGGCCAGCTAGATCTACCGATATAACCCCTGCCGACTTTTGGCTTTGGGGTTATTTAAGGGTCAGACCATATGTATTTTGGCCAGCAGCATCCAAATATGTAAAAATATACAGTTTGTCCGGTGTCCCATTTAAAATTTGATTTTAGCGCTCCTTGTCATTACTTTTCCAATGATGAAGTGAAGGCATGTAGGTAATTTATTAATGATGGACCAATTATGTGTGTTTGCTGGGTTGCAGTTGCTCGTAGAATTGATTTTCACAATCATAATTCGTCTTCAGACAGTTCATGAACGAAACATAGTTTATAAGGATGGTAGTTTGCCTTCGTGAGTATTTTGTGGACAGTAGACACTGTCAATTAGAATTAGATGAATCTTGTGGTGATGGCCGACCAGATTTAGAAGAATCGCGATCATGCCCAAATTCCCTGCATTTTCACTCTACACTGCTTTCCATAGGTTGCCGATCAGCGTTGAACAATTAATTCAGCTTACTTCTATTTGATGCATCTAAACAATCAACGATCAGTTTTCGATTTTGTTATTGTTTTTTAGGCGCTGTTATAAACATTTGGCATGATGATTTGAAATTTGGCATGATGAGTTGACTCCACTAGACTTATACTTCCCTAAAGTTTCGTTAAAATATATGCTTTGCTACTGAAGCTATCGTTAATTGTTTAGAAATGGCCAATCTCAGTTGTTTCTATATTTTGCAACTTCAAAAATTTACTAAAAAGGTTCGTACAGACTTTCTAGCAATTTCATAACCAATAATCTGCTTTTTTAGATACGAGCTATCCCAAGCAGCAATTTTAGTAGTTTCTACGTAATAGTTGCCATTAGGGGAACTTTAAAGGTTTCCGCAACTAAGGACTGTTACGTAATGGGAACCATCCTTCTACCAAGTATTCACCAAAATGGGGAATAATAATTACGTAGCAAATTACTATTCCGGTACTTCTACCATTACCGTGTTGAAGACTAGGTTATTACGTAAATGGGACGTAACCAAGTAGTACAAATGACTAACTTTTGGAACAGCTCAGCTGACCGAAATGAGAGCGCAAACTATATATTTGGCTCTCTGTTATTCGAATAGCAAATTAATGACTTACTGAGTTTAAGCACATGATATGTCCAAGGTCCAAGTTAAGGTGATTATATACAACATGCATAAGCATATATTATAAATCATGATGTTTTGCATTTACCCTGGGTGTGGATATTAAAACCACCACTTGTTTTCTGTAAAATGTTATCATGATGCTTCGATAAAAAAGACGCCCCCTCGAGAAAATGGTTTTTTCGGAAAGAAAATTTTTTCCAAAAATTATGTGTACAAGCAAAACTGCAAATTTTTTTATGGAAAACGTTTTTTTTTAAATTTTATATATTATAAAGTAATAATCTTTTTAGAAAACATATTTGTAAATGACTATAATAAAAAGAAATTTTTTATTGAATTATATTTTTATCCGTGTCAATATGGCGTCTTCATTCAACAACAGAAAAATGACGATTTTAATTGCAGTAACTTAGTGGTTGAAAAAACCAAAATTATTTCCCTACAAGTTACATTTACTATAAAGTAGCAGATGCCACCAACGTTATAGTTGTTGTTACTTTAAAAGTGGTGACGGCAACTGCAACAATTTCACTGTGTAGTTATATTTACCTAGATGTAGCAAATGGGACCAATGACGCTATAAGATCTTAGTAACTGTTGCTACCATTTTATTTTAATGTTGGTAGAATTGGCAGAATCGATATAGGTAATTTTTTTTTTTAATTGGCAACGCGGTAATAACTGTTAAAGTGTCACTGTCACTGCGTGCGATGGGAATATGTGGATTATTAAAAATAACAATTATTATATTTTTTAAGTACTTTTTATTATCTGATATTATTTGGAAAGAGCACATATCGAACAATATTTGATGGATGCCCCTGACGGTGAGCATCTTATGTCAGAGGTAGGTGTTTTTTATGATCTTGCTTTTATATACCTATTTAAATGTTTGGGTTTTTTAGGTTGCATTGATATTGGGAGTTTGTGGTGCCTGCCGTTGCGGTGAACTGACCTTCTTAAGCGTCGAAGATATGAGATAAAGAATAATATCTATATATATCCATACCAGATACCAAGACGAATAAATCAAGAAGTTTCACAGTTTTAAATGAAGGTGAACCCACTTGATTCGATTAGGAAATATGTCTTTAAGACCGCAAAATGTGTCTCACAAAAGATTTTTCGTAAATTTTCAAAAGGGAAAGTGCACTGTCCAATGCGTTGGATTAAATAAGCTCTCAAAAATTCCAAGAATTGTAGCTAATTATTTGCAATTGCCTGATGCAGATTTGTATACTGGCCATAGCATGCGCCGTTCCTCATCAACTCTTGGCCAATGCTGGGGGTGACATTACCACCCTTAAACGTCACGGTGTGTGAAAATCATCCGTGGCGTGGTGGAGGGTTATTTGGAAGATTCAGTCTCAACAAGATTGTTATTGCTGAAAAAATTCAGGGAGAGCAGCACGAGTCAGGCAATACAGACGTCGTTACTAGTATAGAGAAAAATTGTGTACAGAAGAGCAGTTTTCTTTGTGAAAAATCGAATATGATGACAATAAATGTTAACATAAATATAAATAAGTGTTAGTGCATGGATTCTTTGTTTTGTTAATTTTCCATATAATGGAGACAATAAATAAATTCCTTGGACTTTATTTTATATTAAAATTACTCTTTAGTGACTAAATCACTTTACCTCACTTTAGCTTACTACTTTATCTCATTAGTGACTTATGGGTCACTTTATACCTTCAAAGTCTTATGAATAAAGATCACTTTATATGAAAGTGTTGGATAAATATATTTATTAACGTAAGGTGAATAATAATGGAAAAAATACATAACAGTTTTCATATTTATTTAGTGATCAGTTTACATTTAATTTCATTTAATTCAGTTTATTGTACATAAATAATGTCTTATGCCGTTATACCATTGTCCGTTCCCCATCGACACAATGTTTATTAAATTTGGAGTTTTTAATCGGCAAATTCATTTAATATGCTCAGTGGATCACTAACTGAACTATGGGTCAATCTGTGTGTTAAAGACAAGTTGTAATTTTCGAGCAGTACACAGTATCATTAATCACTACAACTGTTATAGTTTTCGATTACTCTTCTTGTGTTGTTGGGAGCACTTTTGCACTTGTTGCCAAAGATGATGGTTTTGCTGTGGCGAAATAATCTTTCATGTTTGCATCATATTCTGAAGAATCACTATTTCTCTACTACTGTTTAACTGTTTCTTCAGTTTTCTATAAAACGTGGATGAGTGCTGATAAACTTTATTTCGCTTTCACTGAGCATTTCAGATGCCGCTATTTTATTCAATGCCAATAATTATATAAATTGTCTTAAAAGTTAATATTACTCTATAGTAGATTTTCAAGGTATATGTAACTTTTAAGTCATTTTCAATTAGTGGGGAGTAGTAAAGATAACTTCAAAGCCCCTATGTTCGTAGAAATAACCTCATTTTTACTCGAGTTGTCACTAATAAGTTAGACTACTTTCAAGTGGTCCTTTGGTAAAGCTGTGCAATCGGCATTACTACCAATTTTCACTTTGCAGTTGAGGATGCTTCAAAGTAATGCAGAGTAGTATCCGCGACGTTGCAGATTCTCCAGCAGTTACTTGAAAGTGTTATAACTATACAGTGCCTAAATTCAGTAGAATTTACTTAATTGTCACTACAAATGCATACCACAAAGTGAATATTACCCTGAAGTCGCAAAATTAGTAACAGTTATGTTATTCCTACTATATTAAAGTTCCGATGCCTCAGATGCCAGTTCCCATCACTTTGAATGCTGCTTGGGATACAACTAGATATACATATTTAAGGAAAACGGCGAAAGACAACACATCTTGAAAATACTTTTGTGAATATAAATGCCTTCCGGATTCGGATTTATTCCAAAACTTTTTGCTACGTTTTTTATAGTGTTTAAAGCGAGTTCTAGCAAAAAGCTGTATAGATAGATACCTCTTTAGTTAACTTGGACGCTTAAATTTACTTTTATTTCAGGGTATATATTTGGTGGTAGCATTTTGAGACACACTGTATATATAGGGAAAAAAGACGACACATGAAACGTGACTAACGCTCGTGCATAAAAACATACTGCAATAAATTGTCTACTATCTGTGGTGTGTTTTATTTTTATTTATTTATTAAATACTCCTCGCAACTAATGTTTACTTCTATATTTACACCTATATTACAGGTTTTATTCTATTTGCACTCATTTTTGTGCAGCAATATTCACGCGCTATTTCAAGTAACAAGTTTTCTGAAATAAACTAGTAATTTTTAATAAACTGTCTATCGAAAATCTTACGAGTTCTTGAGCTAGAGTATTAATTAATGACTTTATTCTACCTGCATTTCCGTTACTCGGCATAACTCTAGATAAGTTTAATAGGTATCATGTGTTGGAAGTAATAAAACAAATGCCTACTCTTCAATTGAAATTTCTAATCGGCTGTATTAGAATTTTGCTAAGATTATACTATAATACACAGTGCGTCCGTAAAATAATGTGTAAATTTAATAAAGGTCAATCCGCAATTCCCATTTTCGATAGTACCATTTAAAAGAGCGCATTTCTAGGGTTCCATATTCGAATGAGTTGGTCTCGTTCCGACCTTCTATTTAAAACGGAGCTCTAGCTTCTCAACGGTAATAGAGCTATCATGACTCGGATGCAAACAGCATAACACCAAAATACTTGAACCTTACACTTGAATACTATCACTCAACGCGAGATTCGACAACTATGAAGGCATCATCGGGAGATGATTAAAATTCAAGTGTAGTGTTCAAGTGTTTTGGTGTTTGTGGAAATAGAAATAAATAGAGCTTCAGGAGAAGATGGAATAATCCTAGAATTAATCAAATATGGTGGAGAGTATTATTTAGTAAAAAGCTTTAGGATATTGCTGAATAAATGTTTGGAAGAAAGAAAAATTCCACAAGATTGAAATAATGCAGTAATTATAACACTGTATAAGGAGATAAATCAGACCTAAAGAACTACAGACCAATAAACCTTTTATGTCAGGTATACAAACTACTAATGAGGATAATTACAACTAGACTAACAAATAAACTTGACTCATATCAAGCAAGTTTCAGAAAAAACTATAGCACCCTAGATCACATACAATCCCTCCCGCCGTAACATCATAGAAAAACCAATAGAATCCAATAAAGACCTATACCTAGCAATCATCGACTATAAAAAAGCTTTTTACTCAATCGAAATGTGGGCTATTATAAATTCTTTACAAAACTGTCGAGTAGATTCAAGATATACTGAATTAATTGACAATATCTACAAAGAAGCAACGTGCAGAATAAAACTATATACGGAAATAGAACGGATAAAGGTTCAAAGGGGAATAAGACAAGGAGACTCTATATCATCAAAACTGTTCACGCTAGCACTAGAGGATATATTTAAAGAACTTCATTGGGAAAACTATGGGATCAATATTGAAGGACAAAAACTGAGTAACTTAAGATATGTAGACGATATAGTTTTGATAACGGAAAATCCTTTAGAATTAAAACGAATGTTAAAAGAACTCAAAGAAAAATCAGAAAAATAGGACTCACCATAAATATGGGAAAAACAAAAATAATGAAAAGAACATCTACACCAAATAATCAACAATTCATGCTCAATGAACAAATAATAGAGGAAGTAGAACACTATATATACCTAGAGCAAAACATCAGAATTGATAAGGAAATGCAAGCAGTAGATCTAAACAGAAGAATCAGGCTAGCGTGGACAACATTCGGGAGAATAAAACACATTCTACAAAAGAACAAAAGGTTTAAGATGTATATGAAAACCAGAATACCACAACAATATGTTATTTCGGTAATGATATATGGAATTGAAACGTGGGCACTCACAAAGATAACAATGAGTAGACTGCAAGCGACACAGCGCCATATAATATGGGATGAGCAGTATTAGGCATCACTCTGAGAGATAAAGAATCTATAGAGTGGATCAGGCAAAAAACAAAAATGGAGGATGTTAAAAATCACAATTTTAAGATAAAAATGACTGGACATGTGGCGAGGATAGAAGGATCCAAATGGACAAGAAAAACCACTGAATGAAAACCATGGGGCGAAAAAAGGAATCTGGGACGACCCTTGTTACGTCGGTACGATGACATTCGAAAACTCGCAGGGAGGCACTGGATGACGAAAGCACGAGATAGAGACAGCTGGAAGGAAATGAAGCAAATATGGACGAGAGATGCTGGATAGAGAGATAGATAGAGAGAGATAGAGAGAGAGAGAGAGAGAGAGAGAGGAAATATAAATGACGATAATTACCAAATATTCAATTTATTATTATAGTGATATGACATACCAAATCTGTTAATATGTTATGAAGATCTTAATATGTATTGTTATGTGTACATTAGGCTTGCCTACTTTCAATAAAGTTATTATTATTATCTACCCTGATCTAGGCAAATTATTGCTTTGAAATTTAATTATAAATGCAGAAGGGGGAGAAATAATATCTGTATTTTTTAATTTGGGCATGTGGAGTATCGGCGAGTAGGGCTCGTTTAGCAGAGTGCTTCGTATTTTTTATTAAATACACTGTTTATGTCTAAAATGAAAAAAACGAGATCTTCAGAAAGTGTACGACATTAGGAAGCGCGACCAGAAAGGTCAAATTATTAAAAAGTGGAGTTATTGCATGTGATCGTTACAAGCTTTTTTTCAGGTAGAGAATATTTTAATGCAATTTCGACGAAATTTTGAACGACACGGCGCGGCGTCTTCGCCAAATTTCAACTAAAAAATTTTGTTTCCAAATTCTTTCTCGCCTCGTCGAGCCATATTTTGTAGCTTGAGAAAGATCTCCTAGAAATCGCTTAAGCCATTCCAGATAAAGATAAAATAAAAATGAGCTTTTAATATTTCCTGAGATGCGGTAGAAACTTAACCTAGTGAAAAATATTAAATTTCAGGTGTATGGTAGTTTTGTTAACAATCATAATATTCTGAGAAGGTTACTTTGTTGTTAAGAGAGGTAATATTTACCCTAGAATGTGAACATAACAAAATAAATAAAATTATATGACCTAAAAAATAAAAGAAGAAAATAACCTTTTTAGAATCGTATAATAAAATAGAATATTTATGTTAAAATAAAGATCACATAATAATGAAACGTATTGAAAACAATAGTAACAATATCAACATAAACAACTACATTATGGTGTGAGTTCTGTGATAAATTACAATACAATAAAATAATTATCAGATCAGGAACTTGGCAGTTTAAATGGTAATTATCATATCAGAATAGTTAACAGTATTATTTAGAGAAGAGAAGATTTTTAAATCAGTCATGTAATGACTGATGAGTGGTGTATCAAGATATAAAGAATATAAATTGTTTAAGTTAACGATTATATTATTTATGTATTGAAAATCTAGAGGTAGATGATTACACAGTCTAGAGCCCTGATATATGTATAACTTTTTACCTTTTGACCTAAGTTTTATGCAAGGCAAGGCTATCTAAAGCCCTTGGTAATGCCTCAACCATCTTCCAGGCAGAAATCTATGCTATAGATCAATGTGCCCAGGAATGCCTAAATAGAGCCAAGCAACTGGCAAAAAACAACAAGGTTATTATGCATAAGTGGAGGTAAACATGTTCTATCTTTGTTTCTTGTGTTGTACTGTTGTACTTATGATTATGTTTTATTAGATCAGCTTTAGTTTCGTGTTGTCTGAGGATGGCTTGGAAAAAACTAGTTGATGTGGATCCATGAGGAGGGTTCCCCTGAAAGGACTACTTGAGGGATAAGTAATATCCTCAAAGAAAATTATTATTAGAGTTTTCTTCTGAAAAGTTATTAAATTACTCAGAATCGTTTTGTCAGCTCCCTCCATGCTAATATGCCATTATTATACTCTTTGTAAAAATGAAGAGTATTTGATCGGCACATTTCTAAAACAGTAAATATCGCTCGTAGAGAAAGATTTTCATGTCATTATGTTACTGAACGACTTTCAAAATGTCCGTCTGTCCGTCCGTCACGTTTCTTGTAAGTACAATAACTTAAGAAAGAAAAGTCCGATTGTACTGTTTGGAAAGTAAATTGGCATTAGCTATTGTTTTTGAAGAAAATCAATCAGTAAATAAAAAAGTTATTAATCATTTAAATTTAAAAAAAAAAATTCTTAATTTTTGTCACCTGTACTTAAATAGAAATCTTACGAAATGTTATTCCCCATAGTTTTTTTTGTTTATACATTTTACTAATATAACATATTTCATAATAATATATCTAATCCGTTGAAATATAATTCTCGAATGATGTACATTATGAGCAATTTTTATAGTAATGTGTGATGGTTCAATGGCTAATGTTTTGCCTTGCAATCCAAAGGTCTTGTCTTCGAATCCCTGACAGGGTGGTTGTTTTTTTTTTTTCATTTTTCTTTTCATATATTTTTTTCACAACAAAGTTGGTATCACAAAATTTATAATGTCCAAAAACTAACATTATTTACAAGAAAAATGCGAAGAGTATCCTATAGAATGTGTAACAATTTTATGAAAAGCTCAGTAATTCGGCGAAAAGTATAATGCTTCCACTAGTTTATATGTGATCTCGCTAATGAATAATATATAGCTGTATGTTCAAAATGCTTCTCAAGATTATTAATATATAAATGAGTAACCGTAATTGTTATATAACATAATTTACAGGTTTATCCCATTTTAGGTGGGAGTCGATGATAACCTCAAGGTACTTGTAACCTCAGATGTACGAGCTATTGTAAAGTTATTAAAAAGGGGGATTCTCGAATGATGGAACTATCTCCATTAGTGCATATTGGGAAATTTATTTTTTTTTAAATTTACTGTAAGGAATTTGTGTGTGAACCAACCATAAATGTTATTATCTTCAACTATTTGCTTGAAGATAATAACATTAGTGCTGCAGTAATTACCTGCGTAGTACATTTCAGGGTCATCTGTATATATTATTTTTCTACCTCTAATTTGGACAGAAAATAAATCATTTAAATAAATATCGAATAAAGTAGGTCCTAGCATGATCCCTTGAGGCACACCATACTCCATTCATTTGAGATCACTAACACAGTTTCTTATTTTAACACGCTGGCGACACACTTGACTATTTTTTGTTACACAAGAAATTTCAGCATGCTAGATAACTTTTTTTTGCAAATTTATAGGAAACTCAGTAAAATCCTTACAAAAATCGTTTTGAAATAACAAATTTCGTTTCCTCAGCTATAGACGGTTTCTTAAATTCTTAGAAAGAAATGATGGGATGGCAAAGAAAAGGGGACAGATATGATGAAAATTGTAAGATAACAGAGAAGCCACATGGAGAAAATTCCTTACGGTTTGGGAAAATGTATACGTGAAAATTAGTATAGTTGAAGTAATCGCATTTGTGAGCGTCGTTGGGAAGCAAGGAGTGCAGAACGCAAAGCCGGATTTAACTATATTGTTCGCTCGTTTACTTTTTATAATATTACACTTACAATATCCCCCAAAGCACTGGCATTGCTATGAATTGGTAACAAAACTTACTAAAAGTATTTTCAAAAACACATTACCAAATAAAGAAATATAAAATAATTATCGAATTATATCTTTACCCCGACAGTATAAGCTCGACTGCGGTGACTCAACTGCGGTCCTGGATTAAACAACACACTCATAATGTATTCTCCCATAGCTAAGTCAGATAGCAGACATTAATGTAAAAATGGAGTAAAGACGGGAGATCTAGTTGCCGCCTATCCATTCCTCTCGCCCCCCATAACGGCGTACTATTAAGATTAATTCAACTATAATTTCAAAATCAGAACGTAAACGCGGATGGAACTTGGGTGGAGCTTTATTCAAGACAATGGAATTTAAAAAATGATATGGCCTCCTAACTTACCGGATCTGAATCTCATCGAGCACATTGAAAGACGCTTAGAATTGGACTGGGATTGTTAATTAGGTACTTCATTCATTTCTTCTAGAGCGATTCTGAAGAGGAAGCCTCAATTAATCAGAATTTAATAGACATTTTATTACCGGCATGCCTCAACATTGTCAGAATATAACTGGAACTTAGGCACTCCGATTTTTATGCCACCGAATCAATAATTTTGATGGTAATTAATTTCTACAAATCCCAATACACTTTAATTATCTTCAAATGATGTCAACATGGTTGGGCGAAACGTACGCCGGGTATAGTACTCAAACAAATTGCTGGTATCTGTGGGCGTTTCAACTCGAAAAAAATTGATTCAAAATTAACAGGACAAAACCCTTTCTGTACAAATTATTATTAACCTAACTTACCCGCGTGCTGTGAAAAAATATCGCCACTGTTGTGTCTGATAATCTGGAGGTTTGTACTCGTGGTCGCTTGCAATGGATATGTCCCAGGAACAAACGCAAAGAGCGTCAGTAGCAGCCATGACGCTTTTAGAACATTTGTTTCTTTTTCCATCTAGTTACCACGGCCATACAGCCGCCGAACATCTCAACCTGAAACTAAGAATTTACAATTAAATGAATTTCAGCCATAAAAAGATGAAAAAGTTAGGATTTCCGATCTGTTTCTATACACTATTCACCATTTGCAGTTTTTATGCACCACAACATTTATTTATCTAGACCCACAGATAAAGTAGGCGTTTTTTACTCACATTTGACAACGCAAAATTGACGTTGACTGAGGAGTTATGAGTAATGTCTGATAAAGTTTTGAAACTTGGTAAAGATGTTCATTAAAGTCTACTATTAAACCTACATATAGTCCTGCACTCAATCTGTTGCGCTCGGGCCGCCATATTGAAAAGATGGCGCTCGGATTAAGTCTTTTGCTTATATCTCTCTAACCATTAGCGATATCTAAATTATGTTCATATAACAAATTAAGCTTATAAAGTTCTCTATAAAAAATGTCATGCATTTTTTCGTATATGTTATTATACTAAATATGCAGTGAGTAATAGTCTATTGTCTATGTACTGTAGAAAGGAACTAAAACGTTAAAGGGTTTTTATTGTTTCTTATGTTCAATGGACCCCAAAATATGAGAAAACCGCGGAGTGCTACCATTAAAGGGGTGCGTTTTTGAGATCGAAGTAAAAAAGGTCCACTTTTTACATTTTTGAGTTTTGCTCGAAAACTGTGCATTTTTCCAATAAACACGTCAATAGAAAAGTTGTAGAGAATTAAATTTCCAATCGAAGTGACTCCTTCAGAAGTCAAAAAAAAATATTTTTTTTACAAAAATACGTCCAAAAAACAAAACAAAAAAAAACGAAAAAATGCAATTTTTTCTTTTTAATTTTAGACTGTAACTTTTTTTCGGGTACATTTAGGCATAGACATTGCGCATAAAAAAAATCTGGTGTTTTACTCGTTAAAATGAGATTTTGTAAAAATTTTTAGGATTAATAGTGACCAAGATATAGGATTTCAAAGTTTGCAACTTTTAATTTTTTTTGCTAATTTTTACTATTTTTTTTTTGCAAATTTCGTCCTGTAACTTTTTTCTGAGTGAATTTCAGTATAATCATTATTATATTAAAGTGAAAGCTGACTTTACGCCCGTTGAAATGGTGGCTGGTAATAGTATATTGTGTATTTAGGTGTGAAAGCAATACATTCCCGGACGACGATGCAAATTGTTGGCCGAGGCGCTAGCCGAGGCCAACAAGCATCGAAGTCCGGGAATGTGCTTCCACACCGAAGTACACATACTATTTTTTCTGAAATCACAATCAATATTATTATAAATTCAGGAATTTGTATTAATGCATAACATTTCTTCATTACAATCTAACTGCTTACTAATAAATGTAATTTTAATGTGAGGTAGTTTGTCTGCCTTGTTTATTTACTGTCTAAAATATACATAAAAAACCGTACGGGAATGTTACTTTCCCGGCCTAGGCCGGGAAAGTAACATTCCCGTACGGTTTTGTTGATCGTTGCTTGGCAACGGATCTTTTCCGGTCTGTTTTCTGATAGTCTCTTAGCAACGAACTAAAATACTGGAATTGTGCATTTTTCGATCTGAAATCGCGCCGAAAATGTAGACATTGCCGATCGATTTCAGAAAAAAGTCTCTACGACAAATAGAAACCTACACTCAAAGAAATAGTATGGGTAAGTTAAAAAAAAAATGGTTAACTAACAATATCGTTAATTTTGTTAAACCAAACTATATTAATGGTATTTTTAAACAAAAGGTGATTGTTACTTTAATTAATAAAAAGTTCTCGTACAACAAAACAAACATTAACTTAAAAAATAGATGAATAAGACTATTATTTTGTTCGTCTGACTATTATTTTGTTGAATTCTGTCAAATTAAACTAGATAATAGTATATTTTATTTTTAACTATTATCAAATTGTAATTCTAACCCAGTATTAGTTCGCTGTACTATTGTACTTGGTAGACAAACCAATATTATTGTCGTCTTCTAGAAGTTCTGAAATAATTACCATAAAATTTACTTGCTTACCACGTAGTCTATTTAAGAAATTATTCCCAGATGACGCCACATACAAATCACTGACAATAATCAATCATGCATTATCCTATACTCTTATGAATTCTATAGAAAATTAATAACATGATTGCAATGTTCAAATTCTCTCAGGGATCATCGATATATTTGGATGGATCTTATAAACGATCTCTAATCTTTGGTTTGGGTGGTTTGATATCTCAATACTGAGATTTTGGCTAACTAAAAAAAATTTCATCATACAATAAAGTGTAGATCAGCCTAAAAATTAGTTGGTGAACAAAAAACAAAGTCGTTGTACTATTTAATTGTAGACCAAATTGAAAATGGTTAGTGAACATAAAAAAATGTCATTGTACTATTTAATTTGTTACAAGAAGATACGATTATTAAACTACTATTTGTTTACGAAAACAAATAAAGTTGTATGACTATTCTTTTCTGATTGATTTAACTATGAAACTAGATAGGCGCGATTTCATATGCTCTTTTTGGTTGAATTTACCTATCATTTTCTTTGAGTGTAGATACAGCGTTTCGACGATTGTTACTTTTATTAACTTTTTTCTAATTTTTACGTTCTTTTTTAAATTTCGGCTTATAACTTATTTGTCAAATACTTTAAGTACAGATATTGCTGCATTGAATGTACTCGCAGCATTCTTGTTTAAATGGTCTGCAATAGAAGTTTATGTGATCAATAGTAACCAAAATACAGTAGTAGATTATTGTACTTGTACTTGTACTTAAAAAATAACTTTTTACATTTTTCCACTTCTGAACTTTATATCATGTGATTTTTTTTTTGTTCAAATAACAACTTAGAAAAGATAAATTAAATTAATTTATTCATAATTGTATACCTGATGTTACAACTTATTTATGTTTCTAATTGTGCATTATTTATGAAATTATTCAAATGCTGGATTTAACATATTTTCAAAATCAAAGTCGGTTTCTTCATCGGCATCTACGTGAACATCTTCTTCCGTTATTTCAGGTACATCAGCGTTTTCACAGTTTATTCCCATACATTCTTTGCAAAAAATGGAGCAATTCATTGCCAATTTCCTGCAATCGCAGTTTCCTCTGCATCCTTTGGTGCATTTACAGGCCATTTTTTCCAGCAAAACTTGTGGTGCAGGAGGTTTATTTGTCAAAATCGGTACTAGTCCGTTTTTTGAACTTTTCCAACCCCAGATGAGAGGATTTACAGTATTTCCTTTCCTATAAGGGCTTAGACAGACTAAATGTTATGACAGCACAGAGCAACTCTTAATGTGCGCGTGCGCATGAATATCTTATAGGTATCTTTATTACGTCTACAAGATATCGTCACGAAATATGTTAAGCAAAAGTGTCAGTAAGCTGATTTTCTGAGGCCGGAAATACGAAAAATGGATAAGGATAATAAGGAGATAAAACAATATTTTAAGATGGGTTAAACTTCTATTGCAGACCATTTAAACAAGAATGCTGCGAGTACATGCAATCTATCAATATCTGTACTTAAAGTATTTGACAAATAAGTTATAGGCCGAAATTTAAAAAAGAACTTAAAAATTATAAAAAAGTTAATAAAAGTAACAATCTTCGAAACGCTGTATCTAGGTTTCTATTTTTGTCGTAGAGACTTTTACCAGCCACCATTTCAACGGGCGTAAAGTCAGCTTTCACTTTAATACAATCACGTCTATACCTAAATTCACTCAGAAAAGAGTTACAGGACGAAATTTGAAAAAAAAAATAGTAAAAATTAGCAAAAAAGTTAAAAGTTGCAAATTTTGGCACGCTATAATATCTTAATCACTATTAATCGTAAAATTTTTTAGAGGGCGATTACTGAGAGAAGATAACATCGTCATAGAATGCGCAGAGACCGATATCGTTACCACGTGCTCATTTCCTATTTTTACAACTACATGGGCGTCGCACTGCCATTAATATTTAAATAAAAAATGGATCTCACGCCACTGATATTATGCCAACTGTTATACGTGATGCGCGAAGTCGTGACGTATGTTGTCTTCTCTAAGTAATTTCACTCTACAAAATCTCATTTTAAAGGGTAAAATGACAGCTTTTTTTTATGCAGCAATGTCTATGCCTGAATGTACCCGAAAAAAACTCACAGGCTAAAATAAAAAAAAATAAAAAATTGCATTTTTTCGTTTTTTTATTTGTTTTGTTTTTTGGACGTTTTTTTTTGTAAAAAAAAAAAATTGACTTCTGAAAGTGCTATTTCGAATAAAAATTTATTTCTCCACAACTTTTCTATTGACGTGTTTATAGGAAAAATGCATAGTTTTTGAGCAAAACTCAAAAATGTGAAAAGTTGACCTTTTTACTTCGATCTCAAAAACGCACCCCTTTAATGGTAGTACTCCACGGTTTTCTCATATTTTGGCGTCAATTGAACATAAGAAACAATAAAAACTCTTTAACGTTTTAGTTCCTTTCAACCTTCTTTTCTTTGGACATAGACAATAGCCTATAAGTTGCCATTGTTTTGATAAATTTGACTATGACATCGTTATACCATTTTTTTGTGTAAACTTTAAAAAACATAGTAAAAGCAGTGGCATAGAGATAGGATGAATATTTTTATCTCATCCCAGTTTCTCAACCTCTCAGGGAGCGAAGCGAAGGGAGTATGGGGGTACATTACCCACCAACTTTGTCAGATTTGGCAATTTCTGACCCCCCCCCCCGCTCATTAATTTTTATTTCGGTGGGAAATATTTTCTTAGATTTTCTCCTCCCCGCTTATCGATTTTTTGGAGGAATTATTATTTATTTATTTACAGAGTTTGTAAGTTTATGAAGTTGGCAAATTTGAAAAATAAGTCCCAAAAAAGTTTGCTCGCTACTCCTCTGCAACCCCTTGCTCTGTTTTGTAATATATTAAGATATTATTGTGGGGAAATAATTTTTATACAACTTTCAATCCTTGTCTTCTTAAATTAAGACCGCCGTGTTTGAGATGCAGATTACTCTGGAAATGATTGCCTACGATAAGATTAATTAATATGAATTTTAAATTTTTTGACGATTACCTCATTGAAGTGGGCGAAACCGTTTAAATTTAATGGACATTATTTTTTTTAGAATTTTATTAGACTTCCAGCTAGAAAATTCCGAGCATTTCAATCTGATATTAAAATATTTCAAATAACCACCATCTGTATCTATATTTACCGTTCGTCGAATTAAAGGTGCGTTTTAAAACACAACCGATGTGAAATAAAATTATGCTTTATGCTTTCTGTCATGTCATGTACATCTGACAGTAAATTCCGCAACGGGTTTTTAGAATTTTTACAATATTCTTTAAAAGCGTAATCAATTTTAATTTACAACTGGTTACTACTTAGCGACGAACAAAGCATTCTGGTTGCTTAGGATTTCGAACTATATTACTGGGATGGTTCAAAAGATAACAAGTTCAAAAAAAAAGACAACATCAAGTTGCCATGTAAAAAAAAACGCACGTCTTAGATTGATAATTTCATTTAAACCGTCACTGTCAACATTCATTTTACCGCATGATATCACTTGATACTTATGAAAATTTTTTTAAAAAGTCGAATCAGGTAGATTTATCCACAAATTGGAATTCTGACATAAATTTTAATTCTAAACAACTTTTCTTAGTGACAGTTTTTCATATCGTTACAAGTGAACGTAGTTTATTACAATTTTCAGATTTTTAAAATTTTCTGAAGACCCTGTACATAGACATGTTAAGTTACTCCATGGCAATCATATTTTTAACAAAAGCAAAACTGTGGACATATTGTATATTTAAATAATGTACAGATTATTCATCAAAATTAATTTTATTACGGAAACGATAAGCAGTTTGTAGAAAAATCAGGGCAAATAAATTTACCGGTTGGAAAGTAATTGAAGTTTCTAGCGGGGATAAACATATTCACATATTACCTAACTGATGTTATAACAAGTGCAATAAATAAGTTAGAAAGAAGCAAACATGTTTATGCAGTTGAAAAAGTTTGGATTGTTTATTGTCTGCGTTTATTTCAAAATCAATGCCATTGTTAAAAAACCGCCTTCACTTTTAACTTTTACACTGCTATTTTACGACAAGTTCACACGCAAGACCCGTGTTTATTTCACACGTCTAATAATGCCCCTTTCTTTTATAGTGTATTGCATAAACCAACGCATATCTATAATAATCGTTATTACAATCTCAAACCACTCCAGAAATGTTATATTATTTATAAGTTGATTAATATGGTGGTGATAGAAAAAGGAAGTTGCCCCTCGGCTTCTAACCAAATGTATCTAGCGCGGCCAGCACAAGTATAACTTTCTTTTACAAGATATTTATTTATTTATATCAAAATGCTTTCAATTTTCAATCAGGCGGTAAATTCGCCAAGAAATTATGTTTAATAGGTTCAGTATGAAACATGTTAATGAGGTTTTTATTATTTGGTTCCTTACGAATTATTATTTACACGAATTATATTACCTTTTGGTAACTTATTAGCTTGAGCAAAAATTTATAGATAAAATTTTAAAGCACGAGTGGTATTTGGGGAGAATATTTCACGAATAAATAATTCATTAAGTACATCTTCAATATTATGTTTTGTAATTAATTACCTTCAGACATTTTCTTGTCACTTTTTAAAGTTTACTGACCTTAAGGTATTTCCAATTTCATCATTTACATCACATAAAAATGCATTTCCAAAGCGACTCATCTAATAAAAAACAAAGTAGGTATAAATGATGTAATGACAATCAAGAAAAACAATATACGTTAAACCATAGGTATTGTAACTCATAGATTGGTCTTCACTGTATAGAGTTCTCGGGCACGCTTCGACCAATCACACTACGAGTAAAGCTAGACAAAATTGCATTTTACCAATCTCTCGTTTTTACATTCTAAGGTTGCCGACCTCCAGCGTTACACATTTGGTAGATTTCTACTTTTTTAGTAGAATTTTAAGGATTTTTTGTAAAGTTTGGTAGGTAAAATTTGCTGGTAGATTTCTGATAGATGTGATTTTAATTCATAGTTTCTAGTTGGTGTAATGTGTGAAAAAGTTCTTTGAAAATGTGTTTTTTCATCTGACACGTTAATTATTTATTATTTTATTTATACTCCAGTCACTTTAGACAAAAATATAGCTTCTGATCTAACAAAATATGTTCTCCATTTTTTATGTACAACGAACGGTTTAGGCAAAAATGTGCTTCGAAGTTTAAGCGCAAGGCATATAGTCCATGTATAGAATAAGTACTTGTTCTATGTATAGTATTTATTAGCTGATCGATATACAAAATAAAATAAATAAATATATAGTGTGTTTCATTTGAAATGGTAACACCCCAATAACTTTTTTATTTTTCTTCCGATTTGAATCAAATGTTACTTAAGTATAGAACATATTAGGATCTACTTATGACCAAAAAAACATTCACCTCCTACAAATGCAAAGCCACCTGCGGTACCAAAATATGCGGAGAAAATCAAAGAATCATATTAGGCATTTTTTTATCGGAAAATTTTGTTAATGAAACTTGTTCAGAATTGTCCAAAATTTAATCAAAATAAAAAAATTGAAAAACTAAAATTTCAAAAATGTTTAAAATAATTATTTTTAAAAAAACTGTAAATTGCTTGACAACTACCTGGCACCTTGAGTTTAAATTCAAACCAAATTATCATAATGCAGTTTTCCAAACAAAAAAAAAACATTAAAATTATATTTTCGGACTTAGACATTATTTTAATCAAAATTTCAATATTCTTTTAATTTGATCAAATTTTGGACTTAAGGTTTTTGGACAAGTCTGAGCAAGTTTTATTAACAAAATTTTCCGATGAAAAAATGCCTAATATGATTTTTTTATTTTCTCCGCATATTTTGGTACCGCAGGTGGCTTTGCATTTGTAGGAGGCGATTGTTTTACTGGTCATAAGTAGATCCTAATTTATTCTATACTTAAGTAAAATTCGATTCAAATCGGAAGAAAAATAAAAGAAGTTATTGGTGTTACCTTTTCAAGTGAAACACACTGTATATATTTATTTATATTATTTTATATATCGATCTGCTAATAAATACTATACATAGAGGAAGCACTTGTATGTATGGGTCATTCCATATCAAATCAACCAAGCAAAAAAAAATTACCACTCGGATTTTAACGAATTTTGGTACACATGTTTAACCCCTCCAATGTATTAAAAATCCAGAATTTCAAATTTTTTTGACGAGTAGTTTTTTTTCTATAGGACTCAAAAGAATAAAAAATTAACACATTTTATTACAACATGGGTATTTTTAATAATTATTATCTCAGGATGCTGAAGAAGAAATTTTTTGTGTAAGCACTCGTTTTGTAGCTTATGGACTAAAGTTTATTTCTATTTAAAAAAATGGACATAATTTCTTTGTCTCAAGGTCACTCTCAAGATCATAAACACTCAAATGGTATTATCTAAAAAAGTAATTTTTTTTTTCAACCCAAAAAATTAAGTAATATTAACTGAACTTTTCTGTACCTCTGTGCCAATATTGAAAGTGGGGCGATGACAAATAAGTAAGTAAATAAATAATAAAAGTGTTGGTACATGCGCTGTACAAAATATCGCCTAACCGCGTCGCTCAGACCTGGCGCGCGACTAGTCTAGAACCGTAGTTGGCCGCAAATAGTGCATAATTTGGTGTATATTTATCAGGTTTTGGACATTTTAAATCAAATTAAATTATATTACTTAATATTATCAATAGAGCAATGGATAAAAACCGACAAAATATGTTGAATCTTTGTTTTCACGAGTCTGATTATTATAACGTAAAAGCAGAATGGCATTTCTTTGCTACCAGTCATGGCAAAAATGTATGTGATGGACTAGGTAAAACGATTTGCGGCGAAAGCAAGTATAAATTGCAAAATGAAATACTAAACTTTGCGATTAGTGTCTTGAAAGTACACATTGTCCTAAAATAATATTGTTTGTACAATGTTCCCGTTGTTGCCCCACTTTGAAATTTTATGCAATGGTAGATATGACCACTAGGAACAAATACAATTTTTTAAATAATTTTGAAAAATATGCTTTTTGAGAAAAATTACTTTTATATTTGTGACCTTGACCTCGACCTTTAAATTTCAAGTTACAACATTTTTTAACTTCAAATAGAAAAATATTGCTTAAACACCATAAATTGACGTTTGTCCCACCCCTATATCCCTTACCGTTTTGGAGATATAGTGATTTAAAAATCCCTATTTTCCAAAATTACTGACTTTCTTTCAATTTTCAAAGACTTATTACTCAAGAACCAATAATCAAAAAAAATTAAAAATTTGAAATTTTCATGTTGTTGACAGGTACAATATTTTCACCAAAAATTATCAAAATCGGAGAAGTCAAGTTTCAAAATTTTATTTTTATTGGTTGATTTGGCATGGAATGACCCGTATGGACTATATGAAATGGAGCATATTATGCCTTGCGCGGAAAGTTCGAAGCACATTTTTGCCTAAACCGTTCGTTACACATAAAAAATGGAAGAGATCATTTTTATGCGGAATTTCATTATCTTTCATTTTCATAATAACCTCAATTGGCCTCCGCCATAGAAAGCGCGATATTCGCAAAAAAACCGTTTTTTGTGAACTTTGACCTTGAATAATTTTTTATGCCATAGTGATCTCGTTTCTCGATTTTTAATATTTTCTTAAAACACCAAAATAAATCAATTTAAAAAAAATGAAGGATATATTTTGTTAGATCAGCAAAGTCTAATTTCACTGGATTATTATTAAGGTAGTTATGTCATACGAAAGATTATGTAGAAGTTTATACAAATAAACAATGTCAAAGTAAGTTCTTCTGCTATTTAGTGTCATTAAATTATAATTAGGAAGATGATCTAAATAAGAAGAGTTACAGGTATACCTCTTCTACAAAATGAAATTAATATGTTTTATACATTTTTCTGTACATTTTCTAACATTTGTATGTACCTGATATAGAAAGGACTTCAAACCGTGGACTAGTAATAATCTAGTTTGGATCTTACAAAGCAGGAATATAACATTAAAATAGTTTTTTCGCACTTAAATAATTTGCAGTTGCGTAAGATAAAACCTAAATTTTTATAGCACTTATTTGAAATATTTATCACATGGTCATTAAATTCCAGTTTCGAGTCAAATATCACACTCAGATCAGTTTTTATTTAAACTCTTTCCAAATTTAATCAAACATATTTTTGCATAACGTGAAAGTCATAACCTTGCGTTTATTAATATTAAAGAGCAGCTGATTCTGAACAGAAATATTTTCCTTATGTCATCTTACAGAAGCAAACAATCCTGATAATCACATATTTGTTTAAATATTTTCATATCATCAGCGAAAAGGCATTAATGAAAATTAAAAATAGAAGTGAGCCTAGATTTGAGCCCTGTGGAACTCCTGAATCTGATGTGTAGTAATTCGACTCAAAATTATTGATCATGACATATATTGCTCTCGATTTATAAGTAGAAATAAATGTTATTAAATCACTAGAGATGGAGAATTTTCTAAGCTTATTTAGCCATATGCCATGGTCAACTTTGTCAAATGCCTTAGCAAAGTCGGTACACTCAAAGAAAATGATAGGTAAACTCAACCAAAAAGAGCATATGAAATCGCGCCTATCTAGTTTCATAGTTAAATCAATCAGAAAAAAATAGTCATACAACTTTATTTGTTTTCGTAAACAAATAGTAGTTTAATAATCATATCTTCTTGTAACAAATTAAATACTACAGTGACATTTTTTTATGTTCATTGTTCACTAACCATTTTCAATTTGGTCTACAATTAAATAGTACAGCGACTTTGTTTTTTTGTTCACCAACTAATTTTTAGGTTGATCTACACTTTATTGTATGATGAAATTTTTTTTGGTTAGCCAAAATCTCAGTATTGAGACATCAGACCACCCAAACCAAAGATTAGAGATCGTTTATAAGATCCATCCAAATATATCGATGATCCCTGAGAGAATTTGAACATTGCAATCATGTTATTAATTTTCTATAAATTCATAAGAGTATAAGATAATGCATGATTGATTATTGTCAGTGATTTGTATGTGGCGTCATCTGGGAATAATTTCTGTAATAGACTATGTGGTAAGCAAGCAAATTTTATGGTAGTTCTTTTAGAACTTCTAGAAGACGACAATAATATTTGTTTGTCTACCAAGTACAATAATACAGCGAACTAATACTGGGTTAGAATTACAATTCGATAATAGTTAAAAATGAAATATACTATTATCTAGTTTAATTTGACAGAATTCAACAAAATAATAGTCAGACGAAACAAATAATAGTCTTATTCATTTATGTTTTAAGTTAATTTTTGTTTTGTTGTACGACTTTTTATTAATTAAAATAACAATCACCTCTTGTTTAAAAATACCATCAATATAATTTAGTTTAACAAAATTAACGATATTGTTAGTTAACCAGTTTTTTTTTTGTTGAATTTACCCATACTATTTCTTTGAGTGTATAGATCATATTCATTTGATTATTATTTGCCAAGGCATTCGTCGTAGAGGTCACAAAATCCACTAGATTTCCATTTACCGATCTTTTTTTCTTGAAAGTTAGATATTTCCTTTTTAGCATGTTCATACAGGTAGTTAGTTATATGGAGTATATTAAGGATTTACTCAAATTAAATGTTATGTAGCAGAGCAAAGATATGTAGTAAAGATCTATTGCAAGCTTTAAGATAAACTTAAGTCTACTTCGTGGCGAACAATTAAATAATACAAATCACTAGAACTACTAGAAGCTAGCTTTTTAAGCTAGTTAATATCGTTTTGCATATTAGTTACTATTTTTGGTATTTTGTATTCTTTATATGATAGTTGGTGTGGAAGAACGTGTTTACGAACACCACTTTTTTGTAATGTAATTTGTATGTTGTATATTACACAAAAAATATTTTTTCTATTCTATTCTATTCTATTCTAAAATAAGTTGAAAGAGTGCTTTGAGTGATATTTTTCGAGTAAAGTGTTCAAGTGTTTTGGTGTTTATTTTAACTACTTCAGAGGCAGCGTGACACCGAACGATATTATTACTTGATGAAAATATTTATTAACTGTAATTTTTATTGGACCATGTAATGTATTCCAACCAGCAATATTCTACTAAAGTTATTTGGCTCAATCTTCATATTTCTCTCTGGAGTGATGGTTCCATTACATGGAACACCCTGTATATGTTCATAATTGTATTTCATTACTCATCCATCAATATTCAATAAAGAGTGTGTTCTTTGACAGTAATTACTGCTTAGAAAACTAGCTAATCACATACGATTTATTAAGGAAGATGTAAATCTCTACCTATTCGATATCACGGCGAAGACCACCATTTACATTCAGTATGAATAATCATTGTGTGACCTAATAATTATTTTAATGAAGTTCACACTCAGCGTAAGGTGCTATGCGGTAATATATGAGAGGTTGAAAGGGTGAGTGACCGGAAATCTGTGTGCTTATGAAGAACTTACAACGGCAAACGACCCGTATGACATATGGCAACCGAAGGTCTCCCTGCTCTGCCTTGGTCAATGATATGGCGTAATCGTTTAACAGTAATTACTGGACTTTTGCCTTACTTTTATGCAACATGTGATTAACTTGTTAAGTCAACAAACCGACTGCCTATTTTGGGTGAATTCAAAACAACTCAGTAATACCTAGTAGTGAAATGTATGGCAATAAACCATAACAAATTATAAAATTATAATTTAAAAGTTTATGTAACATTTCACACGTACAATAGTATATTTCTGAGGCGAATTTCTATTCAGGAAGAAAAAATGAAAAAAATGTAAGGTAATAGCACCAAATTTCTCCAAATAGTCCAATCAATGAATGCCCAAAAGGGGATTGTAGAGAACATTTAGGAGGGGAGAATTTTCCTCTTCAGGGATGTGTTGGGAGTAGTTAGGAGGTAAAAATACTAAGTCCTCGCCCCGCATCAATATGATTTTTAATCTTTTTCCTCATATTTTGGTTCCGCAGGTGGCTTTGCCTTTATAGCAGGTGAATGATTTTCTCTGGTCATAAGTAGATCCTAACTTGTTCTATACTTGAGTAAAATTTGATTCAAATCGGAAACAAAATGAAAAAGTTATAAGGGTATCTTCATTTTAAGTGAGTCACACTGTATATTCAAGGAAATGTATAGATTTCGACAAAATATTACGTTAGTAGATACGTCCAGTGTTGTAAAATGAAGATTGTTTTGTGACTGTGATTTATTAGCAGACCACGGTAAACCGCTTTGATAGAAATATTCAAGGTACATAATTAATTTTTTTTTATTAATTATCGATTTTCGCTGGCGAATATCTCGTAAACTATAACACATATCAAGAAAATGAGTATAAACATTCTTGTGGGAAATTTAATTACGTTTAATTTTGCATAGATTACCTTTTTCCGTACGATGCATCATTTCCGAGTTATAAGCGAAGAATCGAAAAAAGGAACCTTTCCACCCCCGTTTCCCTCTGAAGCGGCGGGGCTAGGGACGGGGACTTTTAGTATGTATACCTCCTAACTACCCCCAACACATTCCTGAAGAGAAAAATTCTCCCCTCCTCCTCCTCCTCCTCCTCAATGTTCTCTACAACTCTTTCATTGACTGGACTAAAATAAGTAAAACAAACTTGGAAGTTTTGTATAGCCCGATACAAGCAAAATAATCGTTGGAGTTGGTAATACCAAAAGTGCAAACGTAATGCACAAAGTTTGAATGGCTATGTATAATAATATGTTTCGTCTATTACTATTACCACGTATGTTGCGTTTCTAGGTGTCTCAAACATCCACTGTTTAATGCTTTTTTCAAGGGCGTAAATATTTTTTTTTGTAGGAGAGGTAGTGTGAAAAAATGTCTGCCCTCATCTTAAAATTGATGAGGAGGGCAAAATCCAAAAAATGATTTTTTTGTCCTCATCTCAAAATTTATGAGCCGGGGCGTAAAATGCAAAAAAAAATATCCTTCCCTCAAAATTTTACCCGAAAAAAAAAAGGTATGGAAAAAAATATTTAATGTTCTAGCCCTGGCGGGAGGGGTATTTACCATCTTTACCCCCCCCCCCCCCCTCTTATCTACGCTTTTGGATTTTTTTTTAAGTCTGTTTAATGGTGCTTCTGGAGCTTCTTGTTTTTAAATACTTCAGTATAGTTTTCTTCAGATCTACTAAGCACTCAAAAAATGTCGGCGTCTTTGATCTTTACCGCACCGCCAAAGCCGCCGACATTTTTTACACGCACAACAAGTGTGTAGTCAACTATATACATAGCTAGAGCAGAAAACTGACGTACATCCAGCAGTATCTCTTCTTTATATAATAAGTCAGATAGATTTAATTTGAATACTGAAAATTTTATTAACATTCTACGACAAGAAACAGAGCCCCTTGTAGACAATATGCCTGTAAGACAATTTCAAAGATTAATTTACCAACACGATGGCGGTCCAGGTCATATATCAAATGAAACACGAAATTATTTAAATGTTCAATTTGGGGAAAGATTGGATAGGTATCTACAGCGTGTTCAGCCGGGAGCTTACACGATTCATATCTCGAAAACTACTGAACAAATTTTTGTAAAATTACGTATGTATAGTAAAGAGCTTATGATCTTTCTAACTAAAATATTTTGACAGTTCTATCACTTCCGATTATGCCGGAAGTAGATGTCAACTTTGTTATTTTCAATGGAACACCCATATTTTTATTATCGAAATTGATAGATTACAAAATTCTAAGGTCACTTTGTATAACAAACCTTGTACCGAAAATTTATAGTTTTCGAGATATTAATTTTTTTACCAAAAAAAATGAAATTTTTCCTGTGAATAACCCATACAAGAATCTAAATATTTTTACTGTGGAAGTAATCAGCATAGTCGTAAGTTATTCAAAAAAAAATTGAAAACATTTAAATATTGTACAGGGTGAGTACAAAAGTGGTTACAACTTTCCATTCAGAAACATCAAATATCTTCAATTTTACTTCCACATCCAGTGGAAGTATAGTAACGACAAAAAAAATTTTTTAAATTTTTATTGTTCAAATAGGGTTAGAATGTCACGAAACGTCGAGATTTTAAGTTTGAGCAAAAAAAAATTTCTGTCTGTCGGTCTGTCTGTCTGTCGGTCTGTCTGTCTGTAACTTTTTTTGTGCGCACGTTTACTCTGGAACAGTTTGAGATATTGACTTGAAATTTGGTACACATATGTACTTTAACGAGATCTAGAACTAGATTATATTTTCATCTTGTTCCGTCGAAGGGTTGGGGGGTAAATTGGGGTAAATTTGGGGAAAATAGGTAAATCAAGCAGGTAAGAGTTCATAAAATTGGTATTTAGTATATACAAGAGAAGCTAAGGTCTCAAAAAAAATTTTGGCATTAGCCACCCCCATTACCACCCCCACTCCATTATTAAAGGGGATGAAAAAAAAATTGTGATTTAGGGTGTGTACAAGAACCAGAAACCTCAAAATGTTTTTTTACTTCATCCACCCCCACTGCCAACCCCTATCACCACCCCCACCCCGCTACCGATGTGGGGTATCGTTTTATGGGTTTTTGGGGTAGAGGATTTCAAATATTATATTATTAAAGTTCCATAAACAATTATTTCCACATACGAAATTTTTTCGTTGTGAGTGACTTAGATAAACAATCTGGATGTGGAAGTAGTGATTCCTTGGGCAGCGGTTTTTTAAATAGAAATCCCATTTTTTATATTTTATCAAATTCTACGACCATAAATATGGATAGTTTACATTTACTTCCCTATACCTAACTACGACGGTTTTTAAGATATTCACGAAAGTTTGGAAAAACCAATTATTTTGTAAGAATTCTTTATTTAACCTTGTAACATTTTAATTTTTTTAGTTTTAGATATTATCACAATATCTAAAACCCAACCATCACGTAATACATTAAACAGCTTGACTGAAAATTGCAAAAAAAATTGTTGTTTTATACCTAAACAAGAAAGAGACAATTCAAGATAAATAACAATGGAAATTATTTTGCAACAGCTAACAACAAAATTGAAAATAAATATTAAAGTAGTTGTTCAAATACACCACCGTTGGCGTCTAAACATTTTTCGCGTCTGCGAAGTACTGCGTCTGTAGCCGCTTTTTGAATCATATCTGGTGGTAAGGACTGAAAAGCAGTGCACACTCGTTCTTGGCATTCATCTTTTGCAGTTATTGCAGTTGCAAACACTTCATTTTTTATGTAGCCCCATATAAAAAAATCAAGTATTGTTAGGTCTGGAGACCTTAGTGGCCAAAGAAATGGACCTCTGTTAGCAATCCACTGGTCTTCAAAATTTTCGGTCAAAAAATCATTTACGGTCATTCGTCCGTGAGGTGATGCTCCAACAACTAATTTGACAGCTCTGATGCTATTTCTTCTGACAACAATTGTTTACATGGCCCTCTTAGGGTTAGTTAAATAAAGAATTCTTACAAAATAATTGGTTTTTCTGAACTTTCGTGAATATCTTTAAAACCCTAGTAGTTAGGTATAGGGAAGTAAATGTAAACTATCCGTATTTTTGGTCGCAGAGTTTGATAAAATAAAAAAAATGGGAGTTTCCATTTAAAAAATTGAAGATATTTGATGTTTCTGAATGGAAAGTTGTGACCACTTTTGTACTCACCCTGTACAATATTTAAATGTTTTCAAGTTTTTTATAAATAATCTACGACTATGCTGATTACTTCCACAGTAAAAGAGATTTAGATTCTTGTATGGGTTATTCACAGGAATAATTTCTTTAGGGTGTCAATTTTTTTAAAAAAATTTAAATCTCGAAAACTATAAATTTTAGGTACAAGGTTTGTCATACAAAGTGACCTTAAAATTTTGTAATCTATCAATTCCGATAATAAAAATATGGCTGTTCCATTTAAAATAACAAAGTTGACATCTACTACCGGTATAACCGGAAGTGATAGAACTTTCAAAATATTTTAGTTAGAAAGATCATAAGCTATTTACTATACATACGTGATTTTACAAAAATTTGTTTAGCAGTTTTCGAGATATGGATCGTGTAAGCTCCCGGCATTTTCGAACAGCAAATAAAACTACTTCTTTTTGGGAACGAGCACGTAATAACATACAAAAATTCTAATTTTTTCGCAGGATGTATTTAAAAAAATGTTTAGGCCCACAAAATCCACAGTCCGATGCTGCACAACCAGCTCTGCAATCTTGAATTCTCTCGGACGGCGTGCGTTCTTAATTGATCAAGTATGGATGAGCAACAGATATGTAGTTAAATGTACATTGTTCTTTATGGGAATTAATAAGGAGCAGCCGCCATCATAACGGTTTAGACACAGATGTAATACCAACACGTTGATTTAACGCTTGAATCTTTTATTGAGGTAAATGTTTGAAATGAACTAGTTTATATGGACATAATCATGCTCGCTACATTTGCCAACCCGTTTTTCTTCATCTTCCTCGTGACGTTTCCTCATATTTCATAACGTAGTATGAAGTGCAATATGTATGTACAACATTTCTATCCCGACTAAAAAAAGTTAGCAAATTTGTTTTGTAATTTAAATGTTATACGATTATTTTGTTTTATTGTTATTTTTGTAATGCTTCTAAAATGCTAATTGATTATATTAGAATTGGAGAAAACACTATCTGGTTGCCTGCAACTGAACTGTTTTATAAATTTATCAACAAAACGTTTTTACATCAAAATGATAAAATATCTTATAAAGCAGTTAAGAAATTATTTTAGAAACGTTTCTGTGACTAAGCTATAAAACATTTCAGCTTGTAAAACTAAATAATTTTATAACGCATTTTTAGTAACGTTCGGCAGTATTTTCAGCACCGTTATAAATATATGTTAAAATTATTTTATAATTGTTTCCTATTATCTTATAAAACAGTTATATTAAAGCACTATTTGGGACAGTTTTGCTATTGAAAGTAAATTGTTGTTCCAGAGTCTGCTACATAATTATTATATAGCGTTGCAATCTACTGCAATATGGCACCAGCAATAAAGTAGTTACAAAATAAAATTGTTTACGTGAACATAAAATTGCTGTTGGTAACTGTACAATAAAATATATTTCAAACAATTGATTTACTGTGTCAGCTGTGTGTTTATATTTTATCAGAAGTTATGTCTGACATTGAGCAGACTGGTGTAAATCGTGCAAAAGTAGAAATTAAAAATATTAGATTTAAGACAATGGAAGAAGCTTTAAAAAAGTGGTCTTTTCGAAGAGAATTGAAAATGTGCCGTGAAAATATTATGTGTATTAAAACAACAGTGGTATTGGCAATAAAACACAGCAGTTAAATGAAACAATGATAGATTCCACTCACTGCACTACCTACTAATGTATCAGGTAAAAAATCAATAGAATAAAATACTGATTATGCTTCAACTACTGCAATAAGTAACTACGTATTGTTGATGGAAACAGAAAAACAAAACAAAACATTCTCATGATAGGAACCTTCAGTAAACATAAAGAGAACTTAAAATTCATCAAAAATACATGGCATCATTCACAGTAAAATTTCCTTCGCATCAAAAATTGCAGCCTGTGTCTAAAATAATTATTAAAAGTAGGTTCTTACCCAGAATCCAATAAAATGACTGAAAGCTTGGTATATATAGAGATCAACTATATATTTGTATGTAAGTATACGTAAGCGACTTTTTGAATACATTTAAGAAATCGTTTTATTTTATTGATGTGTCTCTACACAACAATTTTGTTTTATAGCAATAATAACAAACAGTGAAGTATGTGCTTTATAACGCAATTAAATGAAGCTTCAATAAAACTGTTTTATTGGTGGTACCGAATTTTCTTAGAGCCTGCGGAATTGCTTATACAGTTATTTTGTAATGGTTGTCACAGACTTTACAAAATATCAACAGTGACTGAAGTATTTTATAAGAGGGTGCCAATTTTATATTTATAGCTGTCGTAATAACGTTTTGAAAGTGTTTCTGAGAGTAAAGTTGTTTTATAAAATTTGTGTCGGAGACATGTCTGCAGCTTTTATTAAATATCAAATTGCTAGATGGAAGAGGTGCTATAAAACTGTTTATAAAATGCCTTGAAAAATCTATTTTGTTATAACAACATCTTTAACACCACCATAAAGCAACTTCTAGGCTAAAAAGGCCGCCCACTTTTATGAAGATTGTTAAGACCTTTTTTAAATTCACTAATAAAACTCCTTATAGTGACATAATGTTGCTCTTTGTCCAATCCGTTCTAAAACCTTTCTTAAAACCTATTTTAAAGTCATATGGACATTTTTATAAGTTCTCTGCATTTTTGCAGAAGGCTACCTTAAAACTGGTTTTTAAAACCTGTATAAATCCATATCAGAAGTGAGTAGTTATACAAATGTCCACCAAGGAATCGAAATAATTTTATTATTGCGTTTATTTCCTCTAAATTGATTTAAGCAAACATCTGACCGATATGAAGATATAAAATGAACTTGGTGGTAGAAAAAATTAAGAAAGACATCTGTAATGACAAACAAATTCAAACCAACATCAGTTTATCGTAATAATAAATACAAAATACGAATAAATATCACATTAACGTTAATCCATGGCATTATTTGTAATGTAATCTTATCTGTCTATGAAAGACTTAGAAAAATATTAGAAAAATGTGTAGGTACTAGTAGGAGGTTTACATGTAGAATAGTTTTCAGCTTAGTTGAATAAAATGTTTTTTTTTTTGGAAATCGTTACTTCCTTATTTTCCAACTAAACTCAGTATTTAAGCTTTTCTTTATAATTGAAAAAACTCTAAATAAAATTTTCAATAAAAATTTAAAAAAGATAGTCTGCTTAAAGTTGATTTCATATTTTCTAATTTTTAGAATACCCTGTATAATTTATCTTAAGTTTAACAACTGTTTATGACTTCCTAAGCAAAACTTTTTATAAATAATGACTTTTTCTCGGCAAATCAAAAATAAGAAGGTTTACAAGAGAGTGGTATCTCATCCAGGACACATTGTATCTTTCTTACAGTCTGGGAGGTGGCGTCAGTATTTTATGTCATTTCAGTACGACTTCTTTGTGTTTTTAATGTTAGTTTTCGTTCGAAAAACAAATAGGTGTCAGCTGACGCGACCGTAGAGATTAAGAGCATGGGAGGCTGCGTATTTGGTAAAATAATTTTGTTTTTTGCGTCAATCCAACAAAGCTACAAAACTAGAAATAGTTTATTTATGTAATATAAATGAAAAAAAAAACTGTGTCAGATGCATAGGGTAGGCAGCGAAGGTTGTCAGCTGTTCTAGTCAATATGTATGAAAAACACGTGAAAATTCGTTATTTCAACAAAGCTGAAATTCATTTATATGATAGTTTGCGATATAAAAAGACAATTAAAAAAAAAGTGTCAGCTGATAATACCATGGGACAAAACCTGTCAGCTAGGCCTTTTTAAGTGTACCGCAGCGTCCAGATGCTCACCGCGCGTGGTATCTTTAATGCCTCAGTTAACGTTTGAAACTTGAAAGAAAATCATATTTGTATGAAATATTAGACATACATATTAGAGATTACTTAGAGATTGCAATCATTGCATCATTGAGAATAGTGAGGATTAAATAATCAATATAAAAATATTAATATTTCTATTATTTTGGTACATTCAATACGAATAAAACAAATCAATTCTCATCTGAATCACTCTCACTGCTGCACTCAAAGAAAATGATAGGTAAATTCAACCAAAAAGAGCATATGAAATCGCGCCTATCTAGTTTCATAGTTAAATCAATCAGAAAAGAATAGTCTTACAACTTTATTTGTTTTCGTAAACAAATAGTAGTTTAATAATCATATTTTCTTGTAACAAATTAAATAGTACAATGACATTTTTTTATGTTCACTAAACATTTTCAATTTGGTCTACAATTAAATAGTACAACGACTTTGTTTTTTGTTCATCAACTAATTTTTAGGTTGATCTACACTTTATTGTATGATGAAGTTTTTTTGGTTAGCCAAAATCTCAGTATTGAGACATCAGACCACCCAAACCAAAGATTAGAGATCGTTTATAAGATCCATCCAAATATATCGATGATCCCTGAGAGAATTTGAACATTTCAATCATGTTATTCATTTTCTATAAATTCATAAGAGTATAAGATAATGCATGATTGATTATTGTCAGTGATTTGTATGTGGCGTCATCTGGGAATAATTTCTGTAATAGACTACGTGGTAAGCAAGCAAATTTTATGGTAATTCTTTTAGAACTTCTAGAAGACGACAATAATATTGGTTTGTCTACCAAGTACAATAATACAGCGAACTAATACTGAGTTAGAATTACAATTCGATAATAGTTAAAAATAAGATATACTATTATCTAGTTTAATTTGACAGATTTCAACAAAATAATAGTCAGACGAACAAAATAATAGTCTTATTCATCTATTACTTCCACGACAAAAATTTTTAAAAAATTTTTATTGTCCAAATAGGCTTAAAATGTCATGAAACGTCGAGATTTTAAGTTTGAGCGAAAAAAAATTTCTGTCTGTCTGTCGGTCTGTCAGTCTGCAACTTTTTTTTGTGCGCACGTTTACTCTGAAACCGTTTAAGATATTGACTTGAAATTTGGTACACATATGTACTTTAACGAGATCTAGAACTAGATTATATTTTCATCTTGTTCCGTTGAAGGGTTGGGGTGTAAATTGGGATAAATTTGGGGTAAATGGGTAAATCAAGCAGGTAAGAGTCCACGAAATTGGTATTTAATATATACAAGATAATCTAAGGTCTCAAAAAAAAAATTTGGCATTAGCCACCCCCATTACCACCCCCACCCCCTTATAAAAGGGGATGAAAAAAAATTGTGATTTAGTGTATGTACAGGAACCAGAAACCTCAAAATATTTTTTTACTTCATCCATCCCCACTACCAACCCCCTATCACCACCCCCACCCCACTACCGATGTGGGGTATCGTTTTATGGGTTTTTGGGGTAGAAGATTTTAAACATTATATTATTAAAGTTCCATAAACAATTATTTTCACATACAAAGTTTTTTCGTTGTGAGTGACTTGGATAGAGAATCTGGATGTGGAAGTAGTGATTCCTTGGGCAGCGGTTTTTTTTAAGTTAATGTTTGTTTTGTTGTACGACAACTTTTTATTAATTAAAATAACAATCACCTCTTGGTTAAAAATACCATCAATATAGTTTGGTTTAACAAAATTAACGATATTGTTAGTTAACCATTTTTTTTTTGTTGAATTTACCCGTACTATTTCTTTGAGTGTGTGTTCTGAATTATTTTCCTCTTCGGAAGTGCTATCTGTATGGTCTTCTAAATCTAGATTTTCCTCAGATTCTCGAGCGTCATCGTTCTCATTTTCGTCTTCACAAATATCTGCCGAAAAATATTGAAAATTATTGAGGTGAATAAACAGAATTCATGTAGAAGTAAAAGATAATATGCATAGAATACCATTTGTAACATTTTCAATTTTCGGTAATTGATCGCCTTGAAACCACTTGAAAATATACTTTTCATCGTGTTCTTCCCATCCATAATCAGTTGGCAAAGACAAACTTGGCGTATGAAGATGTGCATGACTCCACAATTGAGCAATTTAAGAAATTCGCAAAAATGCTGTTTCAATTTGTGTTACATGGAGGTATCATAGATCCTTCGACAGTCTGGTCAATCTTCAAGACATCTTCTTTCTGATTGACATTATACCCCTTCATGAAAGTAGCTACGAGTACGAGATTAATATTCTTGATTCTTTTAGAACCGTACATATGACAACCAAATTCTTCCAGAATAGTAAAATTCTCTTAGAAGTTTTCAGGTCCTAGAGAAATGTTATATATTAAAAAACATGCCTCCTATTGTTTCAAATACAGAATATCGACATTTGAGCATCGATAAATGTATTACTTATAAAATACTTTGTTATTATTTGTGCATAATATGATTATCTAATATTTCATACAAATTTGATTTTCTTTCAAGTTTCATATGAGAAAAACGATAGAGAAATAGAGAAATAGAGAAATAGAGAAATAGAGAAATAGAGAAATAGAGAAATAGAGAAATAGAGAAATAGAGAAATAGACAAATAGAGAAATAGAGAAATAGAGTATTTAAATAGTTTGTGTTGAGAGAAACTTGAAATTGATCATCAGGTGGTTTTAAAAACAAATGAAATAATACGTTAGCTGTGGTACACTTAAAAGGCCTAGCTGACAGGTTTTGTCCCATGGTAATGTCAGCTGACACTTTTTAATTGTTTTTTTATATCGTAAACTATCATATAAATAATTTCAGCTTTGTTGAAACAACGAATTTTTACGTGTTTTTCATACATATTGACTAGGGCTGTCAGCTGCTAACTTCGCTCCTTACTAGAGATGGGCGCGTGAGTCGATTTTGACTCACGCTCACGCACGCTCACGACTTTAAACCTTTAGCTCACGCACACTCACGCACGACTGATATATGTTAAGGCAAACTCACGCACGCTCACGCACGGGATGTTTTGACTCACGCACACTCACGAAATCTTCCGTGATTTGGTACCTTAAATGTACACGCTTACGCCGTGACACGGCGTGACACGGTGAAATTCACGTCACGTGCCCATCTCTGGACCAGAGTGACCAGACCAGGCCAGGAGGGCTAGGCGACTGGCGAATGCAGTAGAGAGAGATTGCAATTACGCAGTTTGATTTGAATGTTGCGTCATTCATCCTGTCTCCTGTCCTTTTCCCTCCCTTCTCGCGCTCGTGTTCCGTCTTCCGTTTATCGCTTCGCTTCTTATTCTTGTCACGACACGACAGGTTGAAGTTTTAAAGCAGAGATGGGGCGTCGTGTCACGGCGTGAATATTATCTCACGCACGCTCACGCACGGGATCTTTTGACTCACGCACACTCACGAAATCTTCCGTGATTTGGTATCTTAAATGTACACGGCGTGACACGGTGAAATCACGTCACGTGCCCATCTCTACTCCTTACCCTATGAAGCTGACACATTTTCTTTTCATTCATATTACATAAGTAAACTATTTATAGTATAGTAGCCTTGTTGGATTGACGTGAAAAACGAAATTATTTTACCGGATGCGCAGCCTTCCACCTTCATCTCCGCGATTGAAGTAACTGACACCCGATTCTACCATAAGCAATGAAAAAACAACCTGTACTGAAAAAATGAGCTTTGTTGAAATGATGTAATTAAAACTGACGCTGTCTCCCAGACTATTAGAGAGGTAGGTGTGCCACTCAGAAAAATTCAGAGGAAATCAGGCAATTTGGATATTACTTTCGTTTTTATCACGTCAATACATCGAAAAATGATGATTTCTCGTACAGAGCATATTTTTATAAGGCTGTTTTTTTTTAAACAATCCTAGTCATATCAAATTTAGGAGATAAAATGCACACGTGACTTGAGCTAGCTCCTAGTCTATAATTGAAATATAACACGATTGACGTGTTTGCAAAATTGGAGAAAAAACTAATCTGTACAAGTTTTTATCCTGGTCTATTCTACTTTCATTATTACACGTTGAAGTTGAAAATTTATATTTCTATAAGAAATTGTTGCAGAATCTCATTTTGCATACCTATCTGTTAATTCCATCGTAGCGGTACCCATCTGATTATTAATGAAAGGCGTTTTTAAACCGCCTTCACCAGAAATTATTAATTGTAAATAATAAGAAAGTAAGGTGTCTTCGCCCAAAGAAAAATCTGTGAAATCATCGGTAATTAATGGTCTCTTATTAATTATTTAATTGGGAACAAAATCTAAATAAATCTAAGTTTCATTAGCATAAAGATGTACTCCGAAATTTATTACTTTCTTTGCATAATTTACTGTAATTTTTACAAAGAGGATTTTAAATTATTATCTATACAGGTATACCACATAATAGAAAGAAAAGATGTATGTTTATAATTTAAATATTTATTTTTTTAACAGATAACTGTTATTATTTCGCGATTTAAGATATGGAATATTTATTTTATATATTAATCTTTATATTTATTTCTATGCATAAATATTCATATATCTCGATTAGATTACCGCTTAAATTAATTCATTGTTTTGTATCGTAGACGATTTCGCTGTATTTATTTATAATCTTTAATAAATAAAAGAAATTTATATTATTTATTATACCTATTTGATTTAATCAAATAGGTATATTATATTCGAACAAACATTTTAAATAATCATCTTAGAAAAAAAAATCTGTACAGAAATACATTTCATAACACGTTGAACTTAAATATCGAATAAAAAAAATCTGTGTGTATGTGTGTATGTGTACAGGGTGGACCAAATTAGATGGGATTTGGGGTTTTCTCTAAAACTATGACAAGTGTTTTATAGAATGCGGAGAAGATTCAAATTCAGCTTCTGAGCTTTATTTTAATAGGTAAGTTATAGACAGCAAAACATTGTGCCAAAAGTGCCGCCTAAACAATATTTTTAGACATCCAGAAAAGAGACAGACAGACATAAAAATATTCAAAAGGCTGCAACAAAATTTAAAAGAGTTTGGATCATTTGTAAAACCTCGAGCAAAAATGTATAATAAAGCAGGTAGAGAAGCTGTAGAAAATATTGTTTTAGAAACTGTAAGAGAAAATCCTAATATATCGTCTCGCGAAATACAGGAAAATTTAGGAATCCCAAAAACAACTGCGTTGCGTTGCTTAAAATAGTAGTTTATGCAACAAGAGTGGATATAATTCAAAAGATTTGAAGCACTCCGCCTACGGCGTCGTGCTCAAACTTCTTTATCGTGCGATATGGATAATCCACTCGAGTTGTACAGTATACTTTTTCTACGACCAGCTTAAAAAAACTACAAAATTTATTAAACATTAATATATTACACAAATACACACTAACAGTACACACTGACAGTTACTTTGACAGCATACGCACTAATTTGATTTTAAAACGAATAGTTGTCTATGTACTTAATACACGAACTGTGATTGGTCGGTTTCATTTCATATCCATCCTAGAATTGATATGAAATATATCCGTTCAGTTAACTGGAATTGCCTACTTATCCATTCTACAGACTGTACAGAAAACAGCAAATTTACATAAGGGAGTAGAAAAAAAAGGAATTCAAACCCTACAAAATTAGGATGAGTCACCATCTATACCCAAGCGACTTTCAAAGCCGTCTCGATTTTTGCCAGTGGTTTTTGCGTCAGTGCAATAAGTGCCAGGATTTGGAGGAACAATTATATGGACAAACGAGGCCCATATAAGCAGTGCCGGAATTTTTAATCGGCATAGTAACCACCATTGGACTCATGAAAATCCGCACGTAACTGCTACAGTTAATCGTCAAGTACAATTTGGATTTGGTGTATGGTGTGGTTTTATTGGATACCAAATAATAGGTCCTTATTTTTTTCACGGTAATTTGAATACAGAAAATTTTATTAACATTTTACGACAAGAAATAGAGCCCTTTGTAGACAATATGCCTGTAAGACAATTGCAAAGATTAATTTACCAACACGATGGCGCCCCAGGTCATACGTCAAATGAAACACGGAATTATTTAAATGCTCAATTTGGGGATGACAATTAATTTAGCTAGCTGGACATTAATAAACAACTAAGTAGTTTAGATATTGTTTAATTTTTAGGAAATAATGGTCCTATTTTGTGGCCTGCTAGATCTCCCGATATAACCCCTGCCGACTTTTGGCTTATTTTTTGGGGTTATTTAAAAAATATTATACCGGGTGTCCAAAAAGTCTGGAAACGTTCAAATATCTCGAGAAATACACATTGGATCCAAAAAAGAAAAACAGGTCCTTAATAATTTTGAAAAAGCTATCCAATGATATCAAACGCTACCCCCCACCCCCCACCCCTTGGAGTGGGGCGGGGGGCAATTTTAAAATCTTAAATGGGTACCCCCATTTTTATTGCAGAATCGGATTCTACGGCAAAAGTTACGTTTGTCTGAAAGGTTTTTTTCGATTCGTGACAGATGGCGCTGTAATTGCAAAAATATTTCTTTTCGTAATTTCTAAAAAATTCTACGGAAGAATGAAAAATAATAAAGTACGAGTTCATTTTCTTGAAAAAGCCATTCAATGGTGTAAAATTTAATGATGATGTTAAGGATATTATTACAGTAAAATAGATTTTTCAAAGCACTTTATAAATAATTTTATAATTTATTTATAATTTTATGTGCATATTTAAAAATAATTGTTTCTTGGAAAGTATTTTGGAATTTTCTTTTAAATTTATTACGGAAATGTACTAAAATGGCTTATATGTATTCGGAATAAAAGGTTTTATATGTGTTTTATGAATAAATTAATCTCGGTTGGATTTCATCCCATCTGACAATAAAGATAATTTAATAGATAACATTTGCCGGCGTTGCATCTCTCGTAAAGTTAATGCGTGTAATTATTACGTACCTAATATTTAATATATTTTTTGTTTAGTTCCACCGTTGCACTGTAGTTTATAATAAAACATATGTGTCCTGAAATATCTAGCTATTAATTCTTTAATTACTTTTATGCCACAATAATATATTCACGCATAAAATTAAATTTATTACTATCAATTATTCCCGTTTAAACGTTCTTTCGCTTCGTATGAATAATTAAGTAGATTCACAAATTTTACATTATTTGACAAGTTAGAGAATTAACCATTTTTCTAATTAGTCTTGCTCGGTATTTTACTTATTTTAACGACAAAATATTTAGAAAGTTGTGCATTACATTTTATTGAATATGAGTTATTTTTATTTGAGATTTTTCTTTTCACATAGTACATAGTGAAAGTAAAAAAGCATTTATCATAGGAATAGACAATCTCTATTTATCATCTGTAATTCTACTAAGGACATTCCCTCATAATTTTTCGTTAATCATTATTTTTAATGCTAAATTTCACAGTTACACCGTCATTTCTGAATTATTATTTTTCTGGTTTATATTGCTATAAGCATATTTAATACCCCAAGGATTCTCGACTATGAAGTGGTTTCCCGTACCTCTATACCCTAAGTTTGTCAGGTTTTTCTTTAATAAAACGTTAAACTTCTATTTTACTTCTATATCCACGTAGTGGAGCGGAAGCATAGTAACGTTAAAAAAGAATTATTTTTTTTTGTTCAAGAAGAATGTCATGATACGTCGATATTTTAAGTTTGAACAAAAAAAATTCTGTCCATCTATCTTTGTTTTTTATTTAGTGACATCAACAGCAGATACTAAATAAGGAAGAAAAAGGAAAAACTAGTCCGTCTAACCCATTTGCTTGAAAAATTTTCATTAAGCCACCTACGTAGAGCAACCGAATAATGTATCGAAGCACTATTTATTTAAAGAATAACTTTTCTTTTTTCTTCCTCAATTAGTGTCTGATGTCGCTTAAGTCGAATGACTACTTTACCTTTTTAGTATACCTAACCAACTTTTATACAGGGCCAGTCGAAAAGTCAGAAATTTTAAATTTGGCTATTGAATAACAAATACCCTAAATGAGATATCGAGCTAAAATTTTATAAAGAGATATTTGAGACAACTGCGAATTGAATAAGCTATCTAGTTTGCCGATAAAGAACTGCCTAATAGTAGATCTAGAAATTTCGCCCCATTTGGAGGAGCTTAGTGGGCCTTGAAAATATGAAAATTACAAATTTTTCAAAACAGCCAAATAAAACTTATCGAGCACTATATCTCTAAAAAAAGAAATTTTGAAATCGGCCAAGTCGTTCCAAAATAACGGGGTGTTGCACTATTAAATAGCACACACTGTATATAAGAGAAGCTAAGGTGTCAACAAATTCTTTTGGCATTACCACCCCCACCCTATTATTAAAAGGTGTGAAAAAAATAATAAAATTGTCATTTAGTGTGTGTATGAGAACCAAAGGTATAGATATTGGGATTTGGAAAATAATATATCTATAATAATAATTATTTAGAATTCATTTTGTTAAATAATGTATATATTCGAAAATATAATACATGTTATTTTTTTTATTTCAAAATTGTTGTTCTTTTTTGTTTTTTTATTCCCCTTAGTTACTTGAAGTCCTTGAATCTTATATTTACTAGTAAGTGAACTGATCGCCACATTACTCCCCTGCTAAGAAAAAGAACAGTCAGTCATTTAATTCGTCAATAGCAAAACGAACTTTCTTAATCGACGGTGTAGTGACATCGCATTTGTCAGTTAGTAGATATGCTGGTTTAATTCTATCAATATTTAACGTGACGAGTTTAGTTCCTTTAATAAAAGTAACCAACTTATCTGTACGGGACAAAACTTTATATGGTCCATCGTACAGAGGGGAGAAAGATTTTGTAAAACGTTCTTTCCGAACGAAAACAAAACTACAAGTCGAGATATCTGAACTGACAAATGATTTGTAATTAACATGGTGAAAAGGTCGAAGGAACGTTAAATTATTAAAAGAAATACGTAATTTAGTAATAAAGTAAGGAATATCCGGACAAGTATATGATTTAATAAAAAATTCACCAGATAGTCGTAAAGTTTGACCAAAAACAAGTTCTGCGGAGGAACATTGCAAATCGTCCTTGGGGATCGTCCTCAAAGCTAAAAGCACGATAGGAAGCTCATCTACCCAATGTGGCGTGGAAGCTTTAGCTCATAAAGCAGTTTTAAGAGTCTTGTTAAACCTTTATATCATGCCGTTGCTACTCGGGTGATATGCGGTCGTACGAATTCTATGAAATCCCAAAAATTTTGAAAATTCTTGGAATCATTTCTATTCAAATTGAACTCCCTGATCCGTTGTCACTGTGACGGGGATACTGAATCGGCAAACGTAATTTTGAAATAACGTACGCGCTACAGTTTCTGCAGTAATATCATAAAGTGGATAAACTTCAGGCCATCTAGTAAAACCTTCGATCACAGTAAGAATATAAGAACCACCTTTAGAAGGAGGTAATGGTCCTATTAAATCTACATGAATGTGGTCAAAGCGTCCTTTAGGAACATCGAAGTTAGCTGTCGGACGTTTGGTATGTCGTGTCATTTTATTAGTTTGACAGCTAATACAAGTTTTTGCCCAGAGGTTACAATCTGAAGTCATTTTAGGCCAAAAATAATTTTTAGAAACTATCGTTCTAGTCGCCTTAATACCAGGGTGAGATAAACCATGAAATATATAAAAAATTGTCCGTCTATAAATAATTGGAACATAAGGACGTAGTTTAGGGCGGGAAACGTCACACCAAATAAACTCGTCAGAAAATGAAATTTTCTTTAAATGAAAAGTTCTCTTTGTGTTCGATGAAGTACCTGACAATAAAAACTTAAGGTCAGAATCATCTTCTTGAGCTCTGCTCAATAAATTTAAGTCTAAATTAATATCGACTAAATTAGACTTTTGAGTTAGAATTGGAGAAACACATTGTTGTAAAGAAGACGTATCGTGCTCGCGCGATAATGTGTCGACAACAATATTATATTTCCCACTGATATATCTGATCTCACATGCAAATTGAGCAATGAATTCCAATTTGTCGAGGGGATCTTTCGGTTTTAGTGAATAATGCTTTGATCAAAGGTTTATGGTCAGTAAAGCAAATAAATGTACGACCTTCAAGTAAAAAACCTGAAATGTTTAATCGCTGTGAATAAAGAAAGAAGTTCTTTGTCAAAGGCACTGTATTTTGTCTGTGCTAAGGTAAGTTTTCGTGAGAAAAAGGCTAACGGAGCAAGTACACTTTCGTCATCACGCTGTTCAAGAACTGCCCCCATAGAGACATTTGAACAATCAACTGCCAGCGATAAAAACGAGCTATCATCACAGCGAGGATGAGCTAAAAAGGTTGCACCAGCTATAGCAGCTTTGGCTTTGGAAAAACTGTCAAGACAGTCGGTAGGCCAATCATTTATTATTTTAACTTTATCATGCAGTAAATTAGTACATAGAGCATGTAAAGGAATTAAGATTTCAGCGAAAGAAGATATAAAACGATGATAAAAGTTACCTATGAAATGCTGAAGTTGTTTAACTGTAGTAGGTAAGGGAAAAGCATTTATGACATCGACGCGTAAAATACCGGCTGAAGAAATATTGTGTCCTAAAAATGTCAAATGATTGACACCTAATATGCATTTTGACGGTTTAATATTTATACCGTACAATTCTAACCTCTGAAAAACAAGTCTCAAGTGTTTTAAATGTTCCGAACTAGATTTACTTGCAATCAGAGTGTCATCTAAATAGACGAAAAATTTTTTTTACTTTATCCACCGGGATGCTCTGCCACATGTATTTTCTTCTTAACAATGTCCGTGAAATCTACAAGATAATAGAATTATCCAGTATTTTGCTGGAAAATAACCTCTACGGCTGCGATTTTTACGTCAAAGTAACAGCCAGAGGGCGTTTTTTGACAAATAATTAATATGAATATAAAAATTGCTGACGTTTCAGAAACCGAACCTGTTTCCTCTCTCAAAGCGTATTATAAGTGTTTGTGTGCTGTGTATATTAAATACACAGCTTTTTTACTGGATAATTGTATTATTTTGTAGATTTCACGGATATTGTTAAGAAGAACATACATGTGGCAGAGCATGCCAATAAGAGGCCATCCATAAATGACGTCACGCTCCAGGGGGGGGGGTCGTAATTACGTGACTAAGTGTGATAAGGGGGAGGGGGGTCTGACTCAGTGTGACGTAACGAATGGTGAACGAATCAAGAAAAGAAAATATTGTCAAATTTTTACTAGAATATCCCCCCCCCGCATGAGGCGACAAATATCGTGAGTAATAAATAACGGAATCGAAAAAAACGGGGGTCTCTATAAGCGTGACGTAATTTTTTTGGGGGGGTCTAACTCAGCGTGACAAAACGTGACAATGGGGGAGGAGGTCTAAAATCTCAAAAATTGGCGTGACGTCATTTATGGATGGGCCCTAAGAAACAAAGATACCGCTGTGCAGCTGCTTTATTGAAAGTCACCCCCTAAACGGTTGGAAAAGCGTTAGAGTGATTCTTGCACCGTCTTTTTAAAATTTTCTGTTCAACTGAGCAGTTTCATAATTTTTTTGGAACAATGATACTGCTGTGCAGCCGTGAAAGCGATTTTTACCCTCCGGAAGAGGTGGAAAAGGGTGGAAGGGTGTCTAAATCTAAGTCAGACCCTTTATTTTCTTAACTTCAGTTTTGGATGTTCGTGAGTTCACTTTCTGACTATTTTAAAAAATAATTATCAAGGCAGAATATACAGTATGTCCGCCGATGGGGTTTACGATAGGTGTAATGGTTAATATTTTTCACTTTTCGAGAAAATGTTATTCTTTAGAAAAGGTTTTGCTTGCTCAAAAAAATAATAATGACGTCGAGAAAAATTATACTTTTTATACGGGGTGCTCATAATTACAAAAACTTAAAATTGCGCAATTGCAAAATTTCATTTGAATATTGCAATGTTTCGAAATAAGTGAATTTTTAGTAAAATACTTGCCTGTTTTTTCAAATTTTTATTTAGTTAATTGCATTCGAAGATAAACAGTTCTGAATGTATAAAAGTAAATACATATTTGAAGGTAAAGACTTTATTAAACATCACAATTCCAAAAATTCCTTTCCCAAATTGTACGCATGTTTCCAATCTTTTCCGAATGTTGTGAAAACTACTTCTAACTTCTTCAATGGAAATTGATTGCACAGCTGCCGAAATGCGCTGCTGTAGAATTTCGACGTCGTTGTCTATGGGTTGTAGGTAGGTAATTTGTTTTAGACGCCCACAGAAAAAATGTATCCACAATTGTTAAATCTGGACTTCTTGGAGGCCACAGAACTAGACCATTGCGACCAATCCAACATCGTACTTTGCTATTAAGCCAATTACGTACGACGCAGGTATAATGTGCCGGACATCCATCCTGTTGAAAATACATTCCATTACGATATTCCAACGGCAAGTCATCTAACTGATCAGAGTAGAATGTATTAAGCATATGTAAATAAGAGTTACTACTGCAGGTATATTCAATAATTATGCCATGATGCGAAATAGACATTAATTTTTTTTAAATATTGCCTTCCAGTAAAAATTCGAAATTGAGGGTTGGTCTCACTCCAATACCTAACATATTGTGAAGCTACAGTCCTATTTGTTGAAAATGTTGACTCTTCGGAGAAAATGATTTTATAAAAATTCGTGTTGCCACTTAAAATTCATTTCAAACCCATAAACAGAAATCTAGTCATTTTGCTGCATCTCCTTCTTCTAAGGTAAAATGAGGTTTGTATGAAAATATTTTCTCTTTCAAATTAAAAAAAAATAAAAATTCACTTATTTCGAAACATTGCAACATTCAAATGGAATTTTGAATTTGGATAGACCATATAATTTGAAACAACTTTTTTATTACACATTTTGTTCCAAAATTAAAAATATAACCAGTTTACTCTTACGGAATTTTAAGTTTTTGTAATTTTTGAGCACCTCGTATAAAAAATATAATTTTTCTCAACGTTATTACTATTTTTTAGGCAAGCAAAAACTTTTATAAAGAATAATATTTTCTCGAAAAGATAAAAATTTTATCCATTACACCTATTGTGTCCGCGGACTTACTGTATAAATGTAACATACTGCGATTCAAGTATATTGCAATTATTAATTATACAGGTTTATTTACTTGTCTTTTAATTAGTAATTACTTAATAATTAGATTAATTGGTGATTTAATACTGGATAACCTTAAAATTATGTATGTCTGTACGATTGCAAATAAAACAAATCTCGATAATAGAAAACATATACAAATTATAAAGGCTGTGTGTGACATGAGGTCAATTTTATATCAAATTTTAATAATCCAAGCATATTAATTAAATCCAAAGGGTATCTGGGAACGTTATCAAGGAATGCGCATAATTTTTAATATTGATAAAATTATATGTTTAATTATTATTTAATAACAGTTTTCATTATTAATCTCATTGAAATATGTTGCATTGGACATAAAATTCTAAATTCGAAACAGTGCAATTTGACATACGCGGTAAAATGCGTTTGACGTCATGATTTTCACGGTCGACATGTAGTGACGTCAGCCAATTTATTTACTTTTGACAGTAGCATGATAAAATGATTGTTTTCATTGTTTATTTGTCCGTAAATGTGTCCAGCTATTGATTTAAGATGGATAAATCTATAATTAAATACTCTAAATATTACTTAGACCTATCGTATTGCTACATGTTCTACCCCCAGAGACATCTATGGGAATTTCCCCTAAGTTCCATAACAGAGAACTAAGTTGGTTGGTTAGTTTAGCCATCATCCCAGAGATGGCGCGCGGTATCATAAACTAGAAAGTTACAGATTAATTAATAATATTCCATCTTTAGGTATATAAAGGCATGGAGAAGCCGAGAGGAGACAGTTTTAGTACAGTTCAGTTAGCAGAGTTAGTTCAGTTTAATAGACAATTGAGTTCCGACAGTGAGACCAAAAGTAAGCCAAGTGAACAAGTTACTGAATAATTGAAGTGTTATATTAATCAAGTAATTAATGATATAGAATTAAGATAATGCATATACTGCTCGACACAATACGAGGTCTCCTCAGGTGTCATTTTTTTTTCATTCTAAACTAGATTAAAACACTTTGTTTTATTAATTTTGTTGCAGTAATAAATAAATAAATAAAAAATAAAATAAATAAAATTGTTGTAATTAGTACGTAAGTTAATAAATTAGTGTTTAGTGTCACCCTGGTGTTATAATTTCCGGACCGACGATACAGGGTGTTTACAATGTGATGAAGTACTGAAGGTACCTAATAAAACGTCTGAAAAACCACAAGGCACTGGGCCAGGATGGAATAACAACAGAATTAGTAAAAAATGAAGGCGACCCACTATAGGAAAAGAATCCATAGCGTAATAACACTAGTATGGAAGGAGGAAAAACTCCCAAGGGATTGATTGGACACTGGCAATCATTCAACCTATTCATAAAAAGGGAGTAAGCTAAACTGTTCAAACTACAGGAGTATTACATTATTAAATGTAACTTACAAAGCACTATCAGGTATAATATGCAATACATTTGAAGTATACGCTGAGGAAATTCTAGCTGACTCTCAATGGGGATTTAGACCTAATCGCTCTATAACGGATATCATCTTCATGCTTGGAAAAATTCAAGGAAAGATATATGAGCAGCAGAAAAAATCAGCAATGAAACCAATGGCTTCTCCGCAAGAATTGAAATTGAACGTAATCCATTTACAGTTTACTTTATTTAAGTACTAACAATATGGTCTAGAAGCTTGACCGGTTTAGGACGTCTATATTTGAAAAACAGTTGGATTCAAATTTGAAATGATTTTTGAAATTTCCATTTTTTCACAATAATTCAAAGACTAAAGGAGGTACGTAAAAAACGCTAGAGTACAAAAATTTAGGTTTTTTTTATTAAAAATTTTGTTTTTTTATTTCTCTAGAATAAAAATTAATTGAGATATCACCATTGTAAGTTCGCATTTGAGTGCGATGACCACCTTCCCCGAGCTATTTAAACCCAAAAATCTCAAAAACGAAAGGTTCAAGGAAGATCAATTTGACATGCCTTATAGCCCTTAAAGTTCCCTGAAAAATTATTTTTGGAGCGATTGAATATCTTAAAAATTAAGGAAGTTATCATTGAAAAACCAATCAATCATAGCGCATCTGCTCGAGAAACGCTAAGTCTTGGACACGGCTCAATTTTTTTAACTGTATCTCTTTAGCAGCTCCGTACAGTAATATTGTGCAGTGCCTATCGTCTTCTAAAATTTGTACTGTAGCATTTTTTACGTATCTTCTTTAGTCTTGAATTATTGTGAAAAAATTAAAATTTTTTAAGAAATTGCAAAAATCATTTTAAATTTGAATCAAACTTTTATTCAAATATAGGCATCCTAAACCCGTCAAACTTGTAGAACATATTTTTAGTACTTAAATAAAGTAATTTGTAAATGGATTACGTTCAATTTCAATTCTTGCGGAGAAGCCATTGGTTTTATTGCCGATTTTTTTCTCCGAAAAAAACTGACAACCATTTTATTTTCATCATAACTCCGTTAGTTTTCATGCTAACGACTTTTACCAAAGTTCATTTTAAAGGTCCTTTCAAGTACTTTTAAAAATGTCTGAATATTTCCTCAAAAAATTTTCTGTTTTACCGTTATTTAACGTCGAAAGGATCGAATTCAGTTTTCGGCGAACAAAAACTCACCTTCAACGAGCCACTAGGTTCGTGTTGTATTTACAGAAATAAAAAAAAAACAATCGATTTGTTTTTTTTATAGGCTTCATTTTTGCTTATAATAATTTTTTTGATAAAACGTAAAGTTTTCGAGTTATTAATGAAAAATCATTCTAAAACATGCATTTTTTAGATGAAAAATCAATATTTTCAATCAAGAAAAACTCAAAAAGTATTGACTCATCGAAAAAATTTCATAGAACATTCATTACTTTGAATTCATTCCTCTATCGATTTCTTTCTCAGTTACTTTGAACATAATAATTTCCACCCTCGAGAAGGGGTGGCAATGGTGGCTTCCTCCCCCAGGGTAAAAGCACACATCGGCACTATATAATTTTTGTTCCTTAAACCATTCCCTAATTACTGTCCAAATTTCACGTCAATCGGTTTTATCCAAAAGAATTCTGAGCGAAATAACTTTAAACACTGGACTAAATTAACTTTTTCATGAGTATCGGGAAAAAACATTAAAAAATAGATTTTTCCTGTAAAAGTTGTTACTATTGTTTGAACAATATAAATAATTATCAACCCCGACTGTGAGAAACATTTTTTAACTTAAATTTTCAAAAAAAACAACTCAATGTTTTATATCACGAAAAAAAATTTTTTAAATGTATTTTTTTTAAATATTATTATTATTGTTTAAACAATATAAATAATTATTTGCGTCACCTGGGATGTTTCTGATTTTGAATAATATTAAAAAAGACACATTTTAAAAAAAGAATGATCAAAATCAAAATCGACTAATTAGTCTTGACAGGTCATCGTCGTAAAAATGAAATTTTTTAGACTGCCATACTGCCATATGATAATAAACAACAATTTAAGTTCGCTCATAACATGTCTATTTAATTAAATCAAGTAGGTATCAATATTGGATTATTTCAGCACAAGCATCAAAATTAACTTTTTTTCAGATCACTGTAGTATTTTTTGTTGATTTATGTAGTAGTTTTTAAACCAAATTAAAATGTGTAGGTATTAATTATTATCAATAAACATGCCATGACATTTTATTTTCGACGTAAATTTTAGTCGATATATCTAGGATCTATATCAAGTTGGAAGAAATGTCATGGTTTAATTGGCATCTGAAAATGAATATTAACATAATACATTATTTAAATTTAAATTATTATAAATAATGGACAAGAACCTTGCAGTTTTAACCGAAATTTTTATATATTTACAGCTAGTTTCAGGTCGAACCCGAAATATTATTGGTCGAATCAATATATATATTTGAGGGTAATTACACCAATAAGATTTAAATCCTATTTAGCAGTCAGCCAGACTGTCAAATTTGTTTTCATTTGACAATAGTTTGAGTAGGAACACAGAAAGTAGGTGAAAAATCGATTGCGAATAATAATAATAATAATTATTATTTATTTCGTCCTCAGAAATCATACACTGATATTGGATAAGTCACATAATTTATATAACAAATATAAACACAATTATTGACTAACAAAAATTTAGATATATACATAATCGATAATCAGTATATAATAAAATAGTAAAAAAGTAATTCTCTAATTACTTAGTTCAAAATGTCAAACTAATGAAACTGTACGTAAATGACAGAACTAACACGTTACCAAAGCACACTTTTCAATAAATACAAGTTTTCCTTTTCAAATTGGGTTTGTTTTCAAATTTTTGAAATCTATGCTGCAGTTTTCTCGAAAACGGTTGGAATTATCAAGTTTTATCAAGTGTACCTTTTTTTACGTATAAATGACTCCTGCATGAGATTTTCTAGTCAAAAGTGCCACCACGTTTCGTACAAAAAAATCATCATCAGGTATAGCTCATAAGGCACCCTCACCCTCCATGGGCTAGCGTGGCGTAATACATAAATGATTGTTTCTTAGCTTAAAAAATGTTTCCTTACCAAATTGGGAGAAGATCGGTCAAGAGGTAGTTGAGATATTGAAAAAAAAAACGAAAAAAAACAATTTTGACACCTTGTATCTTTTTCCACGGCAACAATTTACTAAAGCATGTTTGGTTATACCCTCATATTTTGATCCAAAGAATGTACCCTTGATCTATGGCCTATTATTAAGAAGCTGTTTGATAACAAATATTGTTTTCAACCGCAGTAAGGCATAATAACCATTGTTAATTTTTTTGAATATATAGTCACAATTACTCTTCCAACTCATATCACAATCTATGAAAGTACCTAAAAATTTAGTAAAACAAGTAAACTGAATTGTTTTGTTATTTTCGACAACATGAAAGTATTATTTTTTCAAGAATAAAATTGCATGGCAACAGTTTTCGCTTTTTTATAACACCAGTTGGTAAAATCAGCAGATAAAATGTTTAGACGAACTTGAAGCTCCTCAGCACCATCCGCAACTCCTGAAAGTGTGACATCATCAGCATATACTGTGCAATCAGTACAAACATGGGATGGAAGATCGTTAATGAAAATAAGAAATATGAGTGGACCAAGTATTAAGGCCCTGAGGAACCCCCAGGTCTGTATTTTGAACGTCAGAGATATTATTATTTAATTTTACGTACATTTTTCTGTACTGAACATATGATATTAATCACGATAAGAAGTTGCCTCGAAAATCGCGAGCGTACAATTATTAAATAAATCAATCTGCAAATTAACACAGAAATGAAAATTGTTAGTACATAAAAATATAAAATATGGCACCCTTGGCGCGAGGATTTGTGTGCCGGCCTGCGCTGTTAGGTTCAATACCAGTATGACTTTATTTAACCGGACGTCACCTCATGGAAGGCAATAGCAAACCACCAACGGACTATCAAATAGTGCTGTCCAGATTCGGCGATAAACTGTTGGTTCCTTATACTTAGGAGAGTCTCGATGGAAATAACACACACCATCATTGGCGTAATTTCAGCAGCATTTTTATTGGGTAGGCACGGTCGTCGCCCCCCCCCCCCCAGAAGTCAATCCTGTATCCGCCCCTAGTCAGTGTCATATTTTCGCAATGCCAAAATTAACTGAACATGAAAAAATTTTAATTCTCTCTAAAATTGAAGAGGGATGGTCTATCAGAGCAGTTGCTAACCATTATTATCAATTGAATAAAAGTATTGTTATGAGTGTGAAGAAAAGGTGAGAGGAGGATGATAGCGTAAAGAGAAAAGACGGTTCAGGCCCATCGAGAAGTTCAAATCTCATTCAAGATGAAGTGCTCCTTGGCTATTTTGGGGAAAATCGGTTTCTCGGTTTCAAACAGCAGGAGACACTGTGTTTATGACAAATTTTCCAGCATCGAAGTCAACAGCTAGCCGAAGGATAGGAAAATCGGAATTAAAAAACTGTATAAGTGCCAGGAAGACCATATTAACAGTAGAACAGAAGCAAGCATTCTGTTTTTTTTAAATTATATCTATCGCCCGTTGGAGTTTTGGAACAATGTTGTGTTTACCGATGAAAACGTTTTTCAGTCTAGTAATGGCGGTAAATACCAGGTTTCACGAACGTTACGTGTTTCCGCAGAACAGGTCCGGACGATTTTCTGTTAATGTGCATGATCCTGGTGTAGCGTGGCGTGTTATGGGTAATGGTAAATTTAATGAACAGGTTTATAGGGATATTTTGGAAAACGTTATGCTTCCTTCGGTGGAGCAATTATATCCAAAAAACACCTTCATTTATCAACAAGACAACTGCCCTATTCATACTGCCAGGATAATTACTCAATGGTTTGGAAACAATAATATTGCATTATTACCCTTGCCTTCGCACAGTCCCGATATAAACCCAATTGAGAACGTCTGGGGTTTGCTAGTAAAAAAAATGTATGAATGAAACTTCAGACCAAGAAATGAAGAACTGTGGTCGGCCATTGAAAATTGCTGGGAGGAGCTAACAGAAAAATAAAACTCTTGTCGTAGACTAATTGCTTCTATGCCAACAACGATTTAATCGCGTCTTGGAAGGAAACGGAGAACGGAGCCATGACAAAATATTAGGTAACGCTATTTACACAATAAATACAATCGCAGTTATATGCAGTCGTATCTGTGAATTTTTCAACGTCAGTTTTTACATTTGTTATAAATCAAAATTATTCTCATCGAATGGTGTAAAAAAGTAAAAAAAAACAAAAATACGTATGTCTTTCTTCTGGATGAAGATTATTCAAATACCTTACTTATGACGTTTCACAGTCAATGTCAGTTTTTTATAACCTATATGATAATAAAAAATGTAAATTCCAAAAAGGCTGATTTACACCACTCAATATTAGTAAAAACTGGATTACTTTATTTTTCAAGTGTACGGAATTTCATTGCACAGAAGTGTACATTGTGGGCGTCGATCTTGAAGGGATAAAAATTAGTTCATTTTTTTTATTGAATTTTTAAATTTAAGAAGTGGCATTAGCTTCCACATTACATAAGGACTCGCAGATTAAAATATATGAATGTATTTCAAAAACACCATGTATATAATAAGTAGTTATTTTATTCTAACATAACAAGGGCGAATCTCCGCCTTGAGACTGGCTGGGGGTAACACAGCCGCGTGCTGAAAATAAAATTTTTTTTCTTCGAAAATGAAAATTTGTAAACGGAGGGGAGAAAATCACAAAAAAAATTCCTCGAAAATGAAAATTGATTGGTGAGGTGAGAAATTTTTTTTATAAACACAACAAAATAGAATATATAATAAAATAAAATAATAAAAATTATAAAATTTTAAAAGTTGAGGGCTAACAGAACCTTGGGAGGAGGGTAATTACCCCATTACCCCTCACCCCCGCAAATCCGCGCTTGAATCATAATAACTTAGTTTGCAAAAATATATTATTATTATTATTATTATCACTAGCGCATTTGAAGCTTCGCCAATGAGTTTGATATAATTTAAAAAAATAAACAAAACGTATAATATACTAGTTTTATGGTGATATAGTTCTCACGTCGACGTCTAATTTTGTACAAAACCAAATTTGTCATTATAATAGCCCGCGATGCATAAAATTAGTCGCATTTAACATTTACAAATGAACATTTACAAGAATCAGGAATAAAAGACGTTACAGATAATTTTCATCAACTTGGTATACTTGATACTTATATTTTGGATCTTCCAGCAATTAAAAACTCCGCTGTCTAATTAGTAATGTTGTGCTACTTACTTAAAATTGAGAGTGCAACAAAAACCAACCACAACACCTTCACATTATTCACAAAACCAGTCAGTCAGAAAATTAAGCACAAACCACATACAAACACATTTGACAGTTTGCAGGCGTGAGATAGGTACGCAAAACGGCGGAGTGTGGCAAGTGAACGCGCCTTCTGAAAGTTTCTTCGCGATGTGATGTACGGAAACTGAACATTTGAAAGCTCTTGCACCTGTGCTGAAGACAACTATTATGCCTACTCTTCTTCACGCCCATTTTTAGCAGGAGATTCGCTTGAGGCGCGTATCGCAGAAAAATGCGTTGTGTTTGCATTTTTTTCAGGAAATGTTTATTTGTCAAAGGGTTCGACATAAACGGGATGCCAAATACACATTTAAATCGATTAAATTCAGTCATCTTCAGCTACAAGAATCCAATAAGTTATGATATAGTCGACTATACCCAATTGTAGAATCAAATATGCTGGGCCCCCCTCGACTGCGACTCAAAAGTATTAATTTTCAATACACATAATATTTAATTTGAAATATTAAATTATTTATTTATAATTAATAGATGTATCAATACAAAAATGTATATATTCCGGGGCTGCAAAAATCATCCGATAATCCGCTGTGATAGATGGACGGACGGACGGACAAACGAAGCATTCTATAAGGGTTCCGTTTTTCACTTTTAAATATGGAACCTGATACATATTTTCTACAGTTATAATATACCAATTTGATTAAATTAAATAGGTATAATAAATAACAATTTTTACTTAAATAATAATGCTAAATAATACATGACAAATTATTATTAATTATGTACAGAATAAATTATCAGTTATATACTAAAAAAAATTAACCCGTATTATCGGGTTATCGGGAATCCTTAACTCTATTTAAAAATATATCAAAATCACTGACGAATGTTACAGTATTTGTACAATCCCAAACAGTACTAGATATTCTAAGAATAAACTAGGAATATACGTTTAAGAAGAATTTATTACACGTAGAAAACACGCTTGATATATATATAAACTTTTGAGAATATTCTGGAAATGGTCATATTGAAATATCTCAGATAAACCTAGAATATACTTAAGACTATTTCCTCAATATAGAATGTTCCAGAGTTATACATAGAATGTCTAAAATGTTATACAGTGTGTTTCACATCTCGTGAATCTTTTTTACTTGTGGCCCAATCATTTCAAATTTTTATCAGTCATACAACTCCATAACACGACTTTATTCAACACATAAATGCCGCCTAGATATCTCCACCAGAAACCTCCAGGAGGCAGCCTCCCTCCTAGAGGACCGGTGCAACAGATGGAAGGTAGCTATCAACGCCGAGAAAAGCAAGGCAGTTCTCTTCAAGATGGTAAGAAAGCAAAACCCCAACGGTCACGTTTCCATGTTTGGCGAGGACATCCAATGGCACGATACCGCCAATTACCTTGGCGTGATCATGGACAAAGGCCTAACATGGAGACTGAACACAGAAGCCTTCGTCAAGAAGGCCAGGAGGACGAGAGCTCTAATCTACCTCATGACGGGCAGACAGAGCAGGCAGGCTCAACCTGAGGAATAAACTCACGCTTATCAGGTCCCAACTGATGTACGCCTCCGTAGCCTGAGGCTACCAGAAAATTGGTAACGTAATGTTTATGTCAAATCCAATATTGACATGCGAAAACTGTCCGAAGAAACATGGCGGAAGTCGACGTTTTTTAAACAAATAATGATGAATCTGTTACCAATTTTTTGAAAATAGGTAGTGCCATATCGTATAGTTTACCTATTTGAAAAAATTGGAAAAAAGGAGCCAGCTTTATCCATAGAAGGATCGACAAAAAACCTCATTTTCAATTGCATTTTTGACCCTACATTTTCATAAAAAAACAGAAAACATTTTTACTGCATTATCAATTACTGCACGAAGAATGTTATTAAGAGTATAATCTGTGGTACGACAAATAATATTTTCATTGATATATATGAAAAAGGTTTATACGGGTGGGCGTGCCCCTTTGACCAATGAAATATGCCGTCTACGTAAACAGGAGGAGATTAACATATTGTGTAATATAAGAGAAATAGTACAAAGTCGTACAGAGTCGAATTTCGCGTTGGGTGCACAAGAATTTTTATTTAAAGTAATTTGAGTAGGAAAACTGAATGCGGTTGTAGTGATTCCTTAGGCAGTGGTTTTTAATTAAAAGAAAAACTATCTGTAGATACATAATGTAAATGTACAGTGTACAGGGTGTCCTAGTTAACGCGTTATGTCCGATTTTCTCGGTAGTTTTTGAGATAAGTATTTTTTCCGGGGAATCGATGCCGCTAAGAAACATATAATTGAACATCAAAGAAGAATTGATCGGATTATTTATGTTCTTAATTGACTATTAAAGGAAAGTAAAAAAAGGCATGTAAATTTTAAATATCACTTCCGGTTTACATGGCAATGGCGTTCTTTTTCTTGAAAATAGAATATTAATTACTTCCACATCCAGTGGAAGTATAGTAACAAAAAAATTTTTGAAAATTTTTATTGTTCAAATAGGCTTAGACTGTCATGAAAGGTCGCCATTTTAAGTTTCAGCGTAAAAAAATGTCTGTCTGTCTGTCGGTCTAACTTTTTTGTGCACACGATTACTCTGGAACCGTTTAAGATATTGACTTGAAATTTGGTACACGTATGTACTTTAACGGGATCTGGAACTAGATTATATTTTCATCTTATTCCATCGAAGGGTTGGGGTGTAAATTGGGGTAAATGGGGAGGTAAACAGGTAAATCAAGCAGGTAAGAGTCCGTAAAATTGGTATTTAGTATATATAAGAGAACCTAAGGTCTCAAAAAAATTTTTGACATTAGCTACCCCCATTACGACCCCTACCCCCAACCCCCATTTTTTAAGGGGACGAAAAAAAAGTGTGATTTACTGTATGTGCAAGAACCAAAAACTTCAAAATATTTTTTTACTTCATAGGCCAAGAATTTTTATTGAAAAATTACCAAAAATCCTTGCTATGTTGGGGTGATTTCTATTACGAATAACGGGCAAAATAAGGATACATATATTACTTCCACATCCAGTGGTAGTATAGTAACGACAAAAATTTTTTGAAAAATGTTTATTGTTTAAATAGGCTTAGAATATCATGAAACGTCGAGATTTTAAGTTTGAGCGAAAAAAAATTTCTGTCTGTCGGTCTGTAACTTTTTTTTGTGCACACGTTTACTCTGGAACCGTTTGAGATATTGACTTGAAATTTGGTACGCATATGTACTTTAATGACATCTAGAACTAGATTATATTTTCATCTTGTTCCGTCGAAGGATTGGGGGATAAATTGGGGTAAATAGGTAAATCAAGCAGGTAAGAGTTCATAAAATTAGTATTTACTATATACAAGAAAAGCTAAGGTCTCAAAAAAAATTTTGGCATTAGCCACCCCCATTACCACCCCCACCCCATTATTAAAGAGGATAGAAAAAAATTTTGATTTAATGTGTGCACAAGAACCAGAAACCTCAAAATATTTTTTTACCTTATCCACCCCCACTACCACCCTCTATCACCACCTCCACCCCACTACCGATGTGGGGTATTGTTTTATGGGTTTTTGAGGTAGACGATTTCAAATATTATATTATTAAACAATTATTTCCACATACAACATTTTTTCGTTGTGAGTGACTTGGATAGAAAATCTGGATGTGGAAGTAGTGATTCCTTGGGCAGCGGTTTTTTTTATTGTTAAATTAGTGTACAATATCGATAATTGTATCATTTCCAATTGAAATTAAAATTTTGTGGACATGCCTATTGAAAGTCTTATTTCGGAGATATGAACTTTACTTTGCTTTTTTTTAAAGGAACACTCCATATATGTACCATCTGAAACGCCATAAAAAAACTTTGTATTTATAATATAATACATGGTGCTTTATCTTAAACAAATTTTGTCTAATTTACTATAAATTTACAATTTATCAAATTAGCCATGGAAAACAAAAGTATGTAAATTAAAATAAACAATATGTTAGTTCTGTCTAATTTCACTTTATTTTAAATAAAATGGAGAATTTCAATAATTGACACAGTGTGTTTCACTTGAAATGGTAACACCCCAATAACTTCTTTATTTTTTTTTCCGATTTGAATCACATTTTACTTAAGTATCGAACAAATTAGTATCTACTTCTGACCAGAAAAACATTCGCCTCCTACGGTACCAAAGCCACCTGCGGTACCAAAATATGTGGAGAAAATAGGAAAATCATATTAGGCATTTTTTTATCGGAAAATTTTGTTAATAAAACTTGTTCAGAATTGTCCAAAATGTCCAAAATTTAATCAAAATTAAAAAATGAAAAACTTGAAATTTTAAAAATTTTGAAAATAATTATTTAAAAAAAAACTGTAAATTGCTTTACAACTACCTGGCAGCTTGGGTTTAATTTCAAACAAAATTGTCATAGTACAGTTTTCTAAACGAAAAAAACCCATTAAAATGATATTTTCGGACTTGGACATTATTTTAATAAAAATTTATATATTTTTTATTTTGATTAAATTTTGGACTTAAGGTTTCTGAACAATTCTGAACAAGTTTCATTGACAAAATTTTCCAATAAAAATATGCCTAATATGATTTTTTGATTTTATCCGCATATTTTGGTAACGCAGGTGGCTTTGCATTTGTAGGAGGTGAATTTTTTTCTGGTCATAAGTAGATCCTAATTTGTTCCATAATTAATTCAAATTTGATTCAAATCAGAAAAACAAATTAAAAAGTGAAATACACTGTATATATTTTTCGGACTACCATGACTTAATGTAAGAAAATATAAAACTTAATATCTACTATAGTTTTTAAGAAGAATACTGTGTCGTATATCATTGAAAAGATTTTTCTATGGCCTTTCAAATGGTGTAAAAATATATGGGGGTGTTCTATTTAAAAAAACCAAGGTAAAGCTCATATCTCCGAAATTCGACTTCTTTGAGTTATTTTGCTGAAATGATGTTTGGAAAATACATGTGATATCTCATAACTTTTATTTTTGAACTTATTTACGTAACTCGAAAAATAAAGAAGTTAAATGAGGTTCTAACGTTTGCACAACCACCCTGTACTGTTGACTATAATAAGGAACTTTAGTCTAGTTAATATAAAAAACACGTTCTCAAATAAATTAAACATGTTCTGATAGAACATATTAATAATAATAATTTTTTGTTTTTGTCTTTAGTGTTTTTCAAAAAAATTGCCGCCCTTGGATTTTGCCACTATAGTCTCTATAGCCCCCCCCCCATAAATCCGCCACTGACTGCGCTCCGTCAGAAACCCTAAAATACCTATATGCATGTTTGGAGCATATTTAATGTCCGATATATCAAAAAATATTACAACTAGATCTATCAATCTTTATATGTTTGAAATAAAGGATCTAAAAGAATATGTAAAAATATACAGGGTTTTCATTTAAAAAGCAACCTTCATTGTTATATCACGTGACATATTCAAGCAATTGTTTTTTAATTGCATTTAAAAAAATATGTATACAACCCTACAACTCTTATACGAAACTTTTTTTTATCTCCAATAATAACATAAATAAAGGGAGGTCAAAATATAGTTACAATTCGCCCGCTGTCTTGGATTCCTAAATTTTTACCAAAAATTCGCAACCCGCATCCCCGAAAATCCCCAGATATCGATTTTCATTCGAATAGGACCACAGATGACGAAATTCATCCGCCATCTTGAATTCCTAAATTTTGACCAAAAATTCGTAACCCGCATCCTCGAAAACCTCCAGATATCGATTTTCAGTCGAATAGGAGCACAGATGACGAAATTCATCCGCCATCTTGTTTTCCTAAATTTTGACCAAAAATTCGTAATCCGCATCCCCGAAAATCCCCAGACATCGATTTTCAGCCAAATAAGACCATAGATAACGAAATTCGTCCACCATCTTGGATTTCTAAATTTTGACCAAAAATTCGTAACCCGCATCCCCGACAACCCCGAGGTATCGATTTTCAGTCGAATAGGACCATAGATGACGAAATTCGTCCGCCATCTTGGAGTCTTAAATTTTGACCAAAAATTCGTAACCCGTATCCCCGAAAACCCCCAGATATCGATTTTCAGTCGAATAGGACTATAGATCGCGAAATTCGTCCGCCATCTTGGATTCCTAAATTTTGACCAAAAATTCCTAACCCGCATCCCCGAAAACCCTCCGATATCGATTTTCAGTCGAATAGGACCATAGATGACGAAATTCGTCCGCCATCTTGGAGTCCTAAATTTTGATCAAAAATTCATAACCCGCATCCCTGAAAACCCCCAGATATCGATTTTCTGTCGAATAGGACTATAGATCGCCAAATGCGTCCGCCATCTTAGATTCCTAAATTTTGACCAAAAATTCGTAACCCGCATCCCCGAAAACCCTCCGATATCGATTTTCAGTCGAATAGGACCATAGATGACGAAATTCGTCCGCCATCTTGGAGTCCTAAATTTTGATCAAAAATTCATAACCCGCATCCCCGAAAACCCCCAGATATCGATTTTCAGTCGAATAGGTCCATAGATGACGAAATTCGTCCGCCATCTTGGATTTCTAAATTTTGACCAAAAATTCGTAACCCGCATCCCCGACAACCCCGAGGTATCGATTTTCAGTCGAATAGGACCATAGATGACGAAATTCGTCCGCCATCTTGGAGTCTTAAATTTTGACCAAAAATTCGTAACCCGTATCCCCGAAAACCCCCAGATATCGATTTTCAGTCGAATAGGACTATAGATCGCGAAATTCGTCCGCCATCTTGGATTCCTAAATTTTGACCAAAAATTCCTAACCCGCATCCCCGAAAACCCTCCGATATCGATTTTCAGTCGAATAGGACCATAGATGACGAAATTCGTCCGCCATCTTGGAGTCCTAAATTTTGATCAAAAATTCATAACCCGCATCCCTGAAAACCCCCAGATATCGATTTTCTGTCGAATAGGACTATAGATCGCCAAATGCGTCCGCCATCTTAGATTCCTAAATTTTGACCAAAAATTCGTAACCCGCATCCCAGAAAACCCTCCGATATCGATTTTCAGTCGAATAGGACCATAGATGACGAAATTCGTCCGCCATCTTGGAGTCCTAAATTTTGATCAAAAATTCATAACCCGCATCCCCGAAAACCCCCAGATATCGATTTTCAGTCGAATAGGTCCATAGATGACGAAATTCGTCCGCCATCTTGGATTCCTAAATTTTGATCAAAAATTCGTAAACCGCATCCCCGAAAACCCCCAGATATCGATTTTCAGTCGAATAGGACCATAGATGACGAAATTCGTCCGCCATCTTGGAGTCCTAAATTTTGATCAAAAATTCATAACCCGCATCCCCGAAAACCCCCAGATATCGATTTTCAGTCGAATAGGTCCATAGATGACGAAATTCGTCCGCCATCTTGGATTCCTAAATTTTGACCAAAAATTCGTAAACCGCATCCCCGAAAACCCCCAGATATCGATTTTCAGTCGAATAGGACCATAGATGACGAAATTCGTCCGCCATCTTGGATTCCTAAATATCTTAGCAGTATGAGATTCCTCGGAAAACCTACGTCAAACTGGATTTTGAACCATAAACTTATCTCAGAAACTATCGAGAAAACCGAGCATAGCGCGTTGACTGGGACACCCTGTACATTTTGCTTGGTAATAATTTCGAATAAATTGATTTCTGACCTAACTAAAAACCGAATTCAAATTTTCATCATAAAATTTGTAGCTGAGTGTTTATACAAAACGGTCCTCTCTATTTGGCACCTTTTATTTATGTATTAACATTTTCAAGAATTTCATCTATTAAGTCATTCCTGTAAGATAAAATAATTTATAAATAAATTTAAGATTACAATTACCAGAACTCCTAAATGCTTCCCTGGCAAGCATTCATTCGCGTCTGGTCTCCATGACAACAAGTTCCTCCCTAAAGTCTGAGAGCGTGTAAAGCTATGCGAATGCCGAGGCGAGTGCCATCTATTGACGGCAAAATTGGAAACTATTTATTGAATCTATGTTTGAAAATTAAGAGGTTATATTTTATCCACGTAATTAATTAAGGACTATCTAGGTCGTCACGATTTCATTTTTTTGTAAATTCCAATTTTTCGACGTCAATTTTTTCGTTGATCACGTGGTTTTGCAATTAATTATTTTTTATTTATTTGCTTTTATCATGATTAGAGAATATTATTTAGGTATTATGCAAATCACAACTTACACACTTTTTATTTATTAAAAATACCTACTTTCTGTATATTGTTGCCCTAATCTGGGCACGCTAATATACTAGTCAGGTAAATACTTTAAAACACTCATTCAGTGGCGGCTGGTGAAATTTCAATATTTTTTTTCTCGTCTGTGGCGCATGGGACCCATACGAAACTTGGGAAATAACATCTAGAGAAGCACTTCTCTAACGACCCCTAAAAAATTTTGAAAAAGCAGTTTGCGAAAAAATTTTTGAAAATTCGCTAGCCTCCCCTGGGTCTAGGGACTCCTGTTTACTTTTATTTTTTTTTGTCATATGCATTTGACTTTTCATAAAAATGCATCGACAGATTTTGGAGTTTGTGAAAATATTTTCATTACTAACTGAGATACAACGAATTGAAATATTGTAATTTGTTAAATTGTAAATTACAAAATTTCAGTTCATTGTATTTCAGTTAGTAATGAAAATATTTTCACAAACTCTAAAATCTGTCGATGCATTTTTATGAAAAGTCAAATGCATATGACAAAAAAAAATAAAAGTAAACAGGGGTCCCTAGACCCAGGGGAGGCTAGCAAATTTTCAAAAATTTTTTCGCAAACTGCTTTTTCAAAATTTTTTAGGGGTCATTAGAGAAGTGCTTCTCTAGATGTTATTTCCCAAATTTCGTATGGGTCCCATGCGCCACAGACGAGAAAAAAAATATTGAAATTTCACCAGCCGCCGCTGCACTCATTATTATAGAATCAATCAAAACAACTACTCTTCTAGCTAATACTGACGAAGTATTGAATTACATGATAGGATTCTTAGCATTTTAAAGAACAAAAATATATTGAAAATACTTAAATCATTTATTCAAATTTAATCATTCACACTTTTTTATTTAATATGAAATTATCTACTTTCTGTATATTGGTGCCTTAGTCGGGTCACGCTAATATACTACTTAGGAAAACACTTTAAAACACTCATTATTGGAAGACCAATCAAAACAACTACTCTTCTAGCTAATACTGACGAAGTATTGAATTACATGATAGGATTCCTGGCATTTTAAGGCAAAAAAATATATTGAAAATAGTTAAATTATTTATTGAAATTCAGTCATTCACAGCAATTCTTGAACCATACATTCTATTTCAACTCTAGAAAAGTTGTACAAGTTTTTTCGAACTCGTTAGTTCTCATCAGTAGAGTATAGAAACATTCATTCATTATTTACAAGCCTATTCTTGATTTATTTTTACAATTAATTATTTTTTATTTATTTGCTTTTATCATGATTAGAGAATATTATTTAGGTATTAGCTAGAAGAGTAGTTGTTTTGATTGATTCTCTAATAATGAGTGTTTTAAAGTATTTACCTGACTAGTATATTAGCGTGCCCAGATTAGGGCAACAATATACAGAAAGTAGGTATTTTTATAATAAATAAAAAGTGTGTAAGTTGTGATTTGCATAATACCTAAATAATATTCTCTAATCACGTGTTTTTGATTAAAACAAAAAATTAAAAACTTGACGAACTAGAATATATATTTTAATACATACGTACAAAATTTGAAGTTTCTATCTTCAAAAATAAGCCGAATAATTCGTTTCTTCATTTCACTGACCGCAGATTATACTCTTAAGCATATTGTAGACTAAACACATTTGTTTTCTTTTAATGCACTTGTATATAAATTGATAAGTTGATAGTTGAATTCTAACCTTGCAACCAGTTCTTTATTCTTGCTTCCAGTCATTTTACGGCCAGGATCCTTGAGCTAGCGCCTTAATTGAGCACAAGTGTGTTCTTCCACAATGTTGTGTACTAATTTTGCACCGCCAATCACACTTTCGTCTAAATTAATGTGGAAAAATGATATCGGTCCAGCTATTTTGACAACCAAGTGTCCGAACATTTCATAGTTCCCGCAAACAAACATAGCGGCAGCGCATGCGCGCGCTTATGATGAAAAGGTCTATTAGTTTACTTATATAGTTTACCATTTATATGTATTTATGATTATTCATGATGATCAAGTTGCATTGTATCAGTAATAAAATAAATACCCTCATTCAGATAATTCTTTCAGTTTTCACATCTATTTAATATAAGAAATCAATCATAACAACATATATATTATGAAGCATATTATAGGTACATTGTTACGAGATTTTCTAAGAATGTTGTGTAAGCAAGTATTTATTCTATGAATATTCTATGTTTATTCAGAATATATATAATCTTTTTGGTGCATTTAGAGAATATTCTCAGAATATATCTCTACATGTGTCTCTACTTTATATACAATTATTTTTAATTTCGATTCCATTGTTACTGTGTTATTAATTACTATTGAAAAGTGAAATACCAAAAAAAAAATGAAGTATTATTAAATCAAAAAGTGAACTATGTCAAGTACGTTTGTGATTTACACTAACAATGTCTATATTTACATAAGCACTGATATTAATAAGATTTCAAGATAACTAAGAGAATACAAATTTTATCAGAAAAAATCTTTATCAGAAAATAAAATTAGTCAGTATCCAGTAATATTGTTTATACAAAAACAATTTCTTAAACACAGAATACTATTTTTCTTTTTAATTTCCCATGTACATGGTACGTATGGATTTACACGTTTTCAAATCCTTTGAACTCATAAAAATTGTTTTTAAAAAATGGTTGTCTGTATTCTTTTGTGATCGCAGTCAGGGCTCAAACCACTGAATCACGGAATCGATTTTGTTCAAAGTACAGTGTTAAAAATTATCTCTACATGTGTCTCTACTTTATATACAATTATTTTTAATTTCGATTCCATTGTTACTGTGTTATTAATTACTATTGAAAAGTGAAATACCAAAAAAAAAATGAAGTATTATTAAATCAAAAAGTGAACTATGTCAAGTACGTTTGTGATTTACACTAACAATGTCTATATTTACATAAGCACTGATATTAATAAGATTTCAAGATAACTAAGAGAATACAAATTTTATCAGAAAAAATCTTTATCAGAAAATAAAATTAGTCAGTATCCAGTAATATTGTTTATACAAAAACAATTTCTTAAACACAGAATACTATTTTTCTTTTTAATTTCCCATGTACATGGTACGTATGGATTTACACGTTTTCAAATCCTTTGAACTCATAAAAATTGTTTTTAAAAAATGGTTGTCTGTATTCTTTTGTGATCGCAGTCAGGGCTCAAACCACTGAATCACGGAATCGATTTTGTTCAAAGTACAGTGTTAAAAATTATCGAATTTTTGCCCCTCTGATAAAAGTAAATCGATAGCATAAAATAGTTGTATTGGTAACAAAATAACTTAAAAAAAAATACTTATGATGAAGTAGATGAAGTAAAAACAAATGTGAGGCCTTTGGTTCTTGTATACACATTCTAAGCCTATTTGAACAATAATTTTTTTTTGCGTTACTAAACTTCCACTGGATGTAGAAGTATAAATGGCATGAAAATTTATTCACTTGTGATCTTCGGCATTTTTTTCATTTTTTACGCATAACATGTGTATCCATAGTATAGTTGTTGTCAAAAGGAGAATAATTTGCTTAAAATGGAAATATTTTTGTCATTAAAAGTAAGTATTGATTAAACATCATAAAAGTATGATTATTTCAAAAACGATTAAAGATAATGATATCAAACAGATTTATCGAAAATGTCATTATACACATGATAAAAAAATGCAGCAAAAAATCACCTCTCTCATTAAAATAATTTACAGATGAGGTCACAACGCATATAGTGGAGTGCAAAAGAGACGCATTTAAAAAATCAGGTTATCCACACTTCATACAGTAACAACAGTGGCGGTCCCAGGATTTCATTTTGGGGGGGGGGGGGGGCGAACTCGAAAAAAAAATGAAGAAAAAAATTGTTGTGTATTTTAAATAAGATATACAGGGTGTAATCAGTTTCATGTCATTAAAAAAACTAGTAATGGGGACCGACTAGACAAACAAAAAACCTTTATGACTTTTCCCTCTAGGGGTACTTTGAAAAAAACTCACCTAGGTCAACAATTTGAATATTAAGGTAGAAATCTTTTGAGATCCACTGCTTTTCTTGGTCAATGGACTTGTAGTTCCCAATTATACAACTTTTAAATTCTCATAAAAAAGTGCAAAGTCCTCGCCGGCACACGCGGCGGTCCGCGGTGTCAAAGCAAAGGCCTTTGATGGACCGCCTCAACCGAACTCAGGCAATTATAAACAGGTAGATAATTCGTTATCTCTTTCTGCACAACTGCAAGCAAATAATGGCCATAGAGGTTTAAACAGAGCATTTCTTTACATGTGTGTTTTTTAATTTGGAACAAAATATTGGATTTTTGTTTATAATTCAGAAAATTTGAATGTGATTTATTAACATTTGTAACATAAATGAGTGTTCTGGGTTAAAAGCTTACCTACATAAATTATTCGAAATCTCTGCATCTGTATCAATACACAGTTCGGCACGTCGAACTAAGGACATATGCACTCCGTTCAACACTAAACACGAAACTATCAACTAACGTTGTCAATAAAGAAAAATAAAAGAAAAACTTAGTCCAAAATCCAAAAAGAAACACAAAAAGAACGAAGAAGTTGTGTCTGTACGTAATCAAGAACTTAACGACTTGAACGGTAAGTCAATAAAATAAATCTTAAATATAAATACAGTGACCCGAAATTCAAAAATAACAAAAACAACGAACGGTTGGGCGTGTGTACATAACGAAATGCCCACAGTAACTAAAATATTGCACAAGTTAGAGTCAGAGTATAGGTTTCTTCAGATCTACTTAAACACTCAGAAAACGTCAACGTCTTTCATCTTTACGGCACCATTAAAAACCGCCGATATTTTATAGCTATCTGTACAAATATCGAGTATCATAGGCAAAGACACGCGACGATCTAAACCTACCTCAATATTCCAGCAGTTCTCAAACAATATTATTAAAAATTTCCGAAATTTTTGTTTATTTATTTTTTCTAAAACTATGGGCTTTAGACCCCATGTTATTTAAGGTTTTTTTGTTCGTTTAGTCGTTCCCCACCACCAGTTTTTTTTTAATGACATGAAACTGATTGCACCCTGTATTCATTATTCATGAAAACATTGAAAACCAAATAAAATATAAATAAAAACAAGTTATATTTATAGAACCACTAACTCCAATCTTTCAGTTGCATTCGTCTTGGCTTTATTGCTACAAAACGATCAATGACTTTTTGGTGATTGGTGATTTTGGTTTTTATTTGATTGTCATATTATTGAAGAAACACCAAGCCAATGGGGGGGGCGCCCCCCCTCCCCCGTAGGACCGCCACTGAGTAACAAGTAAATTTCTTGAAGTAGCTGAAGATATAAACAGAAATAGAAACAAGAAAGTACAATTAGAGAATTCAAAAGTACCTGTCCTTCAGTGGCGGAGCAATGGCATAGCACGATTGTGCAATGCACAAGGACCCAAACCTGAAGGGGGCCCTTTTGTAAATAATTATGGCTCATATTTTCTTTGTTTTCGTGTATTCATTTTTTCACTAAACAAATATTTCCAATGTAGCCTGGGAGTCCAATTTTCTGCCCAAGAGCCCTACTATTCCTTGTTCCGCCACTGCGTGTCCTTAAAAACGAAAAATGCATAAGAGGGGGTTGACCAGCTAAACTTATTTAAAGCAAAAATTGGGGATTTTAAGAGAGTGAACCATTCCAAGAATGAGTTAAAAATAATGTAACTTTTATCAAGTAGTTCATTCATATTTGATAAGGCGATTTAAGGGGATTTTCAAGATCGTAAACTTCTGTTTAACAAAAATAAAATTTTAATACGGTAAAGCACCTCAAAATATGACTAAAAATAATACAACCTTTGTAATACAGTTTTTAACACATTCGTAGCTATTTGACAAAACAACAGAAAAGAACATTTCCAAGATAGCAAAATTCGGATTTGATGAGAATGAAGAAGACTCGCCCTAAAAACTAACAAAAATAACACAACTTTGTCATATAATTTTTTACACACTCATATTTGACAGAACGACAGAAAATAGCATTTCCAAGACAGATAAATTCAGATTTTATGAGAATGAGGTTTTAAGCGGGTGGAACACTAACTAAAAACAACAAAACTTTTGTCATAGTTTTTAACAACGTTGATATTTGATAGAATGATTGGCATTTATAGCAGCTTTGTGAGCTGATACCCCGCCAAGTTAAATAAAGGCATTTTTATTTATTATTTATTTATTTAAAACAGCATTTCCAAGATAGTGTAATTCAGATTTGATGAGAATGGGATTTAAGGAAAGTGAGTCCACCCTAAAAACCAATTGAAAATTATGTAACTTTTACCTTAAAAACCAATTGAAAGTTATGTAACTTTTACTATAAAGTTTTTAACACATTCGTATTCGATAGAAAAGAGCATTTCCAAGGTAGCGTAATTTGGATTTGATTAGAATGAGATTTTAAGAGGGTGGAACACCAAAATAACCAACCAAAGACTAAATAATATAACATTATTTAGTCTTTGAACCAACTAAAAATTACACAACTTCAGTCATACAGGTTTTAACACATTTATATTTTACAGAATCATCATAGACAAGAGCATTTCCAAGAAAGCAAAATTTGATGTGAAGGAAGACGAGTTGCCCCAAAAACTAACAGAAATAACACAACGTTGTCATACAGTTTTTAACATATTCATATTTGACAGAAAATGGCATTTCCAAGAGAGAAAAATTCAGATTTTATGAGGGTGGAACATCCCGAAAAGTAACTAAAAATAACACAACTTGTCATATAGTTTTTACCAACGTTCATATTCAAAATAGTTAAATTTAGATCTCCTCCATATTTACGTGATAAATTGATTTATCGTGGTACTTTGCATAATGTCAATATCCGCACCCCTAACCAACTTAATATGCCTCTACATTCGACAACCAAATTTCAGTGTTCCTTTTCATACCAGGCACCAAATATTTTTAATGTTATCCACGAAAACTTTAAAAACTTGGCATTAGTAGCTTTAAGATAAATCTAAAAAAATGTTTGTTGAACAAACAATAAGGATTATAGTTATAATAATTTTTTTATATATATGTATATGTGTGTATAGTTGTGTACATATATTCATATTTTCCCTTTTTATTATTTCTTTTTTCTGTTTGCCGTTTGGCCCAATGAGTGATTTTGCAATTCAATTAAATTTGTTACCTAGTCAGTTGTCCTATCTTTATGTCTGCATTTTATTACTTGTTTATATTTAAGATTTATATTTTGTATATTTTTTGAAATTACATTTTATGTACGTTTTAGGTTAAGTGTAAGAATAGTTGTAATAACTAAACTTCGCCTAATAAAAGACCATTTATTATTATATTATTATTTTTTATTATTATTATTATTATATTTAATGCAATGATCAGGGCCGTGGAGAGAAAATAGGGGCCCGGTGGAAATTTTTTTTTGAAAATTGATGAGCGGGAGGAAGAAATCCAAAAAAAATTTTGATGTGCGGGGGGGAGAGAAATCCAAAAAAATTATTGATGAGCGAGAACAAGAAATCCGAAAAAAATTTTGATGAGCGGGGAGAGAAATCAAAAAAAAAATTAATGAGCAGCGAAGGCAGAAATCCAAAAACAAATTTAAAATATCCTAAAAAAATAATATAAATTTTCGACAGGTCTGGTAAAACAGAATTATACAAACTATTTTTAGCTAGTTTTTGGAATGGTTAAAATCCCCTTTTTGCTTTAGATAAAAACTGCTGAGCCTTTTTTAACATACTTATTCCGTTTTTTAGGAACTACTGCGATTTTCACTTCATGTGGACCAGTGAAGTAATGTTACTTCACTGGTCCACTGTAAATAATCAATTTCTCGTTTCTTTTCTGCTCTTTCTTCAGCTACGCAATTTCTTGTCGTGGAGTATTACCTTTCATCTCAAACACAAACACTGATGTTCTCTGGTAACGCTCAAAAGGTCACGCCTGCAATTAATCATTTTTCTGCTCCGATCAAAGAACTCCAGATATATTGGTTTGTTTTGTTTGTTGCTGAGATAGTCACAGTCTAAGGAACTTCAATTGCAAACATACCATAAGTTCCTGATTGGCTAGTCGATCTATTTGTAACGTTTCGGACACGATCGGTTCAGTTCGATTATCGTAATCTCCGTTTGACGGTTTAAAAAAAAAGTAAATCGATCATAAGTATAAACTTCATAGTCGTAATATGATGGGGTTCTGTTTACAGTTGTAATAAGGTGAATAGCAATTAAATTTTAACTTGTGTACTCTCTACCTATTATATTTGTTAAATCCGCGGTTATGTACCTAGAGATTATGAAGATTTAACCGACAATTATTACATAAAATAGGTACAATATTGTCGTTATTTTAATAAATACATATTTATTTTCTTGGATAAACTTCAATGCGTGGAAATTACACAAAAACAAAAATATGTTTATCAGTTTTATCACACAACACATGTGCGTGCTACGTTAATTTCATTGCTATTACTTCTACATCCAGTGGTAGTGGCACACAACATATTTTTATTGTTAAAATGGGCTTAGAATGTCATGAAACGTCGAGATTTTAAGTTTGAGCAAAAGAAATTCTGTCTGCCTGTCGCTTTGTCTGTATTTTTTTGTGCGCACGATTACTCTGGAATCGTATAAGATATTGAGTTGAAATTTAGTACACATATGTATTTTAACGAGATCTGGAAATAGATTATATTCTAATCTTATTCCGTTAAACGGTTGAGGTAAATGGGGGTAAATAGGCAAATCTAGTGTGTGTACAAGAACCAAGGGCCTCATTTTTTTTTACTTCACCCAGACAATCTTGACATTGAATTTGTGGTGTGTGTGTGTGTGGTGTGTTTATTAAATATGTCATTCAGGGCTGGTTTATCAATGTAGGGTTAAATTTGCGTGTTAGCTAGTAATCCAGTCAATGAGTGCTCAAAAGAGGGGTGTAGAGTTACATGGAATATGCGAGACTTTTTGACTTCAGGACTTCGTTAGGAGTAGTTAGTAGGTAAACACACTAAAAGTCCCCGCCCCTGGGAGGTGAGCTTACGGCGGGAGGGAGGGGGGAAGGTACCATTTTTGGGTTTTTCGATTATATCTCGGAAACGGTGGACTCTAGAAAAAATATGTTCTAAATAAAAATGAAAGCTAATTAAATTTCCTATAAATTTGTTTCCATACATATTTGTCGACTTTCCAACGGTTTTCGAGATATACATTACTGAAAATCGATAATTTTCGACAAAATCATTTTTACCTAACTCTTTTTGTCAAACATTTGCTTCTAGTGCCTCCCACGAACGTTTCTCAGAAAAATTGTCACAAACGAAGTTGTAGAGCATTAAATTTCCTTCAATTTGATATACACTTAAAAAATATTTTTTTCGAAAATTATCGATTTTCAGTAACGTATATCTCGAGAACCGTTGGAAATTCGACAAATATGTATGGAAACAATTTTATAGGAAATTTAATTTGTTTTCATTTTTATTTAAAACATATTTTTTCTAGAGTCCACCGTTTAAGAGATATAATCGAAAAACCCAAAAATGGTACCCCCCTCCCTCCCGCCGTAAGCTCACCTCCCAGGGACGGGGACTTTTAGTATGTTTACCTAATAACTACTCCTAACAAAGTCCCGAAGTCAAAAAGTCTCGCATATTCCATGCATTCTACAATATATTCATTGACTGGACTATAGCCCTGGGCTAACTTTAACCTCGGGGCAAAGTGAGTGTTAAACTGGCATCCGTTTATCCACCACATTTTATGTGTGAGTTAGGAAACTCTTGAATAACCTGAGGTTGGTAACGCTTTCTGCAGAGTTGCCAGCTCTAGGTTGATCGTGATTGGCTGAAAAATGAGTGATTTTCTGTTTGTTAACTTTTTAAGTTTTTGTTACTAAATTAAAAGCATTTGCTTGATTTTGTCTAAAAGTCATCTGACAGTGATAGCAATGAGCAACAACAATTAATTATAATATAAAATGAAATATTTTCTGGTCGATAGTTACATTTTTATTTTAAGAAAAGGTACGCAGAGGCCCCTATTTTTCATCATGAAAGTTATTAATTAAAATAGCAAAAAAATATAAACACGTCGCAGAACAAAAAAAAAACTGATGCAATATCTTGTAGGGACAAAGAAGCTGAACCACAGAAGACCTAGGTCTTCCGTGGCTGAACAATTTCTACAATACAATAAAACAGATTTTAATATTTGCTTTTTAGCTACATTAGAAAACTAAGGATGTCTTTTGTGTTCCAAAAATTCCAAAATATCTGTTTCATCATCGCTTATTTCGTCGAAAGCTTCCATTTTTAATAATTTAACCAAAAAATACCTTTGACTTTTCACCCAACTGTCAACACCATACCAGAGAACTTATACCTTAAGTTCTCTGACCAAACATAAAATTTTTAGGTTAACCTCGGGCTAACAGAGATAACCCCCACCTTGAAGTTCGGGCTAATAAGGGCCGGTTTATTAGTGCGCACATAGCTCCCAATCAACTATAGTTGGCTGTTAAAGTCTCTGTTAAATTAATAAGTGTTTATCCTGCCTTCAACCAACCGGCAGTTAGAAAACAGTCAGCTACATAAAATAGAAATTTGGCAGCAGAGTTCCAGTCAAATGGGATGTAGACAATGTTGCCGGAAATACTAATTTGTAGCATATTTAAAGAGTATGTACTTCTTTATATGTTGTGTTTCATGTATATTTCAGAGAAAATTGTTTAATAAGGTTAAAAACAATACCCATAGAAAGTTATTTTGCGAGTAGAAATACGTTTTCGAATTCAGTAACTAAAAAAAAAAATTGAAATGTAGAGTGATAAACCACCGAAGGAAACAGATATTTGTGAATAAGCAACAACGTAAATTCATAATTTCTAACCCAAGATTTTCAGTTATTTTTCATCCTAATTTGGTTGGTACTTTTTATACTTGTGGCTGTAATACAGTCGATAACTGACACTGGGTACTCCGTTTGTGATAATGGAAAATAGCAATAAAAAACTAAAAAGGTCGGCAAATTTCAGTTTTTTGTTAGTCGAAATCTTTTATGAAATTTGACATTATCTAATTCTGCAAAAGGATCGATTATTTCCTTAGCTGTATAAGGTCTTCTCTCATAATCAAAAAAATCCATCAAGTCATCTTCATCACAAACGTCGATTTCTTCAAAATACATTTGATTTTTATATTTTCTTGACACAAACACGAACAAACGGTTTATAACCTTACTTTATATATGTATACAACATTGTAACCTCCAGCTATCTCCATAACAAGCAAAAAAAAGCGTTTGTTAAAGTAGCCGCGACTTTGCCTTACTGTTTGGGTTAACCGGAACACTAATAAACAGTTTGACGTTAATATGGCCGACAGCTAATACTTGACCAACGGTTAAAGTACATAACCGCGCACTGATAAACCGGCCCTAAGTTACCTCTGATTTTAGCCCAGGGTTACTTTTAACCCGACTTGATAAACACTTTAGCCTGGAGTTAGCGTTTAGCCCCGGGGCAAACTAACCTAACCCTGCATTGGTAAACCGGCCCTAACATAATAAATTATAATGACCAACATTCAAATAAAAAATACTAACAATTTAGCCATGTAAATAAGTATAATATTTATCCTCTTATTCAGGCGCGGATTCAAGGAGGGGGCAATGGGTGCAATTGCCCCCCCCCCTTGGGCCTTCCGGTCCGGCGGCGCCGCTTTGTCGAAATCGCCCAGCATCTGTTTTTTTACACCGTTCCCAAATAGCAAAGTAATTTTATAAAGGTTGTATAAACTACTATAAAATAAATTATTTATTTTGCTACTTGGGTTTTTTTATCAGGTACTTTTCAATATTTGTCAATTTGTGCAAGTGCCCCCCCCCCCCTTAGGGAGCTCCTGGATCCGCCCATGCTCTTATTATATGTAAACTTTCAGAAAGAATAGAGAAATGTAATTTTTATGAATAATGTGACATTTTATAATTTTTTAACAATAGATACATTTCAAAGTTTAGGCTAATTAGATTTGAAATGTATCATCTTACTGCAATATTGCATGCCTATATCACATTGTTGTATAAAGAGCAGATAATGCAGAAATTAAATAATTCATTTTGATGAAAATATTTACCCTTATACACATACCCGCCATTGTTGCTTATGTTTATCTTTTAATGGACATAGGTATAATGTGACTATGTATGTACTGAAGAGATAGATAGCTGTTATGTATCTAAGAATAAATTCTTTGATCGGAGTTTTTCTTTAAGATTATAAACATATTGCTCCAGGAACCCAAACTTGTAGACATTTTAAATAGTGCGCTGAATAAGGCAACCTCTGATTGGGTAATTGTACCATTAACCGCGTTGATAATAGCACATATTTATCTGTGATTAATATTTAAATGTACAAAAAGCACTTGAGGTGTAGCTGGCAAGTACTAAAACGTCGCACAAGTGTCCAGGAAAAGTATAAAAATCCGAGAATCGATATCACACTGTTGTTCAGGACGTAAGCTGTGCCCAACATGACATTAAAATTATTGTTATTCAGTTCAGCGCTGGTAGTGACGTTAATCGACTGCTATATAGTTGACCCTGGCCCTTTAGTAATCGCTACAAAAGGTGAAGTGTGGCCGAAGCCGCAAAATCAAGTGAAATCCGATAGTTATTACGTTGTTCGGCCGCAATTATTTGAATTTAAGGTAAGACTAAGTGATAAGCTATATTAAAACGCAAGGGCGGATTTAGCTTTCTGTCATGGGGGGTAAACTCCCAGTGAGTACGATTTTTGAATAATTGCCGCATTAAAATTAAGTAGTAAATAAAATTTAACCTTTTTCTTTTTATCAAGCGTTTATTTTATTATTTTTTAAAGTAGTAGGAGTAGACAAGTAGATACTTATATTTTTTATTAGTTTGTTTTCCGTAAATGGAGGGTTTCAGGCATTTCTAAGTCGCGGGATTTTGGGAAAATAGTTTTCAATACATTATTTAAAATGAGAGAAACTACAAATTTATTTGGAAAAGTAAATACTGTTTATCAAATGAAACATACATAAAATATAAAAACAAAATCATATTTGGAAAACAACTAATTGAAGACAGTAAAAAGTTTAATTTGTACTTAGTAAAATACATTAATTAAATAACAACAACTTTTAGTACAATAACTAGAGGTTTTAACTTCGGAATATTGTCATATGAAACGAATTTCGTTCATTTTTGACAACTTAATAGTAAATGCATCAAATAAAAGTTTGTATATTATGCAGCGGCTTGCTAATTTATAGGGAGCAGATGCCACCCCTTTTCAGGTGGTAGCTACTAAGAAAAAATTAAAAACATTGGAATTGAAAGAAAATTGAATTTTAAGAAGAAAAGACTCTATGCAACTTTTTATAAAAATTGATAGGTAGTCTCTGAGTTCTAACGACTTGAAAATTGGGATTTTAACTTAAAAAAAGGGTACTTATTTTAAAAGAATGTTCGTCAAATAACTCGAAAAGTATTACATTGAGCGAAAACATGCCAGAGACAAATAAGGAAGCTACTAAATTGAGGATAAATTTCGTTTTTTCTAATATCTGTAAAGTTAATGGTTTCGGGGATCTGGAGGTATAAAAGTGGCGTCCGAACGTCTAAAAACTATTAAGTTTACATGTTAAACAGAGACGAACCCACGGGGGGTTATGGGGGGGTACGCTCCCCTCCCAATGTTAATTGAGTTGGGAAAATCACCAAAAATGTAAAAAAATCTTTATTGGGTATAATTGCAAAAAAAACGAATAATGAGTTGATAAAAATTAAATGACACTGTCACTATGACCATTTTTTTATAAATAATTTTAATTGATATTATTTATGACTAGATGTGACTGATGTGAGAGCCACAGAATAGTCCACGGACAACGCACAACGCCGACGGGCCTACGCGACGGGCCAACAAAATAAACTCGTCAACTCGCGGAAATTCGACGTTCGACCCAGTAGACGGCACGGCCAGAGCATACAATTCTCAAAGACTGTCTTACATTAGAAATATTAGAATATTACTCCTTTTTCCCTTTATCAATACAATGCTTTGTCCTAGCTATAAAGTCGTTTGTTGTTGGTTTATACTGAGTATCACTAATATCAGTTACCAACCTCTCAACGAGAGATAATAATAATAACAAATTGTTGTCGGTCAGAAATTGTTAAAATATTAAATTCTTAGAGGAGACTGAATCAGAATCTGGGACTATTAAAGGAGTCTACAGACGATCCAGCTGCTGGGACCCGACATTGTTGGTACGCTTTGAAGATAATTGGAATACCAGCGGACCAGTTAACTTTTACGAATGAGTTCAAAGCATGCCGACAAGGCTGGTTCCCTGCCGCTGGATCGTGTTAATGCTACCTATTGCGTATCACAATGTGAAGTGGCCGGTAGACGTACTAGCGCGGACGTTCACGAGCTTGCGCCCCGACTTGCGCGTAATCGTATTGTATAGTGTATTCCACAAATATTTCATCGATACAAAAAAGCTCGCAAAAAAGCATAAAGGATGCCGACCGCTTCTAGTTAGTGTACCGCCCGCCGGTCCAATTTGACAACGCTAGTCCACGTTGACCACCAACCTATCATAATTCCGGTAGAGAAAATTTAAACCAATTATATTCAGTGGGAGTGGCCTACATTTTTGTTCGGAAATATGTGACCATTTTTTTTGTGATGATAATAAAGAAGCCGAACACTTTTATGGCCTTTTATGTAAATAGACTGAAATTGATACAGGTCGGTACCCTTTACGTTTTTTTGCGAACTTTTTTATATCGCTGGATTATAAGGAGTCTACACACGATCCAGCGGCAGGGACCCAGCCATGTCGGCATGCTTTGAACTCATTCGTAAAAGTGAACTGGTCCGCTAGAATTCCAATTATCTTCAAAGCGTACCGACAATGTCGGGTCCCTGCCGCTGGATCGTGTGTAGACCCTATTATCGTTGGTACAAACTATATCTTGTTTTTCTCCACGGTCATTAAACTATAACGGTTACCTCATCCAGTAGCTTTTAGACGAAGGAGAGCGCGGGGTCAACTTGGGTCTAGCGCCTACATCATGTAGTTTAGTTAAACTTCTTTTGCATAATATTTGTATCGGTAGGCTACCGATAGATTAAGTCTGAAATAAAAAAAACATAAGGAAATATAAGTTGTAAAAAAAATGGGCAGTTGGCAAATTAGTTGTAGCTTCCCCCCCCCCAAAAAAATAGCTGGGTTCGTCTCTGATGTTAAATATCTCAGAAACTATGGGAACCAAAATGAAAGACTGTTAATTAGGCTTTCCATTTCTATGGCATAAAAAAACAAATAAGTTATGACAGAAGCAATGTACTCCTTCAATTTTTTTTAATAAATACGTCGCCATTTCAGCAACTACCAAGTAGTCATCAATTAAAAAAAATATATTCCCATATACTGTTTTTCGTTAATATATAGTATGACCTAGACGCTCAAATTTTTTCGCCCGCTTACAGCGCTTGCTTTAGAAAAAAAATGCATTTTAAACTGTAAAAGAATTTTAGAAAAAACGCAACATTTTTGTTTCTCAGCAAATATCTCAATAAATATTAGTTTTAGAGAAAATATATCAAAGTTGACATAAAAAATAGAGCTTGTAAACTGAGAATGAATTTGTTTTTTATATATATTTGTGTTGGGTTGATAGTTTCGGAGATATATAATTTTATAGATGGCATCCGATCGATTTTAGGATGAAATATTTAGTTATAATGTTGAATATCTTAGAAACTGTGACATCATCAAATATTCTAAGGAACAATAATTAATTAATAAATCTTTAAAATGATTTTTGTTCATTTCTACATCGCAAAAAATAAAGAAGTTATGGCCAATTCAATGTGTGTTTTCAAATTTTCTTTAATAAAATGTCGCCGTTTTGTTATTGTAATCGCTCAGTATTTTTTTTTCAAATATGCTGTTTCTCATTAATATGTAGTATCACCTAGATGCTCAATTTATTTTGTCCGTTTAAAATACTTATTTTAGACAAAAATGCCATCCGCCATATTAGAGCCGCCATTTTGAATTCTTTAATTTTGACTTCAGATTCGTAATCAGCGATCCCAAAAACATTACAATCCTACGTTTCAAAAATAAATTTGCAACACTTTTTCAAATATTCAATATTCAAATTTAGGGGCGGTTTTCACCCTTTGAGGGTAAGAGCAAGTACCCGAACCATATGAAACTGAAAATGATACCTTTTACTACAATAATAACCCATAAAAAAAATCATCATTAGGTACATATGAAATTATTCCGAAATGTTTTTTACCTCGTTATTAGCAAAACATGATCTATATTAATTTGCACTTTCTTGTAGGCGTGCAGATCACATCCGTTTTAACCAACTAACCGGTTAGGTTGAGGTAATCACTTCTAACCTGGTTTTTCTTCAAGTTGACATCGAAGAGTACTTACAGTAAAAAATTAGCCAAAGTTAGTTGATCGGAACATATAAATAATTGCAAATAAACTATAATTTTTTTTTATTACGAATTTTGTCGAATTTCACCTTCAATTCGCGATATCTCGGCAAATAATGAATATTTTTAGACGAAATTTCAGCACGACATTGTTCAAGTTATTCGTTAAGATATTGAATTGGTCAGAACGCTTATTTATTTCACAGATGAATATAGTGATTTTTCAAAAAATTTCTTTTGTCAAGCCTAATTTTTTTTTTCAAACACAAAATTTTGTGACGAATTTTTAACACGATAATTTTTGACAAACTTATATTAAAGTACAATATTTAAAGAAGTTTTCTGTAAAGTTTTACGTATTCATATTGTATATACAAAAAGTTACCGCACTTTGAAGTAGCAAGATTTTGTTTGCAAACGATTAGAAAAAACTAATAAACCTGCAAATGTCTATGATACATTAAATCGCTCGAAATTGAAAACTTTTACATTTGATAAAAAAAAGTTCTGTAAAAAGAGCAGATAATAGCACAAGAATATGAATACCAGATTGGGATAAAGTTATGTCTACAGATGCAAATAAAAATGCTTTCAACCTATTTTTATGGGACTACATCGAAAAATATATTAAAATCCCTCAGACTTCTGATAAAATTATTAATAAAAAATTATATTTGACTGGTGGATACAAAAATCATCTTGTTGCTAAAGAAATCACTAATTCACTTAAACGTGAGATTACAGATTTATTTTCGAATCATGCTGAAGCTGATTTTCGAATAATTTGTCATCTGATCTACATTTCTAAACAATACTTACACACTCAGGACATGATAGTGATCGTTAAGTCCCCAGATACAGATGTGTTTATTTTTCTAATCGTACATTATTTTAAAATAATTACAAAGATTCAAGTATGGTTTCAAACTGGAAAAAATAGCATCAAAACGGATTTGCGGCGCTTTATACCAATACATATCATATGCCAAGAACTAGGAAGTAGTATTGGTTTAGCATTACCAATAATTCATGCATTAACTGGATGCGATACGACTTCCGCTTTCTATGGAATTGGTAAGAAAAAAGCTCTCAACGTAGCATAAAAAATGAGCACAGAACATTTAGTCCAGATGTCACAAATTGAGAATAAATTAACACCTGAAATTGTTAATGCTTGGTCACAATTTGTGATTGGAATTTATGACTTCAAAAGTAAACAAGACAACATTAACGACGTGAGAGTAATTTTAGCTCGAAAAAAAAAACTCCTCCGTTAAAAAATTACCTCCATCGTTCAACACATGAAATGCTGTTTTTGGCAAGTGCACGTATGGTACAATGCTCACATATCCATTTCTGAACACTCAATCTGACTGATTTTGGCTGGAAATTTGAAAATGAAGAACTTTTGCCAATATTGTATTTTGAAGGACCAACAAGTTTGGAGCTGCTTCAAAAGTATATTTGTAATTGCAGATTAAAAAAAAACATCTTGTGGTAAAGAATTTTGTTCGTGCTACTCTGCTGGTATAAAATGCTGTCTCATTTGTAACTATACATCAAATTGCTCGTTGCAGCCCATAGATGTTGATTCAGATTAAAAATATTAAAAACAACGGAAATATGTAACAAAACATTGCATTGTTCTGATAGTAAACGCCTGAACTACGGCAACCACCACTATGAAACATGCCGCGCGTAAACGTCATGTCTGCTGCGCGCGGAGACGCTACTTCAAAGTGCGATAACTTTTTATATATACAATATGAATACGGGAAACTTAACAATTACCATTACCCCCATTTACCCCCCCCCCCCCCGCAAATCCACCCTTGTTAAATAACTACAAGAGCTAAAGCATTTTCTATTAAATAAGCTACTACTATTAATTGTTTCGATAGATATGCACGTGTACGTGCCTTTGCCCGCAATAACAATAATTTTTTGAAATAGCCAGAAAATAAATGAATAAGGGCCATTCAAAAAACACGTTCGCTTTTACGAGGGTAATAAGGTTACCGAAAACGTGACAAAATGAGTTATGATGTACCTGGGTTCATAAAAAATTTTTGAAAAAGAAATTGATCCGCCTTCAACAAAAAAGATACCTTACAATTATAAAATAAAATATCACCGTCGCTCAGTTAATTTTACTTACTTAATAATACTAATTTTTATGCAGTTCCGACGAAATTCACGCGGCGCCTTCTCCAAATATTGCCAAATTTTCCATTAAAAAAAAAATGTATTCAATTTTTACCCACCTTGCACTAGACGTAGCATGATGAAATTAATATGGGACCTTCACCAAGCCATACCTTGCAATTTGAAAAAGACTTCAGAAAAATCGTTTAAATCAGTCCTGATTAATGTTTGTACAAATAAGAAAAAAAAAAGTACGGATCGAATTGAACCTCCTTTTCATAAGCTTGTATTTAAGTTGGTTTGTATGTATTTTGAGATGAAAAATTCAAATCTGCTCCCATTTTTTGTGCAGATCCTAGAGGGCGCCACATAAGCATTGTTTAAGGTGTAAATGTACTCTTAACCTTTTTGCCCGTTACGTTATTCCTTTTTTTATTAAAAAATCCTAAACCTATCTCACTTTAGCGAAAAAAATGTATACTTGTCATTAGTCTTAGAAATTTACCGTTTTCGAGAAAATCGCATAACATTCACCCTCATAAATCATTATAAGAAATATTAACGTAGTAGGCGTCGATGCCAACTTTTGACAATTAAAAATTGACATTAATTTTTTTCAATTAATTTTTTGCAACTTTATTTATCTATTTTTCTTAATATCCGTTAATTAACGAAAATCATAACATGCAGAGACATAATAATTATTCAAACTCAGATATGAGAGATGTGGTTAATATTTATTGTCAACTGAATTACAATGAACGTGCTGCGCAACAATTCCAAACAGATTAGAACCTGATCGTAGACTATTTCAAAATCTGTTCAGAAAGTTATTTGAAAGTGGTTCATTTCGTCCGAAACGTGATCATTTAGGTTGACCGAAAATTATTACGCCTGACCAAGAAGAAGAAATATTAGTTCGCATTGCAGATGGTCCACAAGTTAGTACAAGACGATTATGTGCAGCTACAGGAATCAGTAAAACTTCCATTCTAAAAATATTGCATGCAGAAAACTACCATCCATTCCATTTTACGCCCGTTCAAAATTTATTGCCTGCCGATCTTCCACTAAGATATCAGTTTGCAAGCGATATTCGGAACAGACAAAATATTGACCACTCATTCGTCAACAGAATATTATTTACGGATGAAGCTGCATTTACCCGCCGAGGTATCTTCAATTTAAGAAATAACCATTTTTGGGAAGTTTAAAATCCTCATATAAAGCGAGAACGACATTTTCAACATGAGTTCAAAATCAATGTTTGGTGGGGGACATTTTCTAGGACCACATGAATTGCCAAGAAATTTAAATGGTAACAATTATTTACATTTTTTACAAGATGATTTTATTGATATGTTGGATGCACTACCACTGAATTTGAGACAAAATATGTTGTTCATACAGGATGGTGCTCCGCCACATTTTTCCAATCGAGTACGAATTTATTTAAACACCATTTTTCATGAGCGCTGGATTGGTCGTGGTAGTCCGTTTCCTTGGCCAGCACGTAGTCCAGATTTTATATATGGGGCGCATTGAAAAATCTTGTTTACAAAAATCCTATAAATACCCACGCACAACTTTGGCAAGAAATCAATGCAGCAGCAGCCTTTTTTGATCCAATGGTATTATTTAATATGAGGCCATCTTTTATGAATTGTATGGATGAGTGTATCGACGAAAATGGTGAACATTGAACATTTACTCTGAAACAATAATATCTTTTGTTGAGTTTCTTTTCCCATTCTGTTTTTTATTCGTTGAACCCTCGTTTAAACCATAATTTTGTTTACTTAAATTTTCTCTTCATTGTTTTTCAAATAAAATTAATTATCTTGATAATTCGTGCTTCAATTCTACGTAATAGTGTCGGAGTTCGAATTGTAACTTCCAAGCGAGTGGAAACGTTTGAAAAACGTTTCCATTTAAAAACTCAAAATTATCGGGTAAAACTGCGTTAAATTTGATAAAGCCTAAGAGGTGAATTGAAGGTCAAAATTGATGCATCATAACAAAAGAACAAAGTTGAAATAGAATTAATATTTGAAAATAACTAATATAGAGTTATTTAGTGACCAGTGTTGTGTGTAAAGAAACGAAAGAAGCGTAAACAAACAAACGACCCAACGTAGGCAAGCTAATTAACCTTTTTCATTTCTAAGAAATTGAAGTATTTAGGCCAATCAAACTCTTGAAGGTAGGCACTTGTCGACAAGTTTATGGGGGGATAGAATATTGAAGTATAATGTCCCTCTGTAGACCTTCAAGTAAATTATTTTTTAACCCTTATAAAAATATTCAAATGAATTTAATTCGAATTGTACCCGAAATAATCAATAACATATTGTTCGAAAAAAGTATGGTTGTATAAACTTCTTATGTTAACCTTCAAATAATTTTTTTCCATAATTATTAAAAGAACTCAAAGGAATTTAATATAAATTGAGCCCGTAATGATCAAATGCATTACTCTTGAAGTGTGGTCATAATATTTTTTTAGGTAAATTGCCAAGTGAGGTCAAAATTACGCTCGTTGTTGGATGAAAAATTCTTCAGAGTGGTACATGCTGGCATAACAACAGCTGAGTGATGTGGCTGATGTTTCATTAATATAGATGAATCTCTCAGTGTAAAGAAGTGAAAAAGAAAGGGTGACAAGGACCGTTGTTGAGTGAAATAATTCTACATAGAGTGGAACATATTAGCATAACACCCGTAGTAACCAAATGCATTACTCTTAAAGTTTGATCATAATATTTTCTTAGGTAAATTATCAAGTGAAGTTTTTCGGGTCAAAATTACGCTCGTTGTTAAATGAAAAATTCTACGAAAAGTGGTACATACTAGCATAACATCAATTAAGTGATATAGCTAATATGCTGTTAATATAGGTGATTAAATCTCTCATAGTACAGAAGTGAAAAAAAAGAAAAGACCGTTGTTAAGTGAAAAAATTCTACATAGAGTGGAACATATTAGCATAAAACCCGTAATAATCAAATGCATCACTCTTAAAGTATGGCCATAATATTTTCGTAGGTAAATTATCAAGTGAGGTTTTTCAGGTCAAAACTGCGCTCGTGGATAAGTGAAAAATTCTACATTAAATTCTACACTAAAAATTTGAAGACCAGGTTACACGTGGAAAACAACCGAGAGGATCATGAACAGACTGGGAAAGGACCAAACATACTGGGGAAGAAAAGGGACAAATTGAATTCCACAAAGAAGTCGCAGCGATATATACTCTACCAGAACCAGAAACCGAGGAATCAGAAGACTTAGAAGAAGAAGAAGAAGAAGAAGAAGACTTGTAAAAGCAGAAATACAAAAAGAGGAACACAAACACCTCACAGCATGACACAATGCGGCCACGCATTTCACAAATACCTACAGATATATACTCCATCAGAACCAAAAACGGAGGAATCAGAAGACTCAGAAGGAGAAGAAGAAAATCTGTAGAAGCAAAAACAGAAAAAAGAGGAGCATAAACATTGAATATCACGAACACAATGCGCAACGCATTCCAAAAACACCTACACTGCCCATCCCCCACTCTGGTACCATGCGTCATGTGGCTCTCGCTGCTGACAACAAGTATGATCCAAATCCAACCCAACATAGGAAACAGAGGAATCAGAAGACTCAAAAAAGACGAAGAAGCAGAAACAGAAAAAGAGGAGCATAAACACTCCATATCACGAAACAACGCGGCAACATATTTCACAAGAAGACTTAGAAGAGGCAGAAGTCCAGAATCAAAAACATAAAAAAAGGGAGCTAAACGCTCCCTCACGACACAATGCGGTAACGCATCTCACAAATACCTACACCTCCCATCCCACATTCCTTTACCATGCGCCATGTGGCACTCGCTGCTGTCAACAAGCATGACCTGAGTCCAACCCAGCGTGGACGTAGCAGGCCCAGCTGTATAACCCTGGGAGTGGCAGCAATGCCTAACGCACGCTGGTAAATCAATCAATCAATCAATCAATTCTACGTAATAGTGTCAACATTACAATTTTTAAATATCAAAAGTATTGCTGGCATCGGCGCCTACTACGTTAATATTTCTTATAATGATTTATGAGGATGAATGTTAAAATGCGATTTTCTCGAAAACGGTCAATTTCTAAGACTAATGACAAGTATACTTTTTTACGCTAAAATGAGATAGGTTTAGGATTTTTTAATAAAAAGAGGTAGAGAGATAACGTTACGGGTAAAAAAGTTAAGAGTACATTTACACCTTAAACAATGCTTATGTAGCGCCCCCTAGAATCTACACAAAAAATGGGAGCAGATTTGAATTTTTCATCTCAAAAAAAAACCCATTCACAATACTTGAAAAACTTCGAAAGTTATATGACAAATAATCCTGTCAATGAATGGTTTCTAGAGGGAAATGCCGAGATCACAATTTTTGACTTGAGAGCTGTGTTTGGACTATTTAGGAGGTAAACATGCCAAAAGCCCCCGGACGTAGGAGGTGGGGGGATGCAGGGAGGCACGAAGAAGGGTTTTCGCTCATATCTCGAAAACGGTTAGCTCTAATCAAAAAGGCTATATGCAAAATTAAAGCTAAGTTTTCTACAATAATGCTTCTATTAATTTTTTTCGTATCTGTTACGGTTCAGTACTGAATTGTATATCTTTTGACTGTATTCTAACTTTATTATAAATTTATTATAAATTGAAAACAAATTTTAATAATCATTGTAGGAAAAAATTTCTTGTAAAGATATCCGTTTCACAGCAGACTGAACTCAAATATTGAATAAAAAACCGCTGCCCAAGGAATCACTACTTCCACATCCGGATTTTCTATCCAAGTCACACAACGAAAAAAATTTTTATCTGGAAATAATTGTTTATGGAACTTTAATAATATAATATTTGAAATCCTCTACCCCAAAAACCCATAAAACAATACCCCACATCGGTAGTGCGGTGGGGGTGGTGACAGGGGGTGGGAGTGGGGGGTGGATAAAGTAAAAACATATTTTGAGGTTTCTGGTTCTTGCGCTCACACTAAATCACATTTTTTTTCATCCCCTTTAATAATGGGGTGGGGGTGGTAATGGGGGTGGCTAATGCCAAAATTCTTTTTGAGACCTTAGCTTCTCTTGTCTATACTAAATATCAATTTTAGAACTCTTACCTGCTTGATTTATCTATTTACTCCAAATTTACCCCAATTTACCCCCCAACCCTTCGACAGAACAAGATGAAAATAATAATAATCTAGTTCTAGATCTCGTTAAAGTACATATGTGTACCAAATTTCAAGTCAATATCTCAAACGGTTCCAGAGTAAACGTGCGCACAAAAAAAGTTACAGACCGACAGACAGAATTTTTTTTTTCGCTCAAATTTGAAATCTCGACGTTTCATGACATTCTAAGCCTATTTGAACAATAAAAATTTTTTAAAATTTTTTTGTCGTTACTATACTTCCACTGGATGTGGAAGTAAAATGTCTTTGCGTCTGTAAGTGTGTGTGTGCATGTATATGTATATGTGCGAGTATACCGTTTCTTGTAAACACGATAACTTCTGTTATACTTAAAATATTTAATTACAATTTGGAACATATGTAAAACAGCATATTACAATAATCCCTAGTGATATTGGGCCATATCTGTAATACATGGTGATAACCAGAGGCCTACAAACTCTCACTTCATAATAACCTTATTAAAAATACCATGTTCCATATTTTAGAATAACATTGATATATCATATAATTTAAAAAAAGTTGGTTCGCCTAACATACGCCCGGTATATTACGGTTTATAAATCTTATACATCTTCTTATTTTTGTTGGGGCTAACCGCCACTTTTTGGTTGGGGCTAACAGTTTTCGAGATATGAGCGAAAAACCAAAAACCGGGACCTTCTTCGTGCCCCTCTGCATCCCCCACCACCTCCTACGTTCAGGGACTTTTGGTATGTTTACCTCCTAAATAGTCCAAAGACAGCTCTCAAGTCAAAAAAACTGTGATCTCGGCATTTCCCCACCCTTATTGGTGGCCATTGACAAGGCTAAAAGGTAAGTTTAGTTAAATCGTAATATTTTAATGTCAGAAACCCACTGTTACTCTATGGACCATTACTTACGAACCACCCTGTATATTTGAATTCGTTAGAACAACAGCAAGTATCTAAAACAGTTTTAAAGATTATACTATGTTTGTTTTTTAAATATATATAATAAATCGAAAATAAATGCATATTTCCCTCTCACTCTGCAAAATCCTATCTTTAAGTAGTTTTTTTAACGTCCATTACAGTCAGATGTCTTCATAATCAAATAATTAAGCTTTATGTAGATGACAGTAGAATAACAAAAATATGTAGACAATACGAATACACTCTACTGTATAAACACTTGATGACACTTATTTCTCTTATCCTAATTCAATAATATCTAAAGGAGTACCTACGCAAACACTATTGACAAACAATTATTGTTGTCTACATAATCATTATTTATCTTATAAATTATTCAAAACATTGTAATTATAACAAAAACGCTTTTAGACATTGATAAGAGTTCTTATCACCCTCTTTAGCACTAACTGTTCTCTTCTGATCTAAAAACATCTGGTGGCTTAGGATTATAAGTCCTGCTCTGTACTAATCTGTATTTAGTGGGTTGTTAAATATAGTAGAGTGGCAACCCAGAAGGAAACGGCTATTAGTGAAATAATCTTGTACACCAGATTTCTGTCATTAAAACGACTATTTTTCCCAGCAGCGCCAAATCAAAATGGCTTCCGGATTCAAGATGGCGGCTGATTTAGATAATTTAAAAGAACGAGTTTTCTTTCTAAACTATTGATGTTACAAAAAAATGTTGTTAAGTAAAATTGTTCTAAACTAAATTCTGAATAAAACAGTTTAATACAGCTTTTTACCTAAAGCTAAAAATAAAGGCGATACATAAAAAAATATAAAAAAGTTACTTTTTATTTACGATTTAAAGTTTTCAGGTTTTTCAACTAAATAATTACTGTTACAGAAAAAAATTGTTAAGAAAAATATTCTACATTAACCTTCGTCTTCCCAGGTGGAGTACAGAAACCTTTTTTCTTGCATATATTCCCAAAAAATGCATATTTTTTGTGACTATTTTTATTTTGTGCAAATAATTACTGCTCGTCAAACAAGATTTTTCTTTTCATTCTTTAGAAATAATAATTTTTGAATAGCGTGTAATAAAAACATTTGTAGCCCACACCCACGCCCACGCCACGCTGGGAATCTGTGACTACTATAATAACCATACAAAGGGAGCTGTAGACACCACAGATAAAATGGTAAAGCAATACTCTGCTCACAGAATATGCAATCGATGGCCAAAGGCAATTTTTGCCCAATTATTAGATATTGCGTCCCTAAACGCTTACATTTTATGGGGCATCAAGTATCCAAAGAAGCCTGAAACTAAGGACTTCTGACGGTATTTTTTACTTCAGTTAGGAAAAGCTCTGGTAAAAGAAAATATTATACGGAGATATAATGAACGAGGATGCTTGAGCAACACACTAAAGCAGTATATGCGGGATGTTGTTCCAGACTTGGCATCGGCCCCAGTTGAAACACCAAGAGAAGGACTTGCAAGTGGATGTTGTTATCTCTGTACACGAAATAAAGACCGAAAATCAAGGCAAATTTGCATGGAGTGTCAAAACTTCGTATGAGCAGAACATCATGTAAAGGAAGTAAAGTGTTATCTTGCAAAGAAGATTAAGTTAAGTTAAGTTAAGAAGATTAAGTTATTTTTTTTAATATTTTTTAATTGAAAAAAATTTTTTTGGTAGCTATGCTCTGTTTATTTTATCTGTTATTACTTTTTAGTATAATTAAAAACATGTTTAATTATCAGAAGTATCATTTTCATCACGGGGTACAAATGATGTGGAAATCTACGTAATTTTCTGACGTGGGAAGACGAAGGTTAAAATTTGAATAAAAAAAACTTTATACTTTATACAATATGTTTACCTAACACTAAAAATAAAGCCACTACACGGAGAAATATTAGAAAATGATTTTACGTATATTTTACAATTTAAAGCAATAATTATAATGGTCTTGTTGAGTATTCCTTTACGAGAAACTGAAGACACGTTATTTTTCAACCTAAAAATAATTTAGTAAAAATAGGTAAAGATTTTTTTAGTTAGACTTACATACCTTTTTTAAGTTAGTTACATTCTCCTTTACAGTTTGTGCAAAGTAACATCCATTGCAAGCCGGCTTTTTTACAACCACATTTGGTTTCAATCTTTTTTGCAACTACATTGAATTAATTGTCTAAGGGCATTAGATATCTCCGGAAGTGTTGACCATTTTGGCACCCAAACATTTTTTGACAGGTACCATCCCCACTTTTCAAGATTTGGCAAAATCAAATTTGATGCCCACTTTAGAAGCTAGTCCGTAAAATGTGTTGCTCCAAAGCATCCTTTGAAGGGGGGATTTTACACGTTGTCCTTTTCTTGGAAGTAAACAGTTCCTTTCGTGCCTGATTTACTTCAGTGCAGGCAGAAGTATTGCGGTACATTAAAAAACAAACCGTTGGAATAAGTTTAAAATTTTGTCGTATGTAATACCACTAGTGCTTAAAATTTTATCAAAAATTTTTTCGAAAGCGTGTTGCCTGGTAATATAAAGAGTGCAAATTGACAGTTTATTATCTGATTAAATCCCGACCGCTTTAACGGGAGGGATTTAATATTTGATAATAAACTGCCAATTTGCACGTGTTATATTAACTAGGGGCAACTTAGCTTGAGAAAAAATTTTTAGATAAAATTTAAAGCACGAGTGGTATTTGCAGAGAATATTTCACGAATAAATAATTCCTTAAGTATGTCTTCAATATTATGTTCAGTAATTAATTGCCTTCAGACGTTTCCTTGTTGCTTTTTAGAGATTACTCACCTTTATCTTCAATTTCATCATTTACGTCACATAAAAATGCATTTCCAAAGCGACTCATCTAATAAAAAACAAAGTAGGTTTAAATTATGACAATCAAGAAAAACAATATACGTTAAACCATAGGTACTGTAACTTATAAGGCTAGTCATCACAACAAAGCACGCTTCGACCAATCACATTACGGGTGAAATCGCACAAATTGCATATTACCAATCTATCCCTTTTACGTTCTAAGGCTGCCGGCTCAGATGGTATGGTACCGCCATCTAGTAACACTAGCTTAACTTAGTTAGCCTAAACAGTGAATTGAATTATTATATTAAAGTGTTTATTAATATATATTTATGTATTTAATCCTTGTTTCTAATTTGAGAAGTTTGATAGTTAAGTTAAGGTTTACTTGTTTAAGTAGAGAGACTTTAAGTACAATGAATTATAATGTATATAGTGATACTGCAGAGTTTTGATTTTCCAAAGAAGTGTTAGCTGCTTTGTAATGATTGATGAATTACCATAAGTAAGTACCTACATTTGTGTATTTATCATGAAATAACTGATTTGTCTGCTTCGTAGATATTCATATTTAATTTTAGTTGGGAAAATTATTTTGTAATTATGTTAGGTATTAAGCCATTGAAAGCTGTGTACCTATAACTTGTCCCGAACCTATATAAGTTCCACACAGCATTGGCTTTTTAGGTTATTGATACAGTACTACAATTTACAATTTACGTTAACAATTAGTAATAAGCTAGAGAAGATATTTATAGATAACATTTAAAAGCACGATTTGTCCTATTTGTGACGACGCAAAACGTCAAAAAATTTTCGCAATATTTGCCGCTGCGATAAATTTTGCATGTTGGTCCTGTCAAAAGCAGATCTAGCTTGAATTAACACTAATAATGACGTTTGATTGGTACAATGTTGTGAAAAAACGGGCTCTCATTGGCTATAGCGTTAAGGAGTGAAATAATCAGGAATATTTTCTTGAGGTTTCGAAATGAACGTGAAAGCTTGTGTTAGTAGGATTGACCGGCGTGCATATTTTGTCTACGCGATTCGCTTACAGGACCGAGATTTAAAATATTATGCCTCCTAGTCTTTTAATGTATTCTATAATTCAACTCTGTTACTTTATGGTCAAAGGATAATTATCCTATAATAATTATAATTATTATGACAAGTATAGAACATTACTTTGCGTATCTTGTAAAATATCAGAAGAAATTGACTTTGTGTTATTTTACCCCGTAGAGTCTTAATTTTTAGTTTTAGAAACAAATTTATAAGAACTTTCTGATTCAAAATTTAATGCGGAACAATTTTTCTTAATAACTTTTTTCATAAAATCAATAGTTATTCTAGAAACGTCGATCTTTTAAATTTTTTAAAACAGCCGCCATCTTGAAACCGGAAGCCTTTTTGATTTGGCGCTGCTCGGCAATAGTCGTTTTAATGACAGAAATCAATATACCAAATTACAAAATTGTTTCACTAATAGCCGTTTTCTTACTGTGTTTACCGCCATACTAATAGAAGTAATTGGTAAATGGTAATTGCAGCATCGGTACCGTTCATCTAGAAATGCTTCTTCAAGTAATCAACGTGTCACTGTTCTAGGGACGCACCCAGAAAATTGCTGAGGGGGGCTACTACAAATAATAATAATATGATTTTAACAAGGGCGGATGCAGAAAGGTTACTGGGGGGGGGCACTAACATTTTCAAGGATATCCCTTCGGACTCCGCGATCACTACTTTTTATCACCTCATGGGGGGGGGGGGGGGTACGAATAGAAATCCGAAAAAAAATTTCTTCCACCTCAAAAATCTGACAAAAAATTTTTATCGCCTCATGTGGGAGGGATGCAAATAGAAATCCTAAAAAAAAAAATTTCCACCTCGAAATCTAACAAAATTTTTATCTCCTCATGGGGGAGGGTGCAAATAAAAATCCGAAAACAATTTTTTTTTTCACCTCGTACGAGAAATGTTATTATTAAAAATCTAAAAAAAAATTTTTCCGCGCCTCTGAAAAAATTTTTTCGGGCTCGTGAGAAAAGTACAAATAAAAATCCAGACAAAAACAATGTCGCCTTGACAACGTAACAAATACTTTCCTCGAGGGGGGCAATTGCCCCTGGTGCCCCCCTGGATCCGCCCTTGATGATTAATACATTTAATATATTTATTGAACAAACGATTAACAGGGAGTATAAAACTACAAAACAAAGTCAATTCGCCCATGATGTATATATTGCCACGACCGCACAATCGTTTATTTCGTACAATGTATTTTGCTTTTATATTTTGTTTTTTGTTTATTTATATTTCATATTTACTTTAAAATATATGATGCTGGCCTCCAGGGGGGGGGGGCTTAGGCCCCCAAAGCCCCCCCTTCAGTGCGCCTCTGATGGTGAGCCTGAAATGAACGTAAATTGAATATCTCGTATACGAAATGCAAAAAATCTCTTGTAAAAAATTGAACCAAACCGCCTTCCAAAATTATGAAATAAAATTTCACCGCCGCGTCACCTGTTTAATTTTAGACCTAATCTAATATCAGTATTGAAATCAGTAAAAAGTAAGTTTGGTTTCGGTGTTTATTCATTTTTATCAAAGGTAAATATTGTCTTTTATATAATTTTAAAATTAAAAAAACTTGTGTGTTCGGGATTTGAACCGCTGATTTCCGCTTTTTATTGAGAATCCTTACTACTACTACTAATCAATCAATCAATCAATCAAAATAGGTTTATTATATATTAAAGTGTACATTATGCACCTCACCGGAACCTTACACGGAGCCAGCCAGACAACTACGGCGCGTAGCGCGCGGTGGATGTGGGGCTGGAGGGGGCGGGTCCGGTTTGTTTTAACGAGAATGAAATATAACCATTGAGGTATGATCGTGAAACATTTGCGGATTCGATGAATTATGGCAGAAAAATCAAAACACCAAATGCTTAAATGATCAGATCTTCAACAAGGACCCCAGATTTCAACCCTGAGGCACACCGGAGTTCACAACCAACTTATCGGTTACTTGACCTCTATATTTAACCATAAACGTTCTTTCGCATAAATATGACGCAAAACATGCTACCATTGGAGGTGCAGAGCCCAGTCTGTGCGTCCTCTTTAACATGATATCGTGGCCAACCTTCTCGAATGCTTTTTGAAATCAGTATATACAATAACTGTTTGTATTTTATTATCAAGGTTGGCCACCACATCACGAGCGAAAATGATAAGATTGGTACTGATCGACTTACTTGGCATAAATCTCTACTGGCATTCAGTTATGTAGGGTGACACCTCAATCCATATATTAAAGATCTTAGAGTGACCATACGTCCGGAATTTCGCTGGAAAGTCCAGCATTTTGGAGTACTGTCCAGCATTTACAATTGTAAATTCTGGACTTTCCAGCGAAATTCCGGACGTATGGTCACCCTAAAAGATCTTAGCAACAGCTATAGCTAGCTAGCTAGCCCATAATTGACACTTTTTGTTTATTTTCTGACTTATGAATAGGAGTCGCTATATCCTTGTTCCAACAGCCAGGAAAATGTTTTTGTTTTAACGCCAGGTTATAAAGATGTAATAGGGGTTTATTTTAGCCAGCACAAGCCCTAATAATGAAGGGAGGAATATTGAATATATTTCCTATTTAAATCCTCTGAAGAATGTCCTAATATACTTACTTTAAAAACTAAAAAATATTCTAAAATCCATTCTTAAATTGTTGTTTTAGATAAGTAACTTGCAGATATATGTAATAATTTAATTACGTGTTATTACAGGTAGTGACAAACAATGAATGCGGCTTTTTGCAAGATGCCTTCAGCAGATACCAAAGAATCCTTACGGACCATTATCAAACGGGAAGACGACACTTCAAATTTGACAAACATTTACAACACAAAACCGAAAGACTAAATGATGATCTCTACAGTGGATTCTTGGATACATTAAATGTTTCTCTAAATGGGCAGTGTTTGGAGAAAGAGTATCCCTCCTTTTCCATGAATGAAGCATGTAAGTATTGGTCGCTATTGTTATACAGATATACTCCAGAGAAATTAGACAAAAATATAAATCTGTAGAAATATGCCAGTCAAACAAAATTTGTATGAACCTTCACTTCGTCATTTTAAGCAATTTGTCCCCTGCTAAAGATTTGACAAACAGTTTTTCGCGAACATCTCGTCATCTATTAGTTCTACGGCAAAGATATAGGTATTATGAAATGTGTAGCCTTATGAATAATTATTTGAAAAAAGTTTTCACGGTTTCAACCTTCATATTTTCGAGGAATAATGCATTCCTTTCCTCACCACCTCGGAGGTAGAGTAGGTACTAAGTGCCTGAACATTATCTTTTACTCTTACTGTAATTTTAGAACTTTAACTGATATTTTGAAGTAATTTTGCACTCTTACAAATGTTGAACTGTTATTCTTTGAAAAACATTAACGTAAGTAAACAAATACGAAAAATCACTGTTAAAAATGCTTACCATTTTTTATTCAACCTTGCGTTGTGAGTGGCTTTGCATTTGAAGAGGGCATATGAATTCGAGTTCATAAGTGTAGGTTTTAAAGATCTCTTTTGAGACCAATTTGATTTAAATCAGATAAAAACTAAAAAAGTTATACGAATGTTAAGTGAATCACTGTGTCACACTTTTGGTCATTTAAAATACCATAAAATTTCATTATTCTTATAAAGCGTTATTTACATATGAAATAAATTGTTATCATATTTTGTGATTCAGATAGTTTTAAATCCGTAATATTATTAATAAATGTTACCAAGCCATCTTCCATGAACCAAAAAATAAAGAAGCATAATCTCTAACAGTATAAAGCAGAATTCACATTATCCCTTGAAATAAATATTTTGTAATTAATGCCAATATTATCTAGTAGAGGAATCTATACATATTTGTTTTCATCCATTTTCTGAAAAGTTTTCCTCATCCTCTGGGGAGGCCGGTTCTATTGACCCCTTCCCCCAGATGAATTTTCTGGCTGCGCCACTGCACAATTCGATCCACAGTCTTTGGAGATATTGAAAAAAATTGTATTCAGAATGTCTGGAGCAGGTGGTAGTGGAGTTGGAATCGGTTACAAAATGTTAGTGCTCACACTATAACGTGCTAATACTAATATCCTCCTTTCCTGGCTAAGATATATTGACTGTGTCTCACATGAAATGCTTCTGGAAAAGACGAGCTTTTATGGTATTCGAGGTTTGTTATTGAATCTTTTCTATTCCTATCTTAACAACAGACTTCAGTGTGTCTTTATAGATAATTTAAACTCGGGACTTCTTCCGGTTAAACATGGGGTTCCTCAAGGCTCTGTTTTGGGACCCTTACTCTTTATATTTTGATTTTTTTCACTTTATGTCACCAAAAAAATGCATTGTTTATGCTGACGATACATCCATTATTGATTTTAATTTGAATATTCCTGACCTAAGTGAGGATAGCTTTAGAAGAAAGACCCAAAAAATCGTTTAGATGACACTCTTAATTCGTCCAATCATGTGTAGCAACAGTCACACAAATGATCAAGTTCGATATTCATGCTATGTGGGCTAAAAAATCTACTCTTTTCTAAAACCTTAAGAACATGCTATTTTTATTATCTCATGCTCATATTAATTATGCTATCCTCCTATGGGTGGATCATCTTGGTCAGCTGTAATCTTTCGTCTGCAGAAGAAATCAGTCAGGTTAACTGTTAATGCAGGTTGGAGGGATCACTGTTTACCAATATTGAAGAGTATTGGTATAATGCCGGTTCCTTCTCTTCACATTTATGTTACTTCACTTGAAATTCACAAGAACGTAAATTCTTTTTGTACTAACTCAGATTTTCATTCGTATGGCACTAAGTCTACCAATCAACTTAGGCAGCCTCGTCTTAGATTAACAAAATCTCAAACTTCAATTATACAATCATATTCCTAATGACGGAAAATCTCTTAATTTTATTAGTTTCAAGAACTTAATAAAAAACACATTTTAAAATATTGTTTCTATTCAATTAATGAATTTGTAAACACACAAATTTGTTGATGTCTTTTAGTTTAACCTCTGCTTGTTTGGTATGCTCTGGCCATTTCGTGGGAGCTTGCCTCTTCTTTTTTTGTATTTTTTATATTGTGTGAAGTATTTGTATAGTGATGTGTATACATTTTTTATATTTTTGTCTGTTTTTGACTTGCAAAAAACGTGTTTTGTAACTTGGTCAAATAAAATACCTATTTATCTATCTATAATAGATGACGAGATATTCGCGAAAATACTGTTTTTTCTGATCCTTGATCCTCCGCAAAATTTTTAGCAGGTGTCACATCGATTTTGAGGCATTATTTATAACTGAGAAATAAAGGTCCATACACTTTAACTAGGAATTTTTCTGCACAAGAACCTAACTCCTTTGGTCTAATAATAAAGAAACTGCGAATAAGATAAGATTATTTTTAGATCAGCTGAATATTACCGCTCGAGGAGCACAGCTATCCGCAGACACAATCTGGGGTATCCTAAGAGGTCTAGAAACTTTTTCTCAGTTGATATATTTGGGAGAAGATACAATATCAGTAAGTTGCATTCAATAACCACTAATATATTCATAACGTAAGTATATGTTTTTCGTTTGTTTTTTAGTTACAAATCAATTTGACTAACATTTCCGATTTTCCACGATTTTCCCATCGTGGTCTACTTCTAGACACGTCAAGGCACTATATTCCTGTAGATAAGATACTCGTAACTCTGGATGCTATGGCTTACAACAAAATGAATGTTTTCCATTGGCACATAACTGACGATCAAAGTTTTCCTTACGTCAGTAAAAAATTCCCAGAGCTAAGGTATAGTACACTTAACGGTATTTGACCATATAAAAAATTACAAGAAAACTATAATATACTACATACCACAACGACGTACTGATACAATTAGTGTTAAGGTTTATTTGTAAAAGTTATACTTTTTCAAAAATATTCTGTTAATTAGTATGCTACGAGAAAATGAACTTATAATTTTAAATAGTTCCCTCCAATAGTTTCTCAGTTGGCAGATTGGTCATTGAAAATACAAGATAATTTTTAAAACTTTGCATATTTCCATATTTTATTAATATTTATTTATATTTAATTTTATTAATAAATTAATTTTTCACAAATATTATTTTTTTCTGAAATCGATCGGCAATGTCTACATTTTCGGCGTGATTTCAGATCGAAAAATGTTACTTTCCCGGCCTAGGCCGGGAAAGTAACATTCCCGTACGGTTTTTTGTATAATTTAGACAGTAAATAAATACACGCAGATAAACCAACTCACATTAAAATCACATTTATTAGTAAGCCGTTAGATTGTAATGAAGAAATGTTATGTATTAACACAAATTCCTTAATTTATAATAATATTGATTGCGATTTCAGAAAAAATAGTATGTGTACTTCGGTGTGAAAGCACATTCCCGGACTTCGTTGCATCGTCGTCCGGGAATGTATTGCTTTCGCACCTAAATACACAATATACTATTTCTGAAATCGATCAGGAATGTCTACTTTTTCAGCGCAATTTCAGATCACAAAATACGCTATTCTAGTATTCTAATCCATTGCCAAGCAAATATCAAAAAACAGTCCGGGAAGTTTGACTTTCCTGGACTGTTTTTATACATATATATTTTTTTTATTTTTGTATATTTTTAATAATATTGATTGCAATTTCAGAAAAAATAATATGTATACCTCATAGTAAAAGCGCATTCCCGGACTTCAATGCTTGTTGGCCTCGGCTATCTTCGTCCGGGAAAGCATTGCTTTTACTACTAGATACATAATGTACTATTTGCTGACTAATTTCAATCAGCAAAGTGTCACTTTTCTTGCGTAAGCTGGAAAACACCCACTTTCCAGCCTAAGCAGGCAAAGCGATCGGTCGCCATGGCAACTAAATATTTAACACCTTTTGGCAAGTGACATTTACTAAGAAACACAATTACAGAAAATTTCAAACAAAAATTAGCAACGCATTTTTAGTTATTCTTAACATTAAGAGTAATATCGGTACAATTTAAATAAATATTTTTTTTGTAACGCCATATCCTAAAATGAAGTTTATTTGACAGTTTCAATGAATCAAAACAATGTCATTATTGGCAAGTGTAAAATAAAGAAAAAAGAGTGAAATAATAGTATATTTCGCAGTGTGAAATAAAACTTATTGGTTTCTATGGAAACATCAATAGAATTTAATCTATTTTTACAAAATTATATTTCTAATTTCGAATGGCGATACAAAAAATTTTGCATATAAGTCGAGACTAAAATGTGTTTTTTTTTACTCGTGTGGTATATAGCACTCGCCTTCGGCTCATACTATAAACGCCCCACTTGTAAAAAAACACCATTTTAGCCACTTGTTATATAAAATACTATTTCTAAACTCGCAAAAACTTTTGTAACTTGTCAAACTTTGATTATTACGGTGACTGTTGACATATGTCAACACGCAACAACTGCGATTTTTATGAATTTTTATTGATTGATTATATTAACTGCATATTGTGTTCATAAAACCCAGATTTGTCTAGTTAACAGACTAAAGAAGAGCAGCACACATTTCAAAATAGTTATGTAACAGTTTGTTTCTTTTACGCTGATGGTTAATTTTTAATTGATACATTCAATATGTTATTTAAACTTAGAACATATGTTGGAAATTTTCTTTTTTTGTTAAAAAAACGTATTGGATTTTTAAAAAAGTTGGGAAAATCGTCTATTTACCCCCCCCTCAGAATTTGTCTTCAGTTCATCCTTAGTTTTCATTTATATCTGAACTGTTGAAAACCGTGCACTGGTCTTATTATTCTTTATTTAAATAAACATATATATCCTTTATTAAAATAAAATAACTTTTTAGTGCACGAGGTGCGTATGCAAATTTCATGGTTTACACTCCCTCGGAAATACAAGAGATAATAGAATATGCAAGAATTAGAGGCGTTCGTGTTCTTCCCGAATTTGACACACCAGGTATGTATATTACACTATAGTAAAAGTAAAAAGTGTTTGGCCAATGTTAATAAACAATTTTTAAAATAACTACAATGGATAATGTCATGGCTCCAGATTTTCTGTCAGACTTTAGCTGAAATAAGCTTCCAATAGAGTGAGCTAATTTATAGGACATGGGAGTTTTGTAGCATTTGTTACTATTCTTTTTAAATATTTAAATTAATTAATAACATGAAAATACACTGTGCGTTGTATTTCAATTTAAAAGTAGTTTATTTGAGTACGAGATCAATAGAAACGAAAATACTATTGCATATAAAGCTAATACTAACTCATTCAATTGACCTATTAATTGATCTATTCAATCACTTTTCAGTTCATCGTAGTGATTTACAAATTTTAAATAAATGCATTTACGTCCTAAAATATAAGGTTATGTCACATTTTTGTTTTAGTTTTGGCGCCCAACGTGGGGCAGTAACAAATATTTCCTGGTCATTAAGTACCGCGCTGCGACATTTTCAAGCCCCTTTTCTTTTGCAATTTTCATATATTCCGGTCGTATTGGTCGCATTGCAGAAATAAGAAGTGATTGTTCGCAATAACATTTCGAACTGATCTAGATATACAAGACCTCTATTAAATATATACTCAATCTCAAAAAAGAAGAAGCTAATGTATAGTTTTTTAAACAATTTAATATAGATTTAATAATCTGTCGAATTGGATAAAATTTTGGAAAAATATTCTCTATATGGATTTTATTAACCAAATTTCAAGTCAAAATATTTGTCTAAATGGACAAAAACATAATCCCCATAATATTAAGTAAAGTCATAGAGAAACTTTTATAAAAAAAAAAAATTAGATTTTCAAAATAAAGTAATAATTTGGCTTGATCTTAACGGAATATTTTAACTGTTTTTTTTTAATTTAATTTTTTTTATTTGTTTTTATTTGTAATTTATTTTTTCAAAAGAATGTTTTAACGTTGTTAAAGAGTAATTCAAGAAGCAACAATTCAAAAAATAAATATCCTCCTATGTTAATTGGAAGAGGATATAAGATTTTCATAGCGTTTATTGTTATTACTTAAAAAAAAATTAAATTAGTAATAACATAAAAATATACGATACATTATATTTAAATTAAAAAGTAGTTCATTTGAATGATCAGTAGAAGCGGCTTAAGTAATCGAAATAGTTTTATACATAAAATTAGCAGTAACTCGTCCAATTAGCCTATTTTTTTATCTATTTATTTAACGTCGGCCTATTTCCGCCACTAGGGCCTATCACTGACGCCAGTACAATTAGCTTATTATTTATAGATCTATTTACTTACATTCCAATTCATCGCAGTAATTTATAAATAATAAATAAATGCGTTTAGAGTTCTAAAAAACTACATATCAGGATTTGTCACGTTTTTTAAAAAAATTGGCACCCAGCGTGGGGCTATAACAAATATTCTTAAACTATGGAGTACCGCACTACGACATTTTTAAACCCGTTTCCTTTACAATTTTTATATACAGTTTGATATATTAGTTTGAAAAAATATGTTTTTGTAATTAAAGTAATACATTTTGCTTCTAACGTACGTAACGTTCCTTTTTATGAAAATGTACACGAATAACAGAAACTCGTTTGACTTAATTTTTTATTATAATGTTTAATTTTGTATTAGATTCAACAATAATAAGAGTAAAAAAACATAAAATTGGAACCTAAATGTAACCATCAGTAAACATTATTATTTCATTCTCAATTTCTATATATTAGATTTACTTATTTTGTTTACAATACGTTTTAGGACATACAAGGTCCTGGGGTGAGGCAAAAAGAGAAATTCTAACTGAATGCTATACTAATGGAATAAAAACAGGAAAACTGGGACCAATTGACCCAACAAAGGATGCTACTTATGACTTTTTGAGAGAGCTATTCGAAGAAATTGGAACTGTCTTCCCAGATAAGTACATGCATCTAGGGGGAGATGAGGTCGGTTTTGAATGCTGGTTAGTATTTTTTTTAATTATTATAAAAATCTTATTCATAATGACGTTTTGCACAATGCTATCTGTCGCTGTTATCTGTTGGGCGTACAGCCCAAAAATATTGAAGAAAAAACATTCTGATTTTAATTGATGTTGTAATATAAGGTTTTTATGCAAATACAGATTTGACGATATTTTTGAGGATAAGAAATTTCATTGCCGCCTCCAACAATCTCATTTCTATTGACCATTTAATTGTATAAATGTGAGCTTTCTATACATCTACCAAATTTTATCGACATATTGAAGGGTTTTCAATTTATCACAGCAGTCAGATAATTATATTTTTTAAAATAATATTCTTGGAGTTGGTAAGGCATATTCGTATCTGCGAAATATGATATTCGAATTTTTTTATCATCTTCAGATACAGACAGACTGACAAAAGCATGTAAAAAAATAGCAGTTGTTTTCGGACGATGATAGATATACACTATACACATATTTTCGAAAGTGTTTAACTTCAGTTTTTCATCACTACAATATCTTCAGCCAATAAATTGCCGAAAATACATATGGGTATATGAATTCTATTTTGTTTTTAGGCAGAGCAACCCAGACATTAATCAGTTTATGAAGGCTAAAAATATAACAGATGATTATGTGTCTCTTGAAAGTTACTACATTCAGAAGCTGATAAATATTGTCGATCAACTAAACTCAGACTCCATTGTATGGGAAGAAGTTTTCGTTAATGGCGTTGTTTTGCCGAATGACACCATCGTTCACGTGTGGAGAGGTAGCTGGGAATTGACGATATTTGCTGTAAGTTGACATAACTGCTGTGATTATTTGCATATCTTACAATATTATTATAATCGAAAATACGATATATGTTTTCTATGCTTCTTGTTCTCTGGTCTCTCTCGGCTGATTGTTGTGTCATTGTCGATTACATTCCGAAGGCTTTGCTACCCTTCTCTATCGCATCAAATAAAATGTGTCATGGTTTGTGGTTGTATTTCGTTAGACAACTGTCAAGTTGCACCTCTGTTGGGTACTAAAATCATCAGGGCGCATATAACGACGCTGCATCAGACGAGTAACTTCAGCTGATTATTGGTTTACTGCCAAAAACGAAATTAAAAAACGAGTAAGATGTTTGTTTATATTTGTCTAAATATCACCGGTGGAGTAGTGATAAATTGGAGTTTTTAGCCAAATCGATTTTTCAATTTTGTTAATACTATAAGCAGTGATGTGAGCCGCGAATATTCACAGAGACGCGACTATAGGTACTCTTGCACACTGCTCACATAGCACGGAGCGCAGTAAATCGCCGCCGCGCCGTCTGTTAAACCGTTAGACACCTTAAGGTACGTACGCACTTGTAACAGAACTTCGTTGCGAACCTCGTCGTGTAACCATGTGGACGGGACTCTGTAATCTCTTTGCGTAACGTCAGAGCGAACATGGGTGTTCGCGCCGAGGTTCGCAGCTTTCCCATCACTTGTCGGTATTCCCGCGTCACTTCAAAGGATGTTACTGTATGCGGTTACGCAAAGTCTGGACGTGTCCGAGCTTCTTCGTGTATCGTCTTATAAGGTGTTTGAATATTTTCATATTTACATATAGAATAGACAGTCGTGTTGTAAATATGGAGTGAACGGAAGAAAACTAGATTCTTTTTTGTACAGGCCGCTAATATGTTGAAACTTTCAATCATTCAGCAACTTGCAACCGCTATACTCCATTTCTAGAATACAAACGTGTCTCCCACCACCTTTTCGGCTTTTCCGTTTTTATCGCATAATGAATATAAATATATGCCGCTGCCACAATTTGCAGTATATTATTGTCCATGGTTTCGATAAACGTCTATCTTCACCTCTTTTCCAAACACAGGTAACTGGCAGGACTGCGAACAATATGGAAAACGGAATGTTCGCGACCCAACGGAGTTCTGTTCGGGAAGAATTTTTTCGTCGCATGTTAACGCGTATCATGACCTAGCTTTGATCCTGTTCGCGACGGAGTTACGCATCAAGGTTCTGTTACAAGTGCGTACGTACCTCTAAGGGGCATACACACTTGTAACAGAGCCTCGATGCGTAACTTTATCGCAAACAGGGTCAAAGCTAGGTCATGATACGCGTTAACATGTGATGGAAAAAATATAAATAAAACTTCGTTGCGTCGCGAACATTCCGTTTTCCATGTTGTTCGCAGTCCTGTCAGTTACTTTGTGTTTGGAAAAGAGGCGAAGACAGACGTTTATCGAAACCATGGACAATAATAAACTGCAAATTGCGACTGCGGCATATATTCAGGGGCGGCCCTAGGGCGGTGCGAGCGGTGCGGCCGCACCGGGCGCCTCCTTCGGGGGGCGCCGAAAATGCAATGATAGTTCGTCTGCGTAAAAAATAAAACTCAAGCACCTTAATATCACTTAACTTTACACTTCCATTTCCGTAAAAAGATTTATATTCATTTGTTTCAGTTTTTAATTAATTTACGATGTAAATTTGACTAATGCCTGTTTTTTTTTAGGATTTCTCCCCTTCAAAAATTTTTTCGGACTAAAAAAAAAATGTTTTTTCGGATTTTTCCCTCTCGCTCTTCAAAAAATTCTTTCGGATTTTACCCCCCGGTCTTCAAACAATTTTTTTGAATAAAAAAATTCTCTGATTTCTACCCCCCCCCCCCCCCCCCCCGCTGTTTTCGAACTAAAAAAATATATATTTTTTTTTTATGTAAAAAATGTATCTTATCTTCGGTCTCCATGTACAGCCTAATCACGAATAAGCAATTGCATATTGAGGGGGGCGCCACAATGAGATCTCGCACCATCTGAAAAATTTGCAAGGGCCGCCCCTGCATATATTCATAAAGTACATTTTTGCGACATACCGGGTAAGTTGTGGTATGTATTATTAGCTTACCGCTTCATTTTCGCGAGAAGTGGTTTAATAGGGGAGTACGGTTTCACGTGATTCTTGATATGTCAAAACACTAACCGCAGCTTACCCAGCTCTCGACGTAGGTTAGAAGCGGTATGTATCGCTGTCCTTGTTTACTGTCGAGCCCGTAAACTTATCTCTGTTTGAATTTGTAAGAAATAATTTAAAGTAACTATTTATATTTTCGCGACACCGGTTTGTAAATATATAATAATATGGTGGGGGTTTAACCACTACATACCACTCTTATTTAACCCGGTATGTCGCAAAAATGTACTTATATTCATTATGCGACAAAAAGAAAAAGCCGAAAAGATGGTGGCCGACACGTTTGTGTCCTAGAAATGTAGTAAAGTGGTTGTACGTTGCTGACTGATTTAAAGTTTCAACATATCAACGGCCTATACAAAAAAGAATCGAATTTTCTTCCGTCCACTACATATCTACAACGCGACTGTCTACAAGTAAAGAATTTGAAAATATTTAAACACCTCATAAGACGATACATGAAGAAGCTGGGACACGTCCAAACTTTGCGTAACCGCATACAGTAACATCCTTTGAAGTGACGCAGGAATACCGACAAGTGATGGGAAAGCTGCGAACCTCGGCGCGATCACCCATGTTCGCTCTGACGTTACGCAACGAGGTTACAGGGTCCCGTCCACAGGGTTACACGACGAGGTTCGCAACGAAGTTCTGTTACAAGTGTGTACGTACCTTTAAGAATCAGCTGGTAAATATTAAAATATTACACCCTCAGTAGTTGTAAAATATCATTAGCTAATGTTTTTATTATTAACATCAATAAGCAGCTTCTTTTTAATGTTCCCATTATTCCCGAATATTCGGTGGTAATTTCAATATTTCAGGAATTTTACATCACTGATTATAAGGGGCGTTTTTTCACTGGCCTTTAAAGGTACGCTTCAGAAATTAGGTAGATCGAGTAAAAAACAACAGAGATACTAGGCGGGGCCTGTAGCTAGGGAGGGGGGGGCAGGACGGGCGACGCCCGTCCTGGAATAAGTTTCGTCCGACCTACGGTGATCGTAATGGGGCCAATTTCAACTATCTTTTCAATATTTTGAAAGAGATTGGGTAAAAAATTTTTTTTTTGGGATTTCTCCAAAATTTTTTCGGACTAAAAAGTTTTTTTTGGATTTCTTCCCCCTGTTCATCAAAAAATTTTTTGGATTCCCCCTCCTGCTCATTTTTCGGATCGGACTAAAAATATTTTTTTTGGATTTCTCATCAAAAAATTTTTCGGACTAAAAAAGTTTTTTTTTTACGGGCCCCCCCTGAAAAATTGTTTGCCCGCCCTGAAAGCACTTTCTAGCTACATGCCTGATACTAGGTAAAACCTAAACTACGTCTGCACTTGAATCTGTAGCGTGACCTACACGCAAAAAAAATGTTTTGAATCAAGAATATAATATTTATAAATACGCAAATAGTTAAATTCTTCATATGAAACAAATCCTTTTTGTGGCAAGAAATAAAAAGCTAGTCGTAAATAATAGTATATTATATTACTAGGAGTAGAACGCACTCTTTTATTGTGTTGAGCCCAGGATTTGCGGCTGAGGCGAAGCCGAAGCCGAAGCCGCAAACTGGGCGAAACACAAAAAAAGGCGTTCTACTCCGTGTAATATATATATTATTTTTTCTTCAAGCGTATTAAAATGCAAAAATTCATTTATTTATCATAAATGTACAAATATTCAAACTACAGTCTTACATGTTGACACAATATGGACAAGTGGCTAGTGGATAGCGCGCCACCGGTGGCTTTCGGTATTAACATTATGTTACTAGTAAAACAATACCCACTGCGGTGGCGCTTTCGGAACTAACATTATGTTACTAGTAAAACAATGTCCACTACGGTGGCGTTCGGTACTAACATTTTGTTACTAGTAAAACAATGTCCTACTTCTACTTCTGTTTTTGGTGACATAATTTAAACATTTTAATACGCTTGAAGAAAAATTTATTTGTTACTAACTTCGTTTCTTGAAACAAAACGATATTGTTTCATATGAAGAATTTTATTATTTGCGTATATATAAATACATATTCTTGATTCGAAATATTTTTTCCGTGTACGTGACGTCATATCAGTTGAATTGATGTTGGCTATAAGAAAGTAAGCTACTTAGCTCCATGCTGCAATGGTATCTTTAGAGCCTGGTTTAATTAAAGGTGGAAATTTGTCATGTGTAGACGTGTTAATGGTCATGGAATAACTTAAAAAAATAAAGATTATATCAGTGCAGAGTTATGAGGTGTAAAAATGGAAATTATGTAATATTTGTAACACGGGGTGTAATTAGTTTCATGTCATTAAAAAAAAACTGGTAATGGGGACCGACTAGACAAACAAGAAACCTTTATGACTTTTTCCTTTAGGGGAACTTTCAACAAAACTGACCTAGGTCAACAATTTGAATATTAGGGTAGAAAACATTTGAGAACCACTGCCTTTTTGGGTCAATGGACGGGTAGTTCCCAATTATACAACTTTTAAATTGTCATAAAAAAGTGTGAAGATTACCGAACGACTCGTTCTCGCCGGCCCGCGGTTTCAAAGCAAAGAAGGGCGGCACCTTTGATGACCGCCTCAACCGAACCAATTATAAAAATGTAAATAATTCGTTATCTCTTTTTGCAGAACTGCAAGCAAATGATGGGCGTAGAGGTTTAAACACAGCATTTCTTTACATGTGTGTTTTTTAATTTAGAACAAAATAATGGAGCTCTTATTGTTGTTTACAATCTATCAGATTTAAATATGATTTATTAACATTTGTAACCTTAATAAGTATTCTGGGTTAAAAGCTTAAAAATGAGTAATTATTGCATGCCATTGGGAAATAAAGAGTTAGATGTCTGAGATACGATAACAGAAAACAATTATGTGAATTTTGAGTTAGGAAAAAAATCTGATTTATTTAAGGAATTGCCAATCAGGTATCGAAAACTAAAATATTCGATAAACCTAGAACTTACCAATAAATTATTGTTGATTTACATAAATTGTTCGAAATGGCCTCCGTCTGTATTAATACACTTTTCGGCACATCGAACTAATAACATACGCACTCCGTTCAACACATTTGGTAAATTAGGATCATTTTTTAATGGTTTCAATGCGCATTAAAATACCTTGCTGCAATTGTTCCAAAATGTCAATTGGATCACGGTAAACCAGAGATTTAAGATGACCCCAAAAATAAAAATCCATTGGATTTAAATCGGGTGACCTAGCAGGCCATGCTACTGGTCCGCCACGCCCAATCCATCGTCAAGGAAACTCTGTTTAAAAAATTTCGAACAGCCAAACTAAAATGAACTGGCGCGCCATCATGCATATACCACATTCTTCTGCGCCTTGCCAAAGGTACATCTTCCAACAAATTTGTCAATGTTTGTTGTAAAAAGTTTAAGTATACATCACCATTTAATCTAACGGGTAATTCAATTATTTCATTACCGCAAATTCCTGCCCACAAATTAACGCTGAACCGTCGTTGAAAATGCGCCCTTCTTATTACATGTGAGTTTTCATCTGCCCAATAGTGCATATTTTTAAAATTAAACACTCCACTCCTGGTAAAACATGACTCATCGGAGAAACAGAGAAAGTTTAAAAAATCCTCATTTGCCGAGTGTTTTCTCAAAATCCACCTAGAAAATTAAATTCGCCCTCCATAATCTTGAGGTTCTAGAGCTTGCACACGTTGATAGTGATAGAGGTGTAAGTTCATATCTCTTAAAGTCCTCCACACCACAAAATGAGATACTCCCACACGGTTCGCGATATCGCCGGTGCTTAAAGTTGGATCCTCTTCTACGAGTTCCAAAACTTGAACCTCCGCTTCAATTACCCTGTCTTCGCGTCTTTCTCCTCCCATGTCCATCGAGACGACCTGTTTCCCGAAGACGCTGAGCCATCCTTACAAATGTACGTGCACAAGGATGACGTCGATTAGGGAATCTTAAACGATAACGCTGTTCCGCAGCTGCTGCATTTCCACGACATTCTCCATACATCCAGTGCATATCCGCGAGCTCTGGGTAAGTGTAATCTCCCATAGCGTTCAAAATCTGCGTTTTAAAATACCACACTAAACTATCAACTAACGTTGTCAATAAAGAAAATAAAAATAAAAACTTGGTCCAAAACCCAAAAAGCAACACAAAAAGACCGAACAAGTAAGTAGTGTCTGTACGTAATCAAGAACTTAAGAGGGAGCAACGCGATCAAATCAGAGGGCAGTGGGCGGAAATTGGCCAATAAAGTACAGAGAGCTGTTGGGTTGATTGTTTAGTTTTGGCGTTCGTACTTTCTTTACTATTGCTCTACCTACATACAATCATGCCTGAAAGATCAAGAACACGTCGAGACCAAGATTCAAACACTCGACATGAGTGCGTATCGGTAATAAATGCAATTTTTGCAATCATTTTTAATTATATCGAAGTGACTCCATCTACTAAAACAGCATTGTACTAAAAAAAAAATTCCAGCAAAAAGAATTTTTTAGCGAACTGGCCCATGTTATTAAACTGATCAAAAGATATTCTTGTAAGTAAATGAATATTACACTTCTACTGAAGAACATTTTTAGCTGAAACTTGTTTATTAGCCAATGTGAAGAGAGATCTTCCTAATAAACAAGTTTTAGCTAAAAATGTTCTTCAGTAGAAGTGTAGTATTCATTTATTTACAAGAATATCTTTTTTCAGTTTAATAACGGCAGCCGTTTGGCTAAAAACTGCTTTTTCCCAGTCAAGATTTTTAGTACAGTGCTTTTTAATGGATGGTGCCTGCCACCTACAGCACTACAATAGGGCATCTGCATCATATAACCAAGATAACATTAAATTTTAAGTTTTTCAAGTTTATTCTCATTTTTAATATTTGTATACGCATTTTTAGCGTGAAGCCAAACAAATATTTAAAAATTCACGTAAATAATCTTGCAATATTGTAAATTAATAAAAATAGACTGCTAATTACAGGTTAGATTTCTAACCTACAAAAAGAGTCCTATTTTATTAGGACAAAGTATTTAGAACTTCATAAACTTTACACTGAACTAGGCAGAAATTTTAATAACGGCTGCGTAATACTCTTAAATCTTAAGAAACACATATTTTTGAGGTTAGCTGTGACGTCACGTGCACATGACCTATAATAGCCAAACTGCCTACCCTTCACCCCACTTCAGCTTTAGCTTTACCGATGAAACTTTGTGATTGGCATTGTCCCCTCTTAACAACTTGAACGGTAAGTCAATAAAATAAATCTTAACTGTAAATACGCGGCCCAAAATTCAAAAACCAACAAAAGCAACGTACAAAAACGACGAACGGGTTGTAAGTGCCCACAAAAACTAAAATATTGCACAAGGGAGAGTATAGTTTTCTTCAAATCTACTAAGCACTCAGAAAACGCCGACGTCTTTCACCTTTACCGCACCTCTAAATACCTTACCTTACCTACTTTTAAAAAGCCATAAAAAAGTATTATCAACTCATATCCTCGCCGACGTGCGGTCTCTAACAAAGGAGCGCGACCCTTTGATAGAGCCGTATTAGCGTATTTGATGGTTAGAGGCGCCGACATACGCGAAGATAAAAGCCTATCCCAACATTCCAGCCGTTCTCAAACAATATTACTGAAAATTTTCGAAATTTTTGTTTATACAGTGTGTCTCACTTTTCATCACTACACCCCAATATCTCGGCCATTTGTTGATCGATTTAGATCAAATTTGGTATACTTCTTTTGCTTCAGATTGTGATTAAAAAGTTATTTAAAAATTTTTTTTCGAAATTAAATACGCCTACTATGATCAAAAAAAGTTGGCAAAAATTAGGAATTTATATTAGCGATTGAGATGGGGTTTTTGTTTTTACAGAATCTTGTTCGGCATGACCTAAAACCCCTGTATACCAAATTTCGTTAAAAAATATTCATTCCTCTACAAAAAAATCATATCTAAGATTTCAATAATAATCACCCTACTATTCCAGTTATTTATTGTCGGATATTTACATAACTTGGTAGTGGTGTAATAATGACGCTAATTAAGCATTAGGGCACATTTTTTATCCAAAACACTATTATGAAATGAATATTTGAAAAATTGTAGCTATTTTTTAAAATACTTAGAACTCGGCATACCAATATCTTTGTTAACATGGAGTGCTTTGGAATGGATTTGACAATTCTTATTATTTCAATTTTATCAGCAATAATTAATTGTTGTGCAGCCATGTTTAAGTTTAATTTGACATTCGATGCAATTGGTGAAAAGTGAGACACACTGTATATATATTTTGCTTATGTTATATAAGGTTTTTTTGTTCGTTTAGTCGTTTTTTTTAATGACTTGACACTGATTACACTGTATATGGTGAATTTGCCTAACAGCTTAATAGAAACCAGTTTAAGAACTGCGTTTTCATTTGCATAGACAATTTGGGTGCCCGTGAATAATTCCTACAAGGATTTTTTTTTATATAATTTTTTTTTATATAATTAGGTAATTAATGTTTTCCACAAAAACATCGTTGCCGCTACGGCCGCCATGTTGATTATCTCCTTCCCATGAAAGAAAATTGTTTATGCAAAAGTTTTAGGAAATATAATCTATAGTATTATGACGATAACTAATTACTATGTAGGAACAACGGAGACGGAGATGAAGTACAAAACACCTATTTGAGTGAGCGTAAATCGTAAAGTACTAGCAATAGAGAAAAATTGATGTGACGACAGATCGGTGAAAACTCGAAAAATTCCTATAAAATTAATTGTTTTACACAACTAATTAGTACGTAGGAACAACGGGATAGAGATAATTGCAAAAATCTGCATGAAGCACAACTTTTCATTTTTCTGGAGGCTGTAAATAGTACTAACAATAGAGAGAAATTGTTTAGATAAAAGTTGTAGCATGATTTATTATTATTAATATTATATAATAATGTTTAACACCTAATTTCAGGATAGAACTAACACAAAAAGAGATATCGAGAAAAAATTATTGTGACCGTAATTTTTCCAATATGACGGCAGTAACCGCAAACTTATTTTTGTAGAAAACTGATTTTGACAACCTCTCTATTAAAACTTAACAAATCTAATCACTTTTTATGTATTCCTATAGTTTCAAGTACAAAAAGAATTTAATATGACGAAAGCAAAATTATAAGAGCTCATATAAGTGCTTAGATAATAATCAATAGAGATAGGATGCATCTTAAAAATAACAATAAACAATACAATGAGTGTGTGGTTGAAATGATAATAATTATGTAGTTTATACATGGTGGAGTTTGAAGTAAACGAGGATATTTTAACGAGAGATTTCTCAGAGGTTAAATAATTCGTGAAGTTTTGATTCCCATGCGACTCGATAATCGCATATAGTAGTGTTATGTGCTTACACCCTTTTTGTAAAGACCCTGTATCGTGAGTTCGGAAATTATAACACCAGAGTAAAACTAAACACTAATTTATTAACTTACTAATTACAATAAATAATTACTTCACTTGTATTACACTGTGTTCCTTGATCTGTTCTGCTCACTCAACTCATCATTAGAACTGTACTAACTTAACTGTCCCCACACACAACGTGTCATTCCTTTATATACCCTAGGTTATGTGTTCTAGATCTTTTCACTACATTCCAACACATTCTATAATCTTCTACAGGATGTCTGTAATGTTCCAGATTCTTCTATATGTCTCTAGAGGGTTGAAACACATAACACTGCCCTCTCCTTAAGCCTGAACGTCCAGGTCAGGCAATTCAGTCTCTTTCACGTACTTCGCCAGTCTATCCATGTGTACAATTTTCATCTTCGACTTTTTCCTTCTTTGAATTCGGTACACAACGTCATTGATTCGGGTAATGACAGAGTACGGTCCTTACCAAGGCGGTTGAAGCTTCGGGGATCTCCATTCCTTCCGCTGTGAGTTGTACAACCAAACCAGATCCCCCACCTTGAATCCTCCTGTACTGGCATTCCGATCATAACGAGCCTTCATTCGGTCACTAGCTTTGGTAATCTGCTCTCGGTCATTCTTCGGTTATTCTCGAATTTCATTCGTGTAGTTGCTCACGGAAAATGGTTCCCCATTGGCAGCACAATTCTTACACTTGCGACACCAGGCCTCCACATCCTGGTGACTATTAACTCAATAGAACCGTTCCCGTACTTTACTCAACGTCTTGTTTACGCCAAAGTGTCTGCCGGACGTTTCACTATGCTATTCCTGGAGTACTTCTGGTACACGACACCTGGGAATCACTAGACGCATTGCAACCTGCTTCCCGTCCGGGCTTTCCCATGCTCTCTTCAATAACCCGTCTAAGACTCTCAGTGAATCCCATTGTGACCATAAAGCCTTCAATTATTTTTGATGGCTATTGATATTTATTAGTATATAAAAATAACAATATAATATAGTTATCTCTTAATTTTTTGCGTCTCTAACTATTCACAGGCCCATAAAAAATAACTGACTTTAATGTAAGTTATAAATGCATTATCTTTTAGTTGAAGGTAGTACTTCAATGCAGAAAAAGTTAGGAATAAAAATATTCACATTTACAAATTTACCAGCATGTTGAAATTAGCCAAATTTTGGCCAACTTTCTATTGCTTCCTAAAAATAAAAAAAGACAAAACATCTTGAAAATTTAGCTCAAAAATTATTCAATAAAATGGAGGGAATTGAAAAGAGAGGAAAAACGGCCAAACTTTGGATTACCTATATGAAAATGGTTATATTGGCAAAATAAAAATAAAAAATTAAAAAATTGGCAAAAATTTGGCTAACTTCAACATGCTGGTAAATTTGTAAATGTGAATATTTTTATTCCCAACTTTTTCTGCATTGAATTACTTCCTTGAACTAAAAGATAATGCATTTATAACTCATATTAAAGTCAGTTATTTTTATGGGCCTGTGAATAGTTAGAGACGCAAAAAATTAAGAGATAACCATATTATATTGTTATTTTTATATACTAGTAAACATCAATAGCCATCAAAAATGGCAATACAAGAGAGTATTTTATATCCCCTTTAAAACCCATTTTGATTTGTCTTCCTAGCTTGTATGGTTTTCGAGCAATTCAATTTTTTCTATAAGCCGCGCGCAATAAATTTAAAATAAACGAAAATTCGCGCGCATTATAAATACAAATTTTGGAATTTTTTTCAATATCGATTTTCTCGAAAACCATGGCATATATAACAAAATTACAATAGTACTTTTTTTAGGAAATTAGTCAAGCTTTCTTTTTTATGATGAGCAATTTTTTTATATCTTCAACGATTAACGAGTTATCAGTAAAATAAGGCTTTTTTCACCGAAGGGGTGGTTTTTTGGGGGGGTTGCGGCACTTCCCCAAAACGGATTTTTGTGGTTTTATGATGTATAACCTCTCCACTAACAGTTACTGAAGGAAAATCTCAGATAACATTTTTTGCTAGCTTCTGGTGTATTTTTTACTTTACCGACTGGAGTATAGTCCATAGGTCACTGTGAAATTAACGCATTTTGACGAGTAACAGTTCAAATTATAACTTATTGACATCGTTAGAACATATCTCAAAACTAGATTTTTTATAAATATTAACATATTATTTATGCAAAAATTCATTTTTCAAAAAAGAAAAATCGATTTTCCCATCCATTCTCCACCAAGGATTATTACAATAAAAAGCATCGTATTCCTGGTAAAAAAAAACGTTATTTAGAAGCTATAATATTTTGTCATTTCTCGATGTCTGCCAAACAGAAACGAGTGATGGCGAGAGTAAGAGTTGTGTGTAGAGAGAAGCTCATTTAGTGTTCGTAAAAAAATCTATTGCGCTAAGGTTTGTCAATGGCGACGTAGGTTAAATACATTCGATTTGTGCGAGGGAGATAGGTTGCGCCCGGAATAATAGGGAGTTAAAGCAACACCAAGAACGTAGACGTAAGTCATTGGCGTAAACGTGGAAATATACGTGATTACACGTTACGGTATATGCATGCAAATTCAGAAAAGCAATATTTGAAACGCAGCATAGCTATGGGTGTTCAGCATAACCTCGCTTTTTGCGTTACTATCATTTATTGTTCACTAAATTCTTTTGGAAATGTCACAGACACCGAATCACGTATATTAAGAAAGGGTATGTTGTAAGATATCGAATATCTGTCATTTTGTACGTTTACGTCTACGATATTGGTGTTACTTTAGGGAGTTAAAGCAACACCAAGACGTAGACGTAAGTCAGTGACGTAAACGTGGAAATACACACGTGATTACACGTGACGGTATGCATGTATATTCAAATAAAGCAATATTTGAAACATAGCGTAGCCATGGGTGTTCAGCATAACCTCAGTTTTTCCGTTACTGTCATTTATTGTTCACTAAATTCTTTTGAAAATGCCACGACACAGAATTACGTTTATTGAGGAAGGTCATGTTGCAAAATATCGAGTAATGGAATGCAATCGAGTGATAGATGATACAAACTCATCTCGCTACGGATATGTTTTAAGGTATCGTACAAACACGCAAGTTTACGTCAAACCTAAGTGCAAATGTACAAGAAATCGCTATTACGCATGCGTATCTGTCATTTTGTACGTTTACGTCTACGTTCTTGGTGTTCCTTTAACTTCCTAACAGGGAGATTTTAGGCTCCTTAAATTTGCTAATACGTTAAACGTAAAACGTTGTACTGAACATGCGCATTAACTCGAAAATAAGGGATTCCGGTATTAACGTTTTGAGTTTTTGAAACCATTATACTTTCTTGACGTTAAGTAACGTACCTAAAAAATGTAAACATACATAACCTCATGTTTTTTAACACTTCCATAATCACAAAATCAACAGATTCACACTACGAATATTTCTTTTCAAGCATATAGATATAATTAGAGAATAGCATTTAGGTATTAAATCACAAATTACATACTTTTTTATTTATTATGAAAATACCTACTTTCTAATTGTAAAAATATATAGATATAATAACAAACAAATAAAAAAAAGTCAGGTTATGTTCACAGTACCACTACAATATTCAACAAAAATACAAAAAAAAAACAAAAATAGCAACGTTGCCAAAGACTGATTTCCATGCATTAATTTTATTAGATATTACGAACACAAAGGGTATTAAATAGAGCCGGGAGTTATATATTTTAAATGTAAGTATTAAAGATATTCATAATTTAAATGTATAACTAAATGTGAATGTTCTCTACCGGGCAACGCTGTAATAGTATATTACGTAATGAGTGGTGTAAGAAGCATATTACGCACGAATGGAAAAGTTATTATTTATTTCCATGAGTGCGTAATTGCCTTACAACTCGAATTATGTACTATACTTTACCTACGATCACTACTGTAAATAGTAAAAACACACTACCTGCCATCTATGTAAGTTGAATTTTACGTATTGTAAACAAAACGCACTGTAAACAAATCGCACGGTAAACAAAACGCACGAGACACGCAATTATAGGTGGCTTATATAGCTGACGCGGGGTTTAAAAAAACAAATGCGGCTAAGTAATTTTCAAACACTGTCAAAACTGACATAATATTTGTTGAATAATATTATTGACTAGTAAACTAAATCCAGATTTTACTAAATAACTAAATAAATATGATCGTAAGTAAAGAATAGTACATAAATCGAGTTATAAGGCAATTACGCACTCATGGAAATACGCACTCGCCGCTACGCGGCATCGTGCGTAACTTTTCCATTCGTGCGTAATATGCTTCTTACAACACTCATTACGTAATATACTATTAAACCCCGCGTCATCGATATAATTGCGTGTCCCGTGCGTTTTGTTTACCGTGCGATTTGTTTACAGTGCGTTTTGTTTACAATATGTAAAACTCAACTTACATAAATGGCAGGTAGTGTGTTTTTTACTATTTACAGTAGTGATCGAATATTAAAACGTTATTAATCGTACCTTATTCTAACGCAAATAACGTACAACGCTATCGGTTAATAACGTATTTGGTTATTTTTTAATGACTGCACATGATCAGTATAGCGGATAACGTATAACGTTGTTGAATTAAGTGGCCTAAAACCTCCCTAATATAAATTTTAGATTACGTACTCAGGACGGAAAGCCCTTCTCTCATCCTGCTGGTACCTGGACGACCTAGATTCCGGCGGTGACTGGCAAAAGTACTACAAATGCGATCCCTACAATTTCCTCGCTACTGACAGACAGAAAAAATTAATCCTGGGTGGTGAAGCTTGCATGTGGGCCGAAGCCGTTAACGAATACAACGTTATTTCTAGAGTGTGGCCTAGAGCTTCTGCTGCCGCCGAAAAACTTTGGTCTGATCAGAGTGTCAAAGATACCACGGAAGCTGCTAAAAGATTAGAAGAACACACTTGTAGAATGAATAGAAGAGGCGTAGAAGCTGAGCCTCCAAATGCATCAGGCTACTGCATATAATATTCAATCTGAGTTTATTAACACGAATTTTTGTATTTTACTAAATGCATTAAAAAGTAAAAAAGTTTATTTTGTTTTTTATATAAAATGTGACATTTTTTCTGTGACGGGACAAAACATACTCTGTTATAAATGTCTGCCGAGATATTGTGAATAAAAATAAAAAAATAAGATGAAAAGTAGATTGATTCTTACTGTGAATGTTCTTAATAGTGGAGTCAAAATAAAATTTGAATGGAATTCTCTGGCTACAGCAATTTTATTGTTTTAATTTGTTGTAGGTATAATAACAAGTGCTCTGAGCAATTTTTTTGCTAAATCCGTCCATTGCTTGTAGAATTTTAACAATTTATTTTTCAACACAGAAATTTTCTGCTATTTTTCCTATTATCTCAGGTCATAGTAATCGTATCGTAATAATAAAAATACCAAACTGTTCGCTATAAAATTATGACTAAGACTAGGCACATGAAGAAACTTCTTGATAATTTGTAAATTTGTGAAAAAATAAAAACCACCAAAAATTGCCTTTTTTAACAGTTTAAGAAATATGATGTAACAATCCATCAATTTTAACGAAAGCTGGTGGAACCATGCCCTTTATTGAACTAAACTTCCGTGCCAAATTTTAGCGCAAATTATTTATTCAAACGGCTAAAAATCAATAATTTCGAAATTTCCATCACATTTTGTTTAAGTGCATCGATTCGTAGTAGGACAATTTTTCTTTTAAAGTGTAGGTTTTTACATGTACTTCACGGTGGTGTTTGGAAAGAAAAAAAAATTAAACTTAAACCAATTTTTTGGAATTTAATTATAATTATGGATATTGCACGTATAAACAATTTAAAATAACTACGTGATTTTTTTGTGAAATCAAAAACGATAGGCGAATTATGAAAGTATATGAAATAATCAACGTTTGAAAAAAGAATGATGTTCTACTTGCATTTGAATCCGTGATACGTTAGTTTTTGCGTTTTAGTCGATTATAACAGTACAGTCGAATTGATTTAATTTAATTTGTTTCAGCGACAACATTCCACTTGAAATTTTATTGTTGATTCTTATGTATTATGACCTCCTTATTATGAGAAAAATATTTGCGCCCAAAAATTCCGTGTACGTCAAAAGTTATATGCACTTTTTGACGCACTTTCGCGGATTCTTAACTTATCTTCTTAATATATCTTGTACCAGTAATCGGATAGGAATTTTAAAAATACTAGCTTATTTGGAATAAAATTCTTAAAAAATATAGACCTGTCTGATATGTATATGTCAATCCGCCATCTTGGAACAAAAATAGAAAACATGAAAAATCGCCGAATGAATCAAAATTGAATATCTTTTCTATAAGGAGTAATTTCATCATAGTTGGCAAAAAAAACCGCTGCCCAAGGAATCACTACTTCCACATCCAGATTTTCTATCCAAGTCACTCACAACGAAAAAATTTTGTATGTGAAAATAATTGCTTACGGAATTTTAATAATATAATATTTGCAATCCTCTACCCCAAAAACCCATAAAACGATACTCCACATCGGTAGTGGGGTGGGGGGTGGCGATAAGAGGTGGTAGTGGGGGTGGATGAATTAAAAAAATATTTTGAGGTTTCTGGTTCTTGTACACACACTAAATCACAATTTTTTTTTCATCCCCTTTAATAATGGGGTGGGAGTGGTAATGGGGGTGGCTAATGCCAAATTTTTTTTTGAGACCTTAGCTTCTCTTGTATATAGTAAATACCAATTTTATGAACTCTTACCTGCTTGATTTACCTATTTACCCCAAATTTACCCCAATTTACCCCAATTTACCCCCCAACCCTTCGGCGGAACAAGATGAAAATATAATCTAGTTCTAGATCTCGTTAAAGTACATATGTGTACCAAATTTCAAGTCAATATCTCAAACGGTTCCAGAGTAAACGTGCGCACAAAAAAAAGTTACAGACAGACAGACCGACAGACATACAGACAGACAGACCGACAGACAGAAAATTTTTTTCACTCAAACTTAAAATCTCGACGTTTCATGACATTCTAAGCCTATTTGAACAATAAAAAATTTTAATCGTTACTATACTTCCACTGGATGTGGAAGTAATAAAGCTCATTCATGGTCAAATATAATGCACCAATCCCGGACACCGTATGTCAAATAGAACGGTCAAAGATGGCGGACGAAATAAAATTTTTGAGTCTTCGTCAATTATCAAGGAGGCATTGTACGTCACTTTTTTTTCTTTTCGATTGTACGTTATTTCATGTACTTTTTTCTGAAATCGATCGGCAATGTCTACATTTTCGGCGCGATTTCAGATCGAAAAATGCACAATTCCAGTATTTTAGTCCGTTGCTAAGAAACTATCACAATACAGACCGGAAAAGATCCGTTGCCAAGCAACGATCAACAGAACCGTACGGGAATGTAACATTCCCGTACGGTTTTTTTATGTATATTTTAGACAGTAAATAAATACACGCCGACAAACCAACTCACATTAAAATTGCATTTATTAGTAAGCAGTTAGATTGTAACGAAGAAAAGTTATGCATTAATACAAATTCCTTAATTTATAATAATATTGGTTGTGATTTCAGAAAAAATAGTATGTGTACTTCGGTGTGAAAGCACATTCCCGGACTTCGATACTTGCATCGTCGTCCCGGAATGTATTGCTTTCACACCTAAATACATAATATACTATTAGGGGATAGAGTTCATTTCTTTTTAGTTTTCAAATGTAACTTTTTTTGTGCGCACGTTTACTCTGAAACCGTTTGAGATATTGACTTGAAATTTGGTACACATATGTACTTTAACGAGATCTAGAACTAGATTATATTTTCATCTTGTTCCGTCGAAGGGTTGGGGGGTAAATTGGGGTAAATTTGGAGTAAATAGGTAAATCAAGCAGGTAAGAGTTCATAAAATTGATATTTAGTATAGACAAGAGAAGCTAAGGTCTCAAAAAAAATTTTGGCATTAACCACCCCCATTACCACCCCCACCCCATTATTAAAGGGGATGAAAAAAAATGTGATTTAGTGTGTGTACAAGAACCAGAAACCTCAAAATATTTTTTTACTTTATCCACCCCCCATTCCCACCCCTTGTCACCACCCCCACCCCACTACCGATGTGGGGTATCGTTTTATGAGTTTTTGGGGTAGAGGATTTCAAATATTATATTATTAAAGTCCCTTAAACAATTATTTCCAGATACAAAATTTTTTCGTTGTGTGACTTGAATAGAAAATCCGGATGTGGAAGTAGTGATTCCTTGGGCAGCGGTTTTTTTTATGGGTATGCCGATGAACAGAATAGCGCTAAGGATAACGAGCGCATTCGTCGTTTAGAAAAAAATGTTTGCGTAGGTATTTCAATCACAAGTGACATTATGAAATTATCGGTTAGTCAAAAAAAAATGTCTAGCTAATAGTAAAAATAAGGATAGCTTTATAAAATTATTGCGCAAAGAGTCAATAGATAATGACTTTAACGTTAAAACATGCAGAGAATGCGCCGATACTACAATCGCTAAAACTGGTATTGATTTGAAAACCGGAGACAATCAAGTTATAATAGTTGGCGAAGACATTGACCTTTTGGTTATAATGACTCAACTAGCATGGAATCATCATAAAAAAAATCTATTTTTACAAACCAAAAATTAATAAAATAATTGACAAACATTTGATGAAAATATAATTGTCTGCAATTCCACCTACTGAAGAGGTAATAGAAAAACACTGTTTAAAAGTATATTTCCAAAAAAAGGTTAGGTTCTGAGGAAGATCCGTTACAATTCGGGTGACTTAAAACAGAGAATGGCTTAATGCCTGAAGTTATGAGTAAAAGTAATGCTTTTCCTAAATATTTACTAAGTGGTATTTCTTGTAAATGTACGAAAGGCTGTAAAAATAATTAGTGTAGCTGTAGAAAACTGAATATAATATTCTATTCTATGTGTCTATTGTAAAGAAAATAATTCTGCCAATGCTTCTTCTACCTTTGATGAATCGGCTATCGATGAGGAATGCGGTGAAATTATGGCATATTACTGTAATGAAATTAATATAGTACAGTATATTTCATTTTGTTTCGATGAAAATTGGGTGAAAAAAGGGAGGATTAAAGAAAAATACATTTTTGAAAATTGTAAAGATGCATTTTTTTTTAAATTAAAAAAAGACGCATTCTTTTTGAAAACTAAAAAAAATGAACTCTATCCCCTAAAAGTACATAAAATAACGTACAACCGAAAAGGAAAAAAAAGTGGCGTACAATGCCTCCTTGATAATTGACGCAGAATTAAAAATTTTATTTCGCCCGCCATCTTTGACCGTTCTATTTGGCACACGGTGTCCCGGATTGGTGCATTATATTTGACCATAAATGAGTTTTATTTTTGCCAACTTTGGTGAAATTACTCCTTCTTATAGAAAAGATATTCAATTTTTGATTCTTTCGACCAGTTTTGGAGTTTTCTATTTTTTTTCCAAGATGGCGGATTGGCATATACATATCGGACATGTCTATATTTTTTAAGAATTTTATTTCAAATAAGCCAGTATTTTAAAAATTCCTAGCCGATTACTAGTACAAGATATATTAAGCAGATAAGTTGAAAATCATTGAATGAGCGTCAAAAAGTGCATATAACTTTTGACGCACACGGAATTTTTGGGCGAAAATATTTTTTTCATAATACTTAAGAATCAACAGTAAAATTTCAGGTGGAATGTTGTCGTCGAAAAAAATCAATTCGACTGCACTATAAGTAAACATATTGATATTTTTTCTTGAAATTTGCGCATATCGTTCCAAAATAATTATATTTCTCTCTCTGCTAGTTGGAAATTTTTTTCAATTACATCGCATAAAGCACCATTGAGGACATAACGCACGTTCGAAAAAAAAATTATCTCCCCACTCCTTGAATATTGTAACTAGGCAACTAGCTTAATTAATAGTATACATCACTCCATTTTCATCGTATCGAGTTTTTTTTAATATTTTTAGACTTTTTTCGTATATTGTGATTCCTTTACAGGGCTGGCTCTAGGGAAGGGGGCGAAGCGGGCGGCTGCCCGGGGCGGCAAAATTCTAGGGACGGCAAAAAATTTCAATACGGTTAATTTTTTCAATTATTTTATTTTACCCTTTTAAATACAGTATATTGCTGAAAATCCAGAAATTGCTGTAAACCTTATAACTAAAAAAACAAACCATCTTAAAATATTATAAAAAATAACGGACTGAAAAGAAAAAGGCGGGGTAAAAATGAGACAAACAGGTAGCGGGATAAAAAAAGACAAGGTGATATCCAACCCAGATTGAAATAAATTAAACTTAATTTTTTATTCAAGTTTGTTTTGTACATTCAGAACTGTTTTATGTTATACAATCCAGGCCCTATGCCTACTGTTAATGCGGGAAAAAATATTATTCAGTAAACTCTTTAAATCACTTTTTAAAAATTTTTTAACGCACCTTAGTACTTTTTTGGGGATTTTATAGTTTCTCTATTTGCATTGTCCGTATTTGGCAGACGTCAACTAGAAGTGTCATACTTCACATTTTGTGGTCAAGTTTATTAATCTGCTAGTTTTAAATAATCAAAAATTTGATTTTAACGAAAAAATTAAAAGCGGGGTAAAAAAGAGACTAAAAAGACCAAATGGGCAGACTGAAGCAGGCACATTTCAGCTTCCTAATTTAGAAGAAGCTAGCCCTTCTGCAAGCCCCTTCTTGTTTAGTAAAAAATCTGAATAAATTACATATAAAAGAAAAAACCCTCCTTTGTCTTATTTTTGCACTTCCATTTGCACGACGTCAATAAGAATGGGAATAAATCACGTGTCTTTTATTTACCCTCCACTGTCTTTTTTTTTACCCCACTTAGAGGGTAAAAATGAGACACTGTTTATTTTTGTTTATCATTTAACGGTACTTTTTAGTAAAAAAATATAGTTTTTCCTGTCATTTTTACATATGATACCAATCTTTCATTAAATATGACCGATTCTAAGCAACCTAAAAATTGAAAGATGTCATTTTGTCTCATTTTTACCCCGCCTGGCCCTAATGTTTTTTATAAGAGAGGGGCGGCAAAATAAAACTGTGCCCGGGGCGACAAAATACCTGGAGCCAGTCCTGTTCTTTTATTAACCTCCCCACAATAAAATTGTAGGTTACTAACTACAATTAGTCCAAAATCGAAAATTGAGATAACATCAAATCTTTTCGTTTTGAGGTCCTGGGACCTCAAAACGTAAAGATTTGATGTTATCTCAATTTTCGATTTTGGACTAATTTTAGTAACCTACAATTTTATTGTGGGGAGGTTAATAAAAGAATCACAATATACGAAAAAAGACTAAAAATATTAAAAAAAACTCGATACGACGAAAATGGAGTGATGTATATTGTATACTATTAACTAAGTTAGTTGCCTAGTTACAATATTCAAGGAGTGGGGAGATAATTTTTTTTTTCGAACGTGCTTTATATCCTCAATGGTGCTTTATGCGATGTAATTGAAAAAATTTTAGTTGTGGATAATTTCCAACTAGACAGAAAGAAATATAATTATTTTGGAACAATATGCGCAAATTTCAAGAAAAAATATCAATATGTTTACGTAAAGTGCAGTCGAATTGATTTTTTTCGACAACATTCCACCTGAAATTTTATTGTTGATTCTTATGTATTATGATCTCCTGATGACGAAAAAAATATTTGGCCCAAAAATTCCGTGTGCGTCAAAAGTTATTTATTTGCACTTTTTGACGCGCATTCGCTGATTTTCAACTTATCTGCTTAATACATCTTGTACTAGTAATCGGCTAGGAATTTTAAAAATACTGGCTTATTTGGAATAAAATTCTTAAAAATATAGACCTGTCCGATATGTATATGTCAATCCGCCATCTTGGAAAAAAAATAGAAAACACCAAAAATGGTCGAAAGAATCAAAAATTGAATATCTTTTCTATAAGAAGGAGTAATTTCACCAAAGTTGGCAAAAATAAAACTCATTTATGGTCAAATATAATGCACCAATCCGGGACACCGTGTGCCAAATAGAACGGTCAAAGATGGCGGACGAAATAAAATTTTTAATTCTGCGTCAATTGTCAAGGAGGCATTGTACGCCACTTTTTTTTCTTTTCGATTGTACGTTATTTTATGTACTTTTAGGGGATGGAGTTCATTTTTTTTTTAGTTTTCAAAAAGAATGCGTCTTTTTTTAATTTTTAAAAAAAGTGCATTTTTACAATTTTCATAAATGTATTTTCTTACCTTTTTTCACCCAATTTTGTTCGGAACAAAATGAAATATAATGTACTATATTAATTTCATTACAGTAATATGCCATAATTTCACCGCATTCCTCATCGATAGCCGTTTCATCAAAGGTAGAAGAAGCATTAACACAAATATTTCCTTTACAATAGACACATAGAATAGAATATTATATTCAGTTTTCTACAGCTACACTAATTATTTTTACAGCCTTTCGTACATTTACAAGAAATACCACTTAGTAAATATTTAGGAAAAGCATTACTTTTACTCATAACTTCAGGCATTAAGCTATTCTCTGTTTTAAGTCACCCGAATTGTAACGGATCTTCCTCAGAACCTAACCATTTTTTGGAAATATACTTTTAAACAGTGTTTTTCTATTACCTCTTCAGTAGGTGGAATTGCAGACAATTATATTTTCATCAAATGTTTGTCAATTATTTTATTAATTTTTTGTTCGTAAAAATAGATTTTTTTATTATGATTTCATGCTAGTTGAGTCATTATAACCAAAAGATCAATGTCTTCGCTAACTATTATAACTTGATTGTCTTCGGTTTTCAAATCAATATAGCAGTTTTAGCGATTGTAGTATCGGCGCATTCTCTGCATATTTTAACGTTAAAGTCATTATCTATTGACTCTTTGCGCAATAATTTTATATTTTTACTATTAGCTAGACATTTTTTTTGACTAACCGATAATTTCATAATGTCACTTGCGATTGAAATACCTACGCAAACATTTTTTTCTAAACGACGAATGCGCTCGTTATCCTTAGTGCTATTCTGTTCATCGACATACCCATCAAAAATAATACTATATATTAGTCTTGACTCCTTGGTTCTGATTATTGATCATATATTCATATATTATTACAATTACCATGCGTATGGTTAATAAATTTCCTTTTCGAATTAATGAAGTTTCATCTTGTATTAAATTTTTTAAGTTATAAGAGACTTTCTATAGCATATTTCATTTTGTTCCGATCAAAATTGGAAAAAAAAGGAGGATTTAAGAAAATTGTAGAAATGCACTTTTTTTGAAAATTAAAAAAAAAACGCATTCTTTTTGAAAACTAAAAAAAATGAACTCTATCCCCTAAAAGTACATGAAATAACGTACAATCGAAAAGAAAAAAAAGTGACGTACAATGCCTCCTTGATAATTGACGAAGACTCAATAATTTTATTTCGTCCGCCATCTTTGACTGTCTATTTGACATACGGTGTCCGGGATTGGTGCATTATATTTGACCATGAATGGGCTTTATTTTTGCCAACTATGATGAAATAGACCGAATGCATGTAGGCGGCGTCAGAGTCGCGTTTGGTTTCTGCAACATAACCTCATTTTCTGTGCATCTTTGTTTACTACTTCTTTAAAAATGCCAAGCTTTTCTTTTAGTTCACCTAAACTATCCATTTTCCGTAGGTTTCAAATAAACAAACTTATTTCAACACATCAAAACTATAAAGCACAGAACACAATGAATAGTGTACCCAAAGCCGATTGGTAACCGTCTGGCGGTGAAATATTTTACTAAACCTATGCATTCCTCCTATTACTCTTTCGCTTATAGAAAAGATATTCAATTTTGATTCTTTCAGCCATTTTTTCGTGTTTTCTATTTTTTTCCAAGATGGCGGATTGACATATACATTTTTAAAAAATTTTATTGTCCAAATTGGTTTAAAATGTCATGAAACGTCGAGATTTTAAGTTTGAGCAAAAAAAAAATTTCTGTCTGTCGGCCTGTCTGTAACTTTTTTTTTGTGCGCACGTTTACTCTGGAACCGTTTAAGATATTGACTTGAAATTTGGTACACATATGTACTTTAACGAGATCTAGAACTAGATTAGATTTTCATCTTGTTCCGTCGAAGGGTTGGGGGGTAAATTGGGGTAAATTTGGGGTAAATGGGTAAATCAAGCAGGTAAGAGTCCATGAAATTGGTATTTAGTATATACAAGAGAAGCTGAGGTCTCAAAAAAATTTTTGGCATTAGCCACCCCCATTACCACCCCCCACCTCCTTATTAAAGGGGATGAAAAAAAAAGTGATTTAGTGCATGTACAGGAACCAGAAACCTCAAAATATTTTTTTACTTTATCCACCCCCCACTACCACCCCCCCTATCACCACCCCCACCCCACTACCGATGTGGGGTATCGTTTTATGGGTTTTTGGGGTAGAGGATTTCAAATATTATATTATTAAAGTTCCATAAACAATTATTTTCACATACAAAGTTTTTTCGTTGTGAGTGACTTGGATAGAGAATCTGGATGTGGAAGTAGTGATTCCTTGGGCAGCGGTTTAAGAATTTTATTCCAATAAGCCAATATTTTTAAAATTCCTAGCCGATTACTAGTACAAGATATATTAAGCAGATAAGTTGAAAATCAGTGAATGCGCGTCAAAAAGTGCATATAACTTTTGACGTACACGGAATTTTTGGGCGCAAATATTTTTCTCATAATAAGGAGGTCATAATACATAAGAATCAACAATAAAATTTCAAGTGGAATGTTGTCGCCGAAAAAAATTAAATTAAATCAATTCGACTGTACTGTTATAATCGACTAAAACGCAAAAACTAACGTATCACGGATTCAAATGCAAGTAGAACATCATTCTTTTTTTTAAACGTTGGTTATTTCATATACTTTCATAATTCGCTTATCGTTTTTGGTTCCACAAAAAAATCACGTAGTTATTTGAAATTGCTTATACGTGCAATCTCCATAATTACAATTAAATTCCAAAAAATTGGTTTAAGTTTAAATTTTTTTTCTTTCCAAACACCACCGTGAAGTACATGTAAAAACCTACACTTTAAAAGAAAAGTTGTCCTACTACGAGTCGATGCACTTAAACAAAATGCGATGGACATTTCGAAATTATTGTTGATTTTCAACTGTTTGAATAAATATTTTGCGCTAAAATTTGGCACGGACAATAAAGGACATATGGTTCCACCAACTTTCGTCAAAATTAATGGATTATTAGATCATATTTCTTAAACTGTTAAAAAAGGCAATTTTTGGTGGTTTTTATTTTTTTACAAAACAAATTATCAAGAAGTTTCTTCATATGCCTAGTCTTATTCATAATTTTATAGCGAACAGTTTCGTATTTTTATTATTGCGATACGATTACTATGACCTGAGATAATAGAAAAAATAGCAGAAAATTTCTATGTTGAAAAATAAATTGTTAAAATTCTACAAAAAGCAATGGACGGATTTAGCAAAAAATTGCTCAGAGCAGTTGTTATTATACCTACAACAAATTAAAACAATAAAATTGCTGTAGCTAGAGAATTCTTTATTAACCTATTTCATTTCGATCCTTAATTTGACTCCATTGTAAATGTGTTTGCGTTATCTTCATGTCATAGACTCTGACGTTAAAAATTTTTGAATGAAAATTGATTGACGGTTTTCTTTTTTCTTTCCGAGATTTTCTACCGCATTCGCATGTGTGATAGAATTCTTCAACAGCTCTCACTGGGAAAAGTTGCTTAAATTTTGATCCACTAGGCACTTTTAAAAATTAAAAAGGCACACGCACTGCGCGCACTCGTACCTTTTTCAAGTTAAGTAGCGTTCGGGCATAAAATTGTGAATAATTTTCATTGCACTTGTTATATTATTACTGATAGCACTGAATATATTGTCAATAATATTGACGATATATCGGAAGATGAAAATAATGAGATACAAGATAAAGTCAAAAACGACTATTTGAGGTTAAGACAATGGTACAGTACTTTGAAGGAAACAAAGTTTCATGTAGGAGTCAATCGGGATTTAGACAAAGATTTCATGTGAAACAACCTTACATTTGGTGTGTGCGAATTGGAGAAAAGAGATAAATAATGATAATGTAATTTTAAAAGCGTGTTTCTAGATCATTTGACACTAATAATCGATGTTGGTTGAGAAATTAAGTGGGTATAGTGTGACCGAAACAGCTTTAACATGAATTGAAAATTATTTAGAAAATAGGTACCATAGAACTTACGGGGTGCCGCAGGGTCGTGTATTGGGGCCTTTTTTTATTATATATGTGAATGACATGAATCATATCCTAAGTGGATTACTTATGTAAAAAATTTACAAAAGATCTCTTTCTCTCAAAGAATATTTACCGATTTAACACAATGATGAAACCAAATAAAAAAAAAATTAATTGTAAAAACAATGATTAAAATTTATTATATACGACACTATAATTTACCCACAAAAAAAAATTTACGAAGTGAAATTTGAGGCGTAGTTTTGAATTGTGCGCCTTGTTGTGCCTTACTTTTCTGTGAACGTGTATGAGTCCTTTTCTGCCAGTCTTTGGCGCTGATGCCTTAAATACGTTATGCTCTAAATTAATTGGCTTTTGATACATTTTTTCCTAGGTCGAAGTTTTTATTTATTCTTCGACTTAGGTTGATTCTGGGAGGTTCTATAACAATAACACTGACGATCTTGACAAATGCTTATAAAACGGTATTTACAAAACACTAAAATTTACAATTTAAAACTCTAGGTGAAACTTCTAGTTAAACTCTAATTTAATCTGATCCTATAAAACCGGCCCTAAATGTTCACAACTAGACATTTCACTAAATATACAGGATGTTAGTAGTATGGTGGTCATAATTTAACAGGTGATGTATACAGTGTCCCGATTCTTTTTACACAGCGAATATCTCGAAAGCTATTAAAGGTAATAAACTCTGAGTAGAGCATCAATTTCCATTAAAAATTTGTCACTAAAAGTATTCCCTTACAAACTACCCCTTATACCTGATCCATAACTATTTTTTCAAACTATCACCTCCATATTTTCTCGTAAATTTTGGAGAGCTATTACAGGCTTAGAATACACGGATATATACTTAGTATAAATAATTCGCCAAAACTACTGCAAACTTCCCAAAACAGCCCTCCATGACAGCTACTGAAAATATGACAAAATGGCCGACGAGGGGATCATAAAAAATGAACGTTCTAAGAAAAAAAAATAATCGAAAAATAGATATATTTGACATTTGAAGTTCGTTCTGTCATGACAAGAACTAAACAACATATTTTTTTAAATTACAATGGTGAGGGGAGGGGGGTTGCAAAGGAATGTTCTGTTTAGGGGATTTCGCAAATTTTACAAGGTGTTACACTGGAGGGGGGGGGGGGGGGTAAAATAGCTCATTATTTCTTATATATATGTCGAATGGCCCCTAAGAAGAAGAAGATATTACAGGATATTGTGTGTTGGTCGAACCTAATAGGTAAGTAATTTAAATTATATATAGCAATATTCTGAATTCTGATTGTTACTTAAAAGTTATTACCATCCTCAATAAGATCACGCAAAAAATTGCCTTGCACATTTTTACCTAGGTACACCAAAATATGTTTACATAATTACATAACAAGGTCAATGTTTTGTGGCCATAGCTTATTCTACAGCTTGTATAGTGCGGTGTTGCCAAATGTCTGAAATATATTTTTGTTCCCGTTGGTCCAATATATTATTATCGCCTGTTAAAATAACGACCATGATACTCCTAACACTTTGTAAAATGCTCTGTTTCTTAACAATATAAATTTCAGATCACCCAATCAGGACGGAACGCTCTACTATCGTCCTGCTGGTATCTGGACGATTTAACTTCGTACGGCTCTGGTGACTGGCAAAAATTCTATGACTGCGACCCCCATAGGTTCCCCGGAACTGACGCTCAGAAAAAATTGATCATGGGCGGTGAAGCCTGCATGTGGGCCGAAGTAGTTAACGAAAACAACGTTATTTCTAGAGTGTGGCCTAGAGCTTCCGCAGTTGCCGAAAAGCTTTGGTCCGATGGTAGCGTCAATGATACCACGGATGCCAGTCAAAGATTAGAAGAACACGTTTGCAGAATGAACAGAAGAGGGGTAGGAGCTCAGCCTCCAAATGCATCAGGCTACTGCTTGTAAGATTCAAGACGAGTTTTGTTAACACCGTCTGTATACATATAACTAGTTGAATTAAAAAATTAGACAATTTTGTTTTTGTTTTTATGAAAAATACATAATAATAGTTTTCTTTTGAAAGTTTCAGTTCTACCTATCTTTAAGGAAATTTTTGATACGCATTTCTTTACTTTGAAGCTGATAAAAAAAACGTGGAGAAAAAGGGAGAAAAAGACAACATATTTACAAGCATGAATTATCAAAAATTAAATACAGTAGTGGCATGTTAAAATATTGAGTCGATGCCAATGTAAGGTAGAAGAGTAGAGAAATGGACAAATAATATGCTGAAAAGAACTAGATTTAACCTACGCTGTTGCCACTTTTCTCTCTAGCTACTTTTAGTCGTCAAGATAATCCTTCCTCTTTTACTGAATTTTCTTTGTGATACATTTGCGTCAACTTATTCTGTTTCTGTCATTTCTTCATAATTAGACAAAGATTATGTTTTGAGGACATGGGTGAACTATGGATTAAAAAAAACGGCACGGCACGCCCATATTTGCCTGCCTGTTTAATTTAGACATCCCAATGGGAGGTGCACACATGTAGACTGTTGGAGGAGCTTCTTACCTGTTGCCGGCAAAGCATACCAAGATTTGACATTTGGGGAGATTGGGGAACGTAAATTATTTTACGCCATGTTAAAATACGCAGCATAAATCCAAATAACAAATCATGATGTTTCTATGAGCTACTGTTAATTAAATTATTTTAACAAGAAACCAATTGCAAATAAAGCCGTATTAATCAATAATTGGATTTCATCCGATTTCGCATTTTCTTTTTACCCCACTTTATCCCATCACTGCAGAGTATTCGCTTAGACATCCCCACCTAAAATGACTGTGATCTGGAAAAGGAAGAAATCCTATTTATTTAAAGAATTTTTATTTATGTACCTAGGGAATGCTAGTTCAATTTTCACGCCACATGGCTAAAAATGTGCAAAAATAAAACAATATTTTAGTTATTTGAGCATTAAAAAATGCATCAAATAACTACCAACCAGCAAACTCCAATACGCGTAACATCATTTTTGACAAGAGTAGTACATCCCAACTCATCTTGAAATGTACTAAACAATTTTTAGGAAACTGCTGTTTTCATCACAAACGTCTCAAGCTGTAGGGGGGACAATAAGAGGGGATAGAGGGCGGAACTCTTAACATACACAAGTGCTGGCATCGTTGTTGTTATATCGCTCTCTTTCGCTTACATAATTTTGCTCTTTATATTTCACTCTATCTTATTATGGGGATCGACCCAAGAATTTTGGCTGCCACTACTGTATACCGAAATTATTATACAAGGTGATTTACCATGACATGCGGAAAATTTATCAATAGGTTGTCCCCACCAAAAGGAGTTAAAAAATTGAAAAAGTAAAAAAATGTGACTAAAAAAATTATCTTATTTTTTTGTAGAAATGCGTCGCCAATGACTTTAACCAATCTGACATACCGCGGTACAACCATATCACTTTCCCTCCCCCGTTATCAGACTTGGGATTGACATTATTGACAGCAAAGCTGGAGAGGGTAGAAGTGACTTTTTGGTTTTAATCAAATCACACTACAAAAATAGTGAAATAAGTCGAAAAGACATTGACCCTATGCTAGTGAACTCTACAACAACAAGTAGATATAAGAGATATTTACTTAAACCCGTCAATAACACAAAAACACCAAACTTCGGCGGTGCTTTGTACCTGCCGGTGTACTGATTGTTCCACCGAAAGCAAACAAACGTGGCACTTTGACCGCACCCGCCAGTTTAACTTTTTATGCCAATTAAGGAAATGTAATCATCTTCAATATGTTCTTTCACAAGTAAGTTCATCGCCTTATTACTGACCACAGACAACCCATATAGCATTCGACATGATATGTATATACCGTTTAGGTCCATAATATGAAAAATATATACCGTATTAGAATGGTATATCTATAAAATATACATGGGGGTATATTCTGTTCTGTATGTACTTATAATATACACATATGTATTTTTACTTTGTTGGATATACCTACAATATACTTGTATATGAATATCTTTTTACGGATATACATACGACCTGCCATTATGTATATGTTCCATATGTACATACCCAGTACAGACCAACAAGTATATATTCTGTATATTCCTAAAACATATATACCTAAGACATACTTGCGTGTATATATTTAATATGTATATACCTACTAACAAACATGCATATATTCCGCATATGCCTACCACCCACATAGTTAGGACATACTTGTATGTATATGTTTTGTATGTATATAATGGCTGTTAGTTTGAACTCTTGGAAGTTACGTCTATAATCCGCTAGATGGCACCATCGATTTAATTTGCAAGCTGCAGCTTTACATCGAACTAACTTTATCGAATAGACAACATTGACAAATAGAAAGTAGTGATGGGCGATATCGTGATTTTTCAATCACAACGTAAATCGTTACTGTGATTTTCTTATATCAGTGAATTTAAAGCGTGATGTGATCACGACTTTCATAATACGACGTACGAGAGAAATTGTTAATTGTTCCCTATCCATAAATAAGCGCCGACAGACAGTGAATGGTGAATTAGCTACTTTTGGTAATCTGTGCTGCCGCAGATATGCATAATATGTATAATATATGTTATGATTTGTTTATCCAAATAACCTCTGATGTATGGATTGGTAATAAAGCAAAAGCATACTAGGTTTTGAATGGAACTTGATAATAGGATATTTTTGTAAAGTTGTACTGTCGTGCGCAAAAAATCGGACAGGTCTTATATAACGTATTTTTGCTAAAATCTAGTTGTGTACATCTAACTGTAATTTTTGGAACATTGTCAGTTATTCGTCAAAATTCATTGCAAGTGTGCAAATAGAGACAGATTTACATTAGAAAAATAGTTGCCCTATTGCCCAGTTGCTCACGACAGTACAAACATTAACATTTCGGAAGCATCAATAAATTTCTTGTTTATATTTATGTTTATTTTAGACGAATTTTTGTTAATTTAAAATGGTATATTTATTTTTTAATGTTATTTTTTTTTGTTGTTTTATAATACACCTATAAGGATGTTTTTTAAAAATGTTTTCATTTGCTTATTGTCGAATTCCATATTTTTATTCTCGTTTTTATTCATATTTCATGCCGAAACGTAAATGCTCAATATTTGCAATAAAATTGCTAGTATACCTATTTAATCATATAAAATATTTTTACGCATGGTTTTTAGTAGTTATACTTCTGGTGTTATAACAAAAATGTTCCATCACGACCCTGCCTCGAATCGCCACATCACATCGCCAGTCAATAAAAGACAAAGATATTTATTTATATAAATATCTAAATAGTGGGAAATGCGTATCTAATAACGCTAATAAGGCACGGGATCGCTTGCTTTACGTGTTAACACATACGGCCGCAAACAATAATCGACTCAAAGTAAATATCGTGAAATATCGTCTTGGTTAGACCACGGCAAGGGAACGAAATACGGAAAGTCGTGATCACGTCACGCTTTTCTGCCAACTTTACTAACAGTCGTTACCTGTGATTTCTTAATATCAGTGATTAAATCACAGTTCGTGATATATCGCCCATCACTAATAGAAAGCATACTAATATAACACAAGGCAGGCATCTACTGATGGAGAGCCTTAGCTAGAAGAGGCAACATACTACGAAGGTAGAAAGCATACTTACCTGGCGTAGAGGTTACCGTGATCAACAAGATGTTCCCTCTAGGGCGAGGTCCCTCCATTACACTATGGATGGGCTCAAAACATAATATTTCTTTAATTGTGTGCGACAGTGCGACGTTTCTCACTCTCAGGGATGCCTAATGGCGACTAATTACTCGTAATATACCTTATATGTACTTGACAAATATGTCTTTATGCTGTATATACCTCCAAAAGTAAATCAGAGGTACATTTATATCTGGATGTTTTATACATGTACATGCGCGTATATACATATCATACTTTAAAAACGTGCGTATATATTTTGGACATACATAGTACATATGTAATGTACCCAAATATAATATATTTTATTCATAGGTATCTGCTAAGTACGTATATAGAATCCGCAGGGGTGAGACAAATGACATCTGTTTTGCAGACAATTTGAACCTTATTTGCATATACTAAAGTACATCCCATATACTTAGAGGAATGTGATATGTATATGTTAAGAATCTCCTTCTGCTGTGTGGGAAATAACAGTATCGTATCTTTGCAAGTTTTAGTGCAGTTACTAAATTACCTCGGATCACTCTATAATTTTGCTGGAACTTTCCCACATAGAAGACTAGTTTCCCATTTTATTTTCCGTATATCATGGTAAATCACCAACTAGTGCTTAGAAATTTTTTAAGAAGAATTGTCAGATTGGTTCGTTTTTAATAGACATCAATTGTACTAACTTTTAAATCTTGGTGAACAATTTCGACCAAAGTTGCAGCCATAATAGCAATTGTCGATAAAAGAAACCTTCGTAAAGTTTATAAACATTGATCAAGTTTGAAATTTTTAAAAAGTTAGGTAAGATTACAGCTCAACTGACAACTCTTCTTTCATTCGAACGAATCTGACCGTATCTGACCACGGTCGCATCCGAAAACGAGACTACGTCGACCAATGGTCAGATTGCTGATTCGAACGAATTTGATCGGTTTGACCGTGGTCCTCCCGCCAGTCGAATGAGATCTTTTAATCCTTGTTGTTATATTAGGAAGTTTAAAAATTAAACTATGGTTGTCTAGTTAAGCAGAGAGTACTCTCTGATAGGTTGAATAAGTTCTACCAACTGTAATATACAGTGCATAGTTTTGGTTTCCCGAATTATTAACGTATTATGAGTATGAATTACTACAGTAAGTATATTTTTTCCTTATATCTTCCCAGAGCGAATGTGTTTAACTTGTCTTTATATGTAGCTTAATGTCACTTGTGCCTAGATATTTAATAATATATTTGCCTGCTTGGTAGTCTTGGTAGAATACCTCAGACTGTACTTATGCCTATATTTGGTAAATCTTATTTGGATCTAGGTAGAATTCCCGACTGAGAAACTAGATTATTTTCCAGAAAGAGGAATTTATCAGTGTGTACTGGGTTATTTGTGTCCTTTGTCTAAATATGTAGCGTTCACCAGGCACAAGATTATTTTAGGGATACAGGTAAAGGTGTTTTATTTTCAAGCTCAGCTTTTTTTAATGTTGACAAGAACCTATTGTACTGTACAGATAAAGAAATATAATTTTTGACGTATTTTTGCAATATGGCGCTGAATGTAGTTGGTAATATATTCCCCACTAAACAGGTAACATGTATGAAATATGTTCCAAAAAAATTGTAATCAGGAATAATAAATGAAACAATTTTCAGTAACGTCTGTTATACACATTTCTGACATCCATAAAAGAATAAAAAATTTTCGCAAATACAGCTGAGATGATAAGATACTCATTCCTTTAAGTTAGTTAGGGTGTCTTGTATTGTAAAATTGCACCTATTTTCAACTTCTATTCATAAATCATAAACAAATCAGGGCCAATCAGATGTGTTTAATGTGATCAGCTGACCGATTGTTTCCAATGAATTAAGTCTGACTAATCCCCCATCCCCCTAATAGCACACGATGTCCGCCGGACGTCCGTTTTATGTCAATTTAATGTACTGACGTCCGTGGACATAAATTGGACATCCACCGGACGTCTATCAACGGATTTACTTTGAGATTGTACAGAATGGACGTCCTCTAAATGTCCATTTTATGTACGGGAAGTATGTACATTTTAAGTCCATATAGGGACAGGAGATGGACGCCCATTTCATGTCCGTTGATTTAAATATTATATTTTTGTAATAAATGATAAATATCTCTATACCGCTTTCTCTCCAACACGTTTCCGAGACATGTATACATACCAGCGAATACCACACCGAACGATCATATGTGCCGCAACGGACGTCCTCTGGATGACCAATTTATGTACGGCAAGTACACACATTTTAGGTCCCCATAGGAACAGCGGTAGGACGTCTATGTCGCTGATGTAAATATATTCTATTTAAGTTGTAGATGACGATATTATTCCTATACTGTTTTTTCTCCAACACGTTTCCCAGGTTTATATAAGTACCTCAACCATAAAACTTTAATTCTTAAAATAGTTGACCCCCTCCCCCTCCGCTTTCAATTTTGAGATCTGAGGAAATATTTTTTTTAAACGGACTGCCCCCCGCCCCAAAAAGCTGGGTCCTCCACTAAATTAATGTAATGTAATATTACATTGTTCAACTACTCGTACTTCTTAGGTGACACTGACAGTTCGATCAAAATATCAGTTTTTTAGTTAAATAAGTTCCTCTTAATAATTATAAATAAATATAAATGTTAGTAACGGGAAAAATTCAGGTTTGGGAACACAAATAAAAAACCGCTGCCTAAGGAATCACTACTTCCACATCCAGATTCTCTATCCGAGTCACTCACAACGAAAAAACTTTGTATGTGAAAATAATTGTTTATGGAACTTTAATAATATAATATTTGAAATCCTCTACCCCAAAAACCCATAAAACGATACCCCACATCGGTAGTGGGGTGGGGGTGGTGATAGGGGGTGGTAGTGGGGGGTGGATGAAGTAAAAAAATATTTTGAGGTTTCTGATTCCTGTACATACACTAAATCACATTTTTTTTTCATCCCCTTTAATAAGGAGGTGGGGGTGGTAATAGGGGTGGCTAATGCCAAAAATTTTTTTGAGACCTCAGCTTCTCTTGTATATACTAAATACCAATTTCATGGACTCCTACCTGCTTAATTTACCCATTTACCCCAAATTTACCCCAATTTACCTCCCAACCCTTCGACGGAACAAGATGAAAATATAATCTAGTTCTAGATCTCGTTAAAGTACATATGTGTACCAAATTTCAAGTCAATATCTTAAACGGTTTCAGAGTAAATGTGCGCACAAAAAAAAGTTACAGACAGACAGACCGACAGACAGACAGAAATTTTTTTTTCGCTCAAACTTAAAATCTCGACGTTTCATGACATTTTAAGCCTATTTGGACAATAAAAATTTTTTAAAATTTTTTTGTCGTTACTATACTTCCACTGGACGTGGAAGTAAAATAGAAAAAAAAAGAGAACCTGAACAATTTTCACATATTTTAAATAAAGCAAGAAATTCAATTTCACATAATAAAGACTTATTATTACTGATAATCTCATTAAATACATTTCCCACACATTGCTATACTATTCTTAGCATCCAAAATAACGGACACAGGATAGCCCAGTGGATAAGTCAGTAGAACTGTTATAGAGATAACGCAGGCATGTAGGTTCGATCCCTACTGACGGAAATTGGTAAAAAGGCAAGTAAATAAAATAAAATGAATTTAATAATTTAATAGACATTACAATTTGCAGGCAACTCTTGTGAAAATAAATTGGAGTTATGGGTTGTGGTAAACAATATTATAGATATATTAATGTAAATAAAATATTTTAAATTTTTTGTGGACTTCTACTAGCCCCCCCCCCCCAAGAGGCGGGAAAATTTTTTTTTGCATTTTTATTAGCAGCCCCCATGAGGCGTAAAAATTTTCTTTTGGATTTCTACTAGCACCCCCTCCTATGAGGCGGTAAAAAAATTTTTTTTGGACTTTTACTAGTACCCCCTCATGAGGCGGAAATTTTTTACTAGCACCCCCCCCCCATGAGGCGAAAAATATCGTGAATAATAAATAACGGAATCGAAAAAAACATAAGAAGGGTCTCTATAAGCGTAACGTAATTTTTTGGGTGGGTCTAACTCAGCTTGACAAAACGTAACAATGGGGGGGAGGGGGTCTAAAACCTCAATTGGCGTGACGTCATTTATGGATGGCCCCTATATAAAAAAAGTAGGACGTTCATATATCGTACTTTATGGACATCCATATGATATTCCTCAGGAATGTACAAATATTGTTCAAAGTTGTGCCATTTGGATGGCCCTCGGTTGTCCGTGTAGGATGTACTTTGAACCAAAAACGAACGTCCATCAGATGTCTTGTATGTGCGTCGAGGACGTCCATCAGATATATATGGGACAATGTTGTGCTATTAGGGATTTTATTTTTTTTTAATTTGCGAATTAGAACTTATTTTTTTCGCCTACACTCCCAGTTTTATTCGTAACATAATAACTAATTTGAATATACATAAAGATCGCGAATGTATTGCTGCACATATGTCTAATTATTTTTCAATAACAAATTTCAGATTACGCAAGCAGGACGCAAGGCTCTTCTCTCAGCCTGTTGGTATCTGGATCAGTTATATTCCTCCGAAGGCGACTGGAAAATGTTCTACCAATGCGACCCCTATCATTTCTTTGGAACCGAAGACCAAGAAAAATTAGTGTTGGGCGGTGAGGCCTGCATGTGGTCTGAATTTGTTGACGAATACAACCTTATTTCTAGAGTGTGGCCCAGAGCTTCTGCGGCCGCCGAAAGGCTTTGGTCTAATCAGAGTGCCAAAGATATTACGGATGCCGCTAAACGGTTAGAAGAACACACTTGCAGGATGAATAGAAGAGGCATAGAAGCTCAGCCGCCAAATGCACCAGGCTACTGTACATAAAGATTCAATACGAGTTTTATTAACAGCAATTGCATTTTAATTGCATTAGAAAGTTGTTTTTTGTTTCATTTCTTTTTTTTTTACAAAATATGACCCACTCAAATTACTGTTTTGTAACCCAACAAACACCATTTTTCGTCGGCTCACAATTGAACGGATGATTTTTGCAGACTTCGTTTTGAAGGAGCGACCACGCAAGACCAACTTACGCTGTTAGGTGGCGGTGAAATGTTGGTACTAAGTGCTATATTGTTAAGCGATTAGCGGTTCAATAAGGCGTCGTCAATAATATTACAACAACATGGAGAATTCATAATTTTAATATTAATCTGTATATAGGGTTGGCTAACCAGAACTGAAACTGATACTTTGGAACAGGTCCGGTGGGTTGGACTAGTGGAACTGATCTCAACTAATAAATACCCACATAGCACAAGATATTCTAAGAATGATCTGTAAATGTCCTCTAGGGAGTATATATATTCGAAATAATATTGTATTGTTCCAGGAATATATATAATTTAACATGTTGATACTAGAATATTTCATACGAATAATAAAATAATATTCTTTCTGAACAATAGTATAATATTCTTAGTATATATATAATTTTTGAGAAGGAAACAATAATATTCCAAGAAAATAATACAAGAATATTCTTTTTGAACAATAGCCTAATATTCTTAGAAGATATATGATTTTTGAGAAGAAGACAATAATATTCCAGGAAAAATAATACAGGAATATTCCCATTAAACACGCAAACGTCGGTTGGAACTATAGGTAAGAGATGGCATCAAATGCCAATTATGTAATAATGTCAGCGAAGGCAATTAACTGTTATCCCTGTCAAAAAAATCTCATCAATCCGTATTGAAAATTATCAAAAATTAATAAGTATCTATGAGAACCTATATGGTCAATAAGTTTCTATAAGAGTTAGGTAAAGTTGCTGTTGAAATTGTTATCAGTTTATATCCGCATTGACCAGCAAAATGAGTCAAGCCATATCCATTTGTTAATCCAAACATTTACTTATATCATATAGATGAGAATTTATGAGCACAGTATCTAATGTAATTCGTGCGGCTTTCCGTGATTAAAAGACAAGTGTTTCTTTAAGAAACGAGCTGCATTAGGTTAGAACAGTTTGGATTTGCAATTGAAGATTACAAATTATAATGTTTGAATAGGGATTTATGAGATCAGTTTCTATGGGTATTAATGTTTTTTTTCAGTAATATATTAAATGTGTTTTCATTTGTTTGAATGGGTAAAAAGAAAGGTCAGTTTTCAACTACAATTACAAATACAAGTTTAATCGCTTCGAATGGGATTATATGCGATCAATTTCTAAAAGTATTTATGCTGTTTTCCGAATATAGTTATGATGAGGTTTAATCAGTAACAAATTGTTAACTACTTGTTATGATATGGTCGGAAATTCCAAGTACACATTTAGTATTCCTTCAAGAGGATTGATGAGAGCAGTTTCTACGAGTATCTATTTGTTGTTCCTATAGTAAATTATATAAGTCTTTATCAGTACAGATTCGGATTTAATTTAAATATGAAAATTATATCAGAATAAAGCAACCAAATGTTTTAAACGGTATCTATTTGTAAATCCAAACATTTACTTATACTATCTCTATGAGAATTTATGAGAACAGTATCTAATGTAAAACGTGCGGCTTTCCGTGGTTAAATGGCAAGAGTTTCTATAAGAAACGAGCTGCATTAGGTTAGAACAGTTTTGATTTGCAATTGAAGATTCAAAATTATAATGTTTGAATAGGGATTTATGAGATCAGTCTCTATGAGTATTAATGTTTTTTTTTTCAGTAATATATTAAATGTGTTTTCATTTGTTTGAATAGGTAAAAAGAAAGGTCAGTTTTCAACTGCAATTACAAATACAAGTTAAATCACTTCGAATGGGGTTAGATACGATCAATTTCTCAAAGTATTTATGCTGTTTTCCGGATATAATTGTGAAGAGGTTTAATCAGTAACAAATTGTTCACTACATGTTATGATATGGTCGGAAATTCCAAGTACACATTTGGTATTCCTTCAAGAGGATTGATGAGAGCAGTTTCTACGAGTATCTATTTGTTGTTCCTATAGTAAGTTATATAAGTCTTTATCAGTACAGATTCGGATCTAATTTAAATATGAAAATTATATCAGAATAAAGCAACCAAATATTTTAAACAGTATCTATTTGTAAATCCAAACATTTACTTATACTATCTCAATGAGAATTTATGAGAACAGTATCTAATGTAAAACGTGCGGCTTTCCGTGGTTAAATGGTAAGAGTTTCTATAAGAAACGAGTTGCATTAGGTTAGAACAGTTTTGATTTGCAATTGAAGATTCAAAATTATAATGTTTGAATAGGGATTTATGAGATCAGTTTCTATGAGTATTAATGTTTTTTTTCAGTAATATATTAAATGTGTTTTCATTTATTTGAATGGGTAAAAAGAAAGGTCAGTTTTCAACTGCAATTACAAATACAAGTTTAATCACTTCGAATGGGGTTATATGCGATCAATTTCTAAAAGTATTTATGCTGTTTTCCGGATATAATTGTGAAGAGGTTTAATCAGTAACAAATTGTTCACTACATGTTATGATATGGTCGGAAATTCCAAGTACACATTTGGTATTCCTTCAAGAGGATTGATGAGAGCAGTTTCTACGAGTATCTATTTGTTGTTCCTCTAGTAAATTATATAAGTCTTTATCAGTAAAGATTCGGATCTAATTTAAATATGAAAATTTATATCAGAATAAAGCAACCAAATATTTTAAACAGTATCTATTTGTAAATCCAGACATTTACTTATACTATCTCAATGAGAATTTATGAGAACAGTATCTAATGTAAAACGTGTGGCTTTTCGTGGTTAAATGGCAAGTGTTTCTATAAGAAACGAGCTGCATTAGGCTAGAACGGTTTTGATTTGCAATTGAAGATTACAAATTATAATGTTTAAATAGGGATTTATGAGATCAGTTTCTATGAGTATTAATGTTTTTTTTCAGTAATATATTAAATGTGTTTTCATTTGTTTGAATGGGTAAAAAGGAAGGTTTGAACTGCAATTACAAATATAAGTTTAATCACTTCGAATGGGGTTATATGCGATCAATTTCTAACAGTATTTATGCTGTTTTCCGAATATAATTGTGATGAGGTTTGATCCGTAACAAATTGTTCACTACATGTTACGATATGGTCGGAAATTCCAGGTACATATTTAGTATTCCTTCAAGAGGATTAATGAGAGCAGTTTCTACGAGTATTTATTTGTTGTTCCTACAGTAAATTATATAAGTCTTTATCAGTATGCATTCGGATCTAATTTAAATACAAAAATCATATCAGAATGAAACCCCAAATATTTTAAACAGTGTCCACCTGTAAATCCAAGATATTATTATAATGAGAATCCATCACAACAGTATCTAATGTAACGTGTGCGGTTTTCCGTGGCTAAATTTTAAAATTATTTGCAATAAATAAGCTTTAACGGATTCGAACAGTTTTGCATTTCCAGATGAATAGTTTTAATTGTTAGGGATCTATGAGGTCAGTGTAATGTTTTTTTTTCAATAAAATGTGTTTTTATTGGAAAGACACAAAGACACTGATCTCATAGATCCCTATTTAACAATTAAAACTATTCATCTGGAATTGCAAATTAAAACTGTTCAAATCCGTTAAAGCTATTTATTAAAAATACTTTTAAAATTTAGCCACGGAAAGCCGCACGCGTTACATTAGATATTGTTCTGATTGGTTCTCATTAAAATATATATTTAAATGTTTGGATTTACAAGTGGATACTGTTTAAAATATTTGGTTGTGTCATTCTGATATAATTTTTGTATTTAAAGTAGATCCGAATGCATACTGATAAAGACAAATTTTATATTGGAACAACAAATACATACTCATAGAAACTGCTATCATCAACCCTTTCGAAGGAATACTAAATATGTACCTGGAATTTCCGACCATATCGTAACACGTGGTGAACAATTTGTTACTGATCAAGCCTCATCACAATTATATTCGGAAAACAGCATAAATACTGTTAGAAACTGATTGCATATAACCCCATTCGAAGTGATTAAACTTGTATTTGTAATTGCAGTTGGAAACTGACCTTTCTTTTTTACCCATTCAAACAAATGAAAACACATTTAATATACTTATTACTGAAAAAAAAAACATTAATACTCATAGAAACTGATGTCATAAATCCCTATTCAAACATTATAATTTGTAATCTTCAATTGCAAATCAAAACTGTTCTAACCTAATGCAGCTCGTTTCTTATAGAAACTCTTGCCATTTAACCACGGAAAGCCGCACGTTTTACATTAGATACTGTTCTCATAAATTCTCATTGAGATAGTATAAGTAAATGTCTGGATTTACATATAGATACTATTTAAAATATTTAGTTGCTTTATTCTGATATAATTTTCATATTTAAATTAGATCCGAATGCATACTGATTAAGACTTATATAATTTACTATTGGCACAACAAATACATACTCGTAGAAACTGCTATCATCAATCCTTTCGAAGTAATACTAAATATGTACCTGGAATTTCCACACGTAACATGTAGTGAACAATTTGTTACTGATCAAACCTCATCACAATTATATTCGGAAAACAGCATAAATACTGTTAGAAATTGATCGCATATAATCCCATTCGAAGTGGTTAAACTTGTATTTGTAATTGCAGTTGAAAACTGACCTTTCTTTTTACCCATTCAAACAAATGAAAACCCATTTAATATATTACTGAAAAAAAAACATTAATACTCATAGAAACTGATCTCATAAATCCCTATTCAAACATTATAATTTGTAATCTTCAATTGCAAATCAAAACTGTTCTAACCAAATGCAGCTCGTTTCATATAGAAACTCTTGCCATTTAACCACGGAAAGCCGCACGTTTTACATTAGATACTGTCCTCATAAATTCTCATTGAGATAGTATAATTAAATGTCTGGATTTACAAATAGATACTGTTTAAAATATTTGGTTGCTTTATTCTGATATAATTTTCATATTTAAATTAGATCCGAATGCATACTGATAAAGACTTATATAATTTACTATCATCAATCCTTTCGAAGTAATACTAAATATGTACCTGGAATTTCCGACCATATCGTAACATGTAGTGAACAATTTGTTACTGGTCAAACCTCATCACAATTATATTCGGAAAACAGTATAAATACTGTTAGAAATTGATCGCATATAACCCCATTCGAAGTGATTAAATTTGTATTTGTAATTTCAGTTGAAAACTGACCTTTCTTTTTACCCATTCAAACATATGAAAACACATTTAATATATTACTGAAAAAAAACATTAATACTCATAGAAACTGATCTCATAAATCCCTATTCAAACATTATAATTAGTAATCTTCAATTGCAAGTCAACCTAATGCAGCTCGTTTCTTATAGAAACACTTGCCATTTAACCACGGAAAGCCGCACGTTTTACCTTAGATACTGTTCTCATAAATTCTCATTGATGTGGTATAAGTAAATGTTTGCTGCTCCATTCTGGTAGAAACTGATAGAAATTTCAGAAGCAACTTTACTCCAGGCTCCAGTAGAGGGAGCTGTATACGTGTAGCTAATTCATATCTAATCTAATGTGATCTAAGGAACTGAAGTGTGTTTTTTAAATTAAAAACAAAGCAGTCTCTTTCACTGCTAACTCATCCATTGCTTCTAGGCTAGAACAAGAACACCCGAGGAAATAAGGACTTTGCAGAATTTTGTGTTTACCACAATATTAGTATTTCTATTTGAAATATGCAATTTAAACTGTACATTTGTCGGCATGCATATCCAAATTAATACTAATAAAAAAGCAAAGTGGAAGTTTACAATAAAAATACATCTGTAAAATATACAATTGAAACTGTACATTTGTTGACATGTATATCCCCATTAATACTAATAAAAAACAATGTTGAAATTTACAATAAAAACATGTTGATAAATGGTGTTACATACGATAGATACTGGAGAAAGGACGGACTGGAACTCTTATGATATTACTTATAGAAAAGTTTAGAATCTCTTTAAAGTTGTATCTGTAATTCCATATGTTTACAGATATAAGGGCAAGGGTGCATTTGCAGACACTAAACTGTAGATTTGTTGATGTATATTTCATATAAGTACTCATGAAAGGGCAACATGATAATTCCAAATAGCTCATTCGGAATTACTGTTTCATAACCGATTTAAAACTTAATAAAACAGATAAAATCTCTGTCTGTATAATACTAATATAACTTATAGGAACGATAAAACCGCATCACTTTTTTTGTATAAGTTTCTATATGGAATTTTTGGCAGGGATGTCACGTGTATTTAGAATTAACCGCTTATTTATTGGTATTTGACTCATTTCGAAGCCTTTCCAAGTTTGCAATAGATTTTTGTAGATAAATTTGGTTATAACTCGCCTACTTAGTCCTACTACTGGTCTATGAGTATTCACCTAATATTTCGTATCGGCAATCTAACATAATTATCCGGTGTGATACCTTGAGACAGAATCTTACGTGCAATATGCGCTACACTGATGATTCTGACGAAAACCAAGAGTTAAAAATCGATAGTTGTAAGCAATTATCGTGTCTCATGTAGTTTCGTTCCATTCTGGTATCATTCATTAAACAATGATAAGTCAAGAAAATAATCATATATAAGTAACTGGTAAATGCCATTTCAGTTTAAAATTGGGTATTATTCGTCGACTTATTATTACTTTATTACATATTATGTAATGCAACATAAAAATCCAATAAAATAGGAATCAATCTGTATGTGAGAATAATATAAGCTTATACCCATAATATTCGTGAAAGAGTGAAATAATAATCTAGGAATATTCTATTAAGGAGAAATTGTATTATTATAATATTTTTCAAATATTCCTAGAGTAACTTGATTATTCCTGTAATATGCGTTTTGGATAATCGTAGAATATCTAAAAATTGTGCCATTTGGATAAAAAAAGAATATTCCTGTAACGTCTGGATTATTTAAAAATTATTTTAGGAATAATCAAATCTTCCAAACGTATAATCAATGAATATTCCAGGAATCAAATCGTGCTATCTGGGTACGGCAGGTACGAATATTAGTCCGAGTACTCCGAGTCCGGCTGAACTTTTTAGAGATCCGGTGAGATCGAGTACGACTAGTACAGTACAAGATTACGAGTCCCTTTGCACTTCCTGTAATTCAGTCCAGTCCAGTTTGTCTGCCAGTCCACTCAGCCGTTCACCGCGCGAGTTGGTTAGCAAGGACTAGGAACTGAAACTGATCTTGGACAAGGTTCTTCTCTGGACTGGATTAGGTCCGAACTGATCCGTAAAAATATTCGGATCAGCCATCAGCCTAAATATGTAGTTCTGTTCTAAATTAGACTGGAGGCAGAGGCGGACTAACCGGGTGCGGGGCCCTGGGCTATTAATGCTTTGAGGCCCTTTCCATCTCATAAGATAACATTTTTCGGAGATCAGACCAGATCACGCACCACCAAGACACGTGTCACTTTGTTTTGGCTAAACAAAACTATAATAATAATAATAATAGCAAGTAGCTTCATTACACTGGGCCTTGGTTGCGACTAGTCAAATCCAGATGCACACAGTGGCGCAAAGACTATGGATTTCGATGCGGAAGCCGACAAGAGCAAAAAATGTTATATTTTTATATTTATTACAGAGATGAGTCGAGGAAACATTCCATATATAATAAAAGTCTGTAAAAGTCATATAAATAATATAATTGTATGCACTTATTTGATATCAAAATGAGTCTTGCATCATCACGAATAAGATTTCACAATAAAATAGCCTATCAATATACCCAATGGAAAGTTAGAAGGGAAACTCCCTGGAAACTTTCCGTTTTGAAAAGTCCGAAAGTTTACGGAAAGTTTTCCTTCTAACTTTCCATTGGGTATATTGATAGGCTATTTTATGGTGAAATCTGATTCGTGATGATGCAAACTTCATTTTGATACCAAATAAGTGCATACAATTATATTATTTACATGACTTTTACAGACTTTTATCAAATATGGAAAGTTTCCTCGACCTATCTCTGATTTATTATGTATACTGTCAATCATATCACACAGTATAGTCATAATCATATCGTATTTGATTTTTAAGTCCGTGTTCATCATTTGGGGGCCCCTTCAGTATCCGGGGCCCTGGGCTTAAGCCCCTAAAGCCCCCCTTTAGTCCGCCCCTGACTGGAGGCGAAAAGACGAAAACAGTATATGTTGGCACTACACATTGGTGCACACTTCACTTATGTAGCAAAACTCATCTTTAAATTTTAGACTGCCAAATCGAATTATCAGGCGAATACTCATAGACCAGTGGTAGGACTTAAGTTAGCGACTAATAAGGAAATCCATCTACCTTTCGAGCATATAGGGGAAAACAGACGTGCCTTTTTTATCTTACAACAATGCGAATGTTTGTTCTGAACACTTATGGGCAAGGGACACGATGAGAGGCAAGGGGTTACAGTAGTAAACATTCACAAAACACAATAGAACACAAAAATAAACAATACGCAAATGTCGCAAATGCAACTAAACGCCACATTGGAAAACTCCATTTACGGAACACGTTATTATTTTGTACCAACCAAAAGAATCGGGGATTAATAATTTGCTTGTTTATAGGTTATGCATCGAACAAACAAATAACTGTTGGACGACCTCTATACCTTCCCCTATATGCTCGAAGCATCCTACCAACATCTACCGCAAACATGGAAAGGTCTCGAAAACGTATGAGTCAAATGGCAATAAATATGCGATTAATTCTAAATATTTGACTTCGATAAGCAACTGCCCACCCAATATTTTGAAATAGCATTAAGTTGTTTAAGGCAAATTTGGCGAATTCTGAAATTCTTCCGGAAAAAATAAGTATGATAATTACGCTAATCAAGTCAAAAGTTTTTCAATACAATTAGGCAAAATCCCTGGCTACCAAATAAAAATGCAAAATTCCTGCCTACCCAATAAAAATGCTGAAATTACACCAATGTGTAAAAGTCATGTAAATAATATAATTGTATGCACTTATTTAGTATCAAAATGAAGCTTGCGTCATCACGAATCAGATTTCACCGAAGGATATCAACTCAACAACAAGATTTGCAATTGGTAAATACATCAGTAGAAAATCCATTTTACTCAGTTATTCCGGCTGCTGAAGAAACAAATTTTCCTGGATCGAGTAGTACAGGTCGCCGGCGAGTAAGAGAATCGGAGCTACGCTGTCATCCAGCAGCACAGAAATACTTAAAGCTAAGCATAAAGAAGCTCGACTAGGATTTGCGCTTGAATTTGAAAAAAAAAAATTTGCCAAAATCTCTAGCGGGCCCCCACTACGGGCCCTTCCAAAGCTAATGGGCCCGCGTGCTTAATAATTGACAAGCGGGGGGGGGGGGGGAGGAGAAATTTGGAAAAAAAATGTTTGCCAAAATCTCTGGCGGGTCCCCGCTACGGGCCCTTTTGTGACTAATTTGACTTGACTTTCGTTTTGTGAAGTGTGAGGTGTTGAAGTATTTGGGCTGGTTCGTTCCGGGCCCCTAAAGCTCTCGGGTCCGGGTTCCCCCACTGAGGAATATATATCTAACGATGACAAAAGTGGTAGATTTTCCGTTAATATGTGGGCTTGGATATCTGCACGTGATCCTGGTGTTTTGTGACATATCGAGGAACGATTTAATAGTGAAACGTTTATTAGAATTTTAGACAATATTATATATGCTCTCTTCTGTGTCACAATTATTTCCTAATAATGGATTCATATTTCAACAAGAAAACAAGATAATTGTTCCGTTCACACTGCTCATAGCGTAACTAACTGGTTTCAAGATAACAACATTAATGTTCTTAACTGGCCCAGTCATAGTCCAGATCTTAACCCCGTGGAAGACGTATGGGGACTACTCGTAAGAAGTAACCAAAAACTAAATGTGAGACCACGGAATGCCCAAGAATTACTGGAAATAATAAATAATGCATTGGAAAATATTATTGCTGATGATTATTGTATAAGGTTATTTAATTCTATGCCAAACAGACTTATAGAAGTTATAATAGAAATGGTGCAATAACGAAATATTAATAGTTAGTTTCTTGTTAAGTTGGATATCCTTTGTCCCCTGATCCAGGATTTATGCTCATTGTATCGTTTATTCTCCACTTTTTTAAAATGTTAAACACCAAATTTTTGTTAATGATATAACGCAGTGCAACCTGTCTCATTGACCATCCATCATTTGCTATAGCAATAACTTCAGAATTACAATAAAAAATAAAATAAAAGTGCTAACTGTTTTATTTCAGCTACTCATTACATATTCAAATAGAGACAGATTTACATTAGAAAAAAATAGTTGTTCTATTTTTTTTCTCACGACAGTACCGTGATTCTTCTCTTTTTAAAGAAGCTGACTGACTTTTGACTGAAGTTATAAAAAAAATATAGGAAAATCCGAGAAATGTCTCAAAAGTGACGATAAATAAAAATGATAAACTTAGATATGTAAGTGCAATCACCTTTTACATTAATACACCTTGGATAACAGTTTACCGATAAGGTAAATAACGAAGACGAAGAAGAGCTTTATAGTTATGCAATACGCAAACATACATCATCAAACGTCAAAAGAAACGTGAAACCTAACCTATTTTAAAAACATCCTTTATTTTTAACCATGAGACTCCTGCGATAAAAAATGAAATGTACCCCTTATACAGAAATTTTGTTTGTAATTTGTGCAGGCAAACTGTAAGTACAGGTAAAAGGTATTTTAAAACATCCCCTAGTGTAAATACCTTTTGGGAGAAAGATGATAAAGGTGGTTATAAAGATAATAGACCACTACCCTCCTTAAAGGAGAGAATGAGGGAAGGCATCAAGGAACTTAAACATGAGGTTGCTTTGTGGTCTCAAGAAGTCAAAGAAACATTAGAGGGAGACCCAGTGTTAATTTTCCGACCTGGGGAAGTGGATGTACAATGGAGATTTGAAAACGAAGATTCGTTAAAAAAATGGATAGTAACTAATGACAGTGATAATAATGAAGGGTTTAGTTCAAGTAGTTTAGTTCTTGGAAACCATCAAAAAGCGCTATTTTCTGGTCATTTATCATTAAGGGTACCTAAAGATGGGCGAGTAAAACGATCCGGCTACTGTAATATGAGAACTCTACGTGCAAGGGTAATACCATATAAATAATCACTTGCTTTGTCCAATGCCAGAACAGTCTTCTGTTTTGTTTTAGAAATCGTTTAAACGGGAAGCTCAGCTGGACTGGACTAGTTATAATATGTTAGTTATGCGCATAAGGGGTGACGGTAGATCATATTTATTAAATATAAACACGAGGGGTTACTACGACATTACTTGGCTCGATATGTATCATTATGTGCTTTTTACTAGAGGAGGACCATATTGGCAAGTAGCAAGAGTAAGTTTTGTAATGATAGATATGTTATAAGAAGTATAGTTATTAAACTTAAATGTCTATAGCACCCGCAGTCTGTTAATTCTTTGAATTAGGAAACTTGTAATATTGCGTCTCCTATACTTTCAAGTCGTCAGTCTGAAGCAAAAGTATCTTGAGTCCAAAATAGCTATATCTCAACTCTTTTTATTTTATCTCTTTACATATAGTCCACGCAAATTAGATATTTTAGAAGAAATAATTTATAAAGTAATAATATTTGAGATGTGTGATAGGGTTAGAAATAGGTACCCGAAAAGTTCCCCCCAATTTAGGAACGTCTCTTTTTTTGCAAAGAACCACCCCTAACCGGGACTTAAAGCTGGTTTTTCACTTTTATCTTGTAAACCGTTTGTCGAAATAGAAAAAAGTATGGGAAATAAAGATGTGTCGTTAAATTCTGCTTAAAAAATGTCCTATTAACCTTGTAGCTTATCCTCACCTATTTTGCGCTAACAGCCTCCGAACAGAGGGATAGTTTGGAGCTCACAGGTGGAAATCGATTCTATTCGAAGTTTCACAGCCGGTTACTTTAACGAGAAAAATGCTCAGAAATAAATTTATAGAGCAGAATTCACTGTGTAAGATGCATGTATAGCGGGTTATGACGCAAGTGATTTTTATTTATTTTTTCTTTTTTCCACAAAGCTGTATTTTTTAATTTGAGTTCGTTTCCACACCAAGGTAGAGCTCTCGATGCATTTTTCTAAAATGGTTTCCCCTGTAGGTCTATTCTACTAAAATTCTGTCCAATTTTACTCATTAAGGGGTTCTTCATCGACGAACTCTTCTTCAAATTCGGAATTGAAACATTCTTGCCCATGGCAATTAGAGCACATCGTTGAGCAGCGCAATCCAACCTTAACGCAGCTGCATCATTTTCCGCAACCGTTTTTGCAGCTGCCGGATATTAGCTGTAGGGTGGAAATTGGTGCTCGTAACTCGGTGGTATAAATGGGTGCTAAGATGTTGCCTACTTTCTTCCAACCCCAATCCGTTGTTTTCTCCTCGCCAAGATTGAATTTGAATTTTGACGATGACCACTGTATCATTTTCATGAGATTCATTTAAGGTGGTTTGAACTATGAGTACTTCAGCGTGGTCTGCAGCAGTAGTTGTTTTAATTCCCTCGTTTTTAAATCTCTCCACCAATGGCGAAATAAACCGGTCCTTATTTGTGATATTCTTTATTATTTTATTTTGGGTTTCAGTCAATGGCATGTTCTCATTGAAAATAATTTCCGGTGAAATGTGTTTCAAAAGTCACTGATGCAGTGGCGTAACTAGACGTCATGGGGCCCCAGGGCAAAAAATTGTTGGGGGCCCCCTATTATATTATTTTCTTAATACTTAATCCTAATCCGAAAAAAAAATTTTTTCATCCCAACATTTTTTGATGAGGCGGGGAGAGAAATCCGAAAAAAAAATTTTTCATCCCAACATTTTTTTGATGAGCGGGGGAGTTGCGGAAAAAAACCAGGCGCCGACTGGGACCCTTAGTCTCCCGAGGCCCCAGGGCGCCGGTTGCGGCCCCCTTGGTCTCCCGGGGCACTGCCCCGGTTTGCCCTGCCATAGTTACGCCTCTGCGCTGGTGTCTTTCGGTGCTCTTCGTACTGCAGACATTGTCAGCATACCCATCAAACTCCGCAGTTACATTTTTGCCGTAATGATTACGAATAAAGTGAACGTAGGCTGTATAACCGTCGTCAAAGGTACTCTGCTTTGGCCATACTACTCGATGAATCAAATTGCCACCATCAACAATGAACTGAAAATATCATGCAGAGACGAATTCTTGGTTTTTCTCTTTAACCCTTTCTCATTGAAGAGAGGAAGGGGGATTGAAGCAAGCTCAAAGTTGAAAACATGACTGAAAAATTATAAATACCTGACTGTTTATTTACTTATATTTAATTTTCGGAGTATCAGGATGTGTGAGAGAAGTAAATAAAATGATACAGAAAATGCAATATAATTTTAAGTATGCTATATATACGTTTAATGTAATTATTCATGTCTGAACTTTTTATTGCCGTAATACTTCCGGGTATAGCCTGAGGCCGTCCTTATATCTGCGTCGATACTATACATATTTTACGTGAAAAAAAGGGGAAAATAAATAAAAATCACTTGCGTCAAAACCCGTTATACATGCATCTTATAGAGTGAATTCCACGCTATAAATTCATTCCTGAGCATTTTTCTCGTTAAAGTAACCGGTTTTAAGATATTCGCTGTAAAACTTCGAATAGGATCGATTTTTACCTGTGCACTTGAAACTACCTCTGTTCGGAGGCTGTTAGCACGAAATAGATGAGGGTAAGCTACAAAGTTAATGGGACATTTTTCATGCAGAATTTAAGTTTTTGTTTCCTATACTTTTTTCTGTCCCGACGAACGGTTTACAAGATAAAAGTGAAAAACCAGCTTTAAGTCCCCGTTAGGGGTGGTTTTTGGCAAATAATTGGGGGGAACTTTTCGGGTATCTATTTCTAACCCTATCTAGAGCACGCATTTCAAATATTATTACTTTATAAATTATTTCTTCTATTCACTGTTTTTTAATCTAATTTGCGTGTACTTTGTATATACATTTGTGGCAAGTCAAAAAAAAAGAGAATCACAGTTAGTAATCAAAAGTTATAAGAAATATAAAATATAACAAAAAAGAGACAGTCAATTAAAAGTTGACCTTACAGTGGTATCAAAGTATCAAGATTAAAATATGATAAGACATTGTTGATAAATTCAACAACCGAGTAAAAACAATAAAACAGAAAAAAAATATAGCTACTTTTTGAAATAGTTAAAATTGTATTGTTCGGTAGATGATTATTAAAACTAACATGTAAAGAATTGTTCTCTGACTTACAGCCAGTTTTTGGTACATTCCGCTATCAAACTATCGCTTCGATAAAGTTATATATCCGATAACTTGCAAAGCATTTTTGAAAACTTATGTGTCGATAAATTTCAATTGATAGTAATCCAGCTGTTAAGTTGGTTAAACTACTGTACACTAGTTGGACTTTCATTGAAGATAAACTTCATGTTATCATTTTTAACGTCATTTTTACTGTCTACTGACAGTTTTCCAATGTTAATGTTAGGTTAGCATTCGTGAATAATAATAATAGTAGACTTTAATATTCCTTTTGGCATTCATCCTCAATAATTCATATGTAACAGTTATTTTGATTTAAAAAAACCATCGAATCGCAAAGGTATATATTGCAGATAGAGAACGATTTCCAAGGGTAGTTGGTGAATTTCATCACTATAATAGTTCAACCAAATATCTTACAGTATTCTTGGTAAACCGCAAACGCTCCCTAAATTCGTTTTCAGTGATCAAATGGATCACTTCTAATGCGAAAATTTCGATGGTACTTCAAAAACTTTGTCGTCTGAAGAATCAGAAGTGCTTGAGTAATCCATTCTAAAATTTTTGCAGCTCTAATATTTTTTAATTTGCACTTGAATTGGAACTTATCTACTATCTCAAATTATAACTAACAAATGAGTTATATGTATTAAAGTACAGCACAAGTTGTTTGTAACGTGTAATAAGTTAACATAACATTTAAACATCAAAACACTATCTCCTTTTCATCAAAATACAATATGTATACTGCGCATGCGCCAGATAGTTATTAAACCATATTGACAAGATATCTGTTCGTTATCGAACGTTTCGAAAACGCAATTCTCTACTTATCTGTTTGTTAAGGCTATTGGATATGTCGTAGTCATTTGATGAAATCCGTCATTTCGTGAAAAGCCTAGGCAGTACATGAACTGCCGGCATATCATGTAAATTCTTGAGGTTACACAATCTGCCTAGGCATTTCGTGAAATGCCGTGGTTGTCTCGGCACATGATGTTTAAAGTCCTTCTACACGATCTGCCGCAAATTAGATGTTGACTGTTCATGAAGTGACCGATACCCGGCAGATTGTGTTGTGTTGTGTGTTTGAGATTAAATTCATTGCCATTTCAGTCGATTTATTTGCCCGGAAGCCATGTTGAGCTGTTTGTTTTGTTTTGTTTATTGTGGAAATTCAGAGTGAAAAAGACTTGTTCAGTGATCATTACAAAGAGAGAAAGATAGAGCTTTACTTAATTTTGAGGTTAGGTTCAGATTTATTTGGTACGTTTCGGGTTTTAGATTGCTAATGAAATTACGAATTACGGATATAATAACTTAATAATAATACTATTCTGATGGTATACGGTCATTTATTTGGCTTTGCTCCATAATACTATTTGTAATGATCATTAAACAAGTCTTTTTCATTCTTACTTTCCATAATATACAAAACAAATAGGCAGCAAGTAATAGAGCACAATCTGCCGGTCTAATTTGCGGCAGATCGTGTAGAATGACTTTAAACGTCAAGTGCCGAGACGACCACGGCATTTCATGAAATGCCTAGACAGATTGTGCAACCTCAAGAATTTGCATGATATGCCGGCATTTCATGTACTGAATAGGCTTTTCACGAAATGACGGATATCATCAAATGACTACGACATATACATATCTGACATTTCAGAAACTGGCTGTTAGTCAATCTGTACCAAGTTTGATGAGGTAATGCACATTTGTTAATTTTGTTTTAAACTTTTCCAGATACCGTTTTCTAAGTTCTTTTTGGCATCCAAGGGTCGAGTACAAGATAGACAGGCACCAATACCCTTAAATAAGGTCACTAGTTTTGGTATAACAGCTGGTGAACGGTATGCTGGCGACTTTTCTTTGGAAATTGATTACATTGGCCTCGAGTACGATCCAAACCATAAGGAAGAGTTTGCATATGAAATGTATAAAACCCCGAAATACATTGTAGCTACATAAAATAAAAATAGAATTTTAAGAACCATAAGGGACTTTTATTGTTTGCTGTTTGAGTCTTGGTATATTCCTAAATAAGGACTTAACAAAATATCTAAAAATTATGCATTATTTTTGAATTTATAAAACAAAAAGAGGCAAGTGCCCCTTTTTGTTATAAAAAATAATTATAAGAGTTTTTTTTTTCTACTGCACAGTGTAATGTGTAAAGTTAAACTTTACGTACTAGTGCGTAAAATGAAAAGTAAAGAATTTCATATTGAAGCACCATAATAATCATACTATTTTAAAAAGGTTAAAGACTGTATCTTAGTCAGGAAACGAGGATATTGATGAATTGAACTGGCAATAGTGTCAAGCAGCATATGTCATTGAAAGACGTTAATACGATAAGACTTTGTAAAAATTATTTTCCTTTACAACTCCCTCCAAATTTAAATGCCAGTAGGATCTGCTACACGCACTTGATCATGTATACATTTATTACTATCCTCCTTTCCTGGCTATGGTATAGTTATTTAATTTATTATCACTGGCAGGCGCGTGCTGGCCCCTAAGGTATTTTCCCGGTGCCCAAAATCGTCAAAGCATGCGTCTGATCACTGGGTATATTAATATAAAATATACCTATTTTACTTGTACTTGTACTTTAACAAATATTTATAACATTGAAGTTTTCATTTATGTTTTCAAGATTTGATTAATTTCGCTCATGTAGAATTAAGTTGGCCACGGCTATACTGGGATTTTTAAACAATTACTTTTATTATTGCACTTTAATTTCCATTCGTGAAAAGTATCACTTTACGCACTTGTTGCATATAAATAACTATTTTAAAAATATATATTCAGAATTTAAACCATACCACTTATTTTCAATGTTTTATATTATTTTTACCTACATGCTAGATGTGTTTTGATAGAGAGAGAGAGAGCGAAAGAGATGGGGTGGAGTTACATATTCAGAAATATTTGCATACCTGCATATTTTTTAAACTGAATTAGGGGGATATACTGAATAAATGAATGAGTTTTATAGAAGCAATAATGGAGCTCATTGAAAATAAAATATATTCACTCAAGTCAGATCGAAAAAACCGCTGCCCAAGGAATCACTACTTCCACATCCAGATTTTCTATCCAAGTCACTCACAACGAAAAAAATTTGTATATGGAAATAATTGTTTATGGAATTTTTATAATATAATATTTGAAATCCTCTATCCCAAAAACCCATAAAACGATACCCCACATCGGTAGCGGGGTGGGGGTGCATGGTGATAGGGGGTGGTAGTGAGGGTAGATGAAGTAAAAAAATATTTTGAGGTTTCTGGTTCTTGTACAGACACTAAATCACATTTTTTTTTCATCCCCTTTAATAATGAAAGAAACGATGAGGTAATGGGGTGGCTAATGCCAAAAATTTTTTTGAGACCTTAGCTTCTCTTGTATATAGCAGATGCCAATTTTATGGACTCTTACCTGCTTGATTTACCTATTAACCCCAAATTTATCCTAATTTATCCCCCAACCGAAAATATAATCTTGTTCTAGATCTCGTTAAAGTACATTGTGTACCAAATTTCAAGTCAATATCTCAAACGGTTCCAGAGTAAACGTGCGCACAAAAAAGTTACAGACAGACCGACAGACAGAATTTTTTTTTTCGCTCAAACTTAAAATCTCGACGTTTCATGACATTCTAAGCCTAGGTATCTGAACAATAAAAATTTAAAAAAATTTTTTTACTATACTTCCACTGGATGTGGAAGTAAAATTGAAGTAAGGGGACTAAAAGGAACGATTTCAGGTATGTTTCAACTGAAACATCACGATAAATTTTGCTCATCTAAAAATCACAAGGAAGTCATAAAACAATTTTTTATAAGTAAATTTAAATAACTTTTTGTGTGTATGAACTTGATTTCCGCGGTAACCGACGTATAGTAAAGTATATTTAATTTATAAGCGTAGAAAATGTTATTACTTACTCCTTTTATCCTGTTTTGAATATTATTTAGACATCATAACACAAGAACAATAATAATATACACATAATTCAAAATTTTAAAGTCCGTGGTCGGCAACTGTTAAAAATCGAGATGGCGCTGATGACGCTGTGGTAGGACTTTTCGATTGCTACACCAAACTGTAGTTGGTAGCGGTCGTTTCATTATGTGTAGTTGAGGAAATACATATTGTAGAACCAAAGAACGATGAGTGTAGCGGTAGCCTTTGTCAATCACTTTTATCGATTCTGGCTGTTTTATCGGTCAGCTTTTCGACGACGAATTTTATACAATATCTTTTGCCGGTAGTACTATGTAGAGTATCTTTGCTAGTTTTAATGAAGCAGGGGCGAGCGTAGAGGAGACTTCAATGTGAATATCAGTCGATATTCCGTTGAAGCAACGTCGAGCGCGGTTAGTACTTGGATGGGGTCCCATCTTGGGAAATACAGCGTTCTCGTCCCACCTTCTAGCGGCTTGTATATCAGTGTATACGCGGAAGTTACGTAATTTCAGACGGGGATTACGTAGTGGATATACCATCCTTCGGAGGGGATGTAAAGCAGGCGGTCCCTTGTCTATTAAATGTTAGGCAAGTAAAAGATCCCTACTCTTCTTAAGGGAAGAGGTTCGGCAAAATTTCCAGGTTGGGGGTAGCTCGTCTCCTGGCGTCGGTGATAGGCCCTGGTAGCGGAAATAGGCCGACGTTAAATAGTTAAAAAAAAAAATGCAGCAAAAATGACTAAGTTACCTCGAATCACTCTAAAATTTTGCAGGGACTTTCCCACATAGAAGATTAGTACACCATTTTATTTTCCGCATGTCGTGGTAAATCACCCTGTATAGTGGCAAAAAATTTTTTTTGCAAAATAACTGTCGTAGACAATTTTAGTTGTTTGATTTCTAGGACGAAACTTCTATTAAGTACATGTACGCAATCTACTTATTTGATTATAAAACCTATAAATATATTTTTAAATATTTAAGTTCTGAGTTTCAAGCAATTAGCTTTTAAATTACCCTAATCTGTAAACACAGCACTAAATATTGCGATTTAAATGTGTATTAAATAATATAATCTAAGGTATGTACTCAAATGGAAAATTTTGTTATGTTTGGTGCTTTATATTGTTATAATATATAGTAACTAGTGAACAATTTTACGGACGTTTTTAAAATGGTAAGTATTTTTTTTGATCATACACACGATGATTATTTTATTGTATGCGGGTCCCTTATTAGTTTTAGATCCACCCCTCTTGCGTTCTGTAGTTAAAACACAAATGTATTCTTTCAACCAGTGAATTGGAGCTAAACTTAAGAAATCTAAAACTTAGTTGGGCCACGTATGACAGGCCTGTAGCTAGAAAGTGCTTTCAGGGCGGGCAAACAATTTTTCAGGACGGGCCCGTAAAAAAGTCCGAAAAATTTTTTGATGAGCGGGGGGGAAAATCCAAAAAAAAAATTTTTTGATAAACGGGGGGAGAAATCCAAAAAAATTTTAATCCAAAAAAAACTTTTTAATCCGAAAAAAATTAGAAAATGTTTACCCAATCTCTTTCAAAATATTAAAAAGACAGTTAAAATTGACCCCATTACGATCACCGTAGGTCGGGCGAAACTTATTATTCCAGGACGGGCACTGAAATTTGAAAAAAAAAATTTGCCAAAATCTCTGGCGGGCCTCCCGAAAGCTCCCGGGCCCGGGTTCCGCGGAATCCCTGTTGTGCACGTGTCTTGTGCTCGTACATTTTTCGTGGAGTAAAAATGTCAAATCAGTACCCATTTTAAGTCGCGATATCGCAAAAGACAAAAACCAAGAATATACCTTGGGCATATATTTTTATTTCAACAATTGAGTCTATCGGGTGGCACCAGACGTATTGCTATCTCTTTATCACTTGTGTAAAAGCCGCTTTACATTAATGCAATATTGCAGGTGCCATGCAAATTTTTATTGCGCGCATGCGTACATCGACCTATTACATCGAAATAGCTCGATGTACGCATGCGCGCAATAAAAATTTGCATGGCACGTGCAATATTGCATTAATGTAAAGTGGCTTTTATAAGAAAAAGAAAGCATATTGTGGTGGAACTCAACTGTCGAAATAAAGTTGAAGTTAAAATAATAAATAAAGAATACCTATACACATCTTAAGAGCGACGAAAAAGCCGTCATAACTGGGCCAAACGTGAAATTAATGCACGTTTAGCCCAGTTATAATGACGGCTTTTCCACCGCTCTTTTATTGGTCGAAAATTAGAGGACAACCTATTCTTTAACAAATCTTGATTATAATCCATTCAGGTCATTTGTCATTTTAGCATTTTAAGGAAAGTGAAGTACCTAAAGTGAAATGTGAAATATCACTAGTCAGCATCAAAACAAGTTTATTTTTAACTTCGGCAATTCACCATTTGAACATTTATACTGGAATTTGTAGATGGTATCTAACTCTTATCTTCTTTTGGAAGTTACTTATTTCAGGAATGATCAGTTTTTGGCCTCAAATTAGTTTCCGACCGCCTTTTAGGTTATAATATTTTTGTCTTGAACACAAACTCTGTGCTAGTCTTTGGTTTGAATATGAATATTTAAAAATGCTATCACGGTGTATACAAATAAATAATATCTCAAGATGTATCTTTGGTCAAAGTTTACGAACATGTACATCAATCAGTATAAATTTTAATTTAGTACGTCCATTTTTCTTTCCCATATACAGAATAAGGCAGTTAAGGGTATGTAACCATAAAGTTTATTGTACAACTTCGAATAAAGAAGATAGGAATTTTAGAAGTCATAAAGAAATCGTAACTAAAGAATTTAAAGCATACATTGAACATAATAAGGAAAAATTAAGGGACACCGAGCAAAGATTGAAAGAGAAAAGACATGCCATTCTCCAAGATATTAAGGAAACTAAAAATAAAGTCAAGGAAAAAGTGGAAGGAATCATAGAGGTAGGTATGTTAAAAGTTACCGCCTGAAGGTGTAATTTTTGGTGTGGCTGAAGCTATGATTTTTATGAATAAACTAGAGATCTTACTTCGAAAATTACTTTGTCTCTTGATCCGTCCAGAGATTCAGTATAACTTATTCCCCAGTCGTGTCCTTAGTTTAAGGAATCATAAAATTTGTGTTTAATAAAAGGGAGGATGATTGACATTTTGGAATGCCAGTTATCCGCCTAGCAGTTGTTTATCGAATGATATTAAATTTGTTTTTCACTAAATTCCTGCTTTATTTTAGAGAGAAAATGTTTATACCATTCCGAATTTTCTCTGTGTTGCCAGAATAGTATTGTCTCCATATCTTGGTATGTTAATAGTGCAATCAGAATTTGATTTTGCGCTAGCTGTTTTGGGTGTTGCTGCAGTTACAGACATGGTATGTACTTACCTAATTATTTTAATGAAAGTAAAAAATTATTTATTCCGATACACAGTAATATTTTTTTACAGTTAGATGGTTGGATAGCCAGAACTTGGGAGAGCCAGTCGTCTAATTTGGGAAGTTTTTTAGATCCGATGGCAGATAAAGTATTAATCGCCACTTTATTCTTAACTTTAACGTATGCAGACTTGATCCCTATACCCTTAACGAGTGTGATTATAGCAAGGGATGTAATATTAGTGGCAGCAGGCTTCGTTATAAGATATAGGTCTCTACCACCTCCTGTAAGTTGCTTTTTAAAGGTTGTTGAATAGTAAATAAATGATTATTAATATACTCTATAATCCAGTAAGTAACAATTTTAGATTTGAAATACTCTAAGGCTCGGTACTTTCATCTATAGATAGTGATATTTATTCTGTAGAATAAACTTTATCCTGCAGATAAGCAAAAATCGATATTTTCACCTACAAATGGTGATATCCAGCAGATAAATATGCTTTATTCCTGGGATAAACTATTCGGCACCTTGACTTTTGAATAACGCTTTTCTCTACTGGATAAAAATAGCCACGCCCTCGCGGTTTCACTGTGATTGACAGTAATAATGGGAATAATTGATAATCGAAATATCATTCTAAAGATTTCATTCGGATGACTTGGACAACTTGGTTCTTGTCTCTTTCACAGTGCTTTCACATCTCGATTATATTCATTAGAATGATCCCATCACTTTACTAACGTAATATTTTGTCGAACTCCTCTATAAATTTTCTTAACTATATAAGGAATAAAAAACCAGACTGCAACCAACAGCTATTCTCTGGATGAATGCCCTGCCGAGCGTTGGCTTACGAATTACAATTCTGGCCATGTTAAGTGCAATAACCAAGTATTGCCACAAAATTCTAAACAAAATTCCTTATATTTCTTATATATTTAAGGAAATGTACAGGGGAGTTTGACAAAATATTATGTTGGTAAATATTCTGCCCTCTAAAAACATACCTACTATGCCCATATCAGGGCTACTGCTACTTCGATTGCAAAGGACATCGGCTGCCTTTTATTGCAGATCGTGGTTTTATAAATGTCACTCTTGGTACACTACTAATATGATTAAAATTTTAAAAAAAGCATGCGAGAAGGCTTGAAAGAATTAAGACATTTATTTAACATTCTAATTTTAAAAAGTACCACCAGTTTTCAAACTATGTACCTACTTCTGTGCAGTGCTTGCACGAGTAGATATAAATAAAAATCTCTAGTGATTGCTAATGCAACACCACTGAGACTTCATTTTTATTGACCAGAGTTTAATAATTTTGGTCAAGGAAAACTTGATATGAATTTAAAAGAGGGAAATTTGTGTAAACTCTTCTCTATAACCAAATTTTGTATATATTTTAGAACCTTGACAATGAAAATTGAAACTAAATAATGATTAAGACATAATTTATAATGATAAAAATTTCTATTTTGAATTAAATGTGTTTCAGCGTACATTAAGCAGATATTTCGATGTGACACATGCCACTGCTCAACTTGCCCCCACATTTATAAGTAAAGTTAATACCGGGGTACAGTTACTACTAGTTGGTTCTACATTGGCAGCACCTGTGTTTCACTATGTAGGACATCCAGCCTTAGAGTACTTGTGGTACGTACACAAATTTTAAATATTTACCTACATACAGCCACATAAAAAGAGTAGACGGGAATGCAAGTTGGGGACCTAAATAGTGAAGTGGCACATGCTTTAGGATGCGTAAGGCGCTGCACGCGGTCATCGGTTCTCTTGTGAACCCCGATTACTGTCTATTCTTTTTTTATGGACCATAGTTAATTTTTTAATTTATTTTAGGTACATAACAGGGACAACTACAATAGCTGCAGGTCTGAGTTACATACTGTCCAAAAATACTTATAAGATATTAACAAAATCAAGCCCAAAAAAGTAATTTTTTTAACTAGAAATTGTGAATTTTTTACTATTACAAAAATGAATATATATATTGTATATAGTTGGTTAGAATTAGTTTTTGTAACGTGTGTGGTCTGATAACGTCTGAGACGAGAGATGTCAAATAAAACATTTGTTTTAGGTTTGTTTTACAGCTGTAGAAACTCCTCAACCCTCTGTGTTTATTTAAAAAATACTACTAAAATTTCAAGTTGGAATTTATTGAACAAGACGTCCTTTATTTTATATTCAGTGAATATATTAAAAGTGTAAATATAATAAAAATTATTTAAAAAAAAAAAAACAGGCAAGTCACAATTGGCTTCTACTCCGAATAAAGCATACTATTTTTTCTTCAAACGTTGGTTAGCTATAAAAAAAATTAAGTTAAAAACTCATATTTTACCACCAAAAACGCGTTGTTAATATCGCATGGCCAGCGTATTAAATAAAATACGCGTTGCTATGCCGCTCACAGCATCAGAAAAAGTACTTTTACCTCCTGTGTTAATGGCAAAAAGTCAAACTTTAATGTCATGAAATGAATTAAGAAATCTGACAGTTTTTCGACTGTATCTGATAATTTTCTTGCTCTATGATATACTTCTAATTATATATATGAAAGACCAACTGAGTGGTCTTAGTGTATTTCACAGAATTGGAAGCAAAATGGTGTAAAACCAATTTTTAAAATTAAATTTTTCCATGCCCGATAATCTTCTTGCACTAAGTAGTATTTGATGTTGATGTTACTAAATGAAAAAGAAAAAAGAAAAGCTGTACCGGCCAATCCATTTGTTTGAGAAATTTTCATTAAGGCACCTACATTCACCAGCCGAATAATGTATGGAAGCACTATTTGTTTAAAGAGTAACTTTTCTTATTTCTTCGTCATTTAGTATCTGATGTTCCTTTTTCAAAACAGTCAAATAGAGCTCATCGAGCCCATGTGTCAAGAAAAAAATTTTTGTGAATTGGGCAATGGGTTCAAAAATAACGGGATGTTGGGTGGTGTGTTAAATAGCGCACTCTATATATGCCATTTTTTTTTTTTTTGTAAAGCTTTATTATAAAGGCTGGTTGTAAAGCGCCTAATGCTAGTAAAGCACCATTTGATGATTTACATTTTGTAAAAAACTCATTAATGATAAAAACATTGACAAAGAAATATTTCAAGCCTCAAGTAATAAAATAGTGAACCATTTGTGGTACGTAAATTCAATGACGTTGGTTCATCTTTCTTTGATGACGATATTTCAGTTGTCCCCAAGAGACCTGTGATTGAAGCTTTGAATAAAAAAAACACCAAATGAAGAAGGTATTAAACGACTTATGACATGACAATATCAACGTTAAAAACAAGAAACACTAGGACTTTGTATGCAAGAACAGTAAACAATTTTCTGAAAAATTAATTTTGCCTACTGAATTCTTAGACAATGATCCAGTAACTTGGAGTGAAAATAAGTCTTATAAACACTGTTTTAATATCGTAAATAAACTCGATGCAGCTGAAAGAGGTAACAGGTTTATTGGTGACTTCAATGAAATTTTATCATAGATGAAGACCAAAAACAATTTTTACTCCAAGTTGTAAAGGATTATCACTCCGATTATAAATTACCTTTCCCAAATGTCAAATAAGATACACTGTGTAAAAAATATTTTTGTTACTACACTTGTAGATTTAGGATAGTATTTAGTACTATTTATGATAAAAAGTATACATTTTTAGAAATAAAAAGTATGACATAAAACTCATATAATAAATTATTTATTACAAACTTGGAGAAATATATTTATTTGCTGTTAAACAATTCTTAATTTAAATTATTATTTTTATGTGTGCACATATACAGGGTGTCCCGAAACTCCCGCCTTTCCCTTTAGGTGCTAATTCTCCATGCAAAAATAGTAAGAAAAGTTCCTATAAACATGTGTCCGGAAATGCTTCCTAAGGGAGCTACGGCCCTCTAAGGATGGCACAAAAATAGGTGTACTAATTATCTCGGAAATGATTTGGGACAACTTTATGAAACTTGGTTAACTTTTTTCGATTAATAAAAGTTATTGTTTTACGCCTACTTTAAAAAATAAATAATGCGCATTTAGCAAACGAATACGCAATATTTCGTTTAGACCGCTTTTACTCGAAAACGGCTTGCCGAGATAATTAGTAAAAACACCTATTTTTGCGCCATCCTTAGAGGGCCGTAGCTCCCTTAGGAAGCATTTCCGGACACATGTTTATAGGAACTTTTCTTACTATTTTTGCATGGAGAATTAGCACCTAAAGGGGAAGGCGGGAGTTTCGGGACACCCTGTACATATAACGTAAGGACTTGAAAAATATAAGGAGAATTTTCAGCACCACAAAGATAGCGGCACTCTTGTCGCTCTCTTTGTAATTCATTTTATGACAGCAAATAGTATACGATAAACAGTAGTAATAGTGTAAGAAACCAAATATGCATCTTATATTTGGCAGAAGACTTTAAACATATGGAAAGCACTTAATATAAAAAAAGTTGCAATTATGATTATTTTATTACACGGCGACCAATGGGATGTGCACCTTTTTCATACGCATTATGGAGTAACACTATAGATTACAGAAACTTGCCAGTACATTTTCAGCTGTTGATAGAAGTAAATATGTAGTGAATTATTATGGCATCGAGTGGATTTCCATTAAGAGATACAGTTCTTTAGTGTATTGAAGATTTTTCGGAACTGCAGTTTAACGGTGTAGAACTTTTCTATACAAGCTGTGAAAGAACACTTTCGTAGACACGCAAGTTGAACGTTTTGCAATGGTAGACTGTAACTTACCATGGACAAAACTAGACAATCCGCTTTTTAGACAGTTCCTGCAAAAGTGTGTTAATGGGGAATACCGGTCAAGTTCCAACAGAATCTACAGTGAGAAAGATATTTGACTCCGACTTGTGACACTGTGAAAGAAAAAAATATTTACAGAGCTACATGAAAAACAAATCTGGCTTTGCGTTGATGAAACAACAAATTCCAGTGGTAAGAAGATAGCAAATGTGATAGATGGTGGAATGAAGAAGACACATTCAGTGCGCGGACACTTAATTGCATCTAAAGTACTGGACGTTACTAATTCAGCAACTGTAGCGGTAGCTGAATTACTACAATCATTTGAAAACATTATGGGTGAACAGCATGAGCAAAATTTACATAAATTTTTATTGTTTATTACAGACGCAGTTAATTATATGAAGGCAGCTGGAAAAATTTTGAAAGAAACGTACCACATGGTTCATGTTATGTGCTTAGTTCACGGATTATGTGTAGTTGCTGAAACTATTAGAAAGTGTTACCCTAACATTGATAAACCGATATCCAGTGCAAGAAAAGTGTTTCTACAAGCACCAAGTCAGATTAAGATATTTTACGGAATGTTGCCAAAGACACAACCACCTCTAGAGCCTGTTGTAAAGCAGTGGGGGACATGGTTAGAGGCGGTATCGTATTATTATTGTAATTTTGACGCCTTAAATCAGTAGTGCAACACTTAGATCCAAATGAATCAGTTGTCATTTTACATGCCCAAGAAATAGTGATCCATTTATTTAACAAAATTTAGCATGCGTAAATATTTTTCATGGATCCCTCTGACCATACGCGACCTTTAACGGAAGCCGGAAACAGAGCAGTATACTGTGATTGATGCAATGAACATTATATTTGATCTACGTCAGTGTATTTTTAGAGTATCAGGGGGTGTTTCTGATACAGAAAAACTGTGGATAAAATATAAAAACTTTATTGGATAAAAAAATATATTTTAAATCTAAACATTTTATACAAATAAAAAACAAATACAATACTAAAAAAAAACTATTTTTCATAATCTTAGGTCCTGATTAGATATATGTGGATATAAAACAATATAATATATATAAATGGAAACGTATGAACAAATTTTATTTATGTTAAAATAACATGGGAAGTCATCGATTATTTTTACTTTCTCATATTATTACGGTGAATTAAAATTGAAGTAAAATATGACAAGCTTACATGACATATTTAAATGTTTATTACGCACAGATACAAGATGTAATAAACTTTAACAGGTGTCTTAATCCTGCGACTTTTTCCAAAAGTAAACGTTTAAATTGTGATCTTATCGTGACAATATCCACATACTTTAATATATCTCAACATAAATAAAATTTAACACCACAGTAATCTTAATATACGAACTAAATATAAACAGAAAAAACAACAAAAAATCATACAATATGATGTTTAATAAACAAGTTTAAAACTAGTTTTGAGGTAACTGTGGTTTGGTGTAATTCCAAAAAATGGTTGGTAAGATTGATTCCATGACCTAACCTAATATTATCTTTAACATAGAGTGTGTCCACAGATTGTGTTCGGAAGAGGGAAAACTTTTATTTCTAGGTTCACAAAGAAGTCATTTTTTGTAAAAACGCCTGATTTTTATAGAAAGTCCGAAAATGATACTGTATTCCAAAATTTATATGCAGGATGCTAAATATTTGCAAAAATGTGAAAGACTACAGAGTGAAGTACCTTTATTCTTGAAAATATTGAAAAATGGTATAAAAAAATATTATCGATTAAAAGTTATAGTCAATAGTTGTGAAATCTTGATCTGTTAATGCCAAATTGTTTTTCTGTTTTTTCTTTTAATCATCCACATTTTTGCAAATAGTTTTTACCGTCTTACTAAAATTCATCCAGTATACATCAATGATATTTATTATTACGTCAATGTCATATCAATGCTAACAAAGTTCCACCATATAAAGCAAAATTTATACATTTAGAAAATGATGATGCAAAGTGATTAAATTTTGGTCATTCAGCACATTCAACACTAATTGTGTGACGATGGTTGGATTAGTATTTTCCTGGACATTGGATAGAACAAAACGGTCCAATTCCCTGGGCTCCTAGGAGCCCCGAACTGATTATTATAAATTTTTACTTATGAGGATATCTTAAACAAAAGGTGTATGCAACAGTATTTGACAAAAATTTATACAGTTTAAAAGAAAGAATTTGGGAAACCATTAGTGCCATCCCCATACAGGAGACAAGAACCACATATAGAGTGTTTACAGAGAAAGTTGAGAGGCGTGAGGCAGGTGGCGATGACACATTTGGATAATTTTTTTTTGCGTGTTAATTATATTGTTTTTCATAATAAAATATCTGTTTCTGAAAGATTATGTTTTAATTTTTTTAAATATTTCAAGATAGAAGAAACTAAGCATTGTAAAACAAATTTATGACACCATATGCAAAACGTGGCATGACATTTTTACCAATAACGAGATATGTGTGCCATCTGTGTTGTATTGCATTATCTATCCACTAGAAATGTTTTCCAGGTGCAAAATGAGTCAAATAACCCCAAAATTTCATTGTAAATTTCCGTCAGGTGTGATATATGAAAATTATTTATGCAAGTTGCAAAACATCAAATTTACTTTTTCACCAATCACATAGCAAGTTTGTAGTTATGTGCTTGTGATACACTGAACATAAGTTGCCTCCCTTATATTATTATCCAAGCACAAGATGACGACTCTGATGACGTCTTAAAAAACAAATTTTTATGGTGTAGTATTCCGTTAGATGCAAAAACAGTTATCTTTTAATATTAGATGCAAACGTGACATTGAGGATTTCATTATTTAATTTCCACAAAAACTGGTCGAAGATAAAAACGCTTGTTTCCTTTTATATAATTTTAATAAACATATCGATTCTAGAATCAATTGCGAATAGGGTTAAATAAATAATTTGGCAGTGTAGAAAAAAAATAAAATTACCAACGGTTTTATTTTATTCCCAAAAAAAAACACATTTTGTAAATGTTGCATTTTGCATTTTAGGGGGCTCATATAATACTGGCATATCAGTTAATACTTTTGATGTATTCTAGGTGACATAGTAAGATGGTTAATTATTTGCAAAAATGTGAATGATTGAAAAAGAACAAAAAATAATTTTGCAGTAGTAGATCAACATTTCATAACTGATTAAAGTTTTGATTCGTAACATTTTTTTTTAACTTTCCATAAAAAGCAAGTGTTTTTTTTTCCCTCGTAAACTTAGAAATAAAAAAGTTTTCCTTATTTTCCTTCTTCTGGATACACTATATGTAAAAAAAAACTGACAAAAATTAAAAAGAGAAGTTCACTGAAGAACGGTGTGTTTCACTTGAAATGGTAACTCCCCAATAACTTTTTTACTTTTTTTTCCGGTTTGAATCAAATTTTACTTAAGTATGGAACAAATTAGGATCTACTTATGACCAGAAAAACATTCGCCTCCTACAAACGCAAAGCCACCTTTGGTACCAAAATATGCGGAGAAAATCAAAAAATCATATAAGGCATATTTTTATTGAAAAATTTTATTAATGAAACTTGTTCAGAATTGTCCAAAAACCTTGGGTCCAAAATTTAATCAAAATAAAAAAATATATAAATTTTGATTAAAACAAAGTCCAAGTCCGAAAATATAATTTTAATGGGTTTTTTTTTTGTTTAGAAAACTTTACTATGACAATATTGTTTGAAATTAAATCTAAGCTGCCAAGCAATTTACAGTTTTTTTAAATAATTTTTTAAAATTTTAATTTTTCAATTTTTTAATTTTTATTAAATTTTGGGTATACGGTTTCTGAACAAGTTTTATTAACAAAATTTTTCAATAAAAAAATGCCTAATATGATTTTTTGATTTTCTCCGCATATTTTGGTACCTCAGGTGGCTTTGCATTTTTGGGAGGCGAATGTTTTTCTGGTCATAAGTAGATCCTAATTTGTTCTATACTAAAGTAAAATTTGATTCAAATCGTAAAAAAAATAAAAAAGTTATTGTGATGTTACCATTTCAAGTGAAACACGTAGTATAATGTATAAGAGATAACCATGACTACCAACTGCAACATTTCTAGGAAATTTCGCTAAAAATGCGAGATTTTTGGGGGAAAACCAGAACATCTTCATATCCATTAGCGTGAATAAGAAATGTATGCATTTTACACGTGGCTCAGGGCAGATTTACAACTGGTGCAGGGGAGGGGGACACTAATTCTATTGTGCAATTATCTATTTTTACTAATTGTAACTTTCTATTGCTTTGTACTAATTTCCGTTCTGGAGGGAGAAGGAGATGTGCTCTCCCTACTAAATTCGCCCCTGATGTGGCCAGCACCTACTACAGGTGCAAATTTGATTTTTGAAAGAAATATTTTGTAAAAAAAAAGTGTAAATGTTTGTTGTTTTTCGGTTTCTTGTTTAAAAACTTATGGATGGAATCGATCCTACTTATTAAAGCTTAACGTAATTATTTCATAACCTTTAGCAAATAAACATTTAAAACTTAATTCTTATCAGATCTAAGATTAACGTTATCAAATTTACAAATGAATGAAAGTACTTAACAACACGCTATGTTCAGGCTTTATCTGAATCGGATTCGCTATCACTGCATATCCTTCGTTTCTTAGTGCTAAACCTGGGTCCTTTTGCTTTCTTTTTGTCCTTGCCACCCTGACCCGATGTACTCTCACCGCCAAAATCGTATCTCGCCTTAAGCCTTTCTCTAATCAACAGACCTTTGATAAGTTTTTTCCAGTTGCCATAAACTCTTTTTTCGATTTTTTCATTCTCCTTTCTTTCTATTTCTTCTTGTTCCTGTAACATATATATTTATTAATAAAATTGAATAGAGAACTTTTTCACATAAAACAATATAAAATTTAAGAAATTTACCACTAATAGAACATGGTATCATGAAATTATATACTTACCAATTCCCAGGCGGCTACCAGTTGATCGGCATATTCTTCGCACACCACAAATCCATCGTACATAGGATGACTCCATCCACAATGAAAATCAAATCCTACTATGGCAGATGCACAATCTATATCCATTCTTCTACATATTTTATTAAGGCCAGGCACTAAAAAAATTAAGTATTTTGTAAGAATGTCTTTTTATTACTATGACTATTGATGTTTATTTTATCTATTTATAAAATTTGTAATCTTTTCTCCTAAATCATTTTATTTTCAACTGGAATAACGGATCACAAAACATCTGGCAAGACGTGAATAAGAAAAGTGTTAAATATATTCCACGAGTGATATGAAGATTAATAAATCTGAGGAAACTTGTTAGAATTTCATCCTTACATTTCAAATGTACCGTCCCTTTGGGCAACATGCATGGTTTGAATAATTCAACATTCCCAAATGCATTTCTTGGAACAACTCCATTTTCAGCGGTTGGGGGTTCATAATCCATCGTTTGCCATTCTCCGAAAATCTCCAACATCTGATCTGTTATTATTTGATTCGACAGCTAAAAAGTTTAATGCAACATATTAAAATAACAAAATATAAAACATTATTTCAGTTCTTTGGAAAGTTTAACAAATATTCTTTCCACCATACTTATTGTGAAATATTGAAAAAAACAATTAAGAAACTGAGGTTCTAAATTATGTCATTTTAAATTTGCACCAAAAACGTATTGATGTACTTGAATTGGAAAGGAAATAAATACGTAATTATGAGTATAAAAGTTGTAAGTTAATTTTTTTTAAATGGTTTGTTATAAATATCACCTATTTAATAAGATAATAGTTAAATGTGTAGTTTTACAGGGTCCTAATACATTTATCTTATGTCTACCAGTAAACTCAAATTAGTTCAGCTGACTGGTAGGTCTTGGAAAGAAATAGTTAAATGTGAAGTTTCTCATGGTCCTAACACATTTATCTCATGTCCACCAGCGAACTCAAAACAGTATTCAGCTGACATAGGTATTGGAATAAAAATAGTTAAATGTGGAGTTTTCCATGACCCTGGCAGCTTTATTTATCTCATACCCATTAGCGAACTGAAATTAGTAGATCAGTTGACCTGTAAGTAGGTCTTAGATAAAAATTGTTAAATGCTCAATTTCTCAGGGTCTCAATAAATTTATCTCATGCCTACCAGTTAACTCAAAGCAGTCCAATGAACTGGTAGGTTTCAGATAAAAATAGTTGCATGTAGTGTTTCCCACGGTCCTGATATGTTTACTTATCACATGCCGCTAGTAGATCCTAATTAGTTCAACTGATAAAAATAATTAAACGCTTACCACCCAACTCAAATTAAAATTTCAGTTGACTGGTAGGTCTCGGATAAAAATAGTTAAATGTGGAGTTTCCCTCAGTTCTGACATGCTAATTTTAATTTCATGCCCAGTGAACCGTAATTAGTTCAATTGACTGGTAGATCTCGGATAAAAATGGTTAAATGTAGAGTTTCCCACAGCCCTGGCATGATTTTTTTATCTCACGCTTACCAGCGAACTCAAATTATTAGTTCAGTTGACTGGTAGGTCTTGGATAAAAAAATTAAATGTGAAGTTTCTCACTGTCCTAACACATTTATCTCATTCTACCAGTGGATTCAAATTAGTAGTTCATTTGATCAGTAGGTCTTGGATAAAAATAAGTTAAATTGGTATGTACATACCAATTTTTAGCTTGATACGTCAAATAGTTTTCAAACTACATCCAAAAAAAGCATTTTTAAAAATTTACATCCAGTATTTTGTTAACTAGAAACATTTTACTTAAATGGTTGAAATGTTATTTTTTTATATGAATCACATTCTATATTCTTGTATAATATATAAAGGGGCAGCATGTTAAATGTCTGGTCTACCAACAGTTACATTTCTCACGCTCACTTCAATCAATGCATTACAAGCAAACGGTGGTTTTCTAGTGGATTTTTATGTGCAACTGAATATTATGCCTTCACTTTTTAATCCATGATTAACCTTGTCAAACTTTTGTACTTATATATTTTAGTTTTGTTCCGTTCTACTAAATCACAAGATTTATCCTAGCTGAAAGCAGTAAAAAACATAAAAGTTGATAGCAGGATGAACCTACCTTATCATACTTTGGCCTGGCTTTTACAATTTTGTACGGTTTTTCACCTGGTTTGACAACTCTAGCTTCTTTTAACCAAATATCTCTCGAACGGCAGACATAAACACAATTCCTTGGATACACTGGCTCACCCCGTACATATCCTATTGGTTGGATGTTGGGTGGGTATATATCTTCAAATTTAAGCAAATGTCTTCTCAGAACATAAAGTGGGTGATTCTTGTACCTGCAAAAATATTACAGATTAAATAAGATTCACATTTTTTTTTTAAATGAATATAGAGGAAAAATATCTTACTCTGCAATAGCTTTGGGCAAGGGTTGATCGAGCTGCTGCCGATTTAAATCTTCATCTTCCTCTTTATCTCTCGCTGTCTGTTTTCCTAAAAATGGTTTAATACTTTCCAACCACCATTTTGCATCTATTCTCAGTTTACGGGTAACAGTGTTAAAATTTGTACAATACCTCCGAGTGACATCTTTTATGCCGTTATCATTATTCCATGCCACGATGTAGGAAACAGGATGTGTGGCCCTGGTCTGCATACAAATAAATAATAATATTAATATTATTTTTTGTCACAAAATATTTGTTACTAAATATTTTTGTGTGAAGTGGCAGAGTTGGGTAAACTCCCTGAGTTTTGAGGAAGTTTTCTTGGAAACTTTCCATTGGGAATATTGATGCTGAAATCTGATTTGTGACGAGGCAAGCTTCATTTTGATACCAAATCTGGGCCGGCGGAAGAGGTGGGTACGGTGGGTAGTACTACCCACCTGAAAAATCTTTAGGTGGAGAATTACCCACCTGAAAACTAATTATTATTCTACACTATTAACATGTTTTTTTTTTTAAGAATTCCTCTGCACTACCCACCTGGGGATTGATCATGTTTCGCCGGCCCTGTACCAAATGAGTCCATATAAATAAATAAATAAAATTCTTTATTGCCAATAACATAGAATACATACAATTAGTTTATGTATTAGTGATTGAAAAAATTTATTGTGATTTAGAGAGCAGTGGCGGGACTTCATTGGGAGGGGCCCGCCAGAGTTCTTGACAAAATTTTTATTTTTTCAAATACCCCCCCCCCCCCCCCCCATCAATTATTAAGTGCGGGGACTCCTCACCAGAGATCTTGACAAAAAATTTTTTTCACATTTCTCTCCCCCCTACCTCATCAATTATTAGGTAGCGGGGGGCGTGTCCAATAGGTGTAAAAATCAATTAAAAAAGTAGGTACAGAAATCAGAATAAAAAGTAATTACCTTAAAATAGTTACATATTCTCAAAACTTGGAACTTTGCAAGTATAATTACAAAATTACATATTACAAAAGTAAACCCCATAACAACAAGTCTGAAATACAATATCTCGGCTGATGTTGGTGGGCCCCCCCTCAGCTGGGGGCCCATGTTCTTCGAAAACTCTGAACACCTTTTAATTCCGCGACTGTCAAAGGGATTGATACTCTGTCTCTATAATTTATACCAAATAAAGGGAGCATTCTTAAGTACTTGTAGATTCGATATTGTATATTTTATTGCTATTAATGTGAGCCGCATCAGATATTGAAAAATGTATACATTTTTGTTAAAATGGCAAGGATTGTTGACCTGAAAGCTGTATAAATCATGACAGAAGAGATTGTAAAGAACAGGTGACGAGGGATGAAGGTGATTTTTATGGACTTCATGGTTTTAATGTTGTAGAAGCTTCCAGAATTGACCTAGGTCGAAGCCCAAGCTCATTTAAGGGCATTTTCAAGAGTCTGAGAGACTTCAGAGCCATAACCTAACACAAAAGGAACAATATGAGTTCATGGCGATGGTAGGAAAGCCAACTTCAGGGCTTTCCAAATAATAAAGTTATAGAGAAAACCGCCTTGTGCACAAAGGACTCAAAAATCCATTTTGCCAAAAAATCGCTTGGAGGCAACTCGCTGTCATTTTTCCTATATTGAACCTGCATCATAAGCGAACCAAAATTTTTTAAGTAAAATATTTTTGGGTGTTTCTCTATACTAATGGGAAAAGGACCCCGGAACAAAACCCATGAAAATGTTGATTCGGTGAAATCGGCTGAAATTTTGGTATTTTGTAGTTCAAGTCATGCTGATCAAAAGATCTTATCACATCGAGCCAATCCTATGGACAGTTTTTGAGATACAGCTTGTCAAAGTTATGTAATTTGCGTCATTTTTGACATTCAAGATCTTTTTACTCCTAAACTATTAACTTTAACAAAAAATTGCAAGGGTGGAAATATTTTTGTTCTAGTCCAATAAAGTTCAAGAATTATTTCAGAATCTTTTTATCAATTTTTAGGTTAGGTAAAATATATATATATATGTCATATTTCGGCATGCTTCGGTGGGATTGGCTGAAACTTTGCTATTTTGTAGTTAAAGTCATGCTGATCAAAAATTCCCATTGCACTGAGTCTATCCTATGAGTGGTTTTCGCTCTAGGAGTGCCTGAAGGTCTTAACAACGAGGTAACAGGTAATCTATATATACGTGTTTATCAATGGCTTCCAGCGTGTTTGTTTACTGCCTGCATGCGTTTGTGTGTATATATGTACCAGTGTATAGAGGGTTCTCCAGAAATATCGATGACAATCTTCTGGTGCAGATTCTACATGCAAAAATATGTTCGCAAATACCTTGAGCTACGGCCCTTTGAAAATGGCACTCAAAAATTGATTATTATTTTATATTTCAGAAACTATTTGATTAACTGGGACGCGACTTTATACGTATATTGAACAATAATACAAGCTCATTTTTACATTATTTTAAAAAAATATTTTTTACCGTAAGTGGGTGGTATTGAGGGGGGCTGTCGAGCATTAATTTCTTATGTCTTTTATTTTTTTTTAACTTTGGTACAAGAATGTCATTCACTAATTAAAAATACACAAAAAATGTCCTCTTTCATTTTAGTCGTAGGACGGACCGTTTGTGAGAAAAATCGTTTTAATAAGTTTGATGCGGAACCGCTGAAAACACAAGCGTATTATGGTTTTTAGCGTACGCACGGCATGCAAATCACATAAAATATTCATCAATGATTCTTCCTCGAACGATACATGATGCTGGAAACAGAGCACTTGTTCCTGAAAATCCTGTGGATGTTCTCAATATTTAAAAACTAAAAAAAATATTGAAAAACAACAAAAAAGCAAAAATAAACAGATAGAAAGTGAAACAAAAAAATGGTATCACCCTAGTTGGCAATGAGAATGCTCTCATAAGAAACATAGTGCCGGTAAGAGCAGGCTCTTTGACAAAAATAATCACACACACACGTACGCACGGATGTACACAGACACGCTGGAAGCCATTCATAAACACGTACATATAGATTACCCGTTACCTCGTTGTTAAGACCTTCAAGCACTTCTGGAGCGAAAACCACTCATAGGATAGATTCAGTGCAATATGAATTTTTAATCAGCATGACTTTAACTACACAATAGCAAAGTTTCAACCAATCCCACCGAAGCATGCCGAAACATGACATATATATTTTACCTAACCTAGAAATTGATAAAAAAAATTCTGAAAAAAATTCTTGAGCTTTACTGGACTAGAACAAAAATATTTCGACCCTTGCAATTTCTTGCTAAAGTTAATAGTTTAGGAGTAAAAAGTTCTTGAATGTCTAAAATGACGCAAATTACCTAACTTTGACAAACTGTATCTCAAAAACTGTCCATAGGATTGGCTCGATATGATAAGAACTTTTGATCAGCATCACTTGAACTACAAAATACCAAAATTTCAGCCGATTCCACCGAATCAACATTTTCATGGGTTTTGTTCCGGGGTCCTTTGTGTCCAGAGGAAACTAAATGTCAAAAAATACAAAATACTAATATTTTTTTCATTAAAATTAAAGTAAATGATTGGTTATATCGACCCTATATTGTAAGGTATAAATACGAATAGCCGAAATTTTCAAATTTTATGGAAACACAGTTAAATTGCCAGTACCCTGGTGTGTCCCAAACCTGAAATCAAAGATACCACCTGTTATAAATATTAAATTTTCGTTTTATTCATTATTACTCATACTAATATATATATTCTATGATAATGGTTGTTGGCAATGTACATTGTTATATGATCTTTTTTGAAGATAATCACCTCAAAATACTGCACAAAACATTGTCCTACACTTTTTGAAGTCAGTCCCCAGCCCCATTTAAAAATCTATTGGAAGCGAATCCACGTCTTGATTAGCCACGTAATTATGCTAAACGGAACGCATCCAACATGAAGTTTATAACAAATGAAACATGACGTTTTGGCGCTATTTTGTTTAGTAGTGAGTCGGTCTTTGGTGCTAAGCAGATGTACCTGGACCACTCAATAAATCAGTTCTCTGGTAAGCTTTTTGGGTTTAACTTTCTCGATTTCAATTATTGTTTAGTTATTATACATGTTATAAACAAACATATACTACTATTGCCACTAGAGGATTGCATAATTATTGTAACTTTTTTAATAACGATCAATTCTTGACGAATTTGTCAGTACCCTGTCATCAGCCCCCTGCCAAAAAAATATGACAGTGGATTGAAGAGGCTACTAGAGGAATGATTTGGTATAATTATTTCCAGATATATGAAGAATCATGGCGTCTAGAACAAATAAAAAAATGACTCGAGAGGAAGATTTACAAAGAAAAAAGAGGGCGAACACCTTTGATATCAACGATTCGAAAGTGACCCTCAAAAGTTTGCAGAATTGAAGGAAAAAGAAAGACAGAAGTACCAGACGAACAAAGAAAATAGTTTGCGAAAATTAGTACAAGATATGAACCCTCTAGGATACAGAGCTATTAAATTACTAATTACTCTGCCAAATGCCGTGCTAAAAAATAGCTATCAGACAGATTACTAAATACATAATGTTTTGTCTTTTCGCTCCCCTTTGCCTATCAATTTTGAGGACAAAAAATTTTGGTTATGATTTTGCTGGTATTTAAGGAAATATAGTAACATAAAAAGAGCAGATCAAAATATTTATATACCAAGGCACAATGTACACTTCTGTGCAATAAAATCCCGTACACCTATTTTTCGCTTTATTTATTTGTCAGTGTCAGTATCATATTTTCGAAATGCCGAAATTAACTGAACATTAAAAAACTCTAATTCTCTCTAGAATTGAAGAGGGATGGTCTATCAGAGCAGTTGCTAACCATTATCACTTAAATAAAAGTACCGTTATGAGAGTGAAGAAAAGGTGGGAGGAGGAAGGTATCATAAAGAGAAAAGACAGTTCAGGCCGACCGAGAAATTCAAATCTCGCTCAAGATGAAGCGTTCCTTGGCTATTTTCAAACAGCAGTAGACACTGTGTCCATGACAAATTTTCCAGCATCGAGATCAACAGCTAGCCGAAGGGTAGGAAAATCGGAATTAAAAAACTGTGTAAGTGCCAAGACCATATTAACAGAAGAACATAAGCAAGCCCGCATTCTGTTTTGTTTAAATTATGTCTATCGCCCGTTGGAGTTTTGAAACAATGTTGTGTTTACCGATGATTATCACAGGCAGACACGTGCAGAACAGCCATGCAGAAAACCGCTTTTTAATTTTTTGAGCTTTCAGAATCTAGCCTTATCTCGGACACAATTTTTCAACGTCAATTTTTACATTTGTTATAAATTGAAATCATTAAATCATTAATATTTTTCCAAATACCTTACTTATACATTTCACAATCAATGTCACTTTTTATAACCTATATGATAATAAAAAATCTAAATTCCAAAAAGACTGATTCACATCACTTAATATTAATAAAAACTGGATTACTTGATTTTTCAAGTGTACGGGATTTTACTGCACGGAAGTGTATTTTACAAGATATCAGGTGTAAAACTTCTTTTCATAAGGATAATGGACAAATGGCTTGTACAATAATTTCATTGTTACCCAGCATACGATTATAACACAAACTGCTACTCACATGTAATTCATTCACGCAGTGGACTTGGCCTTGTACAACATCCACACTAATCCACTTCTCTTCGGATTCCAAGAACACCTCTAGCCATACATCATTCCCCGTTTTCTTTTTTTTACCAGATTTATCAGGGTCGCTATCGCTAGATAAAATTTTAGTGCCTACTCTATGTACGCTCACCCTTTTTTTTACTTTAGGTTTGGGTACAAAATAATCTAGATCACTGTCACTATCGTGATGTTTCTTCTTGATAGGCTCAGCCATATAGTCACTATCAGAGTCAGTTTCCTGTCTAGCCGACTTTCTTTTGGTCACTTTTCGCCCGCGGTCCACATACTTTTGTTCTGAAATTCGGCCTTTAATAAGATTTATTATATCACTTTTAACGTCCATTTGTTTTCTAGGTGATGAGCTGCCAAACGGTTGAGTTTTATTCTTGTCTACTGTTGCATTGTCCCTCAACTTGTGTAAATTTACCTTACGCTGTTGTGAAGGTTTTGGAGAATCAAAATTCTTCTTGGTAAGAGGGCTTCTTGGTCTAAATTCGTCTGCGGAATTATCTGCTTCGGCAACGGATTTTAAACGACTTGGGTGTATTTTCACCTTACAATTCCTTTCGGGGGGAGTGTTTAATTTTTTTAGGTTTGGTTTTTTGTCTTTCGGTCGGCTTTTATTTTTACTGTCATCTGCACCATCTAGTTGTGGTACAAAGTCAAAAGTAATGTCTTCGTCGCTAGAGCTGATCATACCATCAAGCTGAGTAACATCTTTCTGTTTTCCTTTCTTTGGTAATTTTATTTTAATTATGTCTTTTTTTATGGTTTTTGAAGTTTTAGAGCGAGTCATTTTTTTCTCGGTATTATCAGCAGCTTCTGCTGGCGGTTTTTCATTAACTTTATTATCAGCTCTTGTTAGCCGAACATTTTTCTCCTTTTTTACTCTCAGTTTATTACTGGTGACACTCGAGTCATTTCCCACACTTTTCGATCTTCGCTTGTTTTCTCCTTTGACCTTTAAATTATTGTCAGCAGCTTTCACTGATGGTTTTTCATTAACTTTATTATCAGCACTTTTTGATCGAGTATTTTTCTCTAGGTTTACTGTTAATTTAGTAGTGCTACCACTCGATTTATCCTTTAAATTTGCAATATTTTTTATTGTGCTGCCTTTTTCATCTTTTTCTATCCCTCTCTTTGATGAACTCTTGCTAGAAGAGACCTTAGCCTTTGTATTTACTCCTGTATTGGATTCTTTAGACTTTGACTCAGCCTTTTTTTCAGTTTTCATTTCTGTCTTCTGCTTTGTAACCGCACTAACATGATTTTCCTTCTTTAATTGTTCTTTTTTCGCTTTGTTAACATTTTCATTGGGAGTTTTTATTTTAGGTCTTTCTTTTTTGCCTTTTTCTCCCATTTTTGCGTTGCCTTTAGCGCTGTTCTTAAGATCACTGTTAGCTAAAGAATGAAGTTCACTGGCAGGAGGTCTTACTGGTTCCACTTGGAAGGATAAAACAAGTCTACATTGTATGCCAAGTGAACGTAATATAGCTATAAATATGTAAACTAACATTTTCTTATTGTTTGCTTGTTTATTACTTATTTGTAATTGTAGTGATTTTTTCAAAGGCTGGTTTTTTGGAACAGTCTTTTCAATTAGTTTAATACTTTTTTTATACCACTGAACAATCTGCTCAAGATAGCCAAGGTCTGGTCGATCAGCTGGGTAGCTCTTCTCCGATGGTAATAAAGATAAAGCTAAAGATAATATCTCGGAATTATTGAGTATGTCGTTGACGTAGTTTCCATGTGCTATCCAACACAATAAATGCACTTTATGTACATAAACTTGGTTTTCTTTTCTAATACGATTTAGCCTACGTTTCATTGCTGCCAACAAGTCTACACCTTTTTTCTTTCGAACAGGATCTGGCATGTCTACGGTTATTTGTAAACCATCCTTGGGAACAAGACGTTTCTCTTTAATTTCTTGACTATCTTTAACTTTTACTTCCTCCCAATCTTCCTGTTCTGAATCACAAGAATCGAAATCGCTGGAGTGTAAATCTTCTGGTTTTATATTCTCGAGAGTCATTTGTCTTGATTCCCCAGCGGCTAACAAATTTGATATGTCTATATTATTTTCCTCGGTTTTTTTCTTTGCATTATATTCCTCAACATGTTTTTTTGCCTCTTCTATTTTTCTTGTGTATTCCTCTAGTTGCCGAAAGTTTAACTTTGTAGCAGTACTAGTACTAGGTTTACTTAATGAATCTATAGTCTGTTCTTTAGATTCCACAGGTTTTAGATCAACTTCATTCAAATCTTCATCAGAATCCGAGTCACTGAGTCGTGTGACCCCAGCAAATATGTCTTTTTCTATTTTGTCAAATGCCTCAAGATTCTTTCTATTACTTTGAAAAAATGACGAATTTAAGTCAATTTTATCAACAGGTTGCAAATAATTTTCTATGTCGCTCTCACTTGAGGAAGAATCATTGCCATTCTGTTTTTTATGGGATGAAGATACATTGTTATTTACAGGGGATTTATGTAGCTTTTTTAAAGGAACATCATCTTCGCTATCGCTACTACTGTCTACAATTGGTGCTCTTTTAGCTCCCCTTCTTGATCTTTCCATCTTGGGTAATTACTAAAATTAAATAAATGCTCTGATAAAAAAGCATTAGAATCAATACATAAAGTTATACACGGATTCTTCCTAATGTCAACAGCTTCAGGCTGTGCCTATACTTAAGATTGACATTCAAAAGAATGTAAAGGTACACATGCAAGTCATAGTAATTATATCATTAATTGTGAAAAAACAAAAAATCAAATATATTTGCTCTTAAAAAATATTCTTTATTTTGTCTGTTGGTTATTTGAAATTTACAATTTTTACCAATACAAGATACAATTTCTGAATTTAAATGTTATGCATTATTACACAATTTTTACCGCCAATTTAAACAATGTAAAATCTACGACACTCGCAGGACAATTAGCAAAACGAAAAACAAATAAATGTTACACTACTACTGGCATATAATTATATTGCATACTTTAATTATTTTACCTTAACTAAATATGTATATGAAAATTTCTATCGCCCTTAAAATAAGAACAAAACACCTACAGCCGACAGTAAACATAGATCATCTTTAGAAGAAGAAGCGAGTGATTAATAATTGACATTTACGTTTGTCGTCTTCCTCTTCTGAGTTTTTAATTGACATCAAGAACCGACAAACGTGCATGAAATAATGTTCTATTTTATAAAATGAAAAGGGCAACAGTGATCGTCTTTTAGTAGAAGAAGAATAAACTGTTTTTTTGACACATCATTGTAATTTGTTATTTGTTGATAGAACCAGATTCAAAGTTTATTTACTGTTTCTTTGTGGTATTAAGATGTCATCAGAAACTCCGAAAGGTAATCTACATTTTAAAAATGTTTTATGTATTTAATTATTATTCGTAACTCAGACTCAGATCAAGGGAACGAAAAAACCAAGCCAGACATGCCATCCTCATCTGGAGGATCTAGCGACAGTACGGCGGGCATGAGTATGGATCACCTTCGTAGATATCTAGCGGAGAAATTAGGATTTTATGATGAAGAGAAGAAAACGGAAACTGAAAAGATTAAGGTATTTGCTGTTAATACATATATATGATGTACAGGTTATTTAATTTTATTCGCAGAGCATATATTCCATTTTTTCAGGTGTTAGATGAAGTGAGTGTTCATGGTATCGTAGATTATATTAAGAAAAATGAATGTAAAAATATAATTACCATGGCAGGAGCTGGCATTTCCACATGTAATTAAATATATCAATCACATACACGTACATTGTTATTGTTTGATTTATTTTTCAGCTGCGGGAATACCAGATTTTCGTTCTCCAGGCACAGGTCTATACCATAATTTGCAGAAATATAAACTACCCCACCCTCAGGCTATATTTGAATTAGATTTCTTTGCGGAAAATCCAAGACCATTTTTTGAATTGGCTAAAGAATTGTATCCAGGTACTTTTAAGCCAACGATTTGTCACTATTTCATTAAAATGTTGAATGATAAGGACCTCTTACTTAGGCATTATACACAAAACATAGATACTTTAGAGAGGGTAGCAGGAGTTCCGGAAGAGAAAATAGTTGAAGCACATGGTACTTTCCATACAGGGCATTGTATGGAGTGTAGGGAAAAGTATACCCAAGAATGGATGAGAGGTAACTTTTATTCTTTAACCCTTCAACTGCTGACTTAATATGGCCTATATACTACGGGAGCCCACCCTAAGTGTCCGTGCACCCTCCGATCCTTTAGGACAAAGTTTTTCATAAAGATTAAAGCCTAAGGAACAATTTAAGACATGTCCTAAAAAAAAAAAATTGGCTGCACTTTCAAAATGGCGTCCGTAAAAAAAAACAAAATTTGCAGATATGGTTTTTGTCATTTAACACAAAAACCGCTGCCCAAGGAATCACTACTTCCACATCCAGATTCTCTATCCAAGTCACTCACAACGAAAAAACTTTGTATGTGAAAATAATTGTTTATGGAACTTTAATAATATAATATTTGAAATCCTCTACCCCAAAAACCCATAAAACGATACCCCACATCGGTAGTGGGGTGGGGGGTGGTGATAGTGGGGGGTGGATGAAGTAAAAAAATATTTTGATATATATTTTGATATATATGAATATATTTCTGGTTCCTGTACCTACACTAAATCACAATTTTTTTTCATCCCCTTTAATAAGGGGGTGGAGGTTGTAATGGGGGTGGCTAATGCCAAAAATTTTTTTGAGACCTTGGCTTCTCTTGTATATACTAAATACCAACTTTATGGACTCTTACCTGCTTGATTGACCTATTTACCCCAAATTTACCCCCCAACCCTTCGACGTAACAAGATGAAAATATAATCTAGTTCTAGATCTCGTTAAAGTACATATGTGTACCAAATTTCAAGTCAATATCTTAAACGGTTCCAGAGTAAACGTGCGCACAAAAAAAAGTTACAGACAGACCGACACAGATCGACAGACAGAAATTTTTTTTTCGCTCAAACTTAAAATCTCGACGTTTCATAACATTTTAAGCCTATTTGGACAATAAAAATTTTTAAAAATTTTTTTGTCGTTACTATACTTCCACTGGACGTGGAAGTAAAACTAAAAAAGATGGAGAAAAACTTTCTGTACAAAAAATAAAGTACATAAAATTTTCTACAATTTTGTTCCTATACAATATTTGCATTGGAGTTACCATTTTCCAGATAAATGATTAATCTCTTAAAATAAAATATAAAATTCAATACAAAACGTAACACTACGGAAGCCCACCCTAACTGTCCGTGCACCCCCCCGAACCTTAGGGACAATGTTTTTCATAAAGATTGAAGCCTAAGGAACAATTTAAGACATGTCCTAAAAAAAAAGAAGCTGGCTGTACTTTCAAAATGGCGTCCGTTTAAAAAAAATGCAAATATTGTTCTTGGTCATTTAACACAAAAACTAAAAAAGATGGAGAAAAACTTTCTGTACAAAAAACAAAGTGCATAAAATTTTCTACAATTTTGTTCCTATACAATATTTGGATAGAAGTTATCGTTTTCCAGATACCACTGTTACCGTTTTCGAGATAAATGTCTGCAAATTATAATATTATTATTATTAAGTTTTTTCAGTTTATTTTATTTAATTTTTATGTTAATAATATAAAGTTATATTATACGCCTTACAATAATTGTCACAGTTATTTCCTCTAAGTGATTTACCGATATATGAATTTCCATGTTTTCTTAATTTTGGACTCATTTATCTGGAGAATGGTAACTCCTATCAAAATATTGTATAGGTACAAAATTGTAGAAAATTTTATGCACGTTGTTTTTTGTGAAGAAAGTTTTTGTCCATATTTTTTAGTTTTTGTGTTAAATGACAAAAACAACATTGGCAACAGTTTTTTTTTAACATATTTTGAAAGTACAGCCAGTTTTTTTTTTGAATATGTCTTAAATTGTTCCTTAGCCTTCAATCTTTATGAAAAACATTGTCCCCAAGGATCGGGCGGGGGGTGCACGTACAGCTAGGGAGGGCTCCCCGACTAATATGACCTGGTGGCTAACCTAATCAAACTTGTTTTCTGTTGCATGGGTACTGGTTTTGGCAAGATATTGCCAAAAATATAATCTTTTCAAAAAAAATGGAAGCAAAAATTAACAAAAAATTAAAAAAAAAAATTAACTAAAAAACTTAAACTAGGTTATACGAATGATGCCTGAAGGTGTCATAAGCACTGAAAGGTAGTAGGGAGATGATGCCTCCAGATGTCATCAGCAGTCAAAGGGTTAACAATATATAAAAAAAAGTTTATTTGCTCATCAGAAAATTATACTAGTTACATATCAGAGCTCGCAACCATAATTTTCTTCTTTTTTAAAGTTGTGCACTTGTTCCCACTAATGAAATAAATATTCTTTCTGGTATTTTAATAGATGTACTACTACTATACTCTAGGAAATAGCATGCAAATTCGCCGATTAAGGGTTACCGTCTGCCAGTCGGTTTTCGAAGAGACCATGTAAGTACCAAAGTTTTTTCTCTGGAAATTTTTGATATGGGGGGGGACATTTTTCGTTTTAATCGAATGGTTATCGATATCTGTCCGCATAGGTAGTTAGTATATGTACTTCACATACCTAAATTACACTGGCAGACGAAACTTCCAGTTGGCGCGTGGTAACCAGAAACTGAAAAAAGAAATTTTTAGTTACCATACCAAATTTGGCCCAAAATGTTTGTTTTGGAGTGTACAGTACTGTACTGTACTGGCAAACATTTCCATCCGTCGGTCTTTGAGCAATTTGCAAGTGGCGAAAAATTTTGACAAAAAATAGTTATAATTAAAAAAAGCATCTGCCCAGCTAGCTTATGGTTCACAAGGCACTAAAAAACACTAACCTTGGCTAGCAGACATTTTTGCCAAATTTAACTCCCCCCCCCCCCAACCACTTTTTAAAGGGTTAAAAAACATTTCAGTTTTCCGTGTATTTTGTTTTTTTATAAATATTAAGAAACGTCCTTTGGATATGTTATTACAGTAGCAAATACGAAAAACTTGAGCTTTGGTTTATCTTGATCCGTTCATAATGGGCTAATAGACAATAACGAAAACGACTATTAATAATATCATATTATAGTACGACTCCAAAATGTTATAAATATAATTTCAAGGTAATTTTACCGACTATTATTGGTTTTATTGTAAAATGAATATGCTTAAAATCAGAGTGGATTTAAAATAAGGTAGTTTTCCGGATATCTCGTGACATAATAACGTAATAACCTCTAAAACAGGGACATTTTACATTTGACAGTAACTAGTTATGTTGCCACATTTCTAAAAAGAATGTGCACCACTGCACTGTCTGAAATAAATTTTAATATTAATTTTTAACACTGTTTCAAATACCCAGCAGTAAATATTTTATATATTTTTAAGGCTGATTGATAACTTGCTAATACGGAATTGTAATATTACAGAGGATTCCGTATAGCAATACAGAATATCACATTATTTATCGAAATATGGCAACGTAGCACTCGTTTCTCTGTTCAAGCACAAATTAAAATCTAGTGATTACACTATTACGTCATAGCCAATAGAATAGCCCGAAAATTGGCGCAATATGTAACCATTTAAACACAGTTTAAACTTCTTGATTTTTTTTTAACTATAAGGCATTATTTGAAAAATAAAATAAAAGTACGGATCAACTGTTTTTATGTGTAGATGTTATTAAAATGATTTTAAAAAAAATTGTATACTTGCCTATTAACACTTTCAAGGACGTTAGCTCCTAGGCGTCTTAGGTCAATTTAGAGTAGCAGTGAATGTGTTAATAAAGTTATTAACAAGAAACCAACTGTTTTTTAACTGTGCTTTGCTCCAAGTATTGTTATAGTAGGACAGTCATTTTTTGGTTTCTAAAAATCATTAAGAGATGGAACAATAGAATAGAATAGAATAGAATAGAATAGAATATATTTCGTACTAGGGACAATATACAGAATTGTATTGTACAAGTCAAACAACATGAGCTTAATAAGTAAAAAGAAATCACATTAATAACATTAACATTAGACAATTACAAAATAAATAATCTAAAATACATTAATAAAATCGCAACAGTTACATACTTATTAATATAAATTAAACGTAAGAAGGACATTACATTACTTCATTATTTGGCATCACTACAGATTAGTCATAGGAAGGTGGCATCATTAATTTCATTTAAATTGTATGGTTCAGATTGTATTAATATTTTCCTGATTGTTTTTTTAAATAGTGTTAAGGTTTTTATTTCTTTTATGTGTCTGGGCAGGCAGTTGTACAATTTCAAACATTTATAATAACAGCCCTTTTCGAGCAAAGCACTCTTGTGTATGGGATAACAAAAATTATCTTTATGCCTTGTGTCGTGTTTGTGGTCTATAATAGCCTCTTTAAAGATTTCTCTATTATTGTAAACAAAACAGAGACTTTCATATACATAAATCCCCGTCACAGTTAAAATGTTAAGTGCTCTAAATAAACCTCGACATGATTCGTTTGCTCTGCTCCCTATCATTGTTCTGACCACACGTTTTTGTATTTTGAAAACCTCTTGACTGTGTGAACCACACCAAAATAATATTCCATACGTCAATACCGAATAAAAATTACCATAATAGGCTGTTAATAGAGTACTCTCATCTACAACCTTTTTTAATTCTTTAATGGAGTAGCAAACTTTGCTGAGTTTTCCACACAGCAACTGTACATGGACCTCCCATTTCATATACTGATCAACAGTAACACCTAGAAATTTTGTTGAATTTGCAAAGGTAACATCTACATTATTAATCTGGATTTCTGCTGGGTAAGTATTTTCATTTCTACTATGCCTGAATAGAATGCAATTGGTTTTGTCCGTATTTAGCACTAATGAATTATTTTTAAACCATTCTGAAATTTGTGTCATGTTAGCATGTGTCTTTTCTTCTATCATCGCAAAAGTTTTTTCAGAGATAAGGACGTTTGTATCATCTGCATAATTTGTTAAGATAGTTGTTTTGTCTGTGATTACCTTTGATAAGTCATTTATGTATAGGATGAATAAAATGGGTCCAAGTACACTACCTTGTGGGACTCCCATGGTTATACATTCAGGTTCTGAGTAATAATCTACGTAGTTGTCTCTAATGTTTACTTTTTGTGAACGTCCTTTAAGGTAGGACTCGAACCAGTTATAAGCTAATCCACGTATACCCATTTTTTCAAGTTTGCTTAAAAGTATGTTGTGGTTCACACAGTCAAAAGCTTTTGAGAGGTCCAGGAAGATGCCAAGCACCTGGCAACCTTCATCCATTAATTTTAAAATGTTTTCAACAAAACTGAAAATTGCAGTCGTTGTTGATTTGCCCCTTTGAAAGCCATGTTGATTCATGGCAATAATTTTGTGAAGATTAAGAAACGATAATACTCTTGAACACATGGTTATTTCAAGCACTTTGGAGAAACTCGATAGCATACTTATAGGTCGGTGATTTTCCATTTGACGAGGATCACCTTTTTTATAGATGGGTTTAACAACTGCCACTTTCAGTCCTGCTGGAAAGACACCTTTAGATAATGACTCATTAATAATATATGTCAAGGGTTCAACTATTAGAAAACTTATTTTTTTCAATAATATATTGGATATATGATCATCGCCAGCAGAGAATTTGTTTTTTAAGTTATTTATAATTTCTAATACTTCATTTTGAGTTACTTCCGACAGGTAAATTGAGTTTACATTTACTGATATATGTGCTAAATCAGGATTTGTGGGATTATTACCAACAAGGTTAGGGGCCGCTGTAATGAAATACTTATTAAATGCATTACATGCTTCCAGAGGAGAAGTAATGGTTTCATTGTTTATAACAATTCCTTGGAATTTATCATTTTTGTGACTATCTTTGTTGTTTTCTGCATTTATAATATTTCATACAGTTTTTGTTTTATTATCTGATTCATTTATTTTTTGCCCGTAGTATTTTCTTTTCTCATTTATCAGCAAGTCAGTATAAAAATTTTTATATTCAATAAATACAGGTTTTGGTAACCTGTTATGTTGGTATAACTCCGATAAGAAATTCAAGGTCTCTTTAGCATCAAGTATATTTTTTGTTATCCATTTTTGTCTCCTTTTTGTAGCAATTTTTACTTTTTTTAAAGGAAATGAGGTATTGTAATGTTCTAACAGTATTGCAGAAAAGTTGTTGTATTTGTCATCAACAGAGATAGCTTCAAATACAGGAAGCCAAGATTCTTCATTTAAACGATTATAAAAAAGTTGATAATTTGCATCACTGAAAATACGTTTGAATTCATAAGTAGGCTTTGTGCTGGTATTTTTACCAGTATATATATCAAGCTTTTGCCCATAGTGATCAGAAATATTGGTATTTATAATTTTTGAAGTAAAATTTTGAGACTTTTTTATGAATATATTATCAAGACAAGTTGTTGTGTTCTGAGTAACTCTAGTAGGCTCCTGTGTTGTAATTTGCATATTATATGAGTTTAAGAGGTTGACTATTAAATTTAAATTTTTTACATTCTTTGCCGATGGCTGCATATCAACGTTAAAGTCCCCAGCAACCAAGACTGATTTATCACCCATTGTAGCTTTTTCTAATAGCACGTCTAGTTTATTTATAAAGCAATCAATGTTGGTTGCTGGTGGAGCATATACTACACATATTACATAAGTAACACCATTAATTTTAAATTCAGCAGAAGTACACTCAAAAACATAGTCCTCACTTAAACAATTTATATCCTTACGGATCACAGCATTCAAAGATTTTTTAGCATATAATGCTACCCCTCCGTGTGAGTTTTTGCCTACTCTGCAGTGTGACGATATTAGTTTATAGCTTTCTAATTGGAAAGCTCCTATACAATTATCCGTTTGCCAATGTTCAGTTAATGCTACGAAATTTACATTTAGCTCACTAATTACAACATTTATGTTATTAAGACAGTTTGAAATACATTGAACATTTTGATGAAAGATGCTTACTATACTCTCTTGATTCTTTGGAAAATCCACATTAAAATTGTTCTGTGATTGCTAGTCGTTTTTTGTTTTTTTCATTTCAATTTCCAGAATCCTTTTGTAACAAGCACAAATTGGGTCAGTAACAGCATGGTTAACATTTAAAGATTTTTTAAGCTTAGTATTCGTTTCTACACAGTTTATACATGTTAGAGTATCACAGCTACAGTCACTCGTATTATGTTCCTTTGCGCAATTGTAACAGGTAACTTTATTTTCACATTTTGTAGCAACATGTCCATATCTTGCACATTTAAAACATCGCACTACACTATAGTACTCCTGTACCATGCATCTTCTCCATCCAATGTTAACTCTTTCCATTTGACATATTTTATTTTTTAGTATAATGTCTAGGGAGATAATGATATTACCTTTATTTTTCCTGTCTTTCTGCTTGTATTTTGTCTGTACTTTAAAAATCGAGTTTTCATTTACAGTAAGCTCATTTTGCTCAATAAGAGAGTCAAGTATAGTTTTGTCATCACCATTAATAAAATCTTCTTCTACTCCACGTATGATAATCTTTGGGTTTTTTTGTATACCATCTACAACATTATACTGGTGTCCAAGTTCAGTATTAACTTTTTCTCTGATTTTTTCCTTTGCGTTAGAGTTACTGCAGTTTATAATGACTGCCCCTTCTTTTCCTTCTTTAAGATTTTCAACTCCAATTGCCATGACTTTGGGATTAATTTTTTCTTTTAAATCGTCTTTTGTCTTATTACTCTCTTGCTTTTCTTTTGGTTTTACTATAAGCGTCTCTTTGCTATTTTTTACCACACTTGCAAAAGTGTGACTCTTTATTGGCTCCTTTGAATCCTTTATGTCCTTATTTAAGTTGTTTAGCAAATTGTTTTGCTCCATAATTTTTACATCTTGATTTTCAATGATTTCCCGTAGTTTTCTTATTTCTTTCAGGATTGCGTTTTCAGTTGCTTTCATTCTTATATTAATTAATTCATGAGTAGAGAGACCAAAACAATTTTTGCAAATAAGGCTTAATCTTCGATTGTTCTTTAGTTGCATGACTCGAACCTCTGAAGATGATAGTCCAATGCATTCATTACAGAGATACTCTCTGCAGAAATCACACTGAAATATTTCTCTTCCTTTATCTTTGGATTTATCCGGTGGCCTGTCACAAGAAGAACACTTCATTTCTATTTTTTCTTTATTGAATTCAACATTAGCAACAATGATACGCAAGTTTCATTTTCTTTTTATTTCAATGATTTCTCAGTGTTTTTGACTTTTCAAATCAGCCGTCGAGAGTGAGCACTTTTAGCATCAAGCGGAGATCAGTGACACTCACTGCGCCGCTAGCCCCCCACCACAACTACTAGCAGTCTCGCTGCGCTGTTACATTTATTTAAACATCGCGCATGTTTTCAATAATAATAACAATAATAGCAATAATAATAATTATTATTATTATTATCATTATTATTATTGTTATTGAAAACATGCGCGATGTTTAAATGAATGTAACACTGTAGCGAGACCGCTGGTAGTGCTGGTGGGGGGTTAGCCATGCAGTGAGTGTCACTGTCCGCTTGAGGCTGAAAGCAGAGTGCTCGATGGCTGATTTGAAAAATCAAAAACACTGAAAAATCATTGAAATAAAAAGAAAATGAAACTTGCATATCATTGTTCCATCCCTTAATGATTTTTAGAAACCAAAAAAATGACTCTCCTACTATAACAATATTGGAGCCAAGCACTGTTGAAAAACGGTTGGTTTTCTGTTAATAACTTCATTAATTATGAACAGATCAAAATGAACCAAAGCTTAAGTTTGTGGTATTTTCCTCCGATTAAAGAACCTATATCTAGATACATAATGGCATGAATTTTATGATCTCGAAAGACTCCCATTCTAAGGCACTTCTTCCCATAAGTTGCTGATCGGCTTCAGTTCGATTATCATAATCTCAGTTGACAGTTCGGCCATTAATGTCAATAAATGTTTTTCGTGTTCTCCGACCAAAAACTTTTGAAAAAGTAATTTTATTTTAAGTTGTGATTTGCTTAATATCTAAATATTATTCTCTATTCATATTTACACAGTTTAGTGACAATATATTTTGTGCAAATAAATAGTGAAGTGCTGTGCCGTTTGCAGAAAGCAGTTTAGAAAAGAAGAAAATCGATCGTTCCATAGTCGTAACATGATGAAGTTCAGTTTACAGTTATAAAGTAAATAGCAATTAAATTTTAATATCCTTTCAATACATATTTATCTTACTGTTTTATCTTACTGTAATATTGTATGCCTACATCACGTTATATAAAGAGCCGGTAATGCAGGAATTGCAATAATTCATTTTAATGAAAATATTTACCATTCTACACATTTTATACACACACACCGCCACTGTTGCCTATGGGATGTGATGTTCATCTATCCATTTTAATGGAATGTGACTATGTTAGGAGCAAACAAGGTATATAGTGAAAAGCTAGCCTGTTATGTATCTAGATATAAGTTCTTTAATCGGAGGTATTTCCTAATGTAACAACATATTCAAAGGACGTTTCTTACGGCCATTTGCACTGTTTTCATTTTAAGCGATGATTAACTAATCGAGGTTTAATTTCTAAACTAGGTTTAACTTGTGTCTTATTGCACCGTGCTTTATTGTTTGTGGTTTACTTAAGTTGATAGTTAACTTGTGATTTTAGGGAATTTGGTATTCTGCTAACTTCTCTTTCAAAATTATAACCTTATTTCTGTCAACTATTGTCAAATATTTGTTCTTTTCAGAAAAAAACGTGAATCTGTGTGTGTACATTTTTACTACTAGTTATCTGTTTACAAGATCTTTATAAATATGGAAAACCATAATAAAAATAAAATATCAAGATCCGATAATTTGTCATTAGTATAAAAACTTTTGCTTATAATACGGCCACAAAATGCAAGCATGTGTAAGAATATAAACAAACAAATAACGTAACGTCTCAAGAAAAGGCAAATATTTGTTAATAAAAATAAAAAATGAAAATAAACTAAAAATTGAGGTTATGCACAACATCGATGACTTAAATTTAAGCGGCCAACTTTGGGGGTTTAAGTTAACGCAAGTTTAAGCTAATTTAATCAAGGATTAAAGAACGGTGCTTTAAATTTAACACAGGTCTGTTAAACAATACGGTGCAAGCAAGCGGCTGTTAATAGTTATAAAAAACAAAAGGAGACACGGAAAACTAAAAAAAAAATTTTAACCCTTTAACGAGTGGTTTGGGGAGGTTAAATTTGGCAAGGTTAGTGTTTATTAGTGCCTTGTGAACCCTAAGCTGGCTGACTTTTTTCAATTTTAATTATTTTTTTGTCAAAATTGAAGTTTTGGTCCATTTTTCACTACTTTGATGGCAAATTGCTCAAAAACTGACCGATACAAATGTCTTGCCAGTACAGTACAGTACCATACATGCCAAAACAAAGATTTTGTGTCAAACTAAAAATGTATTTTTTTCAATTTCTGGTTACCGCCCGTCGAACCGGAAGTTTCACCTGCCAGCGTAATTCGGTTATATAAAGTGCATATACTAACTACGTATGTAGACAGATATCGGTAACCATTCGATTAAAATTAAAACGTCCCCTCTTTCCCTTTCCCCCCATCATACCAAAAATTTCCAGAGAGAAAAAACTTTGGTATTTATAATTTATATGGTATCTTCGATTACCGACTGGCAGACGGTAACCTTTCATCATCGAATTTGTAGCTATTTCCTAGATTACTAAGGGCCGTTACTTTCTGTCAACGTTAAACCAAGTTAAACTTTAACTGTCTGCCAAATCATTGAAAGTACAATTGTTTCCATGGTAACTGAATTGGTTTGACCCACCGATAACGTTTAATCGGGATAGAAAGTAACGTCCCTAAGCAATATTTAGGATATTTAATTATAGATTTACCAATATTAAATCAAAAGTTAGGACAAAGGATCCCACTTTTTAGATGCAATTTGAGTTTCACTAACGGGAGCTGAAACTTTGCACAGTGGTAGTTTATGACATGTTTATCAAAAGTCTCCATGAGTGCAAAAAATTTTAAATACAGGATTTCGAGATATTGGCCAAAGGTCATAATTTAACCAAAATGTGTGTATCTCATTATCGTTGGGAATGAGAAATATGATCATATACAGTATCGGAAAGTGTTGATATTGGGATGGCAATAAGAGCAAGCGAGAGCGAAGCGTGCAATCGTGTACATGCTTCTCTTGATGGGCGTGTCCACTCTTTACCTCTGCTAGAGTACTAGTATACATCTTTATTGTGGGCGGTCGGTTAAATCATTGAAACTAGTGCAATACCAAAACAAATACTTTCTGAATCTGTATATCCATGCCTACCAGAGTGTAGATTGTCCTGCTCTCACCCCCACCCCCTAGGGGGTCGAGTTTTGTACCGCTTGGTACCACCCCTGGGGTGGGGTGAGGGTCAACTTTGAAATATTAAATGGAAACCCCAATTCTTTATTGCAGATTCGCATTCTACTCTACAAAATACGTAGGTTTTGCCTGAAACTTTTTTTTTTTTTTTGATTCGTGATAGATGGCGTAATCGCAAAAAAAGATTTTTGGAAATTCTGGAGATACACTTTGGATTGAAAAATAAAAAAATATGTGTTCAATATTTTTAAAAAACCTATCTAGTGATGACAGTGGGGAGTGGAGTGGGGGTAACTTTCAAATCTCAAATGGGAACCCCCATTTTTCATTGATATATAGCGATGAATTTTTTAAAGAAACTGCTTTTAGCATTACCCAGGAACAAAGCCATCTATCACAAATCAAAAAAAAAAGTTTCAGACAAAACCTACTTATTTTGTAGCGTAGAATCCGAATCAGCAATAAAAATGGGGTTTCCATTTAAAATTTTAAAGTTACTCCCACCCCACCCCCATGGGGGGCTGTACTGTGGACTATAGTACCTATATGGAATGAACAAATGGTTTCTTTGAAAGTTATCTGCTGTACACCCAAAATAATGTTTTTCACCAACACTGTTATTATGGCAAAATTTAATTTTATCCATATTAAAATTCCTTTTCAGAAAGAATTTTCAAAGATGACATCCCAATATGTGAACATTGCCCTGGAGTTGTAAAGCCTGACATCGTTTTCTTTGGTGAATCCCTTCCTAAGAAATTCCACACGCTTTTAAAGAACGACTTTAACAAGTGTGACCTACTTGTAATTCTAGGATCATCTCTAGCTGTGCAGCCTTTCGCTTCACTTGTTGATAGGTAACCTCAACCTCCACGCCAGTACTTCATCATAGAGCTGTTAAGTTCAATTTAATCTCATCTTCACAAAAAATTTTTATTTTTGGTGAAGAAGAAAAAAAATCGATGTTTTCTTATTCGATCTGTTAATTTGCACATGCGCATTTTTCGGCAGAATATTTGAGATCCCATAAAAAATTGTAGATTTTTCTATAGTAACTAAATGAATATGTAAATGATAAAATGACGAAATTAATAAATCTAACAAAATTAAATTAAAGGCACAATCTTAATGGTTCATGTTGGGGAAATACTTAGATACCACTTATTGTTATTTGTCAATAATTATGTCATCACATTCACGGATGCTCGTTATTTGACAGTGTAAATTTGTTTATTTTATCCGAATTTTTAATAAACTGATCTTAACACTCTACTTCATCATGTTTACACCATAGCAGAACGAATGTGAAATGTAACGAAATTGTTTTAGGGTACCAAATCATGTCCCGAGACTCTTAATAAATAGAGAAAAGGCTGGCCACCGAACAGGAATCATGGCTATGCTTGGCATAGGCGGGGGCCTAGATTTCGAGAGTAAAGATAATTCAAGAGACGTGCTTTGGTTAGGAGATTGCGACCATGGCTGCCAACTTTTAGCTGATAAATTAGGATGGGGAGTAAGTAATCTTTTTTTTTTCTATAAAAATGCAAATTTTTAAAAGTTGAAATTGAATTTTTGAAAATTGTACAGAACTTAACGCATTAAAGAAACTAATAGTAGCGTGGGAGCTAGGTGACTTTTTGGAAAACTTATCATTAATGAATTCTGTTGAACTTAAATCACGGCCAAATAGACTTCTGGTGTACATTAGCCAGTCAGTTTGTTAGCCATAGTTCAAGATATATAAAAAACAAAGAAATTAATACCTTTGCAAGGCTCAATTTTTGTATGTGTATGGAGTTCATATTTGACAAGTAATTAAAAAATAATTCGACTCAAAAATTGCACCTATTGGATACAAGCTCTCTGCAAGTCGGATGACTTTTTTTTTACAACTTTTACATTTCTAGCTGTACTTCTTGATGTCTTAGACTCTCTGGCGATCTTATTTTATTTATTTTAGGCATAAAATAAATGGGCCTTGTAACGATGACTTTCCACTGATTTTTAAACAGCGATTGTGAAGTACCTGATAAGAGGTGCCAGAAATCGACTTTGTGAATCGTTATCCATAAAATGACAAAAATATCTCATAGTGCATACATTTCATACATTTTTTTCTTAATTTTTGAACATTGCATGATTTTGTTCTGTGAGTTAGCCATTTTGGACCCACCATCCTGTTTTTTATTTTTTAATGCCACCCTAGTTGTTAAAAGTATTTTAAAAAATACATATGCTAGAATATTTGAACTTTGAATATTTATTAATACTTACATGTTTTTGGTCTTAAATTCGGCTATTTTGTAGCCGCTATTTTAAGTATTAATTATTTAAACACCAGATTTATAATCAACAACCAAAACAACCAAAATTTTTTGGGTTATTAGATGTTAAAAATGATTTCTCGTAACAGAACATTTTTTTTTGGATTAAAAAAAAATTGCCTGCAAAAAAACTGTAGAAAGCCATTTAAAAAATTCATTCAAGCCCACAGAATTCCCTAATAACTTGCAGATTTCACAGACACCAAAGCCACCAAAATCATCTTCAGATGATACCGACTTGATTAGCGAAATGTAGATCGAGTGTAGCTTTCGGTGTTTGTGAAAATAACTTCAACATTGTTAGTATACTTGCATATAATAAGTTTTTAATCTAACTCTGTGTGCACTTCACTAAAGTATGTAATTACGATGTTATTTAAAATTGGTTTATTACAGGACGAACTGAAAACACTGTGTGAAGAGGAACATGCAAGGATCGACAAAGAAGCCAAAAAAGTAGAAAAGGCTGTGCCTGATACAAAACAAAGCAGTACTAACACTTCAGATTTATAAGTACTATATTACCCATCCATTACAAATTTAACTCAATTTAATTTCGGCAAAGGTGACTGAAAGACAGATTAAAAACACAGAAATTAATAGGTGTTTGTTATTTATTTTTAAAATAGGTAAAAATATTTTGTTCTTAAGTTTATGAATAAATAAACGCTTTGTTAAGTTGTTTGAACAATTTAATAGCTTCTTCCAAACAGAGCATAAAACTGGGGCTTCCTTTTACAGCTGGGGTGGATGCACCTGTCGGTGGGTTTGATGGGAGCGGGTTGTTCTAAAGGAATGCAAAGTGATTTTGCACCCATCGACGGAGCTCCTGGTTCAACAGCATCGCCGTCATCCCTAGATAAAAAAAAGTGAATCAGCACTAATATTCTACGATTTATTGTGATCCAACATAATTATGACATTTGGTGGCAAAAAATTGAAATTTTCAGAAGGTGGCATTTGTTAATGCTACTTTCAGAGTGCATTGTATTTTAATTGAAGTAAATACAAGAGAAATAAGGTGTTTGCATTGGAAAAAAATATATTGTAATATTACTGCAAATGGCCCAAACACGCATGTTTTTTTTTATTTTAATTGCTATCAGTGGCACTTACAATTTTATCAAATATTAGACCCTAATTTTTTTAACTATGCAGGTGTATTTAAAAAATACTGAGTATCGACAATAATTTATATCTTCTGATCAGCTGCCCCGATATAAATAAAAAATATATGTCCCACTTTTAATGCCCCCCTCCCCACCCCATCTCAGTTATTAGTCATCTGGTTTGGACCGGAATCAAGGACCTTTATTATGTCATTTTTGAGTAAAATAAAACTTATTTTTGGCATGCAATTTTATTAAGAAAAAAGTTCCCATTTTTGAATTTGCCGCCAATTCTAACCTAACTTTTCCTCAAAAATTCGTTATTTCATCATTAAATTTATATACCTAATAATGCTAATGAATAATAATTAAAAAATACTGAAAGGAATTGTTTTTTTCGAATATACCAAGAACTAAATCCGTTATTTGGGAATGTTTTAATGATTACTATTAATAAACAGGGTAAAATTGGAAATAAAAATATGCCCGATGCATTTATTTCAAAAAAGAATATTTTGGAAATTCTCTTGATAAAAAAATATTTTATCGGAGAAAAAACCACAAAAATAAAAACTGGTTTTTATCCATCTCTGCATTTTTTAAACATTAAATAATCAATAACTTGGAAAATAATTGTTTTTCAAATATGAAGTGAAGCACGCACCGATTGAGGTTCAACCCCCCATTTTAATCCCTTATTGCTCGAAAACTATTGCGCCTATTGAAAATATGCATATTGTGTAGTAAATTTTATGTAGAATATTATCAATAAATATATAAAATTTTCTGGGAAGCAACAATTTCGATGAAAAATGTGAAAAACCGCGGCAAGGCGCATTTGGGGTGGTTTTTAAGGGTGAAACTCACACTTGCACCTTGGGAACTCATTCGTTTCTTAAAAATAGCTCTCTGGCGCGTCTAATCCCCAAAGAACAAAAAACTATATTTATTTCCTCTATTCACTAATTTTAGGTCTAATATCAATAGACTATTATGTATTTATCTAAATACCATGCAAATATATCCCCCCATGGGTTATCCCAATCCTACGTAATAATTTTTCCTACTTACCTTACGCTATCGGCTTTGATATTATCTTCACAACTTATATCGCCGCAAAACGGAGTCAAAATAATATTCTTTTTATCCAAATTTGGAGTAAACTTAGACCAATCTGTCAGCAGAATTTTATGAGAATCCAAATCATTACATGCTCTAGAATTAAAAAAAAAACATTTTAGAGGGAATAACCATTACACTCAAAGAAAATGATAGGTAAATTCAACCAAAAAGAGCATATGAAATCGCGCCTATCTAGTTCCATATACATCAAATCATATCTTCTTGTAACAAATTAAATAGTACAATGACATTTTTTTATGTTCACTAACCATTTTCAATTTGGTCTACAATTAAATAGTACGACTTTGTTTTTTGTTCACCAACTAATTTTTAGGTTGATCTACACTTTATTGTATGATGAAATTTTTTTTGGTTAGCCAAAATCTCAGTATTTCTTTTAGAACTTCTAGAAGACGACAATAATATTGGTTTGTCTATCAAGCACAATAATACAGCGAACTAATACTGGGTTAGAATTACAATTTGATAATAGTTAAAAATAAAATATACTATTATCTAGTTTGATTTGACAGAATTCAACAAAATAATAGTCAGACGAACAAAATACTAGTCTTATTCATCTATTTTTTAAGTTAATGTTTGTTTTGTTGTACGACAACTTTTTATTAATTAAAATAACAATCACCTCTTGTTTAAAAATACCATCAATATAGTTTGGTTTAACAAAATTAACGATATTGTTAGTTAACCATTTTTTTTTGTTGAATTTACCCACACTATTTCTTTGAGTGTACATAGCTAATACTACTGCTACTTACTTTTTATACAAGCTGCTTTGTATATCATCCAGCAATTCCGTTAAACGTTGTACGACATTATCACGGGGCACTGTAATTTTTTCTCCAGTATCTCGTCTTACGGCTACAACTTGCTTCTTCTCAATATCTTTGGGACCAAGTTCTACTCTAATTGGCACCCCCTTAAAACAAATTACACTTTATTTCAGTATTTTTGCCTACAGTGGTTAGTGCCTTACAAAATCGTGATACAAGACCAATGGCAAGAGGTCTCATGATAAACGTGAGAAATATGGCAACACTATTTTAGCTGCCACTAGCAAAGGGTTTAGCCGGATAAGCATGACGAGTCGGCCCCCAAACGGCAACCTATATCGAAACTTATGTTTTAACATCGACTTGATGTATGAACGTGATTTATATCTGTTTTGCCTTCGTACTCCACTTTGACCTTGAGATATGGAAAAGAAATGAGCGCATGCATGACTATCATTCAAAGAGACATATCTGGAAAACTAATTAAGCTAGAGAAGTAAATCCAACGGGAGGTTTCAGGTAACCTTAAAGAGTATATTTTATATTTTTTTTGAATTTTTAGAATAATTACGCACATCGTTAAAAAATAAATAAAAAACATAATATTTCCTTGTTTTCTGTGACTTACAATCACTGAAATAATATATGTTGTAATACTTTATATGCACTATTACTCATAAAAGTTGCTTTAGAAAAAAGTTGGTGCAACACTTCGAAAAAAAAAATAAAATTCGACACGCACTACATCATATAAGGATACAAACTTGACATGGGACACACATAAATATTTTATGAATTGGAATTATTGTTAGAAGAGAAATTGAATGAAAATATAAATAATTGTCACGTAAATATTTCTTTCATACGGCGCACAGTGGCACGAACTGTAATTTTTTCGTTCAAAATTATCTAGAGCACTTCGCAACCGATTGGGATAATTTTTTTTTAAATACTCGTTATTTAATTTCAAAAAAACGTAAGAGAGTCGATTTTTTAATTATGCTAACCAAAATTTTGGCGAAGCTCAATAATTTTGGTTAGCTTAATTAAAAAATCGACTCTCTTACGTTTTTTTGAAACAAAATAACAAGTATTTAAAAAAAATTATCCCAATCGGTTGCGAAGTGCTCTAAATAATTTTGAACGAAAAAATTACGATTTGTGCCACTGTGCCTGTATGAAATAGATATTTACGTGACAATTATTTATATTTTCATTCAATTTATCTTCTAACAATAATTACAATTCATAAAATATTTATATGTGTGTCCCATGTCAAGTCTGTATCCTTATTTGATGTACTGCTCGTCGAATTTTATTTTTTTTTCGAAGTGTTGCACCAACTTTTTTCTAATGCAAATTTTATAAGTAATAGTGTATATAAAGTATTACAACATATATTATTTCAGTGATTGTAAGTCACAGAGAATACGGAAATATTAATTATTATATTTTTTATTTATTTTTTAATGATGTGCGTAATTATTCTAAAAATTCAAAAAAAAAATATAGAATATACTCATTTAGGTTACCTAAAACCTCCTGTTGGTTTCACCTCTCCAGCTCAATTAGTTTTCGAGATATGTCTCTTTGAACGATAGTCATGCATGCGCTCATTTTTTTTCCATATCTCAAGGTCAAAGCGAAGTACGGCGGCAAAACACATATAAATCGCGTTCATACATCAAGTCGATATTAAAACATAAGTTTCGATATAAGTTGCCATTTGGGGGCCGAATCGTCATGCTTATCCGGCTAAACCTTGTAGACTATGCTGACAATTTTTTTTTTTATGGTTTTAGATTTTTGTTTAAATTGTCCACTGATTATATGTATAATGTAGAATCATAATCTTATCCATAAAAAAATCTAACTTCCACTATAGTGAGTCATCTACATGTAAATTATAAGACCCACAAAAAAAAGTGGTCTGTGTGGGCCAAACCAGTGTATCCTTATGTATTTTGAACCACTGAATCTGAAGTAAAAACCGCTGCCCAAGGAATCACCACTTCCACATCCATATTTTCTATCCAAGTCTCTCATAACGAAAAAATTTTGTATGTGGAAATAATTGTTTAAATATATTTGAAATCGTCTACCCCCAAAAACCCATAAAACGATATCCCACATGGTAGTGGGGTGGGGGTGGTGGTAGTGGGATGAAATAAAAAAAAAATATTTTGAGGCTTTTGGTTCTTGTTAACACACTAAATCACATTTTTTTTTTCATCCCCTTTAATAATCGGGTAGGGGTGGTAATGGGTAAATGGAGGTGGTTAATGCCAAAAAAACTTTTGAAACCTTAGCTTGTCTTGTATACACTAAATACCAATTTTATGGACACTTACCTGCTTGATTTACCTCTTTACCCCCCATTTACCCCATTTTACCCCCCCAACCCTTCGACGGAATAAGATGAAAATATAATCTAGTTCCAGATCTCGTTAAAGTAGATATGAGTACCAAATTTCAAGTCAATATCTTAAATGGTTCCAGAGTAAACATGCGCACAAAAAAAGTTACAGACCGATAGACAGACAGAATTTTTTTCGCTCAAATTTAAAATTTCGACGTTTCATGACATTCTAAGCATATTTGAACAATGAAAATTTTCAAAAATTTTTTTGTCGTTACTATCCTTCCACTGGATGTGAAAGTAAAATTGTCAGATTGGCACATTTTTCATTCCTAACCTCAAAAAACACCTGAAAAAAGCCTTTCTTTTCGCCTTTCACACTCAAATGAATAGTTAGAAATGTTTTTAAATATGTTTAGTTCATAACCTTGTAACACTGGAACCCCATAACCTTACAATTCCATAATCCTATAATCTTATTAATAGCTTTTTTTTATAACTACGAAACTCAAAGTGTAACCCCATAACCTCTAAATCCTGAACTTTCTAAGTGCATAACAGGGGCATTCTTTAACGTCGTGCTCTGGGGCAAGCAGGCTTTTCTCAGTGCATCACCAGGGAATATTTACTTTTCATATCTAGTAGACGTGAGAGAGTTAGTACCATGGAAGAATGGGATATTTTCCATTTTTTTTTAAGTTCCAGTTTTGGTGATATATTATATCAAGTAATGTTAATATTTTAACAATTACTGCATAATCAATTTAAACCAGAACAATAATTTCTTAAATAAAAATAAGAAATAAGAATACGCCTGTCTAGACACAGATTTCACATGATTTTATTTGGCGGGAAATAATTTAACCAATAATAGACAGCTTTCGCTTAGACTGTAACTATCTTATATGAATGCCAAATTGTGTATTTACTTTACATTCTTTTACCTATACACTTTTATTTTGCTCAATATCTTAAACATCAATAAATATTATATGTATATATTTAAAAGGAATTAAAAGGTATTTGTTGTTATTATTTAGAAGTTATTTTAAAAATGTAAACAAAACTCGTGGCGAGGATTATGTGGCAACATTGTATAAAAACGGATCTTGCCCTTTTCCAACTTTGCTTGTATGCTGTCAATTGTCACTTCTTGTCACAATACAAGTGAAAGAGGCATATCTGACAAAGATGTTTTAACTCCTGGGTCGCTCAACTCTATCTCAATTCTGCGTACAACATATCCTCACTTTTTCAAGCAAAGAACCTTCCATTATCTTCTCTCCCGCTCTGGGCCCAACTCCAAGTACGCGTGTTGTCTATGCGCATGCCTCGCTTCTAGTTGCAAACTTTCGCGACGTCAAAGATCAAAGACAAAAGTCGTTTATAGCGTGGAATTTTGAAGTGGTCAAATGCAATAAACGTTGTGCGATCGGAAAATGTAGAGAAAATGGTGGCAGTTTGTCAACACCGCTGGTTGCTCCAGTTAGTTGTTAGTGCAGGTTGATATTTGATTGCGTTTGCGCTTTAAGAGCTAAAAATCTTGTTGACAAACTTGAACTGATCCGACACTAGCAATGGTAAAGTCCGACAATTCCAGCATTGCTATCTCGCTTTTTGAGGCGTGTTAATATTGCTTTCTCCATTGAGATGTTTACAGCTTTGTCATATAGGAATTCATCTAGTAGTTATAGATCTTTGATATTTGATTAGATTCATTTATTGTTTGTGACGTTTGATTTTGTTATTTTATATTTTATCAATAAACTATTAAGATGGAATTTTGTGAAAGGAGATTCATCCAATTTGCGCAAAGTTGATTATGACATGATATATTCTTTCTATAAACAAAATTTGATTTTTGAAGAGATGGGATCAGAAATGTTAGAAGCTTGCCACCAAAAGCTGTTTTCTTTCGTGCTGAACAAAGTGAATACAATCAGTAAGTAACCAATAGAGATTAAGGATTTCAAAAATATCTCGATTTGATTAGCTGGTTAGTGATTGCAATCAGTTCGTTCAGTACGAAAGAAGTTCTTCAACTATCTATATTTTTCGGAGCAGTTAAAAAAATTTTTCCAGAGCACATTTGTGTTTCCACAATTTTTTAAAAAACACCTTTTAAATGACATTATCTATTATTTGTAAATTACAGCAAATACCTGGATAAAAGAAACTGAAATTCTTCAAATCAACACGACACGTTAAATCACATCTGACATTTGACTATCCGTTGACATTGTTGCCATATATTGCTAAATACGTTTTTAAAAATCTAATCGGCATTAAAAATGATTTAAAACATTTAATAATTCACGTCCATTATTAATTTTTACATCACAAAATTCAATTTCGTGGGTAAATATATTAAAATTGATTTAATAAGTAAGCTTTATACTCCTGTTTTCTTCAATTATCCTTACTAGAACTAGAGAAGGAATTTCAACTTCGCAACACCACACTGTTTTGTATAAAACCATTCTATCAACAAATCCATACAGACTACCTACGTCATCGGCAGATTACCTACGTCACCAATTTAAAACACCTGTTGCGCCACTTATTTTAACTTCTGCTTTCTCAAAAAATTAATAATTATTTTCGCGGAAATCTGTATTGGAAGGCTTGATTGTACATATTCTATATTATTCAATAAAAAAAAAATATATATATATATATATATATATATTGTGTGTCATACAGGTTATATATATTTGTGAGAGAAGTAAAGAAACTGCCGTATTTCGCCTGCGTGTTGTGTGCTTCAAATCTCAGGTAATTGTTTTATGTAGTGAAAAGTAACTTTTTTTTTTGTCCAAATTATCTGCTTTGTGGGTGCAAGGGTCGCTGGAGAGTTATTTTACATGTAATGACCGACGTTTTAGCTATTAAATGTTGGGCTCACTTCATGATTCATTTTCACCTAAAAATAAATCTGGTCACTTTTAATGACACCGAGCAGTGAGGTAGAGTTGGGACATTCTTTTAAGGGAGAGTTGGCCCATCCTATGTCTCCCCCATTCCATGTATGAACTGATTTTCTTATATTATTCGGATTGTTTTTAGGTATGCCGTTTTACGCTACAAGAAGAAAAAGAACAATCCTGTCGTTCCAATCCATATAATTCAAGAAACCGTTGCAGAATGCAAATGTATTGGAAGGCTTGAAAAAGGTACCAGACGCACTTAAAATATGGTCGAATTTCCATGTAAATATTTTTGCAATATTAGCGATTTGTGTTGACAAAAATTTGTATCGTTTGCTGTAATATATTTTGGTTTCCTTCTGAACATTTGTCAGATTTCAGATTCTGTCAGATTCTCCCTCGTAAAAGGGAGAATTTGAGACAAATACATGACACTAGAAAATATTTTTCCACACCACTATTTACCCAGTAAATTTAACTAATATTTGCAAGAAGTGCTCCGATTATGAAGGTATATTATTTATGTGGTTTTAATTTTTCAAAAATAAAAATTTTTAAAATTAATTTGTAAAAATTGTCCCAACTCTCACATATCTCTCGTACTCATCAGCTCATATCTGAGTTTCTGTGTGTGAATAAGGAAATGAGCTGCTTGATGAATCTTAAATTGCATTTCTTGGATTTTTATATTATATTGACTACTTCCCAGAAAATCTGGGTAATTTCAGTGAAGAGCAGGATGAAAGATTCCACCGGGACCTCAAGGATGTGGAACGTCGATACCAAGGCAGGTGGAATAAACATATGATGGCTAGTATTGGGCAATATCGTGATTTTTCAATCAAAACGTGAATTGTTACTGTGATTTTCTTATATCAGTGAATTTAAAATGTGATGTGATCACGACTTTCATAATACGACGTACACGAGAAATTGTTAACTGTTCCTTATCCCTAAATAAGCACCGACAGACGGTGAATGATGAATTAGCTACTTTCGTAATCTGTATAGCCGCAGATATGTAATATATATAATATATATTATGATTTGCTTATCCAACTAACCTGATTTATGGATTGGTGATAAAGCAAAAGGACTAAGTTTTGAATGGAACTTCGTAATAGAATATGTTAACATAAACATTTCATAAATTTCTAGTTTATATTTAGGTAATTTTTGCTGGGTTATTTATAATAGTGTTGAAACCTTTTTTAATATGAGTCTCAGATTTTAATAAAAATGCACAAATTAAATAATGAATATAATGTTTATTTATATAGTTCTTATTTGTAATTACTTCATGGAATAAATTTGATTTAATAGAGTGCAAGTATTTCTCCCATTTAAATATTTATCCAATTTGATACAATCTTCCATACAATTTTGTACAACGGGTACTCCCGTTTCTTTTATGGTAAATAATCGGATTCGAGACGTTCGAGTTATTTGACAATTGACATTCAACCATAGTACAGTAGTGCAGTATTCTTTTTGAAGTACTCAACATTCGCCAGTGAATAAAGGATATGAAAATATTTATATAGCATTAACTGTGTACCTAATAACGCTAAGGCACAGAATCGCTTGCTTTACATGTTAATACATACAGTCAAAATTTTATTTTGACTATATTTTGGAAGAGGATTAGAAAAAACCTTGTATGAAGCATGAAGAGTAAGTGTATTTCTATCAAACGGTGTGTTCGTGCAATGATAAAAGCACCACAAAACTAGAAAAATAGATTGAATAAAGAGATAGTATAACAACGCCAAAGAACACTTACTTTTAAGTTCATTAATAAATGTCTTAATTACCTTAAGTTCCCAGTGATTGAACTTCCATCCTGGAGAGTAATTTAATCGATAATCGCCCTTCACTTTAACTCCGGCACTTTGCAAGTCTTTTTCTAACTCGTCACACGAATCTTGCAGATTTTTGCGAGCTTCTTCGGAGAGGCCTACAGTTATCCCACATGGCACTATTACTACCTGTACAGACGCTACTCTTGGGGGCAAAACTAAGCCTTGGTTGTCGGCGTGAATCATTATCATAACACCTTAAAAAGACTTATTGTATGTATTTCAATTAAACCTACTTGAATACAAGTACGTACCGATTGTTCTCGTCGTGACTCCCCAGGAGTTTTGGTAGACGTATTTTTTTTCTTGAGTTTCGGGATCTTCGTATATGATGTCGAATATTTTCGAGAAATTCTGCCCAAGGTGGTGAGACGTGGCTCCTTGGATAGCTCTACCGCTGGTAGAGACAAATGCTTCAACGGTCAAAGTATAGTCTCCACCAGCGAATTTCTCCTTTTCTGTCTTGCGACCCTTCACGACGGGTATCGCCAGTAAATCAGTATATATTTTAGCATATAAATCTGTGAAATAAAAATTAGTTAAACTAAGGCCATTTTATGATCTTTTCCTGTGATAATTTTTAACGTACACCAGAAAATGTCATAAAAAAAATTACCGATGAATATTTAGTCATATTCTTTTTCCTAAAAACATACCTAATATTGTTGAGACCTCTTCTATAGCCTCTTCTTCTACTGCATATGCTGTGTGGCCTTCTTGCCATAAAAATTCTCTGGTTCGCAAAAACGGCTGCGGATGTTTAAACTCCCATCTCTGAAAAACATAAAGGAAAATAATAGCTAGAAGTGTTTCACATCTGTACATATTATGATACTTCCATTGGTGATAATTTAAGGTGGCATTTTGACCACATTATCCAACGTAAAAGTGTAAATCGCTTTAGAAAGTTTTGCATGATCACTTGACACAATTCGTGCTCAATAAAATTCGAAAGAAGAAGAATTGAAACAGATTATTCATTTTCGCTGAAAGTGATATAGTTGTTTTAAGAAAACCAAGCCTGAAAGTTATCAAGAAATCGTTGTTGGACTATCCAGAACAAATGCACATGAAATGACAGCTTACCAAACTTTTTATGAAATTGAAGTGTCAAAGTACCAGCACATCATTTGCGAGATTTTAAACGAGATGTCTAAGGGGCCTAATTATTATGATCCAATTGATTTACCGGTGCCCTGCTGTGCAACAAGTGGTCTATTTATTTCCACTTTTATTTAATTTAGTTTTATAATTATATAAAAAGCTTCTAGTTGGAGAATCACAAAAGGTTTAATAATTTGCATTACTGTGATGGTTAGGCAACCGGCTATACATAGTGTGTTAGAGTAATATATTATTATTCATAGTGGTATTACTATGAGAAGTGCTTGCAATAAAATTGCGCAGAAACGAGTTTGTATGTGACCTTTGTTCTAAGCCAATGAGAGCGAATTGCATCATATTCTAGGTCGAAACCATTGGCACCAGTAGACTTGTGTTCACCGGCAGTGATTAAATTACTATTACTTTCATTATGAAATATCTTCAATTTTTCTTCCTGATATTAACACCAGTCGGGAAAATTTTAATCTACTGCACTACACAACTCTTCAACCGTGAGAATTTTATTGCGATTACATATCCATATACCCCAGATAATGCCGCAATCGACCAGATGGTCGCAGTGGAGGATCTGTTACTGGCCCACCCACATATCAACCTAACCTGTCAATCTACTCCAGATAACGCTATGCCACTGGTAAAAATATCCATGCATGTTGGCTTCGCCCCGAGCATCTTATAATAATACTACTCTGATACAAATTACATATTCTCTTGACTTGTAATTTTACCTACTAAAGTTTAAAAAGCAATTTATAATTTTACGTTGGATGCCTTTTTCCAGTTTTTCAAAATAAGAAAATAATATACTTACAACAACGTTATTCCACTGATTGAGCTTAATAGGAAGATCTCGATATGATTGAATCCATTTGGCATAGGCAGGATACATCACCGTTTCAGAGGTAGGTCTAATAGCTATTGGTTCTGCCATGTCTGAATCACCAGATTTAGTTACCCATGCAACCTGTAACACACCAACTAACACTTCACAACATTTTTAATTTGGAAAAAAAAATTTAGACGCTAAAGCTGCAATACCCACAATAACTGTAATCGTTAGCATTATCACTCACCTCAGGTGAAAAATCGGCAATGTGGGTTTTTTCTTTTTCGAGTACACTCCTGGACACGAAAATGGGGAAATAGCAATTTTGCACTCCAAGTTTCTTTATCTCTGCATCGAACCAATCTCTGATCACCTCCCAAATGGCGAATGACCACGGTCTTAAGATATAACACCCTGACACATCATAGTATTCTATGAGTTCTCCTTTTGTAATAACTTGCGAGTACCACTCTGAGAGATTCTCATCTTTCTTCGCCTCCAAACCAAGTCTCGTTTGTTTTTTCACTGTCCCCTCGTCACCCTACAAAATGGAATTACAAAAGAACAGTGTTTAATATCAAATTTAAAAATTATTCCTCTAAATACACTAAAATAAACTGGTCTTTAAAAAATTCAATCTAAATAAAGATGTATGGCAAAGGTATAAAATTTGCTTACACAGTGTTATAGATTAGGAGCCTGCTGACTACTAATTGTGTGTCATAGGTTTACTCCCAAAATGTGTGAATTGTTGTTCATTTGGAGTAGTAGAGCACAGAAATATCCATCCAGTCCTTTTTTGGTACAGGGGCGTACGGCAGGCCCCCAAATGTGTAAGAAATATGACGTAAAAATAAAACAAACAGCCACAAATAAGTCATAGAGGTTGGAGGTATTTCTTAATTGACCCCCAAAAATCATGAATCCAGACTCCCATTCATTTTGGGTTGTACAAGGAGGTGCTACGCTCACCCAATTTTGAAAAAAAAAAAACGTAAAAAAAATGATCAGGAACTTGGTAAGTATGAACCTCCTGAGTGCGAAAATACATTAGCCATATTTGAAAAGTGGTGCAAAGATCTTGCCTTTCACGATAATTGATGGAGTATCGGCTCTTCCTACCGCATGTATTCGTTACCCTTGTAATTCGATAAAAATCATAAATTTACGACTGGTAATTATGAACCTCCTGAGTGCAAAAAAAACATTCGCCATCTTTGAAAAGTGGTGTGAACGTCTTGCCTTTCACGATAATTGACGGCGTATCGGCTCTTCTTACCGCATGTACTGGTTATCCGTGTAACTCGATGAATATTATAAATTTACAACTGGCAATAAGTATGAACCGCCTGAGTGCGAAAATATGTGCGCCATTTTTGACAAGTGGTAGAGGGGTTGAAATGTCAATTATCCCAAGGAACAATTTAAAAGTCATTTGGACTTGAGGAGGTTTTAAGAAAGGTTTGTCAGGGTTAGGAAATAGTCATGTGCTTTATTGATGTTGTAGTTAAGGCCTTTTAGGCTTCAAGTATACTTGCTCTTAATAGTAAGTTTTAAAGCATTCTGTAAGACCTAGTTATAAAGCTAATTTGCTTCTGGGATAATATGTATTTGTAATGAATTTATCATAACCTACATAAAACTCTCCATAAAGCTAATTAGTTTTATGAATGTCTCAAATTCCATTTAGATTTAAAGAGGCTTTAAATTATTCTTTATGGTTTTAATATATTTGCAATAAATGCATTTTAAATCCTTTTTAAAACTAGACATTTTCAATGCCTATTAATACTTATTAAAGGCCATTACAAAACTAGACTCTTAAAACATCCTTGATAAATGTTGTGATGAAACCGTTATGAAGAAAAATAGGCCTCTATAAATCTAAAAGGCAAATTTTAATTCCATAAAACACTTTCCAAAACCTCAATAAAACATTTATTATAAAAATAATAAACAATATGTCTGCCTGAAGTGTCGTTGATGCATGTGTGTGTGTGTGTGTGTGTGTTAATTAAAAGCATTTCACGACTTACTGATGTGTAATAAGTCTTTTTTGGAAAGGTGGAAGAAAATAAAAAAGAGTGGCCATTTTAAAAGGATTGTTAAAACACACACACATACAAATTATTTTGAGGTTAAGTTTTAAGTTTTTGTATCAAATGTCAACGTCCCAAACGTTTTATTACAGCTTTTATCAAGTCCATGTGATCTTCGCCAAGTGCATTTGCATTTTTGTAAGGAAGGGATTATTTGTGATAGTATACAAAAATAATAAAAGGGCTTCATTTAGAGTAAATGTTCTAGGTCATGACCATTATTAGAATATATAGTTTAATGAGAGGACCAGTGTTGCCAGATCAAAATTTTAAAAGTTATCAGACGACGCTTTAAAAAGTTACTAAATCTTACTAAAATTTCACTAGATTTGAAATTAAAGCTCTCATCTTTAATTTTCAAAAGTTGCAGTGTCTGTAGGACACGTAATTTTCTTGAGCTCTCTGAGCACAGCATTGAGCGTCCTCTATCTGATTATTTCGTTGCCAGACTTCGTATTCTGTATTGTATTAAATGGTTTGTAACTACAAAGTACTGTTTGTCTACGAGACGCTAGAGGGCAACGAGCCCAGGCTATTCGATTGTAGCGATTCACGGTCAATAAACTATACGGTTACCTCAATTAGCAGCTTTTAGACGAGAGAGACGCGCGGAGCGGGGAATCGAATGAAAGATATTCTGTTAGGGTCTACAGCCTACGTCAGCTGTAGACACTACAAGCATCTTTGTCTGTGTCTTTTGCACGGAAATCAGATATGTCTGTCTCTTTCATTCGATTCCCCGCTCCGCGCGTCTTTCTCGTCTTAGAGCTGCTGATCGAGGTAACCGTAGAGTTTACTGACCGTGGTAGCGATTAACGTGAACAGTTTTGTATTAAATGGATCGCAACTCGAATTTAATGTGTTTGTCTACCTACCAGTAGAGGGCAATAAATTGGATGATTCAAAAATCATTAAAAATGGGCATTTTCATAAAAGTTTTCACTAAATCACTAGATTTAAAAAAAATCACCAGATCTAGTGAAATTTCACTAGACCTGGCAACACTGGAGAGGACTGTAAAATGACAATTAGGTTTTTAGTTGGCCGGCCATGTTTTTCTTATATAAAAATATTCAAGGTCAATCTCACAATTATAATTATCAATAATTATCACTTTTTCGTTAGCAAATTAAGGTAGACTTACAAGAAACGAAAATTACCGTGGGAACCGAGAAGCAGCCCACTTTTTTAAATTTGCTGATTACGTGTGTCTATGCAAATTTTGTATGGATATTAAAATCATTATTATTTCTGAGGGGCTCTTGTTTTTTGGGCCTTTCTTATGTAGTTTTAACGATAAACTGCCGTTGGTTTTAATTTTTTTGTCATACCTGATGGCTTTTTATTAACTTAGAGAGGTTATAGTGCTCTACGCTTTATACATTTAAAATTCCATTTTATCTTCAATAAGTCTGATGGTGTGTTTGCTTAAATCAGTTTAGAAAAAATAAATGCAATAATAAAATTATTTGGATTCCTTCGTGGACATTCTTATAGCTTCTCAGTTCTAATATGGTTTTAAAAACCAGTTTTAAGGTAGCCTTCTAGGTGTTTTCTAGAAATGCAGGAAGCTAATAGAATAGCTTCTGACAGCTTTAAAATAGGTTTTAAAAAAAGTTTTAAAACGGCCCGAACAAGGTTTTCAAGAGCAGCACTATGCCTCACTAAGGAGTTTTATGATGGAATTTAAAAAGGCCTTAACAACCTTCATAAGGGTGGGCCCTTTTAGTCTACAAGTCACTTTATGATGGTATTAAGGATATTGTTACAGCAAAATAGATTTTTCAAGGCATTTTATAAATAGTTTTGTATACATTTAAGAAACTAAAATTGTTCCTTGGGATTGGAGGTTGATACTTACCAAGCATCTGATTGGCAGTCGTCAAATTACAAATGTAATGTTTTTTCGCACTCAGGAGGTTCATACTTAACAAGTATCTGATTGCCATTCATAAACTTATCATTTTTTTACCTGGCTTTTTTTTCAAAATTGGGCGAGCGTAGTGCCTCCTTGTACCACCCAAAATGAATGGGAGTCTGGATTCATGATTTTTGGGGGTAAATTAAGAAATCCCTCCAACCCCCATGCGTAAGCCTATGACTTATTTGTGGCTGTTTGTTATACTTCTACAAGTTATATTTCTTACACATTTGGAGGCCTGCCGTACGCCCCTGTACCAAAAAAAGTCATAGACATTTCTGTGCACTACTGCCCCAAATTAACAACAATTAATACATTTTGGGAGTAAACCTATGACACACAATTATTGGTCGGCGGGCTCCTGGTCTATTAGCAAACACCGTCATATTCGGTCTTCTTAGAAACCCAAATTTTGATCCTCTTATAATAGACTTACAAATTGCCCGTGTTTCCCTATGGGTTCATTAAGGTAACTAAATATGGAACGTATGTATTGAAATTTCTTGTAAGTTTTGGAAAAAAAATTTAACATAAATGTTCTAGAGCATATAATTAACTTTCATTTGATTTTTGGACGACATTACTAACTCAACTATCAACGGAGTAATAGTTATCTATATATGTATATACTGAGTGTTTCAGGTATGCGGTCATTAATTTCTAGTGGTGATTCCACATCAAGAAATATGAAAAAAAGTTCATACAAACATGGGTCCGGAAATCCTTCCTAAGGGCGCTGTGGGCCTCTGAAGGTGGCACCCAAAATTAACATTTTATTTAATATCTCAGGACTAGTTTTTGCACGTGATTCAATATCAATAAAGGTCATTATCTGATGTTATCCACCAAGGGTAAATTCAATCAGGGGTGCACAAAATTGGAAAGGGGGAATTTAGTTCTCCCCCAATTTTTTTTATGTGCATTTTCTGTGATTATCTCATCGGAATATGATTCCTTGGCTATAATTACACAAAAAAGGTTATCTTGTTGTAACGCCGTACGACCAACCGGTTTCGAGAAATAGTCTATATGTAAATATAATATAGAGAGTATGGTCCATTATAATTGCATTAATCTTTGCCTAGATACTGCTTAGCAGCGGAGATTACATTTCGTTCCATACAAATACAGATCATACTTACATTTGCTTCCACAGGTGTTTTCTCTTTTGCTGCCGCCTTCTGTTTCACTCCCTTTTCCTTAGCGGCAGAAGGTTTATTCTCCTTTGGTTTAGACGGAGTTCTACCTGGCACAGGAAAATCAGTACCGGTCACAGTTTTATATTCTGCTTTGAGCTCTAGCAGTAGCTTAACAGCTGCATCAATATCTTCCTAAAATAAATAATTAGTTTATAAAAAAAAAGTAACTTTTCATACTGCAGAGAAATATATATTTACCTTGCTAGCTTTCTTTGTCTTCAGATCTCTCACAAGGTTGCCCTGCTCAGTTATTTTTGTTGTTAGAGCATCCTTAGCGCTATCTCCCGCTCCAGAGGTAGAAGAGGCTAGAGTTGTATTAGCTTGAGGCTTTATATCGGGTTTCCAATCTTGACCGGTTAAATTCTTAAAGTCGGCCTTGAGCTGCAAAAGTTGCTTCACTTCGGCGTCGATTATCACTTTGTCAGCTTTACCTAAAAACAAATTTTTTGCATGGACTACACCATTCTGTATACTAAGTTCTTTCTCACCTGCTTTTAACTGTCTGACTTTTTCACCCTGGGCGGCAATTTGGGCCAAGATGCTATTTTCATCGCCATGGCTAGTTATTGTTTCCTGTAAAATGGACACGTTTTCAGATTTGATTTCTTGCAGCACTGCCGGGGGAGATGGTTTTGTTGAGGAGGCGCCGGGTTTCCAATCTTTACCTAAATAACAATTTAAAAACACAAGCTTAGTATGATTGACATATATATTCTCAAAGCAGTTATTTCTTGCTCTTAACTCATCCAAAAATTCAAGATTAACAATCACCATTTGATGGCAACAAAGTGATATTTACTTTCCAAGCATTTTTATAAAGACTGACTTTTTCTCTGCAAGTCAAAAATAAGAAAGTGTACAAAAGTGCGGGTACCCAATCCGGGGACACACTATATATCAATATCTGCTATTTTTGCCACTGACCTCTATATATTAAATGGATAGCCGATGTGTGAGCTGAAAAATGGTACAAATACAATTTGCGCACGGGGCTGCCGAGTTTGCGCAGTAGTAAGAGTGAACTTAGCCACTCATTGCTGGAAACATGTTGCCAACTTCACGTTGTCAATTAATTTTTGGCAACGGAAATAAGTTTGGAGGCAATCATGTATTTATCAGATTTATTTTTCCAATAATGTCTCAAAACTTATTTCCTACCTGATCGTTGCCGGACTGCTTTGTTAGCAACGCGTTGCCATCAACGTGTTGCTAACTTCAGAACTAAAAACAGGTATACTGCGCAAGACGTAAAGCCCCTTAGCAGACCCAGCTAACAAATTTAGGTGTCGACGACTTCAGCTAAAGGAAATTCGACCAAAACAGGTCGAAATTAGGTAATTTTAAAGTTTAATTGGTTAAGTCACTGTGTTCCCTATTAGGTACAGGTAAATTATTAGTGAAATTAATGCCTTAATAGGTTATGACAAATATTTTAGTAACTATTTTCACCTAATAGGGGGGGTAGGTAAAAAGTGACCTACTTGAAACAATTTGGTAATGTAAATGGGGATATTTGTGACTTAATAAGTAATATTTTCGTTAAATAACTTATTAAGTAATTTTGTTGACGTTATCAATATACCCTGATAGGAGATATTAGTGAAGTGTACTAGTACACTTATAGATCATATTATTACCTCTAATACTCAACTAATATCAAGCGTTAATATCGTTAGTGTTGATATATCTGATCATGAACTTATAGAATGCTCAATATCCATTAAAAAGAAAAAAGTATCACAATTTTTTCATACATATAGAGATTTTACAGCTTTCAGTGAAGAACTTTTTGTAATAGATCTACGTCAGGCTGGCTTAGAAAATATGTTTTATATCCCAAATATTGATGAAAAAGTAGAATTACTTAGTAATACTATACTAAATTTATTCAACACTCATGCCCCTGTCCGTACTGCTAGAATCTCCAAACCACCAGCGCCTTGGCTTACAAACAACATTAAATATCTTATGAACCTCAGAGATAAAGCAAAATCAAAATTCAGCATAACTAAAGCTCAGTCTGACTGGGACTATTACAAAAGTTTACGTAATTTTACCTCCTTAGCAGTAAAAAATGAAAAGAAAGCATACTACCAATACAAATTTGAGAATAGTAATACAAAACAAATGTGGAAAGAACTTAAACTAATGAATATCAATAACAAACAAGACAAAAATATTCCAACAGAAATAAGTAATGTCAACGACATCAATCACTATTACCAGAACTGTATTCCTAGTATTAATAACAATTGCCAAGAAACATTAAATTTTTACAAAAATAATAAAAAACGTAACTTTAATGAAACTTTTAAATTCAAACTTACTGATCATCACACTGTAGCTAAATATATACAAGAAATAACATCGACTGCAACTGGCAATGATGATCTCAATATTACTATGATAAAATTGTGTTGCCCATATATTATACAGTTCATTACGCACATTATAAATTCGAGTATCATAGAGGATTATTTTCCACTGAACTGGAAACATGCTATCATAATCCCGATTCCGAAAATTGATGAGCCGACTGAATTCCAACACTTAAGGCCAATTAGTATCCTTCCAACCCTTTCTAAAATATTCGAAAAAATCATTAACCAACAACTTCGGGAGCATATTAACGAATTCAACATTCTACCGGAAAATCAGTCTGGTTTTCGGCCAGCGTACAGTTGCACTACTGCAATTCTCCAAATAACAGATGACATCCTCGATGCAACTGATAAAAGTAAGCTAACGGCTCTAGTATTATTGGATTATACTAAAGCCTTCGATACTCTCAACCATGAACTCTTAGTGGCAATTCTGAACTTTATCGGCCTTGATACAAAAGCCATTAATCTTATAAAGAGCTACCTACATATGAGGACCCAAAAAGTAACACTTAACAGCAACTCATCAGTTCCCTTACCTGTAACGGTGGGAGTACCACAAGGATCCATTTTAGGACCGTTGCTTTTTACAATATATACTAGTAACTTTAACAGCTTCCTAAAATATTCAAAGATGCATATGTACGCAGATGACACTCAAATATACCATAGCTTCGAACCCCACGAATATCAAGTAGCACTTACCAAAATTAATAGTGATTTACAAACAATATCTTCCGTCTCTCGTCAACATCATTTGCTAATAAACCCGACCAAATCTGCAGTTATAATTTTCGGAAGCAAATCTTCTTGTGCCAGGATTGAACATAATATTGATTTACAAATCAATAATACGAATATTCCAGTCGTAAACAATATACGTAATCTTGGTATCATTTTAGACAACTCATTTCGATATAGACTTCATGTCTCAAATTGTTTGAAAAATGCTTACTATAAATTAAAACTTTTGTTTCCTCATAGATCTTATTTACCTCGGAATATTAAAACACTTCTATGTGAAACTCTTGTTCTATCAAACTTTAACTTTTGTTGTCAAGTTTATGCTCCATCTCTCGACAAAGAGTGTGAAAATAAAATACAGAAAGTTCAGAATAGCTGCATTAGATTTATATTTGGCATCCTAAAATATGAGCATGTATCTCATAAACTCAAAGAGCTACACTGGTTAAATATGAAGAATAGATCTAAACTCCATTCTGCCTGTCTCTATCACAAAATTGTACGCACCAAACTACCTTCCTATCTCTATAATAAATTAGTATTTCGAACTGATGTACACAGAATTAATACCAGAAACAAAGACATTTTAACAGCTCCTATTCATCGAACATCTCAATTCGAGAGATCTTTCAGCTTTAACATATATAAAATATATAATAACGAGATACCCACCCAATACAAAAATCTAAATGAAAGATTGTTTAAAATAAAATTTAAAGAACATCTATTTACTCAACAGTGATATTAAATCATATACTTTTCCTTTTCATGTATTTTTAATTATTTCCTTATTTCTTTCTTTTTGTGCTTATGTCTAAGTTGTCCTTTAGTTTTTAAGTATTAAGTAAATTTGAAAATATTTTAAACATTACTTTTGTAAAATGTTATTTTTTTGGGGTTAAGTGGAAGAACAGGGGGTACATTTAGTACCCATCTGAACTTCGCCCCGGTTTTAATACCAATAAAGTCGATTTATTATTATTATTATTATTATTAAATGACTAAATAGGTGATGGTATGTCTTGAAGAAAGCTTCTTAGACACCTAATAAGGACCCTAAAAATACTTATCTTTCCACCAAAAAGTCGAAATGACTATTATTCAACCAATAAGTTATTTGCTTGTTTTTAGGCGCCACGTCGCGCCGACACAACTGAAGTATTGGGCGGCACAAACTCGTTCACTAGTCGCCTACTGTACTCATTATTTTATGCTCTAAAAAAGACATCCATTTTGCAAATCGGAGTTCAGATAAATAAGCAAACTAGTTAAAATTAGAAAAAAATAGCTCTGAATAAGTAATAATTTTGGTTTCAAGTTCATTCATTGTTTAATTTTTTGGCAGCTCCGGCGCCCCTTGTATTATGGCGCCCGGGGCGGTCGCCCCGCTCGCCCCGCCTTAGAACCGGCACTGGTTTCATCGATAAATCAACTGAATTATCAAAGCACTTTTTAAAATAGTTTGTATTTTCCGAAATATCCAATTTGTATGAACACTATATACATTATGTTATGTTACATGCATGACCATTTTACGGTTTATAAAATAAATATAACTTTATACATACCTATATTTTGATGTATAGAAACCTATTTTCCACGTAGAGAGCTGTTTTCTTTCGTGAAAAAACGAACTGATTGCAATCACTAAACAGCCAATCAAATCGAGGAATTTTTGAAATCCTCGATCTCTATTGGTTGCTTACTGATCGTGTTCAGTTTGTTCAGCATGAAAGAAAATAGCTAAAATAAGTACACTAAGGGAATAGTCTGAGCATAAATAAACACTAACAATCGAATAAAGTAACCTGTTGGTTCATATAAGATCTAATAGGTGAAATCACCTATTATGTATGAAATAGCCACCAAAACGAGACTTGTTAGGTTGTAGAATGAATAACCCCTAATAGGTGAATTTAGTGATTTACGTAGAATTAACGACACATTAAGTGTTAAGTAGGTACATTAAAACGGGACCAATTGGTGTAACATAACGTAATTAGGTGAAATAATTACAATTATGTGAACAAATATTGGTAACAGCTGATGGATAGAACAATAACGTGGTTCAACAAATGGCGAATGAAACCAAATCCCCTGAAATCTCAATACATCATGTTTAATCACAAAGTATCCCCAAACAGTCCAACAATGACTATCGACCAAAATACAATATATTGCCAACCTGCAGTAAAATACCTTGGAGTCACAATAGACAATAAGCTTAATTTTAACAGACATGTAAAACTAATTAAGAAGAAATGCATTACAAGAAGCAAACATTTCCGCAGTCTAACATATAAAAACAGAGGAATCAACAAACAAACTGCTGCTCATATCTACAGTACGATCTGCCGACCAATATTAGAATATAGCCACCCACTATACCTTAACACGAGAAGACCAGTCAGTAAAAACTTAGAAATAGCAGAAACTTCAACGTTGCGATCCATTACCAAAACCAGACACCCCAGAAATCCTCTTTATAACCCTCCCAACAATCTTCTCTATCAAATTACACAAATAACACCAATGAACCAAAGATTACAATTTTTATCCACAAAATTCGCTAAAGAAGAAAGCAATATAGAAATCATCCAACCGCTCTGCAGAACAAGAGAACAAGGAATAGCCAACAGAAGAAAATATCTTTGGGAACACATAACCAGACTGAATGAACTACAATGAATTTTTCTTCTTTTTTTTTTCACATAATACGAATACATTTGTAATAACATAAAATGTGTATATAAATTACTTTAATTGTAACAGGCTGAAGGACTTCGGTCGATGGCCTTTTGGTGATGCCAATAAAGCACTTTTATTATTATTATTTTATTGGTAATATTAGACACTTATTACCTAATAGATAGCAAAAATAGCTTGTTTTTCACTAATCTCTAAAGATGAAGTAAAAAATATTGGTGGAAATTAAGTTCTGACACCTATTAAGTAACATTGCAAGGAAGTAGCCATATTTATTCGAAAATACGGAACGCCGAAAACTCGCCACGAAAATTTAAATTTTCTTTTTTGGAAATAATTTAATTCATAAGTATTCATTGAACATATTGAGTATTATTGAATTATTACAAGCTTAAAAAAATAGAATACCAAGTCAAAAATTGAAAATAAAAATTTTAAATAGTTATTATAAGTATTTTTTTTTCTTTGTAATAATAGGTATTTTTAAAGGGCTTAGTAATATTTCAAGGTACAATGCCTAATTTCAACAGAAAAAAATCATTCCCTAGTAAATTCTGGCGTATATACAGTGCAAATTAAACAATAGTCAAGGATAAAAATATATCTCATAAGTAGTTATTATTATCAACCATTATATAGGTATATAGTTTTACCTTTTTGACGAAGCAGTTTTAAAGCAAGTATGAAAGGTAGCAAATAAGTAATGCGCTACTTAGATTTAATGTATTTTCGACATAAAAAAGGTGTCTGACAACCTAACCTAATAGATCCAATAACACCTATTCAGCTTGTTTTCCACATCGAATCGACGTGTCAAAAAACACCATTTAGGTTGATTCGACGTCGAATTTATGTCCTATTTCACGTATCGAAATTGGTGGCGTCGACATCGAATCGACGTTGAATAACACCTAAATTGTTAGCTGGGGACGACTTTCGCCTTTATTGAATTCTTCAATTTTGGCTAAAATTTCACGCGCATCCCTATGGTATAGGCTATCCATTTAATATATAGAGGTCAGTGATTTTAGCCCACTACTGTATAATTTAAAATAAATAATACCTGTCAATGCTTTATATTCTGCTTTAAGACCCAATAAAGCTTTTACTTCGACATCTACGGCAGCCTTATCTGCCTTCTTCGCCTTCAGATCTCTAACTTTTTCCCCTTGAGCTGCAATCCGTTGCAAAATAGTTTCTTCATCAGTGGAAAGATCGCCTTGTTTGATTTGGGTCACAGGAGCAGCCACAGCAGCACCAGGAGTCCAGTCTGTACCAGTGACTTGTTTAAATTCAGCTTTCAGGGCCAATAGTGCTTTGACCTCAGCATCGATCGTGAATTTGTCAGCTTTTTCGGCCTTTAACTTCCGGACCTAAAAGAAAATAGCCCCAGAGTTGTAGTCTAAAATTAAACACATATCAGGGTTTCTGTCCCGGTAATCCCGGGAACGGATTTCCGGAAAAATATGGAATGGAACGTGGCCTACCTATCCTGTCAAAATTTGATTTGATTTACTGGAATAATAATAATAATAATATTTGTTGACCATTTTAGATACAGGGTGATCTACCATAACGTGCGAAAAATTTATCAGTAGGTTGTCCCCACCAAAAGGAGTTAAAAAAATGAAAGATTAAAAAAAATATATGACCAAAAAAAATTAAGTACCTTATTTTCTTGTAGAAATGTGCCGCCAATGACTTTAACCAATCCGACGTAACACGGTACAACCATATCACTTTATCAGAGTTGGGATTGACACTATTGACAGCAAAGCGGGAGAAGTGTCTTTTTGGTTTGGGTTTTTTCCCTCATCGGAAATTTTCCCAAAAATGGTTTTTTTTCCTGGGAGGATTAAAATGAAAAAAAACCCATTATTTTCCCATTTTTTAATTTACCGCCAATTTTAACCTAACTTTTAGACTAAAAGCTAGGTTCGGTTAGAAATTTTCCCAAAAATGGGAGGGTTAAAATAAAAAAAAACCGTTTTTTTTCCCATTTTTAATTTGCCGCCAGTTTTAACCTAACTTTTAGACTAAAAGTTAGGTTAGAACTAAATTAAAGAAAAATAGTATTATGAATACAATCAAATATACCTAACATATTTGGTATCAAAATGATGGTCTGGGATAAAAAAAAATATTTTTCCGGGGATTTCCCGCGGAAAAACCCCAAAAATTAAAAACCCGGTTTTTATCCATCTCTGGTTTTAATCAAATCACACCACAAAAATAGCGACATAAATCGAAAAGACATTGACCCTATGCTAGTGAACTCTACAATAACAAGTAGATATAAGAGATATTTACTTAAACCCATCAATAACACAAAAACACCAACTTTCGGCGGTGCTTTGTACCTGCCGGTGTCCTGATTGTTCGACAGAAAGCAAAAAATGCGGCACTTTGACCGCACCCGCCAGCTTTACTTTTTATGCCAAATATAGAAATGTAAACATCTCTGATATGTTCTTTCAGAAGTAAGTTCATCGACAATAACAGTAGTATATCTTCACAAGTTTTAACACATTTTAATATACTAAATTACCTCGGATCACTCTAAAATTTTGCAGGGGCTTTCCCACATTGAGGACCAGTACACCATTCTATTTTCTGCATATCATGGTAAATCACGCTGTATATGGTAAGTCATTTTGTACGAAATTTGGTAAGAATTATACATACATAAAATATGTTACCAAATACAAAAAATAAGTACGACATATGTATATTTCATAACCATATTAAGTAAATAAAATATTTAAGTATACATGAATAAAAAAGTAAAAACATCAAATGATTGACTTGGATATATTTTTTGTATAAATTATCTAAAACAACATACCTTTTCTCCCTGAGCAGAAATTTTAGCATTTAAATCTGAAAGACTACCACTAAGATTATTCTGTTCGACAAGTGGTGTGGTGCAGCCAGGTTTCCAATCTGTATATGTTAGTTTCTTATAATCAGCTTTTAATGACAACAGTATCTTCACGGCTTTGTCGATTTCTTCCTTGGCAGCTTTCTTTTCTTTCAGTGTGCGTACAATATCGCCTTGTTTAATAATATCCGCATTGACATCCGAAGGTGTTTTCGATAACGGTGCATCGCTTGTGGTTTTTTTCACTTCAACCTAAAAACATAGTTCTTCATCAAATATCATTTGTAATTAATGTTTATAGAAAATAGCGAAAAGCACAGACACTTTTTTCATGAGTAAATTTTATCGTGCCTAGATGATAAGGTTAAGCTAATTTAAATCACATTAAATTTTATCTTCTTTATTCTTATCACTGACTATGGTTATACAATTTGTGATTGTCCAAAAACAAAATAAATGAATATTGATATGAAGATGCTGTAAATTATATCGGATTGTTTTTGAAAGACTGAGTCCATGCTCTTGAGATACTTTATTCATAGATATAGTAAAGCAGTTATCTTCCTGCTATAGCAGGCCATAAATCCAACGGGTAGTGCAAACAGATGCAATTAAATTTTATTGATGAGGGATTATTCAGCAAATGGGTCTACTTTTCAAGTAAGGTCCAGACTTACAATTTTCTGAGTTGGAAGGCTTGTGGGTATTTGGATAAATGGGAAAATAATTTAGAATAGCAGTGGCATCTAACAAGCATTCTTCATTTTGAATTCTTTTAGTTATTGAAGAAAATGTGGTGTCCTTGGAGTAAATCAAATGTATTGTCACAGTGCGGAATTCAAGGCAATGTTTATTCAACCCGCATTATCTACAAAACAAAATGTTAAACTCACCTTTTTATTACTAGCTGCCTTAACAGGAGCTGCATTGCCTAGGGGATTTTCGTTAACATGACCATCGGGAATAGAAAATAATATAACTGCCTGCTCTCTGCAAGTATGTAGATTGAGAGGCTCATAAGCAACGTCTACCTTAAAGAAACCACGTCTCTGCAGTTGAATTATGTCTCCCTTCTTTAATTTTCGCAGCTCAGGATCTCCAAGCATTTGCACTTCTTTCTAGAACGTAAAGTTAAAATTGGCATACCTTTTGGATTTTGCCACAATTACATCGGCACACACAAAAAAAATTCGTGAACCTGATAGTTTCTATAAACACACCGGGTATCATTAGGCCGGGTACCGGGTGCCGGGTATTAACCGGGTATTCACCGATACAATCGCTTCAGGCGAAAAGTGGAGAGTGGATGAATATTAGTGCAAAATTTGGTTTTATTATTATTTAAAAAATATGATATTGTTATTCTTTTATAACGTGTTTTGTTTATTTTGTTAATTTTCTTATTTTGTTTTAAACATTATACAGTGTGTCCCAGGATAGATGTAACAATGGACCAAAAATTTTGGAATTTTGGAATGGTATTTGGGGATTGAGTCCTGCTTGTCGTAAAACTAAAGTCTACCAAAAATGACTTGATTTGGTGTTCTACAGAGTGTTTTATAAGCAAACTAAGAAAAGTTATTTAGAATGCAATTTTATACCTCTATATCAGGAATATAAAATTATTTTTTTGAAACTTCCCATTTTTTCAATAAATTAGTATTTTATTTTGAACCATTCAATTAAAATTGCATAGAAATTATTTTTTGTGAATTAATATTTAAAGTTATGTAGAAGCTAAAAGTAGGCTATGAGAAAAGCAGTGGATACACATTTATCATTTATTATTGACATATCTGTCAAACGTAGTCAATATTATCCTTAATTTCTGTTTCAAATTAACGAACCAAGCATAAAAAATTAAGTGAAAATGGTACTCACAGTGCATGAAAAAATTTATATTGTGCAATGCTACGGAATTGGCGGTGAAAACTCGCTAAGAGAAGTGGTAAGCCAATTTAATTTGAAATTTCCAAACACTGCTTTGTCACGTACTCAGGCTATGGGAATAATTAAAAAGTTTCTGGCTACTGGTAGAGTTCTTAACATGAAAAGAGAAATAAAAGCATATGATGAAGACAATGTTGGGGCTATTATAGCTCATGCCTCTGTTATAGAAAATCCTAGGATGCCACTAAGAGAGAGATCAGCTCTTATTAATATTAGCAAGTCTGAACTCCAAAGAATTTACAAGGCAAAGAAAATTAAGGCATATAAAGCAAATTATAAACATACGCTTGAAGAGGGAGACCATTGGAGAAAAAATCATGGAAGAGAGATTTTTTCATCATTTCATAATTTTCTCAGATGAATCCACATTCACAACCAATGGTGTTGTTTCATCTCAGAATTGTCGGTTTTGGGCTTCTGAAAATCCAAATTTTAGAATTCATTGTAGAAGACAATATTATAAAAATGTGAATGTGTGGTGTGCCGTTTCTTATCACGTTGGAGTTATTGGACCTTATTTCATTGAGGGAATGTTAAACCAGCACACTTATTTACAGCTTCTTGAAAGATTTTCTGAAGAACATTTAAATATTTTAAGAGATATGCCTTTAGTTCATTTTCAACATGATGGTTGCCCTGGCCACTCCACAGAAGTGGTTAATCGGTGGTTGAATTTAAATTTTGGAGAAAATTGGATTGCCAGGAATAGACCGATCAAGTGGCCGGCGAGATCCCCAGACCTATCAATATTGGATTTCTTTTTATGGGGTCGCCTCAAGCAGTTGGTTTATGCTGAACCACTTCTTAAGGATGTAGCAGTATTGAAGCAGAGAATTACAAATGCCGTAAACTCCATACCGTTAGATCATATTCGAAACAGTTTTAAGGACTTCAGGCGAAGGATCAAAATGTGTGTGGATGTGGGTCGAATAATAAAAAAATTGTAAACATTGTTTTGTATTGGTCAATAATTAATTTGTTTGTGAATCTGTTATGTTTTTGACATTTATTACTTGTTATAATTTTTAAACCTCATTAATCTTCTGTTAGTAATTGTTCTTGTTTTGCGATTAGTTCGATTAACATTATACATTCTTACATCTCTTATATTCAATTTTATATTTACCACTGCTTTTTTATTTACCACTATTTGAGATGATTAACATTTGTTCCTACACAACTTTAAATATGAATTCAACTCTTAATTCGCAAAAAATGAGAAGTTTCAAAAAAATAATTTTATGTTCCTGAAATTTGGTATAGAGGTATAAAATTGCATTCTAAATAACTTTTCTTAGTGGAATTTTTTCATATTTTGAAAAATAAAGGTACTTTATTAGCGGTGATTTTTACAACGTTGCTTATAAAACACCCTGTAGAACACCAAATCAAGTCATTTTTGGTATACTTTAGTTTTACAACAAGCAGAACTCAATCCCCAAATACCATTCCAAAATTTTTGGTCCATTGTTACATCTATCCTGGGACACACTGTATATAGTATAAAAAATGATATAAAATGTTAAAGTATGATAATCTCGTTGAGTATACGTATCCCTTTTGTCTTTTAAAATTAAAAATAGAACCTTAAAAGTAGTGTGGCTAAAGGACTAGGTCCAATGCCAACCCCCCTCCCCTCACCACCTCCACCACCAGAACCTTAAAAAAAACTACATTTACTACCTGGTACCCAGCCGAGTACTGTGTTGTTATCTGACAAAATCAGGTTTCCTTTAAATTTGGACAGGAATATACCGGGTATCTGGTGCATCCTTAATTATTATTATAATCATACTTACCCTAGTTTCGTGCCCAATATACTGCTTGAAATCCTCGTCCTTTCCTAGTACCGGTTTGCTAATAATATGGTCGAAATAGACACACCAAGTCGGTGTAAATGGAGCTTTTTCTACATCTGCTAACCACGTCAATTTCAGTGTCTTCTTATAATCCTTATTATCTAAGTTGGGCTCAGCCTCAACGCTCGATATTTTGGAATTTTCACTAAAACAAATTTTAGTACAACTCAAACATAATAAGAAAATGTATACCTAAGAAATTTAAATAACTTCATTTATCAAAATAAGTTATCGAAATTTAGGGATTTGTTATTTTCAACCAATGAAATGCCTTTTAAGTTTTGTAAGCGATTAAAATGCCCCTTGCCAGAGATGGGCATTCTTTAGTCGACTAATCAATCGTGACTAACTACTAATTAATAATATATTAGTTGTGGCTAATGACTAACCAATCAGCCATTAGCCACAACTAATATATTATCAATTAATCGTTAGTCATAATTGGTCAGTCGACTAAAGAATGCCCATCTCTGCACCTTGCTAAGTGGTCAACACCTTGATTATTGTGCTGCAACCCTTTACATCATTTTAGAATAAAGTAGGGAAGGCAAAGCACTGAATACCGTGCTGCATATTGTTGAAGTGTTTTAGTTTTAGGCAGCTTACTTTACAATTGTTTTTGATTGACTCAAAGCTGACTGCTATAAGGAAATTAGTCTCGAATTAAAGGATAAAATAAATCGCTTCACCTGCTGTGTTGTAATTTTTGTGCAATCAGATTTACATTAAAAAATAATTACATTCCATAAAAAGTCAACCATCGTATATTTACTCCTAATTAATCTACACTTCAACAAAGAAATAAATAAATTTATTAATTACCGATTGATTTTCTTTATCAGCAAATTTCCCCAGTTAATGAAGGTTGCATTTTCACCTTCTTTGAGGCTTTCAGCGTCTGCCCGGTCGATAAGTATTTTCGGAGCAACCCAAACCTCCTTGGTACCCACTTCGTTATTCTTTGGGTGCTTAGGGACAGTCAAGCATTCCTCTTTAACGCCCTTTAGAATAATTGGAACCGGCTCGTTGTATTCAACAGCCGTGTATCGGGGAGCAATCGGGTCAATCACCTAAAAATACAGAATGACTTATTCAGCACACCAAAGTCTGTGACAGTCCATTACCTTTTTATTGAATGCCCATATTTTATCCCACTCCATGAAAACTACAGACCGACTTGAACCCTGAGCTATGATGAATTCCTTTAGACCTTGTACGGTCATACCTCTTCGTAAAACGCCGCGTACGGTAGGCATTCTGGGATCGTCCCTAAATATCATTAAAGTTTTGAATCATGCACATGTAAGGTAAAATAAGAGATGGTCCAGTCAACGGAGCGCTAAAATGACCAAAATCTCTAATTTGAATGCTAATGAATGGATTTTGATGAAACCTTGTGCAATGTATTTGTAATGACATTAGTAAAAAAGTTGAAAAAAGATGAGAGTCGGAAATAATCGGAATTCGTTAGAAAACACCTCCTTTATCACGGGTTCCGTAACTTGTGGAATTAGGTCAAAAATGAAAAAAAAACAACAATATATTTACCTTTTTCGGGCTAAAATAAGAAGTTGTGAATACTCTAATATTCCTAAAAGTGGGGAAGGGGAAATGTAAAAGGTGAAAAAAAATTTGAAAAAATTCAGATGAATGTATCATCGAAATACAAGATTTTTTTTTATTTGCAACTTTTCTGTAAAGTGCGTTTTCACCGAGTTTTTCTGGAAAAACATAAAACACTACCCTTTCTTTGAAATTGAAGCGCTTTAAAGATATGATATTTAAAAATTTGAAAAAATTCAGACGTATGCACTGAGGCCTAAATATTTTTTTTCTCTTGGAATTTTTTTTAACTTGCTAATTTTCCGAGTTATAGGCAGTTCTTCACGATAAATAATGAACTACATTTTTTGAAAATTATATTGAACCTTTAAAAATGGTATAACTATATAGGTTTCATATTTTGTATAATAATATATATAAATCACGCTCGTTTTTCGAATTGTCATGTATTTTTTAATCTGCAAAAATGTAGTACATTATTTATCGTGAAAAACTGCCTATAACTCGGAAAACTAACGAGTTACAAAAAAATTCCAAGAAACAAAAAATGTTTAGAAGGCCTCAATGCATACGTCTGAGTTTTTTCAAATTTTTAAATTATATATTTTTAAAGCACTACAATCAAAGAAAGGGGTAATTTTTCATGTTTTTCCGAAAAAACTCGGTGAAAACGCACTTTACAGAAATGTTGCAAATAAAAAAGTCTTGTATTTCGATGATACATTCACTTGAATTTTTTTCAGATTTTTTTTTTCAACTTTTACATTTCCCTTCCTGCACTTTTAGGAATTCTAGAGTGGGCATATCTTAAAAAATATGCATTTTTTGAATAAATTCACAAGAGTAAACACATCTTATTTTGGGCCAAAAAAGGTAATTATCAGAGATGGGTAAACCCCCGGAGTTTTGATTACTCCGAAAGTTTCCAGGAAGCTTTCCTGGAAACTTTCCATTGGGAATATTCAGAGTCTATTTTATGGTGAAATCTGATTCGTAATGATCTAAGCTTCATTTTGTTACCAAATAAGTGCATATAAATATATTATTTACATTACTTTTACAGACTTTTACCAAATAACTGATATTATGTGCCCTGTGCAATTGGGTGGTTACCCAGTAATTTGTTTTGTTTGAATTATTAAATAATTAAATATAAATTAAATAATTTATAGAATGTGATAAATATGTGGATTATAAAATTAAAAATGTATGTAAGTCGTAACTCCTATTTTGTGCAGAAACGGAAATATAGAAGGCAAGACAGAAATAACATCTAAATCGCATATTATTTAATTAAAATAACACTAAACGTATTAAATTAAATAATATCTTATAATTTGTAAAAAAATAAAAGTATATTTCTTTTTAATCATTTTCGTTTTTAATGTAACAGAAAAAATGCTAGATATTATTCATCGGGAAGCGATAGTGCGGGTATACAAATAAACGTAACTTATCATATGTCTGTCAACTCATCCTTGATCATAGCCAATAGCACGAAATTAGAGAAATTCTGTGCCAATGCCAATATTAATAATCCGAGCGGTGACCATATGAAACCCTACGTCATCAAACATAGGATTAATTCTTGATAATTTCGAAAAAATATCAACAAATTAAAACTGCATTTCTGGCGTTTGAGGTTATGTTAGATCATCGTGGCGGCAATTTCAAATTTATGAGTAAATATGTGTAAATAATAACTGTAAATATTCGTGAAAAATTTGGAAACTTTCCCGGAGTTTTGGAAACTTTCGGAATATTCAAATATTTTAAAGGAAACTTTTATTTTTATCAAAACTCCATTCCGGAAACTTTCGAAATTTTCCTGGAAACTTTCCAATGGCTTTCCTTGACCCATCTTTTTTTTTTTTTTTTAGTATTTATTTTCAGACTTTACAAAAAAGTATAGAAATATTGTCAACACATGATGTTACGATTAAACGTTAATATATCATTAATACGGTATGTTAAAAGAAGAGGAAAGGAAATAAAATTTACATAACACAGTTTAAAAATGCTTGAACAATTAAAATGTATACTTAAAAGTAAATGGTTATAAGATTAAAAGATTAAAAGGATTAAAAGGCAGAGCTCATATACTCATTTATGGAATAAAAACTATTATCAATTAAAATAGATCTTACTTTTTGTTTAAAAGATTTAATACTGCTTATCGCCTTTATTTCTATGGGAAGTTTATTGTACAATTTGATAGGCATAATATTAGGCCCTTTTTCTACTATGGTTAATCTATGTTGTGGAAGCATGAGGTTATGGTTTGCCCTGAGCTGATGATTTGGATTATTATCTCTTGGAACATAGTTGTTGATATGAGATTTTACATAAGATACACAATTGAAAATATATAATGAAGTAACAGTTAATATGTCCAGTTCTTTAAATATATTTCTGCAAGACTCACGTGGAGATTTAAATGTAATAGTACGAACTATTTTTTTCTGCATCATAAGAACTTCTCCTATTCTGGAACAGTTCCCCCAACAAATTATGCAGTAACCAAGACAGGACTGTACATATGCATAGTAACACATTTTTAATATATTTAAGCTGACGTGTACTCGCATTTGCCATAATATAAAACACTGAGTAGATAATTTTCCTATGAGTACATCAATTTGATTATTCCAAGAGAGACAAGAATCAATCTGGAGTCCAAGGTATTTGACAGTGTTACATTGAACAATAGATTTATTATCAATTTTTATTAGAGGACTAAGATTGAGAGGCTTAATTGAAAAGGGTAATGCATTGGTTTTTTGAACATTTATATTTAGACCATTAAGAGAACAGTATTGATGCAACACCGATACTGTGTTGTTTGTTTTGGATATTAACCTACATATGTCATTGTCCGAATTAGCAGTAGCTGTATCATCGGCAAAAATTGATGTAAAAGATGGTTTCAAGTAATCTTCAAGGTCATTAAAGAAAATAATGAATAGTAATGGTCCTAAAAACACTCCCCTGAGGAACACCACTGGATACATGTTTAAAATCAGAGTTATAAACTTTATTATTTGATGTTAAAGATACTTTTTGGCTCCTATTTGATAAACAGGTTTTTATCCAACTTAAAGCTGGTCCCCTGATACCATATTTTTCCAACTTGACGACCAGTAGGTTATGATCGACAGTTTCAAAAGCGCGTGCCAAATCAAAGAATACACATGTACATTTTTCTTTATTTTCAAAACCTTTAAGTATGAAGTTATATAGAGATAAGATAGCATCTTGTGTAGAGCAACCACTGCGAAAGCCAAATTGGTTGTTTATTAATATTTTTTCTTTATTTAAAAAGTTACTAAGACGAATGTAATATGATTTTTCATAAACTTTAGAAAAAATTGACAATAGTACTATGTTTTACAATTAATTATTTTTATTTATTTGCTTTTATCATGATTAGAGAATATTATTTAGGTATTATGCAAATCACAACTTACACACTTTTTTATTTATTATGAAAATACCTACTTTCTGTATATTGTTGCCCTAATCTGGGCACACTAATATACTAGTCAGGTAAATACTTTAAAACACTCATTATTGGAGAACCAATCAAAACAACTATTCTTCTAGCTAATACTGACGAAGTATTGAATTACATGATAGGATTCTTAGCATTTTAAAGAAAAAAAAAATATATTAGAAATACTTAAATCATTTATTTACATTTAGTCATTCACACTTTTTTTATTTCATATGAAATTATCTACTTTCTGTATATTGGGACCTTAATCGGGTCACGCTAATATACTACTTATGAAAACACTTTAAAACACTCATTATTGGAAAACCAATCAAAACAACTACTCTTCTAGCTAATACTGACGAAGTATTGAATAAAAGCAAATAAATAAAAATAATTAATTGTAAAAAATAAATCAAGAATAGGCTTGTAAATAATGAGTGAATATTTCTATACTCTACTGATGAGAACTAACAAGTTCGAAAAAACTTGTACAACTTTTCTAGAGTTGAAATAGAATGTAAGGTTCAATAATTCTTGTGAATGACTGAATTTCAATAAATTATTTAAGTATCTTCAATATTCTTTTGCCTTAAAATGCCAGGAATCCTATCATGTAATTCAATACTTCGTCAGTATTAGCTAGAAGAGTAGTTGTTTTGATTGGTTTTCCAATAATGAGTGTTTTAACGTGTTTTCATAAGTAGTATATTAGCGTGACCCGATTAAGGTCCCAATATAGAGAAAGTAGATAATTTCATATGAAATAAAAAAAGTGTGAATGACTAAATGTAAATAAATGATTTAAGTATTTCTAATTTTTTTTTTTCTTTAAAATGCTAAGAATCCTATCATGTAATTCAATACTTCGTCAGTATTAGCTAGAAGAGTAGTTGTTTTGATTGGTTCTCCAATAATGAGTGTTTTAAAGTATTTACCTGACTAGTATATTAGCGTGCCCAGATTAGGGCAACAATATACAGAAAGTAGGTATTTTCATAATAAATAAAAAAGTGTGTAAGTTGTGATTTGCATAATACCTAAATAATATTCTCTAATCATGATAAAAGCAAATAAATAAAAATAATTAATTGTAAAAAATAAATCAAGAATAGGCTTGTAAATAATGAGTGAATATTTCTATACTCTACTGATGAGAACTAACGAGTTCGAAAAAACTTGTACAACTTTTCTAGAGTTGAAATAGAATGTAAGGTTCAATAATTCTTGTGAATGACTGAATTTCAATAAATAATTTAAGTATCTTCAATATTCTTTTGCCTTAAAATGCCAGGAATCCTATCATGTAATTCAATACTTCGTCAGTATTAGCTAGAAGAGTAGTTGTTTTGATTGGTTTTCCAATAATGAGTGTTTTAAAGTGTTTTCATAAGTAGTATATTAGCGTGACCCGATTAAGGTCCCAATATACAGAAAGTAGATAATTTCATATGAAATAAAAAAAGTGTGAATGACTAAATGTAAATAAATGATTTAAGTATTTCTAATATTTTTTTTTTTCTTTAAAATGCTAAGAATCCTATCATGTAATTCAATACTTCGTCAGTATTAGCTAGAAGAGTAGTTGTTTTGATTGGTTCTCCAATAATGAGTGTTTTAAAGTATTTACCTGACTAGTATATTAGCGTGCCCAGATTAGGGCAACAATATACAGAAAGTAGGTATTTTCATAATAAATAAAAAAGTGTGTAAGTTGTGATTTGCATAATACCTAAATAATATTCTCTAATAGTACTATGCCTCTATAATTAGATAAAATGGATTTATCAGACTTCTTATGAATAGGAATGACTAGTGCCTTTTTCAATATCGAGGGAAAAACACCTTCTTGGAATGATAAGTTTACTAAACAGGTAAGGGGTTCTGTTATATATTCCATAATATTATTTAATAAGGAGTATGGTATCCCGTCATCTCCTGATGAATTCTTTAGTGACACAGTTGTTATAATTGTACTCATTTCCATGGAGGTAATTGGCGATAAGAATATAGAGCGATTGTTGTTGTTTATTTTTGAATTCTTGGTTACTGACATATTCTGGGTAAGCTGATTAATAGAATCAATGAAAAAGTCATTGAAAGCCTGGGCAACTGATTGCATATCTGTTAGTACATCACCATTGATATTTACGAATTCATCATGAAAGTTTTTTGATTTACATTAGGATTTTGATTTTTTATTATTTGCCAAGCTGCTTTTGACTTATTATTAGAATTAATAAGGAGTGATTCATTAAAAGCTCTTTTTGCCATATTGATTTTTCTTTGATGATTCTTTTTCAGAATTTTGTATCTTATGAAAACCTCATTATCATTAGTATATTTATATGTTTTATAAACATCTCTAATAAATATGCCCTCATTTATCAAGTTGTGTTAACCAGGGCTTTGTAGGTTTTGTACGACTTTTAACTTTGCGAAATTCTAGGGGAAAAGCAATATCAAATATTTCAGTGAATTTATTGTGGAACTGTGTAAATTTAACGTAACTGGTAGCATCACTGGCCAGAAGAAATGACCATTTTTCTATAGATAGCAAGTATTTAAAATAATTAATGTTTTCAACAGTGTTAAGATTTCTTTTGAGTATATAAGAGCTCTCGTTTGTTTTATCATTCACATAAGGGAAACTTACTATTTGAAGAAAATGATCAGAAAGGTCACAAGGAATAACTTTCGGGTGTAAAGATTCTACATTAATATTAGAAAAAACGTTGTCTATCAGTTTTACTATTCTTGTTAGTATCTATACGTGTATACTCGTTTATACATTTTTTGAGATCATATGAAGATAATATAATTGATAATTTTTCAACTCTGTTACATACAACATTGTCATCAAAATTAAGATTAAAGTCACCACAGACAAACGTGGGTACATTTGGCTTAAGTAGCTTATATAACACTTCATCAATATTAGAAATAAAATAATTAACATCAGATAACAAATTTGAAGGCGATCTATAAAAACACCCTATTAAAGCAGAGGCATTACCTAAAAAGATTTCAATAAAAGCATATTCGAAAAGGAAATCCACTTTCGCAGTGCTACAGGTCTTAATTTTGAATTTTATGTTATTTTTAACAAAAATGGCAACACCACCAAAATTTGCATGATCTCTACAGTGATAATCTGTTAAGGTATAAGACTGTAATTTTATAAGATGAATTTCAAAACTTTTACATGAGGTCTCTGTCAAACAAACAATTTCTGGACAGTCCAGGGAATAAAGTAGTAAGTCGACTTCTTGAATTTTGTTTCTAATGCTTCTAATATTAAGATGGCAAATTCTGACATATTTGTTCGCTGCTCTGGTAATTATATTGTTTTCTTTTTCATTTTTGACCTAATTCTACAAGTTACGGAACCTGATCATTTCCTACTCTAATGTTTTTTTTCAACTTTTCTATTAACGTCATTACAAACACATTGCGCAACGTTTCATTAAAATCCACTCATTATAGCACTCAAATATAGAGATGAAACCCCTCGTTGACTGGACTAAGAGCTATAATTATTTATGTACGAGTTCGATCGACATGAATGAAAAATTTGTAATCACCATCCATCAACGAGACCTTCATTGACAAACCAAGTCAATTTCCGCTTACTAAGTACAGTATTGGTCATCGACAATCTACTGTATTCCCAAATATAGGGCTTTCTTAATCCGAGAGCTTCGATGAACCAGTAAAATTGTGGATCACGGTCGTGATACTCCATGGTACGTAATGTGTGTGTCACTCCTTCAATTGCATCTACTATCGGACATGCAAAATCATAAGTTGGATATACTCTGAAAAAATAAGCACAAATATTATACAGGGTGTTAAAGTTAATGTGTTAAGTTCGATTCTCTGTAGTTACTGAGATCAATTCTAGATAAAAACTGTAAAGCTGTAAATTTAACTCAAAAACTACAGAGAATATCGGTTATAACACATTAACTGTAGACAAACGACATGTAAACCTTGGAATAAAATTTGTTTTCAAGGATGTTAATGTCCTTGAAAGACATGGATGAAAGAACAAAATATATTTACTTATATTTATCTCCTGTCCTAGGGTGTGGCTCGTTCTTACATCGATATATTGTCGGATCTCTCATACAACCATTCGGGGACTGCATATCTATTTTCGCTCTTACACAATATTTTTGGCCCTTTTCAGTACCCTTCTTCATTTCTTCCCAGACTTCCAAATTTTTTTCCACAGCTAAAACAGTATAACATTGTCCAGCTTATATTTAATTTAATAGTGAAATATTTTTGTCGAACTCCTCTATACGTTACCTTAAATACATAAGGAATAAAAAGCCAGACTGCAACCAACAACTATTCTACAGACTAATGCCCCGCCGAGCGCTGAATTACAAATTACAAGCCTGGCCGCGTTAACCCTTTGAGGTCCTATGTCGGGAAAGCCCCGACATTAAAATTATTACGTTGCGGTCCCACGTCGGGGCAGCCCCGCCATGAAATAAAAACATTTTTCAAGGTTCTGAATGTACTCTTTATAATCTGACAATGTTTATAAAACATATTTATCACTGTATGTGCTTCTTTATACTTCACAATTTATGAATAACGAGTAAGTAAAGTAACGAGGACAAAAAATATGAATAGAACATTTATCTCTGCCTTTGTTGATCAGTTCTATTTCGATTTTGCTGAAGGTACATTTACTATTAGATTTTTGATAGTGTAAATATTTCATTTAGTTTGAGAAAGATTTTGCGTAAGTGTTACTTACACTAGTAAGTACTATAAATTCGGATATTACAGTAAATACAATTCTGTTATTACTATTGGTAAGTTTGTTTTCTATTTTTCTTTACATATTTGAAAACGGAAAACGTGTAGGAAAATATAACAAAATGGAGTCAACTTCACGAAAAAGAAGGCGAAACTCAGAAACAGATGATTCTGAATTTAGTGACTCCGAAATTGAGTTTGAAGAGAGTGATAATGATGAAGAAAGTGATAGGGATGAGGATGGAGAGGGAAGTGATACTGAGGGAGATGAGAGTGAGGAGCAAACTGATGCAGAAGGCGATGAGGACGAGATCTCCATGTGGAAAATATGGGATCAGAATGATCAAGATTTCATTAGACTGCCATTTACAGCTAATAGTGGCTACAAAATGCCACAAAATAGACCAGTGATAGAGTTAGACTTCTTTCAACTATTTTTCACAGACAATCTAATACAGGAGATAGTTGTAGAAACTAATCGATATGGAGCAGAAAAAATACAAAAGTCGACACCATTACAGAAACATTCAATATGGCGAAACTGGAGAGATGTTACTGTTCCAGAAATGAAGGCATTCTTGGGTATCATCATGAATATGGCTTTGCATGAAAAGTCATCTATAAAAGAGTACTTCAGTGAGGAGTGGACTGACAAGCAACCTTTTTTCAAAGATATTTTTCCCAGGTATCGATTCCTTCAAATATATTGGGCTTTCCATTTGAATCCCCCTCCAGCACATCCAAACAGATCAACTACTAGAGGACAGAAAGTGAAGAATGTTGTTGACTACATTGATAATAAGTGTCGAGAACACTATGTTCCTGACCAACATATTGCTGTGGATGAAAGCACAGTTGGATTCAAAGGAAGAATAGTTTTCAAGATGTATAATCCAAAAAAACCAACTAAGTGGGGTCTAAGAGTATATGTCTTAGCAGAATCGAAAACGGGCTACATAAGTGTATTATTACCTTAGCTAGTACAACTGCTGGACTCATTCGTCCTGATCTCCCATTCACATCTAGAATAACATTACATTTATGTAATAGATTACTGGAAACATCTAACGGCAGTGGATATCACTTATACACAGATTGATTTTACACAGGAACAGACCTCGCCATGGCACTTCTGAATCTTCAAATTCAAACAACGGGTACCGTATTGTCCAATCGGAAACGTTTACCAGAAGAAATAAGAAAAAAAAGAGTGAAACCGGCAAAACACGATACAGTCACTTATAGAAAAGATGATAACATGATGGTACTAACTTGGAAGGATAAAAGAAATGTCCATATCCTTTCGACATATCATAACACAGAAACACAGTTGGTACAGAGAAGAAACCGAATAGGACATATAGAAGAAGTTAGAAAACCTATTGTAATTCTGGACTATACAAAAAATATGGGAGCCGTTGATCGTGCAGATCATTACATTGCAAGCTATGGCTTTACAAGGAAGTCACTCAAATGGTGGAGGAAAATGTTTTTCTGGCTTCTAGAAGTGGCAATAGTAAACAGTTATATACTATATAGTATTCAGAGACATCAAGATGATTTGCACTGCAAAAGTCACCTCAAATACAGAAAATCACTGGTGCAGCAACTTGTCGGAAATGTTCGAAATCCCCACAGATCTAGGAAAGGCCGTCCGTCAACATCAGAAACTGAAGAGCGGCTAAATAAACAGTCTCTTTTTATTTTTGCAAACGAGAGGAGTAATTCGAAGGATTGTGCAGTTTGTAGTAACCGAAAAGTACGAGGTGGGCGAAGGGAAACTGTTTACTTCTGCGATACCTGCACCCGTAAGCCTGGACTTCATCCTGGCGAATGTTTCAAAAGATATCACACTGAAAAAAATTACAAACACCAATAGATATTTTTCTATTATAATAAAAATTGGTAATAAAATAAATGGAAAAGTCTTCATAGTATATTTTCACTCCAGTATGTGGAACTTTATTTTATTCATATTAGAGTGGGGGTGGTGGGGGGCGGAAAATATTATAAAAAAATGTAAAGCCTTGGTTTCTAGTACATACAACAAATCCCAAATTTTGGACCTTGGCTTCTAGTATATACAGCATATCCCAAGTTTCAGGATTTTTACTAGCTTGCTTTACTTATTTTCCCCTATTATTACCCCCAACCCTTCAACGGAATCATCTCCAAATATAATCTAGTTCCCTATGTCGTTATAATATAGACGTGTACCAAATTTCAAGTATATATTTCAATTTAATGTTACATGAAAATCTTTAAATTTGATTTATTATCTCAATAAAAATTTACGTAAAATAAATAGGACCCAGGAAGAATGCGCATAAAAATAAAATTGGACCGCAAAGGGTTAAGTACAATAACTATGTATTGCCACAAAACGCTAAAATTTCGATTGTAACGACAACAATATTTCACTAGTAAATATTCTGCCCTCTAAAAGCATACCTACTAGCTTATATTTAAGTTAATAAAAACACTTACAGTTTGACCTATTCGTCGAATCAATTTTTTGTTCTCTCTGCGTCTTCATGAGCTCCGCCTCGGTATCGTCAACATAGGCCTTTCCTTCTTTCAGAAGTTTTTCGCAATAATCCAACATCAAATCGAAATACTGAGATGTGTGCGTGAACATATCGGGTTTAATATCTAACATGGCCACATCTTCCAAAATCACCTTTTCGAAATGTGGGTTCTCTTTGGCAGGATTTGTGTCGTCGAAACGCATCACAAGTTTTCCTTGGAAGGCTTCTTGGTAATACTGGTTTAAGAGAGCAGCTTTGGCATGCCCAATATGCAAATAACTAAAAAATATACATGAGAATATTGGTTTATGCAGAAGTTAAGCTTAAGAATAACTAATGAAAAACTATCCAAGTCTCTCACAACAAAAAAATTTTGTATGTGGAAATAATTGTTTATGGAACTTTAATAATATATTTGAAATCTTCTACCTCAAAAACCCATAAAACGATACCCCACATCGGTAGTGGGGTAGGGGTGGTGATAGGGGGTAGTGGGGGGTGGATGAAGTAAAAAAATATTTTCAGATTTTTGGTTCTTGTACACAGTACACACACTAAATCATAATCTTTTCTCATCCCCTTTAATAATGGGGTGGATGGTAATGGGGGTGACCCAGCAAACGTTGTTTTGCCATATAAATTATAAATTTTTGTCCACAAATAAAAAGAAAATTTCTGGATAGGGCCACCCTTATCACCTAGGGGTATAAAAAATAGCCTACGACCTATTCTCAGACCTACCAAATATACACCAAAAATTTCATAAAAATCGGTCAAGCCGTTTCGGAGGAGTTCGATAACAAACACTGAGACACGAGATTTTTATATAAAAATCTCGTGTCATAGTGTTTGTTATCGAATTCCTCCGAAACGGCTTGACCGATTTTTATGAAATTTTTGGTGTATATTATCGGTGTCTGAGAATAGGTCGTAGGCTATTTTTTATACCCCTAGGTGATAAGGGTGGCCCAGAAATTTTCTTTTTATTATTTGGACAAAAATTTATAATTTATATGGCAAAACAACGTTTGCTGGGTCAGCTAGTATTAGATAAAATAATGGTAATGAGTTAAACAACCTTAACCCCAAATTATCCGGAGCATTCATAGTAAGGGATAAGTGTCTAAATGGAACGTGAAATTGTGATTTAGTGCGAGTATTATACATATGTATTGCTTCATTGGTAATAAAATTTGATTCATTTCTAAAAACAAAAATTAAAAATTCCATAATATAAACACAAGCAAAAGGTAGAATTTTAAATTGTTTGAACAAGTTTACACAAGAGTGGGTGGCTGGAACACCTGCTATACACCGTATAATTCGTTTCTGGGCCACGAAGATACTGTATGTTGCTGGATGACCACCCCAGATGAGGATACCATAACTCAAAATACACTGAACTTGACCATAGTAAAAAGTTATTAATTCTGGGATATCAAGTACGGCTTTTAAGGCTCTAATCTGATAACATTTAGAGTTTAGAGTTTTAATGGTTTTATCACAATGTGGATCTCTATAGCTAGGCATGAACCCTCAATTTGGGACACAGTGTATCCTGAATAATATACAGGTTCCTAGAATTTAAATTAGTTTTAGATTCGATGTTCTAATTTGATTAATCAAGTTGACCGAATATAGTTCAAGGTCATGTCTTTAAGAATTGTCTGTAAGGTCAAATGTATTAAAACTATCCAAGATAAATGTACCTTTATAAAATAGTAAAAAAGTCATGACACTTCTCTATATTTATTGAAACTAGTGGAATTTAAAAATTATTACACCTATATTTATTTTTGATTTAGTACCCCAGTCAAATTGGAACAAATTTCGACGTTTGAGAGAAAAAAACTGATAAAGTTTTGAAACTTGGCAAAAATGTTCATTAAGGATTACTATTAAACATACCAAAAGTCCCCAGCAGCGCTCGCGCCGTCATCTTGGAAAAATGGCGCTCCATTTAAGTTTTTTGCTTATATCTCTCTAACCATTAGCGACATCGAAATTATGTTTATAAAAAAATTAAAGCTTATAAAATTCTGTACAAAAAATGTTTTATGCATTTTTTTGTATCTATGATTATACTCTTTGGAAATAAGAAAGCAAAGAGTATATTGCATTTCATCAACACATTTCAAAAATTGTAAATATCACTTGTAGAGAAAAAAAATATCATATCGTTGTGTTGTCATAAAATTCTTAACAACTTTTAAAATGTCCATCTTTCTGTCAGTCTGTCTGCCTCTCCGTCTGTCATGTCTCTTTTAAGTTAAATAACTTAAAAGAGAAAAGCCCGATTTTGTTGAAATTTGGGCAATAAATTAGTGTTAGCTAGAGGAAAAACCTCAGCGTTTTTGAAAAAAATCGATCAGTAAATAAAAAAGTTATGAAATATTTTATGTAGAAAATACACGTGAAGAGTGTTGTAACACCTTTGATAAGACTCTATAAATACAAAGATACCACGTAGTGTTCTGACCAATGTTTCAACAGTCAAGATGGTATCATCGGGAGATCATTAAAATTGCAAGTATAGCATTTAATGCTACAATTTTATCAAAGATTTTTTGCAGAGAACTTTGTAAGCTTTATTTTTTATATAAACATAATTTCGATGTTACTAATGCTTAGAGAGATAAAAGCAAAAAACGGGGCGCAATTTTTCGAAGATAGCGGCACAAGCGCAAGTGATAGAGCTGGGGACTTTTAGTATGTTTAACGGTGGGCTTTAGAGAACATCTTTGAAAAATTTCAGAACTTTATCAGTTTTTTTCCCTCTAATTTTCCCGATTTGACTGGAGTATGGTAGTTTCCGCATTCATAAATATTTTTTTTTTATACATGAAGATTTTTTTATAACTAACTTAAAATATATTTTTTCCTAGTCCTACGTGCATTTTTAAAATCCACAGTACTTATTGTTGCATATAGACCTGAGTACCATAGAAATGTGGACTCAATCTGAACTAAGTACTTAATTGGATCAAACAATAAAAAAAATATATTGGCAAAAACTAGAAAATCCTCTGTATATCAGTACCTAATGCAAGGCTCATTACTTAATGATTATGTACCAGTGGCGGCTGGTGAAATTTCAGTATTTATTTTCTCGTCTGTGGCGCATGGGACCCATACGAAATATGGGAAAAGACATCTAGAGAAACACTATCAAAAATTTTGAAAAAGCAGTTGGCAAAATTTTTTTTTAAAATTCGGTTGCCCTCCCTGGCCCTAGGGACTCCTGCTTAATACATTTTTTTTTGTCATATGCATTTGACTTTTCATAAAAATACAATAGGTTTTGGAGTTTATGAAAATATTTTCATTATTAACTGAAATACAATGAACTGAAATTTTGTAATTTACAATTTAACAAATTACAACATTTCAATTCGTTGGATCTGTTAATAATGAAAATATTTTCATAAACTCGAAAACCTATTGTATTTTTATAAGTCAAATGTATGACGAAAAAAAAATAAATTAAACAGGAGTCCCTAGGGCCAGGGAGGGCAACTGAATTTTAAAAATTTTTGAGGGTCCTTAGAGAAGTGCTTCTCTAGATGTTATTTCCCATATTTCGTATGAGTCCCATGCGCCAAAGACGAGAAAAAAATAATTGAAATTTCACCAGCCGCCACTGTTATGTACTTAATTACTTCCCATTGAGATAGAAGGACGGGAGAAGCAGTCACATGATCAAAAACGACATCACTTGGCCGCCATGTTACTACTTTTCCATCAAATAGTGACAGTTTGTTTTCCGTGCAATTTATTGCAATTTTTATTCATAGTTTTTTAAATTTTGGACAATAAACATTAAAAGGACTATGGTGTCGTGTACCAAAAGAAGTTGCTCTTCTAGAGATGGTGTTGACAAGAAAAAATTAACAGGAATAACATTTCATAGGTAGTGTAAACAACAAACAGAGCCGCATTAGAAAAAAACAGCTAATTAAATGTAGTAAAATTTTATTATTTAGAGGTCAATAAATATATATTAATTTGTTTATTTTGTGTTTTATTTGAATATGGTTAAAAATCTTGCATTTATTGAATTCAACATTTTCTTTGCGTTATTCAGATAGGCTGTCTCGTCGGGGTACAAAGTTCTTATAATTGTAAATAGTCCGGGTCTGGCAAAACCACCATCTTGTTCCAACGTTTAGCCACGCCTACCGGTGCCGTTGCTGTATAGGAAATTTGTGTAGCATGGCATCTTCTTATATTCGAACTCAATGTTACTTCCACATTCAGTGGAAGAATAATACTGACAAAAAAATTTTTGAAAATTTTTATTGCTCAAATAGGTTTAGAATGTCATGAAACGTCGAAATTTTAAAGGAGGAGAGTCGATTTGGGCGGTTTTTGCCCCAAATTATTTTTGGATGAAAAAATCAGAAAACATTTTTTTTAATGTCTACTAACAATAATAAGTCGATTTTACCCTAAACGGACGATCCCCACCCCCCCCTAGCTCCCCGTCAATCTTAAATATGCCATCACTTGCTAACAGCGTTCTTGGGGAGATATATCGCCTTCAAAGTTATATTTGCTTGATAAAATACCACACTAACTCCCTTTTAATATAAATATAAATGCAAAATACGAATAAATAGTAAAACCACCCTCTCCACACCCTGGGGGGGGGGGGTAAAAAAAGGAAAAAAATTATAAATGAGAGCGGATACAGTTAAAAGGGAGTTAGTGTGGTAGTGTGGTGTGGTATTTTATCAAGCAAATATAAGTTTGAAAGCGATATATCTTCCCAAGAACGCTGTTAGCAAGTGATGGCATATTTAAGGGCAAAATCGACTTTTTATTGTTAACAGACATTTAAAAAAGTGTTTTCTGATTTTTTCATCCAAAAATAATTTGGGGCAAACACCGCCCAAATCGACCCTCCTCCTTTCGGCGAAAAAATATTTCTGTCTGTCTGTCGGTCTGTAACTTTTATTGTGCGCGCGTTTACTCTGGAACTGTGTAAGATATTATATGTATATATATTTACTTGAAATTTGGTACACGTATGTACTTTAACGGGATCTGGAACTAGATTATATTTTCATCATATTCTGTCGAAGGGTTGGGGGTAAAATGGGGTAAATGGGGGGTAAACAGGTAAATCAAGCAGGTGAGAGTCCATAAACCACGAGAAGCTAAGGTTTCAAAAAAATTTTTGGCATGAGTCACCTCTATTACTACCCCCTAGCCCATTATTAAAGGGGGAACTAGATTATATTTTCATCATATTTCGTCGAAGGGTTGGGGGGTAAAATGGGGTAAATGGGGGGTAAACAGGTAAATCAAGCAGGTGCGAGTCCATAAAATTGGTATTTAGTATACAGGGTGTTTCGAAAAGATTGGGACAACGTTTAACCGTAGATACTTGACATCAAAACAAGTCGATTTAACTCAAAAAGTAGTGGTATAACTCTTCTCATTTTCAAGATACAGGTGGCAAAGTAAAAAAATTGTATTCGTAATTTGTTCCTATCTTGGAGACTGTTATACGTATCTACTTCAAAGTTGTTTTTCAGGTCGCTAATTACAATGGTGATATTGTCGATGCCATATTTTATAGATGGCGCTAGTTACAGGACTTTTACGTGACACTTTAAGCTATAACTTTTTTGAGGCTAAGTTTTGGACATAAAAGACTACTATAATCGAAACGCAATTTGGTTTCCTAAAGAAAAGGTGTACTTGTTTAAACGCGATAAAATGCACCCTTTCAGAGAAAAAAGCGATTTACAACTTTGTCACACACCAGTTCGAAGAAATTCAACACCCCGGGTGTTTTGAAAAGATTGAGACAACGCTTAGCGTAGACTCTTGACATCAGAACAAGTTGATTTAACCCAAAAAGTGGCGATCTAACTCTTTTCGTTTTCAAGATACAGAGTGGTATAGTACAAAAAATATTTTCATATTTTGTTTCTATCTTGGAGAACATTATACGTATCTACAACAAGCACTATTGACGACTTCAAGACATCATACTTGACGTACACCTACTAGATAAGAAAACGGCTTTTAGGTATAATTGAATTTCCTCGAACTAGTGTGTGATAAAGTTGTAAATTTCTCTGAAAGGGTGCATTTTATCGCGTTTAAACAAGTACACCTTTTCTTTAGGAAACTAAATTGCGTTTCGATTATAGTAGAAGACGATGTCCAAAACCTAACCTCAAAAAAGTTATGGCTTAAAGTGTCACGTAAACGTCCCATAACTAGCGCCATCTATAAAATATGGCATCGGTAATAGCACCATTGTAATTAGCGACCTGAAAAACATGACGCTACCAACTTTGAAGTAGATACGTGTATAATAGTCAATAGAGACAAATTACGAATCCAATTTTTTTACTTTGCCACCCTGTATCTTGAAAACGAAAAGAGTTAGACCACTACTTTTTGAGTTAAATCGACTTGTTTTAATGTCAAGAATCTACGGCTAAGCATTGTCCCAATCTTTTCAAAACACCCTGTATACAAAAGAAGTTAAGGTTTCCAAAAAATGTTTGGCATTACCACCCCCTACCCCATTATTAAAGGGGAAAAATGTGATTTAGTGTGTGTACAAGAACCAAAAGCCTCAAAATACTTTTTACTTCATCCACCCCCACTATTACCCCCTATCACCACCCCCGCCCCACTACCGTGTGGGATAACATTTTATGGGTTTTTGGGGTAGACGATTTAAAATATTATATTATTAAAGTTCTATAAATAATTATTTCCACATACAAAATTTTTTCGTTATGAAAGACTTGGATAGAAAATCTGGATGTGGAAGTAGTGATTCCTTGGGCAGCGGGTTTTTTTTTATAAGTCTAAATGTGTAAGGAAATATTATATATTATTTATATTAAATTATTATTATATTATTTAAAGATATGTAATAAAACATTTATCACAACCTGCAATAAATATTTATGATTTGATAATGATTGACAGCTATATTAACCGTGCTTATTATCCTATGTGTTAATATTCTACAATTATTGCGTAAGATTAAAGAATTATTAAATCATCTGCATATTTCATTTCATTACCTAACTGATCAGATATTGATAAAAGAAATATGCTTCCTAAGCACTTACCCTGAAGCCTCAGGAGGAAACCTCACAACAACTTTGCCCATTTCGGCACCAGGTAAATCCACAAATTTTCCTTCACGGGCACGATTTCCAGCAGTCGTGGACCTTTCTAAAGACTGCCTACTTTTTTCTGCAGGAGTTAAAGCATCCCTTATTTCAGTTGTTAACGAATTTAAAGCATTCTTTACAGCCTCTTGAGAATTCATAAAATTATACCATCTCATAACATTCACAGGGGCTGATTTATTTGACAATAAACCTTGCCACTGTCTACTCACTAAAACAGGGAACAAATAAAGATAATGCATATATAGAAGTGTACAGACTTACCATATAAGGCAGCAAATACTATAAAATCAGCTATGGTCAGTCTTTTGCTGACTAAGTAGGTAACAGGTCCTAAGGCTTTGTTGAGATTTTCGATGCCATTATTAAAATCGTTTTTGGAACTTAATGGTCCTAAAGCAAAAGTTAACCAATGGTCTACTTCGGTTGTTTCAATTGCTGTAGAGCCATACAGCTGTTGGCAAAACAATTTTGCTATAGCTCTTGCAACATCGTTACTATTTTTGCATTGTACATTTTCCACCGTAGTTTCATTTTCCCAAGAAACCTCTAGAGGTGTTTTAGTGATAGCTTTTACATGTTCGGCCACTATTAAACCCCCTATGAAGAAGTTATTTTTAAACAACAATTAGTCAACCCAAAAATATTTTACTCACCTAGAGGAGGATTCGTTTTGCTACACGTAATTTTCATTTCTATCACTAGAAATTATAATCTTTAGTACCCGACACTTTTGCAGTTTCAATTTATTATGTATTATTTAAAAAAGTTACGAAATCTTCGAAAATATGCCGCTGCTCTGGTGAACACGTTGGACTCGTTGACATATATTTTTAGGTTAGTTCTTTCAAATTGTAAAGATGGAGCAGTGGTGCCGGGAAGGTTTCTTTTGACAAGGCAGAATCACAGGTTCCTTAATAATCTGTGGCAGAACTAGGGATCTGTCCATAAAATAAAAAGGAAGTACTTTCTCTTCAAGATTAAAGTACTACTAATATTAATTTCGCCTATTTGATGGTGTGATTGATTATGTCAAGTTATTGAGAACAATTTTTAACACATTATACCTACTGAGTAGTTCCAGAGGAAAGTAGGTTCTCACGTAAACTAATTTATACCAAAAGTAAGCCAACAAAGCAGATGTAAACATTGTAGTGGAGTAAAACTAAGAGTAAATCAAATGAAAAAAAGAACTGTTTTTTTATATAGCAATTTTTTTCAGGTTTTAGTGATAGTCGTGTTATCGTAAACATTACAAGGAGTGTAACAAAAAGTTTTGGATTAAATCCGAATTCCGGAACGCATTTTTTAAACAAAAGAATGTTCAAAATTGCGATTTTTGAAATCTTCCTTAAATATCTCTGGTTGTACAGTTCGTATCGTAATAAAGAAAAAAATAGATTGTTCATAATGAAACTACAAAGAAGACTAGATTTGTCGGAACTTTTTGGTCAATTTGTTAAGTTACATAAAATAGAAACTATTGAAGTGTGCCCATTTTTAAACAATTGGTGATAACTTTAACACATCTTAGTAATGCATATATCTATTTCAAATTAATTTTTAGAAAAATAGTGTTTACAATCATATATAATAGGAACAGACTCTTCATTTTAGAAAATGCATACATATAAACACACATACATTTCAATTTACATAGGTAGAAAGGGTATAAGGGTCTGTAGGTCTAAATGTAGGTAGGTATATCTGGCTACACTATATTGAAAATACACGAAGCGCGCGTCGATTGGGGACCAACCCCTGAGTTTATTCCCTTATTTACTCGAAAACCATTGCGCCTATCGGAAATATGTCCCTATAGAACTAGTACAGTAAACGAAGGAAATGGCAGGACAAATTTTGGATAATTTGGGATATTTGGACCCTTTATGTAAAAACACGCGCTGATCACGAAAAAAAAAAAACTAAAAAAATCCAAACATGTCGCAACATATACATATATTTTTAGCAAAAAATGCAAATATATCATAAAATAAGTATTTTTTTGAAAAAAAATACAAGAATAAAAAGTGTGTTTAAAATCGCATTTTCCATATGACTCTGGTATTAAATTTGCAATTTTCCCTTTAGTTTTCCGGAAAAACTGAAGAAATAACATATAAAACTAAAGATAAAATTGCAAATCTAATAGCATAGCCATATGAGAAAAGCAATTCTAAACACATTTTGTTCTCATACATTTTTTGAAAAAATGCATAGATAGCGAGATAATATATATAATTATGTATGTTAGTTTTTCCGTTTTCCGGAAAACTAAAGGGAAAATTGCAAGCATTGAATGAGCGAATGGATTTTTTTCAAATTTAGCGAATTGATATGGGACGAAATTTCCAATTTTACAATGTGAAGAAACAAAAAGATAATCAAATTTTTAAATGGGACAACCTGTATATTTTTGTATATTTGGATCCTGCTGGCAATAATACATATGATCTGACCCTCAAATATTATTTTCATTTTCAAAAAATATAGATTTTTTTTCATTTTTTTTATCTCTATAAATTTAGTACAAAGAAAAGCTAGACATTATGCATATCATTTGGCTGAACCAGGATGACTTATTTTTTGGATTTGGAATTTCCATAATCTATTCTAAGAATCTATTAGAACTCAAATCAAGGGAGCGGTGGGGTGGCCAGGACTATCCTGCTAAAAAAAATCAGGGCGGACTTTTTTAAGTGACGAACGTTAGAGTAGATGTCAGTCCGGGCAAGAAGAAAATGATTTCTGACTATTATTTAGTCAAAATACGATACTCACCTTTTTTGTGTACTTTTTGATGACGAATCCCGTCTCAAGATCTGGCAGCAAAATTTAAGATCCTATGCAGTGCTGGATTACCCTAGACGCTAATTACGCACGTGCATAAAGCGGCAGATTTTTAGGAGCGGAAAAAAATTTACAAACATTTTGACGTCGCACTTCGTATATATGTTTCTATGGTAGTTAGTGTTTGTTCGGCTGAAAGTTCATTTTCAGCGTTGAAGTGAATAAAATTATATTTACGATCTACTATGGATGAAGACCGCGGCTAAATTCATTGGCGATTTTGGCAATAGAAAGTGACCTGACAACAAATATTGACTTTGAGTCTACCATTATGACTTTTCCGCAAGAAAATCATGGCGAAAACTGTTTTAATATAGATTATTTTTACAATTACCTTTTATTTGCTTCTATCGTGTTTAGAAATTATTATTTAGGTATTAAGCAAATCACAATTTACTTACAGTTTTTTTATTTAATATGAAATTAGCTACTTTCTTATTATTATTATAGGGGCGGAAATTTTAGGTTTGCGTAAAGCGGCAAATATTTTAATCCATCACTGACCCTGTGTATATTATAATATAGTGTAACCACCACAGATTAAATAATCTTATTATATGTAACCACTACCTATATACCTGCTTATACAGATTAAGAAATTTAAAATTCATGAATATCTCCCGGAATTAACATATCTTATTACCTGGAACTGTATCATTTTAACATACCTACCAAGTAGTCTATGTAATGAAGGCAGAAATAGTGTAAATATTTCGTGGAAAGACGAGATTACCTTCCTCCCACGTTTTCGAGGGTGCAGGGTGCTGAACACGATGCAAGTGGTGGCAGAAGTTTTTGACCGCCGCAACCTCCTGAAACGGCTTTGTAAAAGCATTTATTAGTATATACATATAACATATAACTAGAAGTTTTAACTTAGGAATAATGTCATACGAATTAGATTACTTACGTTTTTTTTTCTTTGACATTTTAGTAGTAAAGAAAAGTTTCTAGATTATGCGGAGGCTTGCTAATTATTTAGCAAAAAAATGTTAGAAACAAATAAAAAAGCTATTACACGAGGGTGAAATAATTTTTTTTCTTATTTTTGTATCAAAGAAAAGTTTCTAGATTATGCGGAGGCTTGCTAATTTTTTAGCAAAAAAATGCTAGAAACAAATAAGAAAGCTATTAAACGAGGGTGAAATAAATTTTGTTCTTATTTTTATAGAATTAATTATTTCGGAGATTTGGAAGCATAAAGATGGAGTCCGCACGTTTATAAGACGAAGTACTTAGTTAAAATGTTAAATATCTCAGAAATTATGGCACTTATACCAAAAATGCTAACAACCAGAATAAAAGATTACACAGGTCTACAAAACAAAAAGGTCTTGTCCTAAGGGTCTCATCTAACTTATTGCGAAGTATTTTGACGCTGAACCCAATTTTGGATAAAAAAATTTCTATCATGTCAATTTTTTAGGTGGTGGAGGAAAACTGACACGATAAAAAAAATTGTAGAAAATTGACTTCAGAGTGTCAAAATACTTCAGAAAAGTTAGATCAGAACCTTAGAACAAGCAATACCTATTTTTTGCCTTTTTTTAGGGGGTAAAATAAGGGGGTGGTAGATGGAAACTGACATGATAGAATTTGTTTTTGTCCAAAATACTTAGAAAAGTTGGATCAGCACCTTAGAACAAGACCATTTTTTGCCCTTTTTAGGGGATAAAAGAACAAGACCTTTTTTTTGTAGACCTGTGTTGTTAATGACGCTTTCAAATGATTCCATGTCTATTTCTATAGCATAAAAACAAAGAAGTTACAACTAGTACAGTCACTGAAGGTTTTCACCTCCGATTTCGTTGAACCTCCATCGATTTTCATGAAAATTTGTGAGTAGTTAGAGGATACCTCAAGAAACAAAAGTGACATAATGCCAACTTGCGCTTTTACCCTGGGGGTGGATGCCCCTTCTCTGGGGTGGAAATTATTTTATGAAAAATAACCACAGGAATCGATAGAGGGACCAATTCTAAGCAAAATTTGTTATATAAAGTTATTAATATAAATCAATACTTTTTGAGTTATTAAAGATCAAAAATTTTGATTTTTCATGAAAAAAATGCATGTTTTAAAGCGGTTTTTCATAAATAACCCAAAAACTATAAGTTTTTACAAAAAAGTTGTTATTACCAAAATTGAAGCTAATAAAAAAACGAATAAATTCCTTCCTTAAAAAACCTTTTAATATTAATTCAAAGTGAGCTATAGGTAATTGAATGTATATTTTTTTTCGGCGAGTACTCAAATCTAAGTATTCAAGCTTAAATAACGGGAAAACGATGCATTTTATAAAATATACTTACTGAACACTTTTCAAAGTACTTAGAAATACCTATCAAATGAGCTGTAGAAGAAGTTGATAGCATCAAAATTAAGCAAGTTATGATGAAAATAAGAGGACCCTTTCGAATTTTTTAGGAAAAGTGAAAAATAAAACCTCCACAAAAATTAAAATTTATAGTAATCCCTATGACTTTCTTTATTTTAGCATAAGTAATGACTTTAAAAATTTTGACCGGTTTAGAATGCATATTTTTGAAAAAAAATATGATTTAAAAAAATCAGAATTTTTCAAATTTTCGTAAATTTCATTTTCTTTTGATAATAACTCCAAAAATACTCGATATACGTAACAAATAATAGAGAACGAAATTTGAGTTTTTTTTTTAACAAAGATTTTAATTTTTTTTTTTATTTTTGTAGGATAAAAAATAACCGAGATAGAAACGTTTAAAGCCTAAATGTTACTGCGAGAACCATGTAACCGGGGCCCTTTAACCTTTTATCTTTTAAAAAATAAGGGTTATAAAAGATTAAATTTAATACGATCTTATAGCCCTTGAAATTACCTTTTAAATGGTTTTTGGATGAACCTGATATCATAAAAATTAACGGAGTTATTGTAAAAAAACCAATAACATTTTTTTAGAAAAAATTTTTGAGCAGAGATTTTGCACGAAGGGTAGTTTGGGGAATGTGGAAAGAATAATATTAATAAAGTTTGAAATATATTAATAAAGTTTATCATAAGTAATAAAAAAGATTCTAAATAATTAAAGCTATTAAAGCTGATAAAAAAAAATTTCCATTATTTTTATGACAAGTGGTAGTTTTTAAGGGTGGAAAATTTCGCAATAAATAAATAATTACTTTAATACTCAGTAAATGAGATTTCAATTCAGTAATGTATTATTCAAATGATTAAAGTTTCTTGAAACCAATTTTTTCAATGATTCTGCATTAAGGGGGTGGTTTTTAAGGGTTGAAATTTCACAGTCAACCAAAAATTATATCATAAACATTAAACAAACCGTTTGTGTAATGTTAATATGCGATTTCATATTTCAGAAATACAAAAAATGATTTTTTCATGATTTTCGATAGGGGTGGTTGCTAAAAGAGTTGAAAAATTAATTAAAATCATAAATCATGCATATAAGTGTTGAAAAATATTTATTTTATCTAATTAAACGAGATTACTTACGCCAGAATGCTTAAATCTGCATTTTTTCCCATTTTTAACAAAAGGGGTGGATTTCACCCCCAAAATGCAAAAAGCGCAAGTCGAGCATATGTCACTTTTGAAGTTGAGGGTAAAATATACTCAATCCCAAATTTTCATGCAAATCGATGGAGGTTCCCGATATCGGAGGTAATAGTTGATTTTTACCTTTATTCGCTGTACTAAACAGAAGCAATATGTTTCTTCACATTTTTTTCAATAAAAAAGTCTCCATTTTGTTACTATAAATAGACAGTGTTTAAAAAATATAATTCTCAAATACTGTTTTTCTTTAACATATAGCATATAACCTACACGCTCATTTTTTTTTTCGTATTTACAGCACTTGCTTCAAAAAAAAAACATTTTAAACTATACAGGGATTTTCTAAAAAACGTATTTAGCATAAATGTCGAATATCTTAGAAACTATGACACTCAGTCAAATTTTAAAATGATTCCCTTTTTCTGTACTGTAAAATCAAAGAAGTTATGGCCGATACAATGTGTGTCTTCACTTTTTTCTCGCTTTTTTTTAACAACTTTTTTTCTTAATAAAAATGCACCTTAATGACTCAAATAAGTTTTGTATTAGGAACTCAAAAATGATATTTTGAGAGCAATCCAAAGTTGCATGAAATTGGATGGCTAATAACTGAGCTACAAGGGTGTTACCAGGAAAAGTGAGATATTGTATATCTCAGTTCTCAACCATTCCTTGATATGCTTTAAAAGTACCTATGTATCTAGTACGCGATTATAATGAAACCTTTTGTGCATTATTTATTATCTCACAATATGTTCTTTCACTATGCAGAAGTTAAGTAAAAGGGCGAAAAAAATTGTAAATAATTAAATTAAAAAAACTCTTTAAAAACAATGGTTTTATTTTAAAACCAAATTGCACTAAAAAGTAGAAAAAAATTTCAACTTTGTAAATAGAAAACCATAAAAATTAGAGAATATTATTTAGGTATTATGCAAATCAAAACTCACACACTTTTTTATTTATTATGAAAATACCTACTTTCTGTATATTGTTGCCCTAATCTGGGCACGCTAATATACTAGTTAGGTAAATACTTGTTACATTTTATGAGCGACCCAATGGTTTTCTATTTACAAAGTTGAAATTATTTTTTACTTTTTAGTGGTTTTAAAATAAAATAATAGTTAATATTTAAAAAGTTTTTTTTTTTAATTTATTTATTTTTAACTTTTTAGTCTTCGTCACGTAGCTGATCGTGTTCTACTCGCCAAACCCTTTCATTTGATACCCATGTCAAGGGGGTTATGAAGAAAAATTTAATAATAAAAAAGGATAACATAGTTCATGAAAATGCTTTTATTGGAAAGTTGCCCACTAAAAACAAAAAAAAAACAACTCATATATATATTTTTTTTTTGTTAATTTTTAGTGGACACACTAGGTGAAAAAGTTGAAATAACTTTTGAACCATCTACAACTGGATAACCACATATATGGTTACTTTGATTGGAAACAACCTCCCCTATCACCTCGCTCCGTTTGATACTCCAATTCGTGGACACTCTGTATGTAAACGACTGAATTTTTCGCAAAAGATAGGTGGAAGAGATCCCATCCCTGGGTGTAATTACTCGGATTATTCTACATACTTCTCGGTATACTTGCATTAAATTAATCCTTTAGCAACAATAAATTAAACCAGGTAATTTTAATATTAAACCGCCGCCTTTTCGGCCAGAAATGGGGAAATCCCTTTAAGATTTATACAGGGTACCCAAAAGGGATGGATTAGTTACCTTAGAATATTCTTGCGGTCTATATCATAGTACCTATTTCATTCAATTTAGTTTAACTGTGAGAAGTGCAGTGTTCCAAGTGAATCAACCTATTTGTTTTGTACTTAATTTAGTGTTTAACAAGTGATATCGAATCGAAATGCAAGGCTTTCCCTTAGCTTTTATTCGTAAATATTTTTCTCAAGTAAGTTAAAATATCAGAACTTTGAATGCTGATGTTATCAGTTTTTTCATTTGTTTTGCAGTTTGAATCCAATTGTGGATGCAACCGTTTGTTGAAATTACTGGCTGCAAAAATCTGCAAGAAGTTCAAGAAGAGATACTGTAAGTATATTTTTTTATTTTCTAAGTGGTAAATGTACAAATAAAAGCAAATATTTAAGAAATAATCTGAAAGTACACGGCTTCCGCAGGAAGTAAAAATGAGGGTAAATTTACCGTGTTGTTGCGTGTAAAATTTCCATGTAATTTTACCCGCAAAAAGAGGGAAAATTCCATTTACCAGAGAGGATTACCCAAAATATAAGGTAAATAGAAATTATCCACTCTCTTTGCGGGTAAAATTCCATTACAATTGAGGGTAATTTTACACGCAACGACGGTAAAATTATGGAAAGAAAATCCTATCTGGATAAGGGGAAATTTTGTTACTGTAACAAAATTGCCCCTTATCCAGACAGGATTTCCTTTCCATAGTAAATTTACCATCGTTGCGTGTAAAATTACCCGCAAAGGTAGTGGAAAATTTCTATTTACCTTATATTTTGGGTAATAATCCCTGGTAAATAGAATTTTCCGCTCTCTTTGCGGGGGAAATTTTACACGCAACGACGGTAAATTTACCTTCATTTTTTACAGTGTACGTTTCGAGCTGCAAACTTCATGCTTTCGTGCAACAAATATAATTTTTGCACATGTTGTACCCAACATTTTTTCTACGATCGAATTAAATAGTTTTTCTAATAAAACTTTTGGTACTGTAAACAGTGTTAAAAGCATTAACTTTTTCCACGATCGTAGAATAAATTAGTTATTAAGGTCTATCTTATCCAGTAATCAAAATATTTTATTTTACCTACGATCACTACTGTAAATAGTAAAAAATACACTACCTGCCATCTATGTAAGTTCAATTTTACATATTGTAAACAAAACGCACTGTAAACAAATCGCACGGTAAACAAAACGCACGGGGCACGCAATTATAGGTGACTTATATCGCTGACGCGGGGTTTAAAAAAACAAATGCGCCTACTTAATTTTTAAACGCTGTCAAAACTGACATAATATTTGTTGAATAATATTGTTGAGTAGTAAACCAAATCCAGATTTTACTAAATAACTAAATAAATATGATCGTAGGTAAAGTATAGTACATAATTCGAGTTGTAAGGCAATTACGCACTCATGGGAATACGCACTCGCCGCTACGCGGCATCGTGCGTAACTTTTCCATTCGTGCGTAATATGCTTCTTACATCACTCATTACGTAATACACTATTAAAAAAATTCTATGTTAATTGACATTGACCAAGGACAGAAATGATAGGATTTTGCAGAGTGAGAGGGAAATATGCGTTTATTTTCGATTTATTATAAATATTTAAAAAACCAAACATAGTATAATCTTTAAAACTGTTTTAGATACTTGCTATTGTTCTAACAAATACAAATATATACAGTGTGTTTCATTTGAAATGGTAAAACCCTAATAAATTTTTTATTTTCTTTCCGATTTGAATCAAATTTTACTTAAGTATGGAACAAATTAGGATCTATTTATGACCAGAAAAACATTCGCTTCCTACAAATGCAAAGCCACCTGCGCTACCAAAATATGCGGAGAAAATCAAAAAATCATATTAGGCATATTTTTATCGCAAAATTTTGTTAATGAAACTTGTTGAGAATTGTCCAAAATTTAATCAAAACTAGAAACATATAAATTTTGATTAAAATAATGTCCAAGTCCGAAAATATCATTTTAATGGGTTTCTTTGTTTAGAAAACTGTACTATGACAATTTTGTTTGAAATTAAACTCGAGATACCAGGTAGTTGTTAAGCAATTTACAGTCTTTTTTAAAATAATTGTTTTTAAAATTTTAATTTTTCAATTTCTTGATTTTGATTAAATTTTGGGCATAAGGTTTTTGGACAATTCTTTTTCATTAACAAAATTTTCCGATAAAAAAATGCCTAATATGATTTTTTTATTTTCGACGCATACTTTGGTACCGCAGGCGCGTGCAGGTGGCTTTGCATTTGTAGAAGGCGAATGTTTTTCTGGTCGTAAGTAGATCCTAATTAATTCTATACTTAAGTAAAATTTGATTCAAATCGGAAAAAAAAAGTTATTGGTGTGTTACCATTTCAAGTGAAACACACTGTAATTACTTTCACATCCAGTGGAAGTTTGGTAACACAAACAAGTTTTTGAAAATATTATTGATCAAATAGGCTTATAATATCATGAAACGTCGAGATTTTAAGTTTTAACAAAAGAAATCTGTCTGTCGGTCTGTCTGTAACTTTTTTTGTGCGCACGTTTACTCTGGAACCGTTGAAGACAGTGAAATTTGGTACCCGTATGTATTTTAACGAGATCTAGAACTAGATTATATTTTGATCTTATTCCGTTGAAGGGTTGGGAGATAAATTAGGGTAAATAGGTAAATAAAGCAAGTAATCGTCCATAAAATTGATAGTATATTTAAGAGAAGCTAAGGTCTCAAATTTGTTTTGGCATTAGCCACCCCCACCTCACTATTAAAGGTGGTAAAAAAAATAAAATTGTGATTTAGTGTGTGTACAAGAACCAAACCTCCATTTTTTTTTTACTTCATCCAGTAAATTAATCTAAATAAATGGACGCAATCATATTTATTTCAAAGTACCATAAAATAGTTAAGCAACGAATTAAAATCGTGTTTGTTACTACCAACAGAGCTGTAGCAAGCCAACTTTTTTGGGGGGTTATTTTTTACTACTTGCCAACTCCATAAATTTAAAAGTCAACTCTGTAAATAAATAAATAGTCCCAACTGAGTAACTGAAGTTTCTTAGAAGTTTTATTGGAAAGCCTACGAATATAAAAAACCGCTGCCCAAGGATGAATTACTACTTCCACACCCAGATTTTCCATCCAAGTCTCTCACAACGAAAAAATTTTGTATGTGGAAAGAATTGTTGATGGAAGTTTAATAATATAATATTTAAAATCGTCTACCCCACAAACCCATAAAACGATATCCCACATCGGCAGTGGGGTGGGGGTAATGATAGGGAGATGGTGGGAATTTTACCTAGAAAAATTCATGGTAGTCCTGAAGATAGGTTTACTTTGTTTTTTGGAGGGCTGAATTTTTAACTTCCCACCAAAAATTCCCTCCGGAACCCCCTCAAATTTATAGAAAAAAGCCAAAAAAAATCGATAATCTTTTTTTTCTTCGCTTTAGGAAAAGATACCTAAGAATTCGGAAAGTAGACAAAATTTGCAACAAAAAAAGGTCCTTTGACATTTTAACGTTGAACGAACGGGAAAGCGCTAAAATGCTAGGATGCCTCGAAACATGAGCCTCAGCGAATAGATCCCGAAAATCCACTCGCTCCCCTCCCGTTCGTCGTACGTCAAAATATCAAAGGACCTTTTTTGTTGTAAATTTTGTTTGCTTTCTGAATATCTGGGAATTTTTCATCCAAAACAAAACAAAAAAAAGATAAAAACATGATTTTTTTCTAAATTTGCGGGGGTTCCGGAGGGAATTTTTGGTGGGAAGTTGAAAATTCGGAATCAGCGACCCAAAAAACATAAGGTAAGCTTATAAAACTAAATCCTCCTATTTTTTCCAAGTAATATTCTCTATTGCCTAGAATATAGTGATTCCTTGGGCAGCGATTTTTTTCTATAACTTTTATTTATAAACTTTTTTACGTAACTCCAAAAGTATGTCATCAGCCAATAATATCAACTTTCCTTTAATATCATTGTCAATCATATCGTTTATATGTATCAAAAAAAAATTGGGCTAAGAATGGAACCTTGAGGCACTCCATGCCTTGTATTTAATTTGTTGGAATGGGTCGAAATCTTAACTACTTGGTTTAACAAATAAGACCAAAACCAGTTCAAGGTAATGCCTCTGAAACCATATAGTTTTCTAGCTTCTGTAACAATATTTCATGCTGTGCTCAATGAAAGGCTTTTGATAGAATCACAGAATGTTGCCGCGGCAAACTCTCCACCACTGATTTCAGTGTACAGTTGATTTCAAATTTATTCTACACATAAAAAATGTCGGCATCTTTGATCTCTACCGCACCATCAAACACGACAGCATTTTTTATATGCGGAATAAATCTGAAGTCAACTATAACAGTACAGTCGAATTGATTTAATTTAATTTTTTCGGTGACAACATTCCACCTGAATTTTTATTGTTGATTCTTATGTATTATGACCTCCTGATTACGAAAAAAATATTTGCCAAAAGTTATATGCACTTTTTGACGCCCTTTCACGGATTTTCAACTCATCTGCTTAATATATCTTGTACTAGTAATCGGATGGGAATTTTAAAAATAGTGGCTTATTTGAAATATATTATTTAAAAAATATAGATCTGTCCGATATGTATTGGTCAATCCGTCATCTTGGAAAAAAATAGAAAACACCAAAAATAGCCGAAAAAATCAAAATTGAATATCTTTTCTATAAGGAGAACTAATTTCACCAAAGTAGGAAAAAATAAAACTCATTTATGGTCAAATATGATGTACCAATCCCGTCAAAGTCAAATAGAACGGTCAAAGATGGCGGACGAAATAAAACTTTTAATTCTTCGTCACTTATCAAGGAGGCATTGTACCTCATTTTTTTTTGTTTTCAATTGTATGATATTTTATGTACTTTTAGGGGACAGAGTTAATTTTTTTTTTAATTTTCAAAAAAAGTGCATTTTTACAATGTATTTTCTTTGACCCTTCTTTTTTTCATCCAATTTTCATCGAAACAAGATAAAATATACTATATTAGTTTCATTACCGTCTTATGCCATAATTTCACCGCCTTCCTCTTCGATAGCCGATTCATCAAAGGTAGAAAAAGCATTGGCACAATTATCTCTTTTACGATACGAGATTTTTCAACTTTACGACCCCCCCCATCACCCTTAACCGGAATGACATCCGTCGGCACGCTATAAGGGCTTATTTTGGATGTCCAACCAATCAACTTAAAATAATAAAATCGTGGTTATCTATTTTCGCCACATTTTGATACTATTCGTGATCGTGAAAATTTAACTGGACTATATTAGCGATAAGGGACGAAAGTTAACCACAATTTTAAATATTCCATGTTTAAAAAAATGTATGAATAATTCTTGTTACAGGCGCACGTAGGTCAGTATCAACTGACAAATTATATGAACAATACGGATCCGAAGAAACCGTTTTTGATTTGTGGCAAGAGGATATAGACCATAAGCACATCTTGAAAGTGATAAGTACCCACATGGATGAAAGAGCTCTAGAAGTTATGGAGAACGATGGTGCAATCGCGAGATACGTTGATAATTTTTTACTAAAGTACGAACGTGACGGAGATGACTGGATCATTTCTAAAAGAATTGATAACGAAGACGTGGGAAAGTTTACACGCGTAGACTTTAAATCCACGGATAATTTACTAAATAATAATCAAAATGAAGATGATGAGCCAATATTTGATAAAGGGATCGACAACGCAGGGATGGAGAGGAGTATGATTACAGATTTTGAATTAATCGAAAATTTATCTATAGATTACAAGTGTAGAGCAACTGGACCAAGCAATTTTGAAGAGGCTAGCAATGAAGAAGCAGGATGGATTTCGCCTGTAAATTTTAAATCCACATATAACTTATTCGCCAATTACAAGAGCGAAGAAAATGAGAGCATTGTTGCTGGCATTAATGATGAAGTATTTGGGCGAATTACACCGCCTGCAATCTTTCAAACCGCGCACCAATTATTAATGAATGATCAAAATGAAGCAGAGCAGCTAAACATTTCTGAAGAGTTAATAAACTTGAAACCCTTCGAAAATTTATTAATAGATGACCAGACACGCAAACTAAACGCTGACCAATGGACATTTACGTCAGACAACAAATCAAAGACTCCCGAGAGGCAAAAATCACTCGATGTAATTATGCAAACTGAAACGGAGCAAGATGTCCTGTTAAATACACCAGTGAAAGTAGATATAGAGCATGTCGATGTGCCAAAAGTAGTAGGTGTTAAATATTCACCAATAGTATATAAGGCTATTAATGCTCCACTGAGTGAAGAACAAAAATCGACATTGGAACAAGACGACAACAATAGTGAAGAAAACAGACTAGAAGATTTAAAAGCCAAACGAAGGTCTGCATACGTCTCCATTAACAGAGATTATTCCCTAATAATCCGTGATCTTGTGATGGAACGATTTGGCAAAGCCTTGAAACAATGCAATGCACGAAGATTTAAAAGGCAACTGTCAAGGCAAAGTTCATCCTCTTCATCGGGATGTGACAATAAATCGGATATGGATACTGCAACTACTGGGGTGCCCTTAGAACCACACGTAAAGGTTTATTTTAATCGGGCGGACGAAATGGTAAGCTCGACGGATAGCGGTCTGGAAGATATGACGACTGAAATGTTGAAGGGCAATTCTTCAGATACCGGTGATAGTTCGGAGGAAGGAAAAGAAACGGTTGAATATGACTCCCAAGAATTTTTGAGGGAGGCTCTGGGAGACGAATATCTAAATGCAACTTACGAGTCGCAGGTAAGAGACACAATTTATTTTGCAATGAGTGTGTAAGTGAGTTATAATCAAATCAACAGCAAGGGCGGATCTAGAAATTTCAATAATTTTTTTCTCGTCTGTGGCGCATGGGACCCATACGAAATATGGGAAATAACATCTAGAGAAGCACTCCTCTAACGGCCCACAGTGGGGCAAATAGCTCATTTTTTGGACAAACGATAATTCCCAAGCCTGGAATTATTGAAACTTAAATTTTTTTTTTTTAACTATTCGTTTTAAAATTGCCTTTAATTCTATCGAGCCCGAATTTTGAAATTTCAAAATTAAAGATGGCTAATCCAATATCACCGACATAAATTTTGAAAGTAAATTAAAATTTTATCAAAAGATTGTTTAAAATTATAAAAAATGTTACTTGGGGGGTTTTTTTGGTTTCTAATCTCATTTCTGATCCCCGAATTTTGCGATTCAAAAAACCAAGATAGCGGATCCAATATGGCGGCCATAACATTTTTTTAAATGAAATGTACATACACAAACTGTTAAAAATTGTTACTTAAGACTTTTAAGGTCGAGAATCTGAAATCTAAATTATGTAATATCGTAATCCAAAATGGCGAATCCAATGTGGCGGCCATAATATTTTTTTAATTGACATGTAAATGCGCAAATTGTTAAAAATTGTTACTTGGGGGTTTTAGAGATTGCTAATCATGAATCTGAAGTCCAAATTACGTAATATCGAAATCCAAAATGGCGGATCCAATATGGTGTCCGTAAGTTAAAAAAGAATGACAAATCAAGAAGGAAACTGTTAAAATTTGTTTTTCGGGGGTTTCGCAGTTTGCTAATCTCGTTTCGGATATTAAAATTAAAAAAAAATAAAAACATTGGAGCTGAAAGAAAAGTAAATTTTAAGAAGAAAAGGCTCTATGCAAATTTTCATCAAAACTGATAGGCTTTAACAGTGGCGTAACTAGATGTCACGGGGCTCCAGGGCAAAAAATGTTGGGGACCCTCTATTATATTTTCTTAATCCTAATCCGAAAAAATTTTTTTTTCGATCCCAATATTTTTAGATGAGCGTGGGGGGGGGGGAACCGAAAAACATTTTTTGATCCCAACATTTTTTTGATGAGCGGGGGGAGGAGAAATCCGAAAAAAAAATTCTAAGCTGGGCTGTTAAAACGCTAAGTTATAACAACTTGAAAATTGAGATTTTAATTTAAAAAAAAGATATTTCAAAACAATATTCGTCAAATAACTCGAAAAGTATAGCATTGAGCGAAAACATACTAAAGGCAACTAAGACAGCTACTAAATTGAGGATGAATTTCGTTTTCTTCTAATTTCTGCAGAGTTATTAATAGGTTCGAAAATCTGGAAGTATAAATGTGGCGTCCGAACGTCTATAAGACGAAGTATTTAGTTTTAATGTTGGTATCTCAGAAACTACGGCACTTACGTCAAAAACGGTAAGAACCAAAATGAAAGACTGTTAATTAGGTTTTCAAATGATTTCTTTTTTATTTCTATAGCATAAAAAACAAAGAAGTTATGACAGACACAAGGTACTTTTTCAATTTTTTTTTTAATAAAAACGTCGCCATTTTGTTAATGTATCTAAGTAGTCAGCAATAAAAAAACTATATTCCTATATAATGTTTTTCGTTAATATATACTATGACCTAGACGCTCAAATTTTTTCTTCCGCTTACAGCGCTTACTTTAGAAAAAAAAATGCGTTTTTAAACTGTAAAGGAATTTTGAAGAAAACAACATTTTTGTTTCTCTGCAAATATCTCAATAAATATTAGTTTTAGAGAAAATATAGTGGACACCAAAAATGAATCTTATAAACTGGGAACGATTTTGTTTTTTAATATATTTGAGGCGCTCGCGCGCAAACCCCGATAAATCCACACACACAAAGTTGTGGGAAATTACAAAAACTTCTCAAGCAAAAACCAATAAGTCTTTGTTTGTTCTTTTTAAGTATCTTAAATATCTTCTAAGCTGTAGAATATAAGACCAAAAAATAAGAACAATGCTACTTTATTTATTTATTTTTTTTTAACTTTTCTTGCTGGATTTATCGGATTTTGCTATGTAAATACGAATTTATCGATTTTTGCTTTAAAATAAAACATTAAAGATGCAGAAAAATAAATTTTGACAACATTAATAATTTATTAAAAATAAATAAAAACATTCATTGTTAACAAAAATTAATTCTCAATATCTGTTAAAATTTCAGATAAAACCGTTATAATATATTGGTAATAAAATGTCTTGCAGTTGTTTTCTTTATTTCTAGAAGAGAAGTAGGTTTTTACAGTAAATAGTCATATTACAGAGAACTTTTTCAAACATCAATCAATATTAACTTTTCTACCTCACAATGGATGACAGTGTATTGTATAAAAATGGATTTATCTGCTTTTGATCCCGATAATATTGGATTTATCTAGTTTTGTTCGAAACGGTCAACTTTAACATTAGATTTATATGGGATTTATGGCGTTTTGGTTACCAAAGATTATATAGGCTTGTAGAGTTTAGTCTAACATACATGAAACTATTACAAACTCAAAATTGACTTTTTGTGGATTTATCGGGGTTTGCGCGCGAGCGCCTCATTTGTGTAAGTTTCGGTTGATAGTTTTGGAGATATTTAATTTTATAAATGGCATCAGACCGTTTTTAGGATGAAGTATTTAGTTTAAAATGTTGAATATTTTAGAAACTGTGATACTTCCATCAAAAATTCTAAGGAACAAAATTGAAGAAAATTAATCAATCTTTAAAATGATTTTTTGTTTGTTTCTACATCACAAAAAATAAAGAATTTATGGCCGATTCAATGCGCGTTTTCACTTTTTTTTTTACAAAATGTCGTCATCTTGTTATTGTAATTGTTCAGTAATTAATTACTTCCACGTCCAGTGGAAGTATAGTAACGACAAAAATTTTTTTAAAAATTTTTATTGTCCAAATAGGTTTAAAATGTCATGAAACGTCGAGATTTTAAGTTTGAGCGAAAAAAAATTTCTGTCTGTCTGTAACTTTTTTTTTGTGCGCACGTTTACTTTGGAACCGTTTAAGATATTGACTTGAAATTTGGTACACGTATGTACTTTAACGAGATCTAGAACTAGATTATATTTTCATCTTGTTTCGTCGAAGGGTTGGGGGGTAAATTGGGGTCAATTTGAGGTAAATGGGTAAATCAAGCAGGTAAGAGTCCATGAAATTGGCATTTAGTATATACAAGAGAAGCTAAGGTCTCAAAAAAATTTTTAGCATTAGCCACCCCCATTACCATTATTTAAAAAGATGAAACAAAATTGTGATTTAGTGTATGTACAGGAACCAGAAACCTCAAAATATTTGTTTACTTCATCCACCCCCCACTACCACCCTCCTATCACCACCCCCACCCCACTACCGATGTGGGGTATCGTTTTATGGGTTTTTGGGGTAGAGGATTTCAAATATTATATTATTAAAGTTTCATAAGCAATTATTTTCACATACAAAGTTTTTTCGTTGTGAGTGACTTGGATAGAGAATCTGGATGTGGAAGTAGTGATTCCTTGGGCAGCGGTTTTTTTATTTCAAAAACGGTATTTTTCGTTAATATATAGCATCACTTAGATGCTCAATCTATTCTGTTTGTTTACCTACGATCACTACTGTAAATAGTAAAAAACACACTACCTGCCATCTATGTAAGTTGAACTTTACATATTGTAAATAAATCGCACTGTAAACAAATCGCATGGTAAACAAAACGCACGGGTCACGCAATTATAGGTGGCTTATATCGCTGACGCGGGGGGTTTAAAAAAACAAATGCGCCTACGTAATTTTCAAATGCTGTCAAAACTGACATAATATTTGTTGAATAATATTGTTGACAAGTAAACTAAATCCAGATTTTACTGAATAAATAAATAAATATGATCGTAGGTAATAGTATATTACGTAATGAGTGATGTAAGAAGCATATTACGCACGAATGGAAAAGTTACGCACGATGCCGCGTAGCGGCGAGTGCGTATTTCCATGAGTGCGTAATTGCCTTACAACTCGAATTATGTACTATACTATTACCCCGCGTCAGCGATATAAGCCACCTATAATTGCGTGTCCCGTGCGTTTTGTTTACCGTGCGATTTGTTTACAGTGCGTTTTGTTTACAATACGTAAAATTCAACTTACATAGATGGCAGGTAGTGTGTTTTTTACTATTTACAGTAGTGATCGTAGGTAAAGTATAGTACATAATTCGAGTTGTAAAGCAATTACGCACTCATGGAAATACTTTTCCATTCGTGCGTAATATGCTTCTTACAACACTCATTACGTAATATACTATTAAAACACTTGTTTTAGAAAAAAAACTCCATCCACCATATTAGAGCCGTCATTTTGAATTTTTTTATTTTGACTTCAGATTCGGAATCGGCGATCCCAAAATTATAATTATCCTACGTTTCAAATATTCACCCTTGCGGGGAAGAGCAAGTATCCGGACTATATAGTAACTGAAAATGATACCATTTACTACAATAATAAACCATAAAGAAAAATTATCATTACATATGAAATTATTCCGAAGTTTTACATATTTTTTACCTCTAGGTATTCTACGGTATGTATTTTCCAAAAGTCATTTCAGAAAAACAATTGAAAGTCCTATTTCAAAGAAATGAACTTTACTTTGGTTTTTTAAATGGAACACCCTGTATATTTTTAGAGTATCTGAAAAAAAATTGTCTATTTACTATAAATTTACAATAAATTAGCCGTGGAAAACAAAAGTATGTCATTTGAAGTAAGCAATACGTCAGTTATGTCAAGATATTTGTTGGTAACTAATTCCACTTTCCTTTAAATAAAATGGAAAATTTCAATGATTGATATTTTTCGGTGGTAACAGAATATAAAATTTAATATCTAGTAAGGTTTTGAAGAAAAATACTGTTTTATATATCGTTAAAAAGATTTTTTATGGTCTTTCAGATGGTGTAAAAATATACGAGGTGTTCCATTTGGAAAAAATCAAAGTAAAGTTCATATTTCCGAAATGCTACTTTCAGTTGCTTTTCTGAAACGATTTTTGGAAAATACATATGATTTTCTATAATTTCATATTTACGCAACACCAAAAAGAACGAAGTTAAAAGTTCTCACGAACAACCTGTCTGTACATTACAAGATGATTGTAGGACATGGTCGATGGTTTTTTAAAATTTTCAATTTTATTTGTTCATCCACGTTTTTGGTATGGTATCTGTATATTACAATTAAATACGGTATAATTTTTAGTTTAAAATTTACAACAAACTGAATTGCGTAATATTATCCAACAGTGAAGTAAAAATACATTTCTAAAAAAAAAAAATGTTTGAGGAGGGGAATTTTTGTGCTGGAATCTGACCTGTACATATATCGGGTGTCAACGGAATTATTAGACAGGAGTTTTCAAGGTATAAAACTCAAACTTGGCTGAAGTAGCCAAACGGCTGGCTGAAGTAGCCAGCCTTGGCTGATAGCCAAAATGGACAACTTTCCATTGTTTGACACTTTTCCGTCACTTTCGGTTTCCCTAACTTTGAAATTTTAAATGGAACACCCTGTATATTTTTACATTTTTGGGTTCCGGAGACGATATTAAGTAAAGCGCAGTTTAAAAAAAAATGTGATTGCTTCATTTTCAGGGCCAGTTTCAGTTCCGCAACTATAGTGTAGTGAATGCACTCGAATCATTCTAGTGGACCAAAAGATGAGAGAAAACATAAATGTGATATTTTTCAATTGATCTAGTTAGGTTCCCATCAAAAATTTCCGAAATCACTAATATGTACTGCAATCACCACGAGTGTTGGCGAGCAAAGGGGAATCTCTATGTAGAGAGCGCACGCACCGCTGCCATGATTGGTGTTGCATACTAATAAATTATCACAGGAAGTCGTCGTCGCCGCGCAGTTCTCCGATAGGCCGCTACGTTTCCCTACGGTCCCTGCCGCTCGCCAAGATTCGTGGCGAGTGCAGTAATTAAGTCAACTTTTTCAAATGCGAACATCTTATATATATACCTACTAATTTTCAGGACAAATCCTTTGATAATAAAATTGTTTTTGAAAATTAGTATTTAACTACTGGTCGTCTTAAGATGTTGCCATTTGAAAAAGTTGACTTAATTGCAAATTAGTGATTTCGGAGCGCTTGGTAAATTTTTTCCTATTTCATTTTTTCATACTTTGTCTACTGGGCTATGAATGCCGACCAGTAGATCGTTGAGGAAACTGCTGTACAACTCTAACACAACTGATGTTTAAGTTTACATTTACTACAGTTGGTTTTTCCGGAATTTTTTCAATACCTATCTTGAATTACCGATGAATTAATGGCTTGACGAGATGGAAACCACATATCTATTGATTTGTTTTTCTAAAACTTCCATGCCCTTGCAATTAATTTTTTTCTGTTTCAGGATAAATTCGACGTTAAATCCCCGCCAATAAAGCCACAACGTCGTTCAATGTATAGTACTGAGCGGAGTATAGGAAGTAGTGATATATCTATGTTAATATCAAATACCGAAGGTAGTAAATCTGAAGGAATATACAGCCTATACAGTACAATAAGAAAACCTGCGAAAAAAAGGGCTTTTATGAAGAACAAAACGAGAGTTGTGCAGCCCCTATTCAGTTCCGTTTCAACTCATTATGATTACGATTATGCCAGTATCGACATTTTCAGAATAAACCCAAAGGTAGAAGAGTTAATCAAAGAAGTTTCCCATTTACAAAATATAATCGATCAAGTTTCCAAAGCTCTACTTTTCTGTAGGGATAAGCCGAAATTCTTCGGAGACATACCACACATTGAGGCTGAAAAGCTGCTATTACTTTCAAGTAAGTAGCTTTTTAAAACGTGATAGTACAAGCAGTAGTTATATTTTTGCAAAAATAGCGTAAGTAATTTTTTTATGTGTTCTGATGGGGTCTCCTGCGTATTTTGGCCTCATTTTTGCGAAAAGTTCAAACGTTGCTCCTGAACCGTTGATGTCAGTGGCGGATCCAGAGTAGGCATATGGGGGGGCGTTAATAAACAATAAGTAAAATTTGTAGAAATAACCTTTATTCCATACGTTCAAGACCTCCGATTAAAGAACTTATATCTAGATACATAACAGGCTATCTTTTCACTATATACCTTGTTTGCTCCTAACATACTCACATTATATGTCCATTAAAAAGAATAGATGAACATCACATCCCATAGGCAACAGTGGCGTTGTGTGTGTAGAAAATGTGTAGAATGGTAAATATTTTCATTAAAATGAATTATTGCAATTCCTGCATTACCGGATCTTTATATAACGTGATGTAGGCATACGATATTACAGTAAGATAAAACAGTAAGATAAATATGTATTGAAAGGATATTAAAATTTAATTGCTATTTACTTTATAACTGTAAACTGAACTTCATCATGTTACGACTATGGAACGATCGATTTTCTTCTTTTCTAAACTGCTTTCTGCAAACGGCACAGCACTTCACTATTTATTTGCACTAAATATATTGTCACTAAACTGTGTAAATATGAATAGAGAATATTATTTAGGTATTAAGCAAATCACAACTTAAAATAAACAGACTTCTTCACCACATTTTGATCGAAAAACACGAAAAACGCTTATTAACATTAAAGGCGGATATACTGTCAAAAGTGTCAAACTGAGATTATGACAGTCAAACTGAACCGATGGTGCCCGAATCGGTCGCGAACAGATCGACTAGCCAATCAAGAACTTATGGGAAGAAGTGCCTTAGATTGTGAATCTTTCGGGATCACACAAAGTAATGCCATTATGTATCTAGATATAAGTTCTTTAATCAGAGTTCAAGACAAAAATTAAAAATTGTGGGGGGGGATGGCCCCCAGCGCCCCTCTCTGGATCCGCCACTGGTTGATGTTACAACAAAAATGGTATGGACCTTAAGTTACAACGAAAATATTTTTTATAAAATTACTTATCTTGTTAATTACCCAGTAAACACACTGTATGTGGCAAATCAATGGGCCATGGCTTCTGACTGGTAAAGCGTTGGCAACTTTTATGACTGAATTTCAAAAAATGATTTAAGTATTTTCAATATATTTTTTTGCCTTAAAATGCTAGGAATCCTATTATGTAATTCAATACTTCATCGGTATTAGCTAGAAGAGTAGTTAATTGTTTTGATTGGTTCTCAAATGAGTGTTTTAAAGTATTTTCCTAAGTAGTATATTAGCGTGACCAGATTAAGGTAAGGTACCAATATACAGAAAGTAAATAATTTGCTAGAAATCCCATCATGTAATTCAATACTTCGTCAGTATTAGCTAGAAGAGTAGTTGTTTCGATTGGTTCTCCAATAATGAGTGTTTTGAAGTATTTACCTAGCGTGCTCAGATTGGGGCAACAATATACAGAAAGTAGGTATAATTTCATAATAAATAAAAAAGTGTATAAGTTGTGCTTTGCTTAATACCTAAATAATATTCTCTAATTGTGATGAAAGCAAATAAATAAGAAATAATTAATTATAAATGTTTACTTATCTGAAATATAATTTTGGGTGTAATTTTATTATTTTTTTTTTAAATCGCGTAGGCCGTATTTTCTTGTTTGGTAAAGTAGTAGGCCAGGTACCTTTTCAGTAAAAATACAGCAAAATGCCAGTAAGGAAAGTTGTTCTGATTGAAAAGTTATACTTCTATGCAAAATTTCAAGAAGATCCGCCTACTTTGATGATTTTAACATTTTTTTTTTCACTAAGTATTATCTTAATTGTCATGACCTACGCGATTTTAAAACATTAAAACACGCAAACGTGTTTTGTTCATTTGTTTATTTTGATCACATGGAAGGCATATTGCGTTATTGGAGAATCGCGGTTTCTGGCCAAGATTCAACTTAATTAGGTGTTTTATTTTGATATTTTCAAATGATTGTAGATAAAATCATACGTGTAATTCGAGTGCAAAGTGTTACTGTGGTTCTGGCGCGAGTATTATTTGACGCGCTCCGTTTCTCGTTTCTCCTCAACTTATTCTTTCGAACGAAAATGTGGCACTTTGAATTCTTATTTGCTGATCATACACAGACGTTATTTCGTGCGGTTTATCGTGGCGTGTTGGGATGTGGCGGTTAGAATGCAAGAAAGAACAGCATGGCAAAAAAGCGTCATGTTCCATACAGTTGATAAAATATTCAAATGATTTAGCACGTGATTGCGCGTGGTATATCAGTTGAAAGGAAAAATCGTATGTGTGTCGGCAAAAAGTGTCATTTATCGTGTTGTTTGAAACTGCATGTGGTCATGTACAAATTTTCAACGTGAAATTTCGCTACGCGACGTTACGCCTTCGAGTTCGACTCGTTTGCTAATTTTTTTGGTGTTTTCGAAATAAGCCCCTCATCGATTGAATTTTCTTACGGACAAGGTCTCGATTAGCATTTGGGTCTACCTTGCGATAAAATTCCACTAATGCATCATATCCCAAATTTTTTAAATTTCTATTAACATACTCCTTCGATTTTACCTTCCACAAAGCTGGATGAGGATAAATATGAATTCTGTCAAGACTTCTTTGGTGACGTGACGAATATCGGCCATGTCAAAAATCTTAAACACCAACTACTAAACCACGAAAAATACGTAGTAGCCTCAAAAGAAACCGTGACGTGGAATGGCATGTGGACACGTGGGTGTGAACTGATCAATATAAGTCTTTAATCTATGGAACTGATGTACGGTACGGCCACAGCTTCTGTGGTACGGCCGGTACGCCACACTCCAGAGGAAAGCACGTCTGAAATCCCTTCCCGTTCTATCATTGCCTGCTGAAATGCTCACTCACGCACATGATTTTTCATGTTTTTGCAGATGACGCGATAAACCGCGCGAAATAACGTCTGTGTATGACAAGCTATTACACGAATAGCTCTACACCCTGTGCAGCAAACAGAGTAGATTCAGTAGACTGATTGATAAAAGTAAAAAGCTGAATTTATTATACCTGTGTCTGTGCACACTGAGCTTTTCCTCAATAATTCCGTTTGCAAGCAGGCTGATTCTAATGTTCAATATTGTAATAATAGTAAGTACGGTGATATTAGGAAAATATTTCGGAACGTTTTGGGACTAGCCAAAAATTAGTATACCCCTACAGAATTTCCTCAGGAATACCAAAAAAAAAATAGTGTTGACCACTCAAAACGGCGGCTTTAATTGTTATTTAACTTTTTGTAAACAAAATGAATTTTGCAACTTAGTTTTTTGCGTATATCTTCGTTTCTAAATTTCGTAGAAAAACGTACAACCCGTCAATTTCTTCGTCATGAACTCCCCTATATGGTAGGCATACGCAAAGAACGAATCTTTGATTGTTAATAACATTTTATGGCAAAAAACTGAAAAAATTGAATTTTTCAATCCTCGAACTTTGAAGTATTGTAGAAACAAATATAAAATCTGTATGTTCTTCATATCTCGACTCCAAAGCATCGGAGCACAAAATCTTTTTTTTTAATTCGTGTTATTTTATGACAATTGAAATGCCGTTGGTTCCAATAAATTTTATGCAAAATCCACTGAGATATTTACATTTGTTTAAGCTGCAAAATTGATTTTTTGCGTAAAAAAGTCACAAATTAAATTTTTTTTGCAATATTATTTTTTATATATGTAAATATGTAAATGTACGTCAAATACAATGTACCTATTTACCGAAACAGAATTGTAAAATATTAATTTGATCTTTTAATGTTTGATGTTTGAATTTTTTTTTTATAAATTAAATGCAAAAAAATAATTAATATTTTGCAACGGGACAAAGTGCATTTTATTAAGGGTAAAAATATGTACTATTTCTCATAATATCGTTTACAAACATATTTTATATTTGTTTCTACAATACTTCAAAGTTCGAGGATCGAAAAATTCAATTTTTTCAGTTTTTTGCCATAAAATGTCATTAACAATCAAAGATTCGTTCTTTGCGTATACCTACCTTGTAGAGGAGCTCATGACAAAGAAATTCACGGGTCGTACACGTTTTTCTATGACCTTTAGAAGCGAAGATATAAGCAAAAAACTAAGTTGCAAAATTAATTTTGTTTACAAAAAGTTAAATGACAATTAAAGCCGTCGTTTTGAGTGGTCGACACTTAGGCCAGTGGAATTAGCAAATATGACCCTGAATTTGGTCCACTTTTTGATCGCCGGAACATTGTTTATTTAACGATTTATTGTTGAAAAATCCCAAAAAATCGACTTTTTTAAAGATAACTCAAAGACCTTTGACGATAGGTTTTTCAATTTGTAGATACTGTTAGAACTTTGAAATAATTTATTATTTTTTATATAATAATAATTTTGAAATAATTGCAAAAAAACGCGAAAATTTTCGCAATTTGCAAATATTTTTCATTCTTTAACAAAAGCACTTTAGTGCTTGAAACTTTGACAAAATATGTCTTTTATCACCCCAAAGTTACCTCTAAAATTTTATCAAAAAATTTTAATTAGTTTAAGAGATATTCAATTTGTTTATTAAAAACATGAATATGTAAAATGCAAATTCACCCAGTTCCTGTTGTCGTAGAGGATTGATCTGGACATCATTTTTTTTGTTGAGACTTAAACTTTATGTTTTCATTAATGGTAAATCAAATTTGCATTATTTTCAACTTCAAAATGACGTTTGAAAAAGTGTCACAGTTTGAGGTTAGGTTTTTTGCTAATAACTTTTAAACGAATGAAGATTTTGCAATATCGTACTAATATCTTTGTTGCTGGGGTTTTTTCACATATTTTCAAAAGAAAAATGACTCTGTAGTCTTACTAGAAGCCGAGATGATTTTTTTTTAATAAATTCGTAATTTGTTTATTAATAAACATTAACAGCTGAAACTTGGCGAACAACTAGTTTAATAGTCTATCTTTGTAATAGAGCTGAGTTTTGGGGAAAAAATTCAATTTGCAACGATAACAATAATTAATTTTAAATCAGCGTTAGAACAGGAGTGAGAAGCATAAGTCATATCTGTAATACGTTCATAAAATGATCGAGACGAGTTCAAATCCGTCAACCAAAAATTTACCGTTTCTCCGATTTCTACTTTTTTTTTTAATTTGAAATAATATCTGTCATGTCGATTTTTTCCTAATTAAACAATAATTTGTTATAAACAATTATTTTTTGTTAATTTTCTTTTTATGAATTTATTAAAAAAAAAATCATCTCGGCTTCTAATAAGGCTACAGAGTCATTTTTTTTTCTGAAAATGTGTGAAAAGACCCCAGCAACAAAGATATGAGAACGATATTGCAAAATCTTCATTAGTTTAAAAGTTATTAGCAAAAGACCTAACCTCAAAATGTGACACTTTTTCAAACGCCATTTTGAAGTTGAAAATAATGCAAATTTGATTTGCCATTAATGAAAACATAAAGTTTAAGTCTCAACAAAAAAAAGGATGTCCAGACTAACCCTCTACGACAACGGGAACTGGGTGAATTTGCATTTTACATTATTTATATTTTTAATAAACAAATTGAATATCTCTTAAACTAATTAAAAATTTTTTATGAAATTTTAGGGATAACTTTGAGGTAATAAAAGACATATTTCTTCAAATTTTCAAGCTCTAAAGTGCTTTTGTTAAAGAATGAAAAATATTTGCAAATTGCTAAAATTTTCGCGGTTTTTTGCAATTATTTAAACAAATTTTCAAGCGTTTCAAACGAAACATCTCTCAAATTAACCGTTTTTCAAAGTTCTAACAGTATCTACAAATTGAAAAACCTATCGTCAAAGGTCTTTGAGTTATCTTTAGAAAAGTCGATTTTTTTGAATTTTTCAACAATAAATCGTTAAATAAACAATGTTCCGGCGGTAAAAAAGTGGACCAAATTCAGTAATCGTAATCAATAAAGCTATCGTTTAATCCAAGTGGCATCCTGAAACGAATTACAATAAATTTCAGTATTTTTTTTACTAATTCTACAGGACTAACTATTTTTTTCGGGTTCCTGGGGAAATTCTGTAGGGGGTAGACTAATTTTTGGCTAGTCCCAAAACTTTCCGCAAAATCGTTATTTTTGAAACTAACATCACCGGAGTATAAATTAAATCATTATTTTAACTTACTGCTTTCTTTTTCTACAGCATACAAGAAAGAGCTACTCAACAATGAAATTAATAAAGACGAATACGAGGAACTAGAGCAGGGGCAGCGCGTTGGCACCGTAAAAATTCTAAATTTAAAGTGCTCTACAAAACCAGAAAAGGCAGCAAAGAAGAAGGAAATTCGTTACTATCTATGCCTGCTTCATTCTGGAATAAATGTTTTAGCTAGTGAAATTGTAACACCCGAGGCAAACGGAGATGTGACGTTTCCTCCAAATTGTTTTGAGTTCAAAGAGCTGGTATCGGATTTCGAGATACACATTAGCATTTATGGAATGAATCTAGAAAAGCATGAAAATAAGGTAAATATAAACACTACCACTATTCTACTTAATGTCATAGTTAAATAGTTGTAAAAAATATAAAAGAAAAAAAAAGAAAAATTGGGGATCAATGTGTAAGTACATACAATGTACAAGGATCATCAGCAAAATTTTTTTTAGAGATACGCAAAAGGGGAAATTTGTTTTTAGCTGAAGACATCATTATAATGATGTCTTCAGCGTTTTAATTATTGAACCTGTTCGATACTACTATAAGGCCCTTACAGGGTAGACAGAGAGAACAGATGATCATTTTTTGCTTTTTAGTGCAGTATTTATAAAAGCGCGTTTTTTAAATTTTTTAAACTATTAATTTATTTTAAATAAAATTTCCGTTACCGCGCCGTACACAATACACACGTGGTAAATACGGTATTTGATTTTTATAGGCTTTCTTTAGTTAACGCAGTTTCATCTTCTGAAAGACAAAAAATCGCAATATAACAACAATAATTTTCCCGTATTGTCATTTAAGGTTTATATACAACTTGCGTCATCTTCAAAGAGATTTTGTGAAATAACTTCTCCCAGCCATTATCTTGCTGGGAAAAGTTACTCAATTGTCTTTAATTTGGACCTGTCGCACTTCCCTTTATGATAGAGTGGAAAAAATATTGTGTATCTAGTAGATAGATAGATAGATATACCTTTATTTGTTCTTTGTATAAACAAAACTCAGGTGGGTGTAGAACATGTCAATACAAGATAAAACAGAATAAAAAAGAGAAACAAAATAATAATAAGACGTACACACTAAAAAGATCTTAAGACTAACACATATATATATATATATAAAAATTATAGAAATCTACAAGTGTATAGATAAAATGTATAAAAGTATTAATATATCACAATTAGTTCTTGAACAAAATAGAATTATAAAAATGTCATGTCATGGATATATTCGTCTATCGTATAGTAAGCCTTTTGTATGAGAAATTGTTTTAGTTCAACTTTCAGTTTTTTTATAGGCAGATTTTTCAGCTCAGTACACAATCGATTATATATTTTAATTATTGAAAATTCAACATTTTTCTGAATGTAACTGTAATTGATTTTATCGGTGGTTATATTATCTTTATATCTTGTGTTGTAATTGTGTTCTAGAGACTTAAAAAGATCAATATTTTCTTTGACAAAAGTTACAGCTTCATAAATATACAAGCATATCAGAGTGAGAATTTTCCTCTCGCGAAATAAATGCCTGCAACTATCTCTTGACCCCATATTGAGTATATACCTTAGGCATCTCTTTTGAATTTTGAATATTTTGTGCGCATTACTTGAACTTGCCCAAAATATGATTCCATATCTAGCACGAGATTGGATATACGCGTGATATGCGACAAAGGCTGCTTCAACATTTACAAAACGTGAAATAACCTTCAACGCATAACAGTATTGTGCCATATTCCGAGCTAGGTCATCAATGTGAAATTTCCAGTCTAGTCTACAGTCCAAATTTACTCCAAGAAATTTTATGGATCTGCTACTTTTTATGATATTGTTGTCATAGGTAAGTATGGTTTCGTCTTTTTGTTGGAAGTATGCGAATTTTGTCATTTGGGTCTTATTTAGATTTAGATGCAAGTTATTATCTGTAAACCATTGATTTAATATAGTTAGGGCATCTGTCATTTCTTTTTTAATATTGATTTCAGGAAATTCACTAAAAATTAGTGTAGTATCATCAGCAAATTGTACAATCGGCTGATCTACAACGAGAGGCAAGTTGTTTGTGTATAGAATGTATAGTAGCGGCCCTAGGATAGATCCTTGAGGTACTCCTCTTTTAATTGTTTTCTTTCCAGATTTAACAACTTTGTTATTGTCTCGTTCTATTACACACTGTTTCCTGTTTGTTAGGTAGGATTGTATTAATTTCAATGCAACACCTCTGATCCCATACCATGGTAGTTTTTCTATTAGTAGGCTATGTTCAACGCTGTCAAAGGCTTTAGATAAGTCGAGACAGACTGCAAAAGTCTGTTTATTGTTGTTTAAAGATTCAAGTATTAATTTCAGTGCTTTATATATTGCTAGTACGGTTGTCTAGTAGTAAAAGCAATACATTTCCGGACGACGATGTAAATTGTCCGAGGCATTAGCCGAGGCCAACAAGCATCGAAGTCCGGAAATGTGCTTTTACTACGAGTACACATACTATTTTTTCTGAAATTGCAGTCAATATTAGTATAAATATATACAAATAAAAAATATATACACATTAAAATATATACAGTGTGACCCATTTCAAGTGGACACAACTTCGTAACGCAGTTATTGGTGATCCAATTTCAACCAAATTTGGATCGGTATCAAAGACCTTTACTATATAGTCCACTGCATTTAGTGAAAAATAAGCCGCGTCTTCAGACCAATTCATACAAAAGCAAATGTTGGTTTTCCAGGTAGGTACGGGTGTCCTTAATAAGGTCTCAAAAGTCCCCGAAGTGGGAGTGTAAGGATAAAATTTGGCAACGCTGTAAAGGGCTAATATCGTGCTCGGAAACGAACTTTTCGAGATATCTCGGTTTTCATTGCCTCTACGACAAAAATACATCAGGTCAAAAAGAAAGCTATGGAAATTCTCTATAAAAAAGATACAGGGTCTTTTTTCGAACACGCAAAAATTGGCAACAATTTCTGTGATATTAAATTCTCACGTGCAGATAGAGTGCTTCCACTATTAACTGTCAATAGCAATGTTAAAGTCCATGATACCACAATGCCCATTGATCCATTATTGTTGTTTCAAAGGATTACTGTCATGAAGAGAACAAATGAAGAGCTTCGCACCTACTTGGAGTATGAATTAGCTCCGTATCCGGTGTCACTCTTTGACGAAGTTGGTATGCGCAAGACGAACAAGTCAGCTTTCTATGACAATTTCCAGCCATCTGAATCTGAACCAGATCTCCAAAATGCCACTTATATCATTAATGGGGGATTTCTCTTGCACCGAGTTATATGGCATCAACATGAAACCTTCGGTGCTATTTGCCAAGCATATGTTAATTATGTGCAAAATCATTTTGGCTCGAACTCTATTATTGTTTTTGATGGTTATGAAAATATTAGCAACAGTGTGAAGGCTATGGAGCAGCTTCGCCGGTCCTCAAAAGCTTCATCTGTTGACATTTACTTTGATGAGCAGATGGTTGCAACTGTAAGCCAAGAGAAGCTCCTTGCCAATAATAAAAATAAAACCAGATTGATTTCAATGTTGACAGAAAAGTTTGAGGCAAATAATTATATTGTTAGACATGCTGAAGATGATGCTGACATTTTGATAGTCGAAACAGCGCTTGAGGAATCATGTAAAAATACTACGGCTGTGGTTGGGGAAGATGTGGATCTTCTTATAATTTTAACTGCTCGTACACCTATTAATAAAGAAATTTTTCTCCTCAAACCAGGCAGAGGGAAGGTCCAACGAAAAATTTATTCTTCACGAAGCTTTGATCACCATAAAGATATTCGAGATCACATATTGTTTCTGCACGCATTCTCTGGGTGTGACATTACATCTGCTCTGTTTAATAAAGGCAAGACTGCAGCTTTGCAAATGATGAAAAAACGGCAGGACTTGAAACTTGTAGCTGAAATTTTCAGCAAGACTGGTACTTCTCCTGACATAGTTACTTCGAATGGGATAAAATTTTTCCTCGCAATCTATAATGCTCCAGTTAAAGAAGTTTCCATCGATAACTATCGGTATTCTTGCTTTATTAAAGCTGTGAGCAAAAGCAAACCAGTGAAATTGAATTCATTACTACCCACTCATGACGCAGCTCAACAGCATCTATTTCGTGTTTATTTTCAAGTACAGAAATGGTTGGGTAATGTATTGGATCCTAAAGAGTGGGGATGGATGTTGAAAGATACCATATTGTGACCAAAAACAACATCCTAACTTCCTGCGCCTGATTGCCTTCTGAAGATGATTTTCTGCAACTGTACGAAAGGTTGTGGACCATTGAGTGGCTGTCGGAGGTTGGGACTTAATTGCTCACCAGTTTGCGGCAACTGCCATGGAAAATCTTGCTTGAATGCTGCACCGATTGAAAACTCGTCAAAAATAGATGCCGACACTGAAGCAGAAACTGAAAGTTCTCAGATTGACTCGGATTTCCTCGAACGAATCGATGAATTTATAGAAGGAGAAAATGGACAAGAAGGAAATTATTAACTTGACAACATTTCAATAATTATGACAGTCATGGATTAGGCCTACCGGCGAAACCACATAAAAAAAAACGCGCCTAGTACTCAATCTCAAGGGTGGTGTGGAATAAAGTACTTAAATTATCCATAATATCCCATAAGTTCAAATTCAATGCAAGATTTTCAAAAAAACTATTGCGTATACGAAAAAAAGACCCTCTATCTTTTTTATAGAGAATTTCCATAGCTTTCTTTTTGACCTGATGTATTTTTGTCGTGGAGGCAATGAAAACCGAGATATCTCGAAAAATTCGTTTCCGAGCACGATTTTAGCCTTTTACAGCGTTGCCAAATTTTATCCTTACACTCCCACTTCGGGGACTTTTGAGACCTTATTAAGGACACTCGAACCTACCTGGAAAACCAACATTTGCTTTTGTATGAATTGGTCTGAAGAAAAATCCTAAATGCAGTGGACTAATATCCTTTTTGAGTAAAGCAAAACTTATTTCAGTCATTAGAGTGTATTTTTATTAAGAAAAGAAGGGTCGATTTCTCGAGAAGTCATATTAGGCATTTTTTTGTTGAAAAACTAATGCAATATTATTGATCAGCATGCTAAAATGTTGTTAAATTCTGGATATAGCATGCTGATCAATAATATTGCATTAATTATTCAACAAAAAAATGCCTAATATGACTTCTCGGAAAATCTACCCTTTTTTTCTTAATAAAAAAGCACGGCAATAACTGAAATAAGTTTTGTTTTACTCAGAAAGCATATAGTAAAGGTCTTTGATACCAATCCAAGTTTGGTTGAAATTGGATAACCAATAACTGAGTTACGAAGGTGTGTCCACTTGAAATGGGTCACACTCTATATAAAAACAGTCCGGGAAAGTAACTTTTAAATATAAAAAACAGTCCAGGAAAGTTAACTTTCCCGGACTGTTTTCTGACAGTTACTTGGCAACGGATTAAAATACTAGAATTGCGTATTTTGGGGTCTGAAATTGCACCGACATTCTTGATCGATTTCAGAAAAAGTAACATTATTTCACTCTGTATAGCCGGACCCATGAATGCACTGAAAACAACTGAAGTTGTCCCACAATATTCGCTATAGAAACGTCAAATTGTGAAGTTGTTTAAGAGGAATTTTTTTTTGAGTGGGGGCGGGAGAAGTGGAAAAACCTTTAAAAAAAATGATCCTCTTCTGATCATTGATGAGCGGGGGAGGGGGGGGGGGGGGGGGGCAAAACGGTAAAAATGTTGTTCTTATCTCATGATACAATTTCGTATCTGCAGATAAGTCACTCTGGGTGAAGGATAAGTACCCCCTCTACCGCCTCCCTTATCTACGCCCTTGCCCATACACCAAATATTTCGTTTTCTAGGATGTTATTTTGAGTCAAGAATTTAAAACCGCTTCAAGGGGCTGTAACTTGACAGTGAAGTGGTGTTTTATAAAATTTTATATGGCCCCTTAATTTGGGCCAAGGAATCTATATTTTCTACTTTGTGTCCAGATAACCTGTATATAGAATATTTTTCGCGTAGGACTCATTGCTTTTAAATAAATTGCGAAAGAGCGGAAAAAATTTACTTTAATCAAACCATAACTTCATATTCTGTATTCTAATGTATATTTTTATGGATGGATGTGACATGATAACTTAATGGAAAGTTTATAAAAAATAACTATTGATATTTTTCACTAAAACACTTAATTTTTAAGATATTTGCAAAAACGCATGTAAACCCTCTTCTTGTCCCTTTAAAAAAAATTGACATCGATCCTGAGTTACCATTTGTGTAAAATTTCATTGATCCCTAAATCTTTTCCTTCGTATCGCACACTCGAGATAATTTTAACTAAATTACATGTTTATTTACTTTTACAGAAAAATATGAGCCGCAGTCCAAGAAGTTCTTTCAGGAGTAAGAAAAACATCGATAGTGATCCCCTAACATCATTTTTCCAATTAGTAGGCAGTTGTAAAATTGGAATATCTGACCTAAGTCAGCACATCATTAAATTAAAAAACATACCACATAACGCTACAATAAACCACAAACTTGCAGTTAATATCAAAAGCTCTTTAGAAATCAAAAATAAAACCGGTGGATTCTTAAACATCGGCAACAACAGCTTGATGTGGAACAGAAGATGGTGCGTTTTGGATGGTTCTTACTTAAAATATTGGAACTATCCTTCAGATGAAAATGATATGGAACCCATAGGAATGTTCGACTTGTCCTTTTGTATGACATATCCTGTGAACAGAGTGAACAAGAGTGTGTGCGCAAGGTCAAGGACATTCATGCTCGAAATGGTCGAGGGAACAGTGAGAAAGACGTACCTCTTTTCCGCAGACAGCTTGACGGAATTCGAGGAATGGAAGAGGCAACTGAATTCGATTTTGATTACGCTCAGGAACTGGAATAAGTTAAAATATTGAAGTGCCTCACTTTTAGATCACTGAGAGGTTAATTTGTATGGACAATTGTAGTTTTTGTACAACTTCATTAGTGGGCATAAAATTACTTTTTTACCCCATAGAGCACACTTTGCGCTATAAAGCAATAGAGTTACCCTTTCGGTCATTGTCATCAGCAAAGCAACAGTAAAATAATAGCAATTTAAATTAGAATTGCTAGAATTACATACATGATTCTGTCTACAATTATTTGAAAATATTAAAATAAAATAAATGATTAAATTGAATTTTTGGTTGGAAACCGAGATTTGCCATTTTATGGATGTGCCATGCATTTAACCAAAATAAACAAACCCATAAAACATAAATGCTGTCAACTTATTTAAGTTTTACTGTATCTTGAATTAATAGTGCAATTATATTAATTGATGCACACAAAGTGCTTTAATGCTTGCTGTCATGGAAGACAAGCTTAAAGAGACGTTACTCATTGCTCCTCAGGGGAACGTAAACTTTGCGCTCCCAAATGTGAACAAGAAAATCTATTATATGTCGATTGTACATACATTTATTTTATTTATGATAGATAAATAAAGTACGCTCTTCTTAAATAAAATAAATGTAATATAGCTTTGTATACATTTGTTTATTACCTCTTTTTATACCTGTATTGTATTGATGTATATATTTGTATATTATTAATGCTGTAATTTAAAGACTAATGAATAAATTATTTAATGAAAATTAATTTTCAATACTTTTAGATACATATTGTTGCCTTTTCTATGTCAAGTAAGATTTCAAACTAGTTTTTATTAACCAATTTTTTCACTGTTAAAAATCTACAGAAAATGCCATACAAGTTTGGTGTTTAAAGATTTTTTTATAACTTAGAGCTGAAAAATTTATATATACTTGTAAGTTTACAACCGCAAATTATTTTGAGAAGATATATGCAGGGTGTCCCAAAATCACCGGAGGAGCTCGTAATGACAGATTCTTTACAACATTCTGAGACAAAAATCTTAACGCAATTATGTTGAGTCTCCAACCGAGATAGACTCTATTGAAGTTTCGCAAAAAGTTTCCTATGTGAAGCAAACGATTTATTAAATTTGTAGATAGGCGCTGTAAACAAAATGATATTTTGGACATAAATAGAAGAGTTTTAATTAGTGAGCTAAATGTACAAAATGGCTCCCTTCCATTTGCAAACAAAGACTTACTCGTTTTTTTAATTCCCGCACAGCTCTTTGCAGCATTTCTAATAAAACCGTCACTAATGCTTCAGTTATTTTGTCCTCTAAGGTATGAATAACCTCCCTACTGTAAACATATTGCTTTAAATGACCCCAGAGAAAATAGTTCAATAGGTTTAAGTCAGGCGATCAGGTAGGCCAGTTTATAGGACCTATCCACTTATTTGGGTACGTTCTGTTTAATATTCCTCCTACTTGCAATGCATAATGTGGTGGAGGACCATTGAGTTGAAACCACGTTACGACGTTGTAATAATGACACATCTTCCAACAATTCCGGTTGGTCTTGGTTAAAAATGTCCCATAGGTTTGTCCGTTCAAGCGAGCAGAAGTTCAAATCTGTAGGAACAATTTTAACATTACCTACCTTTTTTTTTTTTAAATCATTTACTTACCTAAGAATTCCCGAAAATACCTACCCATAAATTTACACTGAACCTATTCTGAAAACTTCTGAGTCTGAAAGCACGTGGATTCTCATTGATTCAAATAATGCAGTTGTGTGTGTTAAAGATTCCTTCATGCGAGAAATCGGATTCGTTGGTGAAAAGTACCTTAAGCAAAAAATTTGGATCCATTCGTTTCTGTTCTAAAATCAAGTGCAGAAATCAATATGGGCCCAGTAACCTTGCGACATAATATTTTGTACACGCATATAATGATGGACATGATATCTGACGACCTTCAAAATTCTTTGTGTTGAGCTTCTTGAAATATTCAACATTCACGATACGTTTCCTACAGAATCCGTTGGTTCTACTTCAATTGCATAAATTACAGCATCATCATTTGCCGGGGTTCATGTGCTGTTCACGGATGACCAGCTACATTTTTATACGAAGGAATCAAAGTACCTGTGTTTCTTGCACGATTTCTCAATCTTAAAAAAACATTTCCATTCGGATGTCTTCTTTCTGGAAACCATAGCGCATATTCTCGCTCAGCAGCTTCAGAATTACGTTCACATTCTCTATAAATTATCATTTCGCAATATTCTTCTGAAGTATAATTACTTCCACGTCCAGTGGTATAGTAACGACAAAAAATTTTTTAAAAATTTTTATTATCCAAATAGGCTTAAAATGGCATGAAACGTCGAGATTTGTCTGTCTGTCGGTCTGTCTGTAACTTTTTTTTGTGCGCACGTTTACTCTGGAACTGTTTAAGATATTGACTTGAAATTTGGCACACATATGTACTTTGACGAGATCTAGAACTAGATTATATTTTCATCTTGTTCCGTCGAAGGGTTGGGGGGTAAATTGGGGTAAATTTGAGGTAAATAGGTCAATCAAGCAGGTAAGAGTCCATAAAATTGGTATTTAGTATATACAAGAGAAGCTAAGGTCTTAAAAAAATTTTTGGCATTAGCCACCCCCATTACCACCCCCACCCCCTTATTAAAGGGGATGAAATAAAATTGTTATTTAGTGTATGTACAGGAACCAGAAACCTCAAAATACTTTTTTACTTCATCCATCCCCCACTACTACCCCCCTATCATCACCCCCCTCCCCACTACCGATGTGGGGTATCGTTTTATGGGTTTTTGGGGTAGAGGATTTCAAATATTATATTATTAAAGTTCCATAAACAATTATTTTCACATACAAAGTTTTTTCATTGTGAGTAACTTGGATAGAGAATCTGGATGTGGAAGTAGTGATTCCTTGGGCAGCGGTTTTTTGATATTAAGAAACTTAATAATAGCAAATGACAGATATTACTAATAAATTCAGTACGGTTGTCACAATTAAAATAAATAAAAATTATAAGACATTTTCTAGTACAAACTCAGTAGACACGTTGATGTAGACATAAATATAAATGAACAAAAACAGTTTTATATGCATACAAAGTGTAAGTTTTTCCTGACAGTTCTAAAAATTTATTTCCAAGTTACCTAAGCAATAAGATATGACGTACTTAAGAGGAGACAACGCCAATTACAAAGTTACATCGGTAAAGCTAAAGTTGAAGTGGGGCGAAGGGTAGGCAGTGTGGCTATTATAGGTCATCTGCACGTGACGTCACAGCTAACCTCAAAAATATGTGTTTCTTAAGATTTAAGAGTATTACGCGGCTGTTATTAAAATTTCTGCCTGGTTCCCGTATTTTCAACTAAAATCTAGTTCAGTGTAATGTTTATGAAGTTCTAAATACTTTGTCGTAATAAAATAGAACTCTTTTTGTAGGTTGGAAATATAAGCTGTAATTAGCACTCTATTTTTATTAATCAACAATATTGAAAAATTATTTACATGAATTTTTAAATATTTGCTTGGAGCCAGTATGGCTTCAAGCTAAAAATGCGTATACAAACATTAAAAATGAGAATAAACTTGAAAAACTTAAAATTTAAGGTTATATTGGTTACATGATGCAGATGCTCTATTGTAGCACGGTCAATAAACTATACAGTCACCTCGATCAGCAGCTTTTGGACGAGAGACGCAGGGAGCGGGGAATCCAATGAAAGATACAGACATATCTGATTTCCATGCAAAAGACAGAGACAATGATACCGGTAGGTCTACAGCTGTAGACACAGAGACAGATACCGGTAGGTCTACAGCTGTAGACACTACCGGCATCTTTGTCTCTGTCTTTTGCACGGAAATCAGATATATCTGTCTCTGTTTGATACGATTCCCCGCTCCCCGCGTCTCTCTCGTCCAAAAGCTGCTGATCGAGGTAAACATATAGTTTACTGACCATGCTATTGTAGTGCTATAGGTGGCACCATCTATTAAAAAGCACTGTACTAAAAATATTGACTGGGAAAAAGCAGTTTTTAGCCAAATGGCTAGCGTTATTAAACTGAAAAAAAGATATTCTTGTAAGTAAATGAATACTACACTTCTACTGAAGAACGTTTTTAGCTAAAACTTGTTTATTAGGAAGATCTCTCTTCATATTAGCTAATAAACAAGTTTTAGCTAAAAATGTTCTTCAATAGAACTGTACTATTCATTTACTTAAAGAATATCTTTTGATCAATTTAATAACATGAGCCAGTTCGCTAAAAAATGCTTTTTGCTGGAATTTTTTTTTAGTACAATGCTGTTTTAGTAGATGAAGTCATTTCGATATAATTGAAAATGATTGCAAAAATAATTACATTTATAACTGATGCGCACTCATTTCGCGTATTTGAAGCTTGGTCTCAATGTGTTCTTGACCTTTTAGGCTTGATTGTAAGTAGGTAAAGCAATAGTAAAGAAAGTACGAACGTAAAAACTAGACAACCAACACAACAGCTCTCTGTACTTTATTAGTTCAATTCCGCAAGTTAGTGTTTCTGTTCACCCCACAGTATGGGGTAGTCAAACTAACCGAATTTTTGAAAAGTAATATATGGAGTGAGCATGCTAGTAGGGACCAGAGTTTTCTATATTCCTTTCTGAGATTAAATGACGAAATATTTTTGAATTTATTAGAAGCAGAAATTATTAGATTACAAGATATAACCACTCAACGGAAGAAGACACTTGTATATGCAGTTAGATGAAGCGTCTGCTCATAATGGGAGGTTGATAACGATGTGGCTTAATACCCAATTTTCTAAAAATAGGTACCTATAGGTCTTAGACGTAGCACAGAGGAGTGATCTCCGAGATCCCCATTACATCTAGATTTTCATTTTTGTGCTACTATTAAAAATAAGGTATACAAAGATACATCTTGCAGTAAATGAAAATATTTTGAACATGAAATTTAAAAAACGTGACGAAATTACGTCCAGGAAATAAAAAATTTAATTCATCCTACACTTGGCATTATTTACAACTTTTTTCATAAGATTTGATTATATTCATTAAAGGAAAGGTACTTTACCCTTAGTAAAATATTATATTTCCTTTAATTCCGATCACCATGTATAGTAAATCGTAATCCTGAGAATGGCTAAGAACTTTTAAGAATAAGTAGAAGCTTTAATGAAGACTGAATTTTTTATCAAAAAATCAAAAATAAAAAAGTTTCCAAGTATAGTTCCGAGGACCTGGTATATAGTTACTAACCATGCATACAGAAAATCCCATTTATTTATGTTCTGAGCATGTACAATCACAATTTCACCCTACCCCAGACACGATTTGTCGACCCTATCACAATCCTTTCATTACCTTTAGAATATGGATACCTATTAATGAAAACAAATTCTAAGTAATTGGCTTATGGATTTCTCTTGGTTAAGGCGAAAATATACATATAGAGCTCAATATCAACCACTACAGAAGCATTAAAATATTATTCAGGTCCTAATTATTGTAGTCTGCTTCAGGCTTGTTTTAAATATCAACTAAATTGCAATTAAAATGAAATTAACCTTTGTAAAATGATAAATAACATAGAATGTGGACATTCACTAAAGAAAATTATTCAGCCATATTTTCTCTGTGGTTTGTGCACCAATCCAACAGTGAAGGAGCTGTTTTGGGGACATCTCTGTTCTGCGATAAAGTTCCGAACAGTTTTTTCATCTTCTGCAAAAGATCTGGTATGTATTAGTAATCACTTAGAGCATATCAACTATATATTTATTTAAAACAAAAAGACATTTTTTAACATGTAAGCTATATTGACTATCTTGTTTAAAATTATTTCAAATTAATAATTTATATTTGTCATGAACTAAGTAATATTTAACATGTATAACCATTCTTAATATTTAACATAAACTCCATCAAGTAACTCTAATTTTCTAAACATAGAAACACTAAAATGGAATAGTAGGTTTATTACAAGTGTACATTAATAAAAATATTAAATATATATTATATAGGTATTATGAAAATACTTTCAAATGGAAACATTATTGGAAAAAAATTAGAACGTTTTTCTTTTAATTTAAAATAATCCTAGAGGTTCTTTAAAACATTATTAGATATGATCTTTACCTAAGTGTGACATAATAATATCATTAAAAACCCTATAGGGCATTAAAAAACGTTTCTCCAGCAATTCCTAAGATCGCTGAACTTGAATATGGAATTTACAAGACGGCATATTTTGAACCTCAGCAGTAACCAAACAATTAATATTCAAATTGGCTAAACTACCCCTAATAACCCCACAAGTAAAAGCTACATATCTTGGAGCTGCTTCTAAATACTGCTTACCACTAGAAAGTTTTGTTAAAAACCTGAATGCATTGTCCTGTAAAACATAAACGCCTTGATGATTTGTTCTAAGGTTGTCTATTTGTTTCTTGTAAACTGCAGACCAGAAATCGGTACAAATAAATTTCATCGTGTCCAGTTCGTCTTTAAATCTTTGCATTTCCTTAGTTAACCTGCAATGACCAGATTTTCATAATGATTTTGCTACATACATGTTGCTTTGAGAATTTTACCTTTCGATTATCCTGTATCCCGTGGAAAATCCAATATATTCAATAACTGATAAGTCCTCATCCTGAAATAGAAAAGGTAAATGATTTTTCTTAGAAAATATTATATTTAATACTACACCTTTGATTCTTTATTTCTTAATTGATTAGTTTCTAGAGTGTAATGTATTATTTCTGAATGCAGAAAATCAAAAAGAGTTTCGTCTGCCATTTAGATAATAACTTTCCTCCCGTTGTCCCGTTTACGAAAAAGTTGGGTTATACTTGTTTTGACAGAACCGAGATTCATGTTGCCATGTTGCTGGCAAGTGGCAACATCTGTTGTAAATATTAATATGGCATCCTGTATTTTATTTTTTTCATGCTTTCTATTTATGATAAAATAAAACGATAAAATAAAATTCGGGCAACCTACTATCTTCAGATTCTGCTCCAGCTGTTTATTTTTTATTTGTTTTTGTTGGTACCGTGGGCAAAAAAGTGTTAAGGACAAAATAGGTTGTTTACCAGCACAGGCAAGGATACTGTACATGTAGTTTGCTACCATGATTACAGGTATTTAAATATTCCATTTTCTTATATATTTTTAAGTATTTTATAGGTTTATTAACATATACATACTAGGTGATTCCTTTCATGTTTAAAAAATATCAAAATATGTATATTCCGAAATCAGAATGCGGAATGCCCCGGTTTCCCCCTCCGCATTTTACAAATCGCAATTTAACAGCTGATTTTTGCAGGTGGAGGTGTCGCCGTCTTTCGGAAGAAGTTTGGTGCGTTTATGGCAGCCGGACTAAACTTTTAAAATAATGAGTTCCTCAGAAACTGTCGAAGCGATAACAAACACTTGTAATATTTGCGGAATTAGTGAAAATTTATTACGTTGTGCTCGCTGTAAAGTAACTTTATATTGTTCTAAAGATCACCAGAAGCAAGACTGGAAGAAACACAAAGTAACCTGCAAAAAATTTCAAAATGTTGATTCTGTAGAAAACAAATACGGCCATATAGTGAATAATCAAAAAACTAGTGCGTTACCTAGCGAGGGTAGTTCGGAAGATGAAATACTAAGTTCTCTTGGAGAACATTTGTCTCCTAATAACAATTTCCCAGAAGAAAAGTCTTCAACGGAAAAAGCGCTCATATCGGTTAGGTCCGCAATGCCTATAAGCGGGGAAAACATCGTCGAGCCGAAGAAAAAGAGTATCAAAGACTTCCCTGAAATAACTCTTAGCAGTACAGGCATGGCCCCCTTTCAACACAACATCCAAGAAGAGTTCTTGGAAGAAATGTGCCGTAACGTTATACAAGACTTAAGTGACTATGGTCTGTGTGTGCTAGACAATTTTCTCGGTGTTGAGAGAGGTAACACAGTTTTCGCTGAGGTGCTAGAAATGCAATCGCAAGGAGTATTTCGTGACGGACAATTAGTTTCATCGAAAGGCAATAAAGAAGATCTGAAAACGATAAGGGGGGATCAGATCTGCTGGATACACGGCAAGGAACCCAACTGTCCAAATATTGGTTATCTCGTGAGTCAAGTGGATACTGTCATTATGCGAGCCAATCGCATGGTTAATAATGGCAAATTAGGCCAATATAATATAAATGGAAGGACTAAGGTGAGTTCCTAAAGTTTTCCAGTTATTATTGGCATTGCCAGTGCATATATTGATTTAGGTATAAGAAAATAAGTCTTGCAATAGACACTGCTATTACCTATAACTTTGTTCGAAAACCTTGCACTCAGCATTAGATGCCTCTTTACGGATGTTTCTAAACTATACATCCTAGCTAGATAGTTTAAAAGTATAGTTTAGTGTATCATAGTTGGACTGATTAGTTTTTGATTGCAAATAAGGGCTGCAACAGTACATTTTATACAAGTTTTTTTAACAAATTTTAGTGAGAGGTTATAATAGTTATAGGTTCGGGTGAGTGTGAAAGCTTTTTGAGTACAGACTATTTATTTTATAAAAAAACAATTTTAATCCACAAATGTTTTAAAATGTTTGCCACTATCAGAAATTTTTTGCCAAATAAACTAAAATGGAGAATAAGATACTGAGCTAAATCATTTTACAGAATCAAAAATTTGATAATAAATTTTAAATTGGGTTTTTCAAGATTATAAATAAGCATAAGTAGCCCAATAATAGTAACAATAAGGATATCTTTACTATTAAATCATACTTATTCTTATAAGAGGAGATAAAATATGTATTTTATAAGATTTGCATTTATTTCATCAATATTTTAAATACATAACAGATTAACTAGAAAGATATACCTATTTAATATCAGATCATATTTATTCTTATAAGAGAGATAAATTATTATGCATGAATACGTGTACTTAAATAAACACAGTAATTGAAAATCAATGCAAAACAGAGCTGTATGAGATGAATATTTTACTGAAGTTACTTTAAAGCAATTATTTCATTTCCAAGCGATAGTGTCAATATACCTACCTATACCGAATCGATTTCAAAAGAAAAAGGAGATGAAACAGGAATTTTATATGTATTGTTTTTAAGATATTTGATACAAAGTTGATTGGGATTCCCAGTACTATTGCAAATAATGACCCAACAATGGGGTCATTATACTGATATTGTATAAACAGATGTTATAATACCAAAAAACTTTCAATTTTTTATGTTCCATAAGTATCATGAATACTTTTCTCAATGTAAAATGTTTCATTCATGTTTACTAGCACCATACAAGCCATACTTTCCATGTTATTGAAATTTACCTGATAAAATCTCATTTATTTCAGCATTTATAAATTTGAAATTCAGATAGGTGCTTACATATGTATCAACCTTGACTATAGTTACCTTTACCTTTTGGTAGTCAATGATTTTTATGTGCTGTAGGGTACTCATTATAATTACCTACCTAATTTATTAGCTGTTGAGGTGCTTCTAGTACCTATTTCTTGCACACAAAAGTATGATTCCTAGTTTACTATATAGGTTCAAAATTATTTGTAAACTCTAGTTTGTTAAAAATGAGGGGAATATGTAATGTTATTGTGATATAGGTACCTATCTCTTCCAAATAAAATAATGTAAATCATTGTACAATCACTGATTTGAACCTAAATTCAAAAAAAGAATCGAAGTGCGCCTATTTTCATTCTATTTTTGATAGTTGTAGGTATTGTACAATCTATACATATCATTTTATTGAACTTATGAAATATTTTGCCATTTGTGAAGTACTTAATATCTTAAAAAACACTGTACCTAGGATGGGACATATTGATTTAAAAAACTGTAAATCGACCTGTCTGTTGGCATCGTTTTTAAAGAAATGTCTGTGCATAGTCGTAATCTCAAGGCAATGGCTATTTATTTAAAGTATAGAATATATATCTGATTTACAACTTCCAAATACTTAGTTGAACGCTTATGATCCGTTGAGAGAAATTAGGTGCATACATTTCCAATTAGAACTGATTTGTTGTACGTTCAAGTGTCAGTACATAGCGATCCATCCGCATCGGTGTTGTTTATAAACAAATTAACAGTCAACATAAACGAACTCCATCTTTCTCAATGAGTGGAACGTGGGGACTATTATTTGGTTATCTCGATCTCGCTCTTTCTCCTGAAGATTTACAACGCGCCATCTTTCTCAACCTCTCTAGACGCGGCATGCGGACAGTCACGTAGGCACTCTGTCGTTTTGTTTCCGTAAATGTGAATTATTATTTTTAGAAACTATAAACATTGGCTGTTTTCCGTGGGGGGGATGCGTGCATATTGCGTTTTGTTGCTCGTTGGTTTTCAAAACACGTGGAATATAAACGTTTGATTTTGGATACGTTTAGGTGTTTATTTCTTTGGAGGCTTGGCAAAGGTGGCGCTAAAAATACTGTGACAGGTATAAATATAAAATGTATTTCATTGATTGAAGGGACAATTTGATAGCATTAATATTCTCGGAGATATTTAAATATTGACGTTCTAGGATGCGTATTTTCTTGTACCTTTGTTTAAGGAGACGATAGACACAAAAAAGTCGAAAATGGTTATTTTAATATGATGATGTAATCCGAAAACTGCGAAACGCGAAAACGGCGGGACAAAATATCGCCCCTTGGATTGCGTCAGATCGCCTGTGGATTACCTCAGATCGCCTCAGATCGCCCTTAGATCACCCCGGTAAAGGAGGAAAAATCTCCCCGTGACTTATCTCTCGATATAATCCATATCAATGAACTTGGGCTGTTATGCGACTATGCGAGCCTTTATATTTGTTTTACTGTCCTTAATGCAGCATTTCAAGTGAATTTTTATATCCGGAAAACTCGCTATATACTAGTCTAATAGTGTTACCTACTTTCGCAATTTTTTAAATTCAAATAGCCAATACCAATTTTTAGTAAATCCCTCGGTAAGTCCCGAAAATAACCTAAATTATGAGTTTTTTTAGGTTATTTTTGTAACAAGCTGATTTCTTCAGGATTGTATTCTATGGCTATCCAGAAGTCTCTGACTGGAAATCCCAAAAAATCCGCCGTGCAGAAATGAAGACAAAATGCGCCGCCATGTTAAAATTAGGCACTTTTTTTTTCTTTAATCGGTAATAGCCCGCACGGATGACACTTTAGGAAAAAAAGTAAAGAGGCAAAATTTTGAGAGAAAGAGCTAAGTTCGAGGCTAAGTTTTAATGTGATAACGTCTTTTGCAATCTGTTAAATATTGGCAAAGTTACGGTTGTCAAAGTGACAGACTTGTATAAAAAAATAATACTTTTTGTATTTTAATACCATAAAATGTAACAAAAGGCAACAACAATCATTAGTGGTAATACTAATTAATTAAAGTAATACATTCCTAAAATAAAATCCATTCTAAAAACAAAAGAACGTAACAACAAACACAATAACAGACTCATAAATAGTGAAAAAATAAACTATAAACTTCTTAAAAAGCATGAATAAATTAAATAAGTAAGCATAACAAACTCTCAAATACCTAAATAACTAAAAACTAGCCTCATTCTAGAAAGTAACACCTCTGACGCATTGTCATAGTCCTGTCCAATGCAATTTACACAGCTGGTACTGCACTTAAGGTTATATTTTTTACATTTTCAAGACTGTTTGCAATTTTTCTTGCAACCACAGAATAAAATATTTAAAATGAAATCAGGGGCACACTTTTGTACTGTTTTTATTGGTTCTAGATAACCGCTCTTTTTCCAACCCCAGTTCTCTGGATTAAGATTGTTAGAACTGTTAGATCAAAGTGCTGGAAAATATTTTGCCTAACAAAAATCTGATTATTCCTAACGAACCTGTAACCATTTAAACTATTAGTTTTTTTTTACTACCATCTTAAAATAAATTCTTCCCCAATTACTGCAAGCTGATTTGCTTCAGCAAAACTTTTGAAAATTAATAGGCTGTTACTTAGTTCAGTATTATTTTCTAAAACTGAAAATACTGTTTTTTGCCATTTTTAAGTATATAATGCAGAGGTCGTATCGCATTCGAATATGGCATGTGCAAATAGAGTATTTTTACAACATTTTCACTTAGTTCTGAACGTAACTTGCAGATATTCGTTATTTTATCAGATACCTCAATCATGTATACATTTTTTGTTTTGCAATGCTCAATAAGTAACGTTATTAAGTCTGTATCTTAACCAACTATAACAGCATACACATATCAGCTGAGCAATCAATAGCAGCTTTTACAATTAAATAATCAGCATCTGCATCCGCACATTTGACTGTGACATTATTTTGACTGAAATTTGATGTTAGAAGTTTAATTAACTGATCTTTATTTGACACTGATGCTAAACATTTTTTTTTTCTGAAATGCATTTTTAGCTCTTTGATATTCTGTAAATTTAACGGAAGTGCTTTCATTAGAATAGCCATCGAAAATAATACAATTTAAACCATAATGATAACGAACAAATGAAACACACTGATGAACAATATCTTTACATTGAGCCGCGCGTTGCCCCCGTCTGTTACAAGTTGTTTAGCATTTTCAGGTAAAGTTGAAATTGGTGTAAGTTTTTTTTATCAAAATAAGAAAAAAAAGAGATGATTTTGTTGTTTTTCGAAACGAAATATCGTCAAATAAACTAACCGGTATATGTTTTATTTTATATTTAAATAAACCATGTTTAATTAGTATTACCAACAAAAGTTTTTGTTGATTATTGTTACATTCTTACGGTGTTGAAAAGAATCTGTCATTTTGACAATCATAACTTTGTTAATATTTAACCGATTTATACTTACCATATTGAAGCTTAGTTCTTTCTCTCAAAATTTTGCCTCTACTTTTTTTCCTAGTGTCATGCGTGTGGGCTATTATCAATTAAAGGAAAAAAAGGTGCCTATTTTCAACAAGGCGGAGCATTTTTTCTTTATTTGTGCATGGTGGATTTTTTGGGATTTTTAGTCAGAGACTCCTGGATAGCCACATAATATAATCCCGAAAAAAATAGCTTGTTACAAATTTGTTCCGGGTTTGGTCCAAATTTAATTTTATTTTACTGAAGTAATAAGTTGGTCTAGTCAGAAGAAGAAACCACTTTTTTTATTTTGTGTTCCTGTGTAAATAATGTACAAATAGATGAAACTTTTATAACCAGTTGACTTCGCTAAACCGACAGCTAAAGTTCTTTCCTTCGAGGGCTCATTATTAAGGCTTTCACAGACAGTTTTGCATAACTATATACTTAGCATAAAACATAACATAAATTTTGACTTATGTGGATATTTTAATAAAAACACACAAATAAACACACCAATCAGAGACAAGCGTATTTAAATTTTGTGCCTATTTTGTGATTTCTTGTGCTGCAACAATAAGACCTGTAAAGTTGATTATAGTTGTCTTCAGGTTTACTAAGCACTCAAAAAACGTCGGCGCTTTTGGTCACCAATCACGCCGCACCGCCAAAGACGCCGACATTTTTTACACGCTTAACAAGTGTGTAACTTGTTAAGCGTGTAAAAAATGTCGGCGTCTTTGGCGGTGTGGTGCGGCGTGTTTGATGGTCAAGTGTGCTTCGTAGACCTGAAGATAACTATACTTTACTCTTCACAAATGCGAAAATGAAGAGTATATTTGATCGATACATTTTTAAAACAGTAAATATTACTGTGTTCAATGATCGAATGCTGACCAACTTTCAAAATGTTCGTCCGTCCGCCCGTCATGTTTCTTGTAAGCATGATAACTTAAGAAAGAAGAGTTCTATTATATTGGAATTTTTACAGTAAGTTAGTGTTAGCTAGAGGAAAAACCTCATGTTTTTTGAAAAAAATCAATTAGTAAATATAAAAGTTATGAAACATTTTAAGAAGGAAAATATATATATGAAGAATGTTGTGTTTAATTATACAGGGTGTTTCATAATTGAATGCTGATCCTAAAGGGCGATAATCCTTGGATGATTGTAAGAAAAAATATTTATATGAACATAGGTCCGTAACCGCTTTATTTCTGAGATAACAGGGTGTTGAAATTTAACAAAAAAATCAGTTTTTCCCCAATATCTCTAAAACGATTTTTTTTCCATTTTGGTACATGCAAAGTACGCATAAAAATACATTTTTTCCAGAATAAATGTTTTTTAAATTTTCATCAGTGGCGTCCCTGTCAACATGTCCTGCAATCTTTTTAATAAAAAAAATGATACTCCACTTTTTTTTTTAAATAAATATTATTTTCATATTTGCGGTTTATCTTGTTATAAAAATGGTCCCTTGATTTTTTTTCGTCCGGCGGACGGTTTTCGATTTAAAAAATAAAATGCATTCATTTGCTTGCACATCCAGTGGAAGTATAGTAACGACAAAAGAATTTTTGAAAATTTTTATTGTTCAGACAGGCTTAGAATGTCATATAACGCGAGATGTTAAGTTTGAGCGAAAAAAATTCTGTCTGTCTGTGTCTGCCTGTCTGCCTGCGTGTCCCTCTGTCTGTGTGTCTGTCTGTCTGTCTGTAACTTTTTTTGTGCGCACGTTTACTCTGAAACCGTTTAAGATATTGACTTAAAATTTGGTACACATATGTACTTTAATGAGATCTAGAACTAGATTATATTTTCATCTAAGTCAAACAGATAAGAGTCCATAAAATTGGTATTTAGTATATACAAGAGAAGCTAAGGTCTCAAAAAAAAAATTTTTAGCATAGCGATTCCCATACCACCCCCACCCCATATTAAAGGGGATGAAAAAAAATTTTGATTTAGTGTGTGTACAGAAACCAGAAACCTCAAAATATTTTTTCACTTCATCCACCCCCTCTACCACCCCCCCCCTATCACCACTCACACCCCACTACCGATGTGGGGTATCGTTTTATGGGTTTTTGGGGTAGAGGATTTCAAATATTATATTATTAAAGTTCCATAAACAATTATTTCCACATACAAATTTTTTTCGTTGTGAGTGACTTGGACAGAAAATCCTGGAAGTGGAAATTGTGATTCCTTGGGCAGCGGTTTTTACTATTTTTTTTTTCAAATTTCGCCCTGTAACTTTTTTTCTGAGTGAATTTAGGTATAGACATTATTATATTAAAGTGAAAGCTGACTTTACGCCCGTTGAAATGGTTGCTGGTAAAAGCCTCTACGACAAATAGAAACCTAGATACAGCGTTTCGAAGATTGTTACTTTTATTAACTTTTTTCTAATTTTTACGTTCTTTTTTAAATTTCGGCCTAAAACTTGTTTGTCAAATATTTTAAGTACAGATATTGCTCCATTGAATGCAGGGATCGAGGATATATATCACTTGATATATATCATGATATGTATATCATGATATTTATGGAAAATATCACACCATAAATATCATGATATATATCGCAAATATAAAAATTAAACGCCTACGCCTATGGTGCGCGATTAAACACCTACGCCATTGGTGAAAAATATATATGTATATTTTTTGAATTAGTTTCATTTTAATACTTATAGGTACTTCTTTATTGTCCTTGTAATACTAATATTGAACATCTATGATTGCAATTTTGTTATGCCAAATTCTTTTCAGCTGCTTAGCTTTACAGTTGGACGGGGCAAGATCGTCATTTTAATTTTGATGTAACAAAACTCATGATTCTCTTCCCACTTGTACGAACCCAATGATACCCAATGATACCCAATGATATCCAAATGCAGCTGGGAGGATAGAGGAGGTAACCCGGGTAAAGTGATACATCATTGGGCCGTGAGAAGAACTTTCGGGCGGGTGCCTTGGGCACCCGAGCCAGCTGAACAGAATTTGACTTTATTTTAAATTGTTAGAGTTTATGTTTTGTTTGTTACATTTTCAGAGCCAAGACATAATAAGCTTAAAAAACATTGGATAAAAACGATTTAAAATATGATATGCACTCGTTTAAATTCAATTGTGGTTTTATTTGCATGAATAAGTTACATGAATTAAAAAAATAAAAATAAATATCATAAATATCAAAAAGTGATATATATCACGTTTTTTGTGATATATATCAGTTTGTCTGATATTTATATAAATATCATGATATTTTCGATCCCTGATTGAATGTACTCGCAGCATTCTTGTTTAAATCGACTTTGATTTTGAAAATGTGTTAAATCCAGCATTTGAATAATTTCATAAATAATGTACAATTAGAAACATAAATAATGTATAACAGGTATACAATTATGAATAAATTAATTTAATCTATCATTTCTAAGTTGTTATTTGAACAAAAAAAAATTACGTGATATATAAAGTTCAGAAGTGGAAAAATGTAAAAAGTTATTTTTTAAGTACAATAATCTACTATATCTAGACTGTATCTTGGTTACTATTGATCACATAAACTTCTATTGCAGACCATTTAAACAAGAATGCTGCGAATACATTCAATGCAGGGTTCGAAAATATCGTGATATTTATTATAAATATCAAAATATCCGATATTTACGATATATATCGGATATATATCAATAATTGATATATATCGGATATTTTAATATTTATAATAAAATTATAAAGAAAATATTTAAAAAAAAAACTTATTTAAATGTACGGTCATTCTATAGAACACCCCCTTCTTCCCTATAGGAAAACCAAAGATACTGACACATACTACACACCAGTACGAGTCGTTTCTGCTAGTTGAAATGTTGTGCTTATTTTGGAAAACTACCCCCTGCAATAGGGGTAGTTTTGAAAAAAAAACCCGAAATGCCAGAAGTAGTATATTGTCCTTGCCCTAAATAATTTTATTTAGGGCAAGAACAATATATTTTTTCAAAACTACCCTTATTGTAGGGGGTAGTTTTCCAAAATAAGCGCAACATTTCAACTAGCAGAAACAACTCGTACTGGTGTGTAGTATGTGTCAGTACCTTTGGTTTTCCAATAGGGAAGGGGGTGCTCTATAGATTGCTTTTTAGTACATTTTTGAAATAAAAGCTTTTTAAATTTTTCTTTTTATATAATTTTATTTTTGTACTATTTAGTCATCAGACCAGCAACGTTCAACGATACCATAATATACTATTGTCTCTTCAAAACTAAATTTATTTATATGTCAAATTTCAGCTTATTTCGAAAACAAGAACTTGTTCAAAATTGACATTTTCCACAATTTTTAGTCTTAATTTTGCAAGAAAAATTATTCCAAACAGGATGTTTGTCTCTCGGCACGTTGCTTAATAGTTAATATATTGTTATATCTATATTTAAAAGATTAAAACAGGCAATTCTCAGCTCATTGTAGAACAGACACTTTATGCCAGCATATAAAATAATGTAGGTTAGGTATTGGTTTGCAGGTGGGAAGTCCCTTTTTTGCTAATAGCTGCAGCAGTAGTTGACATAATCAAAGACGTGTTGTCATATTCTCACAATTTTAAGCGTTTTTGTAGAAATTTGATATATATATCAAAAAAGTGATATTTATTTCACTATAAATATCATGATATATATCGTGATATATATCATGATATATATCACTGGATATATATCTTTGAACCCTGATTCAATGTAGCAATATCTGTACTTAAAGTATTTGACAAATAAGTTATAGGCCGAAATTTAAAAAATATTAATCGTAAAAAATGTTACAAAATCTCATTTTAACGGGTAAAACGCCAGCTTTTTTTATGCAGCAATGTCTATGCCTAAATGTACCCGAAAAAAAGTTACAGGCTAAAATAATAAAAAAAACTGCATTTTTTCGTTTTTTTTTTTGTTTTTTAGACGTATTTTTGTAAAAAAAAAAAAAATTGACTGAAGGTGCCATATCGATTGGAAATTTAATTCTCTACAACTTTTCTATTGACGTGTTTATAGGAAAAATTCATAGTTTTTGAGCAAAGCTCAAAAATGTGAAAAGTGGACCTTTTTACTTCGATCTCAAAAACGCACTCCTTTAAATGGTAACACTCCGCGGTTTTCTCATGTTTCGGGGTCAATTGAACATAAGAAACAATAAAAACCCTTTAACGTTTTAGTTCCTTTCTACAGTACATAGACAATATACTAGTTATTATTGTTTCTCGTGGAATACCTGTGCCCTTCGTTACGAGAAGTATAGTTTGATTGATTTGGGTACCTTAATGTACAATAGACAATGCAAAATGTACACGCTAGGCAACGTTAATATTTTTGAGTTTTTGAAAGCTTGTCTACAGTCGTATTTTAGGCCGCACGAAATCCGTACTGCTTTTCTTTGTAAGCCGAAAACATTGGCGCGCTATGAGTGGAATCGTGGAATGTCCCCAAATTAGGGTGGCATATGATAATTATTGAGAATGAATAAGACCATGATAAGCAGTAATCAATGTTTCTTGAGAAATCTCATACAAGGTTTCGTAACAGGTAAATGTTAACTGAAACTTTATTACAAACAAAGTGTACATGTTGTTCCTGTTGTAGAACTCTCCAAAATCGTCCTAAGTTGAAGACATAATCAAAATTCGACTTAGGCAAAAATTTCATTTAAAGACATTTTTGGGAGTCTGCAGAGGCGCAGATCAGTCCACAAGGGCCGTTTTGGGTTCTATAAGGCGTTGGAAATGACCAGGTGAAAATTCGAAGAAACACCGAATTTTCACTTAGGAAAAATGTTTTTTGTTCAGAATATGAGAGTAGAAGTATATAATGACAAAGATTTATGAATAATATACTTTTTCAAAGGTACCATAAATTGGACTTTGAAAAATAATATTTTTGGAAGGGCGTCAAAATTTGGCCCAGGAATCGATTTATCGAAAGTACGCCAAAGTTTCACTTGCAGACTAATTTTTTAAAACTGCGTTGAAATTTGGCTTGAAGATCGATTTTTCAAAAGTACGCCAAAATTTCACCCGCAGATTAACTTTTCAAAAGTACCTTGAAATTTGGCTTGAAAATCGATTTTTCAAAAGTACGCCAAAATTCCACCCGCGGATTAACTTTTCAAAAGTACCTTGAAATTTGGCTTGAAAATCGATTTTTCAAAAGTACGCCAAAATTTCACCCGCAGATTAACTTTTCAAAAGTACCTTGAAATTTGGCTTGAAAATCGATTTTTCAAAAGTACGCCAAAATTTCACCCGCAGATTAGTTTTTCAAAAGTACCTTGAAATTTGGCTCGAAAATCGATTTTTCAAAAGTACGCTAAAATTGGTCTTAAAATGGATTTTTCAAAAGTACCACAAAGTCAGTTTAAAAAGTACCACGAAAATATAATTTAAATTATTTTTTATTTTTTATTCCTCAACCAAAGACATTGACCTTTGAGGTACGGTCATTGAAAGCCCAATTCTAAAGTATGAGCATAAAATTTTAACGATGCACTGCATCCGAAAGGCAAAATAGAAGATTTTGTCAAAGCCGGCGTAGTGCCGATAAGCAAAAATTGATAAAAATCAATGCACATGTACAAGGCCGGTTTCTCGCATAGAAAGAGTTTGGATTGACCCAGCGGCTCGCAATTTGGTCGAGCGCGTTGAGTGGTCCAAACAAAGCAACGGTAGAAAAGCCAATAACAGGGCTTTTCAAATGACAAAGTTATAGAGGAAAACGCCTTGTGCATAAAAATCCAAAAATTCAATTTTGCCTAAAAGTCGCTCGAAGGTGAGACGCTGCCAAATCGATAATATTAATCGACTGTGATAAGGGTTAGTAAGTCGTGGACTGATCGAACGCCACTCAACTTATGCAGTAATAAGTCCTCTGAATGTGTTTGAGTACGTGAATCTCCACGATACAAGAACTTTAAAGCTAAGTAGTCTCTAGCGAAACTAAATTCATTTAGTAAAACTTTTTTAAGTTAATTTCAGTCAGCCTTAATTATTCATTTACCCAGAGTCTGAAATGATTCTAAAAGCTCGCATTTTGATTCTGAGAAGGTATGTATGAATCTTTTCTACCTAATCGATCGTTAGCGTGAGCGCTCTCGCTTGTATGGTCTGAAAGTCACTACCTTGATTGGGGAAGGCACGATTCTTTCTTGAGAATTTTGTATAACCAATTCTGTTAAATAAACGGATTCTTTGAACTAATATTTCTTAATTGATCTTGAGGTCTGTTGACGGTCTATAATCCCTGGAACTTTCGTATAGAAAACCGGATGTGTCGAGTTAATTCGCATTAACGTTCGACCTTCTGGTTGCTTTGCGGAGGTTTGATAGGATTTTTTTATGCGTTTTTTGAGAAATATATTCCGTTATTAATGGATCAAAACGTGATTTTCGCGTACCAAAACTAATCCCTCCGCAGAGAAATTCTTCGGTTGGGATTTTTTTATGCAAAAATTCAGGAAATTAAGAGGTGCCTAAACCCCTAACGAGGGAATTCGGGTCCAGAGAGAGCGTAGTTTCCGATCTGTGGTAGTGCAGCCTTGGTCCCATTACTCGGCTACCGAAGTGCATCTTATCTCGAACCCGCCTGGGAGGTAGAAGAACGGGGTAATACGCGACTGGCGCCCCCTGAGAAATAAATTGGTGTCGCGTCATTTTGACGCCCGGTAGTGCGTTCTTCTACATTCCCACGACAATTTCTTATCTAGATGTACTTCTAGAAACTTAATGCTGTTTGCGTGGTTTTCTCCAGTTACATTTCTTAGACTAAAAACCATAGTCTCAGTTTTAGACTTATTTAAGCTAAGTTGGTTTGCTGTAAACCATTCCTGAGCTTCTGACAATGTCTCCCTCGTATTTGTACATAAAGTATCGATATTTTGATGTGAGTGAATGATGGTGGTATCATCTGCAAATAGGGCAAATTGAGATGAAGTTATGTCTGTCGAATCATTGATGTAAATTAAGAATAATATCGGTCCCAAAACGGAACTTTGTGGCACTCCATGTTCCATTGATAGTAAATCAGAGTTTTTTTTTTATATGTAACAAACTGGGATCTATTCGTCAGATATGACTGAATTGAATTGATACAGCTACTATTAAAATTATAATCTGCTAGCTTATCAATTAAAATATGATGTGGAACACAGTTAAAATCTTTAGAAAGTTCTAGAAATTGTGCATACACATGTTCACCAGCTTCAAAACCACAACTTATTATTTCAGTCAACTTATTTATGGCTAATGCTGTAGAGGATTTAGCTCTAAAACTAAACTGACTAGAACTAAATAGGTTATTGGATTCAAAATAGCAAGTTAACAAAGATTCTAAAATTTTTGAAATCAGGTAAAATTGAAATAGGTCTGAAGTTTTCAATATCGTTTAGTGAGTCCTTTTTATGTAATGGAATGACTTGAAATTTTAAGAACATCAGAACATATGTCCGTATAGCAATTATACCTAAAAACCGCTGCCCAAGGAATCACTACTTCCACATCCAGATTTTCTATCCAAGTCACTCACAACGAAAAAATTTTGAAAATAATTATTTATGGAACTTTAATAATATAATATTTGAAATCCTCTACCCCAAAAACCCATAAAACGATATCCAACATCGGTAGTAGGTAGGGGGTGGTTATAGGTAGTGGGGATGGATGAAGCAGAAAAATGTTTTGAGGTTTCTCGTTCTTGTACACACACTAAATCACAATTTTTTTTATCCCCTTTAAAATGGCGCTTGTTACGTTTCTTAATTATTATAAACAAAGGAGCTATGAATTTTTGAAAAAAAATTGCTAACTTTGCCCCAAATTGACCTAGGACCTTCTTTTTTTTTTTTAAATTCGTGTAAAAATATCAGCTTTTCAAATATCGAAAAACCGATGCTCTACAATCAATTGTTAAAAAATTATTCTATTTGTTTATAAGGTAAAAATCTGAGTTCTTTTGCAACGTCATTTTGCAGGTCTGAAAATTAATTTTTTCGATATCTAACAAAGCATTTTGGTAAATCAAGTCTTTCCCTTTCAGGTGGAGGCCGTAGAATCATTGTATTTTGATTTCTCTGGACGTGGTGGGGTTGCAAAAAAAAGGTCTCTGGGATAAATTAATGCAATTTTGCAAAAACTATTTGACGAATCGATTTGAAATTTTTACCAGATATTAAGCACTATGAGAGTCAACTATTTACGCAAGGACAAAACAGTAGATTGTTTTTTACACAAGATATTGTTTATTGAATAAAATTCCGCATTTTGCAATTATCTTAGCAACAATTAACTATATCAACATTTAACAACCGCCATTTTAAAACTTTTTTAATTTCCTACAAGGTGATTCATTTGATTTATCTGTAAGATAGTTTACTTTTTACTGGCAGGTGAAAAAGTGTGAAAAAACACGTTTTTTCCATTTTTTTGCATTAAAATGGCTGTAAATAAACATATGCAGAAAATCGACCACAGATTTTATATAGGTTTCATTTATTGACACCTGTACTACCTAAAAATCGTGGTCTCTGCCTGGATGAGTCACAGTCCCGAATATGGTACTTTTTTTACTCATTTCCCTGGAGTAATATAGAATGTTCAACAAATACATAGGTACATAATTCAATAATACCGCGAAGAGCCTAACGTTTACATCTAGTTCTTCATTTAAAATTTACTTGAAAATTTATTATTTATCTACGACTTATAATGAATACTAATGTTGTCTAAATGTTAGTTAATGCTTCTTGGGTGGTGTCGACAATTATTCAAAACAGGCATAAGTAAAGGGATATTTCCGGCATCATTTCCAGGAATTGAAAGATGACCCGACCCTCTTCTTTGCTATTGTCCCATGGATTTGGCGCCTTTTAATGTACACTTCTTGAAATGAGCTAAAACAGAACATCTAACAAAGATAAAATTTGTAGGCTGATATACAGGGTGTCAATGAATCGATGATACAAACTTCCGGTGCTGATTTCTGACGATATTTTTGGCAAAAAGTCTATATGAACACATGTCCCAAAATCACCTCTCCGAGATTATCTCCAAAATGCGCTATCATAATACAATAAAATTTGGTAATTGGATGTATGTGACAGTCATCATAATGATGCAGTCGTATTGTAGTCATCACCATCATGGACGTGCTTAAAGGGAGGTAAGAGGGTAAATGTATTTTTTGTTTTTAATTTCGATTTTCTGATACACGATAGATAGTATCTGTATTTCGTTTAACTTTCCTTAGTATTACAATTTCTATGTTCAAACAGGTAACTCTGTACTTGCATAATTAATAAATGTTATAACAAGACACGGTTGCATTTTATAAATTTTATGTTGACATACACTGACACAACAGTCAAAAGGTAGCTTTCGTCTCAAAAATGGCTTAACCCCTTTATGTATTTTTAATAATTCAATCAAAGTACGTCATCAGAATAGCAAGAATGGGGATTTGTCTAATCTGTCAGAGATGTACTTGATAATGGTGATTTGGAGACTATTGGAGTAGTTTAATAGAAGAATATGCAGCTATACTCAAAGAAAATGATAGGTGAATTCGAGGGTGAATTCAACCAAAAAGAGCATATGAAACCGCGCCTATCTAGTTTCATAGTTAAATCAATCAGAAAAGAATAGTCATACAACAAATTTATTTGTTTTCGTAAACAAATAGTAGTTTAATAATCATATCTTCTTGTATAACAACAAATTAAATAGTACAATGACATTTTTTTATGTTCACTAACCATTTTCAATTTGGTCTATAATTAAATAGTACAACGACTAGTGATGGGCCGATATATCACGAACTGTGATTTAATCACTGATATTAAGAAATCACAGGTAACGACTGTTAGTAAAGTTGTCAGAAAAGCGTGACGTGATCACGACTTTCCTTCCGTATTTCGTTCCCTTGCCGTGGTTCAACCAAGACCAATATAATAATTAACAATTTCTCCCGTACGTCGTATTATGAAAGTCGTGATCACATTACGTTTTAAATTCACTGATATAAGAAAATCACGGTAACGATTTACGTTGTGATTGAAAAATCACGATATCGCCCATCACTAACAGCGACTTTGTTTTTTGTTCACCAACTAATTTTTAGGTTGATCTACACTTTATTGTACAATGAAGTTTTTTTTGGTTAGCCAAAATCTCAGTATTGAGACATCAGACCACCCAAACCAAAGATTAGAGATCGTTTATAAGATCCATCCAAATATATCGATGATCCCTGAGAGAATTTGAACATTGCAATCATGTTATTAATTTTCTATAAATTCATAAGAGTATAAGATAATGCATGATTGATTATTGTCAGTGATTTGTATGTGGCGTCATCTAGGAATAATTTCTGTAATAGACTACGTGGTAAGCAAGCAAATTTTATGGTAATTCCCTTTTAGAACTTCTAGAAGACAACAATAATATTGGTTTGTCTACAAAGTACAATAATACAGCGAATTAATACTGGGTTAGAATTACAATTCGATAATACTTAAAAATAAAGTCTACTATTTATCTAGTTTCATTTGACAAAATTCAACAAATTATTAGTAAGATGAATAAATTATAGTCTTATTTTTTAAGTTAACGTTTATTTTGTTGTGTGACAATCACCTTTTGTTTAAAAATGCTATTAAATATCCTTCAATTTAACAAAATGAACAATATATATATATACTATTTTTTTGATTGATTTAACCCCTACTATTTGCAAACAAAAGCGCTGATGCGACGTCTTAATTCATCAAAGTGGATGGCAGAACGATGTTATGTTTATGTAAACAGAACTGCGGGTTAACTCTACAATAATATTGGTTTATCTGTCAACTATAATAGTAGAGCAAACTGCTACTGGGTTTACAATTACAATAGGCCAGTCCAACACGCTGTCACATGGCTGTCACTTTGCTTTGTTTGTACTACAGCAGCCATCTTTTGTTGGTAAGTTAGGGTTTTCGACAGGCCTAAAGGGCACCATACACGTTCAGTAATCTCATTACCTGAATTTTCACGTTTTTTCAATCATACTTAATTCAATAATTATATCTAGATATGCTTTTTTCTTAAATAATGGACATGTAAGGCGTGAAAAATAATGACAGGGAATGACGGAGAAATTTTTAGTAATGATGTTTCTGTAATGATCTGCTGGAATGACATTATTGCTGAACGTGTATGGTGCCCTTTAGGCCTGACGAAAACCCTAACTTACCAAAAAAAGATGGCTGCTGTAGTACAAACAAAGCAATAAAGCAAAGTGACAGCGTGTTGGACTGGCCTATTAGACAATAGTTAAAAATAAAATATACTATTATCTAGTTTAATTTGACAGAATTCAACAAAATAATAGTCAGACGAAAAAAATAATAATCTTATTCATCTATTTTTTAAGTTAATGTTTGTTTTGTTGTACGACAACTTTTTATTAATTAAAATAACAATCACCTTTTGTTTAAAAATACCATCAATATAATTTAGTTTAACAAAATTAACGATATTGTTAGTTAACCATTTTTTTTTTGTTGAATTTACCCATACTATTTCTTTGAGTGTATAAGTGCCGAAAAGAGGGGAATGAAAATGCAACCAGGAGTGAATGACGTCACGCAGCGTCGATGTTCTTGATTAATTTTAAAGCCTATAGAGATCCTAGAAACTTCCGTTTTTTGCATATCGCACTAAAATTAAGAGATCTTTTCGAAAATGTAATAAAAAAATATGCTAAATGAGCCCATGAAGGGACATCCAAACGGACGTTATTACTTTGTATGTAGGATTAGAATTTATCTGTACTATCATAATTGTGGTATCGGTTTGATTTGCGAAAAGTGACCTAGCTAAATTTAAAATTTCAACAAGGATATCACCTATTTATAAACATATTTCTTGTTTTCTGCGTTATACTAAATAGAAATGCCTTGAAAATTCATGTAATGTCATTCCAAGATGATGTAATTGAGGAATCAATATTTTGTTTAAGCAAATGTGCTAAAAACAGGTACAAGTGTAAACAAACCGTTTATTAGTTTTGTTAATTTAACTTATACACTTGGTATTATTTCAAGTCATTCTAATAATAATAAAAAATGTCTTTATTAACCCGGGTCTGAGAACAGAATATGTTCTGGTATTATTTTTACTCTTGCGAACAAGATAAGAACTACAACTTTTGTTCTTTGAGACCAGAACAATAATCAAAGAACAAAATTAAAGACAGATGGACGGACATTTTGAAAGTTGTTCAAAATTCGTTGACTAATATTGATATGAACATGTATTCTTTACGAGCGATATTTACGGTTCTAAAAAATGTGCCGATCAATTGCAGTATTACGCTTCTTTTTCGTGTTCGAGAAGTGTATAATAATACACAAAGAACAATGTTAAAAAAGGCATTTTTTGCCCATTTTGACAAAAGTGCAAAAACAGTGTTCTCTTCTTCAGACGTCAGAAAAACATAACATTTCTTAATTCATTTCACGACAGTAAAGTTTGACTTTTTAGACGGCTATACGTTGCCATTAACCATGGAGGTAAAGTAAACCGCAGATTTAACAGGCACTCAACTTTGGCTTTGCGATACGGCGTGTTTGATGGGTTAAGGGCGCCGACATTTTTTAAGTACCTGTTAAATCTGTGAATTAATATATTGTAAATCGCAGATTTAATAGGCACTCAAAAGATGTCGGCATCTTTGGCTTTGCGATGCGGGTCAAAGGCGCCGACTTTTTTTTATAAAAGTACTTTTTCTGACGCTGTGAGCGGCAGAAAAGTAATATCCATAGCAAGACCTATAGGTCTTCTGTGGTTTCACTCCTGGCATTGACAACGTTATAACCGCTGTCAACTGTCAGAATCAGATCAGAATAATTACATTTTGCGGTTTTGTTAAATTATTTTTAGTAAAATTATTGAATCTGTCAGTTATAATAATTTTCATTAAGCGTGATGTTTATATCAGCATACATAAATTGCATGCTACAAATATATTATATTTATATGATGTTTAAAGATTCTTCTGCGCATTAGTTTGATTGACACAAAAATAAAATTGGCCATATACAATGGTTATTATAGATCAGTTCATGAGCTATCATATCTACACAGATATCACCATGCCCTTGAATTTAATCTAATACAAAATTCCACATCCAGATTTTCTATCCAAGTCAGTCACATCGAAAAAAATTTGTATGTGGAAATAATTGTTTATGGAACTTTAATAATATAATATTGGAAATCCTCTACCCCAAAAACCCATAAAACGATACCCCACATCGGTAGTGGGGTGGGGGTGGTGATAGGGGGTGGTAATGGGGGTGGATAAAGTAAAAAAGTATTTTGAGGTTCTGCTTGATTTATCTATTTACCCCCAAACCCTTCGACGGTATAAGATGAAAATATAATCTAGTTCTAGATCTCGTTAAGGTACATACGTGTACCAAATTTCAAGTCAATATCTCAAACGGTTCCAGAGTAAACGTGCGCACAAAAAAAAGTTACAGACAGACAAATTTTTTTTTCGCTCAAACTTAAAATCTCGACGTTTCATGACATTCTAAGCCTATTTGAACAATAAAATTTTTTTAAAAATTTTTTTGTCGTTACTACCACTGAATGTGGAAGTAATTACCTCTTTAGCTCTTTTTAAAATTTGGGCTTGTCTATTAAAAGAGTTAACAACTGGGATGAATTTCCCATTTCCCTTTCCCTGTTTGTCACACAAAAGCACATTTTTATATTGATAGTGTAAATAAACATTTTTGCTTTTGTTCGTAAAGAAAGTAATTCGGTCTTATTTGGAGCCGCCTCCCCCCCTTTTTTTTATATAAAATACTCGCTTATAGGACCCCCGCCACTAAGAAATAATTGTTTATTTTGTGCCCAATGTTATTGAATAAAAATCCATTTTTGTATTAGATACTTCTTTTAGATAATCAAAAGCCTCCCTCGTTGCGTTTTGTAATGTTTCGGCACTTATTGACACATAATACCTTGACTGAAATAATAGGTATGTATGTAATAATACTAATCATTTAAATAAATTACTTTAATCTTTTATGATTTAAACGACTCAAAATATTTACTATAAAACACCGTATAATCCTCACTTTACAAAATAAGTTGATACCTGGAGTTTTTTCCATTATATCCCGAGTTAGCAAGATTCAAATGTGGTCACTTTATTTTAAACGGACTACCTCCCGCCACAAAAAGCTGCCTGTAATAGCATCTATAACTATGTTAAAGTGTTGCCAATTGGCGGACTTTTGTCCGATTTTCAGATTTTTTTTTAACGCTGTGGACATGTTCGGACCTTGAATAAATTCGGACTTTAAAAAAAAAAAATTTTACACAAAATACGTAATTTATTTTTAATTTTTCAAATTACTTAATGTTATGGCAATTTATTAAAAAAAAATTCTTAAGTTTTAATGGTTTTAATATTTTTAAATAAATTCTAAACAAAATTAGACTGCGAGACCCAAAATTTGCACAAGTGGCAACACTGGCAGCCTTCTAACTCTTCTAACTAAAATCGGAGTGATCGGACATTTTCATGTCAGTCGGCGGATAATTATAGTTTGGTGTGCGTAGACAAACTATTTAAGATTCTCCTTGTCTTATGCGTCAGACAGGAGGCGTTTAGTCAGTAGAGACTCTCAAATTTTCAAGAAAGGGCCAAATTTTACGTGATAAGGTACATCAAAAAAACCAAAGAGGCTTTGTGTGGAAGGCCCTCCCTAATTCAAAACAAGATCATAAGACGAAATATTCGGGGGCTTTTAGGCCGTAAGACAAGATTTTATAAAAAGGGCCAAAATTTACGTCATAAGGTATATGAACATTTTTTTCGCCAAATTGTTCGTTTCCATGTTCTATTTAGGAAATTCCAACGTAAAACTTAATCTTTGTGGGCTTAACCGCTATAAGACAAAAATTTCTGTTAAGAGGGACGAAATCATATGATACATGAAAAAAAGCAACGAGGTATGGTGCGGAAACTCCCTTTTAGTCGAGAATCGAACAGTAAGACAAAATATTCGGGGGCTTTTGGGCCGTAAGACAAATTGTTCGTTTCCATGTTCTATTCAGGAAATTCCATCGTAAGACATATTTTACTTATTTACTTTTTTACTTATGACATTTCACAATGAGTGTCACTTTTTTATAACCTATATGATAATAAAAAATCTAAATTCCAAAAAGACTGATTCACATCACTTAATATTAGTAAAAACTGGATTACTTGATTTTTCAAGTTTACGGGATTTTATTGCACAGAAGTGTACATACAACTTTTTTTCGACTACCTGTTCGTTTCCATATTCTATTCAGGAAACTCCCATGTAAGATTTAATTTTTGGAGGTTTAACTGCTGTAAGACAATTTTTTTGGTCACAAGAATAAAATTTACTTTATACGGTAGGTACGTGAAAAAACCAACCAGGTATTGTGTGGAAACCAAATCGTAGCGCAAAATATTCGGGGGTCTGGGGGTCAAGACAAATTTCACGTCTCCAAAAGGGGCTAAAATTTGGATCCAAAGGTAAATGGAAATTTCTTTCCCCAACTTGTTCGCTTCGATATTTCATTAGGCGACCCGAGAGGAGACCCTCATAAGACATTATTTTTGTGGGCTTAACTCATGTGACAACTGGGTAATTTGGGTAATACAAAAAAATATATAAAAATGGTTTCTAAAAATTGTGTATACACCGGTTTGGGAAATAATCAGGCCTAAGGTACTTCTCCTGTTACTTCAGAAAATATAATAGGTGATACATCATAAGCTACGATAATAAAACAGTATTTTAAAACCTAGTTTTTCAAAACAAGAAAATTTAACTTATAATTACTTCCACATCCAGTGGAAGTATAGTAACGACAAAAAAATTTTTAAAAATTTTTATTGTTCAAATAGGCTTAGAATGTCACGAAACGTCGAGATTTTAAGTTTGAGCGAAAAAAATTTTCTGTCTGTCTGTCTGTCTGTCTGTCTGTCTGTCTGTCTGTCTGTCTGTCTGTCTGTCTGTCTGTCTGTCGGTCGGTCGGTCGGTCGGTCTGTCTGTCTGTCTGTCTGTCTGTCTGTCTGTCTGTCTGTCTGTCTGTCTGTCTGTCTGTCTGTCTGTCTGTCTGTCTGTCTGTCGGTCTGTCTGTAACTTTTTGTGTGCGCACGATTACTCTGGAACCGTTTGAGATATTGACTTGAAATTTGGTACACATATGTACTTTAACGAGATCTAGAACTAGATTATATTTTCATCTTGTTCCGTCGAAGGGTTGGGGTAAATTTGGGAAAAATAGGTAAATCAAGCAGGTAGGAGTCCATAAAATTGGTATTTAGTATATACAAAGAAGCTGAGGTCTCAAAAAAAATTTTGGCATTAGCCACCCCCATTACCGCATTATTAAAGGGGATGAAAAAAAAATGAGATTTAATGTGTGTACAAGAACCTTGAAATGTTTTTTTACTTCATCCACCCCCACTACCACCCCCTATCACCACCCCCACCCCGCTACCGATGTGGGGTATCATTTTATGGGTTTTTGGGGTAGAGGATTTCAAATATTATATTATTAATGTTCCATAAACAATTATTTCCACATACAAAATTTTTTCGTTGTGAGTGACTTAGATAAAAAATCTGGATGTGGAAGTAGTGATTCCTTGGGCAGCGGTTTTTTTTAAGCGAAAAATAAAATAGATTATTTCATAAATGAATCCCAAATTGTGGAGAAATACTGTTGTAATTACAAATACTCTTCACCTGACTCATTTTCAGAACGAACTGAATCCTCTTCTCCCTCTGAATTTTCAGAATATTCCAAGAAAAGTTTTAAGCTTGTCATTGAATTTGGCATGTAAAATTAAATGTCACTTTGACACAAACTCTAGATAGATGTCCATTTTAACAGCCGCTTGCCACTTCATCGCCTTGGGGCAAAGACACAATGACCTAATGTATGCCTTGTCACAGCAAAGATAGTATGTTATGGCCTTGCATCTGTACCTGCATGGACAACGGACGTGCGACTACGTATACACTACAAGCCGTCTTTCCATTGAAGGACAAGTATCAAAGGCAGATGGTTTAAAGAAAACATCTGCCTACCCTGCTTCACAAGGCCTGGGCTATACAGCACAGGACTTGTTTTTGTTAACGCTTTTAGGTTGATTGGATTGGTTCCTAGCATTGTCGGGTTTTAGTTTTGAAACTATTATTCTCTTAAAGTTTTTTGTTTGTCTTTGTAGCCCATTGATATTAGACATAAAATCGGGGAATAACGGAAATAAATTATAATCTTTTGCCCTTTGGCGATTATATGCTCCACAGGGCTGAAACAAAACAGACTAGGTTACTCATATGTTGAGGAATTTTGTTGTATTTGTTTATATCAGTGTGTTGTATTTTATTATTTAAATCCAATATGACAAAGGAAAACTCACGTAAATAATCCTGAGGATGTCAATAAATTGTGACGAAACGTCGACTATTTAAAAAAGGTATTTTCTCAAAACCTTTCTGGTCTGTACCCGTCAACTCTTATCAGAAACAAAGGCACACGTGTGAGTTTCACCGTTAAAAACCACCCCTAATGCGGCATCCTCCGAACTCATTCTTAAAAGTGAGCTGGTCTGTTGGAATTACAGCAATCTTCAACGCGTACCGACAAGGTTGGCTTCACCAAGTTGTATCGCCTGTACAGTGTACGGCGGTACTTTTATATGTTTTTTACTAATGCGGTTTTATTATCTCCTTTAATTAGGCGACGCCGCTAAACTTGTGAGACATTGTTTTGACAAAATCCCTTTTACTATACCTACACTATGCCAATTCTGGACCTTTACGTCAACATTTAATAAAGCAAAGGGTAGACTATGCGAGATCGCAGTTACGCAGTTTTCGCAATTACCCAGTACAAACCTAGCTATAAGTGTGTATGTATCTAAGAACGTAGCGTGAAATTATACAGAGTGGACAGATACAAAAATGTCTTGTGCTTTTCAGGCTGCGAAATATAAATAATATACTTTTATATTCGTTATAGGTCGTGAAAAAATATATGTGTGTGTTACTTTAGGTTGTGAAAAATACATATATGTTACATTCCCCAATACCTCCTCTTCGAGTCAGTGTTTGTAATAAACTGACCATATTAACTTTGGATATTACGGAATTCCCTAAAAAAAGTACAAGGTCAGATATATTGTGTCATACTTGCATAAAAATCTTTCCGCGCTGACCTAGAACCAACCCTGATTTTAACGTCACAGAGATAAATCTCCCGAGCCTTGATCCCCAAGAAGCTGATGGGAAAAAGTTTTGGAGAGGCTGTGCGCCTCACAGGTAATCGCGACAGATGGCGGGATGCTGTCAGATGGGTCATTTAGCAAATAGAGGCCAACTAGAATGATTCATGGACTACTGACTATTGGCCTGGAGTTTAATTTCGGATAATTTTTGTCCATCCTCTCATTTCCTTACCTTCTCCGTTGTGTCATATTTTGTTATCCAATAAACGGTTAATGGACAATGTTTAACGATTTTAGCGCCTTGCCTTGCAAGATAATTTGCAATCTTCCTTATGGGCATAAAGTAGGAGAAAGTTCGATCGAAGATAGATGGTGTAATGTGTAATGAATGACAATCAACACTACGTTAACCAAATAATGCGATTCCGAGTATTATATCTACTTAATATCCCATTCTAAATTTATTAGTTAGTGATCAGCAAATAATAGGTACCAATTCATATGCAGGCGCCTGGTAGATAAGACCTCGGATAAGACTAAGATAACAATTATGGTTAGATTTGGCATTGAAAGATGACAATACTTTTGCAAGAAAATGCAAATACTATTAGTTGGGGATATCCGGAAATCGACAAGAGAGGGGGGAGGGGGGGTGTCGACAAAAGAGTATACTAATACGAAAACCAATTTCATTATTTCTCACTCAATATCCCGCTCAAAATATAAAAGAGAGACCGTTGCCGCTTGCATTAGCACTACCCAGAGTTTACCACGCGGAGGTTGCAAAGTCGGACTTAAACTCCTTAGTCATCGTCAGTCTGTCAATCGTTATAGTTATAAAGTTCATCAGTAATATATTTCTAATTTTAGATGTCCAAGTTGTCATAAGTTTTATATTTGTTTGTATGTCCGTCTAGTTTACAGTTAGTTTCGCTATAATTAAGACCATAAAGTAGTCACAATTACACTCAAAGAAAATGATAGGTAAATTCAACCAAAAAGAGCATATGAAATCGCGCCTATCTTGTATCTAGTTTCATAGTTAAATCAATCAGTAAAGAATAGTCATACAACTTTATTTGTTTTCGTAAACAAATAGTAGTTTAATAATCATATCTTCTTGTAACAAATTAAATAGTACAATGACATTTTTTTATGCTCACTAACCATTTTCAATTTGGTCTACAATTAAATAGTACAACGACTTTGTTTTTTGTTCACCAACTAATTTTTAGGTTGATCTACACTTTATTGTATGATGAAGTTTTTTTTGGTTAGCCAAAATCTCAGTATTGAGACATCAGACCACCCAAACCAAAGATTAGAGATCGTTTATAAGATCCATCCAAATATATCGATGATCCCTGATGAGAGAATTTGAACACTGCAATCATGTTATTAATTTTCTATAAATTCATAAGAGTGTAAGATAATGCATGATTGATTATTGTCAGTGATTTGTATGTGGCGTCATCTGGGAATAATTTCTGTAATAGACTACGTGGTAAGCAAGCAAATTTTATGGTAATTCTTTTAGAACTTCTAGAAGACGACAATAATATTGGTTTGTCTACCAAGTACAATAGTACAGCGAACTAATACTGGGTTAGAATTACAATTCGATAATAGTTAAAAATAAAATATACTATTATCTAGTTTAATTTGACAGAATTCAACAAAATAATAGTCTTATTCATCTATTTTTTAAGTTAATGTTTGTTTTGTTGTACGACAACTTTTTATTAATTAAAATAACAATCACCTCTTGTTTAAAAATACCATCAATATAGTTTGGTTTAACAAAATTAACGATATTGTTAGTTAACCATTTTTTTTTGTTGAATTTACCCATACTATTTCTTTGAGTGTAGGTATCCTTTTTCCAGTCTTCTAGCCTTTTGGTATTTCTAGTCTTTCTAATTTTTTAAATTATTTTACAAATCTCTATTCTTCACCATCGACTCTATGAGTTCTCCTATTTGTGCGCCATGATCATAATTATTCCTATTGCCGGCATCCTGAATGTATCTAAGGAGCATTGTACTGGGATATTTTATGTACGATGCCGACCCACCCAAGGAACCACAGAATACTCGCGATAAGTGCACAGCAACCCAATGTTCGTGCCCCAGCCGATTTGACTTTAAAATGTTTCTTTCACTTTTAAGCTTAGACCTTAAAATCAAAGTTACAAATACTTCTTGTATTTTAGTTGAACAGCAAGCCTTAAATCAAGAATTTTACAATTTTACAATTAAGCTTTATTTTTAAATACCGATACTTAAAAATTAAGATTAACTCTCCTGCGTATGCGTTATAGGCGACCTTAGCTGTTTGAAAATTCATAAATTTTTTATAACATTTACTCAATAAGAATATAATGTATTCTTATGTTTTCGGGGTCGCTGATAACGAATCTGCTATCAGAATTTCAAAATTGCGGATTCAAAATGGCGGCCGTATATTCTTGATTTTGCAAAAAAATGCTCAACCCCAGGCAATGGCCGAGTCAGTTACTAATAGAACCGATATTCCATTATACTGGCTTCGACGGGCCTTATCTTGGGACCTATTGAGTTTTGGGCTTTGTGCCAATTGAGACATTTTTGTTCAGGACGCCGAGACACGTAACATACCAAAAATGCAGCAAAATTAACGGAAACCACTTTTCCCATAGGCGCAGGCGTGTTGCGGGGTCCTTTTAACAAGGTGCTCTTTCACCTTTTCCTTAACTATAGTCAAACGAAAAGGTTTTTTCGTGCGATACATTTTTTAGAAAAAATATAAAAACCCGAACGTGTCGAACAACAGTTGTAAAATGCATTGTAAAATATGTATAACTTTTTTATTATTATTAGTTAGAAGGCTGGCGAAGTAAAGTAAGGTTTAAAATTCAAAGAAATTTTTTTTTTGTAAGGCTTTCTATGTGATTGTTAGTTTTTCCACACCAGAGCGGGTAACACAGCGTTCGTTGTAGCATTGGTATTAACGTCAGTGTTACCAATAGTATCAACTGTAATTATCCGCCGACTGACATGAAAATGTCCGATCACTCCGATTTTAGTTAGAAGAGTTAAAAGGCTGAAGGGTGAAAAATGTTGTACCTTATGACGTAAGTTTTCAGGCACCAGGTCCCTGTCCAACTTGTTTGTTGGTTTCCTGAATATCAAAAATGACAGAAAATCATGAAACTTGGCAATTTAATTATCTTATAATCTCAATTACATTTGTTTTTGAGACAGACGATCCAACTTGCTAAAGCCAACCTTGTCGGTACGCTTTAAAGATTGTTGGAATTGCAGCAGATTAGCTCACTTTTACGAATTAGCATGGCAATTTTCAAAGCATGGCGACAATGTTGGCTCCAACAAGTTGGGTCGTCTGTAGACCCATTTAAATAACCTATCTGTATTCGTCTTTTTTTAGCATAAAATGCAATTGACATTCCAAAGTCATTCGCAGTTCACTCAAATATTTGTTTTTATTATTATTACTGGTAAATCCCAGAAAAATTGTACGAATCTTGCGCATAACAACAACGCATTTCTTCGAAGAACATGTTAATCATTTTCTCGTTAGAGCAATAAATAGCTTACATAAAGTGCGCTTAAATTATTAGGTGGTGGTGGTTTTGAACGTGATGTAAACAACTTTTATTAGCTTTATGTGGCTTTTTTATGATGACTTAGACTTTATCGGTGTTCAAATGAACAATAAATAAACACCAATTACGAGTTAATTTAAATACCAATAAAATACATTGTGTAGTAATAATATTTCTAAACGTATGAAGAGAGGGAGAGGCTACACCTCAATAATAATAATATTGAGTGGCCATTGTAATTTGTTGCATTTCGACTTTTTCCTAGGTTTGTTTTTACAAGTCAGCAGATGGTTTGCAAACCATAAAATGAGTTTGCGCCCGATGATTTTCGATGCTGTAAAATCGTTGTACGCAAACTCCTGATGGTTTGAAAACCGTTTGCTGACTTGCAGAAACCAACCTAGGAAAATCTAAGCGAACCTTATTTCTCTGACTAATACTGTGTTCAATGAATTTCACCGTTAGTGCAGTTGAATTGACTATTTTCGGCTATAACATTCCACTAGAAATCGAGCTAGAAATTTTATTGTTGATTCTTATGTATTATGATAACTTCCGGATTACGAAAAAAATATACTATGCGCCCAAAAAATTTCTGATGCATCAAAAGTTATATGCACTTTTTGACGCGCGGATTTTCTACTTATCTGCTTAATATATCTTGTACTAGTAATAGAATGGGAATTTTAAAAATACTGGCTTATTTGAAGTACAATTCTTAAAAAATATAAACCTCTCCAATATATATATGTCAATCCACCATCTTGGAAAAAAATAGAAAAACAAAAATGGTTGAAAAAATCAAAATTGAATATCTTTTCGATAGGAAGGAGTAATTTCATCAAAGTTGGCAAAAATAAAACTCATCCATGCTCAAATATAATGCACCAAACCCGGACGCTGTAAGTCAAATAGAATGGTCAAAGATTGTGGACGAAATAAAAAATTTTAATTCCTTTTAATTCCTTACACTTAACTAAATCCAGCAACTTTCAGATAGTTTGGAAGTTCAATGTTTGGGTTGGGCTTATTAACAACCGATTGGACCTGTTGTTTATCATCAAAATCTCAATGCAGCGTTTTATTTCTAAAACATATTGCCTTTCTTGGAAGAAAATTATCTAGATAATTTGCCTTTGGCAGTACTTAGAGAAATTTATTTTATGCGAAACGGAGCCCCACCTCTCAATGCAAGGGTGGTGGACGATCTTCTAACAGTTATTTTTGAGGACAGGTGGATCGGAACCTCCGGGCCAATTAGATGACCAGCGAGGTCCCCGGATCTCAATTCATTGGATTTTTTTTATGGGGTCACATTAAAGATAATGTTTATGAATTCGAACGCGAAGCAAGAGAAAATCATCCGCTATACTCTCTGTTTACGAATTTAGGCGACTTCTAGTTTGTATAATAGGCCAGTTGGAATAGATGGAAAAATGATCGTTTTACGAAATGTCGTTTACCCGCAATTTTATGTTTTTAAAGTATATTTTGGGATGTCCACAAATATTATGCCAACTATCCGCACGCGTGACAGGTGGGGCAACACACTTTAAAATTCAAAAAACGTCAATTTTTTGCCATTTCGATTTATTTGCAATATAACTCGTAAATGAAGCATTGTTAGAAATAAGATGTAGAAAAGTTATATAGTATCGGAAAGTTTTGCCAGGGGCGTAGCGAACTTTTTTGGGGGGTTATTTTTCAAATTTGATAACTTCATAAGACTTAAGAAGCCAATTCTGTAAATCATAATTAAATAACAATTCCTCCAAATAAAAACTGATGAGCGGGGGGGGAATTTACATCTCGAATTTCCAACTTTTACCCACATAACATTTTCCAAGTTCCGCCGAAATAAAAGTTGATGAGCGGGGAGGAGAAATTATTTAAAATAATATTTCAATAAAAATTGCCACTGTTTCCAACTTTTCTGATACTTTTGCCAAGTCTCCTCGCCCTCCCCCCTTTTCTACGCCCCTGAGTTTTGTTTTTGGGATTGCATAGTTTCAACGACTTAACCGACCGCCCACAATAAAGGCGTCTACCTAGCAGAGGCAAAGTGTGACACGCCCCTTAATCTACGTCACTGCTTGCTTCGCTCTCGCTTGCTCTTATTGCCGGACCAAATCAAACACTTTCCGATACTGTATATGAAACGCATGTACACTGTTCTAGGCATAATATAAATAGTCTGTTTGTGAAAATATACATTTGTTTATTTATTTTTCCATGATTTTAATACCTCGATACCTGAAAAGATTTTTTTTTTATCTTTAACGTAAATTATTTATGTCTGTAAATATATTTTACCTACGATCACTACTGTAAATCGTAAAAAACACTACCCGTCATCTATGTAAGTTGAATTTTACACATTGTAAACAAAACGCACTGTAAAAGAATCGCACGGTAAACAAAACGCACGGGACACGCAAATATAGGTAGGTGGCTTAGTTCGCTGACGCGGGGTTTTAAAAAACAAATGCGCCTACGTAGTTTTCAAACGCTGTCAAAACTGACATAATATTTGTTGAATAGTATTGTTGACTAGTAAACTAAATTCAAATTTTACTAAATAAATAAATAAATATGATCGTAGGTAAAGCATAGTACATAATTCGAGTTGTAAAGCAATTACGCACTCATGGAAATACGCACTCGCCGCTACGCGGCATCGTGCGTAACTTTTCCATTCGTGCGTAATATGCTTCTTACAGCACTCATTACGTAATATACTATTATTTCAACTGTAAATTGGACATTTAAACATAATTTACATTAAACCGATGATATATTGCGTATTAATATTTATTATATTCACTTAAAAAAAAAATCAAAAGATAAAAAAAGTAGCATTGTTCTTTCGTCTGTAGCTCTTAAACGAAGAATTTTCTGGGAAAATGTAAAGGATAATAAAATGTTCAAAATCAATTTTCTCAACGTTTCTATCTCTTAATATATATTCTAACGATGCTTCATTTACGAGTTATATTGCAAATAAAGCGAAAAATGGCGGTGTTTTGCCCCAGCTGTCACGCGTGCGGATGTTTGGAGAGCATACCAAACAGTACTTTAAAAACAAATTGCGGGTAAACGACATTTCGCACAAAAAAAACTATTCCGACTGATCTATAAAAAAATACACAGATTATCGTTGTAATTCCCTTCGAGTACCTCCGCAACAACAATGGCCAACGTGTGAAGTGGTACGTTTTTATTATCTTGTAAATATTTATTTTAAGTGGAATTAAAAGATACGTGACAAAGTGGGTATGAGTAGTTAAGCCGAGATAAAAAAAGATATCTGAAAATTACTTATTACGGTTTGAATTCATTAAAATTATCTTGATCATCTAAAAGTGCGTGCTATTGTTTATTAATGATTGTTGGGACTATCTGAAAATACCTGTGTATACAGTCTGTCCCGGTCTACTAGTGCCCTGAAAGAAGAAAAATATTTTTTTACTTTTTGGAAAAAGTTACTCTTTATAATAGTATATTGTGTATTTAGGTGTGAAAGCAATACATTTCCGGACGACGATGCAAATTGTTGGCCGAGGCGCTAGCCGAGGACAACAAGCATCGAAGTCCGGAATGTGCTTTCACACTGAAGTACACATATAATGGAGTAAAAAACAGGGGAAAAGTCGCTTCCTTCTCGAGTTTTTTTTTTTAATCTTAGAACAAACCGAGACTATACCATTTCGTTAAGTAGGTCGATGTTCATTAGAAATCATGAAATACGACATTTTTTAGTGGTCACGGACATTGTTATTTTTAAAAAGGTGTGAAATTTTGTTTTTTTTTAATCATGTTTTTTTGAACATCTAATGCCATATCTCAAAAACGAATGGAGATATCCACATGAACTTTTTTTTGTTATAAAACACACACTTAAGCGCTTCTATCTGTGTATAGTATTGTTAATTAAAACATTTTTAAGCATGTTAAAAACTTAGATAACCTTGAAAGTTCAGAAAATACGCAGTCAAATTTTCACTAAGCTACAAACTTTTTTGTTTTTGGAAATTTTGTATAACATGCTGCGAAGAAAATAAAGCCAAAAGACCAAAAAAGTTTTTGATAGCATAATTCTTATTGTATCTTTGATAGTTTAGGTACAGTGATTTTTTTGGAGCGCGCGAATTGCAGAAATTGAGTATTAATACGCCCGCGTTCACTAAAACTAACTAATCTCTGGGCGGTGTACGATCAACGTTATTCGTTTTCGTCGAAGGTCAAATTATAAAACCGTTGCCCAAGGAATCACTACTTCCACATCCTGATCTTCTATCCAAGTCTCTCACAAGGAAAAAAATTTGAATGTGGAAATAATTGTTTATGGAACTTTAATAATAAAATATTTGAAATCGTCTACCCCAAAAACCTATAAAACGATATGTCACATCGATAGTGGGGCTGAGGGTGGTGGAAGGTAGGTGGTAGTAGTGGTGGATAAAGTAAATAAAAAATTTGAGGACTTTGGTTTTTGTACACACACTAAATGACAATTTTATTTTTTTCGCCCCTTTGACTAATGGGGTGGGAGTTGGTAATGGGGGTGGTTAATGCCAAAAAAATTTTGAGACCTTAGCTTCTCTTATATTTCGCTTAAAAGGGAGGATACTCACACACAAACTGGATATACAGTTTATGTGAGGTTCCCCTTTTTATCATAAGTAAAAATACAATGTAACTGTATAAATGTGTATGCATAATATTATGTATACACACTTGAATATATTGTAAATTTTGTTAACATAATGTTAGATGTATTTTGAATATGTAAATTTGTAACTTATAAACCAGAGAATAAAGCTGTATTGTATTGTATTGTATTGTATTGTATTGTACTGTATATACTAAATACCAATTGTATGGACTCTTACTTGCTTGATTTGCCTATTTACCCCCCACCCTTTAACGGAATAATCTAGTTCCAGATCTCGTTAAAATACATAGGTACGTGTACCAAATTTCAAGTCAATATCTTAAACGGTTACGGAGTAATTGTGCGCACAGACAGTCAGACAGATTTTTTCTTTTTGCTCAAACTTAAAATCTCGACGTTTCATGACATTCTAAAAACAATAAATATTTTCAAAAATATTTTCAAAAATATTTTTGGCGATACCATACTTACACTGGATGTGGAAGTAAAATGTGTAACGATATGCTTTCCCTTATTACCACTTGTATTATATTGTAAAACGTATGGCTATTGTGCGAATTGTGCATGGATTATCTGCTAAAAAAAATTTAAGATAAAAAAGCAATCTAAGTTTCATTGTAAAATGGAGTGGATTTTATGTGGCGTAGTAATAGAGGAGGACGATAAACTTGTGCACAAGTCATGGAAACAGAGTTTCTATAATTAGGGCTGCGGAAATTAAAAGAGACTTAATTTACGATATTTTTTTCTTTTTTGTTACCTAATTTAGGCGAAAATAACACGTTTACTCAATTATTGTGTGGATCTAGGGTAAAAATGCAATGCATGGGAATTTCGGATAGGGACTCAGACACAGGAAATGTCGGATACAAATATTAAGATTGCCACGTTCAAAAAAAGTGCTTTAAGAAACTGTCTTTTCTATTTAGCTCCAATAATAACGCAAAAAAAGGAAAACTCGATAGTTTACTTTTTATCAAAACACTCCAAAATGATTACTTTTCCTAAACTTCTGTTTTATTAGCCCCCTAGTTGCGCAACTTTTTTTCCATTTACTATAATATTATTTTTTACCGTTTTCGAGATCCCAATGTAATGCATTTTTATCCCAGATACTTTATTTGAGATTTTTAATTCCTTTTTGCCTTCAACCTTAGTCCTTAGTGCGCCACTAGAAAAAATAAGTTATCCTTTCAGATCCTAAAACGTGATAAAACAGCCCTAAACATAAAAAAATAATAATGAAAAGTTCCGTTACACACAATACATAATCATTATTATTCTTAAGTGCCGCGCGCGTACGCTTCGACAATTCCTCCATACTAAAAAATTCGTAACTAGCAAACTGTTGCTAATAATGAAAATATTTTTTTTCTAAAAACTTTTTTAGTCTATTGACTTCATTTTCTTCATAGCATGTTACACAAAATTTTCAAAAACAAAAAAGTTCCTCGCTTAGTGAAAATTTGATGGCGTATTCTCTAAACTTTCAGGGTCATCTACGTTTTTGGCATGTTCACATTTTTTTTTATTAGCAATCCTATGTATAGAAAGAAGCGCTTAAGTGTGTGTTTTATAACAAAAAAAAGTTCACATCGATAGCTCAATTCATTTTTGAGATATGGCAATAGATGTACAAAAAAACATGATTTAAAAAAAAATTAAATTTTACACTTTTTTTTAAATAAGAATATCTGTGACCACTAAAAAATGTCGTATTTCGTGTTTTTATGTTTAAAATGATGTTGTCGGTAATACCCACTGTGTCTGATCTTGTTCTAAGCTGATAAAAAAAAACGACACAATTGACGATTTGCACGAAAGAAAGTTTGGTAAAAAGTGTCATGGCGCACAGTATAAACATGTTGACCAACTCGTCTAATTTCCAAACTTTACAACAATTAAATACCTATAATATAATAATCATAACATTGTTTTCATTATCTTTAATGTTAAACCTACTTCCATTGAATATAAATCATCTTTATTAGGTTGTTTAGTAGTCTACAATATTTAAAAAATGTCGAATTATGCAATTTGTCAATCACTGCTGCCAACTGTTCTAAACTGAGAGTTGGAAACAGTGTTTGACAAATTGCATAATTTGACATTTTTTAAATATTGTAGACTACGAAACAACCTAATAAAGACTATTTATATTCAATGGAAGCAGGTCTGACATTAAAGATAATGAAAACGATGTTATGACAGTGAATTACAGTGATACCATTATACTGTGCGCCATGACACTTTTTACTGAACTTTCTTTCGTGCAAATCGTCAATTTTACCTCTTTTTTGTTCCACTAATACTATTTTTTCTGAAATCACAATCAATATTATTATAAATTAAGGAATTTGCATTTGTAATGCATAGCATTTCTTCATTACAATCTAACAGCTTACTAATAAATGCAATTTTAATGTGAGTTGGTTTGTCTGCGTGCATTTATTTACTATCTAAAATATACATAAAAAACCGTACGGGAATATTACTTTCCCGGCCTAGACCGGGAAAGTAACATTCCCGTACGGTTTTGTTGATCGTTGCTTAGCAACAGATCTTTTCCGGTCTGTTTTCTGATAGTTTCTTAGCAAGGGACTAAAATACTGGAATTGTGCATTTTTCGATCTGAAATCGCGCCGAAAATGTAGACATTGCCGATCGATTTCAGAAAAAGTAACATTCCCGTACGGTTTTGTTGATCGTTGCTTGGCAACGGATCTTTTCCGGTCTGTTTTCTGATAGTTTCTTAGAAACGGACTAAAATACTGAAATTGTGCGTTTTTCGATCTGAAATCGCGCCGAAAATGTAGACATTGCCGATCGATTTCAGAAAAAGTAACATTCCCGTACGGTTTTGTTGATCGTTGCTTGGCAACGGATCTTTTCCGGTCTGTTTTCTGATAGTTTCTTAGGACTAAAATACTGAAATTGTGCGTTTTTCGATCTGAAATCGCGCCGAAAATGTAGACATTGCCGATCGATTTCTTGCAAAAAAAAAGATTTGCATAGAGATATTAGATGTCCGATATACAGGGTGGGCTAAATTAGATGACATTTGAGGTTTTGTCTAAAACTATGGCAGATAGACAAAAACCAATACAGCTCGATTTTCGAGAAACAAACAATGGCACAAACCGCGATCGTCTATCTTTTTCGACTACCGAGATACAGAGGAAAATGGACAATTAGATAGAAATTAGCCGCGAAATAGACGTTCACACCGCAACGTTTCGCGACTAACTTCTGTTAGATGTACTAGGGACTTATTTTTTTTTAAATTAAAGCTAAAGAGCCCACCTTTCGATTAAAATGGGTCCGAAATGGGCCAGGTTAATAGATCTTATTTTATTTTAGTTTAACGTAAAAAATGCGTTAGTAGCATAAACGCCGTCAACGACTATTTCGCGATTAACTTCTGTGTTAGATGTGCTGAGGACTTATTTTTTTTATTTTTTTTTTAATGAAAGCTAAAGAACCCACGATTAAAAGTGGTCTGAAATGGGCCAGGCTATTCAATTTTTTTTTATTAACATATTACTTGAGAAATTACGCTTTAGCAGCGAAAACGCTGTCGTCTGTTTCACGGCCAACTTTTAAGTTAGATGTACTGGGGACTTAATTTTTTTTTAATTAAAGGTAAAAAGCCCACCTTTCGATTAAAATCAATCCGAAAAGGGCCAGGTTAATAGTTCTCACCCTGTACAGGACACACAAAAAACCTAAATATAAATTTTAAATGAAATCAATTTTCATTAAACAGAAAAAATTAATTAATAACGCCTTAAAGCAATAATCAATAACACTAACGTTAACGTTACTCAAAAACCCTACCCACTTGTTCACATAACTTCATTCGTCGTTCGAATTTTTTGTACGCTTGTTTTATTTTCTTCGAGTGGAATATTGGTAATATAATTTCTAGTGTTCTTCTTCAGTAAACCACATTGTTATTAAAGTTATTTTGCTAAATATCTTGTTTTAAATATTCCCAAAAATAAAAATTCACGATAGTTAAATCGGGGCTCCGTGGTGGCCTTGGGTTAGATCTGTGTCATCCAATCCAACTATGACCAAATTATGTTTAACCATTCACGAACAATTTTAATGGAATGAGCAGTGTAACCATTCTGATAATGTGTTTGATTTCGTTAATTGTTATTACTGGCACTATTAGATTTCCATGTACCACAAAGACATTTAAGAGAATCATACACGTTTTTGATCCAAACTCATCGAACCCTATATGGTACTAACCTTGGTATCGACAGGATAATGAAAAATGCAAATACTGCATGTCTAGATTTTTCTCAATGTTTCATTATACACATTAAAAAACAATTTGTGATATGATTAATCAAGTAATATATTTTGTGTATTTAACTGTTCTATTTTACCCGAATCAATTTGTTATTTATTTTAATTTACACTCTAGTCATGTGTCTACTTAATCTGTTTTTTTAATGTATTATTTATGTGTCTTTCTTTTTTATAATGTATTTTCTGTATACTCAATGGGCTCTCCTGTAAATAAATATATAAATAAACAAATTTTTCCCCAATATTTAGGTAATGATGTGAAGTTTTATTTCATTATTACTTTATTACTTCCACATCCAGTGGTAGTAACGACAAAAAAATTTTTGAAAATTTTTATTTTTCAAATAGGCTTAGAATGTCATGACACGTCGAGATTTTAAGTTTGAGCGAAAAAAATTTCTGTCGGTCTGTCTGTCGGTCTGTCTGTAACTTTTTTGTGCGCACGTTTGCTCTGGAACCGTTTGAGATATTGACTTGACATTTGGTACACGTATGTACCTTAACGAGATCTAGAACTAGATTATATTTTCATCTTATACCGTCGAAGGGTTGGGGGTAAATTGGGGTAAATTTGGGGTAAATAGGTAAATCAAGTAGGTAAAAGTTCATAAAATTGGTATTTAGTATATACAAGCGGCTAAGGTCTCAAAAAAAATTTTGGCATTAGCCACCCCCCATTACCACCCCCATTATTAAAGGGGATGAAAAAAAATGTGATTTAGTGTGTGTACAAGAACCAGAAACCTCAAAATATTTTTTTACTTTATCCACCTCTATCACCACCCCCACCCCACACCGATGTGGGGTATCGTTTTATGGGTTTTTGGGGTAGAAAATTTCAAATATTATATTATTAAAGTTCCATAAACAATTATTTCCACATACAATTTTTTTTCGTTGTGAGTGTCTTGGATAGAAAATCTGGATGTGGAAGTAGTGATTCCTTGGGCAGCGGTTTTTTTTATTAAATTTTTTGAAGACGGTTCAGTTTTTTAAAATTTTTTCTTCCATGCTCTTTAGTGGTCTTCTACTTACCTTCTACGTAATAATAAGAGAAAGTAGTATCTCTCGTTTTGAATTTTTAAGCTGAAACATTAGACCTGTTTCATAGAATCTTGAAATCTCCATGTAAAAATTTTGAAATTAAGGCAGCCATATTGAATTCGCCATTTTGAATTTTCAATAACTGACCACACATTAAGTATCAGCTACTAAATACCTAGCACATTGTCATTAAAGTTATTAAAGTTAGAATACAGTTAAAAGATATACAATCCATTACTGAACCATAACAGATATGAAAAAAATTAATAGAAACATTATTGTAGAAAATTTAGTCAGCTTTAATTACTTCCACATCGTGGAAGTATAGTACCTAACGACAAAAAAATTTTTAAAAATTTTTATTGTTCAATTAGCCTCATGAAACGTCGAGATTTTAAGTTTGAGCGAAAAAAATTTTCTGTCTGTCGGTCTGTCTGTAACTTTTTTGTGCGCACGTTTACTCTGGAACCGTTTGAGATATTGACTTGAAATTTGGTACACATATGTACTTTAACGAGATCTAGAACTAGATTATATTTTTATCTTGTTCCGTCGAAGGGTTGGGGGGTAAATTGGGGTAAATTTGGGGTAAATAGGTAAATCAAGCAGGTAAGAGTCCATAAAATTGGTATTTAGTATATACAAGAGAAGCCAAGGTCTCAAAAAAAATTTGGCATTAGCCATCCCCATTACCACCCTCACCCCATTATTAAAGGGGATGAAAAAAAATTGTGATTTAGTGTGTGTACAAGCACCAGAAATATCAATTTTTTTTTACTTCATCCACCCCTACTACCACCCCCTATCACCACTCCCTCCCCACTACCGATCTGGGGTATCGTTTTATGGGTTTTTGGGGTAGAGGATTTCAAATATTATATTATTAAAGTTCCATAAACAATTATTTCCACATACAAAATTTTTTCGTTGCGACTTGGATAGAAAATCTGGATGTGGAAGTAGTGATTCCTTGGGCAGCGGTTTTTTGCATATAGCCACGTTTTGATTATGGCTAACCGTTTTCAAGATATGAGCGAAAAACCAAAAACTTCTTCGTGTCCCCTGCACCCCCCGCACCACTTTATGTTCGGGGACTTTTGGTATGTTCACCTCCTAAATAGTCAAAAAACGGGATCTCTGCATTTCCTTCTAGACCCCCTTCTTGAACGTTCATTGACAGGGCTGTATTGGGAAGAATTTAAAATCAATAAGGCAACAAATTTAACAAATTAAATATTAGGAAGTGTAAATGAAAAGTGGGACAACCAGTATATTGGCCATTTTCTTTCATGCTGAACAAACTGATCGCAATCATTAAACGATCAATCGAATCGAGGTATTTTCACGATTTCTTGAGCTTAATTGGCTGTTTACTGATTGCTTTCACTTTGTTCTGCACGAAAGAAATTAGCTATTGTCTATTTCCTTTTGGAAAACCTGCCTGGTTTTGAGGCTAGGCAGACATTTTAATTCAGACATGATCACAGACCTTACTAATCTGTGACATGTAAATATAGTACCGTCGCAGTTATAAAAATGACCTCAGGCTAGACCCGAGAGGATTACGGCAATAAAAATTTCAGATATCCATAATTACTTTAGACGGACGTACAGGGCGGAACTTAAAATTATATCGCATTTTTTTGTATCATTTTATTTACTTATGTCTCAGATTCTGATATCTCTGAAAATTAACTATAAGTCGATAAATAGTTAGGTATTTATAATTCTTCATATGAGCATAATTATAAAAACCGCTGCCCAAGGAATCACTACTTCCACATCCAGATTTTCTATCCAAGTCACTCACAACGAAAAAATTTCGTATGTGGAAATAATTGTTTATGGAACTTTAATAATATAATATTTGAAATCCTCTACCCCAAAAACCCATAGAACGATACCCCACATCGGTAGTGGAGTGGGGGTGGTGATAGGGGGTGGTAGTGGTGGTGGATGAAGTAAAAAAATATTTTGAGGTTTCTAGTTCTTGTACACATATTAAATCACATTTTTTTTTCATCCCCTTTAATAATGGGGTGGGGGTGGTAATGGGAGTGGCTAATGTCAAAAATTTTTTTGAGACCTTGGCTTCTCTTGTATATACTAAATACCAATTTTATGGACTCTTACCTGCTTGATTTACCTATTTACCCCAAATTTACCCCAATTTACTCCCCAACCCTTCGACAGAACAAGATGAAAATATAATCTAGTTCTAGATCTCGTTAAAGTACATATGTGTACCAAATTTCAAGTCAATATCTCAAACGGTTCCAGAGTAAACGTGCGCACAAAAAAAAGTTACAGACAGACCGACAGACAGAAAATTTTTTTTTTCGCTCAAACTTAAAATCTCGACGTTTCATGACATTCTAAGCCTATCTGAACAATAAAAATTTTAAAAAAATTTGTGTTGAAGTAAATGTAACCAAAATAGTTACATAAAAATTTGAAGTGACCATTCGTCCCGGATTAGGCGGGACAGTCCCGTTTTTCGAGATGTTGTCCCGCGAAAGTCCCGCATTGATTTTAAATATCGCCCCCTCCCCTCGCAATTTTTTTTTTCAGATTTTTGTCCAATGCTCATCAATTTTGAGGGCTAGACAAGTTTTTTTTCATATTTCCCCCGTTCATGAATTGTGAAACCTGGACAAAAAAAATACAAACATTTTTCAATTTTGAAACTTGAATTTTTTTTCCATTATATCCCACATTAGCAAGATTGAAATATGGTCACTTTATCTTTATGAAAATATTTTAGAAGTCTTTTAAGCGTGGTTGTGTATAATATGACCCGTTATAACGACAATAATTGTCCTTACAAATCTCTTTACTAACCAGTAATTCTTTTAATCCCAAAGTTATTTATTTGCATCTTATGGTATTTCAAGAAATTATATCGATTATGAGTATTTATTGCGTCTATTCTGTTCTACAGTTATATTATCTTTTGGATTATAGATTACTGTAAGAAAATCCACAGGATGTACATACTTATTGGAAATATTTCTGAGAAAAAACGATGATGCGATACGGGGAAATTTTGCTCAGCCATGTATCTAAAACTCTTCCTATACTCTATATAGTAATTACAAAGAGCAATAAATCATTCAAGCGCAGGCCGGCCATGGGCGTATTGCTTTTTCTCTCAACATTCATAGAAATGATTTGAAATAGAAATGATTGAAAATTTGAGAAAATAAACGATCGGGGGGAATAAAAAGTGAACGTTCTGATAAGGAAAGTTTGATTTGAAAAATGGCTTATTTTGAAAAGCCTGCAGCTATTCTCAGGATTGCGATTTACTGTACAGGGTGTTAGAAAATTAAGAAAAGGTACGGTACCGGTTTCAGTGGCGAGACATCGATCGACGAAGTTAAGGCACGCCGGTTGAGTCCATCACTTGGATGGGTGACCGTATTTAACTCATCTCACCGGCCTGGCTAAGTGGTAGAGTAGCCGTAGCTACACTCTGCTAGGACCTTAATATAAATAAGGCATTAAAAAAAATAAAATTTTACGAAGAGTAAAGTGTCTTTCTTTTAATCAAATCTTATGAAGAAAGGTGTAAGCAATTCTATGTACAGTCCGAATACAAAGTCGCACATAGTCACTCAAATCCCCATAGTTGATAATTAATTTTCTTGAATATATTTATAGGTTGTTTCTTAGTCTACAATTAGTAGAGGAAAACTACTTTAACTCAAAAAAAATTGTGCAGACCTTCAACTTTGGTTATAGGTTCAACATAGGACAAAGTTCACGAAACAAAAAAGTTTAGGAGTTTTACGGATCCGCGGGAACCTATAGGTGAAAAGGTTATTAAAAACACCAAAATAAAAAAATCGATTTTTCTCTATTTTTTCGGCAAATATGACATTTACAAAAAAAATTTTGTTGAAGAAGTTGCTTCTGACAAAATTATCTGTAATTTGGTGTTAAATTTAATTTTATAGCAATAATTAACCGAAATACTATAAAGGTATTAACTTCGGAATGTCATATGAATTAGATCTCGTTCATTTTTGGCAACTTTGAGGCCTTTGGTTCTTGTACACACACTAAATAACAATTTTATTTTTTTTCACCCCCTTTAACAATGGGATGGTGGTGGTAAGGTAATACAATTTTTGTCGATGTTAGCTTCTCCTATTTCTACTCAATATCTTAAACGGTTCCAGAGTTATCGTATGCACAAAAAAAAAATGGGGGTAGTGGATGAAGGATATGTCGGAAATATTGTCACCATCGTGTTCTTCGCCCTCGAAAACGGGAGCATACCGCTTTCAAGCTGATTTTCGTTGTTTTCGTGGCATTTAGTTATGGGAGGTGTGGGTAGTTTCAACCGGTGGGTTAGGTCACCTGTGGTCAATATTTACCTATTTCATTCAAATTGACAAAAAAATCCGATACAAGCCCGGAAAATCGGAAAAGGGGCTAGTTTTCAGGTTTAGGGGTAGTGAGTGAAGAGTAGGTCGGGAAATATTTTCACCATGGTATTCCTCGCCCTCGAAAACGGGGGTATACCGGTTTTCAGCTGATTTTCGTTGTTTCCGTGGCACTTCGTTATTGGGCGTGGAGGTAGTTTCAACCCCTGGGGGTGGGTTAGTTAGGTAACCTGTGATCAATATTTTATTCGAATTTACCAAAAAAAACCCGATCCGACAAGCCCTCGCAAGCTTAGCACCAGAAAATCGGAAATGGGGGTGGTTTTTTCAATTAACGGTAGTGGTTGGACGGTAAGTCGGAAAATATTGTCACCATCGTGTTCCCCGCCCTCGAAAACGGGGGGGTTTTTTGCCTTTTTCTGGTTAATCTCAAGCGACTAATGGAAGTAGGTTTAACATTAAATATAATGAAAACAATGATTGAATGTTATATTATACCGGGTGATTTTTTTAGTTGGTACAGCACCTTTTCCTCGCTTATTATTAAAGATAGAGATTTGAAATTTTGCAGGCGTACTTAGCGACATTTTTTGCATCTAATGCACTTTTTAAAATTTTTCTGCTGTTTTCCCTCTAACCGGAAGTGACGTCAACTTTCGATTTTCAAATGAAACACTATAGTTTTTCTTTTGGATTTCAAAACTAGATTTTTTTCTGAGTTAGAATATGTAAAAAAAGTATTAGGTTAGAGAAGAAAGTTTTTGAGATAATGCGATTTTAAGGTTTCAAGTGTTGAGAAGCACTAAAAATCGAGTTACCTATGGAATGATTTTGTAGCAGAGTAAAATTGCCGTCAAGACGCGTAGTAGGCGCATGTCAAGTCAATAGAAGTTTGCGTTGTCGTTTTTGAATTTAGCATTTCAAAGTTTTCTGGCGTCAATTCACAAGAAATTAGTGAAAAAAATGGAAAATGATTATACAAACGAAGATTTCTTTAACATCCTTATGATTTTTAACCAAAATGGTCAAAGATATTTACCAACTTGTAGTTTCAATGCAGAATGTACCGAGAAAAGAAGACTTGATCGTCGATTTAAAAAAAAAAAAATTACACAAACTTAGGAACTTCAGGGCAATTTAGAGTGAAACGAAACAGAACTTACTATGTGACGAGGCAAGAGGATAATGAATTAAATATTCTACTGGCCGTTACGGAAAATTCAGGTATTTCAATTCGTCAACCAGAAGTGCAATTTGACATATCATATTCCTCCATCCCGAAAATATTGAAACGATACGGGCAGCATCCTTACAAATACTCGATACATCAAAAGTTACTTCCTGGAGATTTTCCCAGACGAACCCCGTTCTGCGAATGGTTCATGACAAAAAATCAAGAAGATCCGGGGTTTGGCGCAAAATAATTTGGAGTGACGAGGCCAGTTTTACCAATAACGGCATTTACAATCAACATAACGCACACTACTGGTCCACGGTTAACTTGCACTTAACTAAATCCAGCAACTTTCACATAGTTTGGAAGTTCAATGTTTGGGTTGGGCTTATTAACAACCAACTGATTGGACCTGTTGTTTATGATCAAAATCTCAATTCAGCGTTTTATTCCCAAAACATGTTGCCTTTCTTGGAAGAAAATTATCTAGATAATTTAAATTTGGCAGCACTTAGAGAAATTTATTTTATGCAAGGGTGGTGGACGGTCTTCTAACAGTTATTTTTGAGGACAGGTGGATCGGAACCTCCGGGTCGATTAGATGGCCAGCGAGGTTCCCGGATCTCAATCCAGTGGATTTTTTATGGGATCACATTAAAGATAATGTTTATGAATTCCAAATAAAACTGGAAGCTCGTGTTCGTGAAATCTGCCAAGAGATGAACCCTCCCTCCGTTTATTGAAAATACAACAGAATGTGTCAAGAGAAGAGTTGAAAAGATCAAAATTATGGCTTATTTGAAAATTATTTGTGATAATTTCCTTGTTATTGCAGCTTCATGTTTAAATTTTTGTCACTGTTTGAAATAAAAATGTTTATTGTTTGTTTGTTTTTTATTGTTTGAAATGCTAAATTCAAAGAGGGGAACGCAAACTTCTATTGACTTGACATGCGCCTACTATGTGTTTTAACGTCAATTTTAATCCGCCACAAAATCATTCCATAGGTAACTTGATTTTTAGTGCTTCTCAACACCTGAAACTTTAAAATCGCATTATCTCAAAAACTTTCCTCTCTAACCTAATACTTTTTTTACATATTCTAACTAAAAAAAAAATCTAGTTTTGAAATCCAAAAGAAAAACTATAGTGTTTCATTTGAAAATCGAAAGTTGACGTCACTTCCGGTTAGACGGGAAACAGCAGAAAAATTTAAAAAAGTGCATTAGATGCAAAAAAAGTCACTAAGTATGCCTGCAAAATTTCAAAACTCTAACTTTAATAATAAGCGAGGAAAAGGTGCTGTACCAACTAAAAAAATCACCCGGTAGGTAGGTATTTAATTTTTGTAAAGTTGGACGAGTTGGTATGACAAACTTTTTACCAAACTTTCTATCATGAAATAGATCAATTATTGCTAATAACTTTTTAACTTGGAAAAATGAGTTTGGTAGGTACTTACTCTAAAACAATTCGATATTTTATACGACGACTTGTGAAGACTAATCTCAATAATTTCAATGTCAGACACAAATATTTTACACATAATATTATGCTGATATGCTTGTCCTATTTTACACGGAGCATTTTCAATGCCCCGTCCTTAATAGTACCAGTTCTCACGATTTGATGACGAACCATACCGATTTTCTGGAAATATCGGCCGTGACATTAAACTTTCGTGCCAACTAATCTAGACATCCTTGCCGGTTATTGACATTCCTGATTCTATGTTAATCGTTATATACACGGCGGGACAGTTACGAAACCGGTATTCTTCCACCTATAAGAATAGATTTTTGATTCAATAACAATGCCTAATTTTGGATAATTCTGGAATTAATCTGGCTGCCATGCACAGAGACACGTCAGCTGTGAATTAGATATATTCGTACGTGGTGTCGATTTAAAGTGGTCCTAACAGTGTTGCCAAATATTTTTGAAGAATTTATTCTGCTTTTTCTCCACGCTGCTTCTCAAAATTTCCAATATTTTCCCGTATTTTTTTTCTTCAATTTGCAATGAGCATTGTTAGCATCGCCTTTTGGAGATGGTCTCTTGGCGGGGTCTGCAGGGACCGGGACGGCCTAATTGCTGCATCGGCAGGTTCAGGGAAGCTGAGGGAAGAGCTGGCATTCTTGACTCAACCTTTGAATTCTATTGAAGTATTCGTTACCTAATATTTGTACCCGGTGGCCAAATAAATTGTGTTAACTTTGAGTTTAACTTTATTTTCTTTATTAGTAATTAGATTTTATTTTAATTAATTTAACAGCATTGGAGTTTGTAGTGTAGATGCACTGATTCGGCCTTTATTAATAACAATTAGAAAAGAAGCGACGCATTTTACAATAAGTAAATAATACCAATACCAATAATTCTTATTGGTCATTCTAGACAGGAAATAATCGATTAATTTTCCTCACTTTAATAAAAATAAATACCTACTGAAACAATCCATACCTAAATTTCCCAGTAGTGATATTATTACCAAGGCAATCACAGGTTTATATAATTGTGATGACTACTGTAGATTTGGTTTCGGTGTTTTGATAATTTGGTGGCTCACCATTTACAATTGCAAATTGATCTCGATTAAACATCTGATGTGCCTTGTTTTTTTGTAGATAAAGTGACAAGCAACAAAATCTTGTGTTTGTATTTCGAAAATATTCATCAATAGATGAATGATAGCAAATAGAACTGTGTTCAAATCTTATCGTATATAAATAATAAATATCTCTCAGTTGCAATTGCTGAGATGGTAATTAAGAATCTTTTACTGTAGATTTCTGCAAAGGTAAAGAACTGCAAAATCTGAACTCAACAGTCGGCGGTTGTCATAAAATCATTTGTATAACTAAGCTGAATAGTACCCAGATTATAACAACAATTGTTGTAATTACATTTTAAAACCTAAAGAAAACTTGTCATTCATTAAAAAAATAAAATAGTCGAACAATTAAATAGTGAGTTATTTTGTAATGTGATTAGTTGAAATAATGAAATAAAATATAGTATAATTTCAAATACATTAACTAATGTATAAGGTACGACAGAAATTGCCGCAATCTCGTTTCCATCCGATGATATAAAGTCGTTTATTTTTGGTAATGTAATTAAGGTTTGCATTGCCATGTTTCTAAATAAAATTAGAAAATATGAACTTCGATTAAACAAGTTTTATTAATTAAGAATCAAGCTGCAATGGCAATGATTTACTAATATTTAATAGTATATTATACAACGACCATTTAATGATGCATTCGCATTCATTATGACATTCGCCTACGGCTCATGTCATAATTCTCATGCTCGAGTCTTAATAGCCATTAAATGGGAGTATTTTTTCTACGACCAGTCATAATAAAATAGAAAATTAACACTTTACTTCTGAAATTGCTACGTAAACAGTAAGTACAAAAATAAATACTATTTGATTACGTGTTTCTCCTGTTCCTGTTTCGAGGAGCGTCCAGTGATTCGTTTCCATTATAAGACAAATGACAAGTTGACTGTTTGACGAGCTACTATTCACAAAAGGATCACGTTACTACAATGTCCAAACACTCAAAAGTGGACAAGAGTGACCGCTTAAATGCCACGCTCTGGTTACTGAGCACAAAAAAAGAATCATGTTACCAAAGCGTTCCAACGTCCAAGCCCTTATGATCCCTAACGAGCTCTTATGACACCATGCATTAAGGAACGTGCCTCATGGTTACGGCAACACTTTCTCACGTACACTGCCTACACTTGTATATGCTATTAAAATTCCTTAAAATACCATTATGATTTTTTTTATCAGTGGATTTATGGCATACCGTCACTGTACCTAAAGTTCTATATCCTGTCAATTGCTGTTTATTCGAATGTACCATTTTCTAATATTTTAAATTGAGATACATAAAAATTGGAATTATTTTTTTGGGAAACAGGCTCCGACGATTTGCTCTAAATTTCTCGACCTTTTTTTTTTTTAAGTTTAAGTTTGGTTGAGATTTGGGTTCTCTAGCCATTTTTGAAACAACTTGCCTCGATTCAGACCACTGTGTGGCGTTTAACAATGCGAGAAAAAGTGGAGTTGATTCGTTTAGTCGGAGATAATGCCAGATCATTTAGACAAGCTGCTGTTGAATTTAATTTACGGTATCCTGACCGTTAGCCTCCCATTCGCCATAAATTGGTAGCAACCATCAATAACAGTTTTAACAATACAAGAAATGTATGTAAGTTAAGACAAAAGAATTATAATTTTAAAAAATCGCCAAATTGAAAACGAAGAACGCATTTTACAATAAGTATTTTTAGAGAAAATCCAAGATAAGGCATTAAATCTAAATATTAGTAAGAAAATGGTCTGGCGTTGCTTGAATAAACATAGAAAAAGAGCATTCAAGCCAACATTTTTACATAAGTACCTTAGAAAATGATGATACGGACAGAAGATTGTATTTCTGTTTTTGGGCCCAGGGTAAATTTTTAAACAATATAATTTTTTTGAAAAACGTATTTACTGATGAGGCAACATTTACCACCAATGGGATAATATCTTCCCAGCATTGCCGTTTTTGGGCTGACGAAAATCTCCAGTACTAAAAGGCAATATGTATCAAAAGTTAACGTTTGTGCGGTTTATGGAATGTCCAGATTATTGGGCATTTTTTATTCCGAGATTGAATGGGGAAGCGTATTTAAATTTGTTGCAAAATAAAATTCAACCTTCAACCCTTTCTCAATAATCTGTCGCAAGATGTCAGAAGGGACTTGTATTATCAACTTGATGGTGCCTCGGCTTATGCAAGAGGTTGGCTAGAAGACAATTTTCCAGGTCTAAGAAGTCAAGTGCTGGAGTTCCCCCTAGGTTTCCGGACTTGACACCATTTGATTTCTATTTGTGAGGTCATTTAAAAAATATAGTGTATATAAGAGCAGACCACGTCACCAAGAAGAGTTAGTGATCAGAATTAGACAGGCATGTGTTGAAATCACTCCGGCTGAGATTAGAAAAGTTTTACGCCGTATAAGAAAAAGGATTGAGTAGTGTATTCGCAATGATGTTGGTTACACAGAAACGCAAAGAATTTTATAATTAAATTAACACTTGCAATAACTTTTGTTTTCATGGTTTACTTAGGTCTTTATTGAGATTATTTGTTAGAAAAATGAGGGTATGTACGAATTAGATTTTTTGCCTTATTAAATAAATAATTATTTTGTTGTAAAATCGATTAAAAACGATACAATACATTATTCTGAACAAAAAAAAATCGATTAAAAACGATACAATACATTATTCTCTTTCTTTCTTTAAGAGTCCGTATTTCAGATAAAAATTATTTTTAGTTGAAAAAATTGTTTTTTTGACGGCTCCTATCTCAAACATCTTTGAACCCAGTACGATTTAATCTTGTACAAAGGGGTTTATAAAGGTGCTGATTAAGGATATCTTACTATTTTTTTTTTCTAAAAAAATCGCTAATACTTTTTTCTTCTCTAAAAAAATCGCTAATACTTTGTTCTTCGACCCTCTTTTCCTATCCTAGAATCAGACGGCTCTGACTAAAATCAAATGTGGTTACGTTTAAAGACTCACTTTATAGGTATATATTCATCACCAAAATTTCAAAATATTCGAATATAAGATGAGCGAGATATGTGGGTGGCTCCATGAAAAGTGGGACCCACTGTATATCGACGCTTAAGAAACCCCTCTTATCTCAATTTTTGCCAAAATTTGGTTTGGAATTTTAAATTGATTTGCACTCCTATGCCTAAGAGTTCCTAATAGCTGGTATCTCTTAATATTGATACCTAAAACTCGCTTCATTTTTGCCAAAATTTGTTTTTTTTTTTTTTAATTTAAATTGATGTGTACTCTTATGTCCAATAGTTCCTAATAGCTGGTATCTCCAAGATTAATATTGATACCTAAAACTCGCTTCATTTTTGCCAAAATTTGTTTTTTTTTTGTATTTAAATTGATGTGTACTCTATGTCCAATAGTTCCTAATAGCTGGTATCTCCAAGATTAATATTGATACCTAAAAGTCTTCTTAAAAGAGTAAATGATTAAAGAAAAAATAACATGTAGGTTTTATACATATTAATATACATATAATATATCACTAATTTGCTAGCAGTAATATATATGAATCTGATCATAAAACTTTGAAAATTGAAACAATCATAATTAACTATAGTCAAAACTCTAAAAATCATTGGTAGAGTCACACATAGGCTAAAATTCGAAAAGCCGGACTTATAAATTTGGCCGGACATTTGGTACAAAAAGCCGAACAGCATTCGTTCACCATAAAAAATAACTAAAACACAAAATCAGTGTTTTAATATTTTTATTAAACTTGATTAATTTAAAAATAAACATTTGTTACATAGGAACAGAAAAAGTCATCGCAAAACAATAAAATGTATCTACACTCAAAGAAATAGTATGGGTAAATTCAACAAAAAAAAAATGGTTAACTAACAATATCGTTAATTTTGTTAAACCAAACTATATTCATGGTATTTTTAAACAAGAGGTGATTGTTATTTTAATTAATAAAAAGTTGTCGTACAACAAAACAAACATTAATTTAAAAAATAGATGAATAAGACTATTATTTTGTTCGTCTGACTATTATTTTGTTGAATTCTGTCAAATTAAACTAGATAATAGTATATTTTATTTTTAACTATTATCGAATTGTAATTCTAACCCAGTATTAGTTCGCTGTACTATTGTACTTGGTAGACAAACCAATATTATTGTCGTCTTCTAGAAGTTCTAAAAGAATTACCATAAAATTTGCTTGCTTACCACGTAGTCTATTACAGAAATTATTCCCAGATGACGCCACATACAAATCACTGACAATAATCAATCATGCATTATCTTACACTCTTATGAATTTATAGAAAATTAATAACATGATTGCAGTGTTCAAATTCTCTCAGGGATCATCGATATATTTGGATGGATCTTATAAACGATCTCTAATCTTTGGTTTGGGTGGTCTGATGTCTCAATACTGAGATTTTGGCTAACCAAAAAAAAAACTTCATCATACAATAAAGTGTAGATCAACCAAAAAATTAGTTGGTGAACAAAAAACAAAGTCGTTGTACTATTTAATTGTAGACCAAATTGAAAATGGTTAGTGAACATAAAAAAATGTCATTGTACTATTTAATTTGTTACAAGAAGATATGATTATTAAACTACTATTTGTTTACGAAAACAAATAAAGTTGTATGACTATTCTTTACTGATTGATTTAACTATGAAACTAGATAGGCGCGATTTCATATGCTCTTTTTGGTTGAATTTACCTATCATTTTCTTTGAGTGTATAGAAAAGCGACTAAAAACGAAATCACGTTTTAGAGCCTTGGACAAAAAGCCAAACATGCCTGGCTATAGTTGGACGCCTGGCAAGCCCAGTCACACAAGACAAAATCGAGGACGAAATGGTACACAGCACCTATTAAACAGTTCCAAGTTCCAATTTAAAACCGCTGCCCAAGGAATCACTACTTCCACATCCAGATTCTCTATCCAAGACACTCACAACGAATAAAAATTTGTATGTGGGAATAATTGTTTATGGAACTTTAGTAATTTAATATTTGAAATCCTCTACCCCAAAAACCCATAAAACGATACCCCACATCGGTAGTGGGGTGGGGGTGGTGATAGGGGGGTGGTAGTGGGGGTAGATGAAGTAAAAAAATATTTTGAGGTTTCTGGTTCTTGTACATACACTAAATCACAATTTTTTTCATCCCCTTTAATAAGGGCCTAAAAGGGGCTAATGCCAAAAATTTTTTTGGGACCCTAGCTTCTCTTGTATATACTAAATACCAATTTTATCGACTCTTACCTGCTTGATTTACCCATTTACCCCAAATTTACCCCAATTTACCCCCAAACCTTCGTCGGAACAACATGAAAATAATCTAGTTCCAGATCTCGTTAAAGTACATACGTGTACCAAATTTCAAGTCAATATCTTAAACGGTTTCAGAGTAAACGTGCGCACAAAAAAATTTACAGACCGACCGACAGACAGACAGAAATTTTTTTCGCTCAAACTTAAAATCTCGACGTTTCATGACATTTTAAGCCTATTTGAACAATAAAAATTTTTTTAATTTTTTTTGTCGTTACTATACTTCCACTGGATGTGGAAGTAAAATGAAGTTAGTATATACTTTATTGTAATCTTTATAACATGATATATACATTAATGACGCGTTAATGTTCGAAAGAATGCTTAAAAAAAAATTACATGCTTTCTCTACGAACAGAGCTGGAACTGTGGGTTCGCCAGTTGGCGACAAGCCTTCGAGGGACCAAAAATTTGGTTCACTGTCACGCTCTATTTCTTCAATCCTCGATCAGCATCCAATGGGTCAAAACAAAAAATGCCGAAGGCGCAGTCTTCCAGCTCTGCCTACGAGTATATATAATTTTGTTTCTCTCTTTTCCCTAATTTTAAATTATTTTTTCCCACAATTTAGGAAATTCCCGACGATTTGGCATCACTGGTCCTAAAATACTAGTGTAACCGTGTCGGTAATTCCGCGGGAGAAGGTACACGTTGTGTGTTTGTTATTTTTGGAGTACGTGACACTGCACAGCGCGCTGCTAAATTACCAAATCCAAACCACAATATTTACCAACAATAATTAGTATCGCTTGGTGCACGTGTGTTTACTTTTTCGCGAAAAAACAATCGTTGCATAATAATTATTTATGAAGAAGCGAGAGTTATTGCGGTGCTTATACGGCGTGTCCAAGATCGAGGTGGTCTATTAGGTATTTCTTTGGCTTTTCATTCGTATTGCACACAAGTCTTTTATTCTTTTAATTAGCATGTATATACAGTGTGTCTCACTTTTCACCACTACATCCCAATATCTCGGCCATTTGTTGATCGATTTTTATCAAATTTGGTATACTTCTTTTGCTTCAGATTGTGATTAAAAAGTTATTTAATTTTTTTTTTTTCGAAATTAAATACGCCTACTATGATCAACAGAAATTGGCAAAAATTAGGAATTTATATTAGCGATTGAGATAGGGTTTTTGTTTTTACAGAATCTTGTTCGGCATGACCCAAAAACCCTGTATACCAAATTTCGTTAAAAAATATTCATTTCTTTACAAAAAAATCATATCTAAGATTTCAATAATAATCACCCTACTATTCGAGTTATTTATTGTCGGATATTTACATAACTTGGTAGTCGTGTAATAAAGGCGCTAATTAAGCATTGGGGCACATTTTTTATCCAAAACATTATTATGAAATGATTATTTGAAAAATGGTAGCTATTTTTCAAAATACTTAGAACTCGGCATACCAATATCTTTGTTAACATGGAGTGCTTTGGAATAGATTTGACAATTATATCGAATATCAAATTACACTGAAACATGGCTGCACAACAATTAATTATTGCTGATAAAATTGAAAAAATAAGAATTGTCAAATCCATTCCAAAGCACTTCATGTTAACAAAGATATTGGTATGCCGAGTTCTAAGTATTTTAAAAAATAGCCACCATTTTTCAAATATTTCATTTCATAATAGTGTTTTGGATAAAAATGTGTCCTAATACTTAATTAGCGTCATTATTACACGACTACCAAGTTATGTGAATATCCGACAATAAATAACTCGAATAGTAGGATGATTATTATTGAAATATTAGATATGATTTTTTTGTAGAGGAATGAATATTTTTCAACGAAATTTGGTATATAGGGGTTTTATGTCATGCCGAACAAGATTCTGTAAAAATAAAAACCCTATCTCAATCGCTAATATGAATTCCTAATTTTTACCCATTTATTTTGATCATAGTAGGCGTATTTAATTTCGAAAAAAAAAATTTAAATAACTTTTTAATCACAATCTGAAACAAAAGAAATATACCAAATTAGATCTAAATTGATCAACAAATGGCCGAGATATTGGGGTGTAGTGATGAAAAGTGAGACACACTGTATATATAAAATAAACTTCAAATAACATGAATATTTTAAAAGACGATGAAGTAGTTTCTACAGGTAAAAGGCACCAAAGCAGTTAGTAGGTAGGTACAGGAAAACTTTACTTTAGCTCGAAAAAAATAGACCAAAGTTCACGAAACAAAAAAGTTTGGGAGTTTTACGGATCCGCGGGAACCTATAGGTTCACTTTTCACCCCCTATAGGGGGTGAAAAGTGGTAAAAGTGGTATTTTTAATTAAAAAATCGATTTTTCTCTATTTTCTCGGGAAATAGGTATGGCATTTACAAAATAAAAGTTGTTTCTGACAAAATTAAATTAAATTTAATTTTATATAGCAATAATAAACCGAAATACTGGAAAGGTGGCGTCCGAACGTTTATAAGAAGTATTTAATTTAAATGTTAAATATCTCAGAAACTATGGCTAAAAACGTTAATAACCAAAATGAAAAACTATTAATTAGGCTTTCACATGATTTTTTTCCCATTTTTATAGTATAAAAAACAAAGAAGTTATGATAGAAACAATATACTCTACTTTTCTCATTTTTTTTTTATAAAAACGTCGCAATTTTGTTAATGTAAGTAATTAAAAATGTAATGTAATGTAAATAATTAAAAAATATATATTTCCTTATACTGTTTTTCGATAATATATAGTGTGACCGAGACACTAAAATTTTTTCATCGGCTTACACTGCTTGCTTTAGAAAAAAAAATGGATTTTAAACTGTAAGAGGATTTTAGAAAAAACGTAACATTCTTGTTTCTCTGCAAATATCTCAATAAATATTAGTTTAAGAAAAAATATGGCGGACATCAAAAATGAAGCTTATGAACTGAGAAAAAATTATTTTGTGTATATATTTGTGATTGTGATTTTTTCGGAGATATTTAATTTTATAGGTGGCATCCGACCGTTTTTAGGATGAAGTATTTAGTTTAAAATATTGAATATCTTAGAAACTGTGACAGTTCCATCAAAAGTTCTGAGAAACAAACATAAGAAAACAAAATTAAAGGTAATTAATCAGTCTTTAAAATGATTTTTTGTTTGTTTTTACATCACAAAAAATAAAAAAGTTATGGCCGATTCAATGTGCGTTTTCACATTTTTGTTAACAAAATGTCGGCATTTTGATTGAAATTTGTTTAGTAATTAATTTTTCTTTCAAAAATGCTGTTTTTAGTTAATATATAGCATCACCTACATGCTTAATTTATTTTGTCCCTTTAAAACACTTGTTTTAGAAAAAAAATCCATCTGCCATTCCACATTGAAAAATGGCCGTATTTCGGTTAATTATTGCTATAAAATTAATTTAAAAACACCAAATTAAAGATAATTTTACCAAAAACAACTTTTATTTGAACAATTTTTTGTAAATGCCATAGAAAAATGGATTTTTTTAAATTAAAAATACCCATTTTTACTCCCTCTAGGTTCCCGCGTATCCGTAAAACTCCTAAACTTTTTTGTCTCGTCTATTTTAAACTTATAACCAAAGTGAAAAGTCTGCACAAATTTTTTTCGAGTTAGTCATTTTTTTCAATCTTTCCCTGCACTAAGTTATTGAATATTTTACTCGAATAAACGCGTTTCACCTAGCATGTCGGCATCATCGGGAACGACTAGGACGAATTATCTTTAGAATGACTTTAGGCATAGATATGTTGCACATGTATGTATAAGGAAACGCGTTTTAAAGTTTAATAAAACGTAAACGTTATATTACAAAACAATAACAGAAATGGAACAACTTTACAACTTGCTTCTACCAAAGTTAAACGCATAATAATAATTCTCTACAAAAATGAGCTGATTCAGTAATCTTAAGAATACCCGTAACAGTTGCGCAAAAGGCAATTCGACGTTCCAATGGACCAACTTCTCATATACAGGATGAGTAATTCTCACAAATACTTAAAGTTATGCATATATTTTTTTTACTTTCATATGGTAATGGAATGGGGGTCATCCCGCATATTTTTTTATTTTCTCATATTACTTTGTTTAACATAAAAAAATAACTTTTTTCGCGTTTCTCGTGTCGTAGCTGATCCCGAGGTCTCTCATTGGTTGTTTATCGCCGATAAAGTAGATACTGCTGCTGTCTTCTCAACTACTCAACTTGTAATCAGACGTCGCAGCAATAAATTCCAGATACGGTTTTACTTGGCAATAATATGTAAACATGACGTTGAGATATGATTCTTAAAAATATATATTGTAAACATTTAATGAAACATTCCACAACAATAAAAAACAATTAAATGATGAAATATTACTAATATTTCAAATTTCATCGCTTGTATCATCTTGTTTGTCTTGCTTTGTACAATATGTAAAGTGTTATTTGTATTGGTCTCAATGAATAAATATTTTTGTGGAAATCTCGAATCGTCGGCTTTATGTACAGGGTTATTCTTTATATTTTGACCTTAATTTCTTTGTTTTTAGAGTTCTAAAAAAAAAAAAAAAAAAAGTTAAATGCAGAAGTCGTAGGGTTGCATCTTTTTTTAAATACAATTAAAGAACAATACCCTGCTAGGTCACACGTGGTATAAAAATGAAGGTAATGAAGGTAATTTTTTTTTTTAATGGAACGCCCTGTATAATTTTATATTTTCTTTTAGATCTTTCTCCCTGATTTCAAATATATAAGGGATAGGTCTAGCTGTAATATTTTTTGACACATTGACAAGGGCGGATCCAGAAAGGTTACTGGGGGGGGCACTGCGGCCAGAGGCGGTCTGGGTATCTAGGGCTTAGTCGGCATTTTACAATAAATATTCAATCAGCGATTTTAATATTTTTGCTTCGCATGTATCTAAACGTCGTCCCAAATTTTTTGATGAGCGGGGGGGGGGGGGAGAAATCTTCCCGTACCAAATTTTTTTTTTATAAACATGACCCCTCGTTAGACGCAACCCTAAGGCCCAATCGGCATTTACCAACTAGCCAACTTGGCCAAACCACCACTGACTGCGGCCGTCTACCGCCGAACAATCAATAATTATTTCGACATTTTCATTATTCAATAATAAATAATATTAGATCCTATTCTTTTCACAATTGCCCCTAGTGCCCCCCCCCTGGATCCGCCCTTGCACATTGAGCAATGCTCATAATATACAGGTATAGGTATTTGATGGTTACTGATGGAAGCACGATATAGTTGAGGTAACCTTAATAGTGAGCCGTTATGTGGGCGAGAGGAACTAATAGGCGGCAACTAGATCTTCCGTCTTTACTCCTATTTTACATTAAGTGAGAGAGAAGATACCGGCGATTCAATGTCGGCTATCTGACGTGCCTTGTGGGAGTATACCTTTGAGTGTGTTGTTTAATCCAGGGCCGCAGTTGGAGACACCATAGTCGAACTTATACTGTCGGGGTGAAGATATAATTTGATAATTTCTTTATATTTCTCTATTTGGGAATGTGTTTTTGAAAATAATTTTAGGAAGTTTTGTTACCAATTCATAGCAATGCTTTGGGGGATAGTGTAAGTGTAATATTACAAAAAGTAAACGAGCGAACAATATAGTTAAATCCGGCTCTGCGTTCTGTCTCTCAACGTCGCTCACAAATGCGATTGTTTCAACTATAATTAGATTACTTATTATTAGTGATGTAAAAATACCGTATTTTATTTTTTGGTGTCTAAAACTTCGTACAATAGTACCTACAGCACCTAGAGGTAAAAAAATATGTAAAATTTCAGAATAATTTCATATGTAATGATAATTTTTTTAAATGAGTTATTATTGTAGTAAAAGGTATTATCTTCCAGTGGCGTAACAAACACCCCCGCAGACCCCGCACCGCGGGGGGCTTTTATACGAAACTTTTTTTTTGTTTCCAATAATTCTAATAATAACAGAAATAAAGGGAGGGTCAATATATAATGAATATCCTTGTACAATTTAATATTTCACCACTGCATGAAATTGTCTTTTAACCATGATAAAGTTATTTGAGTAAGTCGGTACTAAAGTTATTTTGTACTTGGAAACGTCTTATCAAATCCTAAATTCTAATTTAAAAAAATAATAATATTTTATCGCTTTTAGTCAATTGAATTTAATAATGAACGATAAAAACCGCTGCCCAAGGAATCACTACTTCCACATCCAGATTCTCTATCCAACTCACTCACAACGAAAAAAACTTTGTATGTGAAAATAACTGTTTATGGAACTTTAATAATATAATATTTGAAATCCTCTACCCGAAAACCTATAAAACGATACCCCACATCGGTAGTGGGGGGGGGGGTGGTGATAGGGGGGTGGTAGTGGGGGTGGATGAAGTAAAAAAATATTTTAAGGTTTCTGGTTCCTGTACATAGGTACACTAAATCACAATTTTTTTTCATCCCCTTTAATAAGGGGGTGGGGGTGGTCATGGGATTGGCTAATGCCAAAAATTTTTTGAGACCTTAGCTTCTCTTGTATATACTAAATACCAATTTTATGGACTATTACCTGCTTGATTGACCTATTTACCCCAAATTTACCCCAATTTACCTCCCAACCCTTCGACGGAACAAGATGAAAATATAATCTAGTTCTAGATCTCGTTAAAGTACATATGTGTACCAAATTTCAAGTCAATATCTTAAACGGTTCCAGAGTAAACGTGCGCACAAAAAAAAGTTACAGACAGACCGACAGACAGAAATTTTTTTTTCGCTCAAGCTCAAACTTAAAATCTCGACGTTTCATGACATTTTAAGCCTATTTGGACAATAAAAATTTTTAAATTTTTTTTTGTCGTTACTATACTTCCACTGGACGTGGAAGTAATTAGAGTTTTAAATTCGTTACTGATTTTATCTTTAAAACTCACTTTTGGCAGTTAACATAACACATTAGTACCTATCTGGTTAAAACAAATATGTCAAACTGACAGGTAGATAAGATCTTTTGTCACATTTAGATGTGGAATTTTCATACAAAAATCCCTACATGCTTCAACTAGTAACCGACATTTTTTCTCAATTTCTGTAATATTTCTCTTAGAAAATTATTCCTCCTCTTGGAATCAGGATAATTACTTCCACATCCAGTGGAAGTATAGTAACGACAAAAAAATTTTTAAAAATTTTTATCGTTCAAATAGGCTTAGAATGTCATGAAATGTCGAGATTTTAAGTTTGAGCGAAAAAAAAAGTTCTGTCTGTCTGTCGGTCTGTAACTTTTTTTTGTGCGCACGTTTACTCTGGAACCGTTTAAGATATTGACTTGAAATTTGGTACACGTATGTATTTTAACGTGATCTGGAACTAGATTATATTTTCATCTTGTTCCATCGAAGGGTTGGGGGTAAATTGGGGTAAATTTGGGGTAAATAGGTAAATTAAGCAGGTAAGAGTCAGGAAAATTGGTATTTAGTATATTAAAGAGAAGCTAAGGTCTCAAAAAAAAATTTGGCATTAGCCACCCCCATTACCATTACCATTATTAAAGAGGATGAAAAAAAATTGTGATTTAGTGTGTGTACAAGAACCAGAAATCTCAAAATATTTTTTTACTTCATCCACCCCTACTACCACCCCCCACCCCACTACCGATGTGGGGTATCGTTTTATAGGTTTTTGGGGTAGAGGATTTCAAATATTATATTATTAAAGTTCCATAAGCAATTATTTCCACATACAAAATTTTTTCGTTGTGAGTGACTTGGATAGAAAATCTGGATGTGGAAGTAGTGATTCCTTGGGCAGCGGTTTTTTTACAAGTGTTCACTTCTCTAACATTCTATCAGGAAACCCTCTGCAAGATCTGTTTTGCATTACGGTTTTAGAGTGGTGAAAATGGTTTGACTGTTGGGTTTATTATATTTTAAATACGTTTTTCTTAATATACGGAGTTTTGACAGTAATCATGACCTTTTCACTTACGCGAATCTTTTAAATGGATAGTTAGATGATGAAATTCGATACTTCAGTACTTCACACGTCCTTTGACCTCTCCTTTAGTTACGTGCTGGACACTACATATTCATACTCGAGAATCAAGTATTAAAAAATGTATTAATCAAAAGAGCTAGTGAGTATTGGGGTAGTAGATGGATAGTACGGTTTTTCGCTAATTTTCGGCACTGAATATAGGTAGTAGGCAAGCGGATGAGCAGATTTCACAAACTTGTAATACTCAATTTTTGTTTTCACACCTCTTGTGACTATTATATACCTGTATGTAGCTACTCGCTTATTTAGAAATAAATGGCATGATTTTTATAATATGTCACTACCAATCGTTTAAATAAAATTATGTATCCATGTAAGTGATTAAAAGACAAATACTGATCTTTCTCTTTGTTCTAGGCCATGGTTGCTTGTTATCCAGGGCTGGGATCACATTACGTGAAACACGTAGACAATCCCAACAGAGATGGTCGATGTATCACGGCAATATATTATTTAAACCTTAATTGGGATGTACGTAGGAGTGGTGGACTTTTACGGATATTCCCAGAAGGATGGTGTGAAGATAAAGTAAGTAACGTAAAGGTACAGAGTCTAGAGTAATTTTTTGCCCAAGATAGGATATCAAAAAAAAAACTTTATTCAGTATGTAAAAAGAAAAGTAGCTTCTTGATTGAATTTAAATAAGACATTTTGTATGACTTAAAAAAAGTCTATCTATTTTTGTTATCCCACTTCTGAGTATTTGAAATAGTTTAATGAGATCTGTCAATTTCAGGTAGCAGACATAGAACCCTTATTTGATAGACTGTTATTCTTTTGGTCAGACAGAAGAAATCCTCATGAAGTACAACCTGCCTTTCATACACGTTACGCTATTACTCTCTGGTACTTCGATGCTGCAGAAAGAGAAGAAGCCCTTAGACGATATGAAAAAGAAAGTGAGTAAATGCATTCAGATAGTCTGCAATTTGGATTTAAAATAAAATAAACTACATGCACTAAATACAATTTTCGTAATTTTAGATTTAATGTAGTTTTTGACAGATTAATAATAATGACAGTAATGATCTTTATTGACTAAAAATCGAAGGGCAGTTGGCCAAGGTCCATTAGATCTTTTACAGTATATGTAAAATTAAATTTTAAATCACCCTTTCTGCTGTTTTGTTAACTCAAGGACCTAGAATATTCTTATTTGATATAGGTATAGTAGGTCCCATATATAATTCAGCGATATAAAAAAGCTCACAAAAAACTGTAAAGGGTACCGACCGCATACTATTTTCAGTATATTTACAAAAAGGCCATAAAGGTGTTAGGCTTATTTTATTAATTATCATCACAAAAAATGTTCATACATATTTCCTAACAAGAATGTAGGTCAATCCCACAGAATATAATTGGTTGAAATTTGCTCTAGTCGATTGATGGAATAAACTATGTACTCAATGTGGACTATCGGGGGTGTAATAACTGTTTCTTCGTCATAAATAAAAGTTTAACGAAAAGTTTTATCAAATCTTTCGGTTGAAATAAATAGTTTATCTTGTTTAACAGTAAAGTTTACAAGAATAAATAATTGTTAAAAAAAATGAGCGTGATAAAGTAAGAATGAAGAGTAATGAAACGATTTTTAATTAATCCGTGAGAGAACGCTCAACACTGTGGAAGTAGACCACTTGAATGGTTGAAAATGGACTGAAATTATGTGGAAAAAAAATGGAAGAATGCAACGTTGATTACCACAAAAATATGGAATCTGATATATTTGAGGAATGGTTTGAATTTATGCTAATTCCGAATTTGAAACCTAAAAGCGTTATTGTTATGGATAATGCATCTTATCATTCAAGACAAAATTGAAAAAATTCCAAATACTTCATCAAATAAGGAAGAAGTACAATCACGATGTCTACTTTGAAGAATGTTATACAAAGTTGGAAGTATTGCGTACCAAAATTAAAAAAAAAAACTATGTTTCCGAGAACATCGCGAGACACTCTGTTTTAAGACTACCTCCCTATTTTTGTGTTTTTGATCTAATAGAGCTGGTCTGGGGCCATTTAAAAAGGCGGATTCTTCGGAAAAGCACATTCTAAATTTGACAAATAAGTCATCGAATTAATTCACAGTGAAATTCAATTCACAAAGTAAACAAAGACGAAGATGATTACAGAAAACTGGGCCAAATCTTTACAAATAGCGGAAATAAATTCATCATCGACGTGGGAGGGGACAGTGACGGTGGCGAAGAATCCGAATAACGGAAAAGATTTCTATATTTTATCTATTTTACTGTTTATATTTAACGTTCCCTGGGTACATTTTTGACAGTAACAGTGGCAGTGATAGTGAGTGAGTGGTATTCTGTGATAGTGTTAGTGATTGTGATAAGGTTCATAATTTTTATTTTGGAAAAGTGTTATTATTTCTGGTAAGTTTAAAACATGTTTTATTTGCAATATTTTAAGAAATGTTTTTATATTATTTATTTTACTGTAGGAAAATGCTATTAATTTTCTTACTAGTTTAATGTTTTTTTATATTGTGTTGTTGAGTTTAGCTGTTTATTTATTTTTATTCTGTTTTTACTTTGAAAGTTTATTATGTTATCTTAATAACAAAATTTATTACGTTGTTATTTTGTAGAATAGTTAGTTATTTTTAACTGAAAAATGCTGGTTTATTTATTTATTATTTTTTTTAACCTCTTACTCCCTAATTAACAATCCTGTCACCATCCTATCCTGGCAAGGGATATGCTCATTGGTCCTTGTTGGGCAATAAGAAAAACTGGTATCATTGAAGTTTGTGTACATTTTTGTAAACATACTTATTTCACAGTTCTGATGTCAGATATCGTAATATTCACTGTTAAAAAAATGATGTCCTTTGGCTAAAATGAGCATAAAAACGTGGATTAAATTGTATTTTATGTAATTGCTCTCTATTTGTTATTAGTATAGTTCACTACACAATTCTTAAGCGTGTAAAAAATGTCAACGTCCTTGGCGGTGCGGTAAAGATCAAAGACGCCGGCATTTTTTACACGTCTAAGAATTGTGTAGTCAACTTTACAATTGAACGAGAATTCAAATCTTTTAATTCATTGTTTGAAACTGAAAATACATTTTAAGTCCGGTCCTATGTACTGCTCAACCTAACCTAACGCGGTACACTAACCAAAAGTGGTCGGTGTCATTTACGCTTTTTTGCGAACTTTTTTATATCGCTGAATTATATACGGGACCTACTATAACCTTACAAATCCTAATTTGAAAGTTAATGTAAATGTCTGAAATCTTAATGTGCAGATGTTATATCTTAGGCTATATTTTGAAAATAACTGTTGGTACTATCAATATAAATATGTACTATCTAAAATTTGTCGGCAGTGATGCTTATTGAAGCTTTGCGAGGTTATGGTAATAGCCACTTTCGAATACTGTCGCTAATAATCATCTTTTGTTCCAGGAAAATCCCTGCCCAACCAGGCATAATGACTACCAGTTACCATATATAAAAAGTAATGAATTGTGGGCATTAAGAGACAACGTTGTTTACTTGAACACCGCTATTTGTAATGTCCTATGTATATATCTGTGAATTGTTTTTATATAAATGACTATTTCTAATGGATAAGATAGGAAACGTGTGATATTTTAAAATAACATTGGTCTTAGCCATTCATTTGTGCATGTTCAGTTTTGAACGTTGTATTGTTTATTCGGTATTAAAACTACTTAATTTTTAAGTGTGCAAGTTTATACACAAAATAAAGATATATTTTACTATGTGTATATAACCTATAAAGAATTGACATTGTGCAATGAATTGTTCACTTATCGTTCTTACTTCATCTTCGACATTATTGAAAGATTTTGTGAAAAAGGGATTTGTTTTACCATTTACAGCTACTTGCTTGAAAATGTGTATATAATTTATATTGGAATTGGAAGTTCAAGTTTTTGGTGTCAACCAATGTATTCATCATTTTAAAGCATGTCAAGTATTTTTACATGTAGCACAATATTGAATTTTATCACATCTGGATACAAATTTTAAAATGCAAAATATTTTTTTAAGGCAAAAATATTTGTCAATTTTATTGAAATATAATGCTATATATTAAAAGATGTTTAATATATAATATATAAGAATTTTAAAATATATGTTGCAGAAATGTTGATAAATAAAACGCATATGTTATGTCTCTCAAATATTAAAAATATACTTAGGTGCTCCTTAGAAAAAAACGTTTGCTTTAATAACAATTTGTTTGAGACAATAGGCCATCAACCGAACTTCCTCAGTCTTTAGGCATTGTGAATGTCTACAACAAAGATTTATAAGGTTTATATCATGTATAAATTTTTTTCCACTCTTCTTTTTTTGCATTAAAAACTCATTTTTTAAATGCAAAATGTACGCTATCCACCTTCCAATTAACGTTATTTTTTTGAATTGCTGCTTTTTTTTATGTACTTTTTAACCATGTTAAAACCTTTTGGTTTTGTAAAAAAATCGTAAAAATATGGAAATGTTGAACAAATCAAAAATGTTTCGTTAAGACCAAACAAGAGTACCTTTAAAAACCTACAACTTGATAGCATAATTTTATAAGGCTGCAAAGTTTTAAACGATATGGGTTTTTTTGGCCGTCTAAACAAATATTTTGGCTTGAAATTTTCTGTGGTTGTTAACATCCATAATAAAGAGCATATTTTTACATAATTTTATCTAAATCGGTCCATTATTATTGAAGCTGTATTAAATTGTTATTTCAATTTTTAACTTTATTTTTACTCCGCTAATATGTCATTGAGGGGCTGGAACCCTCAACTCTCAACATGAAGTTGCCTTTGAAGTAGTTTCCACAGACACCAACACACTTGAATACTGTTATTCGACAGGCATTTCGCCAACCATGTTGGCCTCATCTGGAGAGGGTTAAAACAGTTTTAACCGCCCCCGATGATGCCAACATGGGTGGCGAAACGCGCGTCGAGTAATAGTATTCAAGTGTTTTGGTGTCCGTGGAAACTACTTTGGAGACTCCACTAATAATAATAATAATAATAATAATAATATTTATTCATTTCAGAAAACTACAAAGATGTAAGTTTAAGAAATTTTGTCACAAGTAGCTTATATAATAAGAAAATTTTTAAATAGTTAAATAATTAAAAACAATTATATTATAATATAAAAATAACGATTGATAAAAACAAAAACTATTAGATAAAAACACATAAATATACATACATATACACACATATATATACATACATATATACATATATATATACATACACACACACACATATATACACACATATATAAGTCACATATAACATATAGCTAGCAGATTTAATGGCAGAAAAAGAAAAAAAGACTCTTAAGTGTTTGATAAGAATTCATCTATGGTGTAACGATTTTACAGCTGCTTTGAATTTATAAATTGTTGGTAAACTTTTTACATTTCTTTGATACAGTGCTGTTTCGTGCTTATGTGGTATCAGTAGGTTTTTTTTCCTGGTATTATGAAGATGTTGAGCTTTATTTTCAACAAAAGTTGCTTTATTTTTGTATACAAAACAGGAAATTTCATAAATATATACCGATATCAGGATTAGAATATTTAATGATTTAAAGGCATCTCTGCAAGATTCATTATAACCTAAATTTGCCATGATAGGTACTGCTCGCTTTTGTATAAGAAAAATGCTGTGTGCTTCCGGTGATAGACCCCAATGGACTATGGCATATTTAATACTGGAGTGAAATGACGCAAAGTATAATTGCCTTATAATTGATGAACTGCACTGCTTTGATGTTAAAGCTAATGCATAGCATGCCGTGGATAATTTAGTACTGACATCTTGTATGTGGTTAGACCATTTAAGATGACAATCTATCCTTAATCCTAACATTTTTGAGTTCTGAGAGTAATTGATATTAGTTTGGCCATCTAAGACTATGCCATCATTTACATTTAGATTAGATTTTAATGTTTTAAAAACTACAATTGCTGTCTTTTCATGGTTAATGCATAATTTGTTCTTCTCAGCCCATTTGCTGATTTTGGCATACATTAAAATGGCACAGTTTTCCGCATCAGACAGGTTTTTACATTTGATTAGATTAGTATCATCTGCATATGATACTACTGAACACAATGGATGTTCTAAATAATTCAACATATCGTTAATAAAAATAATAAATAACGTTGGGCCCAATATGGATCCCTGAGGGACTCCTGTATTAACAACGGATAATGACGAAAATGAATCCTTAATTTTTACCTGCTGAGCGCGGTTTGACAGATAGCAATTAAACCATTCATAAGCAACTGCATATTTTTCTAATTTAGTTAATAGTAGAGAATGATCAACACAGTCAAACGCTTTAGAGAAATCTACAAATAGCCCCATGGCAACTTCTGATTTGTCTAGTGCACTCACTATTCCATTTACAAAATCACTGAGTGCCGAGTCTATACTTTTTTGTTTAGTAAATCCATGTTGACTTTGGGATAGCACGTTGTTAATTGTAAGAAAACTTAAAAGCTGTATATTAATTGCAGATTCAAATACCTTTGATACACTTGGCGATAAGCTGATTCCTCTATAGTTAATAACTAAGTTTGGGTCGCCCTTCTTAAAAAGAGGTATTACATTAGCTATTTTTAATTTGTCAGGATATATGCCTTGTTCTAACGACAGATTGATTATATAAGTGAGAGGATGTAATATATATATACCAATTGATTTTAATAAAGTGTTAGAAATCTCATCAACACCAGAAGAGTTTGAGTTTTTCAACTTGTTTATTAATTCTAAAACATCCTCTTCTGTCAGGGCCTTAAGAAATAATGAATTAGTAGAGGGCTTTAAACATGATTCCAGATAGTGATGATCTGTATCCTTTGACATATTTGCTACTGCATTTTTAGCGGCAGATATAAAAAATTCGTTGAAGACCTCAGCACATTCATTAGGATTTAGAATTTTGCCATTATCCACTATTTCGATCTGCAAGTTATTCTTTTTGGATTTACCTAAACTGTTATTTATTATATTCCACATGGCTTTACTTTTGTTTTTTGCTTTTGATACTAACTGATCATTTTTATTAATGTAAGCTGAAGATAATAATTGTCGATATTCATTATTAACAATTTTAAATTGTTCTTTGAACTGAGGATATTTTCTACTAAGATCAGCAAAAAGTTGAACTTTACTTCTGGCGTCAATTATTTCTGGACTTTTTATATTTACTTGTGGTCTATTAAATTTTTTATTATTAATTTTAGATATAGGAAAACAAATTTCGAAATAATATGAAATAGTGTCCATAAATGAATTAAAGGCAGTATTACAATCTTGAGTGGCAAAACTTCATCCCAGCTTGTGTTTTTTAGATAAGTGCAAAAATTTGTGATATTGTTATCATTAAAAAAACGTTTGCAGTGAATCTCATTCTCTACTACTCTATCTAAGGAGGTTATAATTTGCTGTGCAAAGTGATCTGACAAATTATTTTTAATTATATTTGCCTCAGAGATTGCCCCTTTATCATTAACCATAATATTATCAATACATTTACTAGATGTAGTAGTAACTCGAGTCGGCTCATGAAAGGTTAAGCACATGTTATTGCAGTTTAAGATATTTAACAATTCACGTAGAACATGATTATTTACATTAAAATCGATATTAAAATCGCCACCTACTATTAGAAACTTATTACTATGTAAAAATATATTTAGAAGTTTACCAAACAGTTCAAGAAATATATTGAGATCACCATTTGGAGGTCGGTATACTACTATCACAACAATATCATAGCCTATAATTTCAACACCACAACATTCAAAAATATTAACCAATGATAAATCCTTACACTGATGTACATGTTTAAAATTAAAATTATCTCTACAAAAAATTGCCACTCCACCATGTTTTTGTTTCGATCGACAAAATGAGGCACATAGATTAAAACCTTGTAGGCTGATTAAGTCTATTTCATCATCAGACTGCCAATGCTCACTTAATAATAATACATCTGTATTATGATCACTTAAAAATATTTCTAACTGTTGAATCTTCTTCGTTATACACTGAATATTTTGATGAGTTACTACAAATGAAACATTTTTTTCTATTGATCCAACTCTAGTTGCGATAAGTGGGGGTATAAAAAATTGCCATTATTAATTGTTTGACTATTGTTGTTGGTTTGTTGACTATTGTTATCAGATGCTTGGTTGGGGTTTGCTTCATGAACAGTGTGCAAATCCAAATTAATGAATTTTAAAGTCTTTACTGGCTTTGAATTCTTTATTATATTAGAAAGAGATCGAGAAACATTTTTCTTTAGATCGTATACATTTTTATCATTTATCTCCACATATCCTGTATATCCTTGCGTATAATTATTAAATTTGCACAGGAAGTCGTATAATTTCACATTATATTTGTATATATGACGTTGATTCTTGTTCGAAAAATATGGTACTGAGGTGAATAAAACATTAGTATGAGGGCATTGCTTGAGTTTGTTACATATAAAACGAAAAGAAGGAGTTTTTCTTGCGCATATATCATTCATACCTGCAATTATTATAATATGATCATTCATAGTATAACTGTCAGCTAAAAATTCGATTCTGTCCATAACGTCCCTTAATTGTGCTCCAGGTTTAATAATAGAATTTATTTCGTACATACTTGGATCCAAAAACTTACTAATCTTACCATTTATATATTTGGCATTATCATCACCTAATATTAGTATCCGCTTCCTTAATTGGCATTTCCTATTTACATTAGTATCACCAATATTATTATTGGTTTCGTTGTGGTTCTCACTATATAACATATTATTGGTAGGCTGCTTGCAAGTGACTAAATTTATTTCCTCTTGTAGACTAATGTTATTACCTGTACTTTTTATTGCATCATTCAAATTTATAACTTCATAACTCTCCTCATTATTTAAGTCCTGTTGTTTATTTGGACACCCTATAAGTTCTAGCTGAGTATTTTCAGAATCAATTGGAATCGTATTTGTAGATACACTTTTTTTAAACTTGTCTTGTTTTGTTTGTGTTGCCACAGTTTTTGTTTCTTTATTAGATTCTTTATAAATACTTCCAACTTTTCTATATAGTTTTTTAATTCCATAATTTTTTTGTCCTGAGATTTAATTATTTCATCCATTTCTATCTCGCAAAAAGATGCATCTTCCACAAACTCACTATTGTTCTTTTTTAATGTTTCAATGTACTTATCTTTACACCTACTATCTTTTTTTAATTCCTCTATTATTTTTTTGAAGCTCTCAATGTCTTCAAAGTCATTTTTCTGATTATTATCTACAAGATCGTTTCTGCAGCAAATAATTTGGTTTTCTTTCACCATTTCAATTTCGTTTTTACAACGCAGTATACAAGATTTGTGATAAATACCAAAACATTGTATACACACAAAATGTACAAAATTTTTGGTTTTACAGCACTTAAAATTAGTAAAATTCGACGACTGTACACTACACACAACCTTACTGCTTGCCATACTGCTAGTCATTAATATGTTTGTCATCTCGGAAGTTATTGAAAAGTTTCTATGAATTTTGTAGTTGGGATATATAATCTTTGGGTGATTGGTATTGTTTGTGTGATTTTGTATTGAATGGATTATGGAGAGGATTTCTTGGATGTCTGCCTTTGGTAATGGATCGGTGAACATCATTTTGGTAGGCTCATAATCTAATAAATTCAATCCACTATGTAACTGTCGACTCAGGTAAGACAGGTTTGACTTTTTATTTGTTTTGATTGAAATCGACTATTTGCAATAAAAAACAGCTGTGCCAAATTTGAGATATATTTTTTTAAATAATGCCGTTTTTTGATCACCTGTAAAGTGACGATCGATGCAAGGCTAGATGGTGTGACAGCAGCTACTAAACACATGCTTCGCTAGCTAACGTAAAATATATGTCTTCTATAAATGTTTATGCATGAAGCAAAATGCCAGCAAGAAAGTGGTGTTATACCAAAATGTACTAATACATCCACTAAAACCACTTTAAAAACGTTTGTTATTGTTCCGATAGTCCTGTACAACAGAGAAAAGTGGTTTGCAGCACCTCGAAGGAATGTTAAAAAAGTATCGCCTACATCGGCAGCGTATTTCTTACTAAACACAGTGCTAGTGTTAGAATACCAACCAATAATTAATCGGTGAAATGAAGTGTCTATATTCCTTCAATTATCATACAGGTGATAAATAATGAATAAAGAAATTGTAAATTATTATTTTTTAAATATGCGTAATTAATATTGCTTAACTATATAATTAACACCTAGGTTTAGTTCATGTTGCTTACTAGAAAATCAAGCATTTGCATTTTAACATGTAATAAATTATAAGACCGAGTACTTATATTTGCCCTCTGGGCCGATTTGGTCTATAAAACTGAGTCACGTTTTCGGGATCTCTACGCCAGCAACTTGGTCCGGCACACTTCTGTCGTTATCAATAGACCGAGATGGCACTATAGAACCTAGACCTTTTTTGGCTTTTTTTTATTTTTCCAAAATATGTGTCAGCGTAGCTGTTCATAGTGTATTAGCCAATGGTATTCATGACTTGGGGTGATATATTTTTTAACCCGTTGCTACCGGTTGGCGGCTTATGAGAAATTTGTCTTAACCCATATGGCAGTCAGTGTGTTAAATAAGAATAATTATGAAAAATTGCACATTTTGTTAGATAGAAACATCAACTCATCAGCAACTAGCACGGTAGCTTAGTCGGCTAAGGTGTATTGTGTGGCAAATGGTCATACTGTCTGTTGCGTACCAGGTTCAATCCCAGCCCTGGCACTGACACTGTCGCGGGGTATGGATGTATGTCTGCGTTTTTTCCAAATGTGTTACCCCTTTCCAAACAGCCTTGACTTTGGATTTTGGAGTTGTCTACTATATGTGGTGAATTTATGTTTATAAGAAGTTATCCAAAAGTATCACCACCAACTTTTGCACTTAGTTCTACTCGACCCCGTAACTGTTTCAAAATTGGGTTAGTGGTATATCTGCAATAGCTTCGCTTATTTTTTCTTTTAAGAGATCGACACTATTATGAATCCTGGGTGCATACTTTTTGTTTAAACGTCTTTAATCGTGAGATCAGGGTGGCCAAGGTATCGACATTTATCTTCTTGGAAGTACAATTTGATCGACTTGCTAAGGGTAAATTGTCCAAATAATTAAGAAAAGAAGGTATTGAACATGTGAAGATGTTGATGTAGAATGTTGACTTAAAAAATTTGGTTTAATGATTCCAGAGTGCACACCAAATGTTGACTTTTTTCGAATAATGTCTCCTACACTGTAAAACGAAAATTTGGATTATCGCGGTTCCAATATCTAGAATTTTTCATACTAACTGGCCCATTAATACAAAAGGTTGCATCATCGGCAAAATTACGTTTTCAACAAAATGTCTATCTCTAAGAATATTTTCTCCTGTCCACAAACAAAAGTATTGAATCATCGTTAACTTCTATGGTGTGATTAAATATCGGTCTAAATGAGCAAATCTTATTTTGCTTGTTACAAAAATCAGATTATTACCAATTAATTTAGTATGTAAAGAAATGACAGATTCCCTTCATTATCAATGACTACTAAATTGATCGAAAATCATGAATTATTATTTTTCCCTAATATCATGTAAAAATGTCATTTAAAAATTTTTCCGAAAATATTTTCGAAATATTTGGAAATTATCCATAATCAAATCAAGTTTTTTGGCTAATCCTGCAGCTGGCAAGGATCTGTTAACCGAAAAGAAGGTTTCTGGTGAAGCAGACTTTTTCATCAAGAATTCCTTTTTTTTGTAAAATCAGGAATTAAAAAGTTTTTTTCTCTTCCGGACTCCATCCGTGGTATATGTTGTATGAATTCTTAGATTGTAATCTGGCAAAGAAAATTAATTTTGACTTTTATGTCTGAACCTGCAACAGTTTAGATTTTATTTTGGTTTATAATACTGCACATTACAATGAATGCTTGCTTATGATAATTATATTTCTTTGTACCATCATTCCAAATCAACACACAACTGGAAAAATTTAAGTGAAAAAATAAAAAATTAAAATGAATTCATGTACTTACATATCCCTCCTGCGTGTGAAAGAGGAGTGCGCACAAAAGATCAACTCAATACGCAGCTTTAACTAGGGATGCGCCGAAGCGGGGTTATGGCCAAATACCGAATATCCGACCACCGAAACCGAACAGCTTCGGTGCTTCGGCCGAGGCATGAAATGGCACATGAAATTACATTTTTAAGAAGAAAAAAAACTATTGAGCCTTTTTTGTTTTATGAAACCAAATAGTAGATAAATAAATATTACTTACATATATTGAAAGTGAAACAAAGTTTGATTAGTTTACCATAAAACTTCCAAATATCGTTTTTTTTTTTTTTAGTTTTACTGCTCATTGTAATTGTGTACTGACTTTTATGCACAAACCACATGAATGTGCCTAGTAAGAAGTGTAAGTTCTAACAAGAATTTGCGCTCCGGTCGAAGCCCCACCCACTTCGGCCTAAGGCCGAATATTTAGAATCCAGCCAAAGCTGCCGAATACCGAACTAGAACCAGAGCTTCGGAGCATCCCTAGCTTTAACGGGGATTGTGAGGTATTGTTCCACAAATTGTGGTAAAATCGAAATGTTTTAACATTGAGAATGTTTTTAATTCCCCATATGGGGCCTGAATTCGTGAAAAGGGCTTGTTGCATTTGCAACATGACGTAGACAAGGTTACTAAAGCTATAGGTTGCCTGGTAAAATATACTTTATCATAGTGCAGACCACGCCCACAACTGTGATACAAAGTAAATTATACGCAGCCACAATATCGTCGTGTTATCTATACTCGACCGCTAGATTAAGTGAGTGAGTATTGATAAATTCACAATAATGGACGACATCAAAAAAAAATTATTAGCAATCTGTGACAATCAGTGCGAATTTTCGGATGAAATCTTTGTTAATAACAGAAATTTTAGAGTGTTAGTGCGAACGAAATATAATTTTGATTACTGACTTTTCTATCCTCACACAAATACAGTGGATAGTTAGGAACACTTTGCCTAATCTCACAAAAATGCAATACCGCAAATTGATTAAAATAAAAACTTCATCTTAAAAGCAGAAATATATTTTCTACGCGTCTTCATTAATGAAATATTAAGTACATAAACAAAGCAAAATGCACAACCGATATCGTGAAGGGAGATACACTCGGGTACGTTTTATTGAAAACTGTACATGGGCATATTTTCAATTAATCAATAGGAGCTAAGCATGGGTGTGGTCTGCACTGTGACAAGGTATATTTTACAAAAATGCTGCCCAGTAACGACTAAAAATCTAACTTCATTTTCAATGTCCCTCCCTGGTTGCTTCTTTGTGAAAGACTGAATTTTTTCCTGGTCTTCGTTAGTTTTCGAAATGCTCCTTGCTCTATGTTTTTTAATTTGCTTTGTGTGGTTGTTAAAATAAAGCTTATCTTAGTCTGTGGTGATTCCAAGCTACCTAAATCACATGATTATTGTTTCAACGGCATTAAATATAGCATCTTGTTATACACTGTGTTGAGATTTTTAGGGTCCAATTTCAGATGGCCGTTTGTTGGCACATTGTTCTGTCCATCAAAATGTTCTTGTTTATAGCTCACTTTTGGGATCGACACAGAAAATTTGAATATCAAATATAAAAACTAAATAGTATAAGGTATTGTTTTAGAGCAGCACATAAATGGTCAAACAAATTCCTTTTTTAGCAAGTCTTCCTTCACCTGATCTTAAAAATGGGGTGATAACAAGTGGACTTCAATGTACACCATTATGTAGTTATTGAGTAAAGGATTATGTTTCGATTTATATTATACTATTAAACTAATAAATTTATATTAAATTTAGTCCTTGTTTTATTTTAACTAAAATGAGAAACCAGTTTACGAAAACTGTTCTATTAAATAATCAGTATCCTGAGAGTTTTGACGATACCCAGTTGACAAACATTGAAAATAGAGTAACGTTCAACAATTCCAACCTGAATTTAGAGGTTTAGCAGTGATTGCACGTTTATATGGTTTCTCGCATAAATTATGAAGAATTGGAAATAGGTTTTCTGTACATAAACGGTTTTTCAAAGGGGCATTATAGACGGAGAGCCGGCCGTCAAATATCCCATGAATAAGATACATGAAAAACTTTTTGTGAGTGATTAGTACTACCACAGACTTAAAGGGAGCCACCTTTTATACAAGCTAAATTTGCCCGCGTCATGGACTTTTGACCTCACTTCCGGTTACGATTTTTAATGTTTCTTAATATATTCTTCAAGCTTTACCGGAAAACCAATGTGAAAATCGAAAAAATGTATAGAACCTTTTTTGTAGGAAATCATATTCTGAACAAGTTTACTTATGTTCATTTAGCCCTAAAATCGGGCAATTTTCGGGATATTTGCATTCGAAATAGAAAAAACACGAAAAAACATTGTATATTTTTCAAGTCGCTTTTCCGAAAAAACCAATGGGATAATTGGAAAAATGTATAGAACCTTTTTTGTAGGAAATCGTATTCTGAACAAGTTTACTTATGTTCATTTAGCCCTAAAATCGGGTAATTTTCGAGATATTCGCATTCGAAATATAAAAAACACGAAAAAACACATATACATATTTTTCAAGACGCTTTTCCTGAAAAACCAATGGGATATTCGGGAAAATGTATAGAACCTTTTTTGTGGGAAATAGTATTTTGAATATGTTTACTTATGTTTGTTGAGCCTTAAAAACGGGTACTTTTCGAGATATATACGTCCAAATGAAAAAAAAAACGAAAAAATATGTGCAGTGTGTGCGATTTAGGATCGCAACTCCTTGTTATTTTGGAACGCGCTGGTCGATTTTAATTTTTTTTTTTTGAGATATAGTGCTCGATGCGCTTTATTTGACTGTTTTGAAAATTTTGTAATTTTCATATTTTCAAGGCCTACTATGCTCCTCTAAATGAAATTTCGAGATCGACTATTAGGCCATTTTTTATCAGCAAATTGGATAGCGTATTCGATTCGCAGTTGTCTCAAATACCTCTATACAAAATTTACCTCGATATCTCATATAGAGTATTTGTTATTCAATAGCCAAATTTAAAATTTCTCACTTTTCGACTGGCCTTGTATAAAAGTCGGTTAGGTTTACTAAAAAGATAAAATAGTCATTCGACTTAAAGAACATCAGACACTAAATGAGGAAGAAAAAAGAAAAGTTATTCTTTAAATAAATAGTGCTTCCATGCATTATTCGGTTGCTGTACGTAGGTGCCTTAATGAAAATTTTTCAAACAAATGAATTGGACGGAATAGCTTTTCTTTTTCTTCCTTATTTAGTGACATAAATAAGGAAGAAAAAAGAAAAGCTAGGCCATCTAATCCATTTAATAATAGTAATAATAATGATATCTTTATTTACCATATAATATGATGACCATATAATCTACTCTATAATGACCATATAATCTACATGGTAAATAGGCACCATTTCACCTAGATGGTGCTCTTCCAATATCCCTAAATACAATACAATACCATAAGACAATAAAAGTGTTTGTTTGAAAGTTGAAGTTTGTTTGAAAAATTTTCATCAAGGCACCTACGTACAGCAACCGAATAGAAGCACTATTTATTTAAAGAATAACTTTTATTTTTTCTTCCCCATTTAGTGTCTGATGTTCCTTAAGTCGAATGACTACTTTATCTTTTTAGGAAACCTAACCGACTTTTATACAGGGCCAGTCGAAAAGTGAGAAATTTTAAATTTGGCTATTGAATAACAAACACCCTATATGAGGTATCGAGCTAAAATTGTACAGAGCTATTTAAGATAACTGCGAATCGAATACGCTATCCAATTTGCCGATAAAAAATTGCCTAATAGTCGATCTCGAAATTTCGACCCATTTAAAGGAGCATAGTAGGCCTTGAAATAAAGCTCATCGAGCACTATATCTCAAAAAAAAAAAAATAAAATCGGCCAACGCGTTCCAAAAAAACGGGGTGTTGCGGTCTTAAATCGCACACACTGTATATGTACCTACTTATATATCTCAGAAATCATGTCTTTTTTTCTGCGCACAAGCAAAAAATTGTTTTAAAGATTGAGTACTTACTTTCTATGCAGAGAAACTGCTGTTCAAAATTTTTCTCTAAAACGGCGTTTTTTTTTCTAATTTGACTATAAGTCATAAAATACATGAATAAAATTTACGTGAAAATGTGGGTTTTAAAGTATACAATGAGATTATAATGGGGTGCCAGGCCTAATTCACCCGCATCCCCGAGGCAGCCACAAAACCCGTTTTTACTTTGATTGTCTATGGCGTCTATTTATTATTATTTTTTTCATAGTTACCGGCCTCTATGGATTTTCAATGTGCACAGATAGACTGGTTTATGCATAATTTTCCAATTGGTACACGAAGGGGTATAATGACCAGAATTCCCTCATCATCCCTGTGGGATTAATTGATGGCATTATATACCAAAAGTCACCCATTTAATGTTCATATTATTTGTTAGTGGTATATAAATATAATTAATAGTTAATAAAAGTTAATAATGTTTTTGTTTTTGTAAATAATTGTGTCTTTTACATACAGAGTGACCCATTTAAAAGCTGAACACCTCTCTAAAATTTTTATTCATTTTGCGATTTGAATCAAATTTTACTCAAGCATAGAACAAATTAGGATCTAATTATGACCAGAAAAACATTCGCCTCCTACAAACGCAAAGCCACCTGCGGTACCAAAATATGTGGAAAAAAACAAAAAATCATATTAGCCATTTTTTTATCGGAAAATTTTGTTAATGCAACTTGTTCAGAATTGTCCAAAAATCTTAAGTCCAAAATTTATTCAAAATTAAAACATTGGAAAATTGAAATTTTAAAAATAATTATTTTAAAAAAACTGCAAATTACTTGAAAACTACCCGGCAGCTTGGGTTTAATTTCAAAGAAAATTATCATAGTAAAGTTTTCCAAATAAAAAAACCCATTAAAATGATATTTTCGGACTTGGACATTGTTTTAATCAATATTTCAATATTATTTTATTTTGATTAAATTTTGGGCTTAAGAATTTTGGACAATTCCAAACAAGTTTCATTAACAAAATTTTCCGATAAAAAATGCCTAATACGATTTTTTGTTTTCTACCTCATACTTTGGTACCGCAGATGGCTTTGCATTTATAGGAGGCGAATGTTTTTCTAATCATAATTAGATCGTAATTTGTTCTATACTTGAGTAAAATTTGATTAAAATAGCATAATAAATAAACATTTTAGAGAGTTGTTCAGCTTTTAAGTGGGTCACTCTGTATAATAACATCATATTTTTATAACTCCATGATTATTCTTCCTTATTTTGTCTATCTTATAAAATTAATAAGACAAAAATAGAAAAAAATGTCTAACTATATCTTAATAATAAATATCGAAAAATACCAGTATTAAAATAAAAAGATAACATTAATAGTCTACTTAGTACATTGGAGTAAAAACCGCTGCCCAAGGAATCACTACTTCCACATCGAGATTTTCTGTCCAAATCTCTCACAACGAAAAATTTTGTATATGGAAATAATTGTTTATGGAACTTTAATAATATAATATTTGAAATCCTCTGCCCCAAAAACCCATAAAACGATATACTTGTTACTAATTACTAATTATAACATAATGTGTATATTATATTATAATATGACTAAAATTGTGGAGCATAAAATTTTTTTGACCAATTATATGTCAAATAAAGGATTAATTTAAAATGAATTGAATTGAGATTATTAATAAAGAAAAATCATAAATTACCTAGTAATATATAAAAAACTAATTAGTAAATAAATTATCTAACTCATAGATTTAGCTTATGCTTATTGGCCTTATAGTAACTAAAACCGAAGCAGTCAAGAGGTTGCGGGCAAATGAGAAGAGGCACCCTAACTTTTTTGATAACTAGAAAGCAAGTCATCCATGTATTTGATGACTTAGGAAAACACACAAAAAAAAATTAATCGAGGCTGCCTCAAGGTTGCAGGTAAATTAGGCCTGGCACCCCATTATAATCTCATTGTATACTTTAAAACCTCATTTTAACGTAAATTTTATTCATGTATTTTATGACTTATAGTCCACTAAAATTAGAAAAAAAGCCGCAGTTTTAGAGAAAAATTTTAAACAGCAGTTTTTCTGCATAGAAAGTAAGTACTCAATTTTTAGAACAATTTTTTGCTTGTGCGCAGAAAAAAAAGACATGAGTTTTGAGATATACATACATAAGTATATATACGTTTTTTCGTGTTTTTTTTTTCATTTGGACGTATATATCTCGAAAAGTACGCGTTTTTAAGGCTAAACAAACATAAGTAAACATATTCAGAATACGATTTTCCACAATATGTGTTTTTTCGTGTTTTTTCTATTTCGAATGCAAATACCTCGAAAAGTACCCGATTTTAGGGCTAAATTAATATGAGTAAACTTGTTCAGAATATAATTTCCTACATTTACATTTTTTCGATTTTCGCATTGGTTTTCCTGGAAAAGCTTGAAGAATATATTAAGAAACATTAAAAATCGTAACCGGAAGTGAGGTCAAAAGTCCGTGACGCGGGCAAAATCAGCTCGTATAAAAGGTGGCTCCCTTTAAGTCTGTGGTAGTACTAATCACTCACAAAAAGTTTTTCATGTATCTTATTCATAGGATATTTGACGGCCGGCTCTCCGTCTATTACATTAAGATCTGTTTTACCAAAAACTAAGCCAGTAAATAATCCTCAGAATTCCAAAAATTGTATTTATAGCATCCCTTGCGAGCGACATTAACATTATGCAGGCGAGTCATCTAGATCTTTCAACATAAGCCTCAATTAACATAAAAATTATGGTGTTAAGTCAATTTGAGTACTTTTTATTCAAAATCAAAGCAACACGGTACATGTAAGTATTTGAACTGTACCAAATAGTCAGTTTGTTTACAAACAAAGCTTAGTTTTCTTAGTGATTCTGAAAGTTTTCCTTCAGACATCAAAAAAGCTGCAACAAATATGGTCTTGCCACTCTTACGGAAAATAATATGTGCATAAATTTACAATATATTATAAGGTTACATTTATCACTGGGTTGCTGTAACAAGTAGAAGAGAATTAATAAATTTGGATACATTTGTAAGTTGGAAGGAATCAAATATTTGATACCTTACTATATTTGTTTACAAATCAGTACGCATCTCTCAATTTTATTCAAATTGACAAAATGTCAGTTTTCTGATGGATACCCCATCCCTTCAAGGTGGTACAGTAATGCCAGGAATTTCAACGGAATGAAGAAAGCCACCAAGTCTTTATTAACTACTGACCCTCACTTTTTTCTATATAGTTGGTCACGTAGATAAAGAAAAAATAATATTCATAACTCCTAGTATCACTTGAAACTAAAAAATCCAAATGGAAGTAGTTTTTTTTTGCAATTTCAACCATAGCTCTATAAAAAAATTTTAGGCAGTTTTCATTTACTACTATATTACTGATTTAATTATGCTTCATCCTATTAGGTTATCAGGTAGGTCTCTATATGATTACTGCTTTGCCTCTAAGTAACAATATAATCTCAGGAATTAAGATTACTTTCAACGAGATTGAAACGTTAATAACAGTAATAATGTCAGAACACATTTAATTAAAATATGTACTCTAGTACCTTCCCTTCAACAACTTTGGGTAGGTGACTATATTTTGCACAAATATGTTCAATAACTCTGTTGGAGAAAATAAGCGCCAAAATTCGCGATTATATGACAATTTAAAAATAAAGTAAAAACAATGGGATGCTACTTTATATTCTAGACACTGCAGAAAATCTCCGCAAGACTGAATTTACAGACCAAAATTTGCACAGCACGAGTTACCTGACAAGGCATAATCAATATCCAGACATTGTATACAGGTTGTAAAGCACAGTTTTTGTGTAAGTAAAGATATCATAAGAACTTAAAGGAAAGTCTGAAGTACTCGTCTTTACACTGCAAAATTCTCTCTTATTAGTCGTTTTTCATTTAAAAATCGGCTTCTATATAGAAACTTGCATTTCGAACAAAAAAGCTAAGGTTTTTTCTCATTTAACCATAAACAGACTTGGCACAGGGGGAAATTTTCTGCGCTTGTGCCTATTTTTAGGTAAGATATTAGAAAAATCTTTTCAACTTTTGTTTCAAATGGTGTAGGTAAGGAGCGCGGTGTATTAAATAGGTGATCCGACATATGAGAGAGAGAGAGAGAGAGAGAGAGATTTTTATTCATGTTAGACAATATTACACAGTATACATACGTCAATACACATTCGTTGCGTTTAACTGAGTAAAATAATATTAAAACAATGAAAATACATACTAATTAAAATACAGACAAACATTAAAATGAAAATCTAAAATGATTTTTTTTTATATTTTTTTTTTTTAAATGCCTTATTTATATTAACGTCCTGGCGAAGTTTAGCTAATGCTACTCTACCACTTAACCAGGACGGCGAGATGAGTTACGGTAACCCATCCAAGTGATGGACTCGCCCGGCCGTGCTTAACTTCGCCGATCGAGCCCAGTCACTGAAACCGGTACCGTACCTCACCAATAAACTCTTGGATCTTGTAAAATACATTATCTCTCAGAAATGTCTTAATGTTTTTTTCGAATTTATGGTGTGTTAAGTTTTTCCATTCGACGGGTAATAGGTTCTATAATTTTATGGAAATATATCTAAATGAGTTTAGATTTTTGGAGAGGCGGAAATGTGGGGCAATTACGAGATTAAGTCTGGTTTCGTTTCTATTCGAAAATCGGTTGGCTGAATATTTTTTAGCATAATTTAGGCATACATATATATATTGATTAGTTAAGGTAAGTATCCCTAACTTTTTAAATAACGGTCGACAACTTTCATCATATTTAGAATTCGTAATAACTCTAACTGCTCGTTTTTGGATACGTAATATTTTAGATGCATGTGTTGAGCCACCCCACAGTAATAGACCATATGACATAACACTATGAAATATGGCATGGTAAGCTAACAGAATTGTGTCTTGGTTTATCAAATTGGTTAGATTTTTTTAACAAATAAACACAACTTGATAATTTTTTTTTAAGGTATTCGGAGTGTGTTTCCCACGTTAACCTGCTGTCAAGAAAAATGCTGAGATATTTTAGAGGATGAGTGTTGGAATTTATATGCGTGTTTAGATTAAAAATCAACGTTTGTGTTTTTTCTACATTTAATGATAGTTTAATGTTATTAAAGTACACACTAGCTTTTGATTGCATTTCATTAGATATGTTAGTCAGGGAGCTGATATCTTTGCCTGTGGATAGTAGAGTTGTATCATCTGCGTATAGAATGGATTTAAATTCAAGGAAATTTGAGATATCGTTTATAAAAATAATGAATAATATTGGGCCTAAAATGGATCCTTGTGGAACTCCATGCTTAAGTGATTTAAGGGATGAAGTCTCACCATTTACATGTACACATTGATATCTGTTTGATAAGTAACATTTTATGAATGACAAAGCTGGCCCTCTAATGCCATACATCTCTAATTTTGCTAGTAGTATCTCATGTGAAACACAATCAAAGGCCTTAGATAAATCTATGAAAGTTGCTACAGACATGTTTCCCTTTTCGAGTTCATCGGTTATCGATATTATTAAATTTGTTAATGCGTCCACCGTCGATTTATCTATCATGTAACCGTATTGACATGAATTTATTAGATTTTTTTTTTCAAAGTATTCCATTAGTCGGATTTTGTAGGCTAATTCTAATATTTTAGCTAATACCGGAATAATTGATATTGGCCTATAGTTTTCGAATGAATCTTTCGCTCCTTTTTTAAAGATGGGAGTTACCTTAGATACCTTGAGATTTTCTGGATATATACCATTTTCAAAACAACTGTTTATGAAGTAAGTGATTTGAGATAATAGTTCTTCTTTAGCTAATTTAAGTGAATCGCTATTTAAGCCATAATAGTCTCTAGACTTAGATGAGCTAAGCGAGTCAATTAATTTTTTGATTTCGGTCTCGGTAACTGGCGATAGGTAAAAAGAAAAGGTCACGTGATTTTTACATAATGATTCAAGATATTCAGTATTATTGTGATTAATATTATTTACAATTTTGTCGGCAATATTTATAAAGAATGCATTTATGTCTTCTGCTGATATCTCTGAATCGATGTTATTTTTGGACTTATACTTATTTATGATTGACCAGGCTGTTTTTTGTTTATTATTTGAGTTTAATATTAAATTGGTATTGTGGTTTATTGTTTCTAATTTTAACACCAATTTGTACTCTTCCTTGTATCTTTTGTAAGGTTCTTTAAAATTTTCATATGTTTTACTAATATCATGTAAGATTATCAGCCTGTTTTTCATCTTTTTATTGTTGTCACTATACTCATAAATTTGCCATTTTTTTCGTTGAATTTCTTCAAGGGAAAAGATGCTTTGTGGCACTTTATAATATTGTTAAGTAGAATAGTGGAGACATCATTTGTATCAACACTTTTAAATAAATTTGACCAGCTGCAATTTGATAATGCAATTTTGTACGTTTGAATGGTAAAATTGTTAACACTTCTGTGCATTAGTGACTCATTTTTTACTGGGCCACCTAAGCTATACGAAAAGTTTATACTATGGCACTTTCCTATGATAATAATGGCTTTATAAGTGCATATAGTTTCTATTTACTTTAGTAGATGGCACGAGCTTTAGGGTCCTACAATTAAGTGTGTATAGATAGATGGATTTGCCATGCTGCATGTACTGTTGCATAAAAATAGCTGATTTTTTTAAATTTAGCGCCAGCGTATTGAATATATTTCTTCTAGCTGCTTAATGTCAGATGTCACTGCACCTTATTTCACTAAACACAAATGAAAGGCCGGGAATGTACGCAACACTATGCACGTATGCACAGAATCTGTAAAATTTTCTTTCTATGTGTAAGTAATGACAGATCCTATTACTCCTGCCATCTATTACATTATGTACAAAGTCAGCAGTTATAAAGCACTGTGCGGGTTCTTATCGCATCACCTATTTACTACACCCTGGTAAGGAGTAAGGGGAAGAAGTAGTGATTAATACACAATACGTTTTCTCAACAATTTATTGTAAATAATTTAAACTTTAAACCTTACTAATTTAAACAGCAGTCGTCCAATGATCCTGTAAAAGGTATGTATGATTTAAACTGGAAGCCAGTATCACAAAATGATCCCTGAAATGACAAAATAATAGATTACACTTGGTGTTTTAAAAGACACCATTAAGAATATAAACATTGGTCATTTCGAACAAACGGCAACCTTCGAGCCAGTGGGAAGCAGCAACGTCAACATGCAATATTTATATTAAAAATTGCCATTGCTGGTGTTTTGTATGTTCCATTTTTGAACAGCAATGCCATGTTTAAAAATTGGGTGTTAATTGTACATTGTGTTGGGGGTTAAACGTTGATGATTTTAAAGTGACAGTCAAACAGGATTTTTCTTTGATTTACAGAAATTGTACAATTTTAGATACATTAGGTACATGATACAAAGAATAGAAGGTATGCTAGATAGTGCGCCAAATTCGGTGTGGTTGGCGCAAGACGTCACGCGGTGATAGCGTGATACAAAGAATTTGTATCATGGATTTGTCTGAACTCATTGGAATTTTGAATAAATAGGGATTCTTAGTGTTCTTAGTAAGCATCGTTCTTTATCTCCGCATAAATACGTTTTAAACATTATTGTCACTTTTACATGATGCCAATGCACAACGCATTTTTATAACTGAAGGTTATTGCAAGAACACTAAAATAAGTACAACAATCCAAAAAACAACTTCCACAGACGTCGGCAAACTCACTTTTACGAAGGAAGCGGGTAGAAAATTATCACCGCGTGACGAAGCAACTGTCGATTTGGCTCCGCCCACATGCGCAATGTCATACTTTGTATTCTTTGTATCATGCATTAGGTATATTACAAATCTTCTAAATCAGGCTACCCTTAATCTGTTTTTTTAAATAAAGAAGTATATGAAATTTTCACGAAACATACAATAGAACTAAAAAAATTTTAAATTTATGAAAATTTTGGAAAGAAAGGTTACGAAATATCTTTTCATTTCATGTCATTACCCACAATACTACCTGCGGCACGCTTCAGATAGTTAGCAAAATCAAGCAAACAGGATATAACAAGATGTAGCACAAGAGAACCGAAGTTGTTCAGTGAAAAATATGATAAACAAATTAATTAGAGACATAATATTTAAAGAACTTACTGGATTAACAACCTTACATCCTTTATCTTCTTCTTCATATGCTTCCGATTTATCACCAATCACTATTAAATCTGGCAAGGGGTACAACCGTAAAGAGTAGTCAAAATCCCAGTGAACCGTTAAAGCGTTTAAAGATAAAGGGCTTAAATGTCCTTGGCTAATTATTGTCTTCTTTATCTACAATAAGACAGTTTTTCAAGAAATGTATTCATTGTCAATTACAAGCCGACGCGGTAAATAATTTCAAAATACTTACACAATATGCAACTTCATCCTTGTTTGGCTTGTATAAAGTTCCTTGTAATAATTTCGCCACCACGTCTGCCCTAAAAACAACTATTTCCTTTGTACAGTACTGTATTCTACACGGATTTGTCGTAAAAATGGCCTTTGGTAAAATTCTAGTCATTTCACTGGTCACATATGTGGGCAACGGTAACCTAAAATCAATTCATCACATCATCTGCCTCTGAAGTATTTCCCACAAACTCCAGAACAGTTGAACATTGCACTCGAATTCTATACTTGATGTACATTTCACTCACCACGTTTTCATCATCAGGAGATAATTAAAACTAAAGTACAACTAAATGGTTTTAACCGTCTCTAGATGATGCCAACATGGTTGCCCAAGGAACAATTTAAAATTCATTTGGACTTGAGGAGGTTTTAAGAAAGGTTTGTCAAGGTTAGGAAATAGTCTTGTGCTTTATTGATGTTGTAGTTAAGGCCTTTTAGGCTTCAAATATACTTGCTCTTATATGGTAAGTTTTAAAGCATTCTGTAAGACCTAATTATAAAGCTAATTTGCTTCTAGGATAATATGTATTTGTAATGGGTTTATCATATCTACATAAAACTCTCCATCCATAAAGCTAATTAGTTTTATTAACGTCTTAAATCCCATTTAGATTTAAAGAGGCTTTAAATTATTCTTTATGGTTTTAACATATTTGCAATAAATGCATTTTAAACCCTTTTTAAAACTAGACATTTTCAATGCCTATTAGTACTTATTAAAGGCCATTACAAAACTAGACTCTTAAAACATCCTTGACAAATGTTGTGATGAAACCGTTATGAAGAAAAAAAGGCCCCTATAAATCTAAAAGGCAAATTCTAATTCCATAAAACACTTTCTAAAACCTGAATAAAACATTTATTATAAAAATAATAAACAATATGTCTGCCTGAAGTGTCGTTGATACATGTGTGTACATGTATATTTAGAACACATACGCGCGCGTCACAGTCAAATTATTTTGAGGTTAAGTTTTAAGTTTTTTGTATCAAATGTCAATGCGGTTCGTCTTGGAGGTGGTTCTTTTAAATCCCAAACGTTTTATTACAGCTTTTATCAAGACTACGTGATCTTCGCCAAGTGCATTTGCATTTATGTAAGGAAGGGATTATTTGTGATAGTATACGAAAAGACTAAAAGGACTTCATTTAGAGTAAATGTTCTAGGTCATTACTATTATTAGAATATATAGTTTAATGAGAGGACTGTAAAATGACAATTAGGTTTTTAGTTGGCCGGCCATGTTTTTCTTGTTATATAAAAATATTCAAGGTCAATCTCACAATTATAATTATCACTTTTTCTTTAGCAAATTAAGGTAGAATTACAAGAAATGACTGAAAATTACCGTGGGAACCGAGAAGCAGCCTACTTTTTTAAAATTGCTAATTACGCGTCTATGCAAATTTTGTATGGATATTAAAATCATTATTATTTCTGAGGCGCCCCTGTTTTTTGGGCCTTTTTTGTAGTTTTAACGATAAAATGCCGTTGGTTCTAATTTTTTTGTTATACCTAATGTCTTTTTATTAACTTTTAAATCGGCGTACGCTTTATAAATTTCAAATTCCATTTTATCTTCAATTAGTCTGATGGTGTGTTTGCTTAAATCAGTTTAGAAAAAATAAATGCAATAATAAAATTATTTGGATTCCTTCGTGGACATTCTTATTCTCAGTTCTAATATGGACTTATAAGAGTTTTAAAAACCAGTTTTAAGGTAGCCTTCTAGGTGTTTTCTAGAAATGCAGGAAGCTAATAAAAAACCTTCCGACAGCTTTAAAATAGGTTTTAAGAAAGGTGTTAAACCGACCCGAACAAAGTTTTCAAGAGCACTATGCCTCACTAAGGAGTTTTATGATGGAATTTAAAAAGGCCTTAACAACCTTTATATGGGTGCGACCTTTTAGACTATAAGTCGCTTTATGATGGTATTAAGGATATTGTTACAGCAAAATAGATTTTTCAAGGCATTTTATAAATAGTTTTATAGCACCCTTGTATATATTTAAGAAACTGAAATTGTTCCTTGAGTGGCGAAAAGCACATCTAGTCATAGTACAGGAGTGGAGTAGTGTTCAAGTGCTTGTGGAAACTATTTCCAGCGCCCTCCATTCTCTCTTATGAGCAAAATGCTAACGTACCTAGGTACAATATGGGGTGTGCATGGATCAGTTAACCCAGGGACAAACACAAATTGACTAGTGTTAACGATATTTGGATAATTCGAAATCAGTTCTGCTAACTTTTTAAATAACTTCTTCAATGTATCCATCATTTCACTTCCGTGAGATTCAGACATGAAATTACCCATGAAAACAAATGCTATCGGCGGGGCATCTTGTATGCCCTCAAAGAGAATCTCAAGTTTTTCAAATACCTAAAACAGAAATCTTTAAATAATAGTTATGAAAGTCTTGTGGAAGTTCTGTGTATCTACATGAAATTCACAAAAGACCTTTTAGTTCGAGGTGAAGAAAGGCCAACCCAGGGCCAAGCGACCCCTTAAACAATCTACATGAAACAAGTCCAATGTTTTTATCACAAAAATATTAACTTTGAACCTTGACAAAGGACACTGCAATATTGGAATATTTGAAAGTTTCCAAAATTCCGGGAAAGTTTCCTTTGGGAACTTTCAGAATATTCAAATATTTGACTGAAAACTTTCATTTTTATCAAAATTTCTTTCTGGAAATTTTTATATGGAAAGTTTCCTTTACCCATTTCTGATTTTTATCAAAACTTCATTCCGGAAACTCCCAAAAATTTGAAAAATTGGAAAGTTTCCTTTACCCAACTCCGAAAATTACATCAAACGGAAGGTCTGGAATTTGCTAAATGAATTGTAAAGATTGTAATTTGAAATATGTTGGGCAAACAAAACATCCAATTTTAACAAGATTCAAGCAACATGGAGTGGAAGGATTGAAAAATCTAGTGTCGCCCAACGTGCCTTTAATAATAATCAAAGAATACATATCAACAGCTTAGGGTTAATTAGAATGTAACAAATTACAGACAGTTCAATGCATTTGAAAGCTTAGAGATTGCAAAATGCAAAAATAATTAAATAGTTACTGTCACTGTCATTTAAACTGACAAATATGTCCTTTATAATATTAGTAAATTTGATATTTTGCTACTAAAAAAAGAAAAACATGCAACACATTTTGTTGATTTTTATAAATACAATGCCACAATGTGCCAAAAGTAGGTGGATTTTTTTTTCAAATCTATAGAAGTACACTACTGTGCAATGAAGTCCCGTATGCCTATTTTTCGCTATATTAAATCATTCTTTATTTATTTGTCAGTGTCAGTGTCAGTGTCATATTTTCGCAATACCAAAATTAACTGAACATGAAAAAATTTTAATTTTTTTTTTCCCTTGGCTATTTGAGGGAAAATCCGTTTCAAACAGCAGGAGACGCTGTGTTTATGACAAATTTTTCAGCATCGAGGTCAAGGTCATCGAGGATGGTTTTCCTATCCGAAGGATAAATACCTTACTTATTTACTTATAGTCGGGGAGCTCTCCCTAGCTGTACCCCCCGATCCTTCGGGATATTTCTCATAAAGATTAAAGTCTAAGGAACAATTTAAGACATGTCCTAAAAAAAAACTGACTGTACTTTCAAAATGGCGGCCATATTTTAAAAAAATCTGTCGCCAATGTTGTTTTTGTCATTTAACACAAAAACTAAAAAAGATGGACAAAAACTTTTTTCACAAAAAACAACGTGCATAAAATTTTCTACAATTTTGTTCCTATACAATATTTTGATAGGAGTTACCATTTTCCAGATAAATGAGTCCAAAATTAAGAAAATATAGAAATTCATATATCGGTAAATCACTTAAAGGAAATAACTGTGACAATTTTACGGCCAGTTTCACAATCGTTGGTTATCTTTTTGGTTGACTAACCTGAATCTGAAAGTTAACTATTGGTAAATACATATATGCGTTTCACAAAATTTATTTTATGATTAGTAATGTAACCAACGGTTAAGCTTAAGTTTTGAATGGTTGGTATGAGTTTCCGAAGGTTTTGACAGATATTCCACATACATTTTAAAAAGAAAGGAGAAAGTAACTTCAATAATTCATAAAATATGTTCAATATGATTGTGTTATTACTCTGTTATTACATTAGTTTGTATATCTGAAATTTGTAAAGAAATAATTATTGAATTTGCGCAGAGTATTATTTTCCAAATGTACCTATTTAGTTATACCTACGCATTTTCGCAAATGAAAAATAAATATATATCGATAAGAAAGGTGACAAATTTACTCCCGAATAAGTATTACTGCATGTGTATGGTAAATCTCCCGTAAATCTGGATATGTAGATTTAAAACGATTTAACAAAACTGCGTAAATTTGTTTTATGTAATTACAAAGTTTCATATTTTGGGTATTAAAAAACATGAAAATAATAAAGTATTAATATTTAATTGAAGTAATTATTAAGACAGGTATATTTACGCAGCGTGATTGTTTTTCTTTCTAATGTTATTAGATATTTGGGTAGGTATACCCAAAAATTGCTGAAAATATTCATGTTCCAAACTGGAAAAATAGTCCATTTAATTTGTTCTGTTTCTAATATATCTTCGAAGTTAAATTTAACAAAAATTTGTATTTGCACTAGCGGTGCAATCTGCATCTTGATGTTATGTACTTTTAGTTAACCACAAATTATTGGTTTACCAATACCTATTATACTGGTTTGCTTAACCATAAGATAACCAAGACCTTGAAATTAACCAGACATTGTGAAACGGATTTTCATAATAAACCTATGGTCAAATCCTAACCATTAGTTAACCAACGATTGTGAAACTGGCTGTTATTGTAAGGCATATAATATAACTTTATATTATTAACATAACAAAAATAAAATAAACTGAAAAAAATTAATAATAATAATAATATTGTAATTTGCAGACAATTATCTCGAAAACGATAACAATGACATCTGGAAAATGGTAACTCCTATCCAAATATTGTATAGGAACAATATTATAAAAAAAGTTTATGCACTTTGTTTTTTGTGCAGAAAGTTTTTCTTCATCTTTTTTAGTTTTAGTGTTAAATGACAAAAACCATATTTGCAATTTTTTTTAAAACGGACGCCATTTTGAAAGTGCAGCCAATTTTGGTTTTTTAGGATATGTTTTAAATTGTTCCTTAGGCTTTAATCTTTATGTAAAACATTGTCCCCAAGGATCGGGGGGGGGGGGTGCACGGACACTTAGGGCGGGCTCCCCTAGTATTACACCGTTTTACAATCAATGTCAGTTTTTTATAACTTATATGATTATATGATAATAAAAAATCTAAATTCCAAAAAGACTGGTTGACACCACTCAATATTAGTAAAAACTAAATTACTTTATTTTTCAAGTGTAAGGAATTTCAATTGCACAGAAGTGTAATTCCACATTCCAAAAAAAAATCTTCTAATAGAACTTGAATTATTTAACACATTTCAAAAAGTAAATTGCACTAGTGGAAAATGCTGTATTATAAATTGTAGAACATAACGTCTACTGGGCTGGTACTATCGTGAGCAAAAAAAAAAAAAAATAGGACAACTATTTTTTTCTAATGTAAATCTGTCTTTATTTGCACACTTGCAATGAATTTTGACAGATAACTGACAATGTCACAAAAATTAAAGTTAGATGTACACAACTTGATTTTAGCAAAAATACGTTATAAGACTTGTCCCATTTTTTTGCGCACACAGTACAGCGCAGAAAATGTAAACTATTACAAATGACATTTCAAAATTAATTCAGCTTGTTTTAAATAAAGTTTTATTTTTATTTTACAAGGTAGATTTTGACACTCTTGATTACAAAAACACCACCAACCCAATTAGCAAAAAATGTGACTTGCGACCGTTTTCTTAAGAACAGCAAGAGGGACCTGTCTTAACACATTCAGTGCTGATGACTCGGATCCGTGTCGCCCATGTGGCTATGTGCGCATGACACGGAACCGTTACACTCGTGTTAGGGTTAATAAGTGGAAACCTAATAAAAAATAAAATAGCACACAGGCTCGGCATAGTTAAAAAAAAGTCAGCAGTTAATGCGTTAACATATAGTCAATATAAAAAAAATATTCTAGATTAATTTAACTCCACATATCTTAAGAAGGGTTATTAAGAGCATGCCTCCCAATCCTCAATTTTTCCCTGAAATCAGCCCACTCTAAATTATTACTAATTAAAAACACTTTGTTAAAATAAATTTAATGTATTTAATATATTCCATATATGTTATATTATGTTGAACAATTTCTAAAGAAATAAGACATATATTTGAACATTCGTTTTACAATCTGACTTCTTAACAGGTTTATGAGCAGTCTCTGTTAACGTACTTCAAGCATTATTTGTCTATTCTGATAACTAGAACAGGTTGCTTGTTTTCCGAAGGAAAATTAACAGGCAGATTAAACAAAAAACGTTGGGTTGACAACTACTTTTTAATATTAATACACTGATTAAATTTGACGCTACGAATTCTAATCGAAATATAAATTAAAATGTTAACGTCAGCATCAGCTGATGGCATTTATTATTATTGTTTTAAAAAATTTTTTTGTTTGACAAAAAACAGATATAGACATTAAACCAATAACATTCTATTAATGTTTTCTAAAAATGACAGAGCAAGAAAACTGCCCCTAGTAGCACAAGATATTGGACCATCGTACAATCTATGTAGGACCGATATCTGAATATTGGTCCTATATGGATTGTACGTTGGTCCAATATTTGTACTACTAAGATGCTAAGATTAAATTAATTGAAAACAGTGTTCAGAGCATAACTACTCATTGTCACTTTTCGAAACATTGCAGACCTCTGAGAATACCAAGAGATTTCCCATAAACCCCAATTAAGTATCAGTAGGAAAATTATTTAACAATTCATTTACAATAAACAATTTGTACAATAGGTATCTAAAAAACTATTAACATAAAAGAGTTGTCCAATCAGGACTTAACTGATATCTGCTTTTTATTTGCCCTAGCACTGATGCTGTGGACTCTTGGGGAGGTTTCTTAACATCCAAGGCCACTAACTCCTCAGTAAAAGACTCAAACTCAGCAGATTCTAGGTCATATTTAAGATCTCCAAAGTACACATCTATTTTACCAGACTTCCGGACACATATTTTTCCAATTTTTCCCTCTGGTAAATCCGTTAATTTACAGTCGATATATTTTTTATTCTTTACATTCTCAACTATATTTTTAAAACCAAATGAATCTGGCAGTTGCCATAATGCTATAGTAGTATCAGAATTAGTATCCTGTTGAGTGTTAGAATATTCTTGTGGTAAAATATTAAAACTCGTTTCCATTTCTGAAACGGTCTCTTTCGGTTCAACCTTAACTTCATTTTTCATAGGAACTTCTTGTAAGTCCGTTGCACACCAATTTATTGGTACAAAGGGCAGTTTCTCTTCTTTTTCATCACTATCACTATCAAACTCACTTTTTATTATATCCTCAAAAACATTATTTTCTGACTTCTTGTCCACCTCTGCCCAACAGTCTTTTTTAAAACTTGGTGGTCTTTCGTGATCATGGTCCTTCTCCCTCACATAGGAACGTTTTTCTATATTATGTCTAACTGCATCTCCTACACCTTCAGAAAACACTCCTGTGGATTGTACAAATCTTTGCTTATGTTTATCTTGAGATCTGAGTGGTCTTTCTCTCGTTTTCTTGTCAGTTCTCTTAAAAACCTCCTTTGCTTTATCTTTGTTTCTTACAACATTAAGGTTAGGTTTGAATACTTTTTTAGGAAGCTTAGTTCCACCGAGACTAAGATCTCTGGGTAGTCGCAAGGATTGCAATCTTGAACCTCCTGTATTATCTTTGATGAAGTCCTTCAGATTTAGTTTATTTAACTTTTTGGTGTCCATATTAAAAATGTAATAGAAGCATTAAATAAATTCGAAATTAAATTCTATTTCTTCTATTATTCGATGATTCTTGCTTATATCAGGAGGTATCAGAAACGTAAAAAAATTAACACCTTACATTAATCACTATGATCTACTCTACTTGAAGGGGAAATATTCAGTATCAATATTCACTTAGACTAGCAGTTCACTTAATTAATTAATTAGAATCTCTCCTCCATTTTTATTTTTCTTGACATTATTCCACTGAAATTAGCGTCAAATGATGTCAACTGTCAAATGTTCTTCTTCCTCCGTTCCTGGCTAATAAGTGCGTCCCACCATGGAGGTAGAATAAATAAGGAGTAGCATAAAGCCCGTAGAAGTCATGGCTTGTAGTCATACTATCATGAACGACAAGCCAGGTTCTGATTAAAAAAAAGTTTATACAGCATTTGAGGAAATACATGGTTGACTTTACACATTGACACTACCGCATATCAAGCCAGTAGAGTAATGAATGAGATGACGGTTTCACATTTCAGGCAACTATAATATAATCAGAGACGGGTCGAGGAAACTTTCCAAATTTGATAAAAGTCTGTAAAAGTCATGTAAATAATATAACTTTATTCACTTATTTGGTATCAAAATGAAGCTTTGCATCATCACGAATCAGATTTTACCATAAAATAGGCTATCAATGTACCCAATGGAAAGTTAGAAGGAAAACTTCCTGGAAATTTTCCGACGGAAAGTTTCCAGGCAGGTCTATTCGAGAAATCTAGAACTTACCAATAAGTTATTGTTGATTTACATAAATTGTTCGAAATGACCTCCATCTCCATCAATACACATTTCGGCACACGAACTAAGAACATACACACTCCATTCAACACATTTGATAAACTAGGATCATTTTTTATGGTTTCTATGCACATTAAAATACATTGCTGCAGTTGTTCTAAAGTTTCAATTGGATCACATAACCAAGTATTTAACGATTTGAATGGTAAGTCAATAAAATAAATTTTAACTATAAATACAGTGGCCCAAAATTCAAAAAGAACAAAAGCAACATGCAAAAACAATGAACGGCTAGGTCGTCTATATGCACTTAACCAATTAACGACATAAACTAAAATATTGCTTGAGAATAACACAAGGCAGAGTATCTATCTGCACAAATGTCTGAGTATCATGCGCGACTAGAAGTCTACCCGAATATTCCAGAAGTTCTCAAACAATATAAAATATTTTCGAAATTTTAGTTTTTTTTTCCCCAAAACTATGGGCATTAGACCTCATGTTATATAGGGTTTTTTGTTTGTCTAGTTGTTCCCCACCACCAGATTTTTAAATGACATGAAACTAATAACACCCTGTATATCTATAAATTAAACTCTACAAACCATTGTAATTTCTGTAAAGACTTCTATCATGTCTTATTAACGTTATATAATATATCTAACATGTATTTTATTATTTCATGTAGGTCAATTGTTAAATATGGAATATATTCACTTTTTATTATGTTTTATTTATCAGTTGTATTATTATTGTTAACAGTTAATTGAAATAGTCGATTATGTTGAACTTTTATATACATATATCTAATTGAAAGTAAATGAAAATATAGCGCTTTTTATGTGATCATGATCCTGCGAAGTTGAAAGGCTTCAAACAGCTATCGATATTACACATTTTGTTAATTTTTTGTCAATATATTTTTGTCAATATATTACTTTTTGTAGTCTTTGAAGCAATATGTAACAGTACATTTCTCTTAACATTGTTACTGTACGTTACTGTGTTCAAACACAATGGCATTCGTAGGATGGATATGAACTATGCCGATACGAGTAACACTACGCCTTCTAAACAAAATTATTAACCAAGTCTTTATCATGTAGTCAAGGATAAAACGCATTATTTATAAAATTATGTTTTAAAAGTTAGGTAAAAATTACTTACTAAAGGATGATCAAGCCAAACATCCGAGAAAAACATAAACATTTCTGTTTTATTCTGCATCATGTGTTCCTTTAGTTTTTGTGAGTCTTTTAGTGGAACATTTGATGACCCTCCATAATAATTTAAATTTCCAAATGAAGGCCTGAAACAGTTTTCTATTAAATACAAAATAATCACAAAAATCAAATAACATAAAACGGGGTAGGCAAACTTCTATTTACTATGGAAAGTTTCACTGCCCACCATAAATAAATAATATACAAACAAAATAAATTTTTAGCTTATTTTTTAAATTTAAGTGGCATTTTTATAAAAATAAGACTATATATTGTCGTCATTCCTCTTCATATTTAATAACGCTGAGAAGGCAATCAGTAATACATTCATAAATCTATATCGCATTTTATCGTCACGTAAATTATATACTATACTTGCAGCAACAAGTTCATATATTTTGGAAATAAATCAATTTTCATCAATCTGCAATACAAAAAAATTAATACACAAATAAATACCTTGAATGTTTGTATTCTTCCCCAGGCGGCAAGAGTACAGCCGAAACATGTAAAACTTTATCCTCATAGTAACCATTAACAAGTACAAAACAATTTTCATTAAAAAAACCTCCGTGGTACCTAAAATTTGTTATAAGGAACTTTATTCAGGAGCTAAGGAAAAAATCTTGCTTATTTTGTATTAATTTTTAAAAAATAGTTGATTTACATGAAGAAAAATAATGCGGAAATGAGGTTTTCATTTTCAAACAAGACTAAAGAATTTACAGCCAGGTCAATTTAAAGAGTCAATACTTCTTAATCATAAGCGAGTCTGACAGCTGATTTATTGCCGACTTCATCTTCCTAATTTAATTTGAATAGATTATAAGATCATACTATGGAGGATCTGATATTCCCGCAGAGAGCTTTTATATTCATATTATTTTTCCATGGGAATTAAGTAAACAAAAGGGTACATTAATTACAACCAATACAATATATTGGGGCGAGCGTAGAGGCGACTTCAATGTGAATATCAGTCGACATTCCGTTGAAGCAACGTCGAGTGCGATTAGTACTTGGATAGGTGACCCACCTATCTTGGGAAATACAGCGTTCTCGTCCCACCTTCTAGCGGCTTGTATATCAGTGTATACGTGGAAGTTATGTAATTTCCGACGATGATTACGTAGTGGATATACCATCCTTCGGAGGGGATGTAAAGCTGGCGGTCCCTTGTTTATTAAATATTAGGTAAGTAAAAGATCTCTTCTTAAGGGAAGTGGTTCGGCAAAATTTCCAGGTTGGGAGTAGCTCGTCTCCTGACGTCGGTGATAGGCCCTGGTAGCGGAAATAGGCCGACGTTAAATAGTTAAAAAAAAAAATACAATATCATCAAGTTTGTTACCTGTGCAGCACGTGCTACCGTGGAAGGTTAGAGTTACATGTGGAGACCCAACTTGAGGTACCCGTTTATTTATTTGATAGCGCTATTGCAAGTGCGTAAAATAATTCAGCTCTAATTTCAGATTCGCGAGTGCTGAGTGTTAATGCTGAAACAGTCAACTGTTATATAAACTTTTTAATTTGCAACTAATGGCATATAAAGGACAGATTCGTAGCTAGTGGAGATTTGTACAGTTTTTTCTTTCAAATTATTGGTGCATATAAGATGTGTTCCCAATGATTACGATTTGTGCTGTTTATTCCTTTAAATAAATGGTGCAGTCACATTCATTTTCGTTAGTGACGATTTGTAGTTTTCCCTGTTAAATTAGTAGTGCATATAGGATGCATTGCTTTTATTTACTATCTGTGGTGTGTTTATGTTTTATGTTTATGTTATTTATTAACGATTTATATAACTTAGTGTGTAGAGTAGGCAAAAACAATTGTGAATTGATTATGATGATGGATAAAAGCCATCGAGTTAGAATATAAGGAGATGGCATCCTGTACAAATTTCCTATAGAGAAACGGCACCGGTAGGCGTGGCTAAATGTAGGAACAAAATGGTGGTTTTGACAGACCCGGACTATTTAAAATTATAAGAACTTTGTACCCCGACAAGACGGCCTATCTGAATAACGCAAAAAACTGTTGAATTCAATAAATGCAAGGTTTTTAGCAAAAAGAATTAGAACAAACATATTCAAATAAAACACAAAATAAACAAATTAATATATATTTATTGACCTCTAAATAATAAAATTTTATTACATTTAATTAAGTAGCTGTTTTTTTTAATGCGGCTCTGTGTTTACACTACTTATGAAATGTTATTCCCGTTAATTTCTTCTTGTCAACACCATCCCTAGAAGAGCAACTTCTTTTGGCACACGACACCATAGTCCTTCTAATGTTTATTGTCCAAAATTTAACAAACTATCAGTAAAAATCACAAAAAATCGCACGGAAAACAAACTGTCATTATTTGACGGAAAAGTAGTAACACCTTGATGAAGTGATGCCGTTTTTTGATCACGTGACTGCTTCTCCCGTCCTTCTAACTCAATGATAAAAACTGTCTTGTGTGTGAAGCCATTTGTAAATTGCAGAAACAAATCGAGGAAATGAGGTAATACAAGAATCAACAAACAAATCATTAAGGCGAGATATATTAGATATGCTTCTCGATATTCACCCACGCAAATTACAGATCCTGAATAAGCCAACCATCTTTTTGTGGGGAGTCCCTGTCAAAAAAATCTCATCAATCCGTATTGAAAATTATCAAAAATTAATAAGTATCTACACTGAGAAAATCTCCAGAAATAAATTCTTTGCTACGATTTTTTTAGCTAGAGTAGCCATAATTTTATTTAATTTAGAAATATCTGTTCACTACCTCAGAAAAGATCACTTTACTAAGTGTGTATATTAGCCCTTAAAAAGTACTTTTCAGGCTTCATTAGTTGCTTTACTAAAGCAGTAGATTATTTAGCTACCATTATAAAGAAGAATATGCAAAGAATAGTTTAACTGTGACAAATAAAAATCCTCCTACAATTGCAAAGTTCTTTGTTGAGGTAAATAAAGCTAGATAATCGGAACACCATTCGGATACAATCGGTCAATTTTTATTCAGGCGGAACATCACGAATTGTGTCTCTCCTGTAATTTGTTTCCATTCTCCGCTGATGGTGTTTACGTTGACTCCGCGTCATGCATTTAGTTATTTCTATAAGTATTTGTAGAGGTATTGTGCAGTGTATTATTATTATAAAAACTTTGGTAAGTCGTTTGCTTTTGCTTTTGGTTTTTTAAACCGCGGTGTCTACTATCAATATTAATAAGACGATGTCATCATAACTGCCCTATAAGAGGCCATATTAATGTTTTTAGGTACCTACGCATCAGGCCATGCGTGTGACTTGGAGAGGTTAACTTTTATGTTTAGAAAACGGTCTGATTCTCGTTGCAATTTTTTAGTGGTAGTGGAGTCAAATTAAGAATCAAAATAGATGAATAAGAAATTCTCTGCCTACATCAATTTTATTGTTTTAATTTGTTGTAAAAGTTTAATAATTTATTTTCTAGCAAATTCTCTGTTATTTTCCTTATTATCTCCGATCTTAGTAATCGTATCGCAAAAATAAAAATATCAAACTATTCACAATAAAATTATGATTAAGACTAGGCATATGAAGAAACTTTCTGATAATTTGTTAATTTGTAAGAAAATAAAAACCACTAAAAATTGCCTTTTTTGATAATTTAAGAAGTATAACGTAATAATGCACCAATTTGAACGAAAGTTGGTGGAACTATGCCCGTTATTGAACTAAACATTCGTGCCAAATTTTAACGTAAAATATTTATTGAAACGGTTAAAAAAAAGAAAAGGTTTCGAAATTTTAATCGCTTATTGTTTGAGTGCATCAACTCGTAGGAGGACGTTTTTTTTTTCAAAATGTAGGTTTTTACAATTTTACAATGGTGTTAAGAGAAAAATAGGTTATCTTTATTTAGATTGTATTTTTTAAATTTGTTTATCATTCTCAAAATTATAGTAATTATAACAAATTCAAATCACTGTGGATTTTTTATAAAACCAAAAGTGGCAAACGAATTATGAAAGTAGATGATGATTACGTTTTATATATTTTTTACTTTTAAAGGTTGTTATGCTAGGCTGTGTATACCTATCAAATAAATGTTTATTTTTTAAATGGTTTTAGTCATTTATACAAAATCCTTGACCATAGTAATCAATTTCTTTCCAAGGTATACCAATTTTTCGCTTGCAGTTTCATGTTTAAATAATTTAATATTCATTATTCATTGTCTTGTCTGGGAGAAAATTATTTCCTTAAAAAAATATTCTTCATGTAAGGTGAACAAGTATTTAGTCATTATATAACATTTATTTTTCATACACTGAAAAAAATATGTTCGTAATATTAATGATTCGGTTCATCGGCTGAAAATTGATAAATCTCTTTATTAATATACATTTAAGTACATAGTATAAATAAATGTGTACATTGTATTATTGAACGTACATTATATCAATAAACAGAGATTCGTAAATTCTTAGCCAATGAACCTTTATTCATTAATATTACGAAAATATTTTTTTCAGTGTACTTATTAAGCAAGTAAACCTAGTGAGGGAGCTACAAATTTCATTTTTCAATTTCAACAGAAAATATGAACAAGCGTCAATCTTTGCAGGTAACCCTTCACTAGGTTATTTTGATTTTTTCGAACGCATATAAAATTTCTTAAAGGCTAATTTAAATTACAAGCAAAAAACTCGTATAACCTGGAATAAAACATTGATCTGCCACAGAAATTTACGTCAGAGTGTAAGGCCACTAGTAATATAGATTTTTTAATTAGACAAGATTGATGTGCATCTGTAAAGTTATATTTTAGGAATAAATATTTTCTGCTGAAACTATATGAGGACGTGCACGTAGCTCAGAAATAATTGTTTATATAAAATTTTCCCGGATTCAGACTCGGATTCACATATGTTTAAATGGTTCTGTTATAAAGTTTATTTGCATTATCATCAATTAGTATTATGTACTTTTGGTAATTGCCAGTTTCCATTTTCCATAGTTATATATATACTCAAGAAGTTATTTCCTTGAAAAAATTACAAAATTTAGGAAAACATAAATTTCTTTAATTTTTTTAGAGACAAGAGCATTTTATACCATCACGCAAGATGATATATAAAAAGCTTGCTTATACTTAAGTTTTGATATTTTTTGTAAAAAAAATATTTTTGATAAAATAATTGCTTGTATATGTGCGGTAGTTATGAAAACTGGCAATGACAAAGTATGACTAATTGATAGAAAAGTAAATCGACTTTATAACAAAATTATTTTCCTCGTAAAACATGTTTCTATACAAGAAAATTTTATCAGACAAACATTTTTTAGCTCCTTCTGTTTATTTTCCAGCAAAAAATGTTTATTCCCACAGCAGATATACTTTATAATAATAGCAAAATAGCCATTCTATTCTAATTAAGAAATTTCACTGTTATTGATATAAAACTTTGATATAACGGAATATCTTTTCTGAGGTAGGCTAATTTATTACTAAATTAGGAAGGCATATATGCTGTAATAAAAAAGAAACTAACTGGGGTACTAGAAAAACCTTGCAATGGTAGTAAACTTTTTTGTTGCGATTAAAAATAAGTGATACTACTGCAATCAAGTTCCTGCTCTGTCTAATCAGTGACTTTGCTACAACAAGAAAGGAATTAATTACAGCACTAGAAAAACCATGGAGTGATAATAAAAAATGTTGCTGTAAGTAAAAAGAATTGACTCTATCGTAGCCAGATACTTTGCATTAGTAAATAAATATCTTTACTGCAACAATACTATTTCTTTACTATTACAGTAAAGTTTATTTACGGTGGCTAGATGAAACATTTTAATAATATTTTATAAAGTAACTTCACTATTGCACTAAAATAATTTCAGTAAAATGAATTTTACTGCCCTACGAAAATTCTTGGCTGGCGCCTATTCAAATAGATTTTCATGCTGCTGTAGCCTGATTTTTAGCTGTCACTGCAAAAATCTTCTCTCAGTGTATGAGAACCTATATGGTCAATAAGTTTCTATAAGAGTTAGGTAAAGTTGCTGTTGAAATTGTTATCAGTTTATATCCGAATTGACCAGCAAAATGAGTCAAGCCATATCCATTTGTAAATCCAAACATTTACTTATACCACATCAATGAGAATTTATGAGCACAGTATCTAATGTAATTCGTGCGGCTTTCCGTGATTAAAAGACATGTGTTTCTTTAAGAAACGAGCTGCATTAGGTTAGAACAGTTTTGATTTGCAATTGAAGATTACAAATTATAATGTTTGAATAGGGATTTATGAGATCAGTTTCTATGAGTATTAATGTTTTTTTTCAGTAATATATTAAATGTGTTTTCATTTGTTTGAATGGGTAAAAAGAAAGGTCAGTTTTCAACTGCAATTACAAATACAAGTTTAATCGCTTCGAAGGGGTTATATGCGATCGATTTCTAAAAGTATTTATGCTGTTTTCCGGATATAATTGTGATGAGGTTTAATCAGTAACAAATTGTTCACTACATGTTATGATATGGTCGGAAATTCCAAGTACACATTTGGTATTCCTTCAAGAGGATTGATGAGAGCAGTTTCTACGAGTATCTATTTGTTGTTCCTCTAGTAAATTATATAAGTCTTTATCAGTAAAGATTCGGATCTAATTTAAATATGAAAATTATATCAGAATAAAGCAACCAAATATTTTAAACAGTATCTATTTGTAAATCCAGACATTTACTTATACTATCTCAATGAGAATTTATGAGAACAGTATCTAATGTAAAACGTGCGGCTTTTCGTGGTTAAAGGGCAAGTGTTTCTATAAGAAACGAGATGCATTAGGTTAGAACAGTTTTGATTTGCAATTGCAGATTACAAATTATAATGTTTAAATAGAGATTTATGAGATCAGTTTCTATGAGTATTAATGTTTTTTTTCAGTAATATATTAAATGTGTTTGCATTTGTTTGAATGGGTAAAAAGGAAGGTCAGTTTTCAACTGCAATTACAAATACGAGTTTAATCACTTCGGATGGGGTTATATGCGATCAATTTCTAACAGTATTTATGCTGTTTTCCGAATATAATTGTGATGAGGTTTAATCTGTAACAAATTGTTCACTACATGTTACGATATGGTCGGAAATTCCAGGTACATATTTAGTATTCCTTAAAGAGGATTGATGAGAGCAGTTTCTACGAGTATTTATTTGTTGTTCCTACAGTAAATTATATAAGTCTTTATCAGTATGCATTCGGATCTAATTTAAATACAAAAATCATATCAGAATGAAACCCCAAATATTTTAAACAGTGTCCACCTGTAAATCCAAACATTCAAAGATAATATTATAATGAGAATCCATCAGAATAGTATCTAATGTAACGTGTGCGGTTTTCCGTGGCTAAATTTTAAAATTATTTGCAATAAATAAGCTTTAACGGATTCGAACAGTTTTCATTTGCATTTCCAGATGAATAGTTTTAATTGTTAGGGATCTATGAGGTCAGTGTAACGTTTTTTTTTTCAATAAAATGTGTTTTTATTGGAAAAAAAACATTACACAAAGACACTGATCTCATAGATCCCCATTTAACAATTAAAATTATTCATCTGGAATTGCAAATTAAAACTGTTCAAATCCGTTAAAGCTATTTATTAAAAATACTTTTAAAATTTAGCCACGGAAAGCCGCACGCGTTACATTAGATACTGTTCTGATTGGTTCTCATTAAAATATATCTTTAAATGTTTGGATTTACAAGTGGATACTGTTTAAAATATTTGGTTGTGTCATTCTGATATAATTTTTGTATTTAAAGTAGATCCGAATGCATACTGATAAAGACAAATTTTCTATTGGAACAACAAATACATACTCATAGAAACTGCTATCATCAATCCTTTCGAAGGAATACTAAATATGTACCTGGAATTTTCAACCATATCGTAACATGTGGTGAACAATTTGTTACTGATCAAACCTCATCACAATTATATTCGGAAAACAGCATAAATACTGTTAGAAACTGATCGCATATAACCCCATTCGAAGTGATTAAACTTGTATTTGTAACTGCAGTTGAAAACTGACCTTTCTTTTTACCCATTCAAACAAATGAAAACACATTTAATATATTTATTACTGAAAAAAAAACATTAATACTCATAGAAACTGATCTCATAAATCCCTATTCAAACATTATAATTTATAATCTTTAATTGCAAATCAAAACTGTTCTAACCTAATGCAGCTCGTTTCTTATAGAAACTCTTGCCATTTAACCACGGAAAGCCGCACGTTTTACATTAGATACTGTCCTCATAAATTCTCATTGATGTGATATAAGTAAATGTCTGGATTTACAAATAGATACTGTTTAAAATATTTAGTTGCTTTATTCTGATATAATTTTCATATTTAAATTAGATCCGAATGCATACTGATAAAGACTTATATAATTTACTATTGGCACAACAAATACATACTCGTAGAAACTGCTATTATCAATCCTTTCGAAGTAATACTAAATATGTACCTGGAATTTCCACACGTAACATGTAGTGAACAATTTGTTACTGATCAAACCTCATCACAATTATATTCGGAAAACAGCATAAATACTGTTAGAAATTGATCGCATATAATCCCATTCGAAGTGGTTAAACTTGTATTTGTAATTGCAGTTGAAAACTGACCTTTCTTTTTACCCATTCAAACAAATGAAAACACATTTAATATATTACTGAAAAAACACATTAATACTCATAGAAACTGATCTCATAAATCCCTATTCAAACATTATAATTTGTAATCTTCAATTGCAAATCAAAACTGTTCTAACCTAATGCAGCTCGTTTCTTATAGAAACTCTTGCCATTTAACCATAGAAAGCCGCACGTTTTACATTAGACACTGTCCTCATAAATTCTCATTGAGATAGTATAAGTAAATGTCTGGATTTACAAATAGATACTGTTTAAAATATTTGGTTGCTTTATTCTGATATAATTTTCATATTTAAATTAGATCCGAATGCATACTGATAAAGACTTATATAATTTACTATTGGTACAACAAATACATACTCGTAGAAACTGCTATCATCAATCCTTTCGAAGTAATACTAAATATGTACCTGGAATTTCCGACCATATCGTAACATGTAGTGAACAATTTGTTACTGATCAAACCTCATCACAATTATATTCGGAAAACAGCATAAATGCTGTTAGAAATTGATCGCATATAACCCCATTCGAACTGATTAAATTTGTATTTGTAATTTCAGTTGAAAACTGACCTTTCTTTTTACCCATTCAAACATATGAAAACACATTTAATATATTACTGAAAAAAAAACATTAATACTCATAGAAACTGATCTCATAAATCCACATTCAAACATTATAATTTGTAATCTTCAATTGCAAATCAAAACTGTTCTAACCTAATGCAGCTCGTTTCTTATAGAAACACTTGCCATTTAACCACGGAAAGCCGTACGTTTTACATTAGATACTGTTCTCATAAATTCTCATTGAGATAGTATAAGTAAATGTAAAGACTTATATAATTTACTAGAGGAACAACAAATAGATACTCGTAGAAACTGCTCTCATCAATCCTTTTGAAGGAATACTAAATGTGTACTTGGAATTTCCGACCATATCATAACAAGTAGTGAACAATTTGTTACTGATTAAACCTCATCACAATTATATTCGGAAAACAGCATAAATACTTTTAGAAATTAATCGCATATAACCCCATTCAAAGTGATTAAACTTGTATTTGTAATTGCAGTTGAAAACTGACCTTTCTTTTTACCCATTCAAACAAATGAAAACACATTTAATATATTACTGAAAAAAAACATTAATACTCATAGAAACTGATCTCATAAATCCCTATTCAAACATTATAATTAGTAATCTTCAATTGCAAGTCAAAACTGTCCTAACCTAATGCAGCTCGTTTCTTATAGAAACACTTGCCATTTAACCACGGAAAGCCGCACGTTTTACCTTAGATACTGTTCTCATAAATTCTCATTGATGTGGTATAAGTAAATGTTTGCTGCTCCATTCTGGTAGAAACTGATAGAAATTTCAGCAGCAACTTTAACTCCAGGCTCCAGTAGAGGGAGCTGTATACGTGTCGCTAATTCATATCTAATCTAATGTGACCTAAGTAACTGACGTGTGTTTGTTAAATTAATATTAAAGCAGTCTCTTTCACTGCTAACTCATTCATTGCTTCTAGGCTAGAACAAGAACACCCGAGGAAGTAAGGACTTTGCAGTATTTTGTGTTTACCACAATATTAGTATTTCTATTTGAAATATGCAATTTAAACTGTACATTTGTCGGCATGCATATCCAAATTAATACTAATAAAAAAGCAAAATGGAAGTTTACAATAAAAATACATCTGTAAAATATACAATTGAAACTGTACATTTGTTGACATGTATATCCACATTAATACTAATAAAAAGACAATGTTGAAATTTACAATAAAAACATGTTGATAAATGGTGTGTTACATACGATAGATACTGGAGAAAGGACGGACTGGAACTCTTATGATATTACTTATAGAAAAGTTTAGAATCTCTTTAAAGTTGTATCTGTAATTCCATATGTTTACAGATATAAGGGCAAGGATGCATTTGCAGACACTAAACTGTAGATTTGTTGATGTATATTTCATATAAGTACTCATGAAAGGGCAACATGATAATTCCAAATAGCTCATTCGGAATTACTGTTTCATAACCGATTTAAAACTTAATAAAACAGATAAAATCCTGTCTGTATAATACTAATATAACTTATAGGAACGATAAAACCGCATCACTTTTTTTTTTATAAGTTTCTATGTGGAATTTTTGGCAGGGGTACCAAATCTTCCAAAGTATACTGAAGACACACAACTGGGCTGGTATCACGGAGCAAAACCAGCAATGACAATTAAATTACATTTACAAGATAATAATATAATTGATATTTTGTTAAAATAATTTTTCGTTTTAATGCAAAATTATAAATGTTATTTGGATATGGAAACAAAATTCTCAGCAGATTGTCAACATATACTAACTTGGCATGCGTCAAGTCTAACTGTACTATTCCAGTAGGGTCCTCCAAATAATATTTGCCTTCCGACACCTGAATCAGAGATCCTAATATCAGAGTACGCTCCAGAGTCACATAAGAAAGCGTCAACAAAAAATCAACAGTCTGCAATTTCAATTGATCCCTCTCTCCATTCTCAGAGGCTTTCTGTAAAAAATGTCGTTTGGTCCTTTGTAAAATGGTTGAATACCGCTCTGAAAACATTTTTGCTTTTATGTCTGCATCGGCCAACATCTTAGATTTGTTAGTATCAATAAAATACATTTTTCTGTCTGGATTGTACGAAAGTTTAGGAAACTCAAAGGCACTTATTACATTAAACACCGTTTCGTGTTGATCGTACCCAGAATGTAGGCACACCTAAAACAAATTTGTAATTTACACCATGCTAATTTATAAGTTACCTAATTACTTCTAAGGCACGATCTACGTGTTCTCTTTCTATACTTTTCTCTGAAAGGCATTGATTTTCTAAGCTTGCACACAAATCTTTAACTACGTTTTCAAAATATTCATTCTTATCCAATTTAACTCCTTCTTCTAAAAATTTATCGATTATTATGGCACAAAACTCCCTAAAAACATACATGTTAAGTTGTGATAAATAAATTCTATCACCTTTATTTACCTCCTCATATTGAAACCACTCAGTTTCAATGCATTATGCAATTTTTTTTTCAACTTTTCATGCAAAGCCATAATATTTCCTAGATTAATGTTCAAAATTATTTGACTATGACTTAACCTAACATTTACAAGTTTTCCCGCCAGTTGAAACAGCAATGACAAAAGAAAATTTATGGTATATTTGAACTACTATCTAAGAATCGTCAACCTACATTATTGTTTGTAGTGTTAACTTCAAGAAGAAGAAGACAATGATTTGACATTTGGTAATTGTAGACGTCAAAATGATGAAGATGGCATATAGGTTAAGTTTTTAAATGTTTACAAGGAATATATTTATATACACGTAGTTATTATATTTCGCTATGTGGTCGTTTTTCTCTCGTGATCCTTCTAAAGATTTTAATTTTGAAATAGGAGAATTAGTGCCAAGTTTAGAAGACAAAAGTGTATGGGCACTTCATAAGGGCAAACGAAAGGTACGCTACACCATTTGGTACTATAATAAAACTAGAATTTAACGAACATAAACATTTTTATAGGGCAGTACTGAGGAAGTTTCGGTTTTCGTTTTTGATATTAAAAGTAATTCTGAAGCGCAACTAGAAGTAGCAAAAGCCGCAGTAAAAAGGTTAAAGACTTTGAGACACCCTAGTGTGCTTACATATTTAGATAGTTTAGAGTCAGAAAAAGTGCTTTACTTGGCTACCGAGTATGTGGATCCTTTAGGAAATCACTTAGAGAAGTTACCCTTGGAAGGACCCCAGAAAGAACTTTATATAGCATGGGGTATATTTCAAATAACGGTATGTTTGTAATTTCTCTAGTTTACATAACTTAGTTAACATTTATCCATACTTGCTAATATTTTAGAGAGCTCTATCATTTTTGAACAATGATGGTAACCTTCGTCATAACAATGTAAATATCTGGTCTGTTTTTGTCAATTCTTCGGGGGAATGGAAACTGGGAGGCGTGGAATATGTAACTAGCATACAAGATGTAAACACACCATTTAAAATTATTCAATCTTTGGAGGTATATTGTCCTCCAGAGAAAAATGACCCTAGCAAGCAACGTTCAATTACTAAATGGTAAATTTGTTTATTGTAATTGAAGTTCTATTTCTATTAATGTACCATTTAATTTGCAGTTCTAACGATATGTGGGGCTTGGGATGTCTCATATGGGAAGTGTTTAATGGACCGTTATATCAACAGTCCTCTTTAAAGGTTTTGGATAAGGTAATAATATTAAGATCAGAAAAAAGCAGTGTTTTTATTTTAAATTGTTACAGATACCGAAACAATTGGGCCCTTTATATTGCGAATTAGTGGGGTCAAACCCAGCCTCTAGGCCTAACCCAGCTGATATTATAACGAGGTGTCGCAAATTAGGTGGCTACTTCAAGAATGATCTTGTTGATACCTTATTGTTCCTAGAGGAGATTCAAATTAAAGATAAGAATGAAAAAAATAGATTTTTTTCTAACCTGACTCCACACTTGGATAACTTTCCAGATAATGTTTGTAAGCATAAAATTCTGCCCCAGCTGATAACGGCTTTTGAATATGGGGATGCTGGTTCTGCTGTGTTGGCACCTATGTTTAAGGTAAGAAATAATTCTTCATCTTAGAGCTCAGTTTTTGTATTGCTTTGCTTCTAAAATGTTTTAAGCCAATATTGACCATATTGTTTGGTCATGGTATTAACTCTTAGGAGTAGAATAGAATACGTTTCGTACTAGGGACTAGGGACAATATACAGGATTGTATTATGCAAGTCAGCAACTATCAGCTTCAATAATTTATTTATTTATTTATATACAGTGTGACCCACTTAAGATCGCAACACCCTTGTATACCCGTTAATTGATGCTTGATTAACTTCAAATTTTGGTGGTAACAAAAGATCGATAAGGTGATTCTTTGAACTTGGTAATATGTGATATATGTCAGTAGCGTGCGATTTTAAGGGGGTTTCAAAAGCCGATTTTTCAAAAAAAAAGTATTAGGGATTTTTTTAGAAAAAAAATACTAGGGTATTCTTAATCAGCATCTTTAGAAACCCCTTTGTACAAGATTGCATCGTAGTGGGTACAAAGAGATCGTGGCTGTCAAAAATATAATTTTTTCAACCAAAACTAATTTTTATTTGTAAAACGGATTCCCAAATCAAAAAAATCTATTCTTCATTTTTTGTTCAGAATAATGTATTGTACTAGACTGAGTTGATTTTATAACAAAATAAGAAAAAAAAAGTATACAGTGTGACCCACTACCCACTTAAGATCGCAACACCTCTGTATACCCATTTTTTTCTTATTTTGTTATAAAATCAATTCAGTCTAATACAATGTATTATTCTGAACAAAAAATGAAGAATAAATTTTTTTGATTTGGGAATCCGTTTTACAAATAAAAATTAGTTTTGGTTGAAAAAATTGTATTTTTGACAGCCACTATCTCAAACACCTTTGTACCCACTACAATGTAATCTTGTACAAAGGGGTTTCTAAAGGTGCTGATTAAGAATATCTTAGTATTTTTTTTCTAAAAAAATCCCTAATACTTTTTTTTGAAAAATCGGTTTTTGAAACCTCCTTAAAATCGCACGCTACTGACATATATCACATATTACCAAGTTCAAAGAATCACCTTATCGATCTTTTCTTACCACCAAAATTTGAAGTTAATTAAGCATCAATTAACGGGTATACAGGGGTGTTGCGATCTTAAGTGGGTCACACTGTATACAGGGTGTCCCGAAACTCCCGCCTTCCCCTTTAGGTGCTAATTCTCCATGCAAAAATAGTAAGAAAAGTTCCTATAAACATGTGTCCGGAAATGCTTCCTAAGGGAGCTACGGCCCTCTAAGGATGGCGCAAAAATAGGTGTTTTTACTAATTATCTCGGAAATGATTTGGGACAACTTTATGAAACTTGGTTACGTTTTTTTGATTATTAAAGGTTATTGTTTTACAGTATTAGCCAAAATTAATTTTATCCAGGGGCGGAGAAACGAGAGGTCGGTGTTCTTTGTTTCTACATATTAATTTTCCATTTGACATTTTTAGTACTTTAATCCCTGATTATGGTTCCCTAGTTAATTCTGCATAAAAAAAGGCCTCTTTACAATTAGCCATATGGCAAGCCGTTTTCGAGTAAAAGCGGTCTAAACGAAATATTGCGTATTCGTTTGCTAAATGCGCATTATTTATTTTTTAAAGTAGGCGTAAAACAATAACTTTTATTAATCGAAAAAAGTTAACCAAGTTTCATAAAGTCGTCCCAAATCATTTCCGAGATAGGTTAACAAGGTCAGGCGTTGGATGAGCCAATGCAAATTTTTGAGGTATTCACTTTCACGTTTGATGTAATATTGTTGTAATAATTGTTAGTGATCTGCTTAGTTTCAAGAGGAAACAAAGCATCTAATTTGTTCATCATAATTTCCAAAAAATTAATAAAGGCCTCATTAACATTTATTGGGTCCATACTGTAAATAAAATCCCAATTTGTATTATATAAAAGATATTGAAATTTGGCTATGTTATTCCCAGTAATATAGCGAGTAGTAATAGTTTGCTTAATAATTAGTTGGAATATGGTAAAAAATCTTTAACACACATAATTTGGGCAGCGTGGTCCGCAATGCAAGGGTAGCTCATATATATATTAACCATATTGCTTGGAAGATCAGTGAGCATATAATCGATGGCAGATTCTGACAACATGCCATATATATTACTACACGAATGGGTTCATTGAGATATGTGGAGATATTAAATGATTCAAAAATGTCAGTAGTCTGTTATGTGAATTTGAGCAAAAATTTACATTAAGATCCCCACAAAGAATTATGTGGTCATATTTTTTGTTGAGAAGGATTTAACATCCCTGCAATTTAGCCAAAAAAATATTGAAGTCTCCAGAAGGAGGCCTATAAATGACTAATAACAAAATTTTTCTTTTAAAACACAAAACTAAGCCACAAATCTATATTCATCTCAGAGTTAAAGTAATTCAAAAATGTAGTAGTATAAATTTTTGATTTAACAATATTGTCAACATAAATAGCAACACCACCATGAGGTCTATTAATTCTACAATAGCTAGTCATCAGATTTAAATTGGATAAGGTTAGATTCTCGATTTCATCGGAAGTAGCGCAATGTTCACATATACATAAAATGTTTATATTCTCAGTGTGATTAAAAATATCAACAATGTTTAACTTATTACTTAAACATTGTACATTGACATGAGCTATTTTAATAAAAAGAATTACATTAATAAAATTTACAAACATCTAAAGGACATTACATTACTTAATTATTTAGCATCACCACAGATTATTCATAGTAATTAATTAATCATCGTTAATCTTATTTAATTTGTGTAGTTCTACTGTGTTAATATTTTCCATATTTTCCTGATTGTTTTTTTAATGAGTGTTAAGGTTTTTATATCTTTTATGTGCCTGGGCAGGCAGTTATACCATTTCAGACATTTATGATAACAGTTCTTTTCAAGCAGATTGAATAACAACTTTATGCTGGTGGTATATAAGAGCATCTTTAAAAATTTCTCTATTGTTGTAATCAATACAGAGACTTTCATATATGTCTTTTGCAAGTTTCCATGACTAGATTTTTTCATTCGGTGTACAAGCATCAGTGCTTTTATTCTCGATACCGCTTTTATACTTTTATGGTTATTGATCAAAGTGATCCAAACTTAATGTGTGTTAAAATTGCATGAAAATTTTGTGTTCTTTTGATTCGATTGCCATCAGCACCACCTCTGTTCTGTGCCAGCGCCTCTCCTTAAGCTCTAACCAAAAGCCAAACACTAAGCAAAATAAAACACCAATAAGTTAAAATTTGATCACATAGTCAATTATTAAATAAGCACGTAGGTAGTTTTTATGCTGAAAATACACACATTCTCTTAATTATATATGATAAAAACCTGTAATTATTTCAATTTTTAAGAATTTCATTAATGTAAACACCTTATGTGGAGAAAACGTCGCGAAATTTTGGCCCTTTCACGTGTCAGAGATTTTGCCAGTATGTAGGACTACCAACAAATAAAATATCTGTGAGATACAAATATAATAAACTAAATTCTTTATTTAGGTGTTCTATTACTAGCAGTTTTTTTTTTCTAATGGATAAAGACTTTTTGAAATGATGTTGAAAGAGTGTCACTCCACATCTCACCCATAGCCATTTATTTTAGTAAAACTCTGGAATTTAATTTACAGCTGGGAAGATTGTTGGATGAAGTGGAATATCAGAAGAAAATTGTACCATGCGTAGTAAAATTATTTGGGAGTAACGATAGAGCTACCAGATCGAGGTTACTTCAACAATTAGAATATTTTATTGGCCATTTACAAGCCGGTACAGTTAACGATCAAATATTTCCACAAATTGCTCACGGGTTCATGGACACTAACCCCACTATTAGAGAACAGACTGTCAAAGTAAGTATTTTTGCAACTGAACGAGAATAATTTGATTTGATTATCTTACTGGAGGGAATTGGAGTGTAATTCTGACGATGAAGTAGTTTTCACAAGCACCAAAACGTTTTGCCGACCATCTTGGCATCGTCTGGAGATGATGAGGTTTAATTGTCTCCCGACGATGCAAACTTGGTTTACGAAACACACGACAATTATAGTATTCAAATGTTTTGGAGTTTATGGGAACTACTTTATCATCAGAATCACACTAATAGTGCAGTTGAATTGATTTTTTTCGGCGCCAACATTCCACCTGAATGTTGTCGCCGAAAAAAATTAAATTAAATCAATTCGACTGTACTCTAAAGATTTCAATTCCCTGCAGTACGAGAGAAGGATTTGTTTTATAAAATTCTTAAAGTAGCGGCATAGTTGTATTAACATAAATATGTTTCTTACCAGTCTGTGATACATCTAGCACCTAAGTTAAGCTACAACAATCTGAATGTGGAAGTGCTTAGACATTTCGCAAGGCTTCAGTCTAAAGACGATCAAGGTGGAATTCGGACTAACACTACTGTGTGCCTGGGAAAGATAGCTCAGCATCTGCATCCCCAAATAAGACAGAAAGTACTCATATCAGCATTTGTCAGAGCTACGAGAGACCCCTTTCCACCAGCCCGAAATGCAGGTAATTCAAACATGTAGGAGATAATTGAATAGAACAAGTTTTATTTGTGCAAAAACGTTTATATAAGTGTACAGAAATAGACAGTTTAGTCACGAAAATCTATATAGAGGTTTGTTTGTGATTCCAATTATATGTCCTGTCATAAATCAGACTCAAAAAGTTTCTTAAAAACAATACCGCTAAAGTATAACCAGATAAAACAAGCTAAAAACGTACTCTTTGCCTGTTCACTGAACTTTTTATATAATTGTTACACATTCTATAGGATATTCTTCGCAGTTATTTGTACATAATGTTAGTTTTAGACATTTTTATTTTTATAGTACGAACTTAGTTGGTAAAAGACTCAGTGTAAAATAAAGTAAAAATTAAAAAAAACGTAGCAAACCCCATTTGGGTTTCGAATCCGGGACCCTTGGATTCTGAGTCAAAAGCGTAAGAACTACACCACCACCTTACACGTAAAAAAATGTAAATTTTTACATTATAAGACACGAGCTAAAATCATATTTTCACGGTTGTATATTACATTATGAAATGTATATTTGTAAAGTATATAAATATTTAGATATTAAAATGAAATATCATTCCACCAGATTTCTATTCAATTATAAAAACATAAAAATCAAAAACATTTTTTTTTCAAATTTAAATCATTAATAACATTTTTATTTACCGATCGATTTTGTTCAAAAACAATAGGGTTCTTCCTCTTGCTAACACTAACTTACTGTTCAAATTTCAATACAATCGGAATTTTCTTTCTAGAGTTATTGTGCTTACAAGAAACGTGACGGAAGGACGGACAGACGGGCGGACAGACGGACATTTTGAGAGTTGTTCAGAATTCGTTCACTAACACAATCATATGAAAATTTTTTGTCTGCGAGCGATATTTACGGTTTTAGAAATGTGCCGATCAAATGCAATATACTCTTCGTTTTCGTATTTGCGAAGAGTATAATACTACAAAGTAAATCCTTACAATAAAATAATATAAAGTGTTTATTTACTAATAGTAGAGTATTCAATAATGACAACATTAATAAATTAGATGCAAAAAATGTCTTAAATACAATAATATAGTTCTTAGTACTAAAGTAAAACTAAATAAATTAATACAAAGTAGATTCTTACAATTAATAATGTAAAATGTCAATTTACTAATTCTACCAATTACACTATTCCCTAATGACAAATATATGGGTCGCGTGCGCCGACGTCACAGGTTTTGAGACCTTAGGAAAAACAAACAGCTGTCATTGAATCAGAATGTTTTTCTTTAAAGTGAATTTTGCTGTGTTTGTGCCATTTAGAAGCTTAATGTTGGATTTTCCTTCGCTTGTCCTCGATATAATTACAAATATATATACATTATTTCAGTGTAACCCATTTGGGTTAAATATGGCACTATTTCTCTTTACTAAATTGCTTGTCAATTAAAAAAAAAAAAAAAAAAAACCTTCAGAATGATTGAAATTATTTGTGTATTCTATTTGAATGACTTTTCAATCATAGCGCATACTTAATTGGAATGTTAAACGAATACAAACATATGCAAAGTTACTTAGAACCTCAACAGTCAAAATATATATTTTTTTTTAGTTTTTTTATATATATATATATATATATATATATATATATATATATTACAATTAAGATGACTAAATTTACCTGAAGATAAAATCACAATAGTTAAAAAATCACAAAGAGAAATTCCACGTAACAACCATCCGCGAATTTCCAAAATTAGTTAATAGTTTGGTTTCTGCTTACCCCGTCACAAAATTTGGTTTTAATCATATCAAGTCTTTCGAGAAAATAAAGCATTAAGAGGAAACTATAAAAATTATAGCTCTGAAATGCTTAATTCTTAATACGCAATATTTGAGATGGACAAGACATTAAGCTAAAAAATTTTGGTTTAGAAATATTCTCTGATAGGTCTTTGATAGGCTGAAGTAGTTTTTTTTTTTAAGGGATTTAAAAAAAAAAATCTATGCATATTAATTTTTTAGAAATCAAAGCAGCTTTCTATGCATTGAAATCATTTGTTAAAAAATAAAAAAACATGTGAATACTTTACTTTCAAGATTTGATAATACAACAGCGATTTCTTCGGTAACTGGGGGAGGAAGTGTCAAATTTAATTATTTAAGCGAAGCCTTAAGAGACTTGTGGTATTGGTGCGTACTTTATAAAAATTACCGGCTAAAGTGTATCATGTAGCGAATATGTTGGTCGCACTACCTACATTGTACTGGGTCGACTCCCAGCCCAAGCCCCGTCACTGATAATGTCGGTGAGTATGGAGGTGTGTCTGTATTTTTTTTTCAAATGTGTAACCCCTTCCGGACAGCCTTGGCTTTGGACTTGTGGGGGGGTTGTCTACTGTATGTGATGGATTTATGTATTTATGTTCATATGTTTATTAGTTTATGCAACTTACAACATATTGAACTATAGTAAGATGCGGACAAGGAGTCTTGAGTAATATGAATAGACACAGAGTATCAACTTAATATCAAATAAATTGAAGAAACCAGGAATAGATTTATTGATAACACGTCGTATTAATAAGAAGTATGATAAATACATTTCATGGTTTCCCGAGCCGGATTTCTTGTCTGTAGATGCATTCACTTCAAAATGGAAAGAATACTATTTTTATGCTCTCCTCTTTTTCCAATAACGTATTGGAAAAATAATACAAGAAAAAGATCTAAGCATAGTTGTCGCCTTTTATTGGACTATCAGCTTGGTATCCTGTGTGTCAACAGTTATTATAGTAAACACGAAATATATATGAAACATGTCAAAGAACATCTAATATACATCAATTGAAATATATTTTTGATATATTTCATAAATTTTTCATTAGAAACCTGAACGAGGTAGTAGATGTTAAGTAAATGAGTCTATTTCATAAATGTTTCAGAAACAAAAGAATTTTTACTGGGGAGCCAAATATTTTAAACCAGAAATATATCTACTCATTTCTCATTTCAGAAAAATTTTCTTCGCCGCAGAAAAATTACCCAGATAGCTTTATTGAATAAAAGAATATCAACAACATCCATTCCTACTCTAATTGCTTCCCTACAGATAGATAGTTCACTGAAACAATATTCAACTTGTAAAAAATATTGTACATTCTGTGAGTGAAAAAAAGTTCATCCTTATGAATATAATTTTAATAACACATACTTGTACATGCAATTCTTAACCGAGATGCTACAAGATGGCAATTAATGCAGGTCGGCTATTAATTTAATTTTCAATCCCATAAATAAGAACGATAATATAGTAATCAATTGTTTGTTGAAGGGTGTATAAAATACACGGTCTCCAAAATCCAAATACCCTTTATATGGAATTCCGAAACTCGAAAATAGAGTTTTTATCGAAATAGCATCCTCACGCCTGGAACAACTATAGTATAAATTGGTTATATTGATGGCCTTAACAACAGGTCATAGAGTGCATATTTTGTCATTAATTGATATAAGTATATATATATATGTGAAAAAAAAAAACAGAATATCAAAAAAAAAAAAATAAAATAATAATAATAATAATAAAAACGTCTTGACCTAATAAACCACAACCCATACCATAGTTTTCCATACTTCGGAAACAAACCAAAGATATATACAGATTTTTATTTATAAAAAACAATTTCTTTCCGGAATAATGACCATCACTTAATTATTGCACATAAAATTCCCTTCCACTACGCTACTCGATAAGACTTTTGGTCTAGCCGGAATAAATATAACACAATTTTCTAGCCATAGCGTACGCCACGCATCAACTTCTACAGCATTCGGAGCAAGGCTTAAAAAATGCGTTGCCTTACTTAGTTACTGTTTAATAAATTTCCGTTGTTACAAAATCGCCATTTACTCTAAACATCTACAGGGTGTATATATATTTGTAATTATATCGAGGACAAGCGAAGGAAAATTTAGGGATTAATCGACTTACCTGTAAGGAAGGTTAATCCTAATTTTCCGAGCTTGTCCGAAGATATAATTACAAACCCACCCACCCTTATTCCCTCTCAATAAGCGATTTTGTAATTAGCTAAAAACGGAATGAAGTCTGGGTGCGATAGGGCCAGCCCAGTGTGATAAGTTTTTCTTTCTTTGAACGTTCGTGCTGATGAGTGAGTCAGACGGAAACTACAGGGTGTATATATATTTGTAATTATATCTTCGGACAAGCTCGGAAAATTAGGATTAACCTTCCTTACAGGTAAGTCGATTAATCCCTAAATTATTTAACATCTGCAACTATTATTAATACTCTTATATCCTCAATTTCGTTCATCAGGATGACAGTTAGTTCGTATTTTGCAGAATTGTCTCATGATGTAGAGGTTAGGTATACTGCTGCCATCGAATTAAATCCTTATATTTTGAGAAAAAAATGCTTTAGTATAAATATTGATGTATTTCCAAATATTACACATAGAGATACTACGAATGACTTGGTTTTTGAGAGATGTGCATAGACAGAAGGATGAGTTCAAAGCTTTCAAAAATCATGAAGTTGTTTGTGGTTAGGTGAAAGAAGTACTCTGCAAGAAATTTACATAATAAAAGCTTGTTGCAAAGGTAAGAATTGTTATCAATGATCAACCATTCTTTTCATATATACTTGCCTAATTAAATGTTGCTTTGTAAATAATTGCTAACATACAAATTCATTTTTCAGCTTATGAACTTCGTAGCATCGTGAACAAAAGCAATTGACTCCTTGGACTATTGCAGATTCAGATGGTTCCTTAGTATTTACTGTGAATGCGTTGATAGTCTAAGCAAAACATGTTCACTACTTAGTGGCAAGAAACATTTCCTTTTAGATTTTTAGCAGTAAACATGGCAATGGTCAAGGAATTAGCCGCTGTAAATTTTGTGAAAGAGACAGTGTATAAATTAAGCAATGAAGATTGAGGTGCTATAAACTATTTGAGGTACCCATGTAATAAGACGTACACAATTTCTTCCAGCAGTTGACCCTCGTCTATATTGTATCTATAGATTGGACTATATAATCCATTGTAATTTCTGAATTTTTTTTTCATATATTGTTATGTAATATGTCTTATAATTTTATTATTTTATTAAATATTCCCCTTTTATTATGTTTTATTTATCACTCCTACTACTATATATTGTTACAGTAGTAAATTGAAATAGTTAATTACGTCGAACTTGTACTTAGGTAAACACGTGTAACTGAAAGTAAAACAAAATATCTTTATTAATTAAATAATATATTATCCAAGGTCTATTAGTACTTTTAAGAATAATCGAGAAGAAAGTTATGAGTTATAAATGTTTATATTGTAACAAAAAAATAAATGTAACATAACATAACATATATACTTTATATTAATATATATCTAAGCAATAAAAGTAACATTCATAGTTTATATATAAGGGTTTTATAGCTACAATTCAACACTTTCATAGCTCATTCAGGCTGTTTGTGTTCACTGAACTTAGACCACTTCAAAGTTTTAATTTTATACTTCAATGTTCAATAGTCCAACATTGAGTTTTTAAACACTACACAATATACTTTAAAAGGGCACATTGCGGGTAGGTGCTTTGGAATTTCGTTTCTTAATTTATGTACTTCATCAAATATCTTTATGGAGCCTGCAAATTTTCCTCTTGGAGCGTACCTTATTTAAAACAATTTCTGCCATTGCACTTTTCTCTAAAATTTAAACAAGAAATAATTATTAAAAATACTGACAAACCAATACAAAATATTAATTTTCTTTACCATGAATTGTTTATTGCTTGCTTGAGCAGCTGTAATTATTATCATAAACAGTTTCAGTTTCACATGGGTTTGAAATTATATCCCTTATTAAGAGAGGATGCCCAACTGGATATCATCATCATGGTCTTGTAATACGGTTGTTTTTCCTACAACATAAACCCACGTTAAAAATCAAATTCTTACATTAAAATGCAACAACGTACCACTAGTAAAATTCTTGGAAGACTCTTGTAAAACCTTTTCTTTTAAATGTTTGAAATCAGTTGCAGTCTTTTAACCTCTAACTTCTTCTGGTTGTATATGCAGGTTATTTCATGAAAAATAGCATTGTTTTGGATTGTCACATTTCCACAATTAATAGTAAACCAAAGACTTGTCATTTTGTATGTACAATATACATAAAAACAATAATATTACGAAAAGTTCAATAAGTTGTCATTTGACAGTTAAACAATTTCAGTGTGTTTTTCCTAAGGTCTGAGACTGTGACGTCACGCGCACGTGACCCATAGCATAGTTGCTGTATATTTAATTATCAATATAATGTATAAGGTCAATAAAGGTACACATACACTTTAACATTGTACGCTGCTATTAGATATGTAAGAGTCATATCTGAGCCAAAAAACACAATATATTAAGTGTCTGTGATTTTAAATCATTTGACATATTAGTTGCATTAGAAGTTCCCCAGGGTTCCCTTCTAGGACCGTATCTTTTCAAATCGTTTGTAAATAATATTGTTAATAATTTATATGTATAATTTACCTCATGTAGATGGCATGCTGTACTAGTTTGATGTTATATTGTAAAAAGTGTATAATTTTTAGAATGTAAGCAGATAAAAATAATGTTTCGAGTCTAGAATCCCTTGTTTTATATATACTCAAATAAATTAATTTTTCGTATAAAACAAATACTTTTGTTTCAATAATAAGTTTGTAATTTATTTACGACGAGCTTTTTATTTCTTGCCATAAAAGTATTCGCTTTATAAGATGAGTTTATTTGGTTTTTTTTATATATGAAACAAAGGATATTGATTTAAAACATTATCTTTGTCTGTGTATAATTATTTGCGAGAATTGTACCTAATTCTAAAAATATCCATTCCAACCCTGCATTTTTCTAGGAGTTTTGGCACTGGCGGCAACTCAACAGTATTATCTCTTGTCGGAAGTATCATCGAGAATACTACCAGCTCTTTGTCAATTAACAATGGATCCAGAAAAATCCGTAAGGGACTCAGTTTTCCGTACCATTAAGGGGTTCTTGGGAAAATTGGAAAAAGTCTCAGAAGACCCCAGCCTAAGAGAGAGCATGGGTAAGATCGAAAACTGCATAGGTTAATGCTTTTTATTATATTTCTTTAATTTCAGAGGCCGATGTTAACACAGCTACTCCGAGTTTGGGTAATGCTGCTGCAACATGGGCAGGGTGGGCTGTTACTGCAGTCACCGCCAAATTCTATCGAAGTCAATCGGATACGGTTAAGTCGATGAATCCTGTCTCTAGTAAGATGCTCAGTAAACCGGGTTCTTTAGGTAAGAATAATATCGAGACTACTGAGAATGATACGTTTGCATAGCATAGAATGAAATAGAATGGAATACATTTATTCATCGAATAGATCACATACATAATATACAAAGGCACAGGGACACGTGCCCCCCTTGTCATTTATTTTGGTATTCATTTTTTATTAAATAGTATTGATTTATGAGCAACAGTATTAATTGTTATTATATTACATATGTTATATAAAATTACATGCTGTCTTATTAAGACTTAGCCATAATAAACCTTCACAAGTATGTTGTATTACAGGATAACAGCTTCTCTTATTAATTGCTTATCTTCAAGACATCATATTACACCTTTGTCTCTCATAACTTGTGCTGACTGCAGAACTGCATTTCCTTTGTATTTTTGCTACACAGATTCTGTATGTTATAAATATGACTAAACACGCTTTGTACCTTCAGTTATTAAACTCACATAGAATGAAACACATCTAGAATGTATGTTCCAACTACTGTTAAAAAATCTTTAAATCTTTAAAAGCATTACGACAAGACTGATGGTAATTTAGACCGGCGATTATCCTAATGCCATCTGAAGTACAAATATTCTATTAACGTGGACGCTTGTTTCCCAATTAACAATCCCATATTTTAAATGAGAATGAAAATTCGCATAACATAATGTTAAAAGAACTTTTTGCCTACAATGTTTCGCCAAGTAGTTTAGAGTGTAGCAACTTTTACTCAGTTTTGAACATAATGCGTCAAGATGTGGTAACCACCCTAATTTGCTGTCATAATAATAATAATAATTAACGTTTATATTTATAAGAACACTTCCCAGAAAATGAGGGCAACATCGCATGGCAATTTTTCAAATATTTTAAAAAATATACATTTGCAAACATTTTTATTACCGATTTCGTACAAAATTTTGTTTGTTTATTCTTGATGAAAGATGGCTAATCCTCCAAAACAAAACTGTGTATGTATATATTTTTTAGAACAACCCTCCAGTAGCAGTATTTCAACCACAACGTCAAGCGTTACTTCGATGACATCACTAGAACATGAGGAGGGCAGTCGTGGAAATGACTCAGTTTCAGACTATGACTACAATCATTGGGAGGATAATGACAACTGGGGTGATATGGAGGTAAGTGACACAATAAATATCGACACTGATTCAGTGAAGGCTTTTGTCTATTGGTTGACTCTTTACTATTAATATTTTAGACTGGTGGACAAATGGTGAGTAGTAGTGGCAGTGGAGGTGTCACAGGTACGAGCGATCCAGTTAGCCCCCCTTCTGGCTCTAATCCAGCAAATAAAGTGACGGATGGCTGGGATAATGAGGAATGGGGTAGTTTAGAGGAAGAACCGGTGAGATAAATTTAAATTTAGTAAAACTATACTTCATTTTCCTAGTACAGCTGCAGCATACTGATCAATTTACAAAAAAAAAAAAAAAATACAATTAATATCAATTCAGTTAAAATTTGATAGTTTAAAAGTCAAGGGTATGGAAATTGAAATCTACAAAGGTAATACTACTTGTAAGGGAGAAGAGAGGAATATTCAACATAGACAGCCTTATACTTTTCATTTGATAATACTATGCATCAACCTATGATGTAAGGAAATAAGGTGTGCTTACGCACAGCTTTCGGAATCAGCCAATAGTGTAATCCTCCACAATTGCGTCCATGTTAATAATAATAAAATAATAATAATATTTATTAATTTCAGAAACTGTACAAAGCGCAGTTAAGAAATATTGTCGGTAGAAATACAAAGGAAAATATCACAAATAACATTGTATAATTCACAAATAATAAAAAAACTAGAGACAAGTAGTCACACATTTTGTAAAAATTTGTCAACATTATGCTGTTTATGTCCAACAAAGTGATTTTAAAGCCTTTTTAAACTTAAAAAATGTTGTCATAGATTTAATATACTCAGGCAAACAGTTAAAAAATTTATAACCCATGAAAAAAAGACTTTTTTGGTATAAAGCTGTTCTGTGTTCTTTTGGTAAAAGGAGATCTTTTTTCCTAGTGCTATATGGATGATCAGTTCTAATCTCGTTAAATTTGATTCTGTTTTTGTAAACAAAACATGACAACTCATAAATGTAAATAGAGTTCAAGGTAAGGATGTTTAACCTTTTAAAGGCTTCCCTGCAGGAAGTATTATATCCAAGATTGGCTATTATAGGTATTGCCCTTTTTTGCAGTAAAAAAACTCTATTTGCCTCGGATGAGGAACCCCAATGCACTATACCGTACTTTATGCAAGAATGAAAATAAGCAAAATACAACTGTCTTACTATTGATAGGCTACATTGTTTAGATGTTATCGCCAATGCATAACAGATCTTTGACAGTTTTCATGACACATATCATGAATGTGATTAGACCATTTAAGGCTACAGTCAATTTTCAAACCAAGCATTTTCGATTCATTGGCATACTTCACGCTTGTAGTAGGAGATAAAAGGATATCAGTATTGAAGACAATATTAGACTGCAATGTTCTAAAGAGAATAAAGGTTGTTTTTCTTTGGTTAATACACAGTTTATTATTTTCAGTCCACAAAATTACTTTATCATATATAGTTTTTGCACAGTCTTCAGCATCAGCTAGGGTATTAGATTTTATTAAAAAGTTCGTATCATCAGCATTCGAAACTGTCAAACATGAGGGATGTTGAATAAAATTCAGCATATCATTGATATAAATAATAAAAAGTGTGGGCCCCAATATAGACCCTTGAGGTACTACAACACTGACAGTCTGCGAGTCAGATACAACATCCTCAATACAGACCTGCTGATTTCTATTTGCAAGATATGATGCAAACCAATCATGAGCAACACCTTTAACTCCATATTTCTCAAGTTTTGTCAATAATATAGAGTGATCTACACAGTCAAAAGCCCTTGAAAAATCTATAAAGAGTCCCAGAGCTATTTGTCCTTTGTCCATGGACGTTACAACACCATTATAGACCCTTGAGGTACTCCAACGCTGACAGTCTGCGAGTCAGATACATCCTCAATACAGACCTGCTGATTTTTATTTGCAAGATCTGATGCAAACCAATCATGAGCAACACCTTTAACTCCATATTTCTCAAGTTTTGTCAATAATATAGAGTGATCTACACAGTCAAAAGTCCTTGAAAAATCTATAAAGATTGTCCTTTGTCTATGGACGTTACAACACCATTTAGAAAATCACTTAAAGCAGTGTCTATGCTTTTTTCTTTTGTAAAACCATGTTGACTGGGAGAAAGCTTATTATGCATCATTAAAAAACTTATTACCTGAGAGTTTACTGCAGATTCAAAAACTTTTGACATACTAGGAAAAAGGCTAATGCCCCTATAATTCTCAAACAAGTTAAATTTTTGACGAACGAAAAAGTGGCAAATTTAAAATGGATTGAAATTTGTAGTCCTGTCGCATGATTATGTTATTTTAGTTATATAGAGTTGGCAGTGGCCAGAGACCGAGTTGATAGCTGAAAGAAACTGTAAAACAATTAAACTTTCGACCTTCAAGTATAAACTTAAAATGTTTAATTGCAGTATATAATGCTAAAAGTTCTTTGTCAAAAATCGCATAATTGGTTTGTGCTGTGGTTAATTTACGGGAAAAGAATGCTAAAGGAGCAAGAAATCCCTTATTATCTTTTTGCTCTAAAACTGCACCCATGGCAAGGTTAGAACAATCTACTGAGAGAGATAAGATAGTATCGTCATTATTGCAAGGATGAGCTAAAACTACTGCATTACTTATTGCGTCTTTGGCTTTCGAAAATCCGTCTAAACATTGATCAGGCCAACTATTAATCTTTGTAATTTTATCATGAGATAAACTGTTACAAAGAGAATATAGGGGAAGTAATATTTCAGCAAAATGAGGTATGAAACGATGATAAAAATTCACCATACCTATGAAACGTTGTAGTTGTTTGAGAGTTGTCGGTAAAGGGAAATTATTAATGACTTCGACTCTCTCAGTTGATGGTAAAATACCTGATGAAGAGATGTGATGACCTAAAAAGGTTAAATTGTCAACTCCTAAGATACATTTAGATGGTTTAATGTTAATTCCGTATGTGTCTAATCTCTTGAAAACCTTTTCCAAATGTTCCAAATGTTGTACATCTGATTGACTTGCGATTAATATATCATCCAAATAGACGAAAACGAAAGGTAAATTGACAAGTACTTCATTCATAAAACGTTGGAAAGTTTGACCGGCATTGCGTAGACCAAAAGGCATGCGGGAAAATTCAAACAGTCCGAATGGAGTTGTTATAGCTGTCTTATAAACGTCATTTTCAGCGACAGGTATCTGATGGTACGCTCGCACTAAATCAATCTTGGAGAAAATAGTGCAGCCGTGTAACTGAGAGCTAAAGTCGTGGATATGAGGTAATGGATATCTGTCTGGAATGGTAATCGTATTTAGTTGTCGATAATCTCCACAAGGTCTCCAGTCATTCTCTTTTTTCGCCACTAGATGGAGTGGAGAGGAAACTTGAGAAGATGATGGTTTGCAGATACCTAATTCTACCATGTTATTAAATTCTGTTTGAGCTATTTTAAATTTAAGATTGTCTAATCTACGAGGTCGTGAAAAAGGTAAATGACCTTCAGTAACTATATGATGTACAATAGAATGTTTAATAGGTAAATTGTAATCTGGGGAACTAATTAAATTAGGAAATTGTAAAAGTAATTTGTTATATTTATCTGTCTGTTAGCCGCGGTTAATATCGTATCGAAATTCTTTTTTAAATCTGTGAAAGCATTGCGTGGCACCACAGATAAATCGGCACCAGTGTCAATTAGGAAGTTCAGGTTGTTAGATCTATCGTAAATAAAAAGTCGACGACGTTTGCTGTTAGAAATGTCAAAATCAGACGTCATAGAATTATCAAACTTCAGTCATCTTTGAGAATTATCAGATTTTTTACAATTCTTACTGAATTTGCACCATTCACCTCCACAACGATAGGCATTGGTACCATAAAGTTGATGGTAGTAACAAATAGTATTGTCTGTACGATCAAATTTATTGGAAACATTATTACGGCTGGGTGAACGATTGCGATTAGTGGTACGAGTTTGTGAATTGCTTCTACTTTTGCAATTGTTGCAGCATGAAGTAGAAGGTTGAGGCTCGAAGGATTGATTGGAAAGTCTGGATTCTAAAGAGTTTAATCGGGAATTAAAAATTTCTTGTTTTTGTAATACTTGATTAATTGAATCATGGAAAGTGATTGAAACATTTTTGATAGTGGTAGTTAAATCTGATAACGGGGTTGACTCAGAGTCAAGAGGATTTTTGGAATACGATGCAACCATTGAATTTTGACAGGACTCCCAGATCCGATCCGCAATATCTAGAATCTCTTTTGTGTCTGTTTTCCCTGAAGCTGTAATGGCAATATATACTGTTTGAGGTAAACGTCTTTTCCATAGCTTTATCAATAAATCTTGACTAACCATGCTGAATCCTCCAACCATATTCAGCATGGATCTATAGAAATCTGAAGGTTTCAGATCGCCCATTTGGGAACCTGATAACAGATCATTCAGACGTTTTTCCTCACTCGATGATAAACGTGAGATTAAAACTTTCTTTAAATTTATATAGAGATCCGTTTCCGGGGGATTAGATATTATATCGTATATATTATCTATCACATCTAATGGCAAATTAGCTATAACCTGATCATACTTTTTCTTGTCATTGACAATTTTTGCAACAGAAAACTGTGATTCGATCTGGGTAAACCAAATTTCTGGTTTTGATTTCCAGAATGGGGGTAATTTGACAGAGGTGACATAATGGGTTTGAGGAAAATCCTCGTCTGAAGGTTGTCTTTGCATAACTAATCGATTGTGATTGATTGATTGATTGATTACTCTCTTAGATAAAAAAGGAATGTACTTTAACTCACTCACCGACAGATGACAGTACTTGTAATGTACAACTTCAGTTGATTGAATTAGGAAATTACCATAAATTATAGGAACGTCTATTCAAATTTGGAACCTGTATTCAAAATTCATCTGGAAAATTCTTCTCTTCATAAAATGGTCAATTTATAACGGTAGTTGATATATTGAATCTCTTCTTGGAATTATATTTATCACGTTGGACATAAAATTTTCACTTCTGGCATATATTTATGACGTTGGACATAAAATTTTCACTTCTGGCATATATTTATCACGTTGGACATAAAATGATCACGTCGGGGTCACCAAATTTATAGCGTTATCGCTATAAATAAAATTAAAATCGAAGTTAATATACTTATATTTGTTTTTAATACATGTTCATATTTTATGTGATTCTAGTATTTTTAAGTATATTGATATTATATTTTTATATCGAATGTTTTTATTTTTTCTTAGCGACTCCATGGAAACTTCTCCATTATGGATCGAGTTTTCCTTTTTGTTTCTTAGCGACTCCATGGAAACTTCTCGCTTTTGGAAGTGAGTGAGTCGCTATAGTCGCTATAATTCGCATTGAAAAATGTTTCAGTATCGAAAATAGGAGGCCAACTTGACAAGTATCGATATTGTTCATTAACTGTAAGGAATGATGTACAGTAAATGAAACAATTAAGATTAGTTTACAGAAAAAAAAACTTATATTTATGTATTAATCATAAAATAGCATTTCCCGTTATTATACTCTTAGCAAGTACGAAAACGAAGAGTATAATGCATTTGATCCTTATACTTTGCACTAGTGCTTATACCTATTAAGAAACGAAAGGGAAAACCAAAAGGCTATTATTCGCAAAAAGGTTATTATAAGCCAAGAATCGAAAAAAGGACCTTTCCAACCCCCTCCCCCTGAAGCGACAGTGCTACGTTTACCTCCTAACTACCTCCAACACATTCCTGAAGAGGAAAATTCTCCCCCCCCACGCAATGTTCTCTACACTCTTTCGTTGACTGGACTATAATTGAATAGAAATCTGGTGAAATGATATTTTGACTGATTTTAATATCCATTTATATATTTTACTATAATATACATTTCATAATATAATATTCAACCATGGTAATATGATTTCAACTCATCGTTTATAATGTAAAAATTTATATTTTTTCACGTGGCACGTGGTGGTGTAGTTCTTATGTTTTTGACTCGGAACCAATTGCGATTCGTACCATGGATGTATGACTGGATCTGATGAGTGCGCGGGGAGGACAAAATGTGTACTTAATTTAAAATTTGTCTTTGATCTTGATCTTGACTCAGAACCCAAAGGTCCTGGGTTCGAAACCCACATAGGTTTTGGATGGAGTTTTTTTTTTTTACTTTATCTTATACGGAGTGTTTCATCAACTAAGTTCGTATGAAAAAATTAAAAATATCTGAAACTAACATTTACAAAAAAACTACGAAGAGTATCCGGTATAATGTGTAACAATTATATAAAAAGTCCAGTGAATCGGGGAAAAGTATAATTCTTCCTCTAGTTATATTACATATTTAATATTTATATTAAACAATTGTTATGCTGTCATGTAATTTTGTATAATGATCTTATACAGGGTGACAATCGGGAACCGGACGATTTTGAAATACGTGTTACACAAAGGATTTGCGAGATAATAAGGTTTTATTAACACTAAAATGAAGCTTAGACAATCCCATTTACGATGTGTATCAATTAAGGAAGATAATGTCATCGAGATGGTGTCCATCGCGTTGGATGCAGTTTTCGACCCTCTTCATGAAATCGTCCATAACACGACTGTCGATCATAGATATTTCGTGGATTTTCAGGAGCCCAGTTCCTGAATTTATGTTTATTAACTGCTCCATCTAAATGAAAATGAGCTTCGTCGATCATTAAAAGCTGCAGACCTAAATTATCTTCCAGAATCACTTGCATTCTCGTAGCGAAATTCTCACGAGTTTCAAAATCTCTTTCCTTTAATTTCTGAACAATCTGTAGTTTGTAGGGGTGGAATTTTAAATCCTTACGCAAGATTTTCCTAACCGATTCCCCATTCATGTTCAACTCAATTGCATGTTTTCGGGCGGACAGTGAAGGACTTCTGATGAGCACCTCTCTCACTCGCTCTGTTTTCAGCGGTTCTTGCGGTACGTTGTGGACCTTGTGACAGTTTTTTTCAAATTATTGACCCATCTTATGATAGTGTTGTGAGACGGAACAGCTCTCCGTCGACCAATATTAAAGTGAATGCGAATAAGCCGCTGTATAGTTATCACTTACTCGCCATTTCGGATAAACGTGTCGTATGCAAACATTCGATGCTCTACTGTCCACTGCTTCTTTGTTACTCAAATGGCACAATATTACAAAGATAGTAACATCGCATTTGCCTTCCTCTAACCGCGCTAAGCTCCGTACTGTGCGTTCCAAAAACATCCGGTTCCCGGTTGTCACTCTGTATGATGCACTCATTTTTATTTTTTAAAAACCTGTAACCCTAGGGTGACACGTGTTATTGCAGAATTAATGTCTTCGGATGACCACTTAACACGTTCATGATTAGTTCGTTGAATTTTTTAAATTTGTCCAATTGTGAAAATAGATTTCAAAATTTCATTTACTCTTGTACTCCTTTCGCCATTTTTTCAGTTGCTTTTCTCAATTCAGCTTTTGATTTAACATTTTCGTCCTTCAGTTTCACATTTTCACGCTTCAGTTCTGTAATTTCAGCATTCAGTTGAAGATTTGCAGCTCGTAATTTAGTATTCTCAATTTCTACTTCGTTGGTGCAAAATCTATCTTGTCTGAAAAATATTTACAAATTATTTTCTAGTGTCATTTTAACCGTTGAGTGAAGAGACGACTCTTCACTCAACGTTTTAACTTACCATTGTTAAGGTTAATTACGTTGCTGTTACAAAAATTAATCCACCTTTTTGCTATATTTTAATCCTTTGGGAATCGAAAGTAACTAATATTGCTATTTTTGGTGTTCTCGTTCCAGTTTTTGCAACTTTTTACTAAACAACCTGAAATTTTCAACTACTTTGTTAACTTAATAAATGGCAGACATATTAAATATGGCGGCGTTTGGGAAGGCGCAGTAGAGGACGAAAATGAAACCTTCGTTTGCACACACCTTATTTCCTTACAACGGCAAGATCTGTAGAGTATAAGGTTCCCTCATATTCAGCTTTTAGGCGAGACGTGAGTGCGGAGATGAAAAGTCAAACTTTCTTTGTTCTTCTAACACGCAGTAGCAACTCAGTTATCTGTCTAGAAGGGTGGTCCGTACTGGCCCGAAATATGATTAGAAGCATAACAACGATTAATATTACACAAATTCTTACAATATTTGGAATAAGGCCCTGCATCTGGTGTGATTTCACTCCAGCTGCTCATTGGCTAATGAGATATTTTGGTGGGGATCGTGAGTTGCAAGAAAACCTTATAGGCCTAAATCTTGGGCCAACGGTACCTTTTTTTTTACGTCCTTTAATCTGACACACCATTTTCTATTATATTTTCTGTTTTAACTAATTGTCTCTTTGGATTGTTAAAAATTCCTCTAATCAATAAAATGATATCATTTTACAGAAATATTGTTGTTTTGTAAAAGTTTATTGTTGTAATTAGGAACATTAATAAGAGGCAAATTATAGTTCCAAATTCATAAAAAATCCGACCCATAGTAATGTTTGTTTATCTTGTTTAGGAAGGCGACGCAGACTTGACGTCGCCTTCTGAGGCATGGAGCCCTAGCGAAACTGCTCCCATCATACCAACAGATACACAGAAAAACTCTCAGGGTTGGACGCAGTCCCATATCAATAACCGGAAACCTCAATCCAACTGGGAAGATTCAGAATTTGAACCATTAGAAGAAAACCCTGGATCCAATAACCCAAAATTAGAGGAAGCTAAGAAGAAAAGGGAAGAGAGGAAGTTAATGCGACAAAAGGAACTTGAGGCTAGAAGGGCCAGCAGAACTACAGGCGGACCTATGAAATTAGGGTCCAAAAAGTTATAATTAAGAGATAATGAGGCGAATATTGTGTTTAATTGACGACGTATCATGTTTGTGAATATGAAGTGTAACGTAAATTTCGTAATTTTGAAAAAGTAATATGTTCAGGTTTGCCATAAATGTGCTTTTTAAGATTGGAAGATCATTACGAATTGTCTTAAAAGATCTTGCTGTTTATGGAAAATTATTATCATTTTAGATTAAACAATGTTATTTATAATTTTGTTATTAAAGTGAGATATGTATATTAAATGTTTTGCCTATGTAAAGTTGAATTTGAAGAGTGCAAATTGTTTTCGGTCTTGCATTACTCCACATAAAACCGAATATTAAGTAAAAATAACAATTTTGTCTAAATAAAAGCAGCTAAATTTGCATTTTATAAAATAAGCATGGCCTAATTTCAATAAATATAATCAATAGCCTAATCTCTAAATTTTAATATCAAGAAAGTTTATTATAAATATAGAAATAATATATTTTTTTTTTTTTAGGTGAGTATTTTAGTGAAGTTGCAAAGCAGCTGTTAACCTCATATGACTTCATCTTCTGTTAGTTATTGAAATGTATTTTTTTTTCTGTAAATTTTTTATAATGAAAAGAAGTACTTACTATATTACTTGACAATTATTAGAGGAAATGAGTCGAGTCAGTAACTGTCAACTATGACTGTTAATATGGTAACTGTTTTTTTGGTGTATGTGAAAGATTCTCTTTTGAACTGAATTACTGGATTCCTTAACGTTTTTATTAAGAAATCTAATACAAAAATACATTTTGCATCTGTAGAATAGCATTTTCGCAGTATCACTTAATACCCTAGCGTGAGATATACAATGCCATTTTCTCTAAAGCTGCTAATCCTAGAAAAAAAAGTTGCGTCCATCCTTTGTTTTTATTTCTTCTCAATATTCTTGGTATCTATTTTAAAAGATGAAAAAGTTTCCCTCTTGCTACACTTACCCCTACAAATTCTCACTTTTATCAGCATAGCCTTAGAAAAAACTTCATTTTTTAAAACTTTAATGTTAACATATTTTATTAACAAATATGTAGGTAAAAATTTGAGACTAATTCATCATCTCGTTTTTGAGTTAGAAATGAGTTAAGTGAAGAAATAATTGTTTTTATCTATTTTCAATTTTTTGCGGCTGCGGTAAGGAAAATTCTGCGCAAGAGGGTATATCCTCTTCATAGTGTCGTGATAGGTACGAGAGGTATGGGAGAGTTGGAACAATTTTTACAAATTAATTTTTAAAATTTTTATTTTTGAAAATTTAAACAAATTAAAAACAGTAATATACCTTCATATATTGAACCACTTCTTGCAAATATTAGTTAAATTTACTGGGTAAATAGCAGTATGGAAAAATATTTTCTAGTGTCATGTATTTGTCCCAAGTCTTCCTTTTGCAAGGGAGAATTGGGACTAGCGATGGGAAGATTTGGGACAAATCTTCACAAAGATATGGAAAAATATTTAATTATTGCATAAAATAACGAGAAAGAATAAAATTAATTAAACAATCTGACAAATACTCAGAAGAAAAACAAAAATATATTGGAACAAACGATAAAAATTTTTGCTAACGTAAATCGCTAATATTGAAAAAATATTTACGTGGAAATTCAACCATATTTTGAGTACGTATGGTACCTTTCTCAAGCTGCCATTATTTTTGCATTCTGCAACGGCTTCTTGAATTATATGGATTGGAATGACAGAATTGTTCTTTTTTTCTTGTAGCGTAACGGCATACCTAAAAACGATCCAAATAATATAAAAAAACTAATGCATACATGGAATGGGGGAGACATGGAATGGGCCAACTCTTCCTTAAAATAACGTCCCAACTCTACCTCGCTGCTCGGTGTCATTAAAAGTGACCAGACTTATTTTTAAGTGAAAGTGAATCATGAAATGACCCCAACATTTAATAGCTAAAACGTCGGTCGCCAGTGGCGGATCTAACCGTGCGGCCAATGAGCAAATGCCACCTGGGCCCCCTGTGCAAAAGGGCCCTCAGGATCCTTATACTGTAGATTATATAGGTTATCATCCGAAAAAATGGACCCTTCAAAGCGTTTGCCACCTGAGCCTATTACCTTAGATCCGCCACTGTCGGTCGCTACATGTAAAATAACTCTCCAGCAACACTTGCACCCACAAAGCAATGAATTGGATAATTTGAACAGAAAAAAGTTACTTTTGAGTACATAAACAATTAAAATTAACTGAGATTTGAAGTACAAAATACACGGGTGAAATACGGCAGTTTATTTATTTCTCTCACAAATATACATAACCTGTAGGACACACAATATCAAACTACCAACCAATTGGTATAAAAAGGTACCAACTCTCCCACATCTCCCTTACTCTTAGCGACAACTAAAATTGCAAACTTAAAGAAAAAAAATAGATTTTGCCAACAGCCTTGCCAATTTCTTTATTAAACGGTATATATTATTGGACTTTTATTTGTGATTTAAATATTAACAACAATGGTTTTCTTTAACTCTTTAAGTACGGCTCCTTATTTTACCAATCTAAATATCAGACGGCTCCATTTTCAGTGGGTTAGGGACGGTTGCCGTATATATACGGCGTCTTTTTTGTAAGTGCGAATGCATTTAGTGCCATATTTAAATGGCATTTTATAAGTCTCATTTATTATATTACTTTTATTAATTGTCAAAAACAAACACAAAGTAAACAAAGTTTTATTCAACATTCCGAAAATACACGCGCCGTTTATGTACGGCATCTGGTCGCGAAGAAGTGCCGTTTTTATAAGGCATTCGTCTGGTGGAGAAGTTTGAATGAGCCGTTTAACTACGGCAACCGTTCCTCGAGGTTGCAATTTTTAAAGTTAAGTGCATTTAAACGGCGGCCGTCCCGAGAGCAAAAATAACCTTCAACGTAAATATACGGCAGTCGGCGGTGGGACAAAGTCAAGAAAGCCGTTAATATACGGCAACCGTCCTTAAAGGGTTAAATTACCTTATTGTCGAGTTTTTTCAGAATTTTCGGGACAATTATATTTTCATAAATAAAGTAGAGGGACGAAAAAACATTTTTAAGGTTAAAAAAGTGAAAAAAGATTTTTTCGAAATATTATTGGGATCTTTATATCTAGACCTTTCAAGCGATACCGTACTTGCCTGAATCAAAAGAGCGTCCCACAGTTTCACCCACAAGAAGTGTGACAGGAAGGTGGATGGGTGGATAGATGAGTAATCCTATAAGGGCTCTGCTTTTCACTTTTGTGTACGGAACCCTAAGACAGACGCAAAAAATATTTTTCCACCCCTACAAAATGGAAATTAATAAACGGGGAGGGTCCTTCATTGAGAGCCTTTTATCGAGTGCCCACCGGGAAACTCCCTGTATCAGGGTGGGCCAGCACGCGCCTCCTGAGGACCAATTTTGGTCACTAACATTGCAGATAAAAATGATACTCTTAACTTGCTAACTTTGTACCTGTGACTTTTTGCATTTTTTGTTATGATGACAACTGATGTAGGTGAGGTAACAGAAAAAAAATCTGTTTACTCGCTGTCTCGAAAACTAGTAAATTATTGAAGTTGTTGTTCACACGCCCTTATATAAGCAGTATAAGTTATACTACCTATGTGAAAGGAAATATTTTCTTATGTTATTTTAGAAACACCAAAAACTAATTTTCTCCTTCATTTTGAGTGATCGAGGATTTCCAAGTACAAAATTTGTTAAAAAGTTTTTATAGCATTAGGCAAATAGTTGAAAGAAAGTGATTTAGAACCTATCAAAAATAATTCATAAAAAGATTACAAAATTGGTTGTTTGTTTATATTTATTCATCTCTTTAATTGAAAGTTATATTAACTGGTTGCAAAGAAGTAAGCCTACCTTAAATAGGAAATATTCAGAAAGATACTTTCAAACAATATAAAGGAGGATGCTAAAAAGTGGCTAATTTTGGTCTAAGCTGAAAACAGAAAATGAACACGGTTTTTAATGACATTTTTCCTGTAGAATGCGATTATGTATTCGGTTTTGCGAAAAAATGGTGGGAAAATGTGAAAAAGTTAAGAAAACGATTAAGAATTCACAAAATCTGACCTGAGATATTCACAAGTTAAACTTTAAAGATCCATTATATTTTACTTTTCCACATTTTCTGCCATTTTTCCGTAAAACCGAATACATCATTTCATTCTACGGGAAAAATGCTATATTAACATCGTCCTTTGATTTTCATGAAAACAGTAGATAGATAATAAATGATTAAACTAAAAAAAGCTTCTTTTTCTAGAAGTCTAAACTTACTGAAACATTTTTATCCATTATCGGATTATTTGTGCATATCGATATAACACGATGTATAATAATCAATATAAAAATAAAATGTAAACTTTTTGTCTTGGCAGACAGTCGATGCCACGTTTATAACTCCATATTTTACAATTTTCTAACATTTCATATTAAAACTAGAATTACCTAATAATATATAACTTTCCACATTTAAACTAACTTTTTTTTATCATTACAAGGGTATCAATACCGTTACTATATTTGAAATATAGTTGCATGCATTTTCTAGCTAACAATCATATATAGTATAATACATCTTTGATTTAAATTTGAATAAATAATTTACCCTGGCCTTAACTTCACATTTAAAAATTAAACCTACTTAACTGTATTTATGTAAATAATTATTATTATGTGTTAGGGGCATTTTATTTTTCCATTAGTTGAATAAAATATTTTGATCAGTAAAAAGTTAAAAAATATATATAGATGATCCTAAGGTATATCTTCTGTCATTGAACGTTTTAAAGTTTTGCATAAATACACAATTTATCACCTTGTATTTCTACATATTAACATAATGAAAGAGACACTTGAACAAATACACTCAGTGTGTGTTAGTGCATTAATTATATAAAAAAAACTATTTTATTCATCTACTGGCTTTATACCTAATTGATATGTACATTATTTCAACCCTCTTTATTTTCTTTACGCATGTTACTTTTAAATAAAAATATTTTTGTAAATATTTTTTTATTTCATCCTCATATTATTTTTATATGTTTCCTGTACCAAATATTTAATATTCAATAAACTTTTCTATCATAAAAGATTTTTAATTTACCGTGTTATGAAACAATATTTTTTCTGTTAGTTGTATAAACAGCAGTGAGATTGATAAACAGCAATAAAATCCCAATTTTTAATCAAAATTAACCACGCAAAATTGTTTTGGTACCATCTACATTTTGTCATTTGAATCTCCCGCCACTGCATTATTTACATTTTTAGTTCCTGATGTCACCGTTGGTGGTTGACATTTTTTGATGTTTAGTGTACGTCAACATTGAAAATTGTTGAAAAATGTGACCAAAAATCGAAAATGTTTGTTTATTTTTCGTAAAAAATGGTGTACGTCAGCCGTAGTTATAAAATCGCATGTATATAATGTAAGATCAAAAATAAGAATTTAAAATGTTCACTAAGCGGAATCTTGTTGATGTTAAAAAGTCAACTGCTAAACTACAGGATCCAAAAAAGGATGTGGCTACAAGGATAAAACATCTAAAAATTATATTGGGTACGTATATATGCAAAATTGTAATTTTATTCGTTTTTTCTCAGTTTTTTGTAATGAAATGTATGAGGTTATATTAAAGTGTCAGTAACTATATAGTGTTTCCTTATTTCAGATAATGTTGATATTGCAGAAGCAAAAGGTCTTTTTGAAGCAAACTTTAGCCATATTTATAACATACTGTACGAAAGCTTTGTGCAAACAGAAGGAAACCTCCGGCAACGAGGTAAGTTTATCACCATTGTCGTTACTTTTTGAGTCTGTTTTGCTGTATATATCGCTTCATCATGTAATTTGTAGAGCACACTAAGAAACATTGTTCACTAACATTATTTTTATTCGCAGTCTTGATTGTTAAATTGTTTGAGATGACTCATGCATGCAAAATAATAATAATAAATAGGATGTTTTTCTCTGAAAATATTTGTCTCTTTGATTTAGTCTGGTGAAATAACAATCTGTATTATACTGTCTGTAAATATATTGAAACATTTGGCTTTCTTCTTAGTGAAAAGATGTCAAATTCACAGGCAACCCGACATCTCTACTTGCCTCTTTCGTAAATTTACAAACATACAACTCTCTGTAAAGCTTCCAAGGAAAATGCCTTCATACGTTAACAAAAAAATGCACCTCTTGGATTTGACGATTTCCAGGCACACACTGCATCTCTTATATGACGACAGAAATTCTCTTGTATGTAAAACAGATGGTGTTCCCTTCATCTTGCCCGTTTACCTATTCTTACATGAAAAGAGCCGTTGAGTCCTATGTTTTGCCGCCAAAGAGTCAGTTCATATGTAACCAAAATGTCCTGGCTTTTCATAGACAGTTTTTCCTTTTTTTTTTTCATGTGAATTAACTTATTTCAGGTCTCACTTTTCTTGGTCATTCTCCTACAATTTTGGTGTCATTAAATCTACTTCTCAACCGAGAAATCATTTTTGCCAGTAGTGCTTAGCCACAGACTGGAGTGAAAACTACCATCACATTATAATCTCTTCCAAGCTTATGATCAGTATTTCAGGTTGAAATTTCACAAGCAAATTTGTAAGAGAGTTATTACTTTTGACGTATTTCACGTGCAAAAATAATAGTCATACATTAATTGTCAATGTGATGATGCTAAAGCTTGGGGGAATATCCACAATACGACACTTAGCACGTCAAAACTATTCATTTGTGGTGGCACGATAATAAAAGTTAATAAGTAAGAGTTGTTTCAAATGTTCAGACTTCAAACTTTGACATTTCTTGTCAAAAATCCTAGAATATTCTGAAAATGATCTTTCAATGCTCACAGATATAGTAGGGGCATATTAAAAATACTTATAATCCAGCTTATAGTGTTTTAAAGATGGCATGATTTTGTTGAGTAATGAATAGTCTGCTTCTTTTCCTTCAGAAAGATCCACGATACGAGAGTGAAAATTTCATTATTTTTCAGTTTTCAAGCTGCTGTAATTTTAAAACAGTTGACAAAAAAAAATTGTTAAAACAAATGTTTTAGGAAATTTTACAATAGGTATACAATATTGATAATAACTAATTACTACATAGAAATAATGGGTACAGAGATAATTGCAAAAATGCTCAATGAAGTATACATTTTCACCCTTCTGGGGCTGTGAATTGTAAAGTATTAACAATAGAGAAAAATAATAGCATTTTTTAGTCCTTACAATATTGGTAATACCTAATTTTAGAGTGAAACAAACAGGAAAGGAGTTAATTGACAATAATCTGTTTTTACCGTCATTTTTCCAACATGGCGCACGTAGCGTCAACGATATTTTTGTGGAAAACAACTCTTTACATTATCCCCCTATGTCCCTAATTTATCCACTACTTTATATCTTCTACAAATTATAGACAAGTACCCCGTTTTTATTTTTACTCTACGCTATTATACCCGTTACCAATTTAACAGAGAAAACTGTACTAATCGTCACTGACGAATAAGCCTCCTATATGATCCAGTGACTTAAGAGGGAGCAATGCGATCAAATTAGAGGGGAGTGAGCGGAAATGAGCCAGTAAAGTACAGAAAGCTGTTGTGTTGGTTGTCTAGTTTTGGCGTTGGTAATTTTTTCATCTTCATCGAGACCAACCTTTAAACACACGAAATGAGTGTGCATCGGTTATAAATGTAATTATTTTTGCAATTATTTTTAATTAAGTATATCGAAGTGACTCCATCTACTAAAACAGCATTGAACTAAAAAAAATTTTTCCAGCAAAAAGCATTTTTTAGCGAACTGGCTCATGTTATTAAACTGAAAAAAAGATATTCTTATAGGTAAATGAATACTACACTTCTATTGAAGAACATTTTTAGCTAAAACTTGTTTATTAGCTAATGCGAAGAGAGATCTTTCTATTAAACAAGTTTTAGCTAAAAATGTTCTTCAATAGAAGTGTAGTATACATTTACCTATAAGAATATCTTTTTTTCAGTTTAATAACACCAGCCGTTTGGCTAAAAACTGCTTTTTCCCAGTCAAGATTTTTAGTGCAGTGCTTTTTAATAGATGGTGCCACCTACAGCACTACAATAGGGCATCTGCATCATGTAACCAACATAACCTTAAATTTTAAGTTTTTCAAGTTTATTCTCATTTTTAATGTTTGTATACACATTTTTAGTTTGAAACCGTACTGGCTCCAAGCAAATATTTAAAAATCTACGTAAATAATTTTTCAATATTGTTGATTAATAAAAATAGACTGCTGATTACAGGTTAGATTTCCAACCTACAAAAAGAATCCTGTTTTATTAGAACAAAGTATTTAGAACTTCATAAACATTACAATGAACTAGATTTTAGTTGAAAACATTGGAACCAGGCAGAAATTTTAATAACTGCTGCGCAATACTCTTAAATTTTAAGAAATACATATTTTTGAGGTTAGTTGTGATGTCACTTGCAGATGCCCTATAATAGCCACACTGCTTACCCCTCGCCCCACTTCAGCTTTAGCTTTACCGATGAAATTTTGTGATTGGCACTCCTGTTAGGAGGAGACAATACCAATCACAAAGTTTCATCGCTAAAGCTGAGGTGGGGCGAAGGGTAGGCAGTGTGGCTATTATAATAGGTCATCGGTCATCTGCACGTGACGTCACAGCTAACCTCAAAAATATGTGTTTCTTAAGGTTTAAGAGTATTATGCAGCTGTTATTAAAATTTCTGTCTGGTTCCCGTGTTTTCAACTAAAATCTAGTTCAGTGTAATGTTTATGAAGTTCTAAATACTTCGTCGATGCGCATTCATTTCATGTATTTGAAGCTTGGTCTCGATGTGTTCTTGACCTTTCAGGCGTGATTGTAAGTAGGTAGAGCAATAATAAAGAAAGTACGAACGCCAAAACTAGACAACCAACACAACAGAGGTACTTTATTGGCCCATTTCCGCCCACTCCCCTCTGATTTGATCGTGTTGCTCCCTCTTAAAAGAAGAAAAACTGCACAAATGGTTACTATGGAGAATGGAGAATACATCTTATATGCACCACTAGTTGCAAATTATAAAATTTAAATAACAGAAAATTGACTGCCAGTCTTAACACCCTACACGTGTGGATCTCAAATTAAAACTGAATTGTTTCACGCATTTGCAATAGCAGAAATAAGTAAACAGGTACCTCACGTTGGATCTCTGCGTGTAACTGTAACCTTTCGCGATAGTAAAAAAGAAAGAGTTGCCACGTGCCACTCAGTTAATAAATCTAATGATACTGTATTTATTGTTATTGTCTTTACTTTATTTCCATGAAGAAAAAATATGAATGTAAAAGTCGTCTCTAAGAGAATAATAATAATAATTGGTGTCAAAATACAATACTTAATGCTTACACACGTCAAAACATTAAGACAATATAGGAAATCTATAAAAAAATATTAAAAATAGGTAAACCACAGAGATACATAAAACTATGAAGGACAAACAAGATTAAAAGCATTAAAAATTACACAGCCACAGAAAAAAAAAAGTTCTATGCAACGGACCAAATTATATGAATTTGGTAAGTTTCTATAAATTAAACCGAAATTCGCCCTTATGGGGAGTGAAAACTACTACTAAAACTCAAAAAACGCAGGTGAGTGTGAATAACATGTATAAAGGCCAAATTGTTGTATCTCTTAGTTGAAGGTTGAAAATTACCCCTATGGGGGGGGGGGGGGTTAAAAACAAAAATTTAGGCATTTGTAGTTTTAAGCAGTGTAGACAAATATGGAGTAAATTCATACATTAAGCATTAACCAGTTGTGTTTTATTTATTATACCATACTTGCTTATTCAGCTGTTTATCCTAACATTTATCAAGTATCTATCTTATAATCTGTGTAAAGCTATTTTTTTTCCTATTTATATTATACTTTCGACCATCACTCCAGATACTTTCTTTTCTTATGATATGTCCCTCTTATTCTTCAAAATATCTTTTTCGTGGTTTTCTTTTCCTTTTTTTTAGTCATAGATATGGGGTATATTTCTTCAGTGATCATTTTTTCTATCTGTGTAAGCTATATACCTAAATTAACTAAATTTCCGTCTATCTATTTCTGTCAAAAACTTGGCAGATACGATTTTGTAAAATTTAAGGTGTATGGGGGGGTGTAAAACAACTCGTTCTTTCACATAACTCCACACAAAAAAATCTAAAATGCTTAGATCTGGCGAGCGGGCAGGCCAACGTACACGTGCATATGTTGCAATTACTCGCCCCATGTTCATATTATCTTTAAGTTGTGAGCTCTTTTAAAATCCAAGTTGAGTAACTAACCATTGATTGCATGATCTGCTTTTTTGTATTGCACATTAACCACCCCCAAGAACAGACTCAAATAGCATAAATGTCTATAATCGTTGCCTCTTGTAAATATCTCATACTAATTGTTAATGTATCTGTTTTCGTGGTGTCAGAGCTGTCCTTTCACTTAGGTAAGTCCGCCCCGTTGGTAAACTTTAAGGAACATAAAAAATACCTTGTAAATTTTAGTTCACAAGGCGCATAAAGAAGAGCTGGAATGCACACTGTGGATCCTGGATCAAGTCCTTTGCCTTCTACCGGAACTGATTCACAGAAGGTGGCAGTGTCACTCTCTGGGCAGACTCCTGGCAAAGTTATTACATCCTGGCAACGCGATAAAGCTAAGGCGGCAGGGCATACGGTACTTCCTTATGTGGTACCAGGCGTTAAACGAGAACGCACCTGAATACGTTAACAATATGTTTGCAGCTCTTGTGCCTGGATTCTGCAATCAGCCAGTTTTACCGTCGCAGAGCACTGGGAGCGTTTTCCATGACACTCAGAATCCTGTTACACCAGCCGAGCTTTTGCCAATTCTACCGCCCTCAAGTGGAGAAAAACCGCCGGATCACCCCAGTAAGTTTTACTTGGAAGCACTTTTGGAGTATATGGTGCTCACTGTTGTCAAGTTGGAGTGGCAAGATAAGTCGGCGTACCATCATCGATGCTTCAATTTCCTCTTAGAGAAATTTAAGTATTATTATCTTCCGAAGATTTGCCCGAATTTTTGTGAGGAGACGTCTCTGTACAGGCCAAATTTAGGTAAGTGTCGTAAGCGAGTCATTAGAAATTTATTTGTTGGTGCCAAATCAATATTAGAATTTTTTCATTGCTATTTCTGAATTCTATCATGCTTTGAAATATTGTTTGGTATGACCAAGGCACAGAATTTTTCAGCGTTAACAGAGTCGGACTTAACATTTAATCACTTCCACATCCAGTGGAAGTATAGTAATGCAAAATGTTGAAAATTTTTATTGTTCAAATAGGCTTAGAATGTCATGAAACGTCGAGATATTAAATTTGAGCAAAAAAATTTCTATCTGTTGGTCTGTCTGTATCTTTTTTGTGCGCACGATTACTCTGGAAACGTTTAAAATATTGACTTGAAAGGACCCCGGAACAAAACCCATGAAAATGTTGTTTCGGTGGAATCAGCTGAAATTTTGGTATTTTGTAGTTCAAATCATGCTGATCAAAAGTTCTTATCACATCGAGCCAATCCTATGGACAGTTTTTGAGATACAGCTTGTCAAGGTTAGGTAATTTGCGTCATTTTAGACATTCAAGAACTTTTTACTTTTAAACTATTAACTTTAGCAAAAAATTGCAAACGTCAAAATATTTTTGTTCAAATCCAATAAAGCTCAAGAATTTCTTTTAGAATTTTTTTATCAATTTTTTAGTTAGGTAAAATATATACCTATATGTTATATTTTGGCATGCTTCGATGGGATTGGCTGAAACTTTGCTATTTTGTAGTTAAAGTCATGCTGATCAAAAATTCCTATTGCACTGAGTCTATCCTATGAGTGGTTTTCGCTCCAGGAATGCTTGAAGGCTTAACAACGAGATAACGGGTAATTTATACAGTGCGTGTAATTGCGGACTGGCCATGTACTTCCACATAGCGTGATAGATATGACAACCCAGGTAACAGCAAACTCGCCCAATGGCGGCATAGATTAAAGAGTCGGCGCTAGACCACTAAAGCATCCCCGTTCTCAGTTATTTCATTTCAGCTAGCTGGCGCACGCGATGTTGCAATTCTTACTCCCTATGCCCAGCCCGCCACTACACACACTGTATGTATGTGTTTATGAATGGCTTCCAGCGCGTTTGTGTACTGCGTGCATGTGCTTGTGTGTACGTATATGCCAGTGTATACAGGATTACAGGATTGGCAATGAGAACGCTCTCATAAAAAACATAGTGCCGATAAGAGCAGGTTCTTTGATAAAACTAATCACACACACGCACACACACACACACACACACACGCACGTACACAAACATGCTGGAAGCCATTCATAAACACGTACATATAGATTACCCTTCAAGCACTCCTGGAGCGAAAACCACTCATAGGATAGACTCAGTGCAATAGAAATTTTTGATCAGCATGACTTTAACTACAAAATAGCAAAGTTTCAGCCAATCCCACCGAAGCATGCCGAAATATGACATATATATATTTTACCTAACCTAAAAATTGATTAAAAAATTGTGAAAAAAATTTCTTGAGCTTTATTGAACTTGAACAAGAATATTTCGACCCTTGCAATTTTTTGCTAAAGTTAATAGTTTAAGAGTAAAAAGTTCTTGAATGTCTAAAATGACGCAAATTACCTAATTTTGACAAGCTGTATCTCAAAAACTGTCCATAGGATTGGCTGGATGTAATAAGAACTTTTGATCACCATGACTTGAACTACAAAATACCAAAATTTCAGTCGATTCCACCGAATCAATATTTTCATGGGTTTTGTTCCGGGGTCCTTTGGTACACGTATGTACTTTAAGGAGATCTGGAACTAGATTATATTTTTGATCTTATTCCGTTGAAGAGTTGGGGTTAAATTGGGATAAATGAGGTAAATCAAATAAATAAGAGTCCGTAAAATTGGTAATTAGTATATATAAGAGAAGCTAAGGTCTCAAAAATGTTTTGCCATTACCATTAAAAAATAAAAATGTGATTTTGTGTGTGTACAAGAACCAAAGGCCTCAACAATTTTTTATTTACTTCATCCACTCCACTACCAACCCCCTACCGGGTAAGGGTATCTGTTATAAAGTTACTTACCAATTTCGTTTTTGTAATAAGTATTAAAAACTACAAACATTTTGAAAAATATTGAGCTCAGTTTTTTCCAAGAACCTCGATTACTATGTTATGTTCTGTTTATAATTGTGTGCACCATAGCCATATGTTTTGTTTTTCTTTGCAGAGTTACCCATGTTAAGGAGATTAGAAAGTGAAACTGAATATGTTCATTGCCGTGTTACATTGATCATGTTTGTAGCAAATTATATGCATCAAGTGAAAAAAAATAATGAAACGGGGCCCTCTTCTATACCAAACATTCAGTCACCGTCCCAACAATCGCAATTTTCACATGAAGAGGACTCACAACATGATTCTTCACATCCCAGTTTGGATTCCAGTAAGTAATTAGTAACCTATCAAATATTTCCGGACAGCAGAGTAGCTAGGAGGGGCACACTGCTGTAGATACAAATTTGTATTTTATTTTTGTTTGCAACTTTTTTTATACCGTCTTTTAAACGACCGCCCCCTCCGCCCCAAAAAGCTAGCTACACCACTGTTTCCGAGCCTGTCAAGGTGATCAGTAAGTCGCTGTGTTAAAAGAAACATGGTGGTATATATAATTACAGCAAGTGCTATCGAGGTCGCTCGATTTTATATCTGCTTTATTTTCCAGAAACGATAGATAATCCAGTAATATTGATAAATAATTTGTATAAAAATTTTGCATACACAAATAATGTATTTTTTCATATTTGAACCCTTCCCCTTTCCTTAAGGAAGTTCATGGGTGCGACTGGTCAAGTATCTGGGAACCGAAATAAACAAGAACCGAAAAAAAACTACCCCCTACTCGGGTGGATGTTCCGAAGGTGGCTGATGGTCATCCCCTTAGAGCTGTACCCAAAATCCCGGTTTGAACGACCCACCACACTCGACTATACAGTTAGAATTAAAAAAGGGTAGTTTTACCCAATTTAGGATGAGTAGGTGAACCGATCGGTTAAAGCCCTCGAAAACGGGGTTTGGTCTGGGTTACCAACTTTTAATTGCAAATTACAATTTTGGGATGTACTATAATGTAAAGTTTTTGTGTTATCCCCCCCCCCCCATTTCCCTCTCCCTCCCTCCCTCCTCATTAGCATTTATTGTTTGAATTTCATCAATGAATTTCTGCGAGTGACGATTTAATCCTTTGTAGCAATATCTCTGCAAACGAACAAAACAACCAGTGATGAGGAACTAGCTCCTCAAATAGTCCGAGACGTATTGTGCAGCACTAGAGACAACGTCAACTTTATCCACGAATTATACCGCCAGGCTTTCCTACTTAACTTCACTCACGTGGTGGCCATAAGGAAAATAATCTCCGTTTATAAGGATCTTATTCAAGGGAATGTACTAGAATTACCGTCATATGCATTAGAACTACCCGAAGATGTCCCAAGGGTTAATGAGGAATTATCGCCGGATAACGGAAGGCAAGGCCGATTGCGGAACGACTCGTATCTGGGCGCTATTCATAAAGAAAATCTGTTGGTCAGGGCTGGTATGCAGGTAAGGTAACAATAAGATTTTTCGGTGTTGATATTATTTAGCGTTTTATTTCAGAATCTATTCCAATTATTTATGACTCATGCCGCCAATGCTTTTTTGTTGGAGATAAACTCTCACATTCCCAGGATGCTCGAGGAACAAACTGACACTTGCAAGAGGGTACTGAATATCTATCGATATATGGTAATGAATACGAGAATGGACAACAGTACTTGGTACGATAACGTAAATAATTTTTTTCACCAGATCTTATATTCTTCATTTCAGGGAGCAACTCCTGTTGGTATTGTTGCAAATAACTTCGTTGGTACTTGGGGAAAATCCACCGAAAAAGAAAGTTGCTACTTTAGGTGGGAAATTAGCGCCGGCGATCTTTCAAACATTAATAGTTACTTGGATTAAGGCGAATCTGAATGTGATGATTTCGAGGGAACTGTGGGACAGATTTTTACACGTTCTGACATCGTTGACTAATTGGGAGGAGCTAATAAAAGAGTGGGCGGTAAGTAAAGTAATAATAATGATAATAATACATACATAAAACATATCCTGTACAACAAAACCTGTAAATATACATAAAACCTTCATAAGCCATTGTTTTAAGACAGAGAAAATGTTGTAGTGTCCGGTTATTTTAGAAAAATACATTAACTGTAACTCACTTTGTTTGGTTTAGTGGCTCTACAAAATTGACATGATTTTAAAAGGCAATGGTGCTACATTGTTTAAATAGTTATTTCATTAAAATTGACATCTAATAATACGAAAATACTTATATTATTTTCTTCTAACCACTTGTTAATCTTCAATATCAACAAAAATCATTACTTAAATAGTTTAATTAGTGATTCATGTGTAAATATTTTTATTGTCTGGTATATCTCTATGTTGTTTATATGTATCATGTACATATCGATTTAATCAAAATATAAGTATTTACCTATATAAAGGTATAATATATTAAATTCCAGAAAACTTTGGAAACTCTCACGAGGGTTTTAGCTCGACACGTTTACAATTTGGATCTGACTGACCTGCCATTGGACCGTCTGACTGAGCCTAAGTCAAAACGAGGTCGAAGAGGCCCAAGCAGGCCTGAAAACAGTACCGCGTGTAGCACAAATGATGCTGGTCATCCCGCAATATGTCGACAGGATTCAAGTCTACCTGACGGTCATATTCTATCCAAGAGGTCTAGATCGAGTCTTCCAAGAAGCTATAGTGAAACTAGTCTAACCCTGAAACGTAGATCGACTTTTGTAAGGCATCAAAGTGTAAGTTTTTATTATTATATGAATAATGTGTATATGTAATAGTAAATTTTGTCTCTAAACATTAACTACACTGGTGTAAATTTTTTTGTATATGAGGTTGTCATTTAGAAATAAGTAATCGTACATTTCATTTATTTATATTAATTATTCATTAACTGTGTTTAACATGTTTTGTCTTGTTCTTTTTTAATATCTCGGGCTCTGTTCATTGGATCAGGCTCAACCTGAAAATCAAAATGTTTGCAAACAAATTAAGAACAAAACTACATTGATCTAAATCCTATCAGCCATTTTGTGTTTTTTTTTTCAAAAGAGTTAAAAACATGAAAATTTCTAATTTTACATAAACCGAACTAAAAAATTATTAATTTTTTAATGAAATTTGGTCAAACCATAGATCTTGTAGATGTAACCTGTTACGGAAAATTACAAATAAAAACATTTATTATTTTCTCTAAAAAACGAGATTTTTGAAAAGTTTTTAAAGCTTCATAAAAAATTGCCATTTCGTCACGCTAAGATTTTTTTGTTCTTGAATTGTAGCTTTTTGAGAGAGCTTTACAATAGTGATGCAACGATTCTTACTTTTACGATTCCGATTACGATTATCATTATTGATATAGTTAAATAAAAAAAAATAGTTAAATTTTATAGTATGACAATAAAAAGCAATTGTTTTTATTAAAACTATTTTATTATTAATTACTAAAAGCAACCACTTGTTATATAAAGTCAGTTTACTATTAATGTTCTCAAATTAAGGGATTAGGGTAAATAATGTAAATGAGGATGCCCCACTTAAAAATCTTGGTAGATAAAATAAAACTGAATTGGAAATTATTACCACTCAAGCCAAGATTGTGCAAAAACCCTTCTTTAGAAAAAGACGACCCACTGGGTACTTAGGTGGGTTTTTGGTGGGTTTTTCTGAATAATTGTGGTTTATACTGGGTGTTTATAAAATTCGAATTTCCCGTCTAATTTCCCACCTTTCATTTGGCATTGCTTTGACAATATAGCGTGTGACAACATCTGGACTGTGTTGGAAATATTCTCACATTCTCAGTTATGAAAACTTAGTAAATATGTGCGGTTTTTTTTTCAAAATTGCATAGTTCTCCCGCTTCTAGTGCCGCAGTAGAAATAATTTTTTCTACATTCGGCCATATTTGGAGCAAACTAAGGAATAAGCTTGGAGCTGAAAAAGCGTCAAAACTAGTTAAGATTTATAGACATTTAAATAAAACATAAATATCTTTTAAAAAGATATTTATCTTTTGCCTTTCACATTCCAGTTTGAGGAATTTGTTTCATGTTTTTATTTTTCTCAAGTTTGTTATTTACTTATTTTAATGTTTACTAATATATTGACACGTTACATTTTTGTTATTGTTTTGTTCAAGTATTTGTGAGGCAAAAATATAATTTTTTATAATGATTGCTTTTTTTTCCGGCAAGAAAAAAAACGAAAATCAAACAAAAACCCAGATGGGTTTTTCTAAAATCAAAAACCCACAAAAACCACCCATTTTACCCTACCGTTATTTCTAGGGGTGGGTTTTTGTGCCAACCCTGGGTAAGCATATAAAACAAAAATCAATAATTAATTGTAGGATTGTTCGACCCAACTTATTTCTCCTGATTGTTTGTATGAGACCAGCAGTGGAAAATAATCTCTCTGATGGAACACTGGAAGCCTTCAATGCAAAATATTTATGTGCCATTGATTTTAAGCAAAGAAAGATTATATTTTTCTTTCCAGTGTCGAATCGTACCTTCCATATTACATCGCAGCGTAGAAATTAAAAACCCCAAATCGTAAATAATCGTTTGCAATAATCGGCGATTACGATTAATCGTAAAATGCTAATAATCGGCGATTACGGTTAATCTTAATCGTAATCGTTGCATCACTACTTTACAATGGTGATAAAAATCAATTTTTTGTATTTATTTAAAGTTACATTTCGTGGATTTTTGTAAAATGCATTTTTTATAATGCATTTTTTTGTATCGAAAAAATGTAGCCAGCCAAATACTTTTGTCATCTGTGAAAAGTGCTTCAAAAACGAACAATCAAAAGAAAATTAGACACTTTATATTAATTAGAAGCTGAGATATTGTATATTTTGAGCTGAAATTGTTACTGCTTATTCTCTAATGTGTGAGAACTTTAGTGAGTATATAAAATAAATTTTAATCGTTCATATAATATACACGCAGGTATAAGCTTGCTACGACAAGAATATTTTCCCCACTCCCGTTACCAAGGCTTTGAGATTCTAAGAGATGATATCCATGCATTCATTTTATTTACTCATCTAAATTGCTCAGTTCAAGTCAAATGCATTTCGTGAAACTTCAAATAATGTAATTTTTCGTACGTTCCTGCTGGATCTAGTTTTCAATTTGGAATATGCAGTTTACGATGAAGTTAGAACGCCATTCTTGCTCTTTTATATCGGTATCTTATGGCCTTGCTACTCATGTATTAACAAAGATCTGATCGTTTAAAAATTTGTCATTTTGATTTCTCTGCCATAATTCATCGAATCTGCAAATGTTTCACGGTCAATGATTAAAGTGAGAATTCCCATGCGAAAATCTGCAGTTCAATTCCTGAACATATAAAGTTTTTTTTATATATTAAAGTAATTACACAAAATTTATTTGTAACACTGTTGTAAAGCACTTTCAAAAAGCTACAATTTAAGGAAGAAAAAGTTTTCGTGTAACCAAACGGCTGTTTTTTCAAGAATTTTTCAAAAATTTCGTTCTTTAGGTAAAAAAATAAATATTTTTATTTTAATTTTCCATAATAGTTTGCTAGATGTAAAGACGTCACCAAGTTTCATTAAAAAAAATGAATTATTTCTCAGTAATTTCGGTTTCTGTAAAATTAAAAATGTTCGTGGTTTTTATTTTTTTGTAAAAAAATAAAATGGATAATAGGATTTAGCCCTATGTGGTTTTGTTCATCGTTTGTTTACAAACATTTTGATTTTTAGGTTTGGCCTGATCCGATGAAAGAACTCGAGATATTAAAAAAAAAACGAGACAAAAACACGTTTTTCAAAATTAAAACTCAATTTACAAAAACTCTCATTTCCAAAATTAGACAAAAATTCACTGTATTGTCCTTATAACATACAGATTGCATTTCAAAAAAAAAAAAAAAAAAAATTGGCCCCCCCTCAAATAATCTTTGAAAAAAACTTAAGATTTGTTCGGACTATAATCCCTATTAGTTGTGAATAATTCTACTTCAAACATGTTTTGTTTTAGAATGCCTATTAAATTACCAATTGCTCTTTAAGTACGCCAGTTTATTCTTGTAGAAGTATATTTTAAGTCTCATTGATCTCAATATATTTCTTAAAACTTGTAGGCTATTTTAAAATGCTATAGTCTGGACAAAGGAAAACCAAATCCTTTTACGCTTAAGACTCATTTATTACAGGTTTTTGCCCTCTTTGTTAGAACTCTAAAAAAGTTGTATTTATGACGGTTCGACCGGAAACTTAGTGATCACAAAACATATTAAATGTATAGGCCAGCATTAACAACCACTTCAAGATAATTTAATAGAGTGATTATAAAACCACAGCATTTCCTAGATTCTTCAATAAAACTCGATCCTCCAAAGTTGGACTTAACAGCTATGGAGTTTTATTGAATATTTGACAAATACCTTGATAAGGACAATCATAAATTAATAAAAACTAAAAGATAATTCAGTTTTATTCTAAATTCTTGAATGCCTTTTTATAGTTTTCTTTAAGATAAAACTTAAGTGCATTTCACATTTAAAATTAGCAAATCACATGTTTATGAGGTGGCCATTATAAAACTCCGATAAAACCTGAATAAATCCAAAGACATTTAAATTGTTGCTTTGGTGTGGACGCCAGGCTTGACAGCTATTTTGCAGTAAATAAAATAAAATTTAAAATATCCCCGTGATGAAAAGTTTTAATTGCTTTTATTTATTTGAATAAATCGTCAGCTTGTGAAATAATAAGTGAACATATTGGAATTACTAAAAACAAATTTATTACAGAAGACAGAATGCTTGAAACTTACCAAAAAATAAATTAATTTTAGCTGTAGACACATGTAAACCTCAAAAATTAAAAATAAAATGAAGTATTAAGTGTGAACTCATGTGACATCATGTTTACATGCTCAAATTATTTATGACTTCAATTAAGTGATGTACAAATTAATTTTTTACAAAATTAAATATAACAGTCATTAAATTGTCAAATATACTAATTGTTATGTTATTTCCCAACTCTCTGCTTTAATTTGTTGAAAAAAAGTCTGTAATGTATGTAATAAAAAAATATATATTAATGCATATATAAAGTAATTTGTAGTTGTAATTATAATAAAAAAATGTATTTTAATTGAGATTCCTAGCGAATAAATTAAATTAGTAATTTTTTTGCTGCAGAATGTTTTCTAACTGTTTATGAGCGAATCTAATTTTAGGATATATAAATTTTCATACCTGTTCAAGAACCGATTTAATTTATCTTCCAGGTGAAACCTTGAAACTACCATATTTCTCTTAAAATGCTATTTTTTCTGTATTTAATTTTAACACTGTGAATTTGGCATAATGATTGGTTTATTTGCTAGAGCAATGGAAACCTGCCAATAAAAAAAAAGGACAAATTACTTACGTGACATTTATTTATATCTTTTAATATATTATTTGATGTCAGTTGAAAAAAAATCAAGATGCAGAGATGTATATATTTTTAATTTTTTTAATATAAAACGTACATTACAGACATGCATAAGCATAGGAAATATAGTTTAATGTTGGATGTGTTGATAAGAGTAAGTACTTGGTACATTTTTTTGTAGTAAAAGTGCTGTTAAATGAATTGTTAAAAAAGTAAAGCCTTATTAATATAGTTTTAGAAAGTCAACGCTGTCTCAGCATGTAAATCTGTATTTATAATTAACTATATCTATTCGAATTTTGTCATATTTAGTTATATGTTTATATCCTAGGCTGTATCACTTTTGCATGGAGTCTTAACAATTTATTGAAATGATTATATCAATAATTTTTTGCTTTAAAACACGTGCATTTCTATATTTAAACTACGGGTAAATGACTGGCCAGAGTTTGTACACCGTGGTGCATTACAATGCGTATAATTTACCACAATGCACAGCAGTGCATTATCGAGCAATACAATGCATCATGAAACATTGCAACGCACTAAAATGCCCCCGCGAAGCATTGAAATACTTCGAAATGTGGTCACCGAAATTTGACATTATTGCATATTGTATAAATATAATATCCTTGACTAATATAATGTTAAAATTTACCATAGAAATTGTAGACACTTTCTTTCTTTTTTTTTTATTTATTTCAAATTTTGTACACTACAGAATTAAATAAAAATTCCATTTGGTACATTGCAACTTATAACTAACTAATTAAGACTATACCTAACGCACATATAAGAGCAATACAATAATAAAATGAAAATGAATCAATAGAAGGAAGGGTTTATTGACTTGTAACAGCTTTTTTAAGGCTATATAAGGGCAGTTCTACAAAGCATGGTCGAGTGCACATTGTCAATGTTAAAAAATAAAATGTCAGGAATCTATTGATGGCATATATTTTTGAAATGGTTAAAGTGTCTACTTTGCCTTGTGGCCAGCTTTTTTCCCGTGACTAAAATGTTACAGCTGTTTTTCCTTAGTGAAACGTATAACAAAACACACGACCGTCACATTTATATTTGTGCTATGTATTAAGATAAATATGCTAAATGGATTATGAAAAAGTTGATTCTTTGAAGTGAAAAATATGCCCTACAAGATATTAGAGAAAATTTTGGTCGTAATAATACCCATGAATAAAATAAAAAGTGATATAACTAGAAGTATCTGTTTCTTTCTTATTTGAGCCTAATACTTTTGGAATTCAGTTAACTGTATTGACTCAAATTACCTTTTTGTGTCTAAATTTTGTTACCGACAACTAGTTTTGTTCATAATTTAAAGGACAATGGTCCTAATGAGATAAATAATATTTATGACACCATTGTGAATGAGGTACTGTGAGTTACGCATGACGGTCGTGAGTGGCATGAGATGGTTGTGAGATTCGTAAAATGGTCGTGTAATTGCTGGCTGAGGTTATGCCAAATCTTTGAAAATAAAAATAATATTTGAGGGTCAGATCATTTGACTTCTGGGCGACGAATATGTATTTTGGCTAGTTAGGAACCAAATATGAAAAAATATACAAGTTGCCCCATTTAAAAAATTTGATTTTCACGAAACCGGAAGTCAGGAGCTGGTTTTTTGCATCATATAATTGGAAATTTCATCCCATATGAGTGAAGGAGAGTAATGCCAATGAAATTTCTCATGACCGTCACTAGAGTCTCAAGACCATCATACTCAAATTTGTGCCATGTGACGGTCATGAATGCCGCTAGACAAAAATGACTAAGAATTATATTCACCCTAAGCTATTATTAAAGTAAGGTTAGGAGAAGACAGTGTACTGGATACCTCAAAATAAAAACGTATTTGGATATTAATAAGTTGATAAATGCTAAAATACACAACGTGACGGTCATGAAAGAGAGCTCAGGGCCATATATTAGACTTACCATATAAATTACTGGAAATTCAAAATGTTTTGGGAAACAGCACTTGGTTATTGTATCTCACATGATTTCACAACGAAAACTAAATTTAGATGTGTCTGAGTCGCTGGTAGTCCTAGCATTCAACTTATTAACTAATAATGAGTGCTGTGACGGTCGTGAGTATTAACCGAGTTACGCGACTTTAATAGTTTATATATTAAATCCTAGACTTTAAAACATGAAAGTTGTATGTTGCCAACAAATTTTGGATATTTTGTAATAATTATAGCAGAGATGGACACTAACCATTTCTCTGGTAACAAAATTTCAGCCAAAACAAGTGTCAATCTGTATGGAGTTATGCGTGACGGTCTTGAGTTTTAGGAGTAAAAACAGCCAATATTTTATTTTTGACGTAATATAGCTCAAGTTTTTTATTATAACAAGGTGCGGTAAGACTCATCTAAGCGAATATTGGACACGGGTTGTAGCTTGGACCAATTTTTGATCAGTAAGTCACTAATATCATGAATCGACCATGCTTTGTAGAACTGCCCATAAGCTTTCATAACCCCTTGTCACTAAAATTATTGTTTTTTTGTTTTGCTTATCAGATCAAAACTGGAATATGATATCCATTATATCAGTGTCATCCAAGTAGCACCTTAGGTCAGAATTACGTAATGTAGACCTCATTTTAGTCTCGTTTTCCCCTTTGACCTAACCTAATTGACTTAAAATTTACATAAAATATAGGTAAATGGGGAATGGGACGACGTCGGTAATATGTCTTAGATAAGGCCGCTCAGTTATAATCACCTATTAGTTATAGAACATATTTCCCTGAACAGGTAATTTAAACGTAAACATTGTGTTTAATTGTGGTTGTTAATACGTAATATCTACCAAACCAGTTATCCTCTTTCAACTACAATCTTTCTTTCTCAGAAATAACTAATAAGATTTTATCTAGAGCAATAATGATTTACTTATAAGTCATAAGGCATAAGCAGCAAAGACATAACTAGAAACCAGACATCTTTATTATAATGATGAAGTCGGAGTACATCATATAATGTCATACATAGTTGTGGTTTTTTACTGCCATTCAATTTTCATTGTAAATATATCCATTCTACCTCAGAATATTAAAAGTGCCTTAAATATTTTACGTTTTCAAAGAAAAAAAGAATTTTTTTAGCTTGAATGTATTTTCAAAATATTTGTAAAAGCTTATACAGTTGCCCTGCAGGATTTTCCTGGAACATAAAATATGATAAAATTGTACTTGATATCTGTTAAATAACCCTATATTAATGATTTTTTTCAATTAATCTGTCATCAAAATTTCATTATACAGCTGGTTGAAAAATATGGCGAATATAGTACTGCGCGACTTATTGAACTTATTGAAAGTATTTCTTCCCAATGTTTTAGATCTCGCTAACATTTTTCTTTCAGTCGAAGTCGTTATAACTTATATTATTGACTTTAAAGTTAAATGGGACCAATATATAGGTTAAAATAATTTTGTAGTCTTGAAAATCTTAGTCTTTAAAGTTCATTTAGAACTAAATTGGTCATATTTCCCAGTCCAGGTTTGTCATCAGATTCAAGTAGAATAGAACAATAATCATCTATTTAGGAGAAATGAAATAGCTGTCTAGCTGTTTCTTTTTATTTGTATTCTTCACTCGGTAACAGCTATTATTAAAGTTTCTATATAAGCTGTGACATGATCAAAACTTTGTTTACACTTAAATATCATATTTATACTTCTGTGATGATTTTTCTATTTCATGTATGGAAATCATTGTAATTAATAACAAATTTCGATGATGGAAATCGTGATGACGTAAAGTTTTAAAATCGCTGATAAGTAACACCATCTTCTATTCATTGGATGTTCAACAGACATCCATCCGTCCCTTTCTTACAGCGTAAATGAGACAGATAGAGATAGCAAAACATCTGATGAATAAAAGAACACGCTGATATGAAATAATCACAGTAACGTCTCTCTCTTCAAAAGTATCAGAGATTTCTGTGTTGGAGACGGCTGTCGTCTGTGCAGTATTACTGACGAATCCATTACTAGATAGTGTTTATACTAGACATGACTGCAAAGAATTGGGAGTTATGGCCTGATGCACATATTGTTGGGAATTCATTGTATTTTTCGATAATAGTTGGTTGTATATCGATAACGATTAGTTCCTTTGGCTACTTTTCGTTTTTTACGCTCCATAACTGTGTCACTATCTCACCATTAAAGTAAAGAACTAACTTTTGGCATTTGCCACTGGGAAGGGAATCAACATAAAACAGTCATTATAGTCTTTGAAGTAATTTAGACAATGAAAATGTAATTTTGCCTTCGAGGAAAGAGACCTAATTTTTAAGTAAAAATAAGACATTTTATGAAGTAATATTTACCTTTAGGTCAAACATGTGGTAGGTAAGTGGGGAAGTAAAATAACTTAAAGTTACCTAAAATTGGAAGTAGTTGTGACCATGAGGTTAAAGTTTTAACTACAACTACAAGAACAAGACAAAACTCAGGTTATACTTTTGGTAAAAATTGGTAAAACTTCCCTGTTTCTATTCAGACAAAAGACATACTCCAAAGTTAATAATTAGTCTAAAATTGTGTAATATTTTTTTACACATAGACCTCAATATGCACTTGAACTTTATAGCTGAATTTTAAGGAACAATAACGTAAATATTTATTGTAAATTACACTAAAGTCAATGTGACTTTATCAGGCATTTCTTAAGAAACTATTACTTAAATATTGCTTATTATTATTAATATTATTATTATTATTATTAGTAATTTATTATGTTAAATTTTGTCTTCTAAATTTAGTATTATATTGCTTTGTTACCATACATTGCCTGAAAATGGGTATAAACCTGCTGGAGATAAAAGTCTATTATCGTTATTATTTTTCCTGTTAATATTATCTCAAAATATATATCACCCTATATTAAAAAACGTGAACAGAGTACATATTTAATGATATATGTTTATTTAAAACGTCGAATTCTTTATATAGATACAAGTATTTTATGTTAGATGTTGTTTCAGTCCAAACACAGAAGGTCAAGATCTCTCGACACCCTTTCCGCCCCCGACACCGAGTCCACAGATCGCACTCGTTCCCCTAGTCCAGCTCCGTCCAGCGGTCTCGAAAGCAACTCGATGAAAGACTCGCCCATCCAACTCGATATGCTCTCTTCCGAGCACCAACCCCTAGAATTATCAGGTGAAAACCGTGGAGTGATATGTGGAGGCGCCATACGAGGGTGGCTTCCCGACGTAGCGGTCATCCTCTGGAGGAGAATGCTTGGGGCCTTGGGAGACGTCAATCAGATCACCGACCCAAAGCTGCACGCCCAAGTATTTGAGTACCTGGTGAAGCTGACGGATACCTTGATCAAAATTAAATATAATCAGGGCGTGTCTCCTGATAATATGAGCACGCCCCAAGCTCCCGAGTTGGTACCACCTCTGACGCTGATACTGCCTTGGTGTTTTGGGGCGTTAATGCTGCCAGATAACTTCGAGGCTGGTAAACTGAACGCGTTGAGGCTTCTTTGTACTATAACGCTTAATTGCGATTCGAAGCATTGGACGTATATGCCGAAATTTTATCGGTTTCTGCATTCAGGTATGTTTTTGTTTAGCAGTAAATATGCTTGAATTTTTCTTTAATTGCAAATCTAATTATTATACTTAAATATGACTAAATAAAAGAGAATGGTCCATAGTTTATTGTATAATATGCAGGGACTTTTGAATGTTTTTCTGTTTCTTGCTATGAATTTTTTTCGTGGTTTAGAACTTATTTTAAACAGAAAATGATTCTCTAGGTTGTATCATCATATTTTAGATATAGATATATATTAGATATTTTAGAAACCTTGTACTTTAATAATTCAGTAACAATGGTAAAAAATCGTCAAATAAAGAACAAAATTCGCAACTAAAATTTGTTTCCGTAGATGTACCTTTACTACAAATTAATTTTTATTTATAAACATATTACTTATTAATTTGTCAAAAAGGTTCACCTTTTTAAAACAGTCTTAATGCAGTTATAAGGAAAATTAGTGCATTATATATACTGAGTGCCGGCGATTTTGCAGCGCTGACAGGAACCTCGAAATCAGTCCTTAACACCTGTTTGAAGTACCTCGGTCCCCGATTTCTCTCGCTTCAGCTACCTGGTTCCTCTTTGCTCCTATTGGACCTCGTGCAAGCCTGCAACACCGTCCTAAATGCTACCGAAAAGCTCGAGGCTAGTCCTAGAACTGAAGCCATTTCGATTTTGGCAAATCTGTTGAGCCTACCGGATGACCTTAGCTCGTTTTCTGTACTACAACCCGAACAGGATATTCACCTTATGACATGCCCAGATATTAAGGTACATTTCTAGATATATTTAGCGAAGTGCCTTTCACAGGGCCATTTTCTGTTTTAGGAGCACGTAGTCAGCATTTTGTTAAGAGCAGGGAGGAGGGAGCCAAAAGGGAAAGCGAGATGCATAGCACTCTCTGCTCTCGGTATATTTGTATACAAGGAGTTGAACAATCAGACGTTTCATGCCAAAGTTGCCGATGCCGTCAATGTTTTATTGTTAGCCTTAAAGGTAAGAAAGAGTCTATCAGTTCAATCTTTTTTTCATGTTACTGCATTCAAATGTTTACGCAGGTTAAGGGTTAAGCATAAAATAATAAAAACTATACCGGCATAGACAAAAATAAACAAAAATAAACAATGTGTATAAGATATAAAAATATAAATATTATTATTTAAAAGTCCAAAAGTTATCACAAAATTCATTAAGTGAATAACAACATTTTTTGAACAAGTACTTTTTGATTTTTAAATGGTTTTGATTGCTTTTGCGCAATTTATATACTCTATGGTATTCTAAATAAATATGTTTAGTCTAGTTTAGTTTAGTCTTTAGTTTTGTCTAGTTTAATAGTTATTGATGTTGTTATGCGTTTCATATTGCACACTATTATTTTTTACATACGTTGGACATTTTATTATAAATAAACATGGAAAAGCTTCAAAAACTTTGCTAATTTTTTTTTCTTTTTAGTTTAACAACAAAGTCATAGCGCAGTTAGCTAGCAATATATTGTTCCTGTTGTGCGATCATGCCCCGTTACTCTGGAACCAGTACCCGCGGCTTGGAAATGCTGTCATCCGAACCCTGTGCTCTGCACTATTCCTACACGCGCCGCTTGGTTCCACAGCAGGAGAAAGTGATAAGGCTTTGGGTACGGCTCTCTTGTTGTGTCTGGGAGAGTGGTGTATGAAATTGGGCCCAGTGAGACTTTTGGAGATATCGGAGTATGGTGAAAGCCGAGGGACTTGCTTATTGTTACAAGTATTCACGGTAGGTAATTTATATTGATTTACAGATGCGGTAATGATAATATGAAGTACAATAATTGAGTGTACTGTGAGAAGTGATACAAAAAACTTTATTTTCAAAGTAAGATATTTATGAGTTATATGTCTAAAAAACATTTTACATTTTAGTTATATGAGAGTAATTGTAAATTTACCATTTTTTAAATGATTTTAATTTATATAATATAGTAATGTATTTCTTATAAACTCTTGCCTAAGTAGCAAAATTGAATCCTAAAGGAACTGAATTATTTTATAATTATCGTGTAGCACCGCGAACAGTTCTATTTTTTAGTGTCCAATTACAACAATTCTATCTTGTAAGAAAATGTTTCTATGATACTGTTGTATAAACGTTCTTATGGCTCATATCATTGAACAAAACTTATTGTATAACTCACAAATTTGATAACAATTGTATAAAGTTTTATACAACCCCTTATATATATTGTATATGTATATCTTTAAACAAGTCGTTTTACATTTCATATTTTCCCCCTTTTGACCTGTGTAAATACTATTTTGTATAATCAACACCAATAAATTATCTTATAAAAAGAATCGTATAAAAGTTATATTGCAGTTATATACCTATTTTTAATAACTGAAAGTAATATAAAAAGTTGTATTAAAGTTCCTTAAACTAAGTAATAAAATTGTTCTTATGACAGCAGTATACAATAAGTATACAATAAATATGAATTCATTTTATAATTACCCTATAAGTACATCAGTTTATACTACTATAAATAGCTTATAGAACAAAAATTTAGGACCAGTTGTATAAAGTGTGCACTGTAAAAAATTAGGGTAAATTTACCGTCATTGCGTGTAAAATTACCCCCAATTGTAATGGAATTTTACCCACAAAGAGAGTGGAAAATTTCTATTTATCGGTAATCCTCCCTGGTAAATGGAATTTTCCACTCTTTTTGAGGGTAAAATTACATGGAAATTTTACACGCAACAACTGTAAATTTACCCTCATTTTTTACAGTGTGATAGTATCTTGAACTACTGTTTAGTCAAAAGTCTGTCGTACAAAGGAAAATCAACGGTTTAAACCAGATTCGGTAGTAAGATAATTGATCCCTGGAATTCGATGGTTTAAATCAAGGTCAAACGCCGTTCAGTGATGTAACCTCACAATTGATTGTTTGGGATTAATATTTACCTTGTCAAAATAATTGAAAAAAATGGAACGTATAACTGATAATGAAGACTTTTTAAAACTTGTTGAATTAGTGGAAGCTGAACTGCATAGAATTCCACGAATATTTAATTGTTTATCAAAATTACAACAGTTTGACTCAACTTACCTTTGTTAAATAAAGTTATCTCTCAATTTTTAGATATCCCAAACTATCCTTATCTGTAGTCAATATTTCAACCAAATATAAATAAGCTCCAAACACTAAAAAATTTGGAAGCTCTTGTCTAAAGCCAATCAAAATTTTAGTGGAAAACTGAAAGTCCCTATGTAAATTAGTAACGTTGGACTACCAACTGTTAAATGCAGTTAGTAAAATACGGTTCAGTTGACCGATCACTGATTTTAGTTTATACAACACTTTTGCTTTGATCAACGGTCATATCTTAAACTACATATCAACTGAACCAAGAGCAGGGTGTATTAAATAGGTGATGCGACAACAACCCTCACAGTGGCTTCATAAGTGCTTACTTTGTACATAATGTAATAGATGGCAGAAGCAATAAGGTCCGTCGTTACTTACGCATAGAAAAAAGCCGCTGCCCAAGGAATCACTACTTCCACATCCAGATTTTCTATCCAAGTCACTCACAACGATAAAATTTTGTATGTGGAAATAATTGCTTATGGAATTTTAATAATATTGTAGATTGTTTAAGGGGTCGCTTGGCCCTGGGTTGGCCTTTCTTCACCTCGACCTAAAAGGTCTTTTGTGAATTACCCATTTTAATAATATAATACTTGAAATTCTCTACCCCAAAAACATATAAAACGATACCCCACATCGGTAGTGGGGTGGAGGTGGGGGTGGTAGTGGGGGTAGATGAAGTAAAAAAATATTTTGAGGTTTCTTTTTCTTTGAGGCTTCTGGTCCTTGTACACACACTAAATGACAATTTTTTTTCATCCCCTTTAACCCTTTAAGTACGGCTCCTTATTTTACCAATCTAAATACCAGACGGCTCCATTTTGAGTGGCGTAGGAACGGTTGCCGTATATATACGGCGTCTTTTTTGTAAGTGCGAATGCATTTAGTGCCATATTTAAATGGCATTTTATAAGTTTGATTTATTATATTACTTTTATTAATTGTCAAAAACAAACACAAAGTAAACAAAGTTTTATTCAACATTCCGAAAATACATGCGCCGTTTATGTACGGCATCTGGTCGCGCAGAAGTGCCGTTTTTATAAGGCATTCGTCTGGTGAAGAAGTTTGAATGAGCCGTTTAACTACGGCAACCGTTCCTCGAGGTTGCAATTTTTAAAGTTAAGTGCATTTAAACGGCGGCCGTCCCGAGAGCAAAAATAACCTTTAACGTATATATACGGCAGTCGGCGGTGGGACAAAGTCAAGAAAGCCGTTAATATACGGCAACCGTCCTTAAAGAGTTAATAATGGAGTGGGGGAGGTAATGGGGGTGGTTAATACCAAACATTTTTTTGAAACCTTAGCTTCTCTTGTATATACTAAATACCAATTTTATGGACTCGTACCTGCTTGATTGATTTACCTATTTACCCCAAATTTACCCACCAACCCTTCGACGGAACAAAATGAAAATATAATCTAGTTCCAGATCTTGTTAAAGTACATATGTGTACCAAATTTCAGGTCAATATCTTAAATGGTTCCAGAGTAAACGTGCGCACAAAAAAAGTTACAGACAGACAGACCAACAGACAGAAATTTTTTTTCTGCTCAAACTTAAAATCTCGACGTTTCAAGACATTCTAAGCCTATTTGAATAATAAAAATTTTAAAAAGTTTTTTTGTCGTTACTATACTTCCATTGGATGTGGAAGTTATTGTTTCACAGGTTTTGTGCATACGTGCATACAGTGTTGCATACATTCCCGGCCTTTTGTTTTTGTTTAGTGAAACAAGAGTCCAGTGACATCTGACATTATGTAGCTAAATTGAAACATTGAAAGAATATATGCAACACTACATGCAGCATTGCACGTGTCGCCACAGCTAACCTCAAAAATATATATTTCTTAATATTTACAAGTATTACGTAGCTATTATTAAAATTTCTGCCTGGTTCCTGTACTTTCAACCAAAATCAAGTTCAACGTAATGTGTATGAAGTTTTAAATAGTTTGTCACAATAAAATAAGACACTTTTTGCAGGTTAGGAATCTAACCTATAATTAGCAGTCTATTTTTATTAATCAACAATATTGAAAAATTATTTGCGTGAATTTTTAAATATTTGCTTGGAGCCAGTATGGCCAGGTAATTGTAGGACCTTATAGCTTGCACCATCTACTAAAGCAAATAGAAACCATGCACTTATGAAGCCATTATTATAATAGGAAAGTGCCGTATGTTGGACCACATATTTAATACACCATGACCAAGAGTCGGTGCTCTTTTATACAACTGGCCCTTTGTTCTCAAGAGTAAAGTTATCGCAAGTTCTGCGTTCTGTCATCAAGATTCACAAAATGTACTTTTGACTTTCACACACTCAACAAGTATTGCGTTACACGAGAGGCATGCCAGCAAAATTCACATAAAAAACCACATGGGAATTTGCATAGGAACTACATAACAAAAACTAAGTGTTTTTTTCCCCTCGTTTTATGTGCATTGTATATATTTACTAAGTGTATCAAAATTATTTTATACGTATTAAAACATATACATTTATGGGCTAAAGAACTTTGATTTACAATTCCACTATATGTGGAATGTTGTCATGTCAGGATGAAACAAAAAAAAATACATCTAGCATTCATCCATTTTATTAAAAAAATAAATAAATAAACATCATATACATTACGAACTACCAGGAACCGTGTTTCTCTTGCCATTCGTAGTACTTCTTGCAGTCATAAATTGTGGTGCAGGGTCTAATACTTCCCAAGGCTCGCTCTACATCTCCGTAGGTAATTTTCCTCAGAGCCTCAACTTTATTGCTGCCATTACTAATCTGTTTAATTTTTTCTCGCACAATAGCCATCGTCGCTTCCTTGCCCAAAGTTTTGATGTCCGATCCGGAAAAATTCTCCGTTTTCTCCACAAGTTGTTGCAACTCCTCTTTTTGTATGGAAGTCGGATGTTTTATATAGTGCTTTAAAAGTTCTCTTCTGTTATCTGCATTTGGCAATTCGACAAGTATTCTTTTCTCAAACCTACGAAGCAAAGAGGGGTCAAGATTCCAAGGTACGTTAGTGCTACCTAATACGAATATATTTGTCTCTGTGGTTGCTATCCCATCCATTTGTACGAGTAGTTCGCTCTTAAATCTTTTAGAAGCCTCATGTTGCGACTGGGAAGCTGTCGACGCTAACGCATCTATTTCATCGATGAAGATAGTCGTCGGTTCGACAAGTTTCGCTACCTCAAAGAGAACCTGGATCATTTTTTCGGATTCCCCACGCCATTTGCTTATAAAAGTACTGCTTGTGACATTTATAAATGTTGTTAAACCTTCTGAGGCAAAAGCTTTGGCTAGTAAGGTTTTGCCGGTGCCTGGAGGACCATGCAGCAGTACGCCTTTCCACGTCTCTAGATTCTTAAACAATTCAGGATAGAGAACTGGATAAACAGATACTTCTTTTAGCTTCTCTATAGTGTTATTCAAACCAATGCAGTCCTTCCATGTAGTTCTTTGGTTCTTTGGTATAAACTCTTTCACAATTTGTTCGGCCATTTCCCGCCATTCGCTGGGGTAATTTTCAAATTTATACGAGAGCTTTTCTTTAACAGACACTTCCTCTCTGCTAAATACTTCTCGAGAGGTTTTTGAAATATCGCTTGTAAGAGAAATTATTTCAAACTGAAAATCTTCATTTTCCGATGGGCTGGCATATTTTTCTTTCTCTACAGTCCTCTGCTTCGCAGCGCTGTGTCTCTTCCGTAGTTTATTATTGTTGTTGGTTATAATTTCACAATCGTTCAGTTTCCTTACTATCTTAGGATATTTTTGGAATTTAGTGTAATAGTAACTCTGATATTCTTGTAGTATTATGTCCAAATCTACGTTTTCACAAGTTTGGTATTGGCTACTTAACTGAGCTTCATTTTGCAGCGCTTCTGCAGCTGCATCCAGTCTTTGATCTTGTAAATAACTCTGGATTAAATATAGGATATTTCTTTTCCTTTCTCTAGCTTCCGTCTTTGTTTTATCTAACAAATTGGATGCATTTCTCCCACTTCGCTTTGGAGTTATTGAGATTTCAGCCATAATTTATATGCCTTAGATTTACTGATAAGTATTATGCCTAATATTCATAAAAAAATAATAATTGTCTTAGCCTCTATAGTGACAGTAACAAATTTAATTTGTTTACCTTTTGGTTACCATGGCGATTAATGAGAAGAAAATCAATAATAAGCAATTCTGATTAAACTAAAACTGTAACTGTTGCATATACAGGGTTCCCAGTAACCTGGAAAATTGGGAAAAGTTGTAGTTGTCTGGGAATTCAAAAGGGAGAGAAAACTCAGGATAATAGCTTTTAAAAAAAGCAGCAAATTTTGTCAGAGAAATATTTTTGACCTTTATTAAATTCTGGAAATAAATACAGAAATCTGAACTAAGTAGGAAATTCTGGTAAAATATCTGTTCCATCTGCCATATTTTACTGCTTTTATGTTCAGAGCACGGTGTATTAAATAGGTTGTCCGACGTACGGCACTTTCCTATTATAATAATGGCTTCATAAGTGCATGGTTTCCATTTACTTTAGTAGATGGCGCGAGCTATAAGGTCCTACAATTACCTGGGCATGTGCATCGTATAACTAACATAACCTCAAATTTTAAGGTTTTTTTCGTTTATTCTCATTTTTAATGTTTGTATAGGCATTTTTAGCTTGGAGCCATATAGGCTCCAAGCAAATATTTAAAAAATCACGCAAATAATTTTTCAATATTGTTGATTGATAAAAATAGACTGCTAATTATAGGTTAGATTCCTAACCTGCAAAAAGTGTCTTATTTTATTGTGACAAACTATTTAAAACTTCATACACATTACGTTGAACTTGATTTTGGTTGAAAGTACAGGAACCAGGCAGAAATTTTAATAATAGCTAAGTAATACTTGTAAATCTTAAGAAATGTATATTTTTGAGGTTAGCTGTGACGACACGTGCGATGCTGCATGTAGTGTTGCATATATTCTTTCAATGTTTTAATTTAGCTACTTAATGTCAGATGTCACTGGACTCTTGTTTTACTAAACAAAAAACAAAAGGCCGGGAATGTATGCAACACTGTATGCACGTATGCACAGAACCTGTAAAATTATCTATCTATGCGTAAGTAATGAGAGAACTTATTGGTCCTGCCATCTATTACATTATATACAAAGTAAGCACTTATGAAGCCACTGTGAGGGTTGTCGTCGCATCACTTATTTAATACACCCTGATTCAGAGTAAATTAAGAGTTTATTTTATTCTATTGTGTTCATTTTTTAAATGAATTTATATTGTAGAATTTTTCATTGGAAACACGATAATTTTACTCACAAAAGAACTGATACTTTTTTTTACATTTAATTTCCGTGTTTTTTTTGTGTTTATTTTATTTACTTGTTCATATATCCCTTATTCTCTTTACTTTGTCAATGAGAAATAGTTTTTTCTCGACAAGAAGTGGTTCGGATTCCACTATAAACTGTAGGACTCCATCTCCCTTACTCAGACAAATGTAGATCCCCTAGATTTAAGAGGGTCATTGAAGTGACATGGAAGGCGGTTAAAACATTTTTTTAAAATATTTAGGTGGATATAAAATTATTCTTTCAATTGTATTCAGGTCCTGCACAAGATAGTACTTGGGAGGTCTTCGAGTGACAATCCAGGAGGCCTAAGTCAACCCAGCATAAATGATGATTTTGATCCAAATATTTTATCGGACGATCTCGAAAAATCTCCCACGCTCTCTCCGTCGAAAAGTAACGAGTGCCAACAGGCAATTGTTTTGTGCGCTAAGACTGTTCTGGCTCATCTAGTCACTCATTTAGGTCATTTCCCGATGGCCATTGGAGCTGCCAGGCTTAGTTCACTCGTCGTTGAGCATGACGATGTCCCTAACCTTACTTCGGATGATTTGTCTGCGAGCATATTCTCCGCCCCAAATATTCAGGTAAGTTTATGTACCAGTAGTTTGTGCCCAAGGCTATGTACATGTGGATATCCCACCGCTTCCCCACTATCTCACTATATATTAATAAATGTGACCCTTATTTTTCTATTTTAGCTGTTTATACTATCAAGAAATGTAATTGCGAGCTTGGTAGAGCTCCCTGCGCTAGATTTACCTGGCGGTGGGGTTACAGCTGGTCTCTCCACAGCCGATAAACAAGTGAGAGTACTTTTAAGAGATCTTTCTGGGAAAGCCAGCTGGGATGCATCCATTTTGTACCGCACTCCTGACAGTATCAAGAGCGAGGAGCATCAGAATTACCCACTAGTGAATTTCCCAAAAAATATGTCCGCCAACCATGTTCAACCGGAAAGTTTAATGGTGGGTTCACCTCTCCATACCCTTCCGCAGAGGGCCATGAGACATCGGCCTCCTAATATATTGCCAGAAGTGTCTAATGCCGCTCCCGATTTGGATCAGTTAGATGACGTAAGAGTGATGTTTTCTGTAAATAGACAAGAAGACAATGTTTTTGTTTTTAGTTGTTACAGTATCTGGGACATACAAGTCCGGAATGCCTGGAAACCCTCAGTCGTAAGCTTAATGAACCTGCCGCTCCACCTATGTCGATGGAACTAGAACAGGAAGCTATAGCTTCGGTAATAAGTCAAAGGAATGTTGAGGTAGAAGAGAATCGGCTTACCCAACATTTGGATTCGATGTTAGGACTACCTACCACAAGACCTAGCAGTCGAACAGAAGCTAAAAGCCCTGTCTTTGACACTCCAACTAGTCAACACTGTAAGCTGATATATTTTTTTTCATTATTAAAATATGATTTTCCATTATTAAAATATGATTTTCCAAAAGGGGAAATTCCAGAGTTTGATGAAAACTTTTTTTTTTGGAAACGAGTCTTTTTCTTTTAAAAAAAAATCCAAGCATTTCTGTTTCGCTTGATTTAGTAACATTTCATTTTCATCGCTGAATTTCACCTCAGCAGAGTATGAATTTTTTAAATATTTTTTACGTTATTTCCTACGTATGGCTGAATTGTACCGTGAGTTTCAAAATTTTGACCGAGGGCCAATGATTTTGGCCCACTGCGCATAGAGCAGAATAATTGTGAGCCATAATTAATATTTGTGTACTGATTTTTTATTATTTCAGCCTCGATCGGCATCATCGAGCAAAATGCATTCCAACAGTGCCGTCTATTGTTCTCGCAGTTAGGATTAGCAGGATGGGAAAGAAGACAACAGCTGCACTTGCTGAATAAAACTGAACGTTTGCTTAGGGAGTTGCGGAACTTGGATAATCAAAGCTGTCGGGAGACCCACAAGGTAATATTCATATCAAAATTCACCTTTATGTATTGAAAAGTATAAGTAACAAAAAATTATTTAGTTTGCAGTAATATACGTCGCACCTGGCCAGGAGGATAAGAATTCCATATTGTCAAATCAGGGAGGTAGCGTGGCCTATGAGCAGTTCTTAGCGGCACTTGCTTGGGAGATAGAACTGGAAGGCCATACCGGTTTCCTTGGAGGTTTGCAAAGGCAGGGATCGACTGGCCTCACAGCTCCCTACATAGCGACCAGTTTCCTTGAGGCTATATTCCATGTGGCCACTAGGATGCCCAGTGACACTCCAGAAGCTGTACTAAATAAGGTAATTTTGCGTTTTTTTAAACATTGGTTCCATTTTGAGTTAGCAAATGGGCTCCATTAGTTGAGACCGCAGACCTAAAAATAATTATAAATAATAATGTTTTGGTAATAATGCTGTTATTGTTGTTATACTGATTATAAACCTTCTCCGCATACTTTCAGTCATGCAAACTCAGAACGTCAACCATTTTTATCTATGTGAGAGCAGGAATTTTAAAAATAAAGTAATTTTGAGTCAACAATATTATTTAAATCATAACAACATTAAATACGTAATAGGAGAATAGTAAAAAGTGCATGTGATCGGTGGGTGCATCGAATCTTATTGGCGTTTGAATTTGGAGGGGATGTAATTCAAAGTAAGTTTTACAAAGGCTTATCAAATCAGCGTCGCTGATCTTTTGACGCTTAGGTCATCACTCCTATTAATTACTTACAGAATGATTAAATGATTAAGTTAAGCTGATCATAACACACATTTCTGCAGTTGCTAATAAAGCAAGACATGATGGGACAAAAAAGAATACTACTTTAGAAATCAAAACTGTGTTGTTAATTTAGTTTACTTATACTAGATTTATAAACTTGATGTTGCCACATTTGACATTCATGTTACCGTTCAAAGACGAAGTATACAAAAAACAACACACAAACAGCAATAACAACGTTAATGAGATTTTCCATTTCTGAGACAGGTTGTTTGAAATTATTTCCCATACCAAAGTAGTCTGTGCCCAAAATGCCAAGCTGACATATTACACAACCCTCAGAACGAAACAAACTTTATGGAATTTCATTAGTTTAAGTAGATAAAAATTTTCGACACTATATTCGCAAGACTGAACATATGTGTAGAGGATTCATGATTAGTTTAACACAAAACTGTCAGTACACACTAGTTTGTCGGTCAATTACACTAGAATTTAACACTTAATGCATATGTTCGTAAAGGTGACATTTTCGAGGGTTTCCATACAGCAAAAATTTTTATTTGATTTCCCAATAAACAATTTTGGTTTCTTAGATATCTACAAGGGTGCTATAAAACTATTTATAAAATGCCATGAAAAATCGATTTTGCTGTAACAACATCTTTAACACCATCATAAAGCAGCTTCTAGACTAAAAGGGCCCTCTCTTATGAAGGTTGTTAAGACCTTTTTTAAATTCTCTCATAAAACTCCTTAGAGTGACAGTGCCACTCTTGAAAATCCTGTTTGGGCCTTTTTAAAACCTGTTTTAAGTGATGGACTTTTTTATGATCTTCCTGCATTTCTAGAAAACACATAGAAGGCTACCTTAAAACTGTTTTTTAAAGCCCTTATAAGTCGATATCTGGAGTGAAAAGCTATAAAATGTCCATGAAAAAATCCAGATAATTTTAATATTACATTTATTATTCCTAAACTGATTTAAGCAAACACTGGACCAATATGAAGATAAAATGAACTTGAAACTTATAGAAGTAAAGTGGTACACAGTATATACCTTATCTCTTTATATAAGACCGATTTAAAAAAGCCAAAAATACATCAATTATGACGAAAAATTTCAAACCAATGGCAGTTTATTATTGGCCCAAAAAAATGCGCGCTCCCAAAATGATGATTACTTAAAAACAATAAAAATTAGATTAGACAAAATTTACATAGACGTGTTAATCGCCACATAAAAGAAATAGGCTACTTGTCGATTCCTAGGGTCATTTTCAGTCCTTTTTAGTGAAGGTATCTTAATTTGTCAAAGAAAAATTGAAAACTATTATTAATTACGATTGTAAATTTGACCTTGACTACTTTTCTAACAAGAAAATAAGGCCGACCAATTAAATAAAACCGAATTGTCATTTTGCAGTCCTCTCATTAAACTATATATTCTAGTAATGGTAATGGCCTACTCTAGATGAAGTCCATTTATTTTTTTTGTAGATTATCACCTATAATACACCAAGGGCATTGATAATACCAAGATAATTTTGTCATAGAGACTGCTGAAAGCATGTTTCTTGATATTACCTTTAAGCAACACGCTTGAAGCATTCTCTACAACAAAATATTGAGTATTTCTCAATGCTCGAGGTGTATTCGGTAAGATAATTTTTTACTCTACATTTTCAATTCGTATTTCCTGATCGAACAAAATTCTAAAAACATTTTCCACGTATCCTTTTTACTTTTAATGGTGTTTTGGGTGTATTATCTAATACAATTTGATTAACTAAATCGTTTATCAAACCTTTGTGACATTTTTACAAATTGATTTTTAATTTGACATTTTTTGTTGAATTTTAATCTGACATTTGAACATATCATGTGTACCTTGCCTGATAACACCACATGTATGCGTGTTATCGCTGTAATCTTTTACTGATTGGATGAATTTTGACACATGACATGAAATGCAAAATTCTGATTGGTTAATACATTTAGTAAAAAATGATCACAATAATTCCTTCCTTACACAAGTGCAAATACACTTAGCGAAGATCACGTGGGCTTCATAAGGCTATACTAAAATCATAAAAAAACCTTTGGGATTTCAAAGAGCCGCCGCCAAGACAAATCCGCCTGAGAACTTTAAACTTAACCTATAAATTTTGGTCTCCTAATAATTTTCGCAGCTGCAGTGCTGCAGCGATGTACATTCATTTTGAACTTTTAGTTAAAAGGTCTGTAGAGTCAAAAATACTCTGCAAATCCAAAAGTGCCAAATTTAAAATTAAATTGGGCGAGTTTTATGGCGGGTCATTTGAATTTCTGAAAAATTGTGTAGGTCAAGAGAAGTGAAATATTGAAGCAAAATAGAGGTACTTGGTTAATTAAAATAACATTTAAATTTTGTTAAGTAATAGCAACACAATAAAACTAACACATTTTTATAACATATCGTTCCTTATGTTCTTTGGCCTGTTTTTATTTGGTTCAGAACCTAGAAGTGTTTAATTGTAAAGTAATAACACACAGTTATATTAACAAAAACAACATTTTAAGTATGCTTTCCTGTGCTCCAATCCTTGAAAATGTCACCTTTACGAATATATGCATTAAGGGAACTGGAACTTGCAGTGTGATTGAAAGACAATTAATCACACTAATGGAGTTTATTAACGTGTGTCTTGATGTATGAATTTCTTTTTAGACGAGACATTTAGGAAACGACGAGGTACACATAGTATGGTCTGACCATAGTAGAGATTATAGACGTGATATCATTCCCACTGAGTTCTGTGATATTTTGATAACCATTTATCCATTAGGAAGTAACTTACACCGAGTTACAGTTAATTGTAAGGCAGATGTAAGTAGATATTAGTTGGCGAATATTTTTAAATTAATGTACTTGTTTTGTACTATGATTATTCTTTCAGGTTCCTCATTTTGGGGTTTTGTTCAACGAAGCAATCGTAGAGACTAATATTTTGGCAGGGCTCGTCAGGGCAACGGCCATATGTGCTAGTCGTGCGAAAAGGATTACTTATCAACTATACCAACAATAGTAAGTAAAATTAAAATTACCAAAAGCCTATGATTATATTTTAAAGAAACTTGTTGCTATGTTATCATGCATTGTTGTTGATGGTCTAAGTGGGCTGAGCGAGATGACAGAAAAGCTCGTAAAACCTTTGAAAGAGGAATGTGCAATGTTTGCACTGCCTCCCAGTAAGCACACTTACATGAATAACGTGAAAAATTGTATCAGAAACAACGTTAAAGCAACACTCAAATGTCGCCGGTTTCAATTGCACCATTTCATATAAATTTAACTTAAAAAAAACGTGTGGTTGAATATTCAACCAATGGGGTATTTTCCTATTTTTTTTTTTTATTGAATAATATAGAATATGTACAAACAAGCCTTCCAATACAGATTTCCGCGAAAATAATTATCAATTTTTTGAGAAAACAGAAGTTAAAATAAGTAGCGCAACAGGTATTTTAAATTGGTGACGTAGGTAGTTTGGCCGATGATGTAGCTGGACTGTATAGATTTGTTGATAAAATGGTTTTATACAAAACAGTGTGGTGTTGCCTAGTTGAAATTGCTTCTCTAGTTCTAGTAAGGGTAATTGAAGAAAACAGGAGTATAAAGCTTATTTATTAAATCAATTTTAATATATTTATTAGACCAACCCAAAAAAAAAAAAAAATCTTGTCATATTTTATGTCTCACCCTGTAAAAATGTTCCTTTTTATGTAAAAGAAGAAATGCTCTTTTGATTAAAAAAAAAATGAATTTTAAAATGTGCTACCACGCTCTAAAGTACGATATTTCAATCATTTTGCGTTATCTACAAAAATTAGGCTGCGGGCTTCATCTAATATATGTTTTTTAGTGCCAAAGTGGTTTTTCACTCTAAATATTATATAAATAATTGAAAATTATCGAGTAAAATTTTTTTGTAAGAAACCCGACAAAAAAAAACTACTTTACAATGTTAAAAAATGGACAAAAGGAAAATCTCATATAAATCTGCTTTAGGCCTGCCGAAAATACTTTTTCAATATGTTCCAAAACATATCTAAACCAAAATTTACTATAATTACTTGCAAGCGAGCAGAAACTAGAGTGCGAAAATTAAAGTTTTCAGGGTGTATTTCACAATTTTACTAATAAAAGCACCAAAAACATCTCATTAAAATTGTAAATAACTAATGAAGTTACTTAAATAATATTTTTTTTCCTGGAAAATTATATTAAACATGCCCCGGGTTTTTAAGGATAGGCGTGAATTTGTTTAACTTATTCACCATTGTAAATAATTATTATTAATAATAAATTTTTAATTTATTATATATATTTTTTGTTTTTGTACATTTCTTTGTTTCCTCACTTTGTGTTACCAGTAAAGCTTGTTTTTGTTCTTCATCTATTGTAAAAACATTATTAAATCGAGAAGTCAACACAATTTGACATTCAGCAGAATCACTGACAACTTTAAGATTTATGCATAAGTACATTTTTTCTACACACATAATGATGGCCTGAATTCCATAGATCTGGATTTTTCTTTAAAGAGTCAACGTTTATATTTGTAATTTTAAAAAAATTTAAACTTTTCTTGATATAAAATCGGATAAACAAATACCCGAATCATTTTTTTTGGATCTACAAAACCTCTAACATTACTTTGCGGCTCCCGTAAACTTTCTTTTGTTTAACTTTTGTATCATTTTTATATTTATTTCATGAGTCACTTTATCATCAAAAAATGCAAGGCTTATGAGTTCCTCCGATACCATAGGTGAATTTACTTAATAATAATGGAGACAATTTTTTATTTATTTTTTCATATTCATATAAATCTTCTAATAAGTTCATGACGAGGACCAGAAATATTATTATTATTAAATAAATTCACCAATTACTTCTCGTATCTTTCGGAGGAACTCGTGTGCCTTGCATTTTTTGATGATAAAGTGACTCATGAAATAAAAATAAAAATGATACAAAATTCAAAAAAAGAAAATTTACGGGAGCCGCAACGTAATGTTAGAGGTTTTGTAGATCCAAAAAAAAAAATGATTCGAGTATTTGTTTATCTATGGAATTCAGGCCATCATTATGTGTGTGGAAAAAATGTATGCATAAATTTTAAAGTTGTCAATGATTCTGCTGAATGTCAAATTGCGTTGACTTCTCGATTTAATAACGTTATTACAATAGATGAAGAACAAAAACAAGCTTTACTGTTAACACAAAGTGCAGAAACAAAGAAATGTACAAGAACAAAAAAAATATACAATAAATTAAAAAATTATTATTAATAATAATTATTTACAAATTCAAGCCTATCCTTAGAAACCCGGGGCATCAAAAAACAATATTTTCTATATTTAATATAATTTTCCAGGAAAAAAAATATTATTTAAGTAACTTCATTAGTTATTTACAATTTTAATGATATATTTTTGGTGCTTTTATTAGTAAAATTGTGAAATACACCCTGAAAACTTTAATTTTCGCACTCTAGTTTCTGCTCGCTTGCAAGTAATTATAGTAAATTTTGGTTTAGATATGTTTTGGAACATATTGAAAAAGTATTTTCGGCAGGCCTAAAGCAGATTTATATGAGATTTTCCTTTTGTCCATTTTTTAACATTTTAAAGTAGTTTTTTTTTGTCGGGTTTCTTACAAAAAAATTTTGCTCGATAATTTTCAATTATTTATATAATATTTAAAGTGAAAAACCACTTTGGCACTAAAAAACATATATTAGATGAAGCCCGCAGCCTAATTTTTGTAGATAACGCAAAATGATTGAAATATCGTACTTTAGAACGTGGTAGCACATTTTAAAATTCATTTTTTTTTTTTTAATCAAAAGAGCATTTCTTCTTTTACATAAAAAGGAACATTTTTACAGGGTGAGACATAAAATATGACAAGATTTTTTTTTTTTTTGGGGTTGGTCTAATATTTATCCACGAAATTTAATTTTGTGATGTAAAAAATAATAATGGGCGTGAATTATTAAATATTTTAAATAATTTTTAGTGCCGATTAGATTTTTAAAAACATATTTAGCAATATATGGCAACAATGTCAACGGATAGTCAAATGACAGATGTGTTTTAACGGATCGTGCTGATTTGAAGCATTTCAATTTCTTTTATCGAGGTATTTGCTGTTATTTACAAATAATAGATAATGTCGTCGAAAAGATGTTTTATAAACAGTTGTGGAAACACAAGTATAAGTGCGTCGGAAAAATTTTTTGTAACTGTTCCGAAAAATATGGTATTCGAAGAACTTGGTGGCAAGCTTTCAATATTTCTGATCCCATCTTCAGGTTCGTTTATATTTTGTTGTTACAATTAGTAAGCCACATACTAGTTACAGTACTGTTAATTAAAATACACTTACTAATAATAAGTGTACTTACATACTTAAATAGAAGTGTTTACCTTTGCGTTTTCACATTTTTCACGTTTGCTGACAACAAATCCAAATTTTGTTTATAGAAAGAATCTGTCATGTCGTAATCAACTTTGGGCAGATTGGATGAATCTCCTTTCACAAAATTCAACTCCATCTTAATAGTTTATTGATAAAATATAAAATAACAAAATCAAACGCCACATAAACAAACAACAAATAAATCTAACCTATTTTTCTTTCACTTGTATTATGACAAGAATTGACAACTGGCAGCAAGCAAGCAAAGTTGAAAGTTGGAAGAGACCCACAATTTTTTTTTACATTTTCAAGATAACTTCTAAATAATAAACATAAATACCCTTTAATTCCTTCTAAATACATGTATATATAATATTTATTGATTTTCAAGATATTGAGCAAAATAGAAGTGTTATAGGTAAAATAATGGAAAGAAAATACACAATTTGGCATTCGTTAAGATAGTTACAGTCTAAGCGAAAGTTGTATGTTATTGGTTAAATTATTTCCCGCTAAATAAAATCATTTGGGAGCGTATTCTTATTTCTTATTTTTGTTTAAGAAATTATTGTTTTGGTTTAAATTGATTTTGCAGTAATTGCTAAAATAATAACATTACTTGATATATATCACCAAAACTGAATTTAAAAAAAATGGAAAATACCCCATTATAACACGTGTAAAAATCAACTTACTAACGTGTAATTAACCAAGTTACGTTAGATACAAGTTAAATACACGTGTGTGCTTACTGGGCTGTACCAATTTGAATGTAAATAATTGTGGTTCTAGCGAGCCAAATGAACCCTTGGATTGTACATCAGTTAACCAAACTTACAAAGTTTATTTAAATGTTTAAATTAAAATATGAAATCGTGGTTTGAGTTGAATATCATGGAGATAAAGAAGCGTTAATTGTACTGGCTTAAGTTTGTTCTGTTTTTTTTTTTTAGTTATGAGGAGCGTGCAAGATCGTTAGATACGGTAGTTACAAAACACAAAAATAGTACAACATACGAAGATTTCATATCAAAAGTATACAGTCCAATAGCGACACCCAGTCCATTTTGCCCCAGTGGCTCCTCTTCTAGTGGCGCCGGAGATGGGACGACCTGCAACCCTTCAATGTTAGCAGCTGCTCTGCTAGATTCTCACGGGCATTCACACAAAGGTACCCAAAGGACCGATCAGAAATATAGAGGTTAGTTTTAAATTTGCATATATTTGTGTTAGATGCATTGTAGACACATAACATAAATAAACTTCCTTATATCGAAATATATTTGTTGTTTACTCTGTACATTAAAATAGTTATTATAGCATGCCAATCTGTAACATGAGTTCCTATGTGCTGCGCCATATTCAACCATAACCGTGCGATCTACATTTGTCAATTATACGATTTCAGCTTCAGCTAATGACGCATCTAGGGGTGTTTGGTTTAACAACTCAGACGCTCAAAACGTAGAGTCCAGTATATCTCCCAGACCTTTGAAGAGGATATCGACAAATCTAAAGAATTCAAAAAAAGCATTGAGGCACGAACCATCGGTCGAATCCCCTCCAGAGAGCCCGTTACAAATGTCCCGAAGAAAGTAGTCTTCTGTAGGAATAGCCACTACTATTTAAAAATCATTCTTCTACACTTACATAGTGAATTGTGTAATCAGATATGATTACGTTTGCACTTTAAACCATGTATATTTGTATTAAAAAATTTGAATTTACGTCTATCAACGGTAACACCAAAATTAGCTAATGTTTAAGGTATACCTATTTTTGTTACTATTGTATATATGATTCAGGAAGATTCTTGTATTTGTATATTTTGTTACAAAATTTTTCTGTCCGTCTCATTTAGTTGGAGTCAAATAACAAAATTAAACATTCTTCTGTTTTTTAACAATGTAATTTTATGACTGTTTAATTTTATATTTTTTTTTTTGTTAAGAATGAAAATAATTATGTTGACATTAACATTAAGGTGTATTAAATGAGATAAGATATATTTATTAACTATTTATTTACATTATCGTCTGTAACTTGTGCATTTAGCAGTCTGTGAATATTTTTTGTTACTATGTGAATATTTATCTGTTTCAGTATTACAGTTTATTTATCAACAATGTACTATTTTTACTGAACTTTCAAAAGACCCATGGGAAGTCTCGAATATATTTTTAATGGGTCTGCAATATAATTCTACTTAAATATCTGTATATTGTTGAAGTATAATGCTGTTTCAGTATTAATTTATATATTTATTTTTTCATTCAATAATATATTTAATTTTTATAACCATGTAATGGTTTGTATAGTACTTATAATTAAAAGCTTTATATTAATAAACTTTATAAATCATTGATGGCTTGTTTATTTTCATATTTTATTAACAATCTTCAAAAAATTTACATCATTGCAGATTTACATGAAATTTGATATGTAGAGATTTCAGGATCCTCTGTAATGAGCCTGACGTTGAAGCTTAAAAATTCGAAATGATTGATATTACACAGCGGTGAGAGCATAAACATGGGGTTTAGTCCGAATAAGTGCGGGAGTTTTTAAACTTTGGAAATTTGTAGATTTCGATACCCTGAATGAAATTTTTTAAAATGCAAAATGTGATCTCAGCAGCCGGCGCCGCCATATTGAAAAAATGGCGCACAAAAACAGTTTCTTTGAAATATCTCTCTTCAGGTTATGAAAATAAAAGAGCATTAAATTTTCTACAAAATAAGTCCTATGCATTTTTTCGTTAAACTGAATAGTTTCGGTGCAGCAGCCGTTCTTGACGAAATTATGATTTTTTTTTATTTCTCAATTTAGTGCGACTTTTATGAAGAAGTATTTTTGTGTTGATACAAAATTTGTTTTCATACCTGAAAATCCTCAAATATAGTTGATTTTACTTGACTGCTATGCGTAGCTCAATGTTCAATACTCGTTTCTACACCACCTTGAAGTAGAGTATATGGCGCGTTTTTTTTACGTGGTTGTCCCCTATAGGCCTAATCCACGACTAGCCTACTTCTTGAGGCATTTTAGGTGCTTGATGTCGAAGATCCATGTTCGTTATAGTCTTCAACAATACTTTCCTCAGAAATTGCTTCAGTTCCGCTGTCCAGTGAAAGATCCTGCTTCTGAAAAGCTACTTAAATTTCTTTCCTGTAAATGCAAGAAAAGGTGCAGTGCAGCATGTGGTTGTAGCAGGATTAAAATGTTCTGTAATTTGCAAATTTTGTAACGGGACAAAGCTGCGACAATGCACCAGCAACAGTCGACGAACTTCATGACGACGAGGAAGTCGACTCTCCAGTCGAAACATTTCTCCGCAAGCATGGAGAACAATCAATACGTAGAATCAGTGGACAGCACAATGGAAGCAATTTCTGAAGAAAGTATTGTTGAAGACTACAACGAACCTGGACCTTCGACATCAAGCACCTAAAACGCCTCAAGAAGCAGGCTAGTCGTGGATTAGGCCTATAGGGGACAACAACATAAAAAAAAAATGCGCCATATACTCTATCTCAAGGTGGTGTGGAAATGAGTATTGAACATTGAGCTATGCGTAGCAGACAAGTAAAATCAACTATATCTGAGGACTTTCAGGTATGAAAACAAATTTTGTATAAACACAAAAATACTCCTTCATAAAAGTCGCACTAAATCGAGAAATAAAAAAAAATCATAATTTTGTCAAGAATGCTTGACTTCGATCGGCTGCTACGCCGAAACTATTCAGTTTAACGAAAAAATGTATAGGACATATTTTGTAGAAAATTTAATGCTCTTTTATTTTCATATTTTTTGCCATATGAGGCACCCGAAGCAAGATATTTCAAAGAAACTGTTTTTGTGCACCATTTTTTCAATATGGCGGCATCGGCGGCCGAGATCGCATTTTGCATTTTTTTTAATTATTCACTCAGGGCATCGAAATCTACAAATTTCCAAAGTTTCAAAACACTCGCACTTATTCAGACTAAGAATCTACCTATCGACTGCACTATATATTAGTTTACTGTGTAGAAGCTAAATTAAGGGGCCATCCATAAATGACGTCACGCTAATTTTTGAGATTTTAGACCCCCTCCCCCCTCATTGTCACGCTGAGTTAGGACCCCCCCCCCTTGATTCCGTTATTTATTATTCACGATATTTTTCACCTCATGGGGGGGGGTGCAAAAAACAAATTTTACATTATTTTTCTTTTCTTGATTCATTCGTTACGTCACACTGAGTCAGACCTCTTATCACACTTGGTCACATAATTACAAACCCCCTCCCCCCCCTGGAGCGTGACGTCATTTATGGATGGCCCCTAAGAGATCACTGAAAAGACTGAAAAAAATTGAACCACCTTCGAAAAAAATCGCTAAAAATTGTGAAATAAAATTTCACCTTCGCCCTCTTAATTGAATAATAATAACTTTCTTTTCATTGACTTACAAGAAGTATCGAAATAATAATAATAATACTTTATTCGTCCAAGGATCACAAAGATATAGGATAAGTCACACAGGTAGTAGTTATCAATATAAAATACATGAAAAAGTAATACTGGGCATAAAACATAAATAATGTTATGAAAATTACAATAATCTTATCGCACATAGACAGAATCACATTTAAAACTTGTTCGAGAAGCAATTTTTTTTATTTTACTTTTTTTAAGTTTGTGACAGTTTCCTATCTATACTCGCATATGGATATAGGTGGAGGAAGAAGAATAATTCACCTAACCTAAAATTTGAAAGTTACCTTCTTTGAGGTTACGTTTACATAAAAATGGGGACAAGTAAACCTTTATTTCCTAATCTAAATGCCGATGATCTTGTTTCAGAGGCGACCGAAATTGAATCACTATGCATGAACTGTCATGCAACGGTAAGTACCTTAAAACAATATATATTAAAGTCTAACCTAAAAATTGTAGGGCATAACGAGACTACTTCTTACTAAAATTCCATTCTACAAAGAAGTCGTGTTGATGTCATTTCTATGCGAAGAGTGTGGCTTTAAAAATAATGAATTGCAATCTGGGGCAGCAGTTGCGGAAAAAGGTGTTAAGATTACACTGAATGTTAAATCAGATAAAGATCTAAATCGACAGGTTGTTAAAAGTGATTTCACTAGCATAAAACTGGTTGATCTTGATTTTGAGATACCTGCCCAGAGTCAAAGAGGAGGTAACATTATTTTATTATTACGTGGGTAAACGATAATCGAACAAAACTAATTAAAGACCAATTTTTATGTTCTAGAGATAACTACGGTGGAGGGTATTATTAGTCGAGCGATTACAGGCTTAGAACAAGATCAGCCTGCAAGAAAATTACAAAATCCAGAAACAGCTGCTCAAATAGATGACTTCATTTCAAAATTAATTAAATTAAAAGAACTAGAAAAGCCATTTATGCTTGTAAGTAGTTTATAGTGAGTTGTTAGCAGGTGCTCAACATAAAAGTATAAAATCATTCTTGAGGTTTTTCAGACAGGCGGATTTATACTTCTGTCATCTAGGGGCTAACGGCAACTTGCCGTCCCCCATTCTCTGCTCCTTGCCCTCAGCATTCAAAAATGATAGTCCCTCTATACCTCACCTCCCCTTTTAAAGGGAAAACTCCCTCCTCGCCCACTCCCTTTTATGCTTTGTCCTCATTGATTTGTCAATAGCACAAAGTCATTAGTACTAGCCTAATTTTGTTCAACAGATCAACATATAATATTGTTTATTTTATCATATGAGAACGAGAACCAGATAAAATTTGAATTAAACTTTGGTATGCATTTAAAATGTTATTTATTTAGACATAGACGTAGTTAAAAGTTCTCCTAATTTCATACAACGTCCTTAAAACATGTTATTTTTTTTTTAAATTGGTTAACATTTTTATTTATGTTTGTTTTTGTGCCTTTGGTATTTTTGCAAATATTTGCCGCATCTGGATTTTGCCGCGCTGGGTTATAGTCCCTAAATCCGCCTCTGTTTTTAGATGATAACCAGAAATGAAATCAGACGTTAAGATAAAATGAAAATATAAGAGACTGAACTGATCTTACATCTTTTTTTATTAATTGACAATTAAATTATTAAATCCATATTAATCCAGCCAACGAAAGAATTGTAGAGAACATTGCGGAGTGGAGAATTTTCCTCTTTAGGAATGTGTTGGGGGTAGTTAGGAGGTAAACATACTAGAAGTCCCCGCCCCTAGCCATGCTACTTGGGGGGGGGGGTGTCCCTATGTGTTATAGTCAATAAATAAAATAATTAGGTACATGGAAGTTTTCTATCAAAGTGGTTTCCCGTGGTTTGCTAATAAATGATAGTAGTGACAAAACTATCTTTACTTTACAACACTCGACGTATTTACTAATGTAATATTTTGTCGAAATCTATACGCTTCCTTAAATATACAGTGTGACTTACTTAAGACACCCTTACAACTTTTTTATTTTGTTTCCGATTTGAATCAGATTTTACTGAAGTATAGAACAAATTAGGATCTACTTATGACCAGAAAAACATTGGCCTGCTACAAAGGCAAAGTCACCTGCGGCCCCAAAATATGCGGAAAGAATAAAAACATTTTGAATGTTAAAAATTCTAAAAAAAATGCATCGGATCGGCGCCAAAAAAGTACATATACCAAAATTTGATTTGGTTATTGATGGGGGATTTCTCATACATAAGCTCGTCTGGCAAAGAGGATCCTAAGTTTCCGCAATTTGTGGTGGATACGTGAAATTCGTCGTGGACTAATATGATTTTTTCTTTTTTTCCGCATATTATGGTACCGCAGGTGGCTTTGCCTTTGTAGGGGGCGAATGTTTTTCTGATCATAAATAGATCCTAATTTGTTCTATACTTCAGTAAAATTTGTTTCAAATTTGAAACAATATAAAAAAGTCATCAGTTCATTTTAAGTGAGTCACACTGTATATTTAAGGAGATGTATAGATTACGACAAAATATTACGTTAATAGATACATCGAGTGTTGTAAAATAAAGATCGTTTTGTGACTGTGATTTATTAGCAGACCACTGTAAACCGGTTTGGTAGAAAACTTTCAGATACCTAATTAATTTGTTTATTAATTATCGATTTTCGCTGGCGAATACCTCGGAAACTATAACATATAGGAAGAAAATGAATATAGACACTCTTGTAGGAAATTTAATTATGTTCAATTTTGCATAGAATGCTTTTTTCCGTACGACTCATCTTTTAGTTATAAGTAACAATCAAAAAAAGGGACCTTTCCACCCCCTCCCTCTTGAAGCGGTGGGGCTAGGGGCGAGGACCTTTAGTATGTTTACCTCCTAACTACCCCCGACACATTCCTGAAGAGGAAAATGTCCTCCGCAATATTCTCTACAATCCCCTTTTGGGCATTCATTGAATGGACTATGGGAGGGGTTTCTGACCTATTGCCGGCAAAGCATGCAGATATTTGATATTGGAGGAGATTGGGGTAACGTAAATTATTTTATGCCGTGTTAAAATACGCAGTATAAATCTAAATGAATTTAACAAATCATGATGTTTCTATAAACCACTCTTAATTAAGTTATTTTAACAAGAAGCCAATTACAAATAAAGCCGTATTAATCAATAATTGGATTTCGTGTGATTTCTCATTTTCTTATTTACCCCACTTTATCCCATCACTGCAGTGGATTTGCCTAGACATCCCCATTTTTATTTTTCATGTTCTTATTTTATTCATTTGAAGAATACTCATATTACATATTTATTTAAAGAGTTTTCACATTATTTATTATCAGATTTATTACTGTACGGAATACCTACTAGTTTAATTTTCACGCCACATGGCTAAAAAATATGCAAAAATAAAATAGTATGTTTAGTTATTTGAGCATTAAAAAAAACGTGTAATATCATTCTTGACAAGAGTAGTACACCCCACCTTATCTTGAATTGTACTAGGTAATCAGTTTTTTTTGAAACTTCTGTTGGAGGGACAATAAGAGGGGATAGAGGGCGGAACTCTTAACATGTTGAAATGCCTTGCATCAATGTTAATATATCGCTTTCTTTCACGTACATTATTTTGTTATTTATATTTCACTCTATCTTATTATAGGTATCGACCCAAGATTTTTAGCTGCCACTTGTGTATACACTTGCAATGTATTATCTCTTAAATATGTTTTATTTTAAATGTGCTAGTTCTTGTTTTTAGGGACTAATGTATTGTTAATGCAAAAAAAATATTTCTTTGTAGTTAAAGATATATTTTAAGATTTGTTGAGGATTTGATTTGTTTATTGGCCTTTAGATTTTGGAAGACATATCTGGAAACAGTTTCATACAAAATCCAGATGCACCTAATATAGATGAAGGATGCAAAACACAATACTTTATAAGAACTAAGGAACAAGACCATGAATTGGGCGTATTTACAAATGAAGAGGTTACAGGTAAAAAGGAGACTGGACTTCTACCATCTGTGCCCAAAGGAGGATTTACGCTAGAGGACTTGGAAGGAGAAGTGTTACACTTCCCTACTAATTGCTCTAATTGTGGCTCTCCATGTACGACAAATATGAAGATGACAAGTATCCTTTTGATACTGAATTACATTAAAAACGGCTAGAGTGTGCCGAAACCTTATCTATTTGAACCATATTTTAATGAGTATTTCTGTTTTTTGCATATAACTGAAGTAGAACAAATTAAATAATGCTGTGGAATAAACATGTTTTATCTGAATAGTCACAAGCATTTGCGGCGATGAATTTATGATACATTGATTTATTGTTTGGTCCATACTTTCTTATAACAAATAGGTATTTTAATTATCAAAAACCTAAATCTAAACAAATCTAAATCTATTTTATATGGGAAACATTTAACGTACAAATTAAACATTAATTTTGAGTCAATGGTCCTTAAGTAAATAAGTTTGCTGGTATATTTGTTGAATTAGTTATAAACAAATTTTCCTGAATACAAACTTAGACATTCCCCATTTTAAGGAGGTTGTTATCATGGCAACAACTTGTGATGTTTGTGGTAATAGAACTAATGAGGTTAAATCGGGTGGGGGCATTGAACCCAAGGGACTCAGGATAGAGGTAGACATTAATGGTAGAGAAGATTTTTCAAGAGATGTATTAAAGGTAATTATTATCCTAGAAAAGGCTAGATCATTTCATTAAATTTAGTTATGTTTGTTCATATATTCATGCATTCATATACAGTATGGGGAACCTAACTAACAGTAGGAGTGTTAATCGCATGAACCCCCTGTTATAAGATATAGTCATGAATTTCATTTTAAATCGAATCTGGTTCACGGCCATACATGGATCGTCTATGGTTGGCCAATATTTTTTGCCCGAGATTGTTTAAAAAAATGTTTTTTTATTCATTACTCCTTCATTAAAGTATCACGTGTGAGCCAAAGAAGATATTTATGTGTTGAAAATGTTTCTTTTCTTAACGTAAATTCTTATTTCAAAAATGCTGCCGCTGATTGCGCAAAAAAGTTTTTAATTCAGTTATAGATCACCAACTGCCAACCTTTTGCAAATGTCTAATAAAAGTTGCAAACTTTCGTTTAGTACTTGTTTAATCTGTTTAATCATGGACCGATGTCAACCGTTTTAAGAAAACGCATTCCCAAAGGGTTGGCGTGGATGACCGAAAAGGTGGGGGGTATCGACCTAATTTTTTTCGGTAGCAGAAATCGAGCGTTATCAAATGGCATAAGTTTTATTTTTCACAAGGCGAAAGAAAACATTTTTATAATGGATCGGAAGTTGCCTTTTAAACAAACTCGGTCAAAAATCGTAGCCAACAATGAACTTCCATGCATGGCCACGAACGAGCTTCGGTTTAAAATGAAATTAATGATTCTATATTATCACGGAGGGTTTCACGCAATCAACGCATAGACTATAAGCATGTTGGGAAATTCTATATATTTATGTAATATAATAAAATCCCGTACACTTGAAAAATCAAGTAATCCAGTTTTCACTAATATTAAGTAGTGTGAATCAGTCTTTTTGGAATTTAGATTTTTTTATTATCATAGGTTGTAAAAAACTGACATTGATTGTGAAACGTCAAAAGTAATGTATTTGAATAATGTTAATCCAGAACAAAAACATACGTATTTTTGTTTTTTTTTACTTTTTTACACCATTCAATGGGAATGATTTCGACTTAAAACAAATGTAAAAATTGACGTTGAAAAATTCAGATACGACTGCACATAACTGCGATTGTATTTATTGTGTAAATAATGTAACCTAATATTTTGTACATATGTCCATCATTACAAGACTGAAAAACTTTTTCATCGGTAAACACAACATAGTTCCAAAACTCCAGCTGGCGATAGACACAATTTAAACAAGACATAATGCGGGCTTGCTTCTCTTCTTTTGTTAATATGGTCTTCTTGGCACTTGTACAGTTTTTTATTTCCGATTTTCCTATCCTTCGGCTAGCTGATGACCTCGATGCTAGAAAATTTCGGTGCGAGATCGAAAAATGTACAATTCCAGTATTTTAGTCCGTTGCTGAGAAACTATCAGAAAACAGACCGAAAAAGATCCGGGAATGTTACTTTCCCGGCCTAGGCCGGAAAAGTAAGATTCCCGTATGGTTTTTTATGTATATTTTATACAGTAAATAAATATATGTAGACAAACCAACTCACACTAAAATTGAATTTATTAGTAAGTAGTTAGATTGTAATGAAGAAATGTTATGCATTAATACAAATTCCTTAATTTATAATAATATTGAATGTGATTTCAGAAAAAATAGTATGGGTACTTCGATGTGAAAGCACATTCTCGGACTTCGATGCAATTTGCATCGTCGTCCGGGAATGTATTGCTTTCACACCTAAATACACAATATACTAGTATGGGATTTTATTGCACAGAAGTGTACATATGCAATATGGGTCAGGTTAGCGCCTCTCAAGCCTATTGGAATCTCGGAAATGCCATGATTATCTAAACTTGATCCGAAATTTCGAGTTTGCATATCCCAATATCACATCACACCCGTTTTTATATTACAAATTTACACAAAAATGCGTATCTTTCCACTTGTCTTACCATGACTTTTGAATATATATTGATTACACAGCCACACAAAAAAAAAAGTTTTGTGCAGCGGACCAAATTATATGAATATGGTGTATTTTTCGATGCTGAATCCGAATCCGTGGTCAGAGAAAAAGTCTTATCGTGTCAGTTTTGTTTTTTAGTCAAAAACATCCCTTAAAATGGTGTAAAATCATAGAAATAATGTAATAACTTAATGAAGTGTGAAAAATGGTAGATGTTTTGTAGTCGAGAGTAGAGAATATAAATTTGAGCCATATAGTCGGGGAGCCCTCCCCCGCCCGATCCTTGGGAACAATGTTTTTCATAAAGATTGAAGCCTAAGGAACAATTTAAGACATATTCTAAAAAAAAAAAAAACTGGCTGTACTTTCAAAATGGCGGCCATATGTTAAAAAAAAACTGTTGCCAATGTGGTTTTTGTCATTTAACACAAAAACTAAACAAGATGGACAAAAACTTTCTTCACAAAAAACAACGTGCATAAAATTTTCTACAATTTTGTACCTATACAATATTTTGATAGGAGTTACCATTTTCCAGATAAATGAGTCTAAAATTAAGAAAACATGGAAATTCATATATCGGTAAATCATTTAAAAGAAATAACTGTGACAATTATTGTAAGGCGTATAATATAACTTTATATTATTAACATAAAAATAAAATAAAATAAACTGAAAAAAATTAATAATAATAATAATATTAAAATTTGCAGACATTTATCTCGAAAACGGTAACAATGATATCTGGAAAACGGTAACTCCTATCCAAATATTGTATAGGAACAAAATTGTAGAAAATTTCATGCACTTTGTTTTTTGTGCAGAAAGTTTTTCTCCATCTTTTTTAGTTTTTGTGTTAAATGACAAAAACAATATTTGCATTTTTTTTTTAAACGGACGCCATTTTGAAAGTACAGCCAGCTGATTTTTTTTTAGGACATGTCTTAAATTGTTCCTTAGGCTTTAATCTTTATGAAAAACATTGTCCCCAAGGATCGGGGGGTGCACGGACAGTTAAGGTGGGCTTCCGTAGTGTTATGTTTTATACTGAATCTTATATTTTATCTTAAGAGCTGAATCATTTATCTGGGAAATGGTAACTCCAATGCAAATATTGTATAGGAACAAAATTGTAGAAAATTTTATACACTTTATTTTTTGTACAGAAAGTTTTTCTCCATCTTTTTTAGGTTTTTAAAAAAAAAATTGGCTGCACTTTCAAAATGGCGTCCGTTAAAAAAAAAATTTGCAAATATCGTTTTTGTCCTTTAACACAAAAACTAATTTTGGGACATATCTTAAATTGTTCCTTAGGCTTTAATCTTTATGAAAAACATTGTCCTAAGGGATCGGGGGGGGGGGGTGGGCTCCCGTAGTAATAGTAAGCTATTTCTATAAATCGAAACCGAAATCTGCCAAAACATGCAAGTGAGTGTAAATAACATGTGCAAAGGCCAAATTTTTGTATATCTTAGTGCAAAATATTCGACTCTGGTGCGATAACCAGCCATTACTCTCAAAGGGTAGAGAATCAATGGAAGTTTTCGGATTCAGCGTCGAAAAATACACCATATCCATATAATTTGGTCCGCTGCATAGAATTTTTTTTTTTGTGTGTGGCTGTGTTATTATTATTATGGAAATATAAGTGATGTTTCATATAGTATCATATTTTATATCTCAGGATTTCATCTTTTTTCCATAGTCAGAAACATGTAGTTTAACTATACCCCAACTGCAGCTGGAAGTAGGACCTCACGCCCTAGGTGGGCGTTTTACCACAGTTGAAGGTCTCATATCGGCTATAAAGGAGCAACTCAGCGATCCTCAGTACTCACACATGTTTAGAGATACCCAGGAGATAAAATCCAAACAAGACTTTGAAGAGTTCATTAAGAAATTCGATGAAATTCTGGAAGAACGGTTATCGGTTACTCTTATACTTGATGACCCAGCAGGAAACAGTTATATACAGGTATATCGTCATTTTTTTTGTTTTGTTTGTTTTTTTGATAAAAATGAAATGCAATGTTTAAATATTTATTTAAACGGCTAAAAATAAAAAAAAATTTCAACATTTCAATCTCTTATTGTTTAAATGCATCGACTTGTAGGACTTCTTAATACCATTGAAAAATACATATAAAAACAAACTTTTGAAAAAAGAGTTGTCTCTTTTTTCAAAAGTTTGTTTTTATATGTATTTTTCAATGGTATTAAGAAGAAAATTTGTATCTTCATTAAAACCGTTTTTTTTTTAAATTTATTATAATCTTCAAAATTATAGTTATTAACAAATTCAATTAACTCTGGATTTTTATCAAACAAAAATCGGCAAACGAATTATGAAAAAAGATGAAATATCCAACATTTTTCTAAAAAAAATAGTGATCTACTTGCGATAGTGCAAATAAGATACGTCAATTCTTGCGTCGCAGTCACTTATAAATAGGCAAATTGATATTTCTTCTTAAAATTTCGACTGATCACTCTTAAATGGGTATATATATGTTTTTGTCTACAACAAGTTGCTGCAGCCAGAGATTCCTTATTCACCTATTTTGATGCTTGATTTGTCTGCACTAATGCCAAACTATATGCTTATTTCTATATATATATAAATAATATAAAAAAGAGTTGTCTCTTTTTTCAAAAGTTTGTTTTTATATGTATTTTTCAATGGTATTAAGAAGAAAATTTGTATCTTCATTAAAACCGTTTTTTTTTTTTAAATTTATTATAATCTTCAAAATTATAGTTATTAACAAATTCAATTAACTCTGGATTTTTATCAAACAAAAATCGGCAAACGAATTATGAAAAAAGATGAAATATCCAACATTTTTCTAAAAAAAATAGTGATCTACTTGTGTTCGGGGATTTTCTCTTGTTGGAATAAACTAGTTTTGTAGTGGACTGTATGTGATTTTTTATTTTATAAATACATAAAATTACTTCAACTTAACATTTTCCATCGTCAAAGAACATTGACTGACCTTAAACATGGTAACTGAAAAATATGACATTTCTTGCCTTTCAATGCTGCCACCTAACGGCCCTCTATACATTAAAAAGCCAGGGGCGTATCCAGCATTTGGCATCTTAATTCATAACATGAAATAAACAAATTTATAAATATGTAAAAGAAAGGACTGAACATTCTGCCCCCCTTGAAAAGTGAATCTTTTCAATAACGATCAATACAAATTATAAAGTCAAAATGAGGGTGAAAAATAATGTTCTAATTGTCACGCACAACCACTGAAACGTTAGTCATTTTCCAATGGCAAAACACACACCTTATTTGTAGCACGTTTAAAGGTTCCTTCTGCAGTTTTTACAGTCACCACTCGTACAATTTCATCTCTTCCAGGGTGAACAGCAGTGATGCGCCCAAGGTTCCATTTTAAAGGTGGGGTATTTTCTTCCCGTAGTAGCACCAATTGTCCAATCTTCAGCTGATTAACCGATTTTCTCCATTTTGATCGTTGCTGCAACCAACATAAGTACTCTCTACTCCAACGTTGCCAAAAACATTGAAACATTTGTTGAAGTCGCTTATAGTGGGTCAAGCGATTTACTTGAATGGTGGAGACATCCAATTCTGGTATGGTAGTAATCGAGTCGCCAATTAGGAAGTGACCTGGGGTGAGAGGTTGTAGATCAGAGGGATCAGGAGAGAGAGGGGTCAGAGGTCTGGAGTTTAGTATTCCTTCTACTTGCACAATAAAAGTGTATAACAATTCATAATAAATAGGTGGGCTATCACCTAATATTTTCCTGAGATGACCTTTCGCCGACTTAACGGCAGCTTCCCAGATCCCACCAAAATGTGGGGAATGTGCGGGAATGAAATGCCAATTGACAGAATTGTCCTTGAAATAATTAATTATATTAGTATCTTTATGTAATTTAGAAAGAAGCATAAGGTCTTGTCCGAGTAAATGGTTCGCACCAGTAAAATTAGTCGCATTATCAGAAAATATATTTTTGCAAATGCCTCTTCGAGAAATGAATCGTTTAAATGCATTTAAAAATGATTCTGATGTTAAATCACCTGCCAATTCTAGGTGCACGGCCTTGGTACTAAGGCAAATAAATATACAAAGATAACATTTTATGATTTTTCGCGATTTCGTTTTTCCATCCTTAATCAAAAATGGCCCAGCATAATCAAGACCAGTGTTGTAAAATGGTCTGATTACCTTAGTCACCCTGTACTCTGGCAATTCACCCATTAACGGATTTATGGATGTCGGGGAAACCTTAAAGCAACGTACACACTGACGTAAGTATTTTTTGACTTCACTGCGACCCCTTAAAGGCCAAAAGCGCTGTCTAACTGCAGTTAATGTTAATTGCGGGCCGGCATGTAGGTGTCGTAAATGTTCATAGTTAATGACAAGTTTAGTTAAAGGATGTTTGTCAGGCAACACCATAGGGAATTTTTGATCATATTTAATTTTAGCCTGTGACAATCTACCACCTACGCGGATGACATTATTTTGATCTAAAAAGGGATTAAATGATGATAATCGGCTAGATGATGATATTGGATGTGATGCTCTTAAATCGTGTATTTCCGATTCAAAACTTGACAACTGAGCAAGTCTCACTAGAGTAAACAGAGCACTATCTAACTCTTGAGGTGTTAAGGGGCCAATGATTTTTTCTTTGTTTTTACAGACATTATTCTTAAAACGTAGACAATAGGCGACAACCGAGACTAATTTTGATAAGGACGAATATTTTAGGAATAGACCAATTTCGTTTGTGCTGACGCAAGAAATGACAATATTCCTTTTCTCTGGTGGCTCATTCTCGGTTTCCGGATTAAATATTGATGTTGGCCATTCAGATGTTTCACAAGATAGCCATGGAGGCCCTGAAAACCACAAAGAACAATCTAACAATTTAGCGGGGTCAACTCCCCTTGTTATTAAATCCGCAGGATTATCATAAGTTCTAACATGACGCCATTGTGACATGGAAGAGAGCTCTTGGATTTCGGCAACGCGGTTCGACACAAATGTCTTCCAATTATTGGCAGGAGATGTTATCCAAGCTAATGCTATGGTCGAATCACTATAATAATATATATTCGTAAATTCAACCTTTAACGATTTTATAACCGCCCTAGCTAGTCGCGCTAATAGAAGAGCCGCACACAATTCTAATCGAGGTAAGGTAACTCCCTTTAATGGAGCCACACGAGATTTAGAGCATAATAGCCCGACATGATGCTGGCCACTGGAGTTGGTGGTACGTACATATAGGCACGCCCCATAGGCTACCTGACTAGAGTCACTGAACCCATGCAGTTGTATCTGAATAAAATTTTTAAGTGTAACTTGCCGCGGTATCTCTAACCTTGAGATTGACGTAATATTTTTTAGGAAATGTACCCATTGACTGTGTAACTCAACCGGTACAGACTCATCCCACTCAAGTCTTAATTGCCACAATTGCTGTAACATAATCTTCCCTTTTATCAATATAGGAGAAATTATACCGATCGGATCAAATATTTTTGATATCGTTGATAAGATATGCCTTTTAGTCACTCTATCGACCTGAATGCTAAAATCAATAGAAAAATGTAATGAATCAGACTCTGAGTTCCAATACAGCCCTAAAGTTTTTACGCATGCGTCATCGGTTATATAATACTCTGGAATTTTATTTGTTTCAATTGCATCATGTAATATAGTTTTTTCGTTACTCATCCACTTTCTTAATTGAAAGCCAGCACTAGCGAGAATATTTGAGACATCCCTTCGTAATGATACCGCATGTTCCATCGTGTCGCTACCTGAAAGCCAATCGTCCATATAAAAATCTGTTTTAATTGAAGCACTAGCTTCAGGATATTCGTGTTCATTTTCCTTAGCCAATTCGTGCAAACACCGAACCGCCAAGAACGATGCTGGAGATGTCCCGTAAGTGATGGTATTTAATCGGTAATGTTGTAAGTTCTCTCGAGTGTCTGGTCGCCAAATGATTCGCTGTAAATCACGTTGAGAGTTAGTTATTTCAACCTGACGGTACATTTTTTCTATGTCCGCGGTCATGACCACATTGTATTTTCGGAAGCGTATCAAAATCGCAAATAAGTCATCCTGTAACCTTGGACCCACTAGTAATATATCATTTAAGGACTTACCGGAGGTAGATTTGCATGATGCATCAAATACCACACGTAATCGCGTTGTTAGACTATTTTCTTTTAACACACCGTGATGAGGGAGATAAAAATTAGGGGTATTATTTATTTCATTATCGGGTATCCGAGACATGTGACCTAGTCTTTCATATTCCTCAATAAATTGCGTGTATTCTTTCTTCATTTCAGAATTACTATTAAAGCGCCCTTCTAAAGTTGAAAACCTATTAACCGCATTTTTTAACGAGTCACCTAGTACAGAAGGGTCTTCGCGCAAGGGTAAATTTACAATGAATCGACCATGCTCGTTTCGCTCATAGCGTGAATTAAATATATTTTCGCATGCTTGTTCATCAAGGTTATAGCATTTGACATTCTGCTGGCATTCCTCTATTTTCCAGAACCTTTCCAGATTCTCATGTATACTGTCATTAATAGAAATATTACAAATGGTGGAGTTTTGTGTAAAAGGCGGAGGTATAGGACCTGCTACTACCCAGCCTAGCCTTGTCTTGTGTAAAAATGTTTCACCTATTCTTAATTGTCCCACGCACAGGAGTTCCCAGAAAACTCCTGCACCCAGAAGTACATCAATTTTCCCGGACTTGTTAAAGTTAGGGTCGGCTAATTTCAATTCTTCGGGTATTTTTAATTCAGAACTATTAAGATTAACACTTGGTATATTCTGAGTAATTTTGTTTAAAACAAGAAACGGTAATGTTTTGTTAAACGCATTGTATCTCGATTTAATAGTGGCCTTTGTTTTGATATTAATGGTCGTCATTGCCTGGTTAATTCCAATTACCGGCAGAGAAGCCTTAGACCCATGCAGACCTAGTTTCTTATAAAGTTCGGTTGTCATAAAGGAGGACTGACTTCCTACATCTAGTAACGCTCTTGCTTCGATACAATTTCCCTTATGATCCCTTATGTAAATAAGCGCAGTAGCTAAAAGCACAATCGGTTCTTGTTCGAGTGTTGAATGCGCACTTACCACACTGAAATTAGCTGACGATGCTTGCGTTTCACGATCTTCATCTGCAGCGAACTTAACTTGCGATGAAGTGTTAGAATCGGAATTTACGTTATCATCTTTCAAACATAAAATAGTATTATGCCGTTTATCACATTTCCGACAAGTACTTGACCTACACTGTAGGTTTGTATGCCCTGCTCTTAAGCAATTAGTGCATGCCCTTAGTTCTTTTATTTTTGCATATCGTTCACTAGTTGGTAATTTTTTAAAATTCAAACAATTATTAACAAAATGTGTACCCTTACAGAATATACACATGGGACTCTGAGATGCAAAGCAAGACACCTTTTCCGTATTTCTTTTATTATTATTATTCGAGATAGACTTAATTACTGCCTTACTTGGGTTCGAATCGCCAGTGTTCAGTGCTTCTAATAAGTTACACCTGCTTTTCAAAAAATCGGTAAATTGGCCGATTTTAGGAGCATTTTTATCCTTAATTGAGATTTCTTCCCATTTACGCTTACTTGCGGGATCTAATTTTGTTGTCATTAAGTATATTAAAAGTGTGTCCCAACTATCTACGGATTCCCCTAGATTTTTGAGAGCTCTAACGTGCTTAAAATACTCGTCGACTAATTTCCTTAATGCCTGATGAGATTCCTTATGAATGGGCACAAGCTCGAAAAGAGCTCTAACGTGAGCATGAATAATCATTTTTTTATTTTCAAAACGTTCTTGTAACAGTTTAAATGCGGAATCATAATTGACATCTGATACTTCTAATGATTCGATTACTTTTGCTGCTTCACATTTGAGGCATGACTTGAGGTAATAGAACTTCTGGATATTTGACAAGGATGGATTATTATTTATAAGCGCATTAAATGTATCAGCAAATTGAGGGTAATTTTCATATTTTCCGTCAAAATCGGGCAAACTTATTTTCGGTAATTTTACAGCATTATTTGAGTTATTTGCATTAGTACCAATGGCAACAGGCGTGTTGTTAAGCGGAGGAGTTTCAGGGCTGCTAGGTCCGGGAGATTCGAGAGTTATATTGTAAACAGAATTAAGCTCCTTTTCTTGGGCACCTTTTATTAAGGTTTTGGCTTGCGCAATTATCTCAAAATATACACTTTCGAAATACTCCCGATCCTCTGTGAAATCTGTCTCTAAATCCGCTAATTCTAACTGAGACTGTATGCGTTCAAATTCCTCCAACAGACCTTCTGCCTTTTTCAGACGGAGTTCTAGTTCAATTACAGATTTGTTTGTATCAAATTCCCTAACAAATTTAGAGAATCTCGTTAATCTGGCTTTAATTTGACCACGTTTAAAAGTAAGTTCGGTTTTTTGTTGTTCACCCATTGTGACTAGTTTAATTACTATTTAGCCTGAATAATACTTTATGCTTAATTGCAAGTAGAAGGGCATTGAGATATTGAAGGATATTAAAGGAAAACGACTCACAAAGTAGCTCCAAACTGTGGATGATTGTTGATACGGGAACTTCGTATTTTGTTCTGGAATTCAGCCTTGTGCCACGTGTTGCTGACTTGTTAAAAAACGTGTTAAAACATCCGCTCGATGAACCAAAATGTTCGGGGATTTTCTCTTGTTGGAATAAACTAGTTTTGTAGTGGACTGTATGTGATTTTTTATTTTATAAATACATAAAATTACTTCAACTTAACATTTTCCATCGTCAAAGAACATTGACTGACCTTAAACATGGTAACTGAAAAATATGACATTTCTTGCCTTTCAATGCTGCCACCTAACGGCCCTCTATACATTAAAAAGCCAGGGGCGTATCCAGCATTTGGCATCTTAATTCATAACATGAAATAAACAAATTTATAAATATGTAAAAGAAAGGACTGAACAACTTGCGATAGTGCAAATAAGATACATCAATTCTTGCGTCGCAGTCACTTATAAATAGGCAAATTGATATTTCTTCTTAAAATTTCGACTGATCACTCTTAAATGGGTATATATATATATGTTTTTGTCTACAACAAGTTGCTGCAGCCAGAGATTCCTTATTCACCTATTTTGATGCTTGATTTGTCTGCACTAATGCCAAACTATATGCTTATTTCTATATATATATAAATAATATAAAAAAGAGTTGTCCCTTTTTTCAAAAGTTTGTTTTTATATGTATTTTTCAATGGTATTAAGAAGAAAATTTGTATCTTCATTAAAACCGTTTTTTTTTTTAAATTTATTATAATCTTCAAAATTATAGTTATTAACAAATTCAATTAACTCTGGATTTTTATCAAACAAAAATCGGCAAACGAATTATGAAAAAAGATGAAATATCCAACATTTTTCTAAAAAAAATAGTGATCTACTTGCGATAGTGCAAATAAGATACATCAATTCTTGCGTCGCAGTCACTTATAAATAGGCAAATTGATATTTCTTCTTAAAATTTCGACTGATCACTCTTAAATGGGTATATATATGTTTTTGTCTACAACAAGTTGCTGCAGCCAGAGATTCCTTATTCACCTATTTTGATGCTTGATTTGTCTGCACTAATGCCAAACTATATGCTTATTTCTATATATATATATATAAATAATATAAAAAAGAGTTGTCTCTTTTTTCAAAAGTTTGTTTTTATATGTATTTTTCAATGGTATTAAGAAGAAAATTTGTATCTTCATTAAAACCGTTTTTTTTTTTAAATTTATTATAATCTTCAAAATTATAGTTATTAACAAATTCAATTAACTCTGGATTTTTATCAAACAAAAATCGGCAAACGAATTATGAAAAAAGATGAAATATCCAACATTTTTCTAAAAAAAATAGTGATCTACTTGCGATAGTGCAAATAAGATACATCAATTCTTGCGTCGCAGTCACTTATAAATAGGCAAATTGATATTTCTTCTTAAAATTTCGACTGATTACTCTTAAATGGGTATATATATGTTTTTGTCTACAACAAGTTGCTGCAGCCAGAGATTCCTTATTCACCTATTTTGATGCTTGATTTGTCTGCACTAATGCCAAACTATATGCTTATTTCTATATATTTTTTCAGAGTATGAGGGATGATGACAGAACTGATGAAAGGTTAAGAATAACTCATTATGAAAGATCGTTTGACCAAAACGAGGAGATGGGATTGAATGATATGAAAACAGAGAATTATGAATCTACCTGATAGAATTACCAATTAACATGAATTGTACCATAGTATATATTATGTATTATATGGAAAATATAATTATTTAAAGTTGTCCTAAGGATTATGCATTTTGTTGAATAAAAATGATTTACAATAGTTGATAGTTTTATAAATTTCAAAACGCTTCTAAATATATTGGTGAGGAGAGGTATGGGACCGGTTTCAGTGGCGAGACCTCGATTGGCAAAGTCAAGGCACGCCAAGCTAGTCCGGCACTTGGAGGGTGACCGTATCTCATCTTGCCATCCTGGTTAAGTGGAAGAGCAGCATTAGCTAAACTTCGCCAGGACGTTAATATAAATAAGGAAATTCAAATAAAAAAAAATGAAAATAAGTTTTAAATTTCATTTTACCTCCTTTCTTTAAATTAATGTTATACATACTATCTATTCGCCAAGCTCTGAGACCATTCAAAATAAACAAATATATGTGATCATCACATGACCATGATGTAACGCCTCCTCATTGGTTGCATTTCACATTCAGTTGCAGATAGTGTAGTTGTGCTCAGTCATATGTAATTTTCGTAAGAGTGTAATTACATTTAATTTTCAACTTAAATGAATTATTAATTTCAGTTATTAGGGAATGCTAAGGAGGGCGATAATTACATGGAATAGAATAAAGTAGAATAAATTTACTCACCATAAATTTAGTTGCAGGAAGAATATATTTTAAATAATTTTACACTTATAAACATTTACCTTGAAAAACCTAAAATCACCAAGAGAAGTTAGAAGTACCTACATGTATTTCACTGGTTCTGTAAAAATTTCCAGGCTAAAAGTGATCAATGAGTGGTTTGGTGACTTACTTTTGAAAGCAGTTTGTGCAACTCATGATTTGAAACGAAGATCACGAGTTAGTCGTCACGCTGTTTGGAATGGTTAATAGTTGGGCCGTTACTACTTTATTATTCTTCTTCTCTTTGAATTTCACCTGGTTATAGTAGTTCGCGCCGAATTCTACTTCTTCCTGTTTCTTTAACACTTTGGAATGGTTAGTAGTTCCCACTTAATTCTTCTTCTTCTATCTAAATTTGGCACGTTTGTAGTAGTTCGCGCTAAATTCTACTTCTTCCTGTTGCACTAATACTTAGAAGAAGATACACAGCTTTTTCTACAAATTACTGTTCCCACTTGATTCTACTTCTTATTCTTACTAATTTAATTAGAGTTTGTGGAATGTTAAATGAGTTAATATTTTTTTTATCAGGAATTTAAATGTCGATATGTAATCCAAATTATTTTTATCCGACCAGTTTTTTTACTCAGTACATCCTAGAGCAAATATGACACGCGCCCAGTGTACCGAGTACTGTACGATGTTGCCAGTGTTATTTGTAAACAACTAATCAAATGACTTCACTTTTCTAATGGGTCGCGTGCGCGTGACGTCACAGGTCCCAGACCTTAGGAAAAACAAACCGCTGTCATTAGCTGTCAAATGGCGACTGACTGAACCTCAGAATTAAATTTTTCGTAATCCTAGAGTTTTTATCGATATTATATCATACAAAATGGCTAGTTTTTATTGTATTATTAATTGTGGAAGTGTGGCAATCCGAGACAATGTCGGTTTTTGTAAAATAACGTCGATTTACAGCCAGAAGAGGTTAGGTTAAACAATTCCAGGCATTTAAAAGAAATGCTTTAAGTTAATGCAAGAATGATTGTGATAATAATAACTGCTTCTCAAACAAGCAATAAACAATCCATGGTAAAGAAAATTAACATTTTATATTGGTTTGTCTCTATTTTTAATAACTATTTCTTATTTAAATTTTAGTTGAGCGAAGCATGAAGGAGGGAGAGTATATTTAAGAGAATACAAGTCATAATTAACAATTGACCTACATAAAATAGTAAAATACATGTTAAACATTTTATATAATATATTATAATAAAAAATTTAGAAAAATTACAACGGTTTGCGTAGTCCAATCTATAGGCATATAAGGTAAAGACGAGTGGTTAACCGCTGGAAGAAATTGTGTACATCTTATTACATACTTCAAACAGTTTACAGTAGGTACGTCAATCTTTCATTGTTTATTTTATAAAGTGTCTTTTTCACAAAATTTACAGCGGTTAATATCCACCCATAGCCATGTTCATTGCTAAAAAACTAAAAGGAAAGATTTCCTGTTAAGTGGTGAACATGTTTTGTCTAGACTGGTAACACAATCCCAGTGAGCATTAAGGAACCATCTGAATCTGCAATAGTCCAAGGAATCAATGGCTTTTATTCATGATGCCTAAGAGTTCATATCCTGAAAAATTAATTTCTGCATTAGTAATTATTTATAAAACATAAATTTAATTAGGCAAGCATATATGAAAAAAATGGTTGATAACTAATTCTTACCGTTGTAACAAGCTTTTATCCTGCAAATTTCTTGCAGAGTACTTCTTTCACCTAACCACAAACAGCATCAAGACTTCTCAATGCCTTGAATTCGTCCTTCTGTCTACGTAATTCTTTCAAAAATCAAGTCATTTGCAACATCCCTATGTGTAACATTTGGAAATACATCAATATTTGTACTAAAGTATTTTTTTCTCAAAATATAAGGATTTAATTCGATGGCAGCCGTATACCTAACCTCTACATCTGGAGACAATTTGGCAAAATACGAACTAACCGTCATCCTGACGAACAAAATTGTTTATATAACAGTATTAAGAATAGTTGTAGATGTTAAATAATCCAACAACAAGTTCTTAAATGGCACAAACACTGCAAATTCACTTTAAAGGAACACGTTTAATCGGCGGATTTCTCAATGACAGCTGTTTGCATAGATAAAAGATTTATATATATGATATAGATAGGCAACTCTCACTGCAAACGCCACGAAATGCGCCATCTCGCGTCTGGTGTGTTTACTAAGTGGTTACGGCGACTCTTTTAAATATATTCATATTACTTGGGGTTTACATTACTTGCATATATGCCGCAACCAGATAGCAAAATTAGTCATTTCATAAAAAGACTACCCAAATAGTGTCTTTTTATAAAATGACTTACTTTGCAATCTGATTGTGGCATAAGAAAAAACTCAAATAAATAAGTAACAATTGTTGTATCATATATAAATGTATTTATATTTTTGTCAGTACATTATACAGAGTTGTCAAAATATAATAACATAAAAACTAGCGATGAAATATTGAAAGGTAATTTGTCCTTGGCCAAAACTTTATATTTTAAGATGAGAAAAAATTATTAGGTATATGTATTTGCTACTTCAGTAAGTTTTCCATGGCGTATTCATGCTGAAGCAGGTTGGTAAGAGTGGAACATTCTTGTGCACGAAATGCTGATGTTGACGGAGCACTTATATCAATTGGCCCTTCCACTTCTGGTGGTGTTCCTAATAACACAAAGAAGTTTAGGAAAAAAAAAACCCAAATGAATTCAGGTTATTATTACTACATGAATTTAGGCGCAGTTTGAAAGACTGCAGCTTGTTTACACCAAAATAACATGGACATATTTCAAGAGAAAATCAAGCTAAATTCGTTATTATCATTACAAAGCATGTTTTTGGTACTAGAGACGAAGTATGGTTGCGATTGAGTTTCAAGCAGAAATCGTCCAAACCAGCAAAGAGGTTAACATTAATTTTCCTTTTATACCACTAATAGCCAGAAAGTGTAAAGAATCATTTAAAGACTTTGTTGGGCCTGTTTTATTCGAAGAACCACTTGGAATGTATTATTTTAGATTTTAATTACGGGAAAGGATTGATATAATAAACCAGTAATTTTAGAGTACTTTACTGTAAGCTTCGACTTGTATATTGATAAATGGTAAACTGCTATATTTTAAAGCTTGTATAAGACTTAAAAACTACCCTTATCCTATGACATCCTGTCTACCTACTTCCCAACCTCGTCTAGTGAGAGTTAAGCAAATTTCAGGCCAGACAGTAGTCCTGACAGCCATTTCTGGTTTAGGCCAAATTTAAAAATAAACAAAAATAATGCGTCTGCATAGCCTCAACAGTCTTTAAGATTCCGAGACATCAACATCTAATATAAGATACTGATTTATTTAATTATAACCTCTCGAAGTAACTTTCAAAGTAACTGTTATTTTAGTATGTTAGCAAAGAAAAATTTACCTGGTGCGTAGTAAGGTAAATGCATGGAAGGAATGCTGTCAGCTTTCAAATTCGCTCCCCATCGGCCATAAATTCGACAATCATTTGCAAAATGGATATCACAAATTCTGTAGCCAGCTCTGATATTATTCATTTCCTTGCCTTCTACTTTGCTATTTTTAATTCGTGTTAACCACTCACTGAATAGCTATAACAAAAAATTAAATATTAAATTCATTTGAGAGCTCATAATAATTAAAATAAAATAGTAATTAATGCAAAAGGTGCATAAAATAATACTTCTGCCACAAATGGGAAGTTTGACTTCACAACTCGTACGCAAGTGCGGCAATCCCATGATGAGTGAATAAAATAAAAATAATCTAAGTAATATTTGTCCAACAAATAGTATGTCTTTTTTATTAGCAGCTCTGTCTTTTTATGAAAATGCATAAATGAGTCTTATGGAGATACCTACATTTCTATTTAAACATTTCAGTAAAAATTATAAATTTTATAACCTAACCTTCATTCCAAATATTTCCTAGTAGTTATTTGTATAAATACTGATAAAAAATGTAAGAATTTACCTTTTGGTCACTAGGAAACCGATGCATTTTAGAATTACTTGAAGTGTTTTTACACAATGGAACACACTAAAAAACCATGATAATTGACAGCACACAAACAAACAAAACAACAAAATAAATTATTCTGTGTGTTCTAAAATTACAGGCATGCGCAGTGCAAAGGAAACGACCCTAGTGGCATCTCGCGTCTGGTGTGTGTCAACTATTGCTGATTTCTTGACCTTGACCATATAAGTTTCCCGGCCATGGCTGTTTGTTTTTCCTAAGGTCTCAAAATCTGTGACGTCGGCGCACGCGACCCATAAGTACATTTTTGCGACATACCGGGTTAAATAAGAGTGGTATGTAGTGGTTAAACCCCCACCATATTATTATATATTTACAAACCGGTGTCGCGAAAATATAAATAGTTACTTTAAATTATTTCTTACAAATTCAAACAGAGATAAGTTTACGGGCTCGACAGTAAACAAGGACAGCGATACATACCGCTTCTAACCTACGTCGAGAGCTGGGTAAGCTGCGGTTAGTGTTTTGACATATCAAGAATCACGTGAAACCGTACTCCCCTATTAAACCACTTCTCGCGAAAATGAAGCGGTAAGCTAATAATACATACCACAACTTACCCGGTATGTCGCAAAAATGTACTTAATGTAAGTTTAAGTTTTCCTTATTTCTACTTAGTATGACAAGGGCCATTGTAAAATATTTTTCATCAAAGACTAGGTATATTAGAACTAGTCACATCTGAGTAGGTACTAATATAGTACTATATATTATATTAATTCATTTTTGAGGTTTTCTATATGTTGAAGATCCTGCTTGCTGCTTGCCTTTTTCATTTTTTCATGATATCCTGGTAACATTGTATATATATTAAAAAATTGTGCATCTTATCATTCATTAGAAAAATCACTGAAAATCGGTGGAAAAAATACATCTCTGTCTCTGTGTCCAGTGTTGCCAGCGTCAGCCTGTTAGTGCATTTTCTAACCTTTGTTTGCCAAGGTATCCTTTTTGCAACTTTTAGCACGTTAGCACCACGCTGCGCGAAATCTAGTCTGTTTTAGCGATACCGCAGTCTCCCCCCCCCCCGTTTATAAAAAAAATTGCCGTAGTTTTTTTTTATTACGTTGTAGTGTCTTCCTCCGCTCATAAAAAGAATTCGTCGCCCCGCCCTCCGTTCTTCAAAAAAATTTCTGGTTCCTCCAGTTATATTTGATTTTTTTACTTTAGCCCGATTTTCTTCAATCTAGCCCTAATTTATACTACCTAGCCGGAAAAATAATGCAATGCTGGCAACACTGTCTGTGTCTGTTTCTCTGTTTTGCGTTTGGTGTTTGGTTGCACGTGCCTTAAATAATTTTTTATAATTAAACTGTGTTAGTTGAAATACATTATCTCGAAGCAAAATGTATTTGATGTATTATTTAAATGCAGCCGGCGAAAGAGTTTATACACTAAAGGTAATTAATTTAATATTTTGGTGAACGTGGAAATTTAAGGTTAATTTTTATATTTACAGAAAACCGATCCTTCTGGCAAGCCTACAATTTCTGCTCATCCTGGTAAGTTGCCTTCACATTACTGATTAAATGATTTCTTGCTTATGAATATATCGTTTTAGCCCGATTTTCCCCGGAGGATAAATATTCAAAACAAAGGATCATAATCAAGACTCGACATGGGCTATTAAAAACGCAACAGCCCGAACCTGTTTATTAGATATTATAAAAATGTTTGTAAAGTATGTACTTGGGTAATTGTTTCAGCCATAACAGTTATACATTTTCTTGCATCTTCAACTGTACTGAATGTGAATTTGGTGGAAAATAAATATACTTACTAATATCACGATGGCTAGTAGTACTATTATTACTGTATTATATGACGTACAAGTTCAGGGCTAATTCCTTGTGTTGGTTGTATTTCCACTTATTGGGTACTGATCAAAAAAAGTGTACTCTATAATGGAGAAATGACTAAATTGTTAACTATCAATGGAAAAAATAGCATCTCCAATATTACTCTGATTACAAATTTACAATAAATATTAACCAGAAGTTCACTCCTTTTACAAATAGAATTTATTTGTTCATTTAGATGCACGTATCTTTACATTTTCGACACTTTATTAATGGTGGGCATAATCGGATGATTTTAAGAATTGGAATACCAGTATCAATATTATCAGATTCGGATACTAAATCTCTATTCTCACCGCGATGCATTTTAAATAAAATGTTTGAAAAATTGGCATATGTTTATTTCTTAATACTAATGATTTGTGGGATAAACGAAATTTTTAAGTAAAATTTCACCTATGTAGGTATACCTTGGTTTACAATTCAAAAAATTAAGCATGCATGAAACAAATAAAAAACGTACCCCTGGCCATCCAAAACATGTAGGAATTAAAGCACTTAATCATTTTAATATTTATTTTTAGTATCCATATATAAGACATATTATTCGCCCTTGCAGTGTCCCTTATTATGAGCCGAAGATGCAAGGATTTTGAAAAATGTCAACAAGTGGTAAATAATTGGTAATCTCGGCTCACTCGGAACTCGATATCGAAATGTCATTGTCTGTTCTCGTGATATTTACGAGCATCGGTCGCTGGTTGAGCAGTAAAAATCATTCAGATAATTTACTGATAATCAGAATGTTCCAAGTGTTTCATTACATCTACAATTTTCATCCGGATAGTCCCATCACTCCTTTATTGTATAGAAAAACAAATAAGTGTTTTTGCATTATCTTAGGGTATCTAAGTTACTTTTATCATTATTAAAAATATTGAATTGAACATGAAATGTGGGGTTCTTTATTGTACAGTGATAGCAAGTGTAAGTAGCTATACAGGAATGACAAAAATCAAATTTATTTTCGGTGCAGCTAGAAATAGGAATTTAAATTTTAAGAGGAAATGTAAGCATATTTATGGCAGTTGAAATGATTATGTTCTCAAGTTACATGTTTCTTTGTTTTATTAAGAATATGTGAACGTGTCAATGGATGTTTGTCGTCTCTTCGTTCATACTACTAAAGAATTTACATCTTTTGTCATTAATAGAATACCGACCTCTACCTTTACAGTAGGTATAAGTAGAACAATGACAGAACAGTCAAAAAGTACAGACAAGTATCCATTGCTCCAAACTTATAGAGTATTATTTTTGTATAAAAAAATTATCATTTTGTTACAGATATTAATAAAAATGTTTATTGTCCCTGAAGTAGTATGGCAGTTTGATATAAGTGATGTCATATAATGTTCTAAAATTGTATTGTCTGGAAATAAGTATTATTAAAATTCTTCTCTAAGTTTTTACATTTTTTGTCAGTTTGTAAGTGTGTTCTGTTACCTTTTCTGCTAAATGTGTTATCAGTAAAAATAAATAAGGGAACGTACACAAATTTTTAATTTGTTTAATATCGATAAAATTAGATTTTCTCTGTTATAATGACGTTTAACTAATAATTTCATAAAAATATGTTGAATTTGGCATCAAGTTAAATTTGAAATGATGAAATTTTACATACTTAAGTGATAAAATGAGTTTGACATCATGACATTGACAGTCGACATGTAGTGATGTCGGACAATTTACTTATTCCTGTCAGCGACATGATAAAATTAGAGTTTTTATTCATTCATTAATTTGCCCAAAAATATGATTTAAGATGAATAAATCTCTTATTAAATATTGCTTAATGCCGAAATGTGAATCAATATCAATTTTATCATGCTGATGAGAGGAGTAAATAAATAGTCTGATGTCACTGCATATCCTGATGTAGGACTCGTTTTATCGTGTATGTAAGATTGAGCAGTTTCCAGTGGCAGATCTAGAAATTTCAATAATTTTTTTTCTCGTCTGTGGCCATGGGACCCATACGAAATATGGGAAATAACATCTAGAGAAGCACTCCTCTGACGACCCCTAAAAAATTTTGAAAGAGCAGTTTGCGAAAAAAATTTTCAAAATTCTTGCGCCCCCCCCGGTCAATGGACTCCCATTTAAAATTATTCTTTTTTGTCAGATACATTTTACTTTTCATAAAAATGCAACAATAGTTTTTTACTGAGATACATCGAATTGAAATTTTGTAATTTGTTAAATTGTAAATTACAAAATTTCAGTTCATTGTATCAGTTAATAATGAAAATATTTTCATAAACTTCAAAACCTATTGTTGCATTTTTATGAAAAGTAAAATGTATATGACAAAAAAAGAATAATTTTAAACGGGAGTCCTTAGACCAGGGGGGGCGCAAGAATTTTGAAAAAAAATTTCGCAAACTGCTTTTTCAAAATTTTTTAAGGGTCGTTAGAGGAGTGCTTCTCTAGATGTTATTTCCCATATTTCGTATGGGTCCCATGCCCCACAGACGAGAAAAAAATTATTGGAATTTCTAGATTCGCCACTGGCAGTTTCAAATTCAATATTATGCCATGCAACATATTTCAATAAAAATGATAATCAAAACTGTTATTATAATAAAGAGAGAATAATTTTTTTTCGAAATTAAAACCTCTTTAACCCTTTCGCTGCGCAGCGCGGTTTCACGCAATTCTCGTGTAGTGCGCAATAAATTGACCGCTTGCGAGTATACGCGCTTGGAGCACGCAGATCCGATATTACGTTACTATTTGATTTGGTTTATTGTATGCATAGTCTATTATTATATATAAAATTGAAAGAAAAACAAAAACCAAGTGCTCTAGTTTCAATAATAATAATTTATTTTTAAAAAATGGTTAAAAACAGTACAAGTAAACATAAACATAAAAACAAAACAACATTCTTATCAAAAATATTAAGGTACAACAGAAACTTGTGTAAGTATATAAAAATGTATTAATAGTACATGTACGCGTGTTAAATCGCTTTGAGCAGTCTGAACCAATTTAAAAACGACAGGCGAGTTAACGCGCTTGGAGCACAGTGGGCCCATTTATTTTTCGCGCGTATACACGCTTTGAGCAGTAAAAGGGTTAAAAGTAAATAGGCTTTTACAATTTTCCAAATCAATGGGAAAATTATAAATTTTACATCCGTTGTAAAACACCCTTTTTTGATATATTGCTGTTATATGCTGATGAGGAATTAGCAGATCTTTAAATCTTGTTTGATAATTGTGGTGTGTTTGGTTTGTAAGAAAAGTTGGTTTGCTTTTAAAAACATAACAACATATTTCATAAATAGTCAGAGTTAGTATTTTTACGGCTTTAAAGGATTCTCGGCACGATTCTCGGGGATGTAAACTTTCCATAATCCTAATGACACGCTTTTGCCGAATAAATGCCCGACGAAGATAGGTAGTCTCAATCCCCACAGCATAATTCCATACCGTAGATGGGAATGTATGTTAGAGTAATAAAATGTCATACCGTAACAACCTCTACCAAGCTTCACTCACAAACTACCTATGTGAGCAGCCCACATCAAATTTCGGTCATACCTAAATGATGCAGTAGTTGTTTTTTCTTTATTGAGTGTAAGCTGGTTTTTTCTCTGACCAAATTATACCATCTCTGTATATGTACATCTTTCGATATATTTTTTACTGCGTCGGGACTTTTTTGAACAACTAAAAAGTTAGTATCATCAGTGTAACAAGTAATACATTGTGTTTGCTTTGAATGTATAAAGCAAGATCGTTGACAAAGACAAGGTAAATAAATGTCCCAGTATGGAACTTTGTGGTACACCGGCATTTATTAGATATTTATTGCTCTTTTTCCATTCACATAGACTACTTGTGCACAAGTTTTAATATAGCGAGATAAAAAATCTAAAGCAGGTCCCCTAATACCATCAGGACCGTAGCGAAGGGGGGTTACTTTACCCCCACAACTTTGTCGGGCTTGGCAAAAGTTGGAAATTTGAGACGTAAAAGTTGGCAATTTTTCCCCATCCCCGCCTGTCAATTTCTATTTCAGCAAAAGTTGGAAATTTGAGAAGTAAGTTGGTAATTTCTATTGAAAAAAATTTTTGTAGAATTTCTCCCCGCTCATCAATTTTTTTTTAAGGAATTTTATTTACAGTTTATGAAGTTGGCAAATTTGAAAAAATAACCCCCCAAAAAAGTTGGCTCGCTACGGCTCTGAATACGATAACTTGGCAATAAGTAAGTCAATAATCTACACAGTCAAAGGCTTGTGAATAATCTATATCAGGGATTCCCAACAAGATTTTTTCAAGGACCCCCTCATCGGTCGCTATACAAGCTTAAATTCTTCTTAAAATGAAGATTATGTAGAATCTACCACTGCAAGTCAAGTAAAATACAAAATTGAATATCTCAGTGACATTTCGCTGACCCTTAAGACATCGTCCGCGAACCCTCAAGGGTCTGCGGACCACCTGTTGGGAATCTGATCTATATAAAAAGACCAAAAGCATATAATCCTTTATCTAAGGCGTCTACTACTGAGCTGTGAAAGTTTACTAATGCAGTGACACACTTCTATTTTTTAGGAAACTGTGCTGAATTGACAATAAAAGGTTATTTTACTTCCACGTCCAGTGGAAGTATAGTAACGACAAAAAAATTTTAAAAAATTTTTATTGTTCAAATAGCCCTAAAATGTCATAAAACGCCGAGATTTTAAGTTTGGGCGAAAAAAAAAATTCTGTCTGTCGGTCTGTCTGTAACTTTTTTTTGTGGGCACGTTTACTCTGAAACCTTTTAAGATATTGACTTGAAATTTGGTACACATATGTACTTTAACGAGTTCTTGAACTAGATTATATTTTCATCTTGTTCCGTCGAAGGGGGTAAATTTTTGGTAAATAGGTAAATCAAGCAGGTAAGAGTCCATAAAATTGGTATTTAGTATGTACAAGAGAAGCTAAGGTCTCAAAAACATTTTTGGCATTAGCCCCCCATTACCAACCCCCACCCCCTTATTAAAGGGGATGAAAAAAAATTGTGATTTAATGTATATACAAGAACCAGAAACCTCAAAATATTTTTTTACTTCATCCACCCCCACCCCACTACCGATGTGGGGTATCGTTTTACGGGTTTTTGGGGTAGAGGATTTCAAGTATTATATTATTAAAGTTCCATGAACAATTGTTTCCACAAACAAAGTTTTTTCGATGTGAGTGACTTGGATAGAGAATCTGGATGTGGAAGTAGTGATTCCTTGGGCAGCGGTTTTTAAGAAAGAATCCACTTTACTGTTCTAAAAATGCAAAACTTGAACACACAAAAAAAAAACGAGGCGAATTAAGAAAGAATCTCATCTTTCTTTTAATTGTTTGATGTCAATACATATTTAAATAGTGTATACCTAGATGACATCACAAACAAGTCTAAGCGGAGTACATAGTTTTTATATATTATAAAAATTATAGGTATTTATTATTTAATACGAATTATTATAATATGTACCGTACCTACCTCTATCATAATATACAGAAAAAAAAAAAAAATTTAATTAATGAGTAAGTACCTATATAATATAAGATATAAGCCATCTCACATTCAAATTTATTATATTAAAATTTAAAACAGTAATTTTAAAATATTGGCAAATTCTATTATTTTGTAGATTCCTTCGATTCTATTTTTTAGGAAAGTAGAAAATCCCGAAAGGTAACAAATTGATATTGAAAAATTTTTTCTTTTTCTTAAATTTAATGTTTTTATAGGACCAATGAAGGCGAGTTTATAAAAAAGTCCCAGTCCTGACTTAGCCTATCTTAGTCTTAATTTTTCCCTAAAACATATCTGATGTCTTAAGACTGGTTTATCAAAACTGGCCTTTGTCCTAAGTTGATCGTAAAATAGATACACGAACTTTTCACGCCAATTGGAATTAATTTCTAATCTATTCTGTGGTATTAGCTCCTAGGAAAAATTAAGTTAAAAATTTTAGGTTAAGTTAGGACCAAGACAGGATTAGGACTTTTATAAACAGAATACGGGTAACCTGTACATTTAACTTTTTAGGTAAAAAATTAAAACTAAGATAGGCTAAGTTAGGACTAGGACTCTTTTTATAAACTCGCCTTCAGTGTATAACTCAGATGTGTATAATTTGTTGCCTACATTCCTGTTCACGAAATTTCTTAGCCCTCTGCCACAGATTAGTAAACCTTACCTAGCCATATAGGGAAAAAAGGGCGACTTATCTATTACCTATAATTTCAAGGTCTAGATGCCCCTATGTAAGTTGTAATATCATGTGTTTCTTTGTTTTAATTAAAATATGACCCCATTATAAACCCTAGAAAGTTTTTATCTTCTACAAACAATATTAGAACACCCAGTATTTCAAGTAGGTAGTAGATTTTTTGTCAGGTTCCTACATAAGTATTTAATTTTAGTTAGATCTTAATCTATGGTTAGATCTAATAGAGAGAGAGAGAAAGAGAGAGCATTTACATATTCAAAATAAAATAATCGCCGATTCTCATAAGTTGTGGTTCATCTTCACTTGATCGACGATAAAAATTACGTTGAAGATGCAAAAGGGACACCGCGTAGCAGAAAGACGTACCACGTGACTGATCCTATCCAATTATCGTTCAGTTGACGTCTCGGTAGATGTCGTGAGGTCCGTTTCTGTAGTAATGTCCGGTGCGGTGTGTCTTTTAACCCCAGTGTAAATTGTTACTTTTTATTAATTTTAGGCTTGACATTGTTTTCACTATCCGCGTTTGATGCATGGACAATAAGCGTGTGGTGTACAGAACTAATCTTATGTGTGGGCATTAAAATTTATTTGTGAACGCCAGTAACGGAATGTTTAGTTGATGCCGTGGCCATTCATGTTTTGTTAATTTATTATTATAATTACAAGTGTGTAAACGTTATTTGCGGTTTTTTATCGTGGTTGTGCCCATACTGGCAGATATGGTTAGTATTGTAGTTTTAATGCATCCGAATCGTGCATGTTATGGGGTCTAGTTACCCATGAATGTCAAATAGGTTAGTGTGTTCCCGCAACCCATTGTCAATGAAGGTTTTCAATTTTTTTGCAGGACACGAAAAATAAAACAGAAAAGAATCGCAACGGTGACAGTGATGCAGAGGTGAGCAATTTTGTTATTTCGCCGTGTTTAATTTATTTTAGATTAAGTTTACGTTACGGGCTATTTTTAGATGAGGAATCTCCGTTTAAATAACTCATGTTTTCTACATTGCGACGGTCGGACGTTCGTTAAAAAATATTCATAATCCTTGCCGTTGTTTTGTTTTTAGATTACTTTGCTATTTTTGTTTGGGGGTGTTATGTGTTTTGTTTTACACTTGTCACACGGCCAAGAATTTTGCCACACACACTTGATTTTTATTTCTTTATACTTGCATTTATTTAATACGCATTTCTTATAGGTCGTATTTGTACACTTGTAACTTAAAACCGATGTCAGTTAGTACAGTGCAGTACAGACAATTAAGTAAACACTATTTTCACATGCTTTAACTGTTTACTTGATTAATTTAATTTATCGTCGGTACAGTCAATTTTATATGATTTCATTGGTAACGTTCGTGATAGTCTGCTGGATTGTCGTTGACATCTGTTTATTGGCAAACGACAACTTTGTTTTGACAAAATAACGAGGCACCACTGACATTAGAAAATATTTTGTTTTATATTTACGCTTGCACCAGTATTTGCCTACGTGAGTTGGCCTACGTTTGCGATTTTAATAAAAAAAGACTTAACAAGTTCATTTAATAATAAATCTAGTAATAAACATTTTTTACCTCTTCATGTGTGACACAGTGAAAGCAAAATATTTTGGCAGGGAATCATAAGGGCGATGTGTGATTATTAAGTATTAAAGATATTGCTCTAGGGATAGTAAATATGGCTTTGAGTGGTATTTTCCGCAGACGAAAAAGGGGAGTAGTAGATCCGGTAGTAGCATGACCGTCTTGATAAATTTTTTTAATGTCTGCCTATTTTCCTCATTTTTCCAGCCTAAAACTAATTCCATTGGGGGAGTCCCTCCACCCACCCCTCTTAATAAGACCAAGTTGAGCACCGGGACAGTTGCAGGGCCAATTTTAAAGAAAGATAAGCGACATTCAAGTTCACGATTCAACATCACCAAAAATAGGGAATTGGAAATGCTTCCTAGTTTAAGAGGTAGGAACTTATTTATTTATTTTCGTTACATTCGTCGGTAGAGTGATAATGGTATTAAAAGTTTTATATTTATAGGTTAGGTTTCTATTATTACCCAAATTGCAACATGATTGGTGCTAATGTGGGTTTGAACTAATCAGCATTTCGAACCAATCAAAACGTGGGTTGCATAATTTGTTGTTTTTAAACTTTCATATTGATTATTGTCAGTTATAAATAAATACATGAATTTGTTTATCCATTGATATGCTAATGCATTTAGCACCTATTTATTAGTAAACCAAGTGTTTACATGCATCAACATAACCTATAATCGAGCCTATAATGTATAAACTAGCAATATAGACTGGCGGTACATGACCAGTCAGGTGCAACGTTTTTAAAATGCATGCCAATCACATATATGAATGAAATTACCATGAATATGCCAGAAATGCAAATTTTAGGCAGTCGTCGCATGCACAAGGGGGTGCAAATCGGTTTTTTTTGTGTCTTTTTTTTGGGTTTTATTTTTTTATTTTTTTTAATGGATGCCAATAGTGCCAAACGAAAAGCCTTCAAAAAAAATCCAAAATCAAAATCATCCAAAATCAAGAACACCAAAAAATTTTACGATTTAATGTGCACATTAACAGTTGTTTTGAGCGCGGAAACTGCATGCCAATGAATTTCTGCTGGATTTTTTTTCACGGCTTTTCGTTTGGCACTATTGGCATCCATTAAAAAAAATAAAAAAATAAAACCCAAAAAAAAGACACAAAAAAAACCGATTTGCACCCTCTTGTGCACGCGACGACTGCCTAAAATTTGCATTTCTGGCATATTCATGGTAATTTCATTAATATATGTGATTGGCATGCATTTTAAAAACGTTGCACCTGACTGGTCATGTACCGCCAGTCTAATAGGCAATTGCCACTATCTTGCTACTGCGTTTTTATTATTAATTTCTAATTTTAACGTGTTCTATTATCATAAATTATACAAAAAATGATGTAGAGATGGGTCAGGCCTTGGTTAATCGTGGTTGCCACAGACCTGGAAAGTCAGGGAATTTAGTTTTGATCAGGGAAAGTCAGGAAAGACATGAGATTTAGGCCGAAAGTCAGGGAAAATAGCAAAAAATCTAAGAAAGTTAGACTACTACTACTACTACTATGATCAAGAATTCAAATTCCTTCTTTTTTACACGGTAACTGAGGAAGAAATTATCGCTGCAATAAATAATTTGAAAAATACGGATTCGTGTGGCATTGACTGTATTCCTACCAAGATAATAAAAACTATAAAATATTATATAGCAAAGCCCCTAGCATATATAGTAAATCGTTCTATTGAGCTTGGAGAATTTCCTTATGACTTAAAGGTTGGTATAGTTGTGCCAATTTTCAAGAAACTTGATTCTACCTGTGTAGAAAATTATTGTCCAATTACTATTCTAACTGTGTTATGTAAAGTTATTGAAAGAGTAATTTATGATAAAATGATGTCTTTCCTAAATAAATATCATATAATAACAAAGAGTCAAAATGGCTTTTACCCTGGTAGATCTACAGAAATCGCAGTATATGAATTTATATAGTAGTATATGAATGTACACAAATGTATTGAAAATAATAAATCAGTAGGAGCACTTTTTTTCGACATGTCACGAGCTTTTGACTGTCTTGAATTTGATTTTATTGAGAAAAAATTATATGCTATAGGCTTTAGGGGTAAATTCCTGTCATGGATAATCTCTTATCTTAAGTATAGGAAAATATCAGTTAGAATCGGAAACATTTTTTCTGATAAATATGAAACCCATCTTGGTGTTCCGCAGGGATCTGTGCTGGGTCCTCTTATATTTTTATTATTTATTAATGATTTACCAACATATATTTCTGCAAATTGTGTTATAATGTATGCAGAGGATGTCACTATAGGAATTGATGCAGAAAATCCAGCGGATCTCCAAGATAAATTTAATATTATTTCCAAACAATTTACTAAATATTGTTGGAAAAACGGTTTAATTGTCAATGCAGATAAAGCAGTCGCCATGAATTTTTACAATAGGAAAAAAAGTGATGATCATTTCGATATAAAAGTCAATAATGTGACGATAGAAATGTCATGTTCTAATAAGTTTTTAGGTACTTATATTGATGCTGACTTAAGTTATACATGTCACATTGATCATGTCTGTAAAAAAATTAATAGTAGTTACTATGCTATACTACATCTAAAAAATTCTGTCGACACAAAAAGTCTGATTAATATATACCACGCACTTGTTAACTCGGTGCTTTCATATAATGTTATCCTGTGGGGAAATATCACTGTTGGCAATTGTAATAGAATATTTGTTACCCAAAAAAGAATTATCAGGCTTATTTTCTCATTAAAACCAACAGATTCGTGCCAACCAGTTTTCCGGGAACACAAAATACTAACTTTTCCGTCCCTTTATATTTATAATTGTATTTTATATGTAAAAAAAATATCGATACGTTTCAAGCTAATGCCGCCCATCATAATTATAGTACGAGACATGGTTCTCTCCTCGAGTTACCCAGACATCGTTCTTGTTTATTTGAAAAGACTCCATCATATGCTGGAAGAAAATTCTATAATAATTTGCCAGAAGATATAAAGTTAACAATCCCCCTGCACCAGTTCAAAAAGAAACTAAAATCATTTTTGATTAATAAATCTTATTATACTGTGACTGATTACCTGGATGATGTGTGATCAGCAGATTTTTAGATAATTCAGTTTTACTAATATATTTAAGTACATGTTAATATAGTTCTGTGTAAAATTTTGTTTAAGTGTGTAAAATTGTCATTCGCATATTAATATTTTAAATAATGGATGTTTTTAAAAATTACTAATTTAATACCTATTTAATTGTGCATTAATGTAATGTATTTCTTTGACCTGTCCAATATCATGTATATTGATCGAACGGACCAATAAATTATTATTATTATTATTATTAAAAGTTAAATTAATAACTTAGGTATATTTTTTAGTTTTGGCATTTAGGCTAGTGCCAATACCTTTTTGAAAAAAAAAATAAAAATATATTTACAGGCAAGGACCAGTCCACAGTGGGCCAGAATCCGAAAAAGCTGGCAAAAAGTCCAAAATTCGAAAGAGGTTAATTATATTCAAAGTAATATTTTTGTAGTCAGAAATGTTCAGTTCATTACGTACCGCAAATTCCAACCGTATTGTTGCCCATTTTCACCTGATTCACCCTAAGAAACACAACGTTCTGTTAGCGTACAGTTGTGAATAGTTGCTTGCCACATTCGAACGTACTATTCGATATTCCTGTAATTTGTGTAATTTCAACAAAAACATAGTAAAATTTTAGGAAGATAATCTATAAAGTAAGTATTTTATTTTGCATATATTTATTGGTTGTGAAATGTGATACATTCGGTCATAAAATTGTGTTAAACGGGGTTCTACAAAGATAAAGAAATAAAAATTAATGGGTACCTTTTGTTTGAGCTACAAAAAAAGCGCAACGTGTTCCAAGCATGATTCTTTTACTGGTCGATTTCTTATAGTTTTTTCAAATTATAGTACAAAATTTAGAACCCGGTTTAACCCGGTTTGGAAGTAATGAGTAATAATTTGGTCAATTACGAGGTCTTAAATTGAAAATATACGTACGACGCGACGACGGGCCCTCGCTCGGTAACTGCTTCGAATTACTATTTCAATTTAAAAATGTAAAAAAATGTAAAAATTGGCTGCCTCTAGGAGCCACTATTTTTTTTGTGATTGTTTTTCTGACACGGTGCAAAATACAGCGACGCGTTAACTTTGGTTTATAGTGTTGTTTTAGCATAAAAATTCCATTTAAACGTAACAATTTATAATATTTATGTGTTATAAACGATTTTTGAAAAAATTAAAGCATTTTGTTATGTCAAAAATAATTATTGAAAAATTATTTATTTTTTGGTTGGAATTTATAAAATGCCTAAAAGTATGTAAAATTGAATTTAAATTAATTAGTTAATTTAATTTTTTAAATTTGAATTGAAATTCGTAATCAGCGACCTCGAAAACCCCCGAATACCAATTTTCAATTAAATTGATTGACTTTTCTCAAATGTTTGTCGCCATATTGGAACCGCCATTTTGCTTTTGAAAAAACTATTACCAAATTCGTATTCAGCGGCCTCGAAAACCCCCGAATACCAATTTCCAATTAAAATGCCTTACTTTTCTCAAAAGTTCGTCGCCATATTGGAGCCGCCATTTTGTTCTTGAAAAAACTATTACCAAATTCGTAATCAGCGACCTTAAAAACCCCCAAGTGAAAATTTTCAAAACCATTACTCCATTTTTCGACTTTTGGCCAGCTTTTTCGGATTCTGGCCCACTGTGCAGTCGGGGGTTTAGTTAAAGTTATAAAGAAGAGAAAAAACAAAAATTAAACACGAGATAATGTGAAATCGTGAAATGGGGGTGCTGTTTAGGGGTTGAAAGTGGTCTTTTGCGATTTTCGGCGACATGTGACCTCCTAGCAGAAAATGTCCTTCTCAAAAGTTGTAGGTATTAAGAAAATCTAAAACTTTTATATAAGACATTTTTCATCATAACCTCAAATTTTCCGAGAAAATGGCGGAAAACCGATTTTTCGGTTTTTTATTTTTCTTGTAAAAATAATTCAAGTTACATGAAATTTTGTGACAATATGCTTTTTTGCATTGTATAAAGCATGATTTTTTTGGAATCTGAGAAACAAGTAGTTTTCGAGATACCTATTTACATTTTTCGAAAAAAACCCAAATCTTCCACGTAAAACTTTATTGGTGTTTTTTTCGATTTTAATATTCTACCTGGGCTCATTTTAACCGTTGAAATATCTACTTTAAAATGGTCTATACATGTTGATGGTTTATTTTTCATTAAACCGCTTAAAATTGAGAAAAACCAAAAAAATGACTTCGGACCACGAATTTTTCAATATTAGGTATATATTATTTTCAATATTTTTTTATTATTTATATAAATAATGGATTCTTAAAAGTAAGATTAATAACTTATATTTTTTAGTTTTGGCATTTAAGCTAGTGCCAGTAGGTACCTTTTTGAAAAAAATATATATATTTACAGGCAAGGACCAGTCGGAGGATTTAGTTAAGGTTATAAAGAAGAGAAAAAACAAAAATTAAACACGAGATAATGTGAAATCGTGAAATGAGGGTTGAAAGTGGTCTTTTGCGATTTTCGACGAAATGTGACCTCCTAGCAGAAAATGCCCTTGACAAAAGTTGTACATATTAAGAAAATCTAAAACTTTCATACCAGGCATTTTTTATCATAACCTCAAATATTCCGAGAAAATGGCGGAAAACCGATTTTCCGGTTTTTTATTTTTCTCTCGTAAAAATAATTCAATTTACATGAAATTTTGTGACAATGCATTGAATAAGCATGATTTTTTTGGAATCTGAGAAACAAATAGTTTCCGAGATATTTACATTTTTCGAAAAAAAAACCCAAATCTTCCACGGAAAACTTTATTGGTGTTTTTTTCGATTTTAATATTCTACCTGGGCTTATTTTAACCGTTGAAATATCTACTTTAAAATGGTCTATACCAGAGCTGGGCAAATATGTACTTACAAATACCTCATAAGTATTTAAATACTAGAAAGTATTTAAATACCAAGTATTTAAATACTTCTTGCCACAAGTATTTGTATTTATACTTGCAAATACTTTATCTGAAATATTTACTACTTGGTATTTGTGAAAATGATCCTAAAGTATTTATAAATACTTGAACTATTTAAATAACTGAGAAGTATTAAAATACTTCTAAAAAAGTATTTAAATCCTTTTCTGACAGTATTTAAATACTTGCAGAAGTATTTGAATCTCAAAAGTATTTAAATAAATACAACAAATATAATCAAATACACCAGGGAGACAGGCAGATACTCGTCAAGAATCAAGGCATGTACCATACTATGTAGTTAATAATCACATTGCATCATTCAGTCTTCAGTCATTCACGTTTTAATTCCCAGAAAGTTGGTTGAGAGCAGACATAGACAGTAAGTGTTAACTGTTAAGGTTAGGCTGTTGCAGAGTGAGAGGGAAATATGCGTTTATTTTCGGTTTAGTATAAATGATTAAATAACCAAATATACTATAATCTTTAAAACTTTTGTAAATAATTGCCATTGTTCTAATGAATACAACTATTTTTTTTTTATTGTAAATTTCTGTTGTACTTGAATATCGTAGTTTGTCAATGAAAATGGTTCCTAATTTCATTATTAAAGTATATATATATACAAAGTTTATGATAAAAACTGTATATGGTTGTATTCCTTAGAGCAATGGGGAGTATTTGAAACTATTTTATAAGGATTATACCATTTATGATTTTTTAAATATTTATAATAAACCGAAAATAAACGCATCACTCTCACTCTGCATGTATATGTTTTGTGATTGTGACAGAGAACAGTTGAACTAGTGCCATAGTCTCTGTGCTTTATTTGGGTATTTGCAGAAGAAGGTCTAGCTCTACGGATAAGTAAAAGTCCAATACCCAACTAGAACTGATTAAGTATAGAGTGTTGTAGAAATTCATGAAACTCATGAAACCTAAAATTTTGACACCTCAAATAGTCAAATAGTATTTAATATAATAATAATAATGATAATATTAAGTCTTTATTGATTTATACAAAAATAGAAAATACAATTTGGCGAAGTTTAGCCATTAGGTAAAGGCATTTTTATTACACTTAACTATGCTTCAAAATATTTCGGTGTTATCAAAGTATTTAAATATTCAGAAAGTATTTAAATACTAAGTTTAAACTATTTAATTACTTTTGTTATTTATTATTTAAATACTTTTATCTTTTGAAAATATTTAATATTTAAATATCAATCAATATTCAATTTTCTGAAAGTATTTAGTATTTAATATTTAAATACTTTTTTAAAGTATTTGCCTAGCTCTGGTCTATACATGTTGATGGTTTATTTTTCATTAAACCGCTTAAAATTGAGAAAAACCAAAAAAATGACTTCAGATCACGAATTTTTCAATATTATATATTATTTTCAATATTTTTTTATTATTTATGTAAATAATGGATTCAGTTTCAATGGCAGTGTAGTAGTACTAAAGTTGAATGAATTTAATTAAAGAAAGTGGCGAAACCATCCTGAAACTTAAGTACCGTACTGAAAGTCGTAAGCTATAGAGTTAAGACTCCCTGGTCCAGTGTGCATTTTTATTAACGTACATTTTACTATTTTTTCACTAAATAAATAGTATAACGATGAGTAATCTGTTTTAAGTATATTTGAATAAAATAATTTGAATACATAACACTGCCACACAAAAAGAAAAAAGTTCTGTGCAGCAGACGAAATGATATGGATTTGGGTATTTTTCGACGCTGAATCCGAATACGTAGTCCAAAAAAGGATCTATCGTGTCGGTTTTGTTTTTTAGTCAAAAACATCCCTTAAAATGGTGTAAAATTATAGAAATAATGTAATAATTCTTTACGAAGTGTGTAGATGTACGAAATGGTAGATGTTTTGTAGTCGAGAGTAGAGAATGTAAATTCGAGCCACAGTAAGCTATTTCTGTAAATTAAACCGAAATCCGCCCTTATGGGGGGTGAAAACTACCGCTAAAACTTAAAAGTCGCAGGTGAGTGTAAATAACATGTACAAAGGCCAAATTTTTGTATCTCTTAGTGCAAAATATTTGACTCTGGTGCGACCACTAGTCATTACTCTCAAAGGGCAGAGACTCAACCCTATGAAAGGTTAAAACTACCCTCGTAAGTTTCAAAACGGGGAAAAAAAATCAGGCTTCTGTAGTTTTAGGCAGGGTGAACAAATATGTAGTAAATTCGTGCCAACCACCAATACATGACTAGAGACAACCCTGAAAGTGTAGTAAGAGCTACTCCTATGCTCAAATGTTACATATGGGTGCTATTAAAATTCGGAAATGGTCAAATACTTGTAGCTCATTGCACCAAATATATAAATCAATAACCACCCAATCTTTTTAACAAGGTTGAAAATCAGTCCTATTGGAGTGGGGTGCAAAAACTACCACCAAATACGGACGGAAATAGATAGACAGAAATTTAGCTAATTTAGGTATATAGCTTACATACATAGAAAAACTGGTCACTGAAGAGATATATCCTATATCTATGACTAAAAAAAAGGAAGAGAAAACCACGGAAAAATATTTTGAAAATAAGATCTCCCAATAGGGGTAATTTTCAGTCTTATTAAGATTGGGTTGTTGTACCAGATTTGTATATTTGGCACGATGAGCTACAAGTATTTGACCTTTTCCAAAAATGAGACGGTTTCCGCCACTTTCTTCAATTAAATTCATTCAACTTTATTAATATTACATTGAACTAAATCTTGCCATTGAAATTGAATCCATTATTTACATAAATAATAAAAAAATATTGAAAATAATGTATAATATTGAAAAATTCGTGTGATCCGAAAAGTAATTTTTTTGGTTTTTCTCAATTTTAAGCGGTTTAATGAAAAATATCAACATCAACATGTATAGACCATTTTAAAGTAGACATTTCAACGGTTAAAATGAGCCCAGAATATTAAAATCGAAAAAAACACCAATAAAGTTTTCCCTGGAAGATTTGGTGTTTTTTTTTTCGAAAAATGTAAATATCTCTGAAACTACTTGTTTCCCAGATTATATATTATATATTATATTTAAGGATCAGCGCCGAAAACTGGCGTAGGGACGTAAGGCACAACCAGGTGAAAATTCGAAGAATCACCGAATTTTCACTTAGGAAAATATGTTTATGTCCAGGCCGTAAGATGAAAAGTACGGAGTGTCCCATAAGTAATGGTACACAGAGCAATGGCAGATTCCTTACGTAAAAATATTACGATTTAATCAAACTTACTCTAGTCCAAAAGTTGATATTAACAGAGATACAGGGTGTCAAATTTAAATTTTTGTTTTGGTTTTTTTTAAATAATTTCTTTAAAAATTTAAATATTTTAATAAAATTTGGTGAATGAGGATTTTTTGAGGTGAGGGATTCAAATCTATTCATACTTTTGCTGTTATTTGTAGAGGGCGCCACCTACGGTAGTTTGCGTGTCATTTATATGTCATATATTTTTGGCGAATTTTTTTTATTTTTTTCAAATAAAAATTCGTATTTTCCTGTATTTTTTACGTAAAAAAGGTATACCTTCTAAATGTCGCTACGAGTAACCGTTTTCGAGACATTTGGTTTTAAAGCATTCAATGCAACCAATTCAAATTAAATAAAATATTATATTATTGTTTGATTTACAGAATAAGATAGTGAAGCGAACAGTATAAAATTAAATTCTCTTTTTCAGATTTTTTAAATTTATTACAATCCAAAACTAGCAAAAAGAAGTACGAAGAACAATGTCTTTCAGATAAATAAACTTAAAATTCGAGATACAGTTTTTATTTAAATACTTTCATTTAAAAAATAAATAAATAATGATTTATTAAAAAAAAAGAGATCTGTGTTCGGTAACAAATATTCGAACGCCGCTTTCAATATGAATTTAAAATAAACATTTGGTGTGGAATTTTAGATAATTATTTTTTTGGACCGTATGAGTTACTACCTAATTTAAACGGTGTATTATACTCAAATTTTCTACAAACTCAGCTAGGCGAGTTATTGGATGATGTACCACTATATTTAAGACAAAATATGTTTTTTATGCAAGATGGAGCACCACCGCATTTTTTATACCGGTCAGAAACTACCTAAATACAAATTTTCCTGATCGCTGGATAGGTCGCGGGAGCAATATGCCTTGGCCTGCGCGGAGTCCAGATTTTAATCCGTTGAATTTTTGCAGATGGGGGTACATGAAGTATCTTGTGTATCAAGATGCAATAAATAATCGAAAAGAATTATTGCAGAGAATTAGAAACGCAATCAAATCATTTCAAATGAACACTTATTATTTAAAATAAGGCGGTCGTTTAATAAACGCATCATCAAATGTATTGAAGTAAACAGAAGTCACTTCGAACATTTGTTACCGAACATAGATCTCTTTTTTTTATTAATTATTGTTGTTTATTTATTTTTTAAATGAAATTTGTATTTAAATAAGAATTGTTTCTCAAATTTTAAGCTTATTTATTTGAAAATCATTGTTCTTCGTTTATTTTTTGCTAGTGTTGGAATGTAATAAATTTATTCTGTAAATCAGACAATAATATATTTTAAATTGGTTGCATTGAATGCTTTAAAACCAAATATCTCGAAAACGGTTACTCGTAGCGACATTTAGAAGGTATACCTTTTTTTACGTAAAAAAAGACAGGACAGTATGACTTTTTATTTAAAAAAAATTTAAAAAAATTCGCCAAAAATATATGACATATAAATGACACGCAAACTACCGTAGGTTTCGCCCTCTACAAATAACAGCAAAAGTATGAATAGATTTGAATCCCTCACCTCAAAAAATCCTCATTCACCAAATTTTTTAAAAATATTTAAATTTTTAAAGAAATTATTTAAAAAAAAAACCAAAACAAAAATTGTAATTTGACACCTTGTATCTCTGTTAATATCAACTTTTGGACTAAGGTAAGTTAGGTTAAATCGTAATATTTTTACGTAAGGAATCTGCCATTGCTCTATGTACCATTAAGTACTTATAATCCAGTCAATGAGTGCTCAAAAGTATCGATTTTCAATAACGTATATCTCGTAAAACCATTAAAAATTTGACAAATGAGTATGGAAACAATTTTATAGGAAATTTAATTAGCTTTCATTTTTATTTAGAACATATTTTTCTAGAGTCCACCGTTTCCGAGATATAATCGAAAAACCCAAAAATGGGACCTTCCCCCCTCCTCCCAACGTAAGCTCACCTCCCAGGGGCGGGGACTTTTAGTATGTTTACCTGCTAACTACTCCTAACGAAGTCCTGAAGTCAAAAAGTCTCGCATATTCCATGCATTCTACAATATATTCATTGACTGGACTATTATGGTATTACTTTTCATCTTACGACCTGGACACAATAGTAGTTTGTGCAACAAGAGTGGATATGATATCCATATTGCACGATAAAGAAGTTTGAGCATGACGCCGTAGGCGTAGTGCTTCAAATCTTTTGAGTGCGATATGGATAATCCACTCGAGTTGCACAGTATACTTTTTCTACGACCAGCTTAAAAAAACTACAAAATTTATTAAACATTAATATATTACACAAATACACACTGACAGTTACTTTGACAGCTTACGCACTAATTTGATTTTAAAACGAATATTTGTCTATGTACTTAATACACGAACTATGATTGGCCGGTTTCATTTCATATCCATCCTAGAATTGATATGAAATATATCCGTTCAGTTAACTGGAATTGCCAACTTATCCATTCTACAGACTGTACAGAAAACAGCAAATTTACATAAGGGAGTAGAAAAACATATTTTCCTAAGTGAAAATTTGGTGATTTTCGAATTTTCACCTGGTTGTGCCTTACGTCCTTACGCCAGTTTTCGGCGCTGATGCCTCAAATATGGTCTGTTATGATCTAAATTGTCTTTTAATACATTTTTCCTAAGTCGAAGTTATTTATTCTTCGACTTTAGTTTAACGCTATATCACTCCTGGTTTGTAATTTTCAACGTTATTTTAAATCGAGAAAAAACGAATTTAATACGTGTAGTTGTACTTTTTCTTACTGTTTTAAAAAACGAATTGTGGCATCTTCCAACCCTGCACTTCGTTGGCCTACCGCACTAAAAATCTTAAATACCATGCAATTTGGGCCACCCTGTACAGACTATAAAATTACCTTCGCTTATGCAACGCGTATTAGCCACTTGACTAAATCGTTAAGAATGTATCTCGTTTGTCATCAGCAAATTCCTTTTACACGGCTACGGGAAAAGCCGGTGAAAAAAATATTATCTGAAACTATTTATACTTGAGAAATTCGTTAGATCTATTTCTTATGCACAGACTACTGAGCAAATACAAAAATTAAAAATAAAACGTTTTGACGGCTTGGGTCCTGATTTTTTTTAGCGAATGATTTTAAAATTTCACGTACCTAAATTACTAGCAGTATGCTTTACCAGTCGTAATAAAAATTTTCGTAGAATTTGCGTTACGTGAAATAGTTGTACTTTCGCGAGGCTTTCGCATTTCACGCCCCCTTGTATTAAATAAATGTCACCACTTGATAATATCGAATTGGCATTTAGCCCGCAGTACATATTCCAAAGAATAAAATTCAGCAAAACTAATTAATTGGCTAAACAGATATTTTTTTGTTTTCAGTATTTAGGATATGTAATAAAAAAAGTTTGCAGGAATGGGGTAATATGGACCAAACGACATTTTTGGTACATAGCTTTCAAAATAATATACGTGCCCACAAAAAAGTTACAGATAGATAGACAGAATTTTTTTTTTTGCTCAAACTTAAAATCTCGACGTTTCATGACATTCTAAGCCTATTTGAATACTTCCACTGGATGTGGAAGTAAATAGCACGAGAGCCCACCTACCAAAATGGAACACATAATCTGCAGGGTCAAAAATTAGTGGGAATGCTTATCAAGTCATTCTCTGAACGTGTGTAGTCGGGAATAGCAATCCGGGTTGCAGAGGCGCAGAAGCAGCCATTTTTGTGATATGGCTCAAATAATTATTTCCACATCCAGTGGAAGTATAGCAACGACAAAAAAATTTTTAAAAATTTTTATTGTTCAAATAGGCTTAAAATGTCATGAAACGTCGATATTTTAAGTTTGAGCGAAAAAAAAATTTGTCTGTCGGTCTGTCTATAACTTTTTTGTGCGCACGTTTACTCTGAAACCGTTTAAGATATTGACTTGAAATTTGGTACACCTATGTACTTTAACGAGATCTGGAACTAGATTATATTTTCATCTTGTTCCGTCAAAGAGTTGGGGGTAAATTGGGGTAAATATAGGGGTAAATGGGTAAATCAAGCAGGTAAAAGTCCATAAAATTGGTATATACATGAGAAGCTAAGGTCTCAAAAAACTTTTGGCATTAGCCACCTCCATTACCACCCCCACCCCCTTATTAAAGGGGATGAAAAATTGTGATTTAATGTGTGTACAAGAACCAAAAGCTTCAAAATATTTTTTTACTCCATCTATCTCCACTACCAACCTTCTACCACCACCCCCATCCCCACTACCGATGTAGCATATCGTTTTATAGGTTTTTGGGGTAGACGATTTCAAATATTATGTTGTTAAAGTTACCTTGAGTAGTATGGATGCGCAGTGGCTTTCCTCGAATACTTTGGATGCGCAGTAGGTTACCTCAAGTAGTATGGATGCGCAGTGGGTAACTTTAAGTAGTGTGTATGCGCAGTGGCTTTCCTCGAGTACAATGGATGCGCAGTAGGTTACCACGAGTAGTATGGATGCGCAGTGGATTTTCTCGAGTGCTATAGATGCGCAGTAGGTTACCTCAAGTGATATGGATGCGAGTGGGTTACTTCAAGAAGTATGAATGCGCAGTGGCTTTCCTCGAGTAAATTGGATGCACAGTGGGTTACCTTGAGTAGTATGGATGCGTAGTAGGTTTCCTCGAAGAAAATGCTTGAAGTAGAGGCTTTACTTCTATCGTGTAGTTTACGGCACACAACGATTTTTTATATCTTTGTCTTGCCATTTTCTGCGTATTAGTTCGACATTCAGTTGAAATATATTAACGCAAAAAAAAATTTTTGGAAATTTTCATTGTTTAAATAAGCTTAGAATATCAAGAAACGTCAATATTTTAATTCTGAGCAAAATAAATTTGTCTGTTGCGTCGGTCTGTCTGTTAGTCTTGTATCATTTTGGTGCTCACAATTACTCTGGAACCGTTTACTCTATTCACTTAAAATATGGCACACGTATGTTTTTTAACGAGATCTGGAACTAGATTATATTTTGATCTTATTCCGTTGCAGAGTTGAAAGGTAAATTGGGGTAAATGTGGCTAAATAGGTAAATCAAGCAAGTAAGAATCCATGAAATTGGTATTTAGTAAATATAAGAGGAGCTAAGGCCTCAAAAAAATGGCAGTAGCCATATCCATTATCACCCCCACTCTATTATTAAAGGCGATGAAAAAATAGTGTGATTGATTTAGTGTGTGTACAAGAGCCAAAGTCATCAAGAATTTTTTTCACTTCATTCACCCCCACCTCCGTTACAGATGTGGCATATAATTTTATAGGTTTTTTTCAAATATTATACCATTAATGTTCCATAAACAATTATTTCCACATAGTGGAGTGCAAATATAGTATTTTGTTGTAAGAGACTTGGATGTGGAAGTAGTGATTCCTTGGGCGGTTTTTTGAATGTGACGCTTTCCCATGACGTCCAGTCAAAAAAAATTTGAGACAGAAGTTTTTCAATTTTGTGGGCTCTACATTGTTTATTTTTCTTCTGCTTCGGTATTCGGCAGCTTCGGTTGGATTTTAAATATTCGGCCTTCGGCCAAAGTGGGCGGAGCTTCGACCGAAGCGGGCCGAAGCACAAAATTTTGTTAGAACTTGCACTTCTTTCTAGGCATATTCATGTGGTTTGTGTGTTTAGCATTTTAGTGGATTATACATTTTGTAAGAGTCAGTATACAATTACAATGAGCAATAAAAACAACTAAAAAAAGGCAATATTATTTTGTTTCGCTTTCAATATATGTAAATAATATGTATTTATCTACTATTTGATTTCATAAAATAAAAAAGTTTCAATAGTTTTTTTCTTCTTAAAAAGTACTTTAATGTGCCATTTCATGCCTTGGCCGAAGCACCGAAGCTGTTCGGCTTCGGTGGTCGGAGATGGCCGGATATTCGGTATTCGGCTATTCGACCATAACCCCGCTTCGGTGTAGAATATACATGTATTTTTTCAGATTTTCAGATTACATTTTTCAAATATTAAATAATTAATAACTTGGAAACGAATTGTATTTCGAAAAATTGTTATTCTTGATTTTCTATTTAGATTCACTTTTTGTCACTCATTGTCATCGATAATTTTAAATTTCAAAAAATGTTAAATATTAAATGATTAATAACTTGAAAACGAATTGTTTTAAGAAAAAAAATAATTGCTCATTTTCTATTTAAAATCAGTTTTTCTACCACCCACTATCATCGATTCTTCCAAATTCGGCAGTCCTTATGTGCTAATAATTTATAGGGCTGCTGGTTCAAAATTTTTGGTAATTTTTCAATGAAAACTCTTAGCCTATGAAATTTGAAAATTCAATGACACTGGGTGGCAAAAAAGTGAATTTAAATAGAAAATTAACAGTCTTTTTTTCGAAATAAAATTCGTTCCCAAGTTGTTAATAATAATTTAATATTTGAAAAATGTAATTTTAAAGGGATCGTAATCAAAATGTCGTTAAACTTTGGATGAGGTCTAAAGCATACTGATCAATAATATTGCATTCGTTTTTTCACTAAAAAAAATGCCTCATTTTTGTGAATAATAATGCACGCCAATGACTGAAATACGTTTTGTTTTGCTCAAAAAAGATATAGTAAACGCGTCGATAAACCCTTTGATACCGTACCGAATTTGGTTGAAATTGGATGACTAATAACCAGTGGCGTAATAGGTAGGTATATAAAATTTTACATCAAAAACTTAAAGTTTGTTCTTTCTTACAAAATTAAATCGAAATTAAATATAATACGAACTACCTTACGAGTTTCTCATTTATTTTGGCATAATAGAATACATGTATACATATTTACAACTAATAATGTATGCATATTTTAATAAATCCTTGTAACGACGCACCTGAAATTAAACCCAAAATTCCGATCACTGCTAATAACTGACCTACGAGCTACGAAAGTGTTACCGTAAAAAGTGGGACACACTGTATATTTATATACATATTGTACTTTTGTAAGAATTGATAATAATTTAAAAAACCGCTGCCCAAGGAATCACTACTTCCACATCCAGATTCTCTATCCAAGTCGCTCACAACGAAAAAATTTTGTATGTGGAAATAATTGTTTATGGAACTTTAATAATATAATATTTGAAATCCTCTACCCCAAAAACCCATAAAACGATACCCCACATCGGTAGTGGGGTGGGGGTGGTAGTGGGGGTGGATGAAGTAAAAAAATATTTTGAGGTTTCTGGTTCTTGTACATACACTAAATCGCATTTTTTTTCATCCGCTTTAATAAAGGGGTGGGGGTGGCCAATGCCAAATTTTTTTTTTGAGACCTTAGCTTCTCTTGTATATACTAAATACCAATTTTATGAACTCTTACCTGCTTGATTTACCTATTTACCCCAAATTTACTCCAATTTACCCCCAAACCTTCGACGGAACAAGATGAAAATATAATCTAGTTCTAGATCGTTAAAGTACATATGTGTACCAAATTCCAAGTGAATATTTCAAACGGTTCCAGAGTAAACGCGCGCACAAAAAAAGTTACAGACCGACAGACAGACAGAAAAATTTTTTCGCTCAAACTTAAAATCTCGACATTTCATGACATTCTAAGCCTATTTGAACAATAAACATTTAAACAAAATTTTTTGTCGTTACTATACTTCCACTGGATGTGGAAGTAAAATATATTATTAATATTATTTATTTAATTATAAATTTACTACAAAGGGAAGGTAGACATTATGCATATCATTTTCTTCGTAATTTAAAGTTCTAATTAAATACCTAATAGGTTTTCCCATAGGAGTTCCATTAAAAAATAGTTTTCATTGAAACACCAATATCGTTGAACTTAATGAAGAATAAGGCGTGTTTAATGTTAGTATCTGAGAATATAATATTTTAAAAGTACTTTCAGACTGATTTTTAACAATTTTGGCAAAATCGCGGCCTTCTATAATTAAAACTAATAATTAAAAAACTTATATTTTTTGGAAATCAAAATAATATTTGAGGGTCAAATCATATGTATTTTGGCCAGCAGGATCCAAATATGCAAAAATATACTATTTAAAAATATAATTTTCATGTCAATTGCATCGAAACCGGCAATTTTGGTTCTTTACATCATATAATTAGAAACTTGATCCCATATCACTACACCAAATTTGAAAAAAATCCATTGGCCCGTTCAAGAGTTACAAGAGTGTCCCTATCGTCTGAGCCACCCTGTATGTTCCGCAGTCTCCAGTTGCAGCTTCACAGTATCTGCATTTGTCATCTTCTGGCATACCCATTGCCCATGTTCTTGAGATGATATCTCAAGGGGCAGTAGCCAGTTAGAAGGCCTGTGATCAGCCTTAGGTCGGACTTTTCAAATTCGAGAAGCCTTGCGGCATTCTTTGTTGAATACGTTATAAACCTTTTCGCTTGTTTTTGGCCTGGAGTATTCTTTCAGTAGGACTTCTTTTGTTCCTTTTCCCATTTCAGGACCTCCTCCGTTATGTGTCTCTTAGATAAGCCACAGAACGGTTCTGGTCCAAAAAATGGGGCTTCAGCCCCTTTTCTTGCGAGGCTGTAATTAGAAATGGATGAAAAGTGTGTTGTAAAATTTGATTACAATGCTACAGGTGAAGTTGATAGAAGCGTGTTAAAAAAAAAAAATACCTTTTCATTGGAGTTCGTCTATTGCACTGGACTAAAAGTCCGAAAAGTATGTTTTTATGATTCAACAAGCTTTCAGTCCAGAAATCGATACGACGAAAGATTTAGATGCGAGTGTGTAGCAGGAACAAGAAATCCTGATACAATATCATCACGCATTTCATTTTTGAAGTTGGATATTCCTTACGAATATAAATTAATAAACATTGACATTTATGATGATCATACCAGGATAACCTATTGCCTAAAATATAAACCTATAAATCTAGTAAACGCTATATCGATATTCTTTTCCGGCTATATTTCCATAATCTCGTTTGACTCTTGCTCCCCTAGGTCTTGGCCGGGGGTTTATTAAAAGTTCTTGCTTGTCACGCCACGTTTTCACCCCATTTCTATTGTTCTCGAAAGGGGATAGCGACGTCGACGTCTTCCTCGGGGGTAACAGGTGGAGCGTGCGCAAGCGCTGCCGCACTTGTCGCCGCGATTAATCCATATCGTCGACTATATCATACGTGCGTTGTTGCCGCTTGGTCGATAATTTCTCTGGATCTGTGACATTTTTTTATGGTTCAAATCGATGGTGTTCTGTATAATCAGGTATCGAGTGTCTTTGTATACGTAACTCCACACCAAATGTATGTTACACTTTTCCCACCATTCTCTATTTGTCATTAAGAGAGAAAGAGGGAGAGTAATAAATGCTAAACCTCAGATGTGGTTCTTTATCCACCATAGGTTGCTGTAGAATTACCAGAATAACATTTACCTAAAAACCAACAGACAAACCATGACAAAACCCAGTTTTGTGTGCTAAAACTATTTCAAGAGCGGTGACAAATCCTTAGGAATTTTAGGTTGTTAAGTAATGAAAATGGCAAAAAAGTTTGCGTATAATACCCATTTCATAATGGGCTCATAAATTTTTTCTTAAGAAAAATTTTTTTAATTGTTTATTTTTCTTTTTTTCATTATTTAAACAAATTATCAAGAAAAAATTTTATTCTTAAAATTTATTATTAGCAATTTTCTACAAAGAAAATTGTTTTTGTTGTTAATTTATTTGTTTATTTAATAAACAACTTGTTATTAACAATCGCCAAATGTGTTTATATTTTTTTTAGGTAGAAAAAAATAACAAAAACAACCGTATGTCAAAAAAATATTAAAAAATTTTTTTTGACATGTTTGTGTATACGGTTGTTTTTGTTATTTTTTGTTCTATCTAAACAAAATATAAACACAGTCGGCGATTGTTAATAACAAATTGTTTATTAAATTAACAAATAAACAACATTTTTTTTTCCTTTTTCCACCTTGTAAAGAATTGCAAATAATAAATTTTAAGAATAAATTTTTTTCTTAATAATTTGTTTAAACAATGAAAAAAGAAAAAAAAATGATTATAAACAATTAAAAAAAAAATTAAGAAATAATTTTTTTAATCAATATTTTATAACAAATATAATGGCAGATTTTTTTTTTTTTCGAAAATACGTAATTTATCTGTTTGTAAAATTTGTTTAAAACAATAGCATTAAAGATTTAAAGTTTATGTAATCTTATAGTATTTTTGAATATAAAAACGGTAATAATAATTAAAATGAATAAAAAAAATTTCTCTTTCATTTTTTAGTTTTTTGTTAGGTTAAGTAATTAATTACTAATAGACTATAACAATTAAAAACATCGCATTGTCATAATCCCATAAAGTATAGTTGACATAAAGTCTCCACGAAGCGAAATAATTTTAGTGGCTTTTGTTTAACAATTATCCGACTTGAAATATAAACGCAAACTCTAAAAAAATCTGTTAATTAACAATAGCCTCATTCTATAAAAAATCGATGAAACAATTTTTTTCCAACGGGATATTGTTCCTTTAAGTATCTAAATAATACCATAATTTTTTTTAAATTTTTAAATTGATATATAATAATATAAAAAAATATTTTTACTTATTAGGCATCGTAACGGCTTAGTGTTCGCCGCGCGGAGCTCTATTTTCAACATTAAACTAAAATTATTAATAACAGAGATAAAGTTCCTTGAGTTGGGACTTCTTTATTGGAAAGGATATGAAGAATATGACAAAATTTAACTATATCTTTTTTTATATCTCATTATTTTAGTAAAATACAGGACACTAACTTAACGCTACAATAAATTAAAAGTGAAAATGACTATGTTTTCTTCACGAGAAAAATCGACAAACTGAGGTAAAAATGGCTTTTTTTGGAAAATTGTACCCTTTTTTTTACTATATCGAGTTTTTTTAGACATGAGCGCATTTTTTAACAGTTTAATTTTTGCATTTTTATATTTGTTGACGTCTAAAGAACAACATGTAAAAAAATCACCATGCTAAAAAAATGCGCTCATGTCTAAAAAAACTCGATATAGTAAAAAAAGGGTACAATTTTCCAAAAAAAGCCATTCAGACCTCAGTTTGTCGATTTTTCCCGTGAAGAAAACGTAGTCATTTTTACTTTTAATCTATTATAGCGTTAAGTTAGTGTCCTTTATTTTACTAAAATAATGAGAAATATAAAAAAAATATAGTTAAATTTTTGTCATATATTGGGGTCAATGTTCTTAGCTTATCGATACCCCTCCTTTCTTCCTCTTTAAGAATCTGTCTTTAAAATTTCTTAAATATTAATAGTTTTCGAGTTATTTGCAAAAAACGAAACTCGTTATTTTTTTATTCTTCATTTGTTTATAACGTTTGCAATTATTTATGTGCGGGTTTGAAACTTTCGCACATTTTTCTAGACGTCATTCCGAATCCAATGAGCCTCACTCATATTTTTACGAGTTTTATCAAGCATTAACACGGCTTTGAACTTGTGAACTAATCTATTAATCCCACAGGGAATTTTGGTCATTATACCCCTCGTGTACCAGTCAGAAAATTATGCATGAATCAGTCTATCTGTGCATATTAAAAATGCCAAAGAGTTCGGTAACTATAAAAAAAAACTAGTGGAAGCATTATACTCTTCGCTGATTTACTGATCTTTTTATATAATTGTTACACATTCTATAGAATACTCTTCGCATTTTTCTTGTAAATAATGTTAGTTTTTGGACATTCTAAATTTTGTGGTACCAACTTGGTGGAGTGATATTTACATGCCTTAGTATACGAGCAATACATCTAGAAGTAGCTCACTCGCTAAATACTGACTCAGCTATTATGGCTATTAGAAGAATGATATCTAGAAGAGGACGACCTAAAGAAATTTATACCGATAATGGCACAAACTTCCGAGGAGATTCTGAGGAATTGAGAAGATATGTAAAAGAAATTGACCAAATCAAAATCAAGACCTCAGAATAAAAGAAATCGAGTGGAAATTCATTCCGCCAGGGGCGCCGCATATGGGTGTAGCCTGGGAACGACTTGTACGTTCAGTGGAGTACTTTCTATGTCATATTGAAAGAACAAAAACTTAAAGACGAACTTTTGTTAACATTATTTGCGGAAGCAGAAAATATCGTCAATTCAAGACCATTAACAAAAGTTTCTGTGGACCCAAATGACTTGGAAGCTCTAACACCGAACAGTCTACTAATAGGTTCAACAATCAATGAAACACAATTCGGAACTAATCATAATTTGGATATTCGAATTCAGTGGAAACGATCACAAAAGCTAATCGAAAGTTTTTGGAAAAGATGGACGAAAGAATATCTACCTACTTTAACCAATCGAACGAAATGGACGAATGATGGAAAAAATCTTAAAGAGAGTGACATAGACATCATAGTTGAAGAAAATGTCCCAAGAAAGTTTTGGAGACTAGGGAAAGTTGCAAGTATCTTCCCAGGACCTGACGGTAGAGTTAGAGTAGCAGAAATTAAAACAATAAATGGATTTGTGAAGAGATCTGTTACCAAGCTGTGCCGGATTGATGTTGAAATTGAAAATCAATGAAGGATCAGGGGGGGGGGATGTTATTGTTGATATGTAATATTAATATTATTGATGTTTTTTGGATTAAGTATGATTATGAGACTAAGTTTTTGACAGTGAAAGAGAATAAAAAGTCTACAATAAAGTAAAAAGTATATTTATATTTAAATTGTAAACAATAAGAAACAATACTATTAATGCTTGCTGTCATGGGAGACGAGTGACGTTACTCATAGTTCCTCAGTGAACGTCAACTTTCCGCTGTCAAATGTGAGTAAAAGCCTACTCTGTTTGTCGACCGCAGATCAACAAATAAGTATATGTATCTATTGAGCCAAAATGACCTCCAGACTGAACTTGAAACTGAAAAAATCAAGATATTCATCAAGGAAAAAATCGTAACTACAAATAGTGCGCACACTTGTTCTCTGTCGAAGCCCAGGTCCGTCAAATGCCCAATCTGCAATTTTTGATGGTCACAATTAGACACTTGCGCCAATTGATGTTTTTTCGACGTCGTCGTATGTTGATGGATTGGCGGCGGTGGCGTCAACAGGCGTTAAATATCGTCGTACGCTGTCATTGTCGGCGGCATTTGGATGCGTAGGTCGGCGGAGGTTCCTATTTTCATATTAGCGCCGTAATCAGGGCACAATGCCAACACGTGGAATCTAAAGTTGTGACAGTGAAGAGTGAATGAAATATGTGACAATTTTTTTTTCTGAACCTCGTCATCATAATGAATTTCTGATTTTCTTATGTATGTAATTATTTTATTTAACTTGCAATGTTTGTTTGTATGTGTGTTTGTTTGTATGTTTGTTTGTTTGTTAGTTTAGGTCACTAACAAATCTTGCAAGCTGAATTTCGACTAGTTTTAATTAAGCTAGAGCTTTGAAATTTGGCACACGTGTGTAAGTCCGGTGACAATGCAACATAGTATAGCCATTATCGGTCTAAATCCAATATGGCACACGTCCCAAGATGGCGGATCGGCTTTTTAGTCACAACCCCGTTGATACGGCTCTCAAATGAAAGGGCGGTCAATTGAGCAAATTAACTATGTAATAGCGCTATATGACCGACCCGAAAGCTTTTGGTTTCCAGGTGTATGAATTTTAAAAAAATAATTTTTACTTTTTAGTAATTTTTTCAAATAAAAGCTTTTTCTTAAAAATATTTTTTTTTATATAATTTTATTTTTGTTATACCTATATATTGTGCTCGATATTGTGTTAATAAAAATTGTGTAAAAAAAAAGTATGAAAAGTTTCTCTTGGAACTAATCAAATAGGTGATGTAATGCGCACGCACCATGAAAATCACCATCTCGCGTTGCCGAAATTTTATTGGTTTGGCGCGCCTGCGTGTATATGAATTTTTTTTGTGGCGGCGTATTTTTTTTTAAATTTTCATGACGGTGGCGTATCGGTACGACGCACAGTGGAACGAATCCCTACTGTGCCACCCAAATCACTCTACAGGTCGTCAAATTAAAGTTATGAGAAACTTTTTTTTTCAAACGTTCGTTTTGAAATTCTCTATCAATCTGTCGAGCCGAATTTTTTATTTTTACCTACAGTTTTTTATAATTTTCATCTGAAATTTAATTTTTACTAGAAAAGATCGTGTGTTTCAATTAAAATTAGTGTACAGATCACAAATATATAAAGATTCACAGAATTTTAAAATGCTGGGTTAGGTTAGGTTAGGTTGATATGTGAGTGAGCTAGTAACAGACCTTCGCGACCATCTGGTCTATTGTGGCTCACTCCTAGTTGTATTTCACCCAATAGGTTCAGCTTTTTGATAAAGCCGACTACCTTATGTGGGAGGTTGTCCAGGTCCTCTGGCAGCAGTTGCCCTTTGCCAAAAAGTGAGAACCTGGTTGTTTCTGCAGCAGGACAGGTACATAAAACGTGCGCTGCCGTTTCATCTTCCTTCAAACTCAGTCGACATTCAGCCTTGTCCGCTATTCCGAGTCTGTGTAGGTGGTGATTAAGTCTGCAATGCACAGTGTATAGGCCAACTAGAGCTCTTAGCTATTTAACTCTAATAGTTTTTTAGTTCTTGATTTCAGAGGGTATGTAATAAATTCCTTTGAATGAACTAATCCTGGTAGTTCTTGCCAGTACTGGAGGATTTTCCCCTCAGTCCAGGCCAAGATGTTTGTTTTCGCAGTGCTTGCCGATATGCCAAGCACTGGTTCCGGTCCAATAAATTTTGATACCGCACCTTCCCTGGCTAAGGAGTCGGCTATTTCGTTGCCCTCCATGCCAAAGTGGCCCGGTATCCAGAGTTAATTTGTTGTATTTACCCAATCGGGCTAGAGCCTTTTGGCAGTTCCAGACCAATTTAGAACTGCAGCGATGTGAGCCAAGAGCTTTCAGAGCTGCTTGGCTGTCTGAAAAGATTTTTATTGATCTGTGTCTAGGATGCATCTGCTCAAGCCTCCTTGTACACAGTTCAATGGCGTGAACTTCTGCCTGAAAGACAGTCGCATAATTACCCAGGCTCGAAGTGATTCTTACCTTTGGGTTGCGACTGTATGCTCCAGCTCCAACTCCCTCGGGGGTTTTGGTAAAGGATGGTAAAAGGCAGTTCATAGTTAGTCACGGTATTCCCAGGATGTCATGACACTCCATGTCATCTGACAGCCTGTTGCGTTCCAAGATGCTAGCCTGCGGCATATTATTTACCGCTTGTTGCCCACCTGGCCTCTGTCTCCAAGTAGATGTGTAGAGGGGGTAGATCCAGGAGGATTTCCAGAGCTGCTGACGGTGTGGTACTTATCACACCAGTTATCGTCAGGCATGCTTGTCTCTGTAGACCAGAGAGTTTGGCTTTGGTCGTTTGTTGTAGCCCTTTCGACCACCAAACTATGGAGGCATACGCTACCATTGGTCTTATGACCGTAACGTATATCCAGTTGTTGGGGACCTATGCCCCAGGTTTTTCCATAAATTCTGCGACATATCCACAAGGAGAGTCGTGCTTTGTGAATTACCTTTTCCAGGTGGGAGTTCCAGTTGTGTGATTTATCTAGTGTAACACCTAGGTATTTCACTTCCCCGCAAATGGAATAGTTCAACCTGCTAAGGAGGGCAATTGAAGGGTACTATTACAGTTTTGTGGGGGTTCACAGTCATCTGCTCCCTCTCACACCAAATATGGACTGTATTTAGCACCTAAAATGCTAGGAATCCTATCATGTAATTCAATACTTCGTCAGGATTAGCTAGAAGAGTAGTTGTTTTGATTGGCTCTCCAATAATGAGTGTTTTAAAGTGTTTCCCTAAGTAGTATATTAGCGTGACTAGATTAAGTTAGAAATATACAGAAAGTAGATAATTTCGTGTGAATGACTAAAAGTTGTGATTTGCTTAATATAATACCTAAATAATATTGTATACAAATACATAATCGATCTGCCAAAGTAGATTTTTCATTTCCTTTTTTTTTTATTCTTGACAGCTGCCAAAATCGCTGTTAAATTTAAAAATTTACAAGTGTCTTTCGTTTTCATAGAAGAAAAGGTATAAAGTGTTTTAAAACTTTCTAGTTCCATAATTGAAATTGATATTAAAATAAAGTTTTCACTTTTGGCAGCTGTCAAAATTTCAAACAACTTAATGAAAATGCCATTTAATAACACAGGTCTGCAAAAAGGGTCTTGTCCTAAGGTTCTCATCTAACTTTTCTGAAGTATTTTGACGCGCTGAAGCCAATTTTGTACAAAAAAAATTCTATAGTGTCAGTTTCCCTTTTATCTCTTAAAAAAAGGAAAAAAAGGAAAAAGAGGTCTTGTTTGTCCTAAGGTTCTGATCTAACTTCCCTGGAGTGTTTTGAGACGCTGAAACCAATTTTGGACACAACATTTTTTCTATCATGTCAGTTTCCCTCTATAGTCTAAGAGCTGGGCATGAGATTTCGATATGACTCGGGTTATGAAGAGTTTCCGTAACAATACGTCGGACACTAAGGAAGGACCCTGATTTGGGAATTTGCTGACAGTCTCTTTGAAATATCTCGCTTCGGGTGCCTCATACGGCAAAAAATATTCTTATGAAAATAAAAGCATTAAATTTTCTACAAAATATGCCCTATAGATTTTTTCGTTAAACTGAATAGTTTCGGTGCAGCAGCCGAAATTATGATTTTTTGTAATTTCTCAATTTAGTGCGACTTTTATGAAGGAATAATTTTGTGTTGAGACAAAATTTGTTTTCATACCTGAAAATCTTCAAATATAGTTGATTTTACTTTTCTGCTACGCATAGCTCAGTGTTCAATACTCGTTTCCACACCACCTTGAGGTAGAGTATATGGCGCGTTTTTTTTACGTGGTTGTCCCCTATAGGCCAAATCCACGACTAACCTGCTTCTTGAGGCGTTTTAGGTGCTTGATGTCGAAGGTCCAGGTTCGTTGTAGTCTTCAACAATACTTTCTTCGGAAATTGCTTCCGTTGCGCTGTTCACCGATCCTTCGTATTGATTGTTCTCCATGCTTGCGAGTAATGCTGCTGCACCGAAACTATTCAGTTTAACGAAAAAATCAATAGGACTATTTTATAGAAAATGCTATTTTGTTTTCATAAGAACATTTTTTGCCGTATGAGACACCCGAAGCGAGATATTTCAAAAAGACTGTTTTTGTGCGCCATTTTTTCAATATGGCGGCAAATTCCCAAATCCCTTAGTGTACGACGTATTGTTACGGAAACTTTTCATGACCCGAGTCATATCGAAATTTCGAGCCCAGCTCTCAGTCTACTACCACCCCTTTTATCCCCTAAAAAAAAAGCAAACAAAAATGTGTTGTTCAACTTTTCTGAAGTATTTTGAAGTGCTGAAACCAATTTTGCACAAAAAGAAATTAGGAGATAAAAGGGGGTAGTATAGGAAAACTGACGTGGCAGAAAAAAAATGTGTCCAGAATTGGCTTAAGCGCGTCAAAATACTTCAAAAAAAGTTAGATGAGAATCTTGGAAGAAAACCTTTCATTTGCCCTTTTTAGGAAGGGAATGAAAGGGATAGTACAGGAAAACTAACACTTCAGAAAAGTTAGATGAGAATTTTAGGACGAGACCTATTTTTTTGTAGACTTGTGTTATTAAATGGCATTTTTATTAAGTTGAAGGAAATTTTGATAGCTGCCAAAAGTGAAAACTTCATATTTTAATATCAATCAAAAACCAAAAATCCGGCTCGACAGATTTATAAAGAATTTCAAAACGAACATTTTAAAAAAAAGTTTCCGGTAACATTAACTTGACGACCTGTAAATTGATTTGGGTGGTACACTGTGCGACCGTAAAATTTTATTTCATAGTTTTTAGCGAAATTTTTTGAAAGGGGTCAATTTTCTTTTCAATTTTTTTTTCAGTGTATGTTGATACACTTCGATTCGAAGTAATTGATACCTTATTTCATCAACGTTGCAAGTTGTGTCATTAAAAAAAGTTCTGAAACTACAATTTATACGGTTTCTGGAAAATTCGTTTGAAGTGCCGCAACCTCAAACCATGGTTAGAGAATATTATTTAGGTATTATGCAAATCACAACTTACACACATTTTTATTTATTATGAAAATACCTACTACCTGTATATTGTTGCCCTAATCTGGGCACGCTAATATACTAGTTAGGTAAATACTTTAAAACACTCATTATTGGAGAATCAATCAAGACAACTACTCTTCATGTAATTCAATACTTCGTCAGCATTAGCTAGAAGACTAGTTGTTTGATTGGTTTTCCAATAATGACAATAATGAGTGTTTTAAAGTGTTTTCCTAAATAGTATATTAGCGTGACTCGATTAAATTACCAATATACAGAAAGTAGACAATTTCATATTAAATAAAAAAGTGTTAATGACTCAATTTGAATAAATGATTTAAGTATTTTCAATATATTTTTTTGCTTTAAAATGCTAATAATCCTATCATGTAATTCAATACTTTGTCAGTATTAGCTAGAAGAGTAGTTGTTTTCATTGATTCTCCAATAATGAGTGTTTTAAAGTATTTACCTAACTAGTATATTAGCGTGCCCAGATTAGAGCAACAATATACAGAAAGTAAAATTTTCGTAATAAATAGAAAAGTGTGTAAGTTGTGATTTGTATAATATCTAAACAATATTCTCTAATCATGATAAAAGCAAATAAATAAAAAATAATTAATTGTAAAAACTCAAACCATGGATTGAAGTCGTATGAATTTTAAAATATTCATAAGAAATTTTATTTATTATTGTTTAAAAACTTGTCAAAAGGCCAATGTAACATTAACTGCTACCAGCAAAGCATTAAATCAGTGAAGTGAAGTGAAAATATAATTTACTAGTCAAGGATACTACAAACTCTTTAACTCTTTGATCTATACATTATTGTATATTTTGATGAGCGTGTCCCACATTTCTTTTATTTGCTTAGTCTAGAATACTTGTAAATCTAAGTTTACTAAGTTTCCCAATTTTTTTGAGGTAATCGTGTGAAAAAAGTAATAAAAGAATGACAGAGTTAGTGAGGTCCAATAATTACAAAAGGCGGAAAATAGTTTACTAACACTCCAATAGTCCATCATACGGCAACAGAAATGTACTTTACTGGATTTTTTACTGTCTCTTTGTCAGTTGTTGCAAGAGGAGGGGGTGAAGTACGGGTTAAACCTCTTGGCGGTCGGAGCGGTCATGTGACTTGTAAAATTCAAATTGAAATTTGACATCTAGTTCAATAACGGGGTACTTTATAGTTACAAGAAACGAGGTAGTAGATTTTGTTTTTATCTTGTATGTATTGTAGAGAGTATGTAGAATCCAAGTTTTAGATCTCCAAACTCTTTAGTAGAACCGCAAGAATAGAATTATCTTCAGTTACCATTTAGATCCAAGACGGCCGCCATTTTCAAGAAATCAATTGAGGTAATTTCCTGGTGAATCTATTAACTTCACAAAAAAAAAGTGTAATTAAAAAGTGTTGCTTATTTTATTGCCAACAAAAAAGTATTTTATGTATTTTGCGAAATTTTTGAAAATCAGGTACTAGGTATTTAAGAAAATTAAACATGATACCTTTTATTTTTTGTGTGATTTATTTATTTATTTAAAATTGTAATAAATAAAGTTTACTTGTTATCCATAGCACACGATGTTACTAAAATTTATTGCAAACGATGACATGCCTGGCCTGACAGGTTGGTGGTAATGTACTACTTCCTAAAAACCGCTGCCCAAGGAATGACTACTTCCAACTCCAGATTTTCTATTCAAGTCACTCCCAACGAAAAAATTTTGTATGTGGAAATAATTGTTTATGGAACTTTAATAATATAATATTTGAAATCCTCTACCCCAAAAACCCATAAAACGATACCCCACATCGGTAGTGGGGTGGGGGTGGTGATAGGGGGTGGTAGTGGGGGTGGATTAAGTAAAAAAATATTTTGAGGTTTCTGGTTCTTGTGCACACACTAAATCACATTTTTTTTCATCCCCTTTAATAACAATGGGGTGGGGGCGGTGATGGGGGTGGCTAATGCCAAAATTTGTTTTGAGACCTTAGCTTTTCTTGTATATACTAAATACCAATTTACTGGACTCTTACCTGCTTGATTTACCTATTTACCCCAAATTTACCCCAATTTACCCCCCAACCCTTCGACGGAACAAGGCGAAAATATAATCTAGTTAATGGCTTTATTTCAATTCTAATCGCGAAATGTCCGAAATACTTTTTTGTTGGCTGTTCAAAGCTCAACAACTTTGTATAAGATTATTTTTTTATAAAGTCAATGGATTTACCAAAAAATCATGTTTATTAGATTATGGATCCAAATGGTACCTGAAGGTGGCGCTCCTTCGAAAATGATTCTTTAGGGCACTACTAATAAGTATACCAAGCGGCAACATTCTTTCACAAATAGCCGTTTTTTATTGGTCTGCTACTCTACTACTTGGCAAATTTTTGTGTGGACGAAAAACCACGAATTTTTGGCAATTTTTTCAGTTTCACTTAAAAACAATGCATCCAATCGAAAAGTTATCTATTATCAAAATTAAAGAGCATTAAATTTCCCTTCGAATAAGTACCTCAAAGTTGAATTCTTTTTTTTTATTTATTTTTTTTTGCTTAATATTGATCGGAAACTAGGTAATCTATGAACTTGAAATTACATGCTCTACAGCTTTCATTCTATGGATTTTTTCATTTAGATTAGCTTTCTCAGAGCTGAAGACGTTTAAAAAGTTACCCAGTGTGAATTTTTTACAAGTTGGTAAAAATTGTTATTCGACTGCCAATTACGCCTTGATGAAATTTCAACTTTGAGGTACTCATTCGAAGCGAAATTTAATGCTCTTTAATTTTTATAATAAATGACTTCATCGGTAGTGAGGTGGGGGTGGTGATAGGGGGGGTGGTAGTGAGGGTGGATGAAGTAAAAAAATATTTTGAGGTTTCTGGTTCTTGTACATACACTAAATCACAATTTTTTTCTTCCCCTTTAATAAGGGGAGGGGGTAATGGGGTGGCTAATGCCAAAAATTTTTTTGAGACCCTAGCTTCTCTTGTATATACTAAATACCAATTTTATCGATTCTTACCTGCTTGATTTACCCATTTACCCCAATTTACCCCCCAACCCTTCGTCGGAACAACATGAAAATATAATCTATTTCCAGATCTCGTTAAAGTACATACGTGTACCAAATTTCAAGTCAATATCTTAAACGGTTTCAGAGTAAACGTGTGCACAAAAAAAAGTTAGACAGACCGACAGACAGACAGAACATTTTTTTCGCTCAAACTTAAAATCTCGAAGTTTCATGACATTTTAAGCCTATTTGAACAATAAAAATTTTTTAAAATTTTTTTGTCGTTACTATACTTCCACTGGATGTGGAAGTAATAATTTGAAAGCCTATTTAATAATCTTTCACTTTGGTTGTTAGCGCTTTTGATGTAAGTGTCGCAGTTTCTGAGATATTACCATTTAAACTAAATACTTCGTCTTATAGACGTTTGGACGCCACCTTTCTAGCTTTCTTATTTGTCTCTAGCATGTGTTCGCTCAATGTAATACTTTTCGAGTTATTTGATGAATATTGTTTTGAAATTCCTTTTCTTCTTAAAATTTTATTTTCTTTCAGCTCAAATGTTTTTATTTTTTTCTTAGTTGCCACCCCCTCTAAATTAGCAAGCCGCCCCATAATATAGAAACTTTTTTTCTTTGATGCATTTACTATTAAATTACCAAAAATGAACTAAATCCGTTTCATATGACATTATTCCGAAGTTGAAACCTCTAGTTAGTGTACTATAACGTTTCTTTCATTTATTTTGCTTTTTGGAGCTTCTGCCACCTTCAAATTAATTTTAAAAGTTTAATTTTTTCACAAATTCTTTATAAACATCCCCGAAAACTATAACAATCATTATTTTCTTAAATGAAATATTTAAAAATTCCAATAATTGTATTTTTCATTGAGCTTTCGAAATATTTTAATTTTTTTTTTAATTTACGGATTTTCGAAATTAGATGTTTTAGCACTTACCAATATTTAAACACCATTCTTTCATCTATCAATTTAAAATTTCAACAAATAAATAACAAAACTGAATCACTGAACGGGTATTATACAAAACGGGATGTGACATTATAGTTATTAAGATACCAAGGGTGTTATAAGGATAATAACCCACCGAGGTCGGCAGTGTACAATCCCGAGGGCCTCTGGCCCGGGGGAATGTACGTCGACCGAGGGCGTCATTATCCTATAACACCCGTGGTGCCTTCAACGTTTAATGTCCTGCAAGTCTGTTATTTAATTCGAATTTTTTTTTTTTACATTTACGATTTATTAATTTGACATCTATTATGTTCAGAACGATTTGATTTAAAAGAGAGTAAAAATCAAAATTGTTTGTAAACGCCGCCGTTGCATAGCAACGCATTTTGTTTGTCAATAACGCTATCATAATTTGCTTGTTTTGGGTTGTATTATAATTTTATAATGCCCTAGGGCGTTATAGATATTCATAACGCCCTAGGGCGTTATTTTTCATTTAATGTATCTCAAAATAGGGTGGTTATTGTAAAATAACAGACTTGTAGGACATTAATACAATCAACATAACCTCAACTTTTAGGTTTTTTTAAGTTTATTGTCATTTTTAATTATTGTATCCGCACTTCTCATTTGAAACCAGTATGGCTTCAAGAAAGCATTTAAAAATTGACGAAAATGATGTCTCAATCTCAATATTGTTTACTAAAAAATAATTATTGGTTGGATTTCCAACCTACAAAAATCGCCTTATTTTATTAGGAGAAGATATTTAAAACTTTATGAACATTACATTGAACAAGATTTTAGTTGAAAGTACGAGAACCAAGCGAAAATTTTCATAATAGTGACATTTTACTCGGAAATTTTTAAAAGATATGTATTTTTGTGGTTAGGTATATAACCGATGACGTCAACAATATAGTTTAGTGTTTTTGGCGGTAAAATTTTAATTCAAATTAAAATTTTTTTTTTTTTGGATATTATTCAACTGATTGTGGATATTCAAATGTTTTTAGATATAATTAATAGTCTAGGTGCCCGCGTACATAAATGCAATTTGTACATATCCTCGTATAACTTCTTGTACGGCATAATTGCGTCTAGTCTATAACTTTTTTCCTCTGCGAAAATTTTGGTAAACGCGGCGTTCCTCCTCGGCATGAAAAAGACGATTTCACACGTCGGACTGGAAAATCGGCAAATATATTTTGTCGGACAGTTTGAGAATTGGATTCTACATATATATTGTATATATTTCTACAAACTGTCCCGTCAGAAATTTTGGAATGTTAAGGGTGTCATCCTAAACATAACATAACATAACTTTAAAACATTTATTGATAACCAGCTGATTTTTTTCAAGATTGCTTAATAAAAATATGTAGAATCCAATTTTCGAATTGTCGGACAAAATACATTTGCCGATTTTCCAGTCCGACGTGTGGAAATCGTCTTTTTCGTGCCGAGGAGGAACGCCGCGTTTCCGAAAATTCTCGCAGAGGAAAAAAGTGATAGACTAGGCGCAATTATGCCGAACAAAGAAGTTATACGAGGATATGTATAAATTGCATTTATGTACGCGGGCACCTAGACTATAAGTATTACCTTCACAGTTAATGAAATTTGTGAAAACACCGAAATTCGGACTCGCTTCGTTCGTCCGGCAAACCTACAGACTCGCCAATGGGTAAACTTTTATGGCATTAGGTCCAATACAAAAAATCATTCAGATCCATTAATTATATCTGGGTTCCGTCATTTTACTTCCACATCCAGTGGAAGTATAGTAACGACAAAAAAAATTTTTAAAAATTTTTATTGTTCAAATAGGCTTAGAATGTCATGAAACGTCGAGATTTTAAGTTTGAGCGAAAAAGAAATTTCTGTCTGTCTGTCTGTAACTTTTTTTTGTGCGCACGTTTACTTAGGAACCGTTTGAGATATTGACTTGAAACACATATGTACTTTAACGAGATCTAGAACTAGATTATATTTTCATCTTGTTCCATAGAAGGGTTGGGGGGTAAATTGGGGTAAATTTGGGGTAAATAGGTAAATCAAGCAGGTAAAGAGTTCATAAAATTGGTATTTAGTATATATAAGAGAAGCAGAGGTCTCAAAAAAAAATTTGGCATTAGCCACCCCCATTACCACCCCCATCCCATTATTAAAGGGGATGAAAAAAAATTGTGATTTAGTGTGTGTACAAGAACCAGAAACCTCAAAATATTTTTTTACTTCAACCACCCTTCACTACCACCCCCTATCGCCACCCCCGCCCCACTACCGATGTGGGGTATCGTTTTATGGGTTTTTGGGGTAGAGGATTTCAAATATTATATTGTTAAAGTTCCATAAATAATTATTTCCACATACAAAATTTTTTCGTTGTGAGTGACTTGGATAGAAAATCTGGATGTGGAAGTAGTGATTCCTTGGGCAGCGGTTTTTCATTTATAATGGACTAATTGCACTGGACTATACCGATATTTTTTGCTCTCGGTGCGATGGTACAAAAATTACCTATACCTATAGAGAAAAATTAAGAATTGCAAAAAAGTCAATTGCCAATTTAAAAACTTCCAGCTGCTAGTGACTTCTAATTGGACGATAGCTATAATTTCGACATCAGTTTTCAGTGTTTAGCCCGTTTAGCCCCTGTCGCTTTAGTGAAAATCGGTTTCGTTGCGAAATATGGTCGCCCTATATAATTACAATTACACACATTCCGGAAACGGTAAAACCTGCAAATACACCGACTTCGATTGTTTGAAATTCATGAAATACCTCCCCCAAAATATATTTTTATGTAAAAAAAAACACATCAAATAACTTTGGCAGTTGTGTAAATTCACATTGTTTTGGTATTAAAGTCCACTACACGTGAGCAACTCCACTAAACTGCCGTCGTCGCTGTGGCAACACCGCACAGCTCCATGATATCACGTATTTCTCCACTTTGCAGTAAACACAGGGGTGAGACGCCAACTATGATATTCGTTTACTGGCCTGGCCGCCTTCGTCGTGACAGCCAGCGATTCAAAATGTGACTTTTCCCCATGAAGCACATCGACAGTGACAGTGCGGACTGAAAACGGACTTTGCAAGTCGGTGTTTTAAGTGAATATGGTTCATTCAACTTACGCGCAAGGTCATGTTATGGGAGGTCGGGACACCAGTCCGTTAGGCATCCCAAAATCGCCGTCTTTCCACAGCGGTCTGGACCTCGTCGCCTCGGCCAGCGTGGATTCTCTCAAGGCGGTGCAGACCTCGATAGAGCAGCAGGACACGACCGGGTTCCCCTGCAAGATATCGTTTTATAATGCCATGGCCGTCACCTCGAAGGCTGGTTGTGCAGCAGGAGAAATGACGGGCAGGAATGGTGGTGTGCCGCATCTGACGATGCCTCCTGTTCGGAAGAATGCCACTGCTGTGCGTACGATGCAGTCTCTGGGGCAATTGCCGCTGCTCAAAGGTGAACATACGACTTATTATTTGTAATTTGCATGAGCGCTCGATCGTAGGTTCCGTTAAGGGTGTTACACGGTCATGTCTTAGATTGAAATTTGCACCGGGGTGATTTATTGCAAGGTAAATGCCCGTCCGCATTGTGTGTAGTAGAAATTAGCCATGCGATTCAACTGGACCTAAGTTTAAATTTTTCAAACACAAATGTCGTCTAAGTAATTCTCTTATAAAGATATCTAACTTGGAAGCAGGTCAACTACGTGTTGGGAATTCCGATAATAGTAGAGAGAATGAGAGAGTAGACTGATAATTTCAGCATTTCATTTTCTTGTAGATACAATATGCACATTACATATATACACAAAGAAATGCAAAGAAAATATATTTTTTATATATGAATCTTAGATAAATCCCACCTTATTACTATTTCTGCGATAGTTTTTTACACAAATAGCCAATATACCGCTTTTTATTTAAAATGTACCTACCTACCCTTTGACGCAATGATCTGGACGACGCTTACTGTTTGTAAATATTTATAACGTTTCTTTTACATTTAGGATCTGTAGAGCAATAAAGTGGGTGTACCCGTGAATATTCCCAGAATCATTAATTAAAAGGTCGATCCTTTCGTCTACTCTTGGTGTTGAGCCATAAATGTAATGCAGATTTGGTGTACTTCGATTCTAAGCTAGTTGTGCGTCTGCTAAACAAAACGAAAAGAACGAAATTTGGCACTAAATGGGAAGACGTCTGTGTAACATAACCTGTTCAATTCCTAATCTTATAAAGTTCTGTTATATTTTCTAAATCGTCACCAGGCTTCAGTTATGTCACAGATTTTCGTTGGAATAAATAAACCCTCAAGACCATTTCCACATACCTAACCTATATCAAGTAAGCTTTACTATTTTCAAATAAGCTTTATCCATTTTAAGTCTGTTAACATAACCTCAAAATATTCGAATATTCTAAGGCATTTGTGTACTTCTGCACCTGATAAAAAGGAAGTGTAGTTTGTTCAGTTCTGGTCAGGGTGTATTAAATACACCGTGGTTCTGGTACAGCTACACTTGACGAAAAGAACATTATAAAAGCAGTTACATCCGTCGAAAAAACATAATTTTCAGCGATACCGTTTACACTTTTAGAACTGACACCCATAATGCAGACGAAAATAAGTGACCTAAGGTTTGCTACAAAAGTATTATTGCCGCTACAGCCGTCGGAAAAATTATTATGAAAGTTGTTTTCTCAATATCTCCTTTCCTGTTAGTTCTAGCCTAAAATTAGTTAGGTATTGCCAAGATTGTAGGGAATAAAAAAAGCTTTTATTCAAACAATTTTTCTCCATTGTTAATACTTTTCGATTTACAGCAGCCAAGAAAGTGGAAACTTGTGCCTCCCTGTTCCCGTTGCTCCTCTGTACTAATTAGGTATTTTCAATACTGTAAATTATAAAATATCCTGAAACTTTTACTTAAACCGTTTTCTTCCACGGCCAGTACTTAAAAAATTACAGCAGTATAAATGATGAAATTTTTTGTAAATTAACATTTTCTCGTTCATATGATGGACATGGTGAAAATGAAAACTAAGTCATTGAATTCGCTTCGCTATACCTAAATGTTTTAGAAAAACAGTGCTTGGGAATAGATTTAATCTAACATTATCACCACCGACGACAGAAACTACATGTCAGTTCATACTGGATGTATCACTAGGTCCAGATGGGAAACTGTATTCAATTTACATTTAGTCCAATAAAGATATCATTTTTCAAAAAAATTTCTCCCGGCAAGCTGATTTTTTTAGGGTCGATGGAGGGGTGTCTCCCGAGTATCCGACCAAAAAGTCACAGTCCGCACCCCTTGGGGGGTTGCAATAGGGGTGGTTTCTTATTTATTTATTTTTTTTTGAAATTTTCTTTTTCCAATTTGTACATAATAATATTCTTTACAACTTTGCCTAATAAAATTTTTTTGTAACTTTTATTTTTGACGGTCCAGCGCCCATTATATATGGGAAAACATTCACCATATATTTATTTATTATGGTGGCTGAATAGCTGGTCTTTGCAGGGTTGATTGAGAACTGTCTCCATAGTCTCAAAATGGTTGGAGGCTCAGGAGACAGTTCTCAAATAACCCTGCAAAAACCAGCTATTCAGCCTTTTGTTTGTATATTTCCTGAACCATAATAAATAAATATGGTGAATGTTTTCCCATATAATGGGCGCTGGACCGTCAAAAATGAAAGTTACCGAAAAATTTTATTAGACAAAGTTGTAGAGAAAATTATTATGCACAAACTGGAAAAAGAAAATTTCAAAAAAATAAATAAATAAGAAACCACCCCCATTGCAACCCCCCCAAGGGTGTGTGACTTTTTGGTCGGATACTCGGGAGACACCCCTCCATCGACCCATTTATTTGCTGCGGCTTATATTATGTAGATGTGCTGCCGATGGTTGTAGAAAAACCGCTGCCCAAGGAATCACTACTTCCACATTTTTTCCATCCAAGTCTCTCACAACAAAATTTTGTATATGGAAATAATTGTTTATGGAACTTTAATAATATATTTGAAATCGTCTACCTCAAGAACCCATAAAATGATATCCCACATCAGTAGTGGGGTGGGGGTGGATGAAGTAAAAAAATATTTTGAGGTTTTTGGTTCTTGTACACACACTAAATCACATTTTTTTCACCCCCTTTAATAATGGAGTGGGGGTGGCTATGGTTAATGCCAAAACATTTTTTTGAGACCTTAGAGCTACTCTTGTATACTAAACACCAATTTATGGAGTCTTACCTGCTTGATTAACCTCTTTACCCCCATTTACACAAATTTACCCCACAAACTTTCAACGGAATAAGTTCCAGATCTCGTTAAAATACATACGTGTACCAAATTTCAAGTCAATATTTCGAAGGGTTCCAAAGTAATCGTGCGCACAAAAAAAAGTTCAGACAGACAGAAATTTTTTTTGCTCAAACTTAAAATCTCGACGTTTCGTGACATTCTAAGCCTATTTGAACGAAAAAATTTTCAAATTTTTTTGTCGTTACTGTACTTCCACTGGATGTGAAAATAAAACTGGCAAAATGCTGTGTGAATGTAGAAGAACTCACACCACCGTACGCGTAAAGGACACGACAACAATTTGTTTGCGGATGGCGCTACTTGTGTCTTCTTCAACGTACGACCAATTATTACTACTCTCAGGGGGTTCTTATAACCCCTAGGAGACGACCTAGGATCGGAGTTCTGTAATAAACTAAAAAGATATACTTACTTACTGTGGATTTCTGAACTGCTCTCTAATGCATATCTGCCTTCGATGTGATGCATATTATCTGATGTCAGTCTTATTTATTTTTAATCACCTCTTAATGTCATAATCACTTTTATAGATTTCTCTCGTTAGCCTCTGGGATGTGATGGATGTCCTGAAAACAAACTTGAGGAATCTTTTGAACGTCCTATAAATTCAGTTGTCGACCCAGGCAACAAAAGCGTTCGAGAGATTAAACTTAAAGTTAATCAAAAGAATGAGAGTTCAAATAATACCATATGTATAAAAATTCAAAAGTGTATATATAAATATTGGTAAATCGTATATCTAATTATGCATAAGATTATCAGATCTACATACCAAACATAGCAAGGATGGACACTCTCGTAGAAGATGTTTAATCACAACTACAAACAATGGAACAGTTAGAGTGTCAATCGACTGACACAAAAAGATTCATTAATTTCTTAGAAAAATACGTTTTACAATTTTGATTTTAGCGTGTAAGGTTTAGTGGCTGACGGTTAAATTTCAATTGTTTTAAATAAATAACACACTACTTTAAATCAGCTTTATTGATTGCAAAATTAATAACGGGTACTAATGACGTTGGAGCAACGGAGACAGAGATAATTGAGAAAACTGCAGTGAAGCACAAATTTTCACTTTTCTGGCCTCTGTAAATAGTAAGTATTAACAATGGAGACAAATTGTCCACAATATTGGTAATAGATAACTATTTTTAGGGTAGAACTACCAGAAAAATAGATCAATGAGGAAGACTTGATTCTCTTCTTTACAACATGGAATGAATGATTGTGGATTGTGGCAACTCCCTACATTATAAATATAAACCGCTGCCCAAGGAATCACAACTTCCACATCCAGATTTTCGATCCAAGTCTCTCACAACGAAAAAATTTTGTATGTGGAAATAATTGTTTATGGAACTTTAATAATGTAATATTTGAAATTCTCTACTCCAAAAACCCAAAAAAAGATACCCCACGTCGGTAGTGGGGGTGGATGAAGTAAAAAAATATTTTGAGGTTTTTGGTTCTTGTACACAGTACACGCACTAAATCACAATCTTTTCTCATTCCCTTTAATAATGGAGTGGGGGTGGTAATGGGGGTGGCTAATGCCAACAATTTTTGAGACCTTAGCTTCTCTTGTATATACTAAATACCAATTTTATTGACTGTTACCTGCTTCATTTACCTATTTATCCCCATTTACCCCCCAACCCTTCGACAGAACAAGATGAAAATATAATCTAGTTCCAGATCTCATTAAAATACATACGTGTACCAAATTTCAAGTCAATATCTTAAACGGCCTATTTGAACAATAAAAATTTTTTAATGTTTTTTTTGTCGTTAGTATACTTCCACTGGACGTGGAAGTAATAAAGAAATCTTATAGGAATTATTCAGGGTCAAATGACATATTGTCTGTACTATGAATCAAATAAACTATAAATAAGAACAAATAAATATTTTAATGTGTTATGATAGAATAGAATGTCCTGACTTGCGTGCCAAGAATAGTGTTATCTTTCTTTGACAAAAATGTACCATGTGTACATCCCACGGAGAAGGAAATGAAGAAATGGCATGAAATGTCGGTTGTAGCTTAGTAAATTCCCTACGATTTGATTTTGCTGTTATTTCAGTACGAAAAATATTTACCAAATTAGAACCAAGAAACGATAATTCCATTTTTTGCATTTTGTGAGCCCTCGTGCGAAATTTTAAAAGGCGCCCCCTTTTCTGGTCAAGTCAGAAAAGAAAATTTTTTCGTAGTCATCTCAAAATTGATGAATTTTTTCGTCCTCATAAATTTTACTCGAAAAAAAGAAAAGAAATATATTAAGCTAGTGGCGCCCCCTGGGGTACGGTGCCCCCATGCGGGGCACGCCCACCCCCCAAAGGCCGGCCCTGTAATTAACAAAATTATATTAGAAAATTTTTAGCTCAAATAGCACTCCTATTAAATTCGCTCATTTCTAATCACGTGTGCTGAAACAACCAATCACAACAAAATTACACTGAAAAGATCCCTTAGGGATCTTTTCACTTATGTCATCCAGTTTGACAGTTCAATAATTTAAAATTTATTTTTTCACAATGTCGATTTGGAACTGCAAATAACTATTTAATGAATATAATAATACGGGGTTCCCACCAACCTGGAAAACCTGGAAATCCTGGAAAAGTCAGGGAATTTAGGATCATTAAAAAAAAATCATGGAAAGTCAGGGAATATCAATGAATTTCAATTAAAGTCGTGGATTTAACAAAATAATTTTATTTAGTTATGGAATTTGGTTAGCGGCAACTAAACTATTCTTAAACTCTAAAGCACTCCCACCTATTGAAGTACTAGTTTTGAACGTGTCTCTACTAAGCAGTTACATTACCAACATTATAAAGAACGGAAAGCTAATATCTCGCTATTTCTTTTCTTCTCTTTAGTATTTCAATAGTCCATCTTTTTTCATTACGGATTTACATACAAAAACGAAAAAGAAACTCTTGGACAGAGAATGACTAATAATAAAATAGTAAATGGTGTTTGTTGTCTTAGAGAGTTTTTGTTAATATTTTTATAATATACACTTGCTCTACTTCTAAAAAAAAATAGAAATATTTTTATATTTGAATAACATAATAATATGTTGTACACTAACTTTTTCAAATAAAACTGAATTTAAAGTGTAGATTTTGTTGTTAAATTTTCGGAAATATGTCAAATTTTAAAGAAATTTCAAATATACGGAAAAAAGACAAATTTTCATAAAACTTTTAAATTGATTTAAACGTGACATTGAGCACGGAGCACTCAAATTTAGTGCGAAGCACTTAATTCCTCCGCAGGAGATAGAATGGGCTTTAGCCCATTCTAGTAATAAAATAGTAAATGGCGTTTGTTATCTTAGAGAGTTTTTGTTAATATTTTTATATTTAATATACACTTGCTCTGCTCTACTTCAAAAAAAAAAAATAGAAATATTTTTATATTTAAATAACATAATAATATGTTGTACACTAACTTTTTCAAATAAAACTGAATTTAAAGTGTAGATTTTGTATTAAACTTCCTAGTCATGGAATTTCATATCGTTTTGGTCATGGAAAACCTGGAAAGTCTTGGAACTTGAATAATTTAATTTGGTGGGAACCCTGTAATAGAGGAAACACACCAAATAATACCACAATACATAATCCACATTTAATTTTACAAATTGCTATTTTAATAATTGTATTTTCAATAAATAGTTTTGAACAAATAAATAAAATAAATTGCAAAAAAATTTCTATGCGAATACCCCTCGAACGTTGATAAATAGCTCATACTTTTATCACAACTTCCTCAAGCACGTTGCTTTTAGGTAATATCCCTCCGCCTACGGCGTCGGGATATTACCAAGCAAGTGCTTTCGGAAACTGTGATAAAATTATTTCGTATTATCAACGTCCTTGGGATATTATAGCTGCAAATTACATTCCGTTCCATTTTGTCCAGGAGCATACTTAAATAATTTTCCGTGTGGTTTTGTATGATAAAATTGTAGGACTACCTTAGAATACGTTTCTTATACACTCTACAATCATGGCGTTTTGCTTGAATTTGTGGCAGGCGGTCTGGTCTGTGTCCTAAATCAAAGATGACATAGATCTTCATCGTCTTCACACACACACACACACACACACATAACTCAATGCATATAATATTTGAGCTCTGCGTTTACAAGATACAACACTAACACATTTTCCAAAAATGCAGGAACACCGCATTAGGTACTATCAAAATAGGTACGTACTGTATCTTATTTCCCATTAGTGGAGTAAAAAACATGCCACTGAAGTTTCGATCGATCAAGCTTGATCGAATCCGTGAAAAAATAAATTAATTGTAATTTGCAAAAAACCGTTTAAATGGATCTAATCCATGGTCGAACATGCTTCTTACAACTTCCTCTATACATCCCCTCTAGCTGGAACCACCCTCGGTAGCTGAGACAACCCCCAAACGAAAAAAATTTGTTAAACTCCAAATTTCATTTAGGGTAACCCAATTTTTGACCGAACATGTCTCTGACAACGTCCTCTATGCAACCCCCTTAGTCCCGTCCATCCCCGGGGTGCGGAACCCATATTTTTAGTCTTGCTACCAAACAAAAAAAAATTCGCCAAAGCCGAAATTCAATTTAGGGTAATCCAATTTTCGACAGAACGTGTCTCTGACAACGTCCTCTATGCAACCCCCTTAGTCCCATCCACCCCCGGGGTGCGGAACCCATATTTTTAGTCTTGCTACCAAACAAAAAAAAATTCGCCAAAGCCGAAATTCAATTTAGGGTAATCCAATTCTCGACAGAACGTGTCTCTGACAACGTCCTCTATGCAACCCCCTTAGTCCCGTCCATCCTCGAGGTGCGGAACCCATATTTTTAGTCTTGCTACCAAACAAAAAAAAATCGCCAAAGCCAAAGTTTAATTTAGGGTAACCCAATTTTCGACCGAACGTGTCTCTGACAACGTCCTCTATGCAACCCCCTTAGTCCCATCCATCCCCGGGGTGCGGAACCCGTATTTTCAGTCTTGCTACCAAACAAAAAAAAAATCGCCAAAGCCGAAATTTAATTTAGGGTAACCCAATTTTCGACAGAACGTGTCTCTGACAACGTCCTCTATGCAACCCCCTTAGTCCCATCCACCCCCGTGGTGCGGAACCCATATTTTTAGTCTTGCTACCAAACAAAAAAAAATCGCCAAAGCCGAAATTCAATTTAGGGTAATCCAATTTTCGACAGAATGTGTCTCTGATAACGTCCTCTATGCAACCCCCTTAGTCCCATCCACCCCCGGGGTGCGGAACCCATATTTTTAGTCTTGCTACCAAACAAAAAAAAATTCGCCAAAGCCGAAATTTAATTTAGGGTAATCCAATTTTCGACAGAACGTGTTTCTGACAACGTCCTCTATGCAACCCCCTTAGTCCCATCCATCCCCGGGGTGCGGAACCCATATTTTCAGTCTTGCCACCAAACAAAAAAAAATTCGCCAAAGCCGAAATTCAATTTAGGGTAATCCAATTTTCGACAGAACGTGTCTCTGGCAACGTCCTCTATGCAACCCCCTTAGTCCCGTCCATCCGCGGGGTGCGGAACCCATATTTTTAGTCTTGCTACCAAACAAAAAAAAATCGCCAAAGCCAAAATTTAATTTAGGGTAACCCAATTTTCGACCGAACGTGTCTCTGACAACGTCCTCTATGCAACCCCCTTAGTCCCATCCATCCCCGGGGTGCGGAACCCGTATTTTCAGTCTTGCTACCAAACAAAAAAAAATTCGCCAAAGCCGAAATTTAATTTAGGGTAATCCAATTGTCGACAGAACGTGTCTCTGACAACGTCCTCTATGCAACCCCCTTAGTCCCATCCACCCCCGGGGTGCGGAACCCATATTTTCAGTCTTACCACCAAACAAAAAAAAATTCGCCAAAGCCGAAATTCAATTTAGGGTAATCCAATTTTCGACAGAACGTGTCTCTGATAACGTCCTTTATGCAACCCCCTTAGTCCCATCCATCCCCGGGGTGCGGAACCCATATTTTCAGTCTTGCTACCAAACAAAAAAAAATTCGCCAAAGCCGAAATTTAATTTAGGGTAACCCAATTTTCGTCAGAACGTGTCTCTGATAACGTCCTTTATGCAACCCCCTTAGTCCCGTCCATCCGCGGGGTGCGGAACCCATATTTTTAGTCTTACCACCAAACAAAAAAAAATTCGCCAAAGCCGAAATTCAATTTAGGGTAATCCAATTTTCGACAGAACGTGTCTCTGGCAACGTCCTCTATGCAACCCCCTTAGTCCCGTCCATCCGCGGGGTGCGGAACCCATATTTTTAGTCTTGCTACCAAACAAAAAAAAATCGCCAAAGCCAAAATTTAATTTAGGGTAACCCAATTTTCGACCGAACGTGTCTCTGACAACGTCCTCTATGCAACCCCCTTAGTCCCATCCATCCCCGGGGTGCGGAACCCGTATTTTCAGTCTTGCTACCAAACAAAAAAAAATTCGCCAAAGCCGAAATTTATTTTAGGGTAACCCAATTTTCGACAGAACGTGTCTCTGACAACGTCCTCTATGCAACCCCCTTAGTCCCATCCACCCCCGGGGTGCGGAACCCATATTTTTAGTCTTGGTACCAAACAAAAAAAAATTCGCCAAAGCCGAAATTCAATTTAGGGTATTCCAATTTTCGACAGAACGTGTCTCTGATAACGTCCTCTATGCAACCCCCTTAGTCCCATCCACCCCCGGGGTGCGGAACCCATATTTTTAGTCTTGCCACCAAACAAAAAAAAATTCGCCAAAGCTGAAATTCAATTTAGGGTAATCCAATTGTCGACAGAACGTGTCTCTGACAACGTCCTCTATGCAACCCCCTTAGTCCCATCCACCCCCGGGGTGCGGAACCCATATTTTCAGTCTTACCACCAAACAAAAAAAAATTCGCCAAAGCCGAAATTCAATTTAGGGTAATCCAATTTTCGACAGAACGTGTCTCTGATAACGTCCTTTATGCAACCCCCTTAGTCCCATCCATCCCCGGGGTGCGGAACCCATATTTTCAGTCTTGCTACCAAACAAAAAAAAAATCGCCAAAGCCGAAATTTAATTTAGGGTAACCCAATTTTCGACAGAACGTGTCTCTGATAACGTCCTTTATGCAACCCCCTTAGTCCCATCCATCCCCGGGGTGCGGAACCCATATTTTCAGTCTTGCTACCAAACAAAAAAAAATTCGCCAAAGCCGAAATTCAATTTAGGGTAATCCAATTTTCGACAGAACGTGTCTCTGATAACGTGTTTTATGCAACCCCCTTAGTCCCATCCATCCCCGGGGTGCGGAACCCATATTTTCAGTCTTGCTACCAAACAAAAAAAATTCGCCAAAGCCGAAATTTAATTTAGGGTAACCCAATTTTCAACCGAACGTGTCTCTGACAACGTCCTCTATGCAACCCCCTTAGTCCCATCCACCCCCGGGGTGCGGAACCCATATTTTTAGTCTTGCTACCAAACAAAAAAAAATTCGCCAAAGCCGAAATTTAATTTAGGGTAATCCAATTTTCGACAGAACGTGTCTCTGACAATGTCCTCTATGCAACCCCCTTAGTCCCATCCACCCCCGGGGTGCGGAACTCATTTTTACTCTTGCCACCAAACAAAAAAAAATTCGCCAAAGCCGAAATTCAATTTAGGGTAATCCAATTTTCGACAGAACATGTCTCTGACAACGTCCTCTATGCAACCCCCTTAGTACCATCCACCCCCGGGGTGCGGAACCCATATTTTTAGTCTTGCTACCAAACAAAAAAAATTCCCCAAAGCCGAAATTTAATTTAGGGTAATCCAATTTTCGACAGAACGTGTCTCTGACAACGTAATCTATGCAACCCCCTTCGTCCCATCCATCCCCGGGGTGCGGAACCCATATTTTCAGTCTTGCTACCAAACAAAAAAAAATTCGCCAAAGCCGAAATTTAATTTAGGCTAACTCATATTTCGACTGAACGTGTCTCTGACAACGTCCTCTATGCAACCCCCTTAGTCCCATCAATCCCCGGGGTGCGGAACCCACATTTTCAGTCTTGCTACCAAACAAAAAAAATTCGCCAAAGCCGAAATTGAATTTAGGGTAATCCAATTTTCGACAGAACGTGTCTCTGACAACGTCCTCTGCGCAACCCCCTTAGTCCCATCCACCCCCGGGGTGCGGAACCCACATTTTCAGTCTTGCTACCAAACAAAAAAAATTCGCCAAAGCCGAAATTTAATTTAGGGTAATCCAATTTTCGACCGAACGTGTCTCTTACAACGTCCTCTATGCAACCCCCTTAGTCCCATCCATCCCCGGGGTGCGGAACCCATATTTTCAGTCTTGCTACCAAACAAAAAAAAATTCGCCAAAGCCGAAATTTAATTTAGGCTAACTCATATTTCGACTGAACGTGTCTCTGACAACGTCCTCTATGCAACTCCCTTAGTCCCATCCATCCCCGGGGTGCGGAACCCATATTTTCAGTCTTGCTACCAAACAAAAAAAAATTCGCCAAAGCCGAAATTTAATTTAGGGTAACCCAATTTTCGACTGAACGTGTCTCTGACAACGTCCTTTGCGCAACCCCCTTAGTCCCATCCACCCCCGGGGTGCGGAACCCACATTTTCAGTCTTGCTACCAAACAAAAAAAATTCGCCAAAGCCGAAATTTAATTTAGGGTAATCCAATTTTCGACCGAACGTGTCTCTTACAACGTCCTCTATGCAACCCCCTTAGTCCCGTGCATCCCCGGGGTGCGGAACCCACATTTTTAGTCTTGCTACCAAACAAAAAAAAATTCGCCAAAGCCGAAATTTAATTTAGGGTAACCCAATTTTCGACAGAACGTGTCTCTGATAACGTCCTTTATGCAACCCCCTTAGTCCCATCCACCCCCGGGGTGCGGAACCCACATTTTCAGTCTTACTACCAAACAAAAAAAAATTCGCCAAAGCCGAAATTTAATTTAGGGTAATCCAATTTTCGACCGAACGTGTCTCTTACAACGTCCTCTATGCAACCCCCTTAGTCCCGTGCATCCCCGGGGTGCGGAACCCACATTTTTAGTCTTGCTACCAAACAAAAAAAAATTCGCCAAAGCCGAAATTTAATTTAGGGTAACCCAATTTTCGACAGAACGTGTCTCTGATAACGTCCTTTATGCAACCCCCTTAGTCCCATCCACCCCCGGGGTGCGGAACCCACATTTTCAGTCTTACTACCAAACAAAAAAAAATTCGCCAAAGCCGAAATTTAATTTAGGGTAACCCAATTTTCGACAGAACGTGTCTCTGATAACGTCCTTTATGCAACCCCCTTAGTCCCATCCACCCCCGGGGTGCGGAACCCATATTTTTAGTCTTGGTACCAAACAAAAAAAAATTCGCCAAAGCCGAAATTCAATTTAGGGTATTCCAATTTTCGACAGAACGTGTCTCTGATAACGTCCTCTATGCAACCCCCTTAGTCCCATCCACCCCCGGGGTGCGGAACCCATATTTTTAGTCTTGCCACCAAACAAAAAAAAATTCGCCAAAGCTGAAATTCAATTTAGGGTAATCCAATTGTCGACAGAACGTGTCTCTGACAACGTCCTCTATGCAACCCCCTTAGTCCCATCCACCCCCGGGGTGCGGAACCCATATTTTCAGTCTTACCACCAAACAAAAAAAAATTCGCCAAAGCCGAAATTCAATTTAGGGTAATCCAATTTTCGACAGAACGTGTCTCTGATAACGTCCTTTATGCAACCCCCTTAGTCCCATCCATCCCCGGGGTGCGGAACCCATATTTTCAGTCTTGCTACCAAACAAAAAAAAAATCGCCAAAGCCGAAATTTAATTTAGGGTAACCCAATTTTCGACAGAACGTGTCTCTGATAACGTCCTTTATGCAACCCCCTTAGTCCCATCCATCCCCGGGGTGCGGAACCCATATTTTCAGTCTTGCTACCAAACAAAAAAAAATTCGCCAAAGCCGAAATTCAATTTAGGGTAATCCAATTTTCGACAGAACGTGTCTCTGATAACGTGTTTTATGCAACCCCCTTAGTCCCATCCATCCCCGGGGTGCGGAACCCATATTTTCAGTCTTGCTACCAAACAAAAAAAATTCGCCAAAGCCGAAATTTAATTTAGGGTAACCCAATTTTCAACCGAACGTGTCTCTGACAACGTCCTCTATGCAACCCCCTTAGTCCCATCCACCCCCGGGGTGCGGAACCCATATTTTTAGTCTTGCTACCAAACAAAAAAAAATTCGCCAAAGCCGAAATTTAATTTAGGGTAATCCAATTTTCGACAGAACGTGTCTCTGACAATGTCCTCTATGCAACCCCCTTAGTCCCATCCACCCCCGGGGTGCGGAACTCATTTTTACTCTTGCCACCAAACAAAAAAAAATTCGCCAAAGCCGAAATTCAATTTAGGGTAATCCAATTTTCGACAGAACATGTCTCTGACAACGTCCTCTATGCAACCCCCTTAGTACCATCCACCCCCGGGGTGCGGAACCCATATTTTTAGTCTTGCTACCAAACAAAAAAAATTCCCCAAAGCCGAAATTTAATTTAGGGTAATCCAATTTTCGACAGAACGTGTCTCTGACAACGTAATCTATGCAACCCCCTTCGTCCCATCCATCCCCGGGGTGCGGAACCCATATTTTCAGTCTTGCTACCAAACAAAAAAAAATTCGCCAAAGCCGAAATTTAATTTAGGCTAACTCATATTTCGACTGAACGTGTCTCTGACAACGTCCTCTATGCAACCCCCTTAGTCCCATCAATCCCCGGGGTGCGGAACCCACATTTTCAGTCTTGCTACCAAACAAAAAAAATTCGCCAAAGCCGAAATTGAATTTAGGGTAATCCAATTTTCGACAGAACGTGTCTCTGACAACGTCCTCTGCGCAACCCCCTTAGTCCCATCCACCCCCGGGGTGCGGAACCCACATTTTCAGTCTTGCTACCAAACAAAAAAAATTCGCCAAAGCCGAAATTTAATTTAGGGTAATCCAATTTTCGACCGAACGTGTCTCTTACAACGTCCTCTATGCAACCCCCTTAGTCCCATCCATCCCCGGGGTGCGGAACCCATATTTTCAGTCTTGCTACCAAACAAAAAAAAATTCGCCAAAGCCGAAATTTAATTTAGGCTAACTCATATTTCGACTGAACGTGTCTCTGACAACGTCCTCTATGCAACTCCCTTAGTCCCATCCATCCCCGGGGTGCGGAACCCATATTTTCAGTCTTGCTACCAAACAAAAAAAAATTCGCCAAAGCCGAAATTTAATTTAGGGTAACCCAATTTTCGACTGAACGTGTCTCTGACAACGTCCTTTGCGCAACCCCCTTAGTCCCATCCACCCCCGGGGTGCGGAACCCACATTTTCAGTCTTGCTACCAAACAAAAAAAATTCGCCAAAGCCGAAATTTAATTTAGGGTAATCCAATTTTCGACCGAACGTGTCTCTTACAACGTCCTCTATGCAACCCCCTTAGTCCCGTGCATCCCCGGGGTGCGGAACCCACATTTTTAGTCTTGCTACCAAACAAAAAAAAATTCGCCAAAGCCGAAATTGAATTTAGGGTAACCCAATTTTCGACAGAACGTGTCTCTGATAACGTCCTTTATGCAACCCCCTTAGTCCCATCCACCCCCGGGGTGCGGAACCCACATTTTCAGTCTTACTACCAAACAAAAAAAAATTCGCCAAAGCCGAAATTTAATTTAGGGTAATCCAATTTTCGACCGAACGTGTCTCTTACAACGTCCTCTATGCAACCCCCTTAGTCCCGTGCATCCCCGGGGTGCGGAACCCACATTTTTAGTCTTGCTACCAAACAAAAAAAAATTCGCCAAAGCCGAAATTTAATTTAGGGTAACCCAATTTTCGACTGAACGTGTCTCTGACAACGTCCTTTGCGCAACCCCCTTAGTCCCATCCACCCCCGGGGTGCGGAACCCACATTTTCAGTCTTGCTACCAAACAAAAAAAATTCGCCAAAGCCGAAATTTAATTTAGGGTAATCCAATTTTCGACCGAACGTGTCTCTTACAACGTCCTCTATGCAACCCCCTTAGTCCCGTGCATCCCCGGGGTGCGGAACCCACATTTTTAGTCTTGCTACCAAACAAAAAAAAATTCGCCAAAGCCGAAATTTAATTTAGGGTAACCCAATTTTCGACAGAACGTGTCTCTGATAACGTCCTTTATGCAATCCCCTTAGTCCCATCCACCCCCGGGGTGCGGAACCCACATTTTCAGTCTTACTACCAAACAAAAAAAAATTCGCCAAAGCCGAAATTTAATTTAGGGTAATCCAATTTTCGACCGAACGTGTCTCTTACAACGTCCTCTATGCAACCCCCTTAGTCCCGTGCATCCCCGGGGTGCGGAACCCACATTTTTAGTCTTGCTACCAAACAAAAAAAAATTCGCCAAAGCCGAAATTTAATTTAGGGTAACCCAATTTTCGACAGAACGTGTCTCTGACAGCGTCCTCTATGCAACCCCTCAGTCCCGTCCATCCCCGGGGTGCGGAACCCATATTTTTAGTCTTACTACCAAACAAAAAAAAATTCGCCAAAGCCGAAATTTAATTTAGGGTAATCCAATTTTCGACAGAACGTGTCGCTGACGACGTCCTCTATGCAACCCCCTTAGTTCCATCTATCCCTGGGGTGCGGAACCCATATTTTTAGTCTTGCTACCAAACAAAAAAAAAATTCGCCAAAGCCGAAATTTAATTTAGGCTAACCCAATTTTCGACCGAACGTGTCTCTGACAACGTCCTTAGTCCCATCCATCCCCGGGTCCAATTTTGTACATGTATTATAACGAGATCTGGAACTGGATTGTTTTTTGAACTTATTCGGTGAAGGGTTCGGGGGTAAATAGACGAAAATAAGTAAAGCAAACAGGTAAGAGTACAAAAATTTGGAATTCGGTGTATATCCATTATTAAAAGGGTTGATAAAATAAAATTTAGATATTTACTTGAAATTTGGTACATGTATGTATTATAACAATATCTGTAATTGGATTATATTTTGAGATGTTTCCGTTGAAGTGTTTGGGGTTAAATAAGGGAAAATAAGTAAAGCAAGCTGGTAAGAGTACAGAAACGTGGATTTGGTGTATATACTAGAAGTCAAGGCCTCACATTTTTTTATAACATTTTTCAGCCCCTCCATTATTAAAGGGCTGATAAAATTAAATTGAGATATTCACCTGAAATTTAATACACGTATGTATTTATTATAACGACATCTGGAACTAGATTATATTTTGAGATAATTCCGTTGAAGGGGTGGGTGGTCGCTCAGCCGATAGGGACACTCTTCTAACTTTTGAATGGGCGAATGGATTTTTCTCAAATTTGGTATCATAACATGGGATGAAATTTCCATTTAGGTATATGATGTAAAGATCCAAAATGGCCGACTTCCGGTTTCGATGCAATTGACACGAAAATTAAATTTTCAAATGGGACAACCTGTATGTTTTTGCATATTTGAATTCTGCTGGCCAAAATACGTATGATCTAACCTTCAAATATTATTTTTGATTTTCAAAAAAATATAGATTTCTTAATTTTTAGTTTTAATTATAAAAGGCGCCGATTTTGCCAAAATCGTTCAAAATCGGTCTGCAAGCACCTTCAAAATATCTCTTCAGATACTAACACTAAACAAGATTTATTCTTCATTAAGTTCAACAATATTAGTATTTCAACGAAAACTATTTTTTTAAATGAAACTCGTATGGGATAACCTGTTATTTAATTAGATCTTTAAATTACGAAAAAAAACGATACGCAAAATGTTTATCTTCTCTTTGTACTTAATTTATAATTAAAAAAATAAATTCTTTGATAATTGATTTTTTCCACTAATAAATGAAAAATTAAAAAATCCATATTTTTGAAAATCAAAATAATATTTGAGGGTCAGATCATATGTATTTGGCCAGCAGGATCCAAATATGTAAAAATGTACGGGTTGTCCCATATAAAAATTTGATTTTTATGTAAATTGCATCGAAACCGGCAGTCGGCTATTTTGATTCTTTACATCGTATGCTTGAAAATTTCATCCCATATCACTGCACCCAATTTGAAAAAAATCGTCCCTATCGACTGGGTCACCCGGTATACTGGAAGCCAGGGCCTCAGATTTCTTTATAATATTTTTCAACCTCCCCACCACCGCCACTCCATTATTAAAGGTTGATAAAACAAAATTGAGATCACTTGAAATTTGGTATTGTAATGACTGATGATTCTATTGAAAGGCTGGGGAAATTGTGGAAAATAAATAGAGCAAGTTCATAAGAGTCCAGAATCTTCATTTTTTTGTGTATAAGCTAGAAACCAACGCCTCAAATTTTTTTATGACATCTGCCTCAAATGTTATTAAAATTCTATGCAGAGCTGGGTAAAGTACTCTGATATAGTGCTTCAAGCACCAAGTACCAAGCACTTAGCCAGAGTGCTTTAAAACATCAAGTACCAAGTACTTTTATTTACAAAAGTACTTCAATTACCAAGTACAGTACTTGAAAAAGTAAAGCACCAAGTATCAAGCCCTCAGAAATATAAATGTCAAGCGGTAATATGAGATTAAAAAACAAAGCAAGATTATTGTCACACCAATCACACCTTTATGATATGACGATCATGAAAAATTCAGGAAAAATAAACGCTCTAAAAGAAAATTATTTATGTATTTGTTAGTAAGTAATGTAGGTAGATAATAATATTAATAATATACATAGTGTTTAAGTAGGACCTTTTTTTGCTGGAATCTGGCATATGACACTAGGTATACATTTTTGTCTTGGGGCGAGGTTGACAAACAATTGAAATTACAAAATATCGTATTTTCTCGCATTTTTATGAATATCTCCTGTCGTATTGGTCGTATTGCAAAAATATAAAATGGAGATTGTTCACAACAAAATTTCAAACAGATTAAGATATACAATATGTACAAACCTCAAACAAAAAATGAACAAGCCAATATATAGCTTTTTTAAATAATTTAATATAGCTTTAATAATAAATCTATCCTTTTACATAAAATTTTGAAGACATACTCTTTATGGATGTTAACCACCACAGAAAATTTCACGACAAATATTTGTTTAAACAGCCAAAAGCCATAAATTATTTAAAAGTTTGCGAGCTCATAATAATTATGCCATAAATTGTTTTTTTTTAATTTAATGCAAAAAGAATGACGGTATCGGCTTCCAATTAACATAAGATGATATCTATTTTTTTAAATTATTTTTTGAACGTACCTACTTTTTAAACATGTTAAAACTTTTAAGTTTTGTAAAAATAATCGCAAAAATACAAGAGCTAAACGAATTAAAAAAAAAAAAAATTACAAGACATTGTTAAACATAAAATAATTTCGTTAGAGCCAATTAAACGCACCTTTAAAACCTACAGTTTAAAAAATGTTTCTTCAAATTCAATTATTGTAATATATTAAGGCGAAACTAAATTAACTGTCTCAAATTATCATCTCATCACTCCTCAATTATTCTAAAACTTAGACTTAACCTATTCTTTATTTTTTTACAATACACAACAGAAATGGTAATCGCCAATTATGGATAACTAAACACTGAACAATGAATACAGACGACTTTGTTTTTTATTAGTTACTGACAATTCATGATGAGACTTGGGCCTCGAATGAATTTTAAAAAGAGCTTGCACGTACTTTTGAAATACTTCAAGCACTTCAAAAGGATTTCAATTACTTTCTAAAGTAATTGAAGCACTAAAAGGGCTTCAATTACTTTAAAAGTAATTGAAGCACTTTCGAAAGTAATTGAAGCCCTCTGAAAGGGCTTGAAAGCCCCAAGTACTTAAGCAAAGTAATTCAAATGTCAAGTACCCAGTACTCTCTTTTAAAAGTAATTGAAGCACAGTGCTTGAAGCCCTAAAAGTGCTTCAAGTACTACTTCAAAGCACTTTAGCAGAGTACTTTACCCAGCTCTGATTCTATGACCATTAGAGTGCAAATATAGTTAAGATGTTTTCCTTTAAAGAGACTTGGGTAGCAAATCTGGATGTAGAAGTAGTGATTCCTTAGGCAGCGGTTTTCTTTAAAATTTAGTTTGTTTACCAACAGTTTATTAAAATTTCATTGAAACAAATATTTCAAGCTTCGAATTTTAAAATCCGTACCAGTAAAACCAGATATATCGATATTTTTGAGAAATAACCTATTATGACAAAAGTTAATAAGACCTTTAATCGGGGTTTACTTTAAGTTCCCTCCTGGGCATATATCTTTCAAAAAAATGTATACAATTCTTTTGGCTGTAAAAAAATGCAGAAGAGATTACTATTCGCCAATTTTGAGTACTTATTCAGAATCGTAATATTTACCGATAAAAAAATGTAGCCTTCCTTCTTGGTGAGGATATGCCTCGACAAATTCCTAAAAAAATTATGACAGGGGAACCGAAACGGAATCTCCAGTGGGCGGTCCTTTAAAAACGATAAAATATTATTATTTCGTGCCTTTATAGTACTATGTAGTAAATAGACACGAATGACCGTGATTGAACATATGTATAAGCTCGTAATTGGTTCATGAGTTGTAAATAAATTCTACCTGTGAGGCGCGAACCCGAAGGATACGCTGACGCTGACTCATACCCATACCCTATCATTCAACTCACGCATTATTCCCTTCATAAATTAGGCCAGTCATTAAAGCAAAATAAGTATGAAAAATTGCGAGTCTTTAATCTTTGAGACAATATTGGAGGAGGTGAAAATAGTATATTATATAGAACGCACTCTTTTTTTGTGTTGAGCCAGGCCGCAAACTGGGCGAAACACAAAAAAAGGCGTTCTACTCCGTGTAATATATACTATTTTTTCTTCAAGCGTATTAAAATGGAAAAATTCTTTAATTTATCATAATGTACAAATATTCAACCTACAGTATTACATGTTGACACAATATGACAAGTGGCTAGTGGATAGCGCGCCACCGGTGGCTTTCAGTATTAAACATTATGTTACTAGTAAAACGATACCCACTGCGGTGGCCCTTTCGGAACTAACATTATGTTACTAGTAAAACAATGTCCACTACGGTGGCGTTCGGTACTAACATTTTGTTACTAGTAAAACAATGTCCTACTTCTACTTCTGTTTTTGGTGACATAATTTAAACATTTTAATACGCTTGAAGAAAAAATAATGAATCCGGTCTTTGCACCCTTTCCGCCCCCCGGAACATTGTTAAATTAACAAAAAATGTAAATTTGCAATAAGTTTTTGAAAAAAAATCCGAAATATATATCAAACCTTGGAGAACATTTTAATAATTATTAGACATATTTTATCAAGTTTGCACCCTGTTACGATGACCGGAACATTGCAAATAAGTAGTTGTCTTTAACTTTATAATTACAATGAAATATTTTGTGGAAAAAATTGCGAAAGTTATGCAAATGACGTCGGTAACTCGCTTCAAGAACCTTAAAAAATTGTGATTTTTCGTTGTATTTTAGCGTTCAACAACCGATATTTCGAAACCGAGCACTTAAATCGAAAAATACCTCCCTTACAATATTGTAGAGTTTCCCGCTAACAACGGTATAACTTTTAGAATATTTGGACTAAGATAGCGTAGGAAAATTAATAAATGTAAAACAATCCGCAGATCTATTTACATCGCGGCATCCGACCGTCGATCTTCCTCCCTTACGTTGCGCGTCCCGCGCGCTTCAATTGTTTACATTCTGCTTAGACTAAATAGGTATATTTATTATTACGCATTCACAGTAATGCTCAATATGCTCATAGAGATTAGAGGATATATTAGTATAAGCCCAAAGTGTTGGAGGTATTATCAGTTAAAAGTAAATTCTTTCCCGTTAAAAACTTTATGTCTTGTTATTCTATTGTTAGTTTAATCATGTAAGGTCTATTCCTTTGCACTAAAAGTGTAGCACTGAGCTGCACTGGTGTAAGATTGTCCCTATCCGCATTGACGCCATCTCTGTCACTCAAAATTAGTGTCACACTTCTTGTGCAAAGGACCTATAAAGAATGGTTTCAGTGTCCAGATAAGTTGAATTTCTATAATTAAAAATTAAAAAGAACGTAATATAGGGATCATTTTAGTCTGATTTTCAATAAATAACTAAAAATGGACCGAAGTGGAAGTTCAACATCCAAAAGTGAGATAGAGTCAACATTTCGTGTTTTACAAACAGAAAATGTTAAAACCTGTTTAATTTGTGGAAAGTCTTCTGATAGCTTAGTAAAGAGCTCTGATAGGCCGTTAAAAAGTCTAAGGCAAACGTTACAAATTATGAACAGTAGGTATCTGTAAATCTAGCAAAACTTGCGTCAAAATATTGAAAATGGGGACAAAACGTTATTTATTTGGCACAAATCGTGGTACTGTAGTTACATTAGTAAAAAAGTATTGAATTGCTGCGCCAAAAATATGAAAGGGAAATGCTAACAGAGGAATCTGAAGTTTACGGATCCGAACTTGCAGTTTCAGTACGAAAAGGAATATTTAATATAAATGTGTGTTTTGTAAAAACAGGTGTAAGGACCAAAATGTATCACAAGTGCTAAAACTATTAATATTGAAAGTAAGATCAAAATAATAGCCCAAAGTTATAGCTCTGTTATGAAACGCATTGGCGATATAATGATATAATTGCTATGGAAATAGAATATCACGCGAAATGCTTTTTAAAATATTGGAGGGTATTAAAGAAGGGTACAGATCTTCAGGTTTCTTCTAACAATAATACAGAACATACAGGTCACATTGAAATATTGCTTTATAAAGAATTAAGGAACAATTAATAAAAACTACAAATCCACTTAGGCGTACCATTTTTCTGGTAATATTTGCTGTTAACGATACTATACTATCGTTGCCGGGAAATATTACCAGATAAATTGTGTGCCTAAGTCCATTAATTTTTCTTTTTTAAAAGCTTTTATTTAGCTTGCAATGTTTGTATGTATGTTAGTTTGTTTAGGTCAAATCTTGCAATCAAAATTTCGGCTATTTCTAACTAAGCTAGAGCTTTAAAATTTGGCACACGTGTATAAGTCTGGTGACAATGCAATATAGTATAGCCATTATCGGTCAAAACCAATATGGCGGACGTCCCAAGATGGCGGATCGCCTGTTTCTTCACAACCCCCTTGATATGAGTATCAAATGAAAGGATTTGACGAGTAAAATACGATAAACTATGTAACGCCATTATAAATCCAATATGGCGGACGCCCTAGGATGGCAAATTATCTTTTTCTTCACGGCTCCCTTGCCATTTGTATCAAACGAAAAGATTTTGTCTCTCTGTCTGTAATATAAGTAGAGTAAAAAGTAAAAAATAAAATTATATAAAATAAATGTTTTTAAGAAAAAGCTTTTATTTGAAAAAACTTCACTAAAAAGTAAAAATAATTTTTGAAAATTCATGCATCTGGAAACCAAAAGCTTTGGGGGCGGTCAATTGGGCAAAGTAACTTAAACATAACATAAACACACCACAGATAGTAGACAACCCCCAAATCCAAAGCCAAGGCTGTCCGGAAGGGGGTTACACATTCGGAAAAACGCAGACATACATCCACACCCACCGGTGTTGTTAATACCGGGGCTGGGGGTCGAACCCAGAGCGCGGTAGCGAGTCGATCAGCGTATTCGCCACTTAGTACGCCTTAACCGATTGAGCTACCGTGCTGGTAGCACTATGCAATAGTGCCATATGACCGTCCGCAAAGCGTTTGGTTTCCAGGTGTATGAATTTTAAAAAATATATTTTTACTTTTTAGTGCAGTTTTTTCAAAAAACTTTTTCTTAAAAATATTGTTTTTATGTAATTTTATCAGATGAAATTCGTTCAAGTGAACATTCGAACAGGTACATCTGTTTTCTTGGTATTTCAGTAATATTTCAGTAGTATTTCAGTAATCTTATTGTTAAATAAAAAACAGTAACAAAAAAAAACAATAAAATGCAAGTCACAGTACCTAGTTGTAAGTTACAATCCGTTTTCACAGAATATAGAAAACTGACGTTCGCGGGACGTGCAACGTAAGGGAGGGAGATCGACGCGCGACGGTCGGCTGCAGCATGTTAGATCTGTGGATTGTTTTACATTATTTATTAATTTCCCTACGTTATGTTATGCCCATACATTCTAAAAGTATATTGTAAGCGGGAAACTTTACACTACAATATTGTAAGAGATGTATTTTTCGATTTAAATGCTCGTTTTTGAAATATCGGTCGTTGAACGCTAAAATACAACGGAAAATTACAATCCTTTAAGGTTCTCGAAGCGAGATGCGGACATTCAAAGTTTTAAAACTCCATAAGCGTCAATGTTTTTCCTTTTATTAAGTATATATTTTTTAGAGCAAGACTTTTCAATAATCTTCGTACCAAAATATTTACTTTACCTGCATGATACTAAGAAATAGAGATACGCTCTCACGCATACCTCCCCTTACTGCAGTTCCCGCTGTTGCGTCACGTAAAAGTCAACTAATTCAGCGGTCAATTTTTAGTTTAGATGTAAACTAAAATTACCTTAACCGAAGTGTTTAGAAGCTTATCCTTCGATAAAATAAAAAATTAGGACTCTTTTGGTTGTTCGAGACAAAAGATGAGCAAAAAATGTGAGAAAATTGTAAAATAATAGATACAATTATTTTCTCTATTAACTCGCTGTAACTAAAAAACGGGGCAACGAATTAATCTCAAATTTACCGTGTGGTGAATCTATATTTGTTAACAAAATGTGTTAATATGAAGGTCAAGTTTTAATAAGTGTAGAAAATATGATTCTTTTTCTAAGGCTATGTCGATAAACTGTGAAAATTTACAGGTGGGAATACAACAAACGAGAAACTTTTTTTTCTTTCGAAATAGATATCAAGTATATCAAGGGCATAGGAAGATAAAGGATGGAGCTAACTTTTTTATTTGAAACTTTTTTTTCTAGGATTAACAGTTTTCGAGAAAATTGCAATTAAGTATACGGAACGCCCTCGCGAACGATACAGTAAATGTACGTTAGTGTTGTTTAATGAAATCGAATTCAGATTTTCTTGAGATTTTTCAGCAAATCAATGGAGGGTTATTATACTCTTCGCAAAAACGAAGAGTATATTGCATTTGATCGGCACATTTCTAAAATCGTAAATATCGCTCGTAGAGAAAAAATTTTCATATCATTGTGTTAGTGAACGAATTCTGAACAACTTTCAAAATGTCCGTCTGTCCGTCCGTCACGTTTCTTGTAAGCACGATAACTCAAGAAAGAAAAATCCGATTGTACTGAAATTTGGACAGTAAGTTAGTGTTGTTTAGAGGCAGAACCCTAGAACCCTTTTGAACAAAATCGATCAGTAAATAAAAATGTTATTAATGATTTAAATTTGAAAAAAAAAATTTTTGTTTTTTATGTTTTTGTAATTGAATAGAAATCTGGTGAAATAATATTTCATTTTAATATTTAAATATTTTTATATTTTACAAATATACATTTTATAATGTAATATACAACCGTGGAAATATAATTTTAGCTCGTCTCTTATAATGTAAAAATTTACGTTTTTTTAAGTGTTCAGTGGTGGAGTAGTTCTTACGCTTTTGACTCGGAATCAAAGGGTCTCGGGTTCGAAACCCAAATAGGGTATGGTACAATTTTTTTTTATTTTTACTTTATTTTACACTGAGTCTTTTACCAACTAAGTTCGTACTATAAAACTAAAAATTTCTAAACCTAACATTATTTACAAACAACTGCGAAGGTATCCTATAGAATGTGTAACAATTATATAAAAAGTTCAGTGAACAGGCGAAGAGTACGTTTTTAGCTTGTTAAATATTTGTAATAATTACCATGAGAGAACACATTGATATGTCCCGTGCTGTTGAATTAAGTCATACTGCGAAAACGCTATTTTGCAGATGCAAAATGTTTTTCATAATAAAAACATTAAAGAATCCGGCAATTTATCTAGAAATAATAACAGAATAAATATTTTTCATTCTTGACTGTTTGTCTATTTTCCTGAATAACGTTAGATAAATGCACTGTTTCATAATTAAACTAAAGTAGTATATTATTTACTACTACTATGTATTGTGTTTAATTAAATGAATTAAAATTTAATATTAAAAAAAAAAAAAAAAATAGCTTACACGTTGAAAAATCAACGGTGCAAAATATCATACGTGCTTGCATGAATTATTTTGGAGTTGTTTTCACAAACATTTAAACCCACAACGGCCTTATGCAAAATGAAAAGTGCTGACAAAAGCAGTCATAGAATTCTATGATATTAAAAATTGAGTGCAGTCAGCTTTCTAGGTCTTATAGGTATTACGGTTTTCGATGTATCTTTAGGTAGATATTGGACACACGACTGTCGCGGGCGCGGGCGGGCTCGATTTGAAGTTGACTAGAGGGTGACGCTATGTGCACAGCAGGTCAAAAGCTGGTACTCGTACCGAGCGTATCTTATGTTTCATAGTATCATGCTTTACCTGTAACAATTGTTCAGTGTACAATATCTCAAAAATTTTGATTAACGCCCTTTTCACAGGCTAATTCTTGGCCAACTCTACACATAAATACAATTAATAATTATAAGCTATTAAATAAAACTGGTCGCAAGTTTTAGTTGCCAAACCCCCACAGGGTAACACATTTTGTCCAGCCGTGGTCTCTATTAAACAGCAACTGCTGAGATTGTGACTGACTTTCTTTCGCTCGTGAAAATCTTTCGAAAATTTGTGTTTCCACATCATTTTCAATGGAGTTTCGTAAGTAAACATGTTTAATAATCATTAAAGTATAAATACCTAGTTGTATAGTGCCACGAATTTTTCGTCCTTGATGACGAGAAATTTATTGATAAATGTACCCCATAATATTTGTCAACGCCATTTAAAAAATGAAATAATTCGTTCGTACAGTACGGCTAAAAAGTAGCTTAATTCTTACTACACGCAAATAATTGATATACACAAAAATGCATAACATGCAATGATTAATAATGTTTATAAATACCTTTGTAATTTTAATTTTTATCAACAGTTTATTAAATTATATAAAATTTGAAATTTTTTAATAAAATTTGAGATGAAAATTTTATAATTTTTTTTTTTTTTATAAAAGACACGTTCGGTCGAAAATGGCTTACCCTAAACAAAATTTCGACTTTGGCGATTTTTTTTTGTTTGGTAGCAAGACTAAAAATTTGGATTCCGCACCCCAGGGATGGATGGGACTAAGGAGGTTGCATAGAGGACGTTGTCAGAGACACGTTCTGTCGAAAATTGGATTAATCTAAGTTAAATTTCGGCTTTGGCGATTTTTTTTTTTGTTTGGTAGCAAGACTAAAAATATGGGTTCCGCACCCCGAGGATGGACGGGACTAAGGGGGTTGCATAGAGGACGTTGTCAGAGACACGTTCTGTCAAAAATTGGATTACCCTAAATTGAATTTCGGCTTTGCCGAATTTTTTTTTGTTTGGTAGCAAGACTAAAAATATGGGTTCCGCACCCCGGGGGTGGATGGGACTAAGGGGGTTGCATAGAGGACGTTGTCAGAGACACGTTCTGTCGAAAATTGGATTACCCTAAATTGAATTTCGGCTTTGGCGAATTTTTTTTTGTTTGGTAGCAAGACTAAAAATATGGGTTCCGCACCCCGGGGATGGACGGGACTAAGGGAGTTGCATAGAGGACGTTGTCAGAGACACGTTCTGTCGAAAATTGGGTTACCCTAAATTGAATTTCGGCTTTGGCGAATTTTTTTTTGTTTAGTGGCAAGACTGAAAATATGGGTTCCGCACCACGGGGGTGGATGGGACTAAGGGGGTTGCATAGAGGACGTTATCAGAGACACGTTCTGTCGAAAATTGGATTACCCTAAATTGAATTTCGGCTTTGGCGAATTTTTTTTTGTTTGGTGGCAAGACTGAAAATATGGATTCCGCACCCCGGGGGTGGATGGGACTAAGGGGGTTGCATAGAGGACGTTGTCAGAGACACGTTCTGTCGAAAATTGGATTACCCTAAATTGAATTTCGGCTTTGGCGAATTTTTTTTTGTTTGGTGGCAAGACTGAAAATATGGGTTCCGCACCCCGGGGGTGGATGGGACTAAGGGGGTTGCATAGAGGACGTTGTCAGAGACACGTTCTGTCGAAAATTGGATTACCCTAAATTGAATTTCGGCTTTGGCGAATTTTTTTTTGTTTGGTGGCAAGACTAAAAATATGGGTTCCGCACCCCGGGGATGGATCGGACTAAGGGGGTTGCATAGAGGACATTGTCAGAGACACGTTCTGTCGAAAATTGGATTACCCTAAATTGAATTTCGGCTTTGGCGAATTTTTTTTTGTTTGGTGGCAAGACTGAAAATATGGGTTCCGCACCCCGGGGGTGGATGGGACTAAGAGGGTTGCATAGAGGACGTTGTCAGAGACACGTTCTGTCGAAAATTGGGTTACCCTAAATTAAATTTCGGCTTTGGCGAATTTTTTTTTGTTTGGTAGCAAGACTGAAAATACGGGTTCCGCACCCCGGGGATGGATGGGACTAAAAGGGTTGCATAGAGGACGTTGTCAGAGACACGTTCGGTCGAAAATTGGGTTACCCTAAATTAAATTTTGGCTTTGGCGATTTTTTTTTGTTTGGTAGCAAGACTAAAAATATGGGTTCCGCACCCCGAGGATGGACGGGACTAAGGGGGTTGCATAGAGGACGTTGTCAGAGACACGTTCTGTCGAAAATTGGATTGCCCTAAATTGAATTTCGGCTTTGGCGAATTTTTTTTTGTTTGGTGGCAAGACTAAAAATATGGGTTCCGCACCCCGGGGATGGATGGGACTAAGGGGGTTGCATAGAGGACGTTGTCAGAGACACGTTCTGTCGAAAATTGGATTACCCTAAATTGAATTTCGGCTTTGGCGAATTTTTTTTTGTTTGGTGGCAAGACTGAAAATATGGGTTCCGCACCCCGGGGGTGGATGGGACTAAGAGGGTTGCATAGAGGACGTTGTCAGAGACACGTTCTGTCGAAAATTGGATTACCCTAAATTGAATTTCGGCTTTGGCGAATTTTTTTTTGTTTGGTAGCAAGACTAAAAATATGGGTTCCGCACCCCGGGGGTGGATGGGACTAAGAGGGTTGCATAGAGGACGTTGTCAGAGACACGTTCTGTCGAAAATTGGATTACCCTAAATTGAATTTCGGCTTTGGCGAATTTTTTTTTGTTTGGTAGCAAGACTAAAAATATGGGTTCCGCACCCCGGGGGTGGATGGGACTAAGAGGGTTGCATAGAGGACGTTGTCAGAGACACGTTCTGTCGAAAATTGGATTACCCTAAATTGAATGTCGGCTTTGGCGAATTTTTTTTTGTTTGGTGGCAAGACTGAAAATATGGGTTCCGCACCCCGGGGGTGGATGGGACTAAGGGGGTTGCATAGAGGACGTTATCAGAGACACGTTTTGTCGAAAATTGGATTACCCTAAATTGAATTTCGGCTTTGGCGATTTTTTTTTTGTTTGGTAGCAAGACTAAAAATATGGGTTCCGCACCCCGGGGGTGGATGGGACTAAGAGGGTTGCATAGAGGACGTTGTCAGAGACACGTTCTGTCGAAAATTGGGTTACCCTAAATTGAATTTCGGCTTTGGCGAATTTTTTTTTGTTTGGTGGCAAGACTGAAAATATGGGTTCCGCACCCCGGGGGTGGATGGGACTAAGGGGGTTGCATAGAGGACGTTGTCAGAGACACGTTCTGTCGAAAATTGGATTACCCTAAATTGAATTTCGGCTTTGGCGAATTTTTTTTTGTTTGGTGGCAAGACTGAAAATATGGGTTCCGCACCCCGGAGGTGGATGGGACTAAGAGGGTTGCATAGAGGACGTTGTCAGAGACACGTTCTGTCGAAAATTGGGTTACCCTAAATTAAATTTCGGCTTTGGCGAATTTTTTTTTGTTTGGTAGCAAGACTGAAAATACGGGTTCCGCACCCCGGGGATGGATGGGACTAAAAGAGTTGCATAGAGGACGTTGTCAGAGACACGTTCGGTCGAAAATTGGGTTACCCTAAATTAAATTTTGGCTTTGGCGATTTTTTTTTGTTTGGTAGCAAGACTAAAAATATGGGTTCCGCACCCCGAGGATGGACGGGACTAAGGGGGTTGCATAGAGGACGTTGTCAGAGACACGGTCTGTCGAAAATTGGATTACCCTAAATTGAATTTCGGCTTTGGCGAATTTTTTTTTGTTTGGTAGCAAGACTAAAAATATGGGTTCCGCACCCCGGGGGTGGATGGGACTAAGAGGGTTGCATAGAGGACGTTGTCAGAGACACGTTCTGTCGAAAATTGGATTACCCTAAATTGAATTTCGGCTTTGGCGAATTTTTTTTTGTTTGGTAGCAAGACTAAAAATATGGGTTCCGCACCCCGGGGGTGGATGGGACTAAGAGGGTTGCATAGAGGACGTTGTCAGAGACACGTTTTGTCGAAAATTGGATTACCCTAAATTGAATTTCGGCTTTGGCGAATTTTTTTTTGTTTGGTGGCAAGACTGAAAATATGGGTTCCGCACCCCGGGGGTGGATGGGACTAAGGGGGTTGCATAGAGGACGTTATCAGAGACACGTTTTGTCGAAAATTGGATTACCCTAAATTGAATTTCGGCTTTGGCGATTTTTTTTTTGTTTGGTAGCAAGACTAAAAATATGGGTTCCGCACCCCGGGGGTGGATGGGACTAAGAGGGTTGCATAGAGGACGTTGTCAGAGACACGTTCTGTCGAAAATTGGGTTACCCTAAATTGAATTTCGGCTTTGGCGAATTTTTTTTTGTTTGGTGGCAAGACTGAAAATATGGGTTCCGCACCCCGGGGGTGGATGGGACTAAGGGGGTTGCATAGAGGACGTTGTCAGAGACACGTTCTGTCGAAAATTGGATTACCCTAAATTGAATTTCGGCTTTGGCGAATTTTTTTTTGTTTGGTGGCAAGACTGAAAATATGGGTTCCGCACCCCGGGGGTGGATGGGACTAAGAGGGTTGCATAGAGGACGTTGTCAGAGACACGTTCTGTCGAAAATTGGATTACCCTAAATTGAATTTCGGCTTTGGCGAATTTTTTTTTGTTTGGTAGCAAGACTAAAAATATGGGTTCCGCACCCCGGGGGTGGATGGGACTAAGAGGGTTGCATAGAGGACGTTGTCAGAGACACGTTCCGTCGAAAATTGGATTACCCTAAATTGAATTTCGGCTTTGGCGAATTTTTTTTTGTTTGGTAGCAAGACTAAAAATATGGGTTCCGCACCCCGGGGGTGGATGGGACTAAGAGGGTTGCATAGAGGACGTTGTCAGAGACACGTTCTGTCGAAAATTGGATTACCCTAAATTGAATGTCGGCTTTGGCGAATTTTTCTTTGTTTGGTGGCAAGACTGAAAATATGGGTTCCGCACCCCGGGGGTGGATGGGACTAAGGGGGTTGCATAGAGGACGTTATCAGAGACACGTTTTGTCGAAAATTGGATTACCCTAAATTGAATTTCGGCTTTGGCGATTTTTTTTTTGTTTGGTAGCAAGACTAAAAATATGGGTTCCGCACCCCGGGGGTGGATGGGACTAAGAGGGTTGCATAGAGGACGTTGTCAGAGACACGTTCTGTCGAAAATTGGGTTACCCTAAATTGAATTTCGGCTTTGGCGAATTTTTTTTTGTTTGGTGGCAAGACTGAAAATATGGGTTCCGCACCCCGGGGGTGGATGGGACTAAGGGGGTTGCATAGAGGACGTTGTCAAAGACACGTTCTGTCGAAAATTGGATTACCCTAAATTGAATTTCGGCTTTGGCGAATTTTTTTTTGTTTGGTGGCAAGACTGAAAATATGGGTTCCGCACCCCGGGGGTGGATGGGACTAAGGGGGTTGCATAGAGGACGTTGTCAGAGACACGTTCTGTCGAAAATTGGATTACCCTAAATTGAATTTCGGCTTTGGCGAATTTTTTTTTGTTTGGTGGCAAGACTAAAAATATGGATTCCGCACCCCGGGGATGGATGGGACTAAGGGGGTTGCATAGAGGACGTTGTCAGAGACACGTTCTGTCGAAAATTGGATTACCCTAAATTGAATTTCGGCTTTGGCGAATTTTTTTTTGTTTGGTGGCAAGACTGAAAATATGGGTTCCGCACCCCGGGGGTGGATGGGACTAAGGGGGTTGCATAGAGGACGTTATCAGAGACACGTTCTGTCGAAAATTGGATTACCCTAAATTGAATTTCGGCTTTGGCGAATTTTTTTTTGTTTGGTAGCAAGACTAAAAATATGGGTTCCGCACCCCGGGGGTGGATGGGACTAAGAGGGTTGCATAGAGGACGTTGTCAGAGACACGTTATGTCGAAAATTGGGTTACCCTAAATTAAATTTCGGCTTTGGCGAATTTTTTTTTGTTTGGTAGCAAGACTGAAAATACGGGTTCCGCACCCCGGGGATGGATGGGACTAAAAGGGTTGCATAGAGGACGTTGTCAGAGACACGTTCCGCCGAAAATTGGGTTACCCTAAATTAAATTTTGGCTTTGGCGATTTTTTTTTGCTTGGTAGCAAGACTAAAAATATGGGTTCCGCACCCCGAGGACGGACGGGACTAAGGGGGTTGCATAGAGGACGTTGTCAGAGACACGGTCTGTCGAAAATTGGATTACCCTAAATTGAATTTCGGCTTTGGCGAATTTTTTTTTGTTTGGCAGCAAGACTAAAAATATGGGTTCCGCACCCCGGGGGTGGATGGGACTAAGGGGGTTGCATAGAGGACGTTGTCAGAGACACGTTCTGTCGAAAATTGGGTTACCCTAAATTAAATTTCGGCTTTAGCGAATTTTTTTTTGTTTGGTAGCAAGACTGAAAATACGGGTTCCGCACCCCGGGGATGGATGGGACTAAGGGGGTTGCATAGAGGACGTTGTCAGAGACACGTTCGGTCGAAAATTGGGTTACCCTAAATTAAATTTTGGCTTTGGCGATTTTTTTTTGTTTGGTAGCAAGACTTAAAATATGGGTTCCGCACCCCGGGGATGGACGGGACTAAAGGGGTTGCATAGAGGACGTTGCCAGAGACACGTTCTGTCGAAAATTGGATTACCCTAAATTGAATTTCGGCTTTGGCGAATTTTTGTTTGTTTGTTGGCAAGACTGAAAATATGGGTTCCGCACCCCGGGGATGGATGGGACTAAGGGGGTTGCATAGAGGACGTTGTCAGAGACACGTTCTGTCGAAAATTGGGTTACCCTAAATTAAATTTTGGCTTTGGCGATTTTTTTTTGTTTGGTAGCAAGACTAAAAATATGGGTTCCGCACCCCGGGGGTGGATGGGACTAAGGGGGTTGCATAGAGGACGTTGTCAGAGACACGTTCTGTCGACAATTGGGTTAACCTAAATTAAATTTCGGCTTTGGCGAATTTTTTTTTGTTTGGTAGCAAGACTGAAAATACGGGTTCCGCACCCCGGGGGTGGATGGGACTAAGGGGGTTGCATAGAGGACGTTGTCAGAGACACGTTCTGTCGAAAATTGGATTACCCTAAATTGAATTTCGGCTTTGGCGAATTTTTTTTTGTTTGGTAGCAAGACTGAAAATACGGGTTCCGCACCCCGGGGATGGATGGGACTAAGGGGGTTGCATAGAGGACGTTGTCAGAGACACGTTCGGTCGAAAATTGGGTTACCCTAAATTAAATTTTGGCTTTGGCGATTTTTTTTTGTTTGGTAGCAAGACTAAAAATATGGGTTCCGCACCCCGGGGGTGGATGGGACTAAGGGGGTTGCATAGAGGACGTTGTCAGAGACACGTTCTGTCGAAAATTGGGTTACCCTAAATTAAATTTCGGCTTTAGCGAATTTTTTTTTGTTTGGTAGCAAGACTGAAAATACGGGTTCCGCACCCCGGGGATGGATGGGACTAAGGGGGTTGCATAGAGGACGTTGTCAGAGACACGTTCGGTCGAAAATTGGGTTACCCTAAATTAAATTTTGGCTTTGGCGATTTTTTTTTGTTTGGTAGCAAGACTAAAAATATGGGTTCCGCACCCCGGGGATGGACGGGACTAAGGGGGTTGCATAGAGGACGTTGCCAGAGACACGTTCTGTCGAAAATTGGATTACCCTAAATTGAATTTCGGCTTTGGCGAATTTTTGTTTGTTTGTTGGCAAGACTGAAAATATGGGTTCCGCACCCCGGGGATGGATGGGACTAAGGGGGTTGCATAGAGGACGTTGTCAGAGACACGTTCTGTCGAAAATTGGGTTACCCTAAATTAAATTTTGGCTTTGGCGATTTTTTTTTGTTTGGTAGCAAGACTAAAAATATGGGTTCCGCACCCCGGGGGTGGATGGGACTAAGGGGGTTGCATAGAGGACGTTGTCAGAGACACGTTCTGTCGACAATTGGGTTACCCTAAATTAAATTTCGGCTTTGGCGAATTTTTTTTTGTTTGGTAGCAAGACTGAAAATACGGGTTCCGCACCCCGGGGATGGATGGTACTAAGGGGGTTGCATAGAGGACGTTGTCAGAGACACGTTCTGTCGAAAATTGGGTTACCCTAAATTGAATTTCGGCTTTGGCGAATTTTTTTTTGTTTGGTGGCAAGACTGAAAATATGGGTTCCGCACCCCGGGGGTGGATGGGACTAAGGGGGTTGCATAGAGGACGTTGTCAGAGACACGTTCTGTCGAAAATTGGATTACCCTAAATTGAATTTCGGCTTTGGCGAATTTTTTTTTGTTTGGTAGCAAGACTGAAAATACGGGTTCCGCACCCCGGGGATGGATGGGACTAAGGGGGTTGCATAGAGGACGTTGTCAGAGACACGTTCGGTCGAAAATTGGGTTACCCTAAATTAAATTTTGGCTTTGGCGATTTTTTTTTGTTTGGTAGCAAGACTAAAAATATGGGTTCCGCACCCCGGGGGTGGATGGGACTAAGGGGGTTGCATAGAGGACGTTGTCAGAGACACGTTCTGTCGAAAATTGGATTACCCTAAATTGAATTTCGGCTTTGGCGAATTTTTTTTTGTTTGGTAGCAAGACTAAAAATATGGGTTCCGCACCCCGGGGATGGACGGGACTAAGGGGGTTGCATAGAGGACGTTGTCAGAGACATGTTCGGTCGAAAATTGGGTTACCCTAAATGAAATTTGGAGTTTAACAAATTTTTTTCGTTTGGGGGTTGTCTCAGCTACCGAGGGTGGTTTCAGCTAGAGGGGATGTATATAGGAAGTTGTAAGAAGCATGTTCGACCATGGATTAGGTCCATTTAAACGGTTTTTTGCAAATTACAATTAATTTATTTTTTCACGGATTCGATCAAGCTTGATCGATCGAAACTTCAGTGGCATTAAAAAACAGGGGAAAAGTCGCTTCCTTCCCGAGTTTTTTTTTTAATCTTAGAACAAACTGAGACATATACCATTTCGTTAAGTAGGTCGATGGTCATTAGAAATCATGAAATAAGACATTTTTTAGTGGTCACAGACATTGTTATTTTTAAATCATGTTTTTTTGAATATCTAATGCCATATCTCAAAAATGAATGGAGATATCCACATAAACTTTTTTTTGTTATAAAACACACACTTAAGCGCTTCTATCTGTGTATAGTATTGTTAATTAAAACATTTTTAAGCATGTTAAAAACTTAGAAAACCTTGAAAGTTCAGAAAATACGCAGTCAAATTTTCACTAAGCTACAAACTTTTTTGTTTTTGGAAATTTTGTATAACATGCTGCGAAGAAAATAAAGCCAAAAAACCAAAAAAGTTTTTGATAGCATAATTCTTATTGTGTCTTTGATAGTTTAGGTACAGTGATTTTTTTGGAGCGCGCGAATTGCAGAAATTGAGTATTAATACGCCCGCGTCCACTAAAACTAAATAGTTTCAGGGCGGTGTACGATCAACGTTATTCGTTTTCGTCGAAGGTCAAATTATAAAACCGCTGCCCAAGAAATCACTACTTCCACATCCAGATCTTCTATCCAAGTCTCTCACAACGAAAAAAATTTGAATGTTCAAATAATTGTTTATGGAACTTTAATAATAAAATATTTGAAATCGTCTACCCCAAAAACCTATAAAACGATATGCCACATCGGTAGTGGAGCTGAGGGTGGTGGAAGGGGGGTGGTAGTAGTGGTGGATAAAGTAAAAAAAATTGAGGCCTTTGGTTCTTGTACACACACTAAATGACAATTTTATTTTTTTCGCCCCCTTGAATAATGGGGTGGGAGTTGGTAATGGGTTAATGCCAAAAAAATTTTGAGACCTTAGCTTCTCTTATATATACTAAATATACCAATTTTATGGACTCTTACTTGCTTGATTTGCCTATTTACCCCCGTTTACCCCCCCAACCCTTTAACGGAATAATCTAGTTCCAGATCTCGTTAAAATACCTATGTACGTGTACCAAATTTCAAGTCAAACGGTTCCCGAGTAATCGTGCGTACAAAATAATTACAGACAGACCGACAGACAGAATTTTTTTTGCTCAAACTTAAAATCTCGGCGTTTCATGACATTCTAAGCCTATTCGGTCAATAAAAATTATCAAAAATATTTTTGTCGATACTAACACTGGATGTGGAAGTAAAATGTGTAATGATATTCTTTCCCTTATTACCACTTGTATTATATTGTAGAACGTATGGCCATTGTGCGAATTGTGCGTGGATTATCTGCTAAAAAAATATCTAAGATAAAAAAGCAATCTAATTGCAAAATGGAGTGGATTTTATGTGGCGTAGTAATAGAAGAGAACGATAAACTTGTGCATAAGCCATGGAAACGGAGTTTCTATAATTAGGGCTGCGGAAATTAGAGGAGACTTAATTTAGGATATTTTTTCTTTTTTGTTACCTAATTTAGGAGAAAATAACACGTTTACTCAATTATTGTGTGGAGTTGCATTGCATGGGAGTTTCGGATAGGGACTCTGACACAGGAAATGTCGGATACAAATATTAAGATGGCCACGTTCAAAAAAAAGTGCTTTAAGAAACTGTCTTTTCTATTTAGCTCCAATAATAACGCAAAAAAAAGGAAAACTCACTAGTTTACTTTTTATCAAAACACTCCAAAATTATTACTTTTCCTTAACTTCTGTTTATGGAATTTTATTAGCCCCCTAGTTGCGCAACTTTTTTTTCCATTTACTATTATATTATTTTTCACCGTTTCCGAGATCCCAATGCAATGCATTTTTATCCCAGATACTCACTCTATTTAAGATTTTTAATTCCTTTTTGCCTTCAACCTTAGTCCTTAATGCGCCACTGGAAAAAATAAGTTATCCTTTCAGATCCTAAACGTGATAAAACAGTCCTAAACTTAAAAAAAATAATAATGAAAAGTTCCGTTACATACAATACATAATCATTATTATTCTTAAGTGCCGCGCGCGTACGCTTCGACAATTCCTCCATACTAAAAAATTCGTAACTAGCAAACTATTGCTAATAATGAAAATATTTTTTTTCTAAAAACTTTTTTAGTCTATTGACTTCATTTTCTTCATAGCATGTTACACAAAATTTTCAAAAACAAAAAAGTTCCTCGCTTAGTGAAAATTTGATGGTGTATTCTCTAAACTTTCAGGGTCATCTACGTTTTTGGCATGTTCACATTTTTTTCATTAGCAATCCTATGTACAGAAAGAAGCGCTTAAGTGTGTGTTTTATAATAAAAAAAAGTTCACATTGATAGCTCAATTCATTTTTGAGTTATGGCAATAGATGTACAAAAAAACGTGATTTAAAAAAAAAATAAAATTTTACACTTTTTTTTAAATAAGAATATCTGTGACCACTAAAAAATGTCGTATTTCGTGTTTTTATGTGTAAAATGATGTTGTTGGTAATACCCACTGTGTCTGATCTTGTTCTAAGCTGATAAACAAAACGACACAATTTTACCTCTTTTTCGCTGCTCTACATCCAAATTCAGAAGTAGGGATTGCAATACCGGTTAACCGGTTAACCGGTTATTAGGACAAAAAACACATGACAATAATTACCGGTTATTTCGGTAAATTCTGAACTTACGATATGTCACGTATTCAACGTTTCTATTTATGTCAGTGACTAGTATTCACTAAATACAGAGTTACTGTCCCAACACTGAGCACTTTTAACAATAAATAAATAATATTATAAAAAGTAAAACCCAGACACCAAGCCCTAAGAAATACAAGTAAGAGAGACATTGACAACATCGTGCGATATTAAATTGAATATTTCACTGCCGCAAATATCCGTGGAATACATTTAGATGTATGTTATTACCAATTCTTATTAACTTATCGACCCACCAATATCGATTGAAGAAGGACATCTTCAGCTGGTGGTATTCTATGCACAAATATCAGACGACTAACAGATATAGCTTTGAAAAACTAACCCTTTTAACAGGCCATTTTTAAAAAATATTGTATTTTTAGATTAGGTATTCAGTATTTGAGTTTTTGTTATTTAAGTTGATTGTTTTGTTATTTACAGAATAATTATTTATTTAAATTTATTTCATTTATATTTTTTCCTTTTGATAAAAAACCTTTGGTTTGTTCATTATATTAAATATACGTATATAATAGTATATTATTCAACGAGCATTTAATTATGGCTATTATTCACGAGGGTGAAGTTTAAGACACGAGCCGTAGGCGAATGTCGTACATCACCAGAGTAGCCATTATATGCGAGTAGAATACTATACTTTGTCCACGACTATTAGATATTTTTGTTAAATTGTTTACTGAAGAATTTAATTAATCAATTATTTATATTATTTTTTTTGAGTAATATGTAAAATTATTGTAAATAACGTTGACGTTTAAATTTAATTTCATAAGCCGTTCTTTGACTCATAACGGCCTACTCAATCAAATTTAAAAACGAAATTGTATGATAAAAGAGGGTCTGTTTCTGAAACGCTATATAAAGTTATCTATTCATAAATTTTATAATAACAGTAAAATTGTTCACACAATTGTAGCTATGACAGTTAACGAATAATTATATTTAAGGTTTCAGAAACTAGCCATAAATTCTACTAAAAACTTGCGAGATTGCACTCGAATTAAAAAAATACCTGCCCGTGACTTCTTATAAACAACTGACTGTCCTTATTATTCACTAGTGAATACTGAAATCATTATTCACTGCAGGGAATAATGGATAGCATTATCCTTGAGGAAACACATACATAATGAGTACATTATTTAATAGTCGTGGACAAAAATTTTTTTTGTCAAATTTAGATAATTTTGTACATGGAAAAAGATAATTGTCATTTTCGCCACTCTCTAATCATTCATTCTAAAAATTACCGGTAAATATCGGTTAACCGGTTATTTACATTTTTATTTACCGATTTACCGGTTATTAAAACTTCCGGTAAATTGCAATCCCTATTCAGAAGGTGTTGGCAGATTAAGGTGTTACGGATCATATCATAAACACCACATATAGTAGACAACCCCCAAATCCAAAGCCAAGGCTGTCCGGAAGGGGGTTACACGTTTGAAATAAACGCAGACATACATCCATCCCACCAGTGTTGTCAGCACCGGGGCACAATGGTGCTTTTTTAGAAAACAGGCGTCAAAAATCGGTAACCTAGCTAATTTTCGATAAAAATTTAAGATGAAGTGGGGTAAGTGGGGACTAAAAATTTAAAAGGTTGACTTTGAAGTCACGTAACTTTTGAAAAATTGAGATACAGTGGTGCGCTTTGAACAAGAAATAGTATGTTATATTTACAAAATACCCATATATTATTTTTATTAATTCAACAGTTCTAAAAAAAAAAAATCAGTTCTGTAAGTTCGCCTGTAGTACCCACTTACCCCTGTGACTGGGGCAAGTGGGTTTTTCATCTCTACTTTTCATATGAATAATTATATTCTCAATTGGGGCAACTGGATTAGTCTGCACGATTTTAGCTACCAAACGTTTTTTTCAAATCTAAAATATTCCCAAAATTGTGGGAGTTTCGAACTTAAGTTAAGTTAAGGTGTTTTTCTGGACTAGAATATAGTCCAGTCAAACTTGAGTGCTAGTGAATGGATTTTGATGAAACCTTGTGCAATGTGTTTGTAATGACGTTAATAAAAAAGTTGAAAAAAACAGATTTGAGTAGGAAATGATCGGAAGGGGTAGAAAACACCCTCTTTATCACGGATTCTGTAACTTGTATAGAATTGGGTCAAAATTAGATGTTTTTACTCTCGTGAATTTTTTCGAAAAAATGCATCTTTTTCGAGATATGGCCACTCGAAAATTCCTAAAAGTGGAGAGGGGAAATGTAAAAGTTGAAAAAAAAAAAATCTGAAAAAAATGAGGTGAATGTACTATCGAAATACAAGACTTTTTTTTATTGGTAACTTCTCTGTAAAGTGCGTTTTCGCTGAGTTTTTTCGGAAAAACATGAGAAACTACCCCCTTTTTTGAATAAAAATATGCAATTTAAAGATTTGAGATATTCAGACGTATGCATTGAGGCCTTCTAAACATTTTTTGCCTCTTGGATTTTTTTTGTATCTTGCTAATTTTTCGAGTTACAGGCAGTTTTTCGTTTAAATAATGTAAGTACTACATTTTTTCTCATTTTCAATTTAAAATTATATTGAACCTTTAAAAATGGTATAACTATATAGGTTTCATATTTTTTTATAATAATAATATATATATATCACACTCATTTTTCGAATTTTCATGTATTAATGTGCAAAAAATGTAGTACATTGTTTATCGTGAAGAACTGCCTGTAACTCGGAAAATTAGCAAGTTACAAAAAAATTTCAAGAGACAAAAAATGTTTAGAAGGCCTCAATGCATACGTCTGAATTTTCTCAAATTTTTAAATTACCTATTTTTAAAGCGCTACAATTTCAAAGAAAGTCTTTCATGTTTTTCAGGAAAAACTCGGTGAAAACGCACTTTACAGAAATGTTGCAAATAAAACACTCAGCAGTTGACGATTAGCACATTTTCAGCATTGTCGTTTAGGGAAGCGCTGCTCGCAACCGTTGCTAATCATTGCGTTCCCTAAAGGTATCAATTCTACAACAAAATAAAAATAAAGAAATTGGTAAAGGGGCAAGTGGGGACTAATCCCCACTTTCCCTTAAGGACTAGTCCCCACTTGCCCCGCTAACAAAAATAGCGGGGCAAGTGGGAACTATGGGGCTAAACTTGACAAACAGGGTAATAATTTTTTTTTAAAATTACAAGAAGTAACATTAGTGACATACATCAGCAGTCTTGTAAGTTTGATCCTATATAATCTGCTTTCACAGATAAAAAATTTTGAATTTTTTGAAGACAACTTGAAAATTTCGATCAAATGTAGACAATTTCAAAAAGAACAAATTGATGCCTTAAAAATGTTCCAAAATCTATACCTAATACGTTGCAGCTGCATGGAGGTCTGAAGAACAATCTTCTGTGAGTTAAATTTACAAATAGGATTTTTCTCACAAATTATAATAAAAATACCCATTTGCCCCAGATCCCCACTTGCTCCACTCCACCTTACGAAACTTGGTAGAGTTTGGATATGCTAAATTCAGTTTTCCTGCAGAAATGTTTTTTTGTTCAATATGGCGGGTTCAAATTGTGGGCCAGAAGAAGCAAAAAAGATGAAAAAATCAATAAAACAACCCGGGCGATTTTACCCTATTCTAAGGGTGTTTTTTCACTCTAGCTCCAAATTTTGAGGGCTTTGAGGTCGGATTCGAATTCAGCGTCGAGTACTCGGGTCGAGTTCCAGGATCAGGATTTTTTTGTGACTGGGTCATTTTATTGAATTTTTCATATTTTTTGCTTTTTCTGGCCCACATTTTGAAGCCGCCATATTGAAAAAAAAACATTTCTGCAGCAAAACTGAATTTAGCATATCCAAATACTTAACTCCACCAAGTTTCGTAAATTTTTATCGAAAATTGGCTAGGTTACCGATTTTTGACGCCTGTTTTCTAAAAAAGCACCACTGTGCGGAGCTGGGGCTCGAACCCAGAACGTGATAGACAGTGGGTCAGCATATTCGCCACTCAATACGCCTTAACCGAGTGCTACCGCGCCGGTAATGCATGACATCTTTCCATAACTTGGTAATGTAATCCAAGAATAAATGGTGACAAGGATGCTCTTATAGGAGGCAGATTTTCACGTTGTGACTCGTGTTTGGAAAACATTCACCAACGAGGCTCGCCAATATCTGAAATCTTCGTCCCTAGTACAAAAACCTTGCAAATGAACTGTTCAATGTTAGTTTTATCTTCATCACTAAACTCTTCAACGCATCCAAATTTCCCGAGAGTATCAAGTAGGTACGTCCTTTTTTGTCCTCTTATACGCATTCCAAAAAGATGGTTTCCCTTTTTGCAACGGAACCTACTACATCACAGAGAGTTCAACAACCTTATTTGGTATTTGACACGTACCTATCTTCAAAATATCACAGAACCTGTCTCGCATTTCCGTATTCGACAAATTATTATGACGACGAGGCATTCAATGAATAAGTTTTCTGAACTGTTAAATAATTGCTATAGCGGCAAAAGTAACGTTTGACAGTTCTTTTAAAACTAAATATCATTAACCTACTAAGTAAAAACATTATTGTTTCAACCTACTATGTACAAAAACAATAAAGGCATTAGTTAGAATTTGTAAGATGAGTAACACTGAAATTTAAAATACCATGTAGCCATTTTTTCGAATTCAAATATCTCGAGAAATAGGCACTCTAGAGCAATGTATTAAGACGGACGTATCCGAGTTGGATTCCAAACTATATCCACTTAAGCTGCCTTTAAAAAGGTGTGAGCTGAATTGGGTCCCGAAGATCTGTTGAAAATTGAAAAAATTTGGCCTTGTTGCCACACTTTCAAATTGCTAAAAAAATATAGGGGCGTATGTAGGAGACGTATGTAGGAGTACAAAAAAAATTACCTATACAAATTAAAAACTTTATTGAATTCTTTATAACCTATAAAAACAGTACTAAGAGAACAGGGGAGTAGTAAAGTCGTTTGTCATTAGTTTGACGTGGTTTTGTGTCTTGCTTGCAAGAAGGGCAAGGAACATTTTCTTTCATTTTCCATTGTGTTCAACCCAACGTAAAAAGAGAATAGGGGAGTAATAAAATTGTTTGTCATTAGTTTGACGTGGTTTTGTGTCTTGTTTGCAAGAAGGGCAAGAAACGTTTTCTTTCATTTTCCAACAACTGACAAATTTGAGACAATAGCAAATAAACTAAACCCCCTAATTTATTACCTGAGTACCATAAAATTTAGAAAAAAAAAATGTGTATCCTACAAACCCCCTAATTTATTACCTGAGTACCATAAAATTTAGAAAAAAAAATGTGTATCCTACAGCGGCAACAATATTGTAATAAAATTCAGTTTAAACCAATTATTTTAATATTTACGGGCGCCCAATTAGGCCCTAGGTCAGACCCAATTGAACCATAAATAAATATACCTGCTAGAATCGGGACCCAACTCGAATTTTCCCATTAAGACTACCCTTTTTGCGTAAAAATTATTGAAAAATAAAAGAAACCGAGAAAACAAATATTTGGCCAGAGGCGTACAAATTGAGGGCGGATACTTTTTCACCCCCTACCGTGGACCCCTGGCATAGTCAGGAACCAGTTCTTTCGCTAATATTATGCGTCTTAGACCACTAACAATATCTACCAAATATGATAAAGAAAAGTAATTTTAAAATAATTTTTTAATTTTCAACTTCAACACCCTTGTATCTCAGTAAAGAGGCACATTTTATCCAAGTGTTTTTGGTTAAATCTTCATATTTTGTTAGAGTATGACTATTAATGAAACACCCTGTAGACTATTTTGTGGAATAAAATAGTATCAATTTTTTTCCTACCAATAACGAATACTTGTCTGTCTTATATGTATATAGCAGTGTTCTAAATTATATATTTTTACCCAACTTTAATATCAGTTACTAATTGAAAAAACAAAAAATAGACATAAATATACACAATACATTTTTATGAATTGGCAATTGGCGTGCGCTTAAATGCGTCATAAAAGATCGTAATGCTATAATAATTATTTTATTATCATTGCGAAGTTAAACATGGTTTTTATGTGGGTTAAGGTTCAGGCGAAGTAACAAAAAAAACGGCGTTAATATTAGTTACAGACCATCATTTTATTTAGTTTCTCTGATGCACGTAACTCGAAATAACTTTTAGAATAAACTTGAACTTAAAGCTGTCAAGGTATAAAAATAAACTCACCTCATTGATATATGTTAGCAAAGCCAAACGTTGCCTCATAAAAATTCCGTAAATAGAATTTTTATTTTTTAGATCGTGCGAAATAGAATAGTACCGATTGGCGCAAAAGCCACGAAAAGGCTTAATAAAAATCCAGTGGCTTTGTTCCTAAGTAATTATGAAAAATGTGAGTTGTAAGATGGACCTCCGTTTAACGCAGGATTTTTTTCTGTGGCGTCTTTCATGCCTATGATCAGGACTTACAGTCCATGTAAAACGCGGGGATTGACGCTCGGAATGTCCCCCCCATCGTCGGGATCACTTGTATTTTATGTTTTTTGAGTCGCTGATCACGAAAATCGGGGCCCCATGGCTCGAAAATTGCCAAAAACCACCCATTTTTCGGTTTTTTCCTCGGTAATGTGAATAATAGTGTAATGATATGAATGTGTTAATTGTAATGATATTTTGCCAGTTCAGTATGTTCATCTAAAATAAGGACAAATTTTATGCTGAGGATTAACCAGAGGGGGTAAAACTACCCCTAAATTGACGTAAAATGGAAAAATTATGGAATTTTTTTTTCACTTTTTGATTTGAGTTTAGATGAATGGGGATTATACAATGAAGAAAATTTTTTTCCTTCCCTTCAGGGGTGAAAACTACCCCTATATCGCCTTTAAATTGAACTAACGCTTAGAAAATAAGTAGAGATGTATACTTTTTAGTTTGCTTGTAATTTCTGATAAACTCCGTCGAAAAAATACTAAACAATTTCCAATGGCAGGATTGGTGTTTGAACAAGTTAAACCCAACGAAATGGGGTTGGCAGGTAAATGACAAGATGCTAATCCCGATTTACACATCAAAGCCCCTATTACTTGATAAGTTTATAAAAAAATTCAATTCAAAATCATTATGCGTGCGAGTGTAAATCAGGATGCGTGGATACGTGCAAAAAATTTGGCCTCCGTTGCAGTATTTTCTGCAGAGTGTAAAGGGAGAGATTGCGAAAACAGTGAGAACACTTTAACCACTCAAGACTTTGCTGATAAAGGTGAAGATTTTGATGAAAATTGGGATATGCAAATTGAGCCGCAAGTTTCTTTTCAAGGAGAAGCGGATGAAATGAATCTTAGCTATGATTGGTATGAATCGGGAATCAGTGCATCAACCGAAGTATATGATTCTAGCGATAATGAAGAGGGGCTCATTTCCTTCCATAAGAGACCAAGACTGGAGAAAACTTAGTACGTACATAATGTTTATATTTTGATAAAAAAATTTAGTTATTTTAATTTTACACCATATTTATATTTTTTTATTAAAAATATTGCAAACAATATGAAGTGTTCATTTATCAAGAATATGTCTACCTTCTCTTTCAATTCCCTGCAAGCTTGGGGGTAGTTCACCCCTAAAGAGGTGAAAAAATTTTTTTGTTTTTTTCGGCGGAAGTTTATCAGAAATTACAAACAAACTAAAAAGTATACATCTCTACTTGTTTTCTAAACGTTAGTTCAATTTAAAGGCGATTTTAGGGTAGTCTTCACCCCTGAAGGATTGGAAAACAATTTTCTTCATTGTACAATTCCCATTCATCTAAACTCAAATCAAAAGGTGAAAAAAAAACTTCATAATTTTTCCATTTCACGTCAATTTAAGGGTAGTTTTACCCCCTCTGGTTAACTCTCAGCATAAAATTTGTCCTTTTTTTGGTTTACATTCTGAACTGGCAAAATATTACAATTAGCACATTCATAACATTATTTTACAGTATTATTCACATTACCGCGAAAACCCCCCCAAAATGGGTGGTTTTTGGCATTTTTAGGGGTGACGCACTATTTTTAGAGCCATGGGACCCCGATTTTCATAATTAGCGACCCAAAAAACATGGAATACAAATGGTCCCGATGAGGGGGCATTCCGAGCGCCAACCCCGTGTTTTACATGGACTATTAGCGCTCTGCTCTAATTTCCGTTGATTTGCTTGAGGTGCTGGATGATGTCTTTCTAGTTGTTGACGTAGACTTTCTTCAAAAACCCAAAAGAAAATAATTGAGGGCTGTGAAATGTGAGGGAAATTTTGCAGTCGCCAAAAAACTTTGAAAGCTCCATAGCGGCTTGAACAGTCCGAGTGGCTCCATTTATTAATGGAACCAAATTAATTAGTTCGACAGCAGAGTCCAGAACCCCAATTTATCATATTCAGTTTCTTTTTTCAGTGGTTTTATAAGCGTCAGGTCGACTTATTTACATATCCGACTGATGACAAGCTGTCATCTTTGGGCAACTCGAAACATACAAGGGTTGCTCAAAATGAATAGTGGCCATAAGGTATCCCAGCGAGCCAACTTTTTTGGGGGGGTTATTTTTTTAATAAATTTAAAAGCCCTCTGTAAATAAATAAATAATTCCAACTGAGCAACTGAAGTTTATTTGAAATTTTGTTGGCAAGCCTACTAAATAATAATAAACCTGTAATATACAGTGTGTCGCACTTAAGAGTGTAAACCTAAACATCCTTATATATATATTTTTTCCGAGTTGAACGAAATTTTACTTAAATATAGAACAAATTGGGATTTACTTAAGGCTAAAAAAACATTCGCCTCCTGCAAATGCAAAGTCCTGCGATAGCAAAATAAACGGGAAAAAAATTTGAAAAATCATATTAAGCGTTTTTTTTTTTTAATTTTTCTAATAAAAATTATTCAGAATTGCCCAAAACGCTTAAAAAATCCAAAGTTTGATCAAACCTTAAAAATATTGAAATTTTGCTTAAAAAAATTTTTCAAGACAAATATAATTTCAATGAGTTTTACATTTTAAAAAGTGTGCTGTGAATTATTACTGTTTTTTAAAAATAACTAGGAAATTAATTGACAACTAAAAACTCATATACTCGTTAAAATGGTAGGTATTTTCGGATTTTTCGAAATTTTTAAACAGAACTTCAGTAGGTATTTATTTTTTTTTTCATTTTGATGAAATTTTGGATTTAAGGTTTTTGAATAATTCTAATATATTTTTTCGGTTTATTTTGGTATCGCAGGTGGCTTTGTACAGGGTGATTCAGGCATGCTGTCATTAATTTCTAGTGGTGATTCTACATCAAAACGTATGAAAAAAAGTTCATATACTTATAATATTGATTTCATTGAGGTTTAAGAAAAAAAGCAATTTCTTACATCAATAATCAAAATGTAAACCAGCCTCTGTTAATGCAGGATAACTTTTATCAAAAAAGCTCGTGAGAGATCGTTTAGACATTTTCTAAGGAAAATAATAAAAAAATTTATTAACATATAATATATAAATTATTTGTATTGGTCAACTTTGGTAGGCTCTAGGCGTTTGCAATTTCTTACATCAATAATCAAAATGTAAAACAACTTCTATTAATGCAGAATAATTTTTAACAAAAAAGCTCGTGAGGGATCGTTTAGAAATTGTCTAAAGAAAATTAAAAAAACAAGAAAATTATTTGTATTGGTCAACTTTGAAAGGATCTAGGCGTTTTTTGGACTACTAACTTCGAAAAGCCCCAATATGCGCCGCGACCAAACGGTTTCGAGAAATTTGAACCTAAAGAAACGCATGCATCACCTAGGATTCAAAAATAAGGATAATGATTTCTCGGTCTTCTGCATAATTTAACAAGAATAAAAACCGTGGGCAGTCAATTTTCTAAAATAACAAATCTGTATTGCGTGCCACAGATAAGTACCAATAGTGTTTACTGTCAACTTGTCAATGAAAAAGAACAAATTGGTGAAAGTGCATTTAGGGCCGGTTTTATAGATACAGATTAAATCAAAGTTTAACTAGAAGTTTAAACTGAAGTTTTACTGGAGGTTTAAACTTCAGATTTTAGTATTCGCTAAAATGCCGTTTAATAGGTGCTTGTCAAGATCGTCAGTTCTATCGCCATTTTATTAGTTGGTAGCATAGTGACAAATTGGCGATTGGCGTCATTTTCATTACTGTTGCTTTGACTTTTCGCGATGAGTGATAAAAGATCTTTAATTTCAACGACAGTCAAGTCAAACTTGATTGAATTAGTTAAAAAGCGTAAAGATCTAATCGAATGCAAAAGAAGTGATTCGGTTACTTGGAAGGATAAAGAAAATGCCTGGATTGCACTTGGCAAAGATTTTATTAACGCAAATGGTTCTATCAAAAGAACGCCTAAAAATCTAAGATGTAAATAATCATAATGATCAAGTCTCTCTGAATTCTCGTGCACGACGAAGTGCTTCTATTATATTTAAAACACCATCTTCATCGCTTGATAAAATATCCTCAAAAATATCGGAAATGTCCATTGTCTATAACTTTTTCTTTACAGAATATATAATAGTTAATTATTTGTAGGTTAAGTTGAAATTTGAAGTTTGCATTGAGTGCAACATCTTTCAAAATATTGCCAATTAATCAACGTAAGCGTACATAAACCTAAGTTTGGCGTTTAAACTTAAGATTGGCAGTTACTGGCAGATATAAAAAGAACTTTTTTAAAAAACTTAGAGTTAACTATCAGATCTAAGTTAAACGGAACCTATAAAACCGGCCCTTATTATTCTCTTGAATAAACCAAGGAGAAATAACAAATTATTACTAAATTAAAGGACTCAACAAGTTTTAAAGATTAACAAATTATATTAAATGTTTAAGATGGGCGCCATTCATTTCCACACAAGCTTCTAGACGACGATTCATTGAGCAAAGACCCGTTGAAAAATTCCTGGCATGTTCCTGATAGTTTCGCACCCCATTGCTACACGTTCACGTAACTCTTCAAGATTTATCTCAGGAGTTGAGTCGACAAGGCTTTTCAAATAATCCCAGACAAAATAGTCAAGAGGATTTAGGTCGGGGGATCGAGGGGACCAAGCTACTGATCCGTTTCTGCCAATCCATCTATTGGAATAAGCGGCATTTAAATAACTTCGAACAACTATTCTAAAATGGGGAGGTGCACCATCGTGCATGAACCACATTGACCTGGTCTTATACGACACATCCTCGAAGAGATCTCCTAAATTGTTTCTTAAAAAATCTAGATAATTTAACCCATCCAATCTATTAGGCAAAATAAGTGGTCCTAATAATCTGTTGCGAAGTGTACCTGCCCAAACGTTGATGGAAAATTTTTCTTGGTGCCTGGAAGCATAAGGATTTTCTTCTGCCCATATGTGATTGTTGCGACAGTTGACAACTCCATCCCGCTTCGTCCGCAAACAAAATTTTTTGAATAAATTCAGTATTTCTTTCACATTTTTGCACAAGCCATCGGGAGAAGGCATCCCTTCTTGGTAGATCTTCTAGTTTGAGCGCTTGGGCCCTTTGCATGTGGTAGGGATACAGTAATTGTTCTCCTCCAAACAGACGATGCTGACACCTTCCTGTAGCGCTAGCCTTCTCGCACTGATTTGGGGATTCGCATTTACTGCATTTAATATTGCTTCTTCTGTGTCTGGGATCCTAACATAACAATCTGGGCTAGAATTTTCCTTGTCTGAATATAACTAACCCCTTTCTCGTAACGAACGATCTACACTTACAAAAAATCTTTCGCAAGGTAATTTTCTATTTGGGAAAGCTTCTTCGTACAATCTTCTTGCGAGACAAAGTCTCCCTATCGTGACGTCACGTAGTACCGATTGCCAAAGGCGGGAATATTAATTTGAATCGCTAATACCTAAGCGGGGTGCAATTGACATTTATGAATGATCTTCAAATTCTCTGTACTTATCATATCATTAACTTTTGATTTAACAGAACGAAAGATTTGTTTTACCAGTTTTCTCCTGAAAGGATTAACAAAAACACTTCAAAGAGTTTAACCATCTTACTGCAATCTTTGTATTCGTGAAAGTTCCAATAGCGTTCGTATATTGACCAGGGCCGGCTCAAGGGGTGTTTGAACTGTTACTTCGCGCTGAGCGCTCAGCGGCTGGATGCGTGATAGTAGCTAAGCTAAATTGGCCGGCTTTAGTTTGCGCCTCTTATTTTGCGTTTTTGATGCATCAAAACGGGCCAGATTGCTCTTAAAGAAAAGAAATTCGTTTCAGATATACTAAACAGTTAATAAATTTTGAAAATTCAGGGGCGCACCGCCGATTGGTCTTAGGCCGGCCCTGGTACTGACTATTAAATTAACCATCAGGAGTGATTAATGACAACGGACATGGTAGTGAATATTGTGTACCAAATTATGATATAAAAAAATTATCGTGCAAAGGTTAAGAGGCCGGTAGTTTCTCGTTATTACTGTTTATTTACTAAATAACTAAATGTAATATAATATCATTTTACATGAGTTATGTAACATGGTTTACGATGTCAGTAGTTGGTGGAATGCAAAAAAGGAAACGACATTCGCCGAGGTTAGCTGCTGTTTAAAGTCGTCTTATTTTAATTAATCAAATTTGTTACGAAGGGAATCATTTTGATAAACGAGATTCTAATTATAGTTGCCATTTTTTTTCTATAAAAAAATATTTATTATTCGTGCTCGTTTTATTCTTGATAATCATGCCAAAAGGTTATAGAAACATCCTCGAAAATACCTGAGTACGTGCTGAGTTCCAAGAGATTAATAAACACCCTCTAACTGTTGTTTTGATGTAAAAGTCACAGGGGTAGAGGTTATTTTCCAATAATATGCCGGATAATTTGTATTACTAGTAGAAGAAAATATGTGACAGAGAACCCCAGAAAAAACAAACAGAAAATTTAAAGAGCAAAATTTTACACCTAGTTCTTTTTTCGTTACAAAAATTGCTATTTAAGTTGTACTACAATAGAACTTTAAATGTAAAAATGGTGTGTACCTAGTCTTTAAAGTAAAAAGTAAAAGTTTCAACATTCCTAAAGCAATAAAATAATTGTAATTAAAACTGTATTTACTCACATTAATTCATTTAATGCAAGGACAACGAGTTTATTTAAAGTTAAATACAGGAAGATGCAGACAACTGCATATAACTGTATACTTATTCAAATAAAAAACTCGTATTATGACAGAAAGAGTAATTAAAGACGTAGTACGATATTTTCATTCATTTGCATGTTTATGTGAGGTAGATTAATGAGAGTAGGTTACTTCTAATTCACACACATCTGTGTTTTGTTTTATATGAAATTCTTTTGAAGGCTTTTTTGAATACAAATTAGATATAAACGTTTGGCTCGTATTCTTCCTTCATCAAACTTGCTTGACTGATTCAGATATATGCCTGTGTTCCTTCATTCTTGTGCAATATGTCTTTTTGTTTGGCCTAGATGTGAATTTTCTTTCTCGCGTATTCTGGCGTGTATCCTGTGTTTCAGTATTGTAGATTGTAGAAAGCTACATACAGTGTCATGATATTATCACGAAAGAGGGGACGTGCTCGGTACGAGTTTTAGCTTCGAACTGGTATGGGCATGACGTCATACATGGACATTTTCAAATCTAGTTGGTAAGCAGCCACTTAAAGCACTTAATCATGATATCAACCGAGGGATAAGTCAGGGGGCGATTTTTCGTCCCTTACCGAGGCGATCCAAGCCGATCTAAAGGCGATCCGAGGTGAATTATACTAAGGTAATAGGAGGCGATCCGAGATAATCTCCTTGAGCGATCTGAGGCGATCCGATATTAGCTATAATTTAATTATATTTCAGCCTCATGTTATTAACTTTTATTTACATCGCGATGACGCGCCAATATATCTATACATATAATAAATCGTGACGAATCTGTACATTGAAAATATTTGCAAAAAACTGATCTTGGGAGGGGGTGGGGTGTAAGATTACATTTGGTTATATTTCCAAAACGGTTAGGCGAACGAAGAAAATGTATAGCACCTTTATGCTAGGTAGAGAATTTACAGATGTACAACTTTTATAGTGGGTGTTGTTCCCGTTTGAGCCATAAAAACTGAGTATACGCGAATCCGCGGTTTCCGCCACCTTCCGACGCGATTTTCAAGAAATCCTCCAGGTGTATCTTGGCGTAACTACCACGTGTTATTCAAATCCACGTGTTATCCAAATAAACACAATAAAAAAAAAATTGGATGGCACGAATTTGGCAGCAAAAGTCTAAATCGCCTGGAGTAACAGCAATGCCAACAGGTTATATCCCAGGCCCCATATATGTAGCTATCTTCTAGACTATGAGATTTAGTGTATGTGCGAAAAGTCAAGGTCTCAAGATTTTTTTGGTCCCACCATCACCTCCATTACCACCCCCTAGGCCTGCTATCTGGAATCCTCTTACTCTATAACCCCCTTCCATGTTACTTCAAGTATAACCCGTCGATAAATCACTCCCCAGACCCGTTTATATATGAAAACATGAAGGGATCCATAAAAGGGCCGTTCGGCAGTCAAAAACTCCTCCCACCACTTGCATCGTGTTCAGCACCCTCGAAAACGGGGGTGGGGGGGGGGGGTAATCTCGTCTTTGCACGAAATATTTACACTATTTCTGCCTTCATTACATTACATACATTGGATGTGGAAGTAATGATTCCTTATTAGTTGTAGAGAATATTATGTACAAGCTGGAAAAGGAAAATTTCAAAAAAAAACAAAAAATAAGAAACCGCCCCTATTGCAACACCCGACAAGGGGTGTGGACTGTGAGTTTTTGGTCGGATACACCCCTCCATCGACCCTGAAAAAATCAGCTTGCCGGGAATTATTTGTGAGCACCCCCTATAGAGAAGGTCGACTTTTACTGTACTATATAGGCAGCAGTTTTTATTCAAAATTTACTTTCAAAAGCATTTTATTTGTATTTTCTAATTATTCCTAATATAATTGAGTTAGATAATTATCTTGAACACAATTTATTCAAGTAAAATCAAATTAGATCTTATTAAACCTGAAATACTTACGGTTTCTGAACCCATAATAGTGTTTACTGATATTTGTTGGCATATTTCGTTGTATAGTTCCAGTGTGTATTATGAAAACATAAAATTTTACGAGGATATTAAAAATTTATCAAATAAACAACACTTGATATCGTATTAAAATATAAATACGTAAAAGGAATCCAATAAAACAATAAAAGCATTTTTTTACTTACATCCTACAAACCTCATTTACCGAAGCAAGTGTGCGTATGTCTTCGGGAATTATAACACAGACCCACAAAAGAAATGTACCAGAAACTAGACCATCATACCTGAATAAATCGAAGCAGAACGGCGCAGACACTTTTAAATTTAAGTATCTAATAATACACTACTCATAAAAGCGTGTTTTTAGTTTTTTTTAACTATAGTTTTTTATTGTCTCTCTCTATCTATCTCTATCTCTCTCCCTGTCGCGGAAAATTCGAGTTTCTGGCGGAGTCGCCGGTGATACGCCCATGGGGGTTCATATCACTACCTCTCAACTCCGACAATATAAGATAAGGTCAATGGTACCATATTATTTATTGTATTGTCACCATAATTGCATAAGTTTCAAATCGATACGGCAATTAGAAGTGGGTGAAAAGTGAGTTGTAAGATTTGCTTACAATGTTACAGGCCAAGTTAATAGAAGCGTGTTAAAAATACAATTCACACCAGCTTAGTTTGCAGACTTAACAGAAAGCTGACTTCTTCGAAGGAAAAATTAACATTAATTCAGATCGTAGTATGGCAGACTGCGCCCTTAAATCCCGATATCCTAAAATTATCCCAAATTGTTGTTGGCAGACGTTTAATGCTGTGCGAGATGAGATAATCGAGAGTATTAAAGCGCGCTCGATAAATTTCATGAGGTGCCAGTCGGACGAATTATGTTGTTTATGTTTACCTTTTAAAAATACCGAAACCACAATAGTCTGTTTTAGTTTATGTAATCGAATATTTTTAGATCCAACGCGCCCGTACGTCGCATATCGCACTTTCTTTTGATATTGCTTCTATTTGAGTTGATTTTAACACATTTTATTGATGAACTCGGACGTTTCCAGTGGCGGACTCGCGCTGGTTTGTCATTGTGGCGATTTGTACAGAGGCGAGGGCATAAGGCCCATGTTCTTGAAGACACGCAGGCCTTCAATATACTCATGGAGATAAAAATTTCAAAAAAGGCCCTGAGGGCACTTAATATGTAGTTAACCAAAGTTGGGTGGTTGTTTGAGAGTAAAAATATCTTCTTTTCATGGGAATATGGCAAAGTTAGTGCTAAAAATGGCGCCTTGGCGCCATCTTGATTTTTTTTTTTAAAGACAATGGGTTGAGTGTCGTTTCGTCTAGAATATAGCTGTACAGTTTCAAAATATTATCTTCATCCAATTTAAAATGCCGACCGAATATGAAAATATCATTTTGGGAATTTTAACTAAAACACTAACATTGTTAACTAACTTTATTTAGTGCACACGAGTTTGAAATGCAAAATAATATTATTTTATGGAAGGAGGCCACAAAACATTTACTTAAAAAAAAATGAAAATTACACAAAAATATTATTTACTATTTTTAAATAGTTATAAAAGTTTACATTTGATACCTGCCTAATTCGCATATTTAAAAACAGCGGTATCTTGATCATGTGATAGGTCGGCGAAGTGCCCACCCCGCTTACCAGACTTAACACTTCTCGACTTTTTTCTTTGGGGTTATCTTAAGTCAAAAGTGCTTGAGATCTGACTCAGAATCCTTGATTGATTTACTCAAACATTAGTAGAAGAATGTCGGCGCATTAGCGAAGACACGTTTATCAATGTGTGGGAAATTGAAAATAGACTATTTGGTGGACAGGAAGTTGGAGGTGCTTTCTTTGAACATTTAATAAAATAATTTTGTTTTCATAAAATAAAACGTTTGTGTGGTTTAAGTATGTAAAATTAAAAAAGAAAAAATAGGAAAACAAAAAAAAAAAAATAGGAAGATTTCAAATAACAGTAAAAAAAAAACAGTAAAAATTGCGAATGTCATTTCAATTTAAACACCTGAAAGGTCTGATCTGTCTGTCTGCTTTTAATTTAAATTTAATCCAGTCGGTAAAGTAAAAAATACGCCATAAGCTTGCAAAAAATGTTATCTGAGATTTTCCTTCAGTAACTGCACAAAAATCCGTTCACCTCTTTGGTGAAAAAAAGCCTTATTTTACTGATAACTCGTTAACCGTTGAAGATATAAAAAAAATTGCTCATCATAAAAAAGAAAGCTTGACTGATTTCCTAAAAAAGTCCTATTGTAATTTTTTTGTATATGCCATGGTTTTCGAGAAAATCGATATTGAAAAAAATTCCAAAATTTGTATTTTTAATGCGCGCGAATTTTCGTTTATTTGAAATTTATTGCGCGCGGCCTATAGAAAAAACTGAATTGCTCGAAAACCTTACAAGCTAGGAAGAAAAATCAAAATGGGTTTTAAAGGGGATATAAAATACTCTATTGTGTTGCCATTTTTGATGGCTATTGATATTTATTAGTATATAAAAATAACAATATAATCTCTTAATATTTTGCGTCTCTAACTATTCACAGGCCCATCAAAAATAACTGACTTTAATATAAGTTATAAATGCATTATCTTTTAGTTCAAGGTAGTACTTCAATACAGAAAAAGTTAGGAATAAAAATATTCACATTTACAAATTTACCAGCATGTTGAAGTTAGCCAAATTTTTGCCTGTTTTATTTTTTATTTTGATTTTGCCAATATAACCATTTTCATATAGATAATCCAAAGTTTGGCCGTTTTTCCTCACTTTTCAATTTCCTCCATTTTATTGAATAATTTTTTGAGCTAAATTTTCAAGATGTTTGGGTCTTTTTTTTATTTTTAGGAAGCAGTAAAAAATTGGCCAAAATTTGGCTACCTTCAGCATGCTGGTAAATTTGTAAATGTGAATATTTTTATTCCTAACTTGTTCTGCATTGAAGTACTACCTTGAACAAAAAGATAATGCATTTATAACTTATATTAAAGTCAGTTATTTTGTATGGGCCTGTGAATAGTCAGAGGCGCAAAAAATTAAGAGATAACTTTATTATATTGTTATTTTTATATACTAATAAATATCAATAAACATCAAAAATAGCAACAGAAGAAAGTATTTTATATCTCCTTTAAAACCCATATTGATTTTTATCGATATCAAAAATTTGAGAAATTGTTTTTCCCCATAAACCAGTGACTAAAAAATGCTCATCAAAAAAATATAAAACATTTTTTGTGGAATCTTGGAAGATATAAAGTTTAGTAAAGAAAACACAGCTTCCTTTTACACCCTGTAAATAGTAACGTGCCTCAGAATAAAAGAATTAGGCAAAACTCGCTGTTTCACAAATAAATTATCTCTTAAACCCCGAAAACCGCATATCGATATCTATTCTCTGTCTCAAAAAATGTGGTTTTAAATTCCCTTGGTCCGTTTCAGTTAGCCAGCAGTTTTATATGGTTGTCAATCGGTAAAGAGTTAAAAATAAAATATAGAATTTTGAAGTAATAAACCCAACTGAGAAAAAGAAAATTGAAACTAAAAGTAACTAAACAAAATTACCACTAATATTATATTTATTATTTTATTTTTATAGTGTAATTAACCACCAATTAACACTATTAGAAAATTGGAAATGCATGCAATGCCGATTGAAATCTGTAATATCTGCCTGTAATTATTATTCACTTAATTTAATTTTAATGTAAATAAAATTAATATGTATTTTAAATTACCTACTTGCAATAAGTAAATATTTGAAATATCTATTTTTATATTATCAGTTTAAAATGTATTGTCTGTATATAACAATCATTTATATGTAACTTGTTATATTTTCAATAAAACTTGATTAACGTTTCTTTATATATTTCACTAAATTATGATATTGCTGCTTTCATAATTATGGAAAAATGTTATTTTGGGTTTTTTCTTATTCACTGCGTGTTGCTAAATGTTTTGTGTAAATGTCTAGTTGGACTCTTTTAGCTGTATGGCACGTCTAACGGCATCAAACCATCTGTCACGGTTGCCTGTTCGGTCATTTTATAAGGAAAAGTTCATACGAACATATGACCGCAACTGCTTAGATTTTTTGCAACAGGGTGTTGAATTTTTGTTTAAATCGTTATTTTTTAATATCTCAGAAAGTACTTTAGATGTTATTTTCAATTTTGGTATGTATTAATGGGATATAAAACCACATATTTTAGTTAGAAAAGTTATTTGTGTATACTCGGAAGTTACGTAATTTCAGACGAGGATTACGTAGTGGATATACCATCCTTCGGAGGGGATGTAAAGCAGGCGGTCCCTTGTCTATTAAATGTTAGGCAAGTAAAAGATCCCTACTCTTCTTAAGGGAAGAGGTTCGGCAAAATTTCCAGGTTGGGAGTAGCTCGTCTCCTGGCGTCGGTGATAGGCCCTGGTAGCGGAAATAGGCCGACGTTAAATAGTTAAAAAAAATATAAAAAAAAAAAGTTATTTTATCGCCCCACCAGTGGCGTCCCTGCAAACATGCCCTGGCGTACCACATTTACCCAAAAAGTGGTAAGCCACTAACATGTAGCTTCAAAACGTCTGGATTTTATCAAATTTTCTATATAATCAAAATGATTCATAATTTATTCCTTAATCGTATGAATCGTGTTTCAAGGTTCCAGCCATCGAAACATAAGCACCGCAAAAGAAAACTTTTAACTGCAGTTATTTTCTGTTATTTTTGATCTCAATCATACGCCATTTTCAAATTTCAAATGTCTTTATTATTTTCCAAGATATTGGTCCAGGGACTTTTAACTAAAACACCCTGTATATACTGACGAATGTTGCACAAGCTAAGTTGGCTTCATAAAATTGAAAATGTCTAAAATTAATATTATTTACAAAAACTACGAAGTGTGTCCTATAGAATATGCAATAAATCGGCGAGGAGTATAATGTGTAATCTAGTGCCGGTTTAAGAAAGAAAAAGATAAAAAAGACCCATGCTTTTATTCTGTGTAGAAAACTTTTATTTTCAGTTTTTGTAAAAATTTAGTTCTATGATGTGGATTGGGGTGGCTTTTTTAAATTTAAAGTGCAGCATTTCATGAATTTCTGATCAGAACACAATTATAAAAGGACTTATCTTATATAGTAGGTGTTACAGAATAATTTGGGTCTAGAATATTGAATTAACAGCTGTGATTAATCATATTCAACCAGCATTTTCTTATATTCTCTCTCTCTCTCTCCAATGGCGCTACAGCCCAAATTGAGCTTTGGCCTCCTTTATCTTCCACCTCCAACACTGTCGATCTAGTGCCACTCTCCTCCAGGTTCTGACGCCTTTCTTATATTCTACTATTTAAAAATCTTTTTTCAGTATATACAGTAGGGTGGGCCGAAAAAACATTTTTTTTTTAGTTTTCTATCGCTATACTTCGGAAAATTACTTACTAAACTGATTTCAAAATGTTTATTGTTCGCGCAAAAAGCTCAAAAACACAATTTTTAGTGAAAATGGCAATCTTTCGTAATTTCTGCTAATTTTATTTGTGACAAGGAAAGCTTTGGAAATCCGGTTGCAGCGTGTGCCAGTCTGTATTAGATTCCCATTCCTCAAGTTGACAGAAAAGTGCCGAGCAAGGTTCAGTTATACCTACCCGATATTTCTACTGCCATAAAGTCGGATACAATTTTAGAAGATTAGCAGTTCGTGATCCTGATCTGCTTTCATACTCAATGATTGATGAGAGCAAACACTTCTCAGAATAGATATGAGCTTAGAAAATCCTATCGATGAAATTAAGCAGTTGATACATTTTATTTTGAAATGTTACATGCTTCTCTGATTCAAAATTAAAACCAGCAAAAATTTCACAGATGGTCCAAAGACAGTTTTTGAAGCCATCGCGGTACCTAACTCAAAATTTAGTCATCAACCCAGTAATTGAGCGAAACGCTTTCTTTGCTCACCCCCAAAATTTGATCCTTGCAATGATTGTGGATGAAAGAAGACATATCAGAGAACTGGAGCTGTGCCGAGTGTTGAAAGATCGATCAATTTCCAAAGGAAAGACTATTCGAAATTTCACCAAGCCAAAACTCAACTTCGAGGCAACAGACTACCTCAACATGATTTGTTGGGATAGCTGCATTCTCCCCTCCTCCACTATTAAGGAACATCGCAGATGAGGACATCAAAAATATAATATAGACTGGCACACTGCTGCAACCGAATTTCCAAAGCTTGCCTTGTCACACCCAGGCTGTAGCATGGTGTGTCAAATTTGTGGCTGAAACATTTAAAAAAGTGTCGATCCGACTCATTAGGTTACTAAAAATGAAAAAGTAAAATTACAAAATATTACCATTTTTACTAAAAATTGTGTTTTTTGAGATTTTTGCGCCAAAAATAAATATTTTGAAATTATAGGCTCCTCATGCCCCAAACATCACATTAGGACCTATAGCGTTTCGATAGTAGTGAATTTAATAATAATAACAGTAATAATAACCTTTATTATCCATAGACCACATTACAGTAAATGGTATCGGACTCGTCAAATGATTCCTTCAAAGAATAAAATACATAAATAAATGAAGACAATAAAATACTAAAAGTTAGGTATACAAAATATAGCAAGAAAAAAAACAATGTCAAACAGTCAGGTCGTAATTACTGAGACTACATAGTTAAACATACATAATATATATACATCATATTTCAAAACTGTGTTTCAAAATATTCCCTTATGTTGTAATATACATTATTTAAGGGTATTTTTTTTTTAACACAGACAGTGTGTGGACTGGTATTAAGTCGTTTTTCCTCCTGGTTTCATAGGCATGATTATAATTATTATTATTACATAAAAACTCATGTAAAGTCTGCTTAACAAATATGACTATTTCATAAATAAATATACTTAGTATTGTTAATATATGCAGTTCCTGAAAACATTTCTACAAGATAGTCTTATTTAATGCTTTTATATTTCTTACTGCCATTTTTTGAATTTTGAATATGATGCCATATTTCGCCCGGAAGTAAAATTGTGCATAATGATAGGAAAGAACAACTGATGTGCTAGTAAGTTTGCTTAATCTATATAAGGCAAAGCATGTTGACGAGAGCCTTCTGCACAAATGGTCAATATGTATTTCCCAGTTTAGGGCATTATCAATATAAATACCTAAAAAACGTGTGTGCTGAACTTGTTCAAGTGATTTACCAATTTACCATTAACTTTTATCAAACTGCTTATATTATAGTTTGATAATCTAGGTGTAAAATGGATGAATACAGTCTTCGATGCATTTAAAAGTAATTCGTTTTCATAAAACTAGGAATGGAACCGCGAATGGAAGGTATTTCTTTATTTAATTTTTTTTTTTTAATTTTGCCTAGCTAGGCAATATTCAACTTTTCCGGGGTCTAGCAACAGAAAAATAAAAGAAAGTGTTTTTTCGTTCCACCCTAATATTGCGTTCCACCCTAATATTGCGTTCCACCTTTCACGGTGACACCTTCGTGACTCAGTTATTAATAAATCAATTTATTTCAAACTTATGCAAGTTGTACACCTCTTCATGGTAACCAAAAGAGCATACAGTGTGTCCCAGGATAGATTCCAAACATTTTGGAATGGTATTTGGGGATTGAGTCCTGCTTGTTATAAAACTAAAGTGTACCAAAAATGATTTGATTTGGTGTTTTACAGGGTGTTTTATAAGCAAAGTTGTAAAAATCACCACTAATAAAGTACCTTTATTTTTCAAAATATGAAAAAATTCCACTAAGAAAAGTTATTTAGAATGCAATTTTATACCTCTATACCAAATTTCAGGAATATAAAATTATTTTTTTGAAACTTCCCATTTTTTCAATAAATTAGTATTTTATTTTGAACCATTCAATTAAAACTGCATAGAAATTATTTTTTGAGAATTAATATTTAAAGTTATGTAGAAGCTAAAAGTAGGCTATGAGAAAAGCAGTGGATACACATTTATCATTTATTATTGACATATCTGTCAAACGTAGTCAATATTATCCTTGAATTCTGTATCAAATTAACGAACCAAGCATAAAAAATTAAGTGAAAATGGTACTCACAGTGCGTGAAAAAAATTTATATTGTGCAATGCTACGGAATTGGCGGTGAAAACTCGCTAAGAGAAGTGGTAAGCCAATTTAATTTGAAATTTCCAAACACTGCTTTGTCACGTACTCAGGCTATGAGAATAATTAAAAAGTTTCTGGCTACTGGTAGTGTTCTTAACATGAAAAGAAAAATAAAAGCATATGATGAAGACAATGTTGGGGTTATTATAGCTCATGCCTCTGTTATAGAAAATCCTAGGATGCCACTAAGAAAGAGATCAGCTCTTATTAATATTAGCAAGTCTGAACTCCAAAGAATTTACAAGGCAAAGAAAATTGGGGCATATAAAGCAAATTATAAACATACGCTTGAAGAGGGAGATGACGGCCGTATGTTGGATTTTTGTTTGACCCTTGGAGAAAAAATCATGGAAGAGAGATTTTTTCATCATTTCATAATTTTCTCAGATGAATCCACATTCACAACCAATGGTGTTGTTTCATCTCAGAATTGTCGGTTTTGGGCTTCTGAAAATCCAAATTTTAGAATTCATTGTAGAAGACAATATTATAAAAAAGTGAATGTGTGGTGTGCCGTTTCTTGGAGTTATTGGACCTTATTTCATTGAGGGAAGGTTAAACCAGCACACTTATTTACAGCTTCTTGAAAGATTTTCTGAAGAACATTTAAATATTTTAAGAGATATGCCTTTAGTTAATTTTCAACATGATGGTTTCCCTGGCCACTCCACAGAAATGGTTAATCGGTGGTTGAATTTAAATTTTGGAGAAAATTGGATTGCCAGGAATGGACCGATCAAGTGGCCGGCGAGATCCCCAGACCTATCAATATTGGATTTCTTTTTATGGGGTCGCCTCAAGCAGTTGGTTTACGCTGAACCACCTCCTAACGATGTAGCAGTATTGAAGCAGAGAATTACAAAGACCGTAAATTCCATACCGTTAGATCATATTCGAAACAGTTTTAAGGACTTCATTCAAAGGATCGAAATGTGTGTGGATGTGGGTGATAGCTACGTCGAATAATAAAAAAATTGTAAACATTGTTTTGTATTGGTCAATAATTAATTTGTTTGTGAATCTGTTATGTTTTTGACATTTATTACTTGTTATAATTTTTAAACCTCATTAATCTTCTGTTAGTAATTGTTTCTTGTTTTACAATTAGTTCGATTAACATTATACCTTCTTACATCTCGTATATTCAATTTGTTATTTACCAATAGCCTACTTTTTGAGATGATTAACATTTGCTCCTACACAACTTTAAATATGAATTCAACTAATTCGCAAAAAATGGGAAGTTTCAAAAAAATAATTTTATATTCCTGAAATTTGGTATGGAGGTATAAAATTGCATTCTAAATAACTTTTCTTAGTGGAATTTTTTCATATTTTGAAAAATAAAGGTACTTTATTAGTGGTGGTTTTTACAACTTTGCTTATAACACACCCTGTAGAACACCAAATCAAGTCAATTTTGGTATACTTTAGTTTTACAACAAGCAGGACTCAATTCCCAAATACCATTCCAAAATTCCAAAATTTTTGGTCCATTACACCTTTTGTTACATCTATCCTGGGACACACTGTATACCTATTTAATTTATTCCATAGGCGTGCGGATTAAGGTGGTGAAAATAGTATCGATTTTCAGGTAAATCTTTTTGGGGATTTTTATATAAAAAAAATATTACCACTGTCTTTCTTATAGGGCATTCTTTAAAACCGCTTTTCAGACCCCGTTGTGCCAAATTTTGTTAAAATGGTTGAAATAAATGAAATTCCTCAGTACATGCCACCATCCGTGGACCGGCTTCTGGTTGTTGCATTCATCAGTGAGAAGTAGGTGTGTGATCGACCACACCAAGAATTTCGGCAGTGAGGCTATGGACAATAGTTGAGTAGCAGTGACAGTGACAAAAGAATGATTGATTCTACCTCCTGGTAGTATATCGCAATATTATAATCAGAAATAAGCTGCGACTAAGCTGAGAATTAATAAAGAAATGCAATAGCTTTTTAATAAATTGTGTTGTGAGTGTTCGGGCATTCCTCAGACCCACCAACATTCATGCACTATTTTCCAGCACTTGTAACATCAAAATATGATAAATTATGTTAGCAATAAATCGTTAATCACTTTTTACTCAGTAAAATTAAGTAATAAAAGCTCCGACAGCCTAGGCTATTGTTTCTACATCAATCATTGTGATGAATTGACATTTCTGTAGTGAATAATGAACAGTTTGAAAAGTGGAGGCATTCATCAATAGCTCAATATTATGTTGATGTGTTTTTAAAAGTTGACAAGCGACTGTCTTATTGATCTTATATGTTCATACCTTTATTAGATTGGCATGTAAATATTAAAGAAAAAAGTATAACACACTATTGTTATTAGTGTAACGAAAACGATCAAACCTTAAATTATTATTTGCGTATTACACTTGTAAGTTTTGACAGTAGTTATAAATATATTTAGAAAACAAAAAATATTTCCATATTAATCACCGTTTAGTATATACTTCACAAAGTAGTGTCAATCGTGTTGACCTTGTTTTTCCCTGATCCTCTTCTAACTTTTTTTTTTCTCCGAGATAATTCAACATTTTTCCAAATATTGACTACGAGTTGTGTAACTTAAATCTTTTTTTTAATGTCCAGAGAGTAGTTGGTTCTTATATGTTGCTTTATTTGCTTCAGATGCTGCCCCAGCTGATCGAGAGGATCTATTTGTTCAGAAACTCAGACAGTGTTGTGTCCTCTTCGATTTTGCTACGGATCCCCTCTCAGATCTTAAGTGGAAAGAGGTGAAACGTGCTGCACTGCAGGAAATGGTGGAGTATGTTACACAACAGAAAGGTGTCATCACCGAAACCATATACCCCGAGGCTGTTAATATGGTGAGTTATTGCTTTAATCATACCGTCACAATTATGCAAAGGTAAATCTTAAATACTTGTAGTAATTACATCAATAAAACATTTTTAGAACTATTATACTGAATGTTAGTATAAAATACCTCTTTAAGTATTATTGGCTTTAGCGTAACAACCTGGAAAGGAAGTTGTAAAAGAGAATTAAACAGTCATTCCAATATAATGTGTCATTAAAATAAAACTTATACGAGTAACGCAGCTGAGTTTTCAATTCGAAAAACAAAGAAACAATCACGTATCAGACATAAATTGTCTTCATGGTGAAAGATTTGCATATACAGGCATAGATTTTTTGGCCATGTCTTCTGATTTTCGTAGTCCTCCAGCTTTAGATGTTGTTTTGGTTTCTTATTTGTTGTATTAGTATTGTCAAAATTCTTACGTAAGAATTATGGAATTATTTAAAAGATGGTGTCTGGTACTATTTGAAAGAGACGCGGACTGACATTCCAATTTGTTATTAAATCATCTTAGATGTTTGAAACGTGTTTCTAAACTAGGTACTTGGTTTACCAAGTTTAGGTTTGTTATTCCTGTCGTTCTACGTATCTGATGTATAGGTTCACTAGGCATATTTCTCTTATTTTAAATTTTCATTAGTATGTTACTACATTACCCTGTATTTGATGCATTTGTTAATAGTTCAGTAATGTAACGATTTATATCGGACAAAATTCATAATGTTTTGAAAATTGATAGAAATGTTAAGGATAACATAAGAATTACTAAACCGAAAAGTTCCCACCTCTAAATAGTGTGCTTGATCCCTTAGGGCGTCGTTTCCACCCCCATTTTGAGGTTTTCTAGATTATCTTGGGAACGGTGCACTTTTTGATAAAAGTACGTATAAACAAAATAATTCCTTATGAAATTCTCTATCTAAAACGTATCTACACTTTTTTCCCTAAAATTAATAGTACTGTGGGAAATAAGGCACACACATAAGGGTTGGTTCCGGTTAACACCATTAATTGTAATCTTTACTACAATCTACTTTAAAGTTCAATGCTTAACGCAAAAGCAGTAGCTACTAAACTCCACTTAAAATTATAATAAATGTAGCGCTTCCACCCTCTCACCCTTAAGAAATCTCGCAAGAATTATTTGCACAATTCATTCGAATTTGGAGTTAAAGTACCTCTTTCCCTTTTCGATGACAAAGGTCTAATGAGAAAAACTAATAAGGCAAATTTATACCAGATTTATTAATACTGTCCCAGAAAGAGACCATATTTTTGAAAATAGTGAGTATGTGATTAATGGAGGATACTTTCTTCACCGCGTAATATGGCCAAAAAAAGGGAGAATTTAATAACATTTACAATGCTTATGTTAGTTACATAAGAAAACATTATGGTAATAGATAGAATAGTAACTGTCGTGTTCGATGGTTATTTGGATAATTCAAACAGCACGAAGAGCCTAGAATGACAAAGGCGGGTACTGCAATTATATTTGATGAAAACACTGTTGTTTCTGAAACTCGGCAGAAGTTCCTTAGTTCCTTTGTTTAACAAAGAACGTTTGATTGCAGAACTAGTGAAAAAATTTAGGTGTTTGTTGCTGCGGATGACGCCGATTTATTAATAGTACAAACTGCTATCGAAAAATGTTATAAGTGCGACACAGCTGTGGTCGTAGGGCAAGATATTGACCTGCTAATCCTTCTTATTATTCTTTCTCTCTCTGACAGACATTAAATTTTTAAAAGAAAAAAAGTTAATACCAGCAAAAGGATTTACAGTTTACGAGATTTACAATCCTCAACTTTTTTTAAAAACTGTAAAGAAACAATATTATTTGTACACGCCATTAGCGGTTGCGACACTACCTCAGCGTTTTTTTTTAAGAAAAGGATAATGCAATCAATGTGCTTAATGAAAGAGATGACTTACAAGACATCATGCTAACTTTTAATAATGAAAAAGCTAGTCATGAAGAAATTTTAGATGTAGGAGAGCGATTAGTTCTAGCTTTATACAACTCTACCTCCGCAGAAAAAAGTCTAGATGTATACAGATTCATGACTTTTAACAAACTTGGTAAAGCGGACAATACTGTAATGTTGTCAAAACTACCACGACTTCTGCTGCTGCTCGGCAACACTCATTTCGCGTTTTTTACCAAATTCAAACATTTGTATGGTATATGATAACAAAGGAACCAGCTTCCAAATCTGTTTTAACACTAAGTTCTTGTTCATGCAAATTAGGGTGCGAAAACAGGTACAGTTGCAGAAGAGCAGGCTTACGTTGCTTCACAATGTGTTACCATTGCCACGGATAAGCATGCATGAATATCGAATCTATGGAAGAAGACGAAGATTAATTAACGCAGGTAACCTTCTGATAATTAGTGGATTAGGTATACAGGGGACACCACGTAAAAAAAAGGGGCAATTACTATACCTCTGGGGTGGCGTGGCAACAAGTACAATATACAATATATATACACATATATATATATATATATATATATATATATATATATATATATATATACAAGTTCTTTAAAAATTGCGATATTTTTTAGGGTGGAAACTAGAGATGCAACGGATATCCGGTTACTATCCGGTATCCGGCCTATCCGGCCACTTTATTACTATCCGGCTGACCACCGGATAGTGACCTGATATCCGGCCAAAACCGGATAGTTAAAAAATAAAAAATGGTATAAATAATGAAACAGTTTCATTATTTTTCACATCATGCTTTACAATTATTACTACAAACTGGAAATATCTATAGATTAGTTACTAAATTAATACTTAAAGTTTACCGATGGTAAATTATGGTGAATAAAGACGAGTTTTTCAGCGTTTAGAGGGGTAGTAGACGATTGCGTTTCTTTTGGTATATGTTGCCAGCTTCTGAAAAGACTGCTTACACTGCTTCAAGACTGCTTCAAGACTTATACTGCTTCAAGGAGCTGAAAGATATATTTTTACAAACTTTGACGAAAGTATATACTGATTGCAGTTAGTACACCACCATGCATAAGCGTCACTATTTCTATGAATCCGTGCTCAATTCAAATAATAATCTCCCTGGCCATTGGACCTTTCTCCGAAACTACTATTTTTTTCGCCACTTTCTCAAAACAGTCCCAGAAAGTGTTTTAAATATCAGTAACATTAACCAGGTTTCCCTTACTTTGTTTACTGGAAGGAGAAGTACCACTTTCACTATCACTGTTTGAATATGAATCATCACAACTATTTTTAATCCTCCAGCAGAATAATTTGACGGGATATTTTAGCATGATTCTTATCAAAAAATTCCGAGGTCTAGAAGAATTGCCAGTAAGTATTTTTTGTCGTTGATGTTGTCAAAACATGTTTTCAATCCAACTTTCAATGTAAGCCGGATAGTTGGCCGGATATCCGGTATCCGGTACAAGAAGTACGCCGGATATCCGGTATTCGGTATCCGGCCAAAACACTATCCGTTGCATCACTAGTGAAAACGCTACATTTATTATAATTTTAAGTGGAGTGTAGTAGCTATTGCTTTTGCGTTAAGCATTGAACTTTAAAGTAGATTATAGTAAAGATTACAATGTATTGTGTTAACTGGAACCAACCCTTATGTGTGCGCCTTATTTTCCATGGTACTATTGTTTTTATGAAAAAAATTTGATAGAGAATTTTATAAGGAATAATTTTGTATATAGGTATTTTTATCAAAAAGTGCACCGTTCCCGAGATAATCCTTGAAAACCTCAAAATGGGGGTGGAAGCGACGTCCTAGGGGATGAAGCACACATAGGGGATGAAGCCCACTATTCATGCAAATTAGGGGTGGGAACTTTTCTTACTGAACTATACAGTTCATCTCAAACTTATAGCAACATGAGGCCCAGTGTTTCAATGCAATGCACTTTATCCTACAAATAAATTAGCTAGAAGGTTAGAATATGAAGTTGCAATATTAAAGTGTTTAATAAAAGCATATTCTAAACTTCTAGCTAATTTATTTGTAGGATAAAGTGCTTAACTTTGCACTGGAACGCTGGGCCTCATGTTGCTATAAGTTTGAGATAAACTGTAAGTACTTGGTTTACCAAGTTTAGGTGCGTTATTCCTGTCGTTTTATGTATCTGATGTATAAGTTCAATAGGCAAATATCGCTTTTTTTTAATTTACTTAATATTTCCCGGTTTTTAAATTTTTATTAGTGTGTTGCTACATTACCCTGCATTTGATGTATTTGTTAATAAGGATAATAAAGTTCGAGTAGAAGCTGTCCTGCTGACTATTTCTGTTATAACTACGGAATTCAAGATGATTTACATAACGCTATAAATTATACACATTTTAGAAAGCATTACGGAAATGTTTGCATAATTTATACAGATAAACAATGACGGAAAGTGCAGCTATTAAAAGTAATGTTTTGCAAAGAAATATACTCGCTGCTCTGTGATTGATAGAATATTATGCCACCTAGTTAGAGTACAATGTTGGTATCAATTATTGGTTCATTACTTAATAAATAACCACAAGGTTGCTATTTTCTGTACAATATTTTTCCAAAATATGCTTGAAGTCCCTACTTGAGGTGTTCCTCAAGGATCCTAGTTAGGGCCGCTTTTATTTTTGGTGTTTACTAATACTGTCTCCCTCAGCATGAATTCTACATACAGATATCGGCAGGCGAGTACGTACATCGGGCCGGGTTTACACGCGAAATAAATGGGCAACTGACCCCAAATCGAACCATTTAAATTCCTTTGTATCTTTGCACATTCAATCTGCTCCGTACCCGTGAATATGAAATGTCTAGTCTAGATTTTTTTCTTTCTAAATTCGTGCGTGTCATGTACATCATGTCACCTTGGTAAGATTGTCGTGTCCGCTTCTCAATGGCTAATATATTATTCCAGAGAGTAGTAGGTTTACAAATATGTAATACATTGGACCAGTTAATCAATGCACGGCTCAGCTTTGCGTGATAACTAACCCCGGGATTATTTGGACTTCAGTTTAAAGTGAATGTTAAACTCACATCCGTTTATTCAGTACGGTTTTTACTGAGGTTATAGCCATTAAATGAAACCTCTGTTCGTAAAAAGCTTTATATATTGAATAACTTGACAATAACTGATAAAAATGCAAAATGGTAAGAAAAAGTTGACAATAACTCAGCGTCAGTCTTTCGCATATGTGGTATTCAATTATGTTGTCACTTGAGTATCCTAAGTCCCTTCAGCCCTTTTCCTGTCTTCGTCTTTAGATAAAATCCTGTTGCACCCCGCCTATCATTATGTACAGGTCCGTCTTGTTAATTTTACTTCCACATCCAGTGAAAGTATAGTAACGACAAAAAAAGTTTTAAAAATTTTTATTGTTCAGATAGGCTTAGAATGTCACGAAACGTCGAGATTTTAAATTTGAGCAAAAGAAAAATTTCTGTCTATCGGTCTGTCTGTAACTTTTTTTGTGCGCACGTTTACTCTGGAACTGTTTGAGATATTGACTTGAAATTTGGTACACATATGTAGTTTAACAAGATCTAGAACTAGATTATATTTTCATCTTGTTCCGTCGAAGGGTTGGGGGTAAATTGGGGTAAATTTGGTAAATCAAGCAGGTGAGAGTCCATAAAATTGGTATTTAGTATATACAAGAGAAGCTAAGGTCTCAAAAAAATTTTTGGCATTAGCCACCCCCATTACCACCCTCACCCCATTATTAAAGGGGATGGAAAAAAAATGTGATTTAGTGTGTGTACAAGAACCAGAAATCTCAAAATATTTTTTTACTTCATCCACCTCCACTACCACCCCCTATAACCACCCCCACACCGCTACCGATGTGGGGTATCGTTTTATGGGTTTTTGGGGTAGAGGATTTCAAATATTATATTATTAAAGTTCCATGAACAATTATTTCCACATACAAAATTTTTTCGTTGTGAGTGACTTGGATAAAAAATCTGGATGTGGAAGTAGTGATTCCTTGGGCAGCGGTTTTTGGCTTGTGACTTTATTTTTAACACTAACCTAACCCTGTTGTATTGATAACCGGCCCTTACTGAAGTAAATATGTCATTTATAATGCATTTGTTATCTAGTTGCCCATTTTAAGTTTCCATATTGCACAAAAGTCTATGCAATTAGAATGTATTTGTTCTTTATATAATATACTGACTTTTCTGCCGAAAACGACCTTGACCATAGACTTTTATTAAAAATACATTTAGTTAATGCAAGTTAAAGACAGTTTCTCATCTATTGTCTGTTCACCAAGCTCTGAGACCGCCTGTAAACAAACCAATATAGCTGCATTATCACGGGACTATGCTTAACGCCTCCTCATTGATTGCATTTGACAACAGTGACAACACATATATTTGTTTCGATGCGGTCTTAGAGCTTTGTGAACAGACATTATATATTCTGATCTTTGATAACTTTAATGGCATTGTTCCAAGTATAAAGAAATAAATTGAATGTTATCTTAAATTGAGTATTGATAATAACCTGCGTATTATTATTTTTTTTTATCGAGTGTCTACCTTCTAAAATAAATGCTTTATTTATTTAAATTATTACTTTTAACTTTTATCAAAAACATGCCAGCAGCAAAAACTTTAGTTAAGTGTGTGTTGGGTTAAAGGTTATCTCTAGATACAACTTTATTTTATTTATTAGCACTATTGCATGCAGTTTATATTGCCATTTTTTATTTACTATATAAACAAATAATAATTTATGAATTACCTCCTTACATAGATTTTGTAATGTACTAGCAAAGCATTGTAAAGCAGGAAATGCAGATTTTTTCCTTCTAAAAATATTTTCTCTAGTAACCTTACCTTCTTGAGGCAAATACAAAAGTAACAGTTATGAATAAAATCCATAAGACTCGCTGATGTTCTCATTGTTATTCAAACTAGGAAAATAATTTAAAAGTTGAAATATTACAGAGAAAAATTCTTCCTGCTAATACCTATTTTATAGTAAAAATAATAAAAGTCTATAGTGACTTATCAAGAATTCCGCAGTCATAACAACATTCCCCAATGAGACCCCGGTTGATTTCCTTGATGGTCATTGCAAAATAACAAATAATATTAACAGACCACTGACATATTGGATTACTACAGCTGTATTGTTATTGAAAAGATAAAAGCAACATGCTGTTTAAACCAGGGTTGGAATAAGTCATGACTTACAAAATTAGTAAAAGGACTTTTTAGTTATTTCAGACTTTTTTTAATTAATTTAATTTTTTTCTCGATTTAAAATAACGTCAAAAATTACAAAAGTGGATAAAATGCACATCCCTTTTTATTTATTAGTAGTAAGCTAATAATTAAATATTTGAGTAACCTCGTTTTGTCAATTCAGTAATTAAATATTAAAAAGCTAGTAAAAATTTTGATTTTTGATAACTCGAGTTAAAAAAAAAATCGGGTTTTTTCAAAAAACGCCTGCTCGATTATCTTGATTTTGGTCTTAAAACAATCGTGGGACACCAGGAACTAAAATCAATAAAAAAATCCCATATGCAAGAACCTTTCAATTAAACCTGATGCAACCTTATTGTGTAACATTCTATACGATTCACTATTTATTGTTACTCCAGTCAACGAATGACCTCAAGGGTGGTGTAGAGTGCGTGAGGAGGTGAGCCGGAGGGGGGCACGAAGAAAGTCCCTGTTTTGTTTCTTTCCCTTATATCTCTAAAATGGTGGGTCGTAGGGAAAAATGTTCTTATACAAAATGAAAGCTCATGAATTTCTCTACAACTTTCGTTTTATATACTTTTTTCAAATTCGCAACCGTTTTCGAGCTACACGCTGCGGAAAAGTGAAAATTTTTGAAAAACAGATATTTACCTCTTCAACTTTAAGGAAAAGCAAGATGGGCTTCTCGAAATTGTACTTAAGTCAGAAATCATCAAGGAAGCGGCAGCGATCTTTTACAACCTCTCCTCCACTCAAAGCGAGGTTGAAGAGGCTGGGAAGATTTGCTTCCTCAAATGGTATGGGGCACCAGCAAGACAGACCTCCCTCAACCAGTACCGCTCCAGTTGTTCATGAGGTCAGTGGCAATATTAAGCCTGACATCAGCTCCCTCCCACCAACTGAGAGCGCACCTAAACAGCATTCTCGGCGCACCTACCTCCAAGTGCAGCAGTGGCTCGGGAATGAGCTGCCCCCTCAAGAGTGGAGGTGGAAACATGTAGGAGACACTCTGGTGCCAATTACAAGCACCGGAGGTCCTAGTTTTTTTAAATCATGTTTAAAATACAATTTTCTATTTTTCAGGTAAAAATCTGTTTTTCGAAAATTTTCACTTTTCCGGAGCGTGTAGCTCGAAAACGGTTGCGAATTCGAAAAAAATATATGATATGACAGTTGTAGAGCATTTCATGAGCTTTCATTTGGTATAAGAAAATTTTTCCGTGCGACGCGCCGTTTTCGTCATATAAGCGAAAAAACCAAAAGTGGGACTTTCTTTGTGCCCGCCCCTCAGGCTCATCTTCTAGACGTCAGGACTTTCATGTTTACTCCCTAAGCACCCTGAACAACTTTCTAAAGGAATCGCTTAGGTCCCTGCTCACACGCTCTACATTTCCTTTATTGATTGAACTAAGTTTGAAATATCTTGATATCATCAGCGTAGATCAATCCCCATGTTGCACTAGTCACAACCTATGTTATTTATTACTATTGGAAATAGTGAAGGGCCTAGATTTTATCCTCAGGGCACACCTGACGTATATTGAAAAGATCTAAGGCGTTTAATTTCAACATATTGCTCCCTATTTCGTAAGTAAGAATTTATTAACAATACAATACAATGCTTTCATCAACCCCAAGAATGCTTGTATTACTTCATTGTTACTAAGCCAGTAAATGTAACATCAACATGTTTACCGTGTCTGAAGGCTTCAGGTATGTACTGTCTTAAGTTTAAAAAATTTGTAACTGTACAGCACTTGGGAAAGAAGCCAGTTAAATTTTTTCCGTAGATTTGTGCGAATATTGTATTATATAACGGGTGTAACAGGATCATGGTACACCCCCTTTTCTCCTTTAGTTTTGAAGACAATTTATTGAAATTTGGGATATCCTATATGCATAATAAGGGACACTTTTTGACATACAAGTGATTTTTTTTTCACTTCCGGTTTCGCCGGAAGTGACACTAACTTTCGATTTTTAAATGGAACACCCTCTATATTATTGCGTTTTTGAATTCTGCATAATTTTCTGAATCCAAACATCAATATTTTTTATAATACAATTTTTAGTGGATGAAGTAAAAAAATATTTTGAGGTTTCTGGTTCTTGTACACACACTAAATCACATTTTTTTTCATCCCCTTTAATAATGGGGTGGGGGTGGCTAATGTCAAATTTTTTTTGAGACCTTAGCTACTCTTGTCTATACTAAATATCAATTTTATGAACTCTTACCTGCTTGATTTACCTATTTACTCCAAATTTACCCCAATTCACCCCCCAACCCTTCGACGGAACAAGATGAAAATATAATCTAGTTCTAGATCTCGTTAAAGTACATATGTGTACCAAATTTCAAGTCAATATCTCAAACGGTTCCAGAGTAAACGTGCGCACAAAAAAAGTTACAGACCGACAGACAGACAGAATTTTTTTTTCGCTCAAACTTGAAATCTCGACGTTTCATGACATTCTAAGCCTATTTGAACAATAAAAATTTTTAAAAATTTTTTTGCCGTTACCTACTATACTTCCACTGGATGTGGAAATAAAATTATATTATAAAAAATATTGACGTTTGAAATGCCACTTATTTGGTATCATTGGATTCAGAAAATTATGCAGAATTCAAAAATGCAATAATATATAGGGTATTCCATTTAGAAAGTGAAAGTTAGTGTCACTTGTATGTCAAAAAGAACCACTTATTATGTATATAGGATATCCCAAATTTCAATCATCTTCAAAACCAAAGGAGAAAAGGGGGGTGTACCATGATCCTGTTACACCCGGTATGCTCATTTCAAATCTAAATGTTTCCATCAATCATATAAATCAGTTTTTATCATTCCACACCCACACCATTATATAAAGTAATTTTAATATTGTTATTTTTCTTTTCAGTTTGCTGTGAATCTTTTCCGTACCTTGCCACCATCTTCTAATCCGAATGGTGCCGAATTCGATCCAGAGGAAGATGAACCTACGTTAGAGGCGGCGTGGCCCCATTTACAACTCGTGTATGAATTATTTCTTAGAGTATTAGAAGCACCTGATTTTCAACCAAATATAGCTAAGCGATATATTGACCAAAAATTTGTTTTGCAACTTTTAGACTTATTTGACTCGGAGGATCCCAGAGAAAGGGACCTACTGAAGACAACCCTCCATAGAATCTACGGGAAATTTTTAGGACTGAGGGCGTTCATACGCAAACAAATAAACAATGTATTTTATAGATTTATATACGAAACGGAACACCACAACGGCATCGCGGAATTATTAGAAATTCTCGGGTCGATAATAAACGGTTTTGCTTTGCCTCTGAAAGAGGAGCACAAGGTGTTCCTGTTGAGAGTCCTTATGCCTTTACATAAAGTCAAGTCTCTGTCGGTGTACCATCCCCAGCTGGCCTACTGTGTAGTCCAGTTTTTAGAGAAGGACCCCTCCCTGACGCAACCGGTGATACGCAGTTTGCTGAAATATTGGCCCAAGACACACAGTCCTAAGGAAGTGATGTTTCTAAACGAACTGGAGGAGATCCTGGACGTGATAGAACCCGCCGAGTTTCAGAAGGTGATGGGGCCCCTCTTCAGGCAACTTGCGAAGTGCGTCAGCTCGCCTCACTTTCAGGTGGCAGAGAGGGCACTGTACTACTGGAATAACGAGTATGTTATGTCGTTAGTGTCGGAAAACGCAACGGAAATCTTACCGGTTATGTTCCCGAGCTTGTACCGGAATTCGAAGAGCCATTGGAATAAAACCATCCATGGGCTCATTTACAATGCTTTGAAACTGTTTATGGAGATGAATCAGAAGCTTTTTGATGAATGCACGCAGCAATATAGGCAGGAGAGGCAAAAGTAAGTTACTTTTTTTTTATTCTATCTGTTATTATAATCTCTTTCATTTTGCCTAATCATAGTGCCAAATGCATTAAACAAGGACAGAATATGTAAATAATGTTTGTCGACTGCCTGAGTAGATACACTGTACTTTTAGTAAAACCAACTGACGATACAGACAATTTTTTAATAAAAGTTCTGCTGTAAATTCATTAGTACACAATAGTACCGTGGGAAATAAGGCGCACACATACGGGTTGGTTCCAGTTAACACAATAAATTGTAATCTTTACTATAATCTACTTTGAAGTTCAGTGCTTAACGCTAAAGCAGTAGCTACTAAACTCCACTTAAAAATATAATAAATAATAATAATAATAATAACTAACAAGGCAACTTTATACCAGATTATTAATACTGTTCCAGAACGAGACCATATTTTCAAAAATAGTGAGTATGTGATTGATTGATGGAAGATACTTGCTTCGCCGTGTAATAAGGCCAAAAAGAGGAGAATTTAATAACATTTACAAAGCTTATGTTAGTTACACACTCAAAGAAATAGTATGGGTAAATTCAACAAAAAAAAATGGTTAACTAACAATATCGTTAATTTTGTTAAACCAAACTATATTGATGGTATTTTTAAACAAGAGGTGATTGTTATTTTAATTAATAAAAAGTTGTCGTACAACAAAACAAACATTAACTTAAAAAATAGATGAATAAGACTATTATTTTGTTCGTCTGACTGTTATTTTGTTGAATTCTGTCAAATTAAACTAGATAATAGTATATTTTATTTTTAACTATTATCAAATTGTAATTCTAACCCAGTATTAGTTTGCTGTACTATTGTACTTGGTAGACAAACCAATATTATTGTCGTCTTCTAGAAGTTCTAAAAGAATTACCATAAAATTTGCTTGCTTACCACGTAGTCTATTACAGAAATTATTCCCAGATGACGCCACATACAAATCACTAACAATAATCCATCATGCATTATCTTGCACTCTTATGAATTTATAGAAAATTAATAACATGATTGCAGTGTTCAAATTCTCTCAGGGATCATCAATATATTTGGATGGATCTTATAAACGATCTCTAATCTTTGGTTTGGGTGGTCTGATGTCTCAATACTGAGATTTTGGCTAACCAAAAAAAACTTCATCATACAATAAAGTGTAGATCAACCTAAAAATTAGTTGGTGAACAAAAAACAAAGTCGTTGTACTATTTAATTGTAGACCAAATTGAAAATGGTTAGTGAACATAAAAAAAATGTCATTGTACTATTTAATTTGTTACAAGAAGATATGATTATTAAACTACTATTTGTTTACGAAAACAAATAAAGTTGTATGACTATACTTTACTGATTGATTTAATTATGAAACTAGATAGGCGCGATTTCATATGCTCTTTTTGGTTGAATTTACCTATCATTTTCTTTGAGTGCATAAGAAAACATTACAGTAATAGAGTAACTGTTATGATCGATGGTTATTTGGAGAATGCAAACAGCACGAAAAGTCTAGAACGACAAATGCGGTTACTGCAAGGAACCTGTCCTGAAATTATATTTGATGAAAACACTGTTGTTTCTGAAACTCAGCAGAAGTTCCTTAGTCATTTGTTCAACAAAGAACGTTTGATTCCAGAACTAGTGAAAAAATGTAGGAAAGAAGGAATCGAGGTGTTCGTTGCTGCAGATGACGCCGATTTATTACTAGTACAAACTGCTATCGAAAAATGTTATAAGTGTGACACTGCTATTGTTGTAGGGCAAGATATTGACCTGCTAGTCCTTATTTCTCTTTCTCCCTCCAACAAAGACATTAAATTATTAAAATAAAAACAAGGTAATATCAGCAAAAGGATTTACATTTACCTGATATTTACAATTCTCAACTTAAAAAAAAAATGTAAAGAAACAATATTATTTACACACGCCATTAGGGGTTGCGACACAACCTCAGTGTTTTTTTCCAAGGGAAAGGTTAAGGTTGTGCTTAATAAAAGAGATGACTTACAGTACATCGTTTAATAATGAAAAAGCTAGTCATCAAGAAATTGCAGACATAGACCGATTTGTTCTAGCTTTATACAACTCTTCCTCCGCAGAAAAAAGTCTAGATGTATACAGATTCATGTCTTTTAACAAACTTGTTAGTAAAGTGAACAATACTGTAATGTTATCAAAACTACCACCAACTTCTGCTGCTGCTTGGCAACACTCATATAACGTTTTTTTACCAAATTCAAATCTAGAAAAACGTTACGCTAGAAGCTACTGATTGGGGATGGAAGAAATTTGGCGGTATATTAGCCCCAACTATGACAACAAAAGAACGAGCCCCCAAAACTGTTTTAACACTAATTTCTTGTTCATGTAAGTTGGGGGTGCAAAATCAGGTGCAGTTGCAGAACAGCACTGCCGTGCTAAGCAAGAAGGTCGTAACTGACATTTTCATGAAAATTGAGTTATTGACATTTGTCGCATCTACAGCCACCCAAGCAACTTCTGGTATATTTTCAAGGTCATATCTTCATAATAAACGATACAAATTCAATTTAAAATTTGTCATATCTGCAAAGTATACTGATTTTACTAAGCGAAATTGTCCTATCTGATATTACCAAGCATAAATGTCGTATTTATACGGTAGATACGACAAATTAGCTTGGCAATACAAAATAAAAATGTACAGTTATGTGGGATTGTTTACATCTGACGATTCAGTGTGGTCCTGAAAAAAGTGTATTTTATCTTAATTAATGAACTCCTTAACGACTGACTCTTTAATAAATAACATTCTTTTAACTTAATCAGAGCAATTTTTGTTGTAATATTTTTCAGAAATCTACTTTTTTATTCACTTACGACTTTTATTTATTGTATTTTCTCAATTTTTTTCTTAAAAAATGTCGTATCTGCATTTTTTTGAAAAACGTTTAATATTTCATATAGAAACTTAAACAATAAAAATTGTTCTAATAAAAAAAGCTTTCACTCAAAAAATTAAGAATTTCCCATTGAAAATGCGGATGGCATTGTAAATAATCGAAAAATGCGATTATCTCAAAAGCAACAAAATGTCAGTTACGACCTTCTTGCTTAGCAGGGCAGAGCAGGCTTACGTTGCTCCACAAAGTGTTGCCATTGCCACGGACAAGCATGCATGAATGTCAAATCTACAAAAGACGACGAAGATTAATTAATGCAGGTAACCTTCTAATAATTAGTGGATCAGGTATACAGGGGACACCACGTAAAAAAAAAAACGCGCCAGTTACTTTACCTTTAGGGTGGCGTGGCAACAAGTCAAGTACAATATACACAGAGCTGGGCAAATATGTACTTACAAATACCTCATAAGTATTTAAGTACTAGAAAGTATTTAAATACCGAGTATTTAAATACTTCTTGCAGCAAGTATTTGTATTTATACTTGCAAATACTTTATCTGAAATATTTACTACTTAGTATTTGTGAAGATGATCCTAAAAGTATTTATAAATACTTAAAGTATTTAAATAACTGTGAAGTATTTAAATACTTCTAAGAAAGTATTTAAATCCTTTTCCGAGAGTATTTAAATACATTCAGAAATATTTGAATACCCTCTAAGTATTTGAATCTCAAAAGTATTTAAATAAATACAACAAAAAATATAATCAAATACATCAGGGAGACAGGCAGATACTCGTGAAGAATCAATACATGTATGTACTATACCATGTAGTTAATAATACATTGCATCATTCAGTCTTCAGTCATTCACGTCTTAATTTCCAGAAAGTTGATTGAGAGCAGACATAGACAGTAAGTGTTAACAGTTAATGTATATGTTTTGTGATTGCGACAGAGAACAGTTGTACAGAATAGTTTTACTCTAGTGCCATAGTCTCTTCACCTTTTTTGGGTATCTGCAGAAGACGCAAAAGTCTACGGATAAGTAAAATCCAACACCCAACTCTAGGACTGATTAAGTATAGAGATTTTAAAATAGTGTTGTAGAAGTTCATGAAAGTCATGAAACCTAACATTTTGACACCTCAAATGGTCAAATAGTATTTAATATAATAATAACAATGATAATAATAAGTCTTTATTGATTTCTACAAAAATAGAAAATACAATTTGGCGAAGTTTAGCCATTAAAGGCTATTGTTACACTTAACTATGCTTCAAAATATTTCAGTGTTAAAAAATATTTAAATATTCAGAAAGTATTTAAATACTAAGTTTAAACTATTTAATTACTTTTGTATTTATTATTTAAATACTTTTATCTTTTGAAAATACTTAATATTTAAATACTTTCAATTTTCTGAAAGTATTTAGTATTTAATATTTAAATACTTTTTCAAAATATTTGCCCAGCTCTGAATATACAGTATTCTCACTTCTTTAAAAATTGCAATATTTTTTATGAATGAGAGGTGGAAGAGCTACATTTATTATATTTTTAAGTGGAGTTTAATAGCTACTGCTTTAATGGTAAGCCTTGAACTTTAAAGTAGATTATAGTAAAGATTTCAGTTTATTGTGTTAACTGGAACCAACCCTTAATGTGTGCGCCTTATTTCCAACGGTATTATTATATTTATTTTACCAAAAAAATTTTAAAGGTGTTTTTCATAGAGAATTTTATAAGGAACAATTTTGTATATATTTTTATCAAAAAGTGCACCTTTCCCAAGATAATCTAGAAACCTCAAAATGGAGGGTGGAAGCGACCTCCTAGGGGATGAAGCACATTATTTAGGGGTGGGAACATTTCGGTTTAGCAATTCTTATGCTATCATTTCTACCAATTTTCAAAAATTTATGAATTTTGTCCGATTGTTAAATTGTTATATTACTGAACTATGTAAAATATTTGAATATTTGAAAGGTTCCAAAATTCTGGGAAAGTTTCCTTTAGAAATGTAAAGAAACATTTGCAAACCCACATTAATATGAACTTTTTTATTATTCAAGAAATATGGCTTTGAAAAGATGAGGTTTATTTTCTAATCTTCTTGTAAACCTTCAACAAAATTTCTCTGTTGTATATTGCTTTTCTCTAGCATATGCTGTATTACTAAGTAATATTTGACTGATTAACAACAATAATAATAATTAAACCAATCATCTCTGATAGATTAACAGTTCTGTAAGTGCAAGACAATAAAGTTCCATAGAGTTATATTTAAGCCATCATTTGAATTTTTATGCTGAAAAAATCAACTAGTCAAAATTATTATGCCTTTCTCCTTAGCTCGAATTTCATGCATTCCAAATCAATGACATTCAGTGGTTTTTGTTGGTTAATTTTGTTATAGTTTGGTGCTTTTTATTTACTATTGTAAATATTTCTTTCGAAAAAAAAAAACAGTACTTAATTTTACCACTTCAGTGATAAAGCAACGTTTGTTACTATAGAAATATATATCTCATGCAAAGAAATTTGTAGTAAATGACATCTTTATGAAGCAGTAGGTTCAGTTTATTCTGAAATTTTAAACTAATTTTGGTCCTTCGAGCCGGATCCGGTTTGGTCCTTTTTCTAGTCTTTGTTAGGTAACATTTATTGCGAATGATTTTCTTCGCCTTGTTTATATAGTTCCTGTAGCATAAAATTCAAATAGTGGGGTAAACATGCCAAATTTTATAAATGGAACAAAAGCATTTCTTACTTTGTTTCTATCCTGAGTATTAATACTTTTCTCCTTAATTCTTTAAGTAGTCCACTGTTTTTTCAGGGAGAGGGAAAGGCAGCATCAGCGTCAGGAGTTGTGGGTGAAGGTGGAAACGTTAGCGTCTCGAAGACCTGAATATGAAATAGTAAAGAGTAGAAATGCTGAAATAAACAATGTGATAGGCAGTCCCGACCCTGACGATGAAGTTAACCTAGACATTTTAGAAACAGAAACGGGAGAGGTAAACCATTTCTGATTGTATAGTAAACTAGCACATTATACCTGAAGTCTGACAGTCCTGGGTTTATGTCTGGATATACTGTAAGAATTTTATTAACCGTCATATTAGAGACTGAATGAAGAGTTGTGATAAATAATCATAGTGCAATGTGTAGGAGTTGCCTATGTTAAGGCACCCTGACGTAAAATCCGATTGTACACATTCTTATATAATTCTTAGTTTTAATTTATATATATAGTTGACAGGTTACGCCTAAAGTCATTATATGTGAAGTTGTGTGAGAGAATTTCTTTATTTATTGTTATTTTGTTATCAGTTGAATATACACTTCCTTTGATAATTCATTGTTCTACTGGTTTTAATACGATTCCGTGACTAATTTTAAGTTAACTGAGAGTCAATAAATAATTTCTTTAAAAAACTTATTTATTTGGTTTATGGCTATTGTCGAATTGCGAATAGGTTATACTAAGTTACACATACCTATGTTTAATTAAGATAGACTTTAAGTTTAAGTTTTCTTAATTTGATTGATTGGATCATCTTAATCGTAGGACGTCTAGTGTTAAATTTCTTAATAACTTTTTACGCATATACAGAGTATCCCAGGAGTATGGGGCAGTACTTCGGGAGCATATAATGTGACACAAAATAACACCAAAAGTACCCGTAAATTGTTTTCCTGGAATGTTCCCTTCGGAGCTATTCTTTTTAAGGTTTTTCTTCATAACTTCCAACCTATTCCATTATTGTAATAAAATTTGGACTATGCAGGCTATCCATTTTATCAGGGCCCGCGAGAATATCTCACTTAATATCAGTCGTGCAAAAAAATTGTTTCTATGAAAATTGTGCCCATTGTTATAAGCTACAAAATGGTTTAAAGACGTTTGAAGTCCACGGCCTACTTTAAAAGTTATGACGGAAGATATCGAAAATGCGGACATATATTTTGCAATGGTATTAACCTCCTGTTGGTAATGGTAATTTCGATTTTATATCTTGCAAATGGAAATAGAAGCACTTTCTGATATTTTCTGTTTGAATGATTTTTCAAAATTGGAAATTTTTGTTTGAAAAACCAACTAGAATATCTCAAATTTTAAATTCTCCATAAATGCGTCATTTAACATGCAAATAATGCATTTTGTTTTCATCTTAGTTGCGTTTAATAGCAATAGAATATATTTTATATTGATAATAAATATCACAGTCAGCCACATTTGACCATGAACTGCAAAGTTTTTTCTTCTCGCTTTTCCAACAAATAGGACAATAACGTTTACCAACTAGTCAGATACAACACTTACACACAGGGTCGTTAAGAAATGAGGCATCACCTTAACCTGAGAAAGTCATTTGTGAATAAGATACAAGGTACTTTCCGAGATCTCTGTATTTTGTCTGTTTTTCCTCCTTGAAAGGTTTGTCTCAGCAAGTGCTGAGAATTTGTTGACGTACATCATTTTAGTTTGATGATGACTGCATCAGGTTCATTGACTTGAATTTGCCTGATGGTCGAAAACGAATAATTCAATGAATTCGACACTCTTCGTCCATTACAGTGCCTACCAATGAGTCCAGAAACTTAAGTCGGGGCCTAAGTCTACTAGGCCAGTGGAATTAGCAAATATGCATATTGTAATTCGTTTCAGGATGCCACGTGGATTAAATGATAGTTTTATTGATTACGAACATAACCCTGAATTTGGTCCACTTTTTGACCGCCGGAACATTGTTTATTTAACGATTTATTGTTGACAAATTCCAAAAAATCGACTTTTTTAAAGATAACTCAAAGACCTTTGACGGTAGGTTTTCAATTTGTAGATGCTGTTAGAACTTTGAAAAACGGTTAATTTGAGAGGGGTTTCGTTTGAAACGCTGGAAAATTTGTTTAAGTAATTGCAAAAAACCCCGAAAATTTTCGCAATTTGCAAATATTTTTCATTATTTAACAAAAGCACTCTAGTGCTTGAAACTTTGACAAAATATGTCTTTTATCACCCAAAGTTACCTCTAAAATTTCATAAAAAAATTTTAATTAGTTTAAGAGATATTCAATTTGTTTATTGAAAACATGAATAATGTAAAATGTAAATTCACCCAGTTCCCTTTGTCGTAGAGGGTTGATCTGGACATAATTTTTTTTGTTGAGACTTAAACTTTATGTTTTCATCAATGGTAAATCAAATTTGCATTATTTTCAACTTCAAAATGGCGTTTGAAAAAGTGTCACATTTTGAGATTAGGTTTTTTTGCTAATAACTTTTAAAAAAATGAAGATTTTGCAATATCGTTCTGATATCTTTGTTGCTGGGGTTTTTTCAGACATTTTCAAAAAAAAAATGACTGTAGCCTTACTAGAAGCCGACATGATTTTTTTTTTAATAAATTCGTAATTTGTTTATTAATAAACATTAACAGCTGAAACTTGGCGAACAACTAGTTGAATAGTCTATCTTTGTAATAGAGCTGAGTTTGGGGGAAAAAATTCAATTTGCAACGAATGATCGAGACGAGTTCAAATCCATCAACCAAAAATTTACTGTTTCTCCGATTTTGATTTTTTTTTAATTTGGGGTAGCGTGATGAAATAATAATATCTGTCATGTCGATTTTTCCTAATTAAATAATAATTTGTTATAAACAATTATTTTTTGTTAAAATTTTTTTTACGAATTTTAAAAAAAAAAAATCTGATTCTAATAAGGCTACAATATATATATATTTTTTTTAATGTGTGAAAGGATCCCAGCAACAAAGATATGAGAACGATATTGCAAAATCTTCATTTGTTTAAAAGTTATTAGCAAAAAACCTAACCTCAAAATGTGACACTATTTCAAACGCCATTTTGAAGATGAAAATAATGCAAATTTGATTTGCCATTAATGAAAACATAAAGATTAAGTCTCAACAAAAAAAAGGATGTCCAGATCAACCCTGTACGTCAACGGGAACTGGGTGAATTTGCATTTTACATTATTTATGTTTTTAATAAACAAATTGAATATCTCTTAAACTAATTAAAATTTTTTGATGAAATTTTAGGGATAACTTTGGGGTATTAAAAGACATATTTCTTCAAAGTTTCAAGCACTAAAGTGCTTTTGTTAAAGAATGAAAAATAATTGCAAATTGCTAAAATTTTCGCGGTTTTTGCAATTATTTAAACAAATTTTCCAGCGTTTCAAACGAAACATCTCTCAAATTAACCGTTTTTCAAAGTTCTAACAGTATCTACAAATTGAAAAACCTATCGTCAACGGTCTTTGAGTTATCTTTAAAAAAGTCGATTTTTTTGAATTTTTCAACAATAAATCGTTAAATAAACAATGTTCCGGCGGTCAAAAAGTGGACCAAATTCAGGGTCATGTTCGTAATCAATAAAACTATCGTATAAGCCACGTGGCATCCTGAAACAAATTACAATAAATTTCAGTCTTTTTTTTACTGATTCTACTGGATTATACCTCTTAGGGTGAATTTGGAAACCTAAAACTAAATATAAGATTAGATACGTTTCAAATTGTTTTTTTTTTGTAGAAACTTTTCGAAAATTTTTTGCTTCATTGCCATTGCATCTCTTCTTTATTATTAATTTTTGGTACTATGATTTTGTAAATGGCAGTACGTTATTAAAACTAAAAATGAAATTGAAAAATATTATTTGGGTATTCAGCAGATAACTTTCAAAAAAACCATTGGTTCTTTCTGTATACTATTGATCCAAGTCTCGTCACGCAAGTATATCAACAAAAAATCTTGCCTAAGAGACATTGAGGTTATGTACAAAAAAAATATATAAATAAAATAAAATTATGAAGGACCAAGCAAGCTTTTGTTCACCAATAAATGACAAATAAAGTTCTATGGGGCCAAGAGATAATTCTCGTCCAAATAGATCATTCTGATTTCAACAGATTCCAATGCCTCACAGCTTCACAACAAATGTTTTCAAATAGGCTTCACCATTTCAACAACGTCTTTAGCAGGTCCAAAGTCAAAATACATAACACAAAACAAAGCAAGCATCGCAAGGGACAAAAATAACTAAAATACTGTTTCTTCAATAAAATGGAAATATGTGGTTAGGCACAAGTTGACATAGCAAAGTTCACAAACCAAGTGTCTGATTCCCGCTACGATGGCCACAATTAGTCAATGTCAGTTTTAGAACAAAAGTCAAAATTTAAAATGTGAATGCGATGACGGAGCAGACAACTTATTAACTTCTTTTGTACACTTAACACTCCGATTAAAGAACTTATATCTCGATACATAATGGCATTACTTTGTATGATGCTGAAAGACTCACAATCTAAGGCACTTCTTCCCATAAGTTGCTGATTGGCCCATCGGCCTATTCGCGACCGCTTCGTACACGATCGGTTCCGTTTCGATTATCATAATCTCAGTTTGACACTTTTGACAGTGTACACCATTAATGTGAATAAATGTTTTTCGTGTTCTCCGATGAAAAAGTGGTGAAGAAGTCATATTTTATTTAAAGTTGTGATTTGCTAATACCTAAATAATATTCTCTATTCATATTTACACAGTTTAGTGACAATTTAGTGCAACATGCAACAGTGATGTGCCGTTTGCAGAAATCAATCGTTTCATAAGTAGGTTATAGTCGTAACATGATGAGGTTCAGTTTACAGTTTTAATAATAATATTATAAATAATATCCTTCCAATACATATTTCCCTTGAATAAAACATCTTTACCTATTATATTTTTTAAATCTGCGGTAATGTTCCTACCAACAATTATTACATAAAATAGATACAATATTGTACATTTTCTCTTCTACACATACCCGCCACTGTTGCCTATGGGATGTGATGTTCATCTATCGATTTTAATGGACATATAATGTGACTATGTTAGGACCAAATAAGGTATATGAAGAAAAGGTAGCCATTATGTATCTAGATATAAGTTCTTTAATCGGAGACAACATCTAACTTTCAATATGAAAACAAGAAAATAACCTTGTCAAGTATCCGTGGCCCTACCTAGAAGATACTCGTCATAAATAGACATTTGTTACATTAGATACGAAGCCAAGAATTATTAAAAAGCACAATGAAGAAGAGTATAAAATTTCACTCACCGCGTACACGTCTTAATAAATAAAACATTTCCTTCCTTTTTGACTGATTCTAACCACCTAAAGATTGTTCAACTTTTTTCATTCTCTTCTGAAATCCGAGTAGTACATAACCCATTCCAAATAATAATAATAGTGATTTTGTTTTGAATGGATTATGTGTTACCCTGAAGATTTCAGAAGAGTTGATCAATTTTTAAATGGTTAGAATTAGTCGAAAGTAGAAGGAAGCTGATGCATTAATTGCAGCTTCAGCTATTACAGAACAAGATGTGACATGACTTCTTTATTTAAAAATTGCAAAATTGCGACATTTAATTGTTTCAAAAGCATGAAGAATTTTTATCGAAATTGGAAATTTTCTGTAACGACAATAGATTTTTATGCACCCCAAAGACAATTAAAAGAAACATACATTTTTTGTTCAGAACCATGGTTTTAACTTAGGTACAAATGGAATTGTAAGGAATGCTAATACCTCAGCTAGACTTATTTAATATCACAGTTAATAAATTAAAAAGAAAGAGTCGCGCCGGTTAAGTATGTGGAACTGCACCCAGCGGCTTATTGGGCTATTCATTCATATGAATGTTGTTTATGGCTACGAATGCTCAATAGAATATATAATAAACCTCCATCTCCTACATTACCAGAGTTATGGGGGTAACATCCTCAACTTTAAAATTAATTTTTTTCAAAATTATTGAAGATAATTTAATGAAATTAATAGGAGATGTTGACATAAAATAGCTTTATATTTTATTTTTTTTTTTGCATTCCTATTACGTCATTTAGTATTTTAAAAAAATAATTTAATTTTTGAGGGTTCTCTTTTTGTATCAATCCCTTGAGTGACCTACCAAAAAAATCTATATTATTTAACAGTGGCATAATTATCGTGTGTAAAAATTACTGCAAGGTTAGATTGGTGGAAGATGCTTAAAAAAATATAAACCTAAGTAATGAACAACAACACAGGCACACAAAAAAAATTTAAGTGCGAAGGCCTAGACCACTGAATTCCTACTCATTTGGATGCTAATAATCAAAAGAATATACTACTACTTTTAGCTTGGCGCTCAATTTTGTTTTTTTCGTTTTTTTTGCTTGACAAACAAGTATTGACTTTATTAGACAATATGGTTAGACCATTTTAATCAATCCCCAGTAATATCTCCTCAGGAAGGGTGAGAAATGTTTTAGACAAAAGTCCTTCCATTCAGAGGGAGACATCTTTTAGGCAGAACAGTTTTCCACGACCCACCCCTGATGAGCGGGGGTGGGACTAACTTTTGAATTTTTAATAGCACCCAATGTTTTTTATCACGTATTCTGATTCTGTGGAAGAAATTAAATAACTTTTGTACCAAACATTTTTTTTCTCTCCCCTACCCTGATGAGCAGGGATGGGGGTAACTTTTGAATTTTCAAAAACTTGCAGGGGAAAAACATCTCTGAACTAGGGCATTTTTAGGAAAAATATTTCAAACAAAAGTTGTTTAGTTTGGAGAGAGAGACCAGGCCTCCAAAACACACCCGGGGGAATCAGCCTCGCACGCACCTCCCTCTCGACAGGACTGAATAGTGGACCCGTGTCTGCTTCCGTGCACGACGCTCGACATTTACATACCGAGATTTTCGACTTTTCCACACTTGAAATAAAGTACATAAAAATGTTAACTGTTATTGCCCAAAGATGCATATACGCGTCCATTATATATATATGGCAATACGGACGTCATTTTTAAAATATGAGTGAATACAAAAATATAGTTATCACAATGTATGTATTTTATTTATGTATAGCATAAAAGAATTGCTGTTATTTTATAATTGCTAATGCAAAAAAATAATTTGATGGTGAGGTACATAACCGGTTAAATTGTGGCATATTCAAAAAAGTTTTAAAAGATGAAAGAAAGATATTTTTAATACAACAAAAATATTCGTGCACTTTCTGAACTGTTAATATACATTCTGTAAAACTTAGAAGTGTTAAATATTGGTCTAAACCTTGAAAAAAAATTTAGTTGAAAGGTTGCGTTTACGCACCTTTGGCCATTAATGGGTTAAATGGTCTAGGTCTTCGCACTTCATTTTTTTTGTGTGTGTCTGTTCATTACCTAGGTTTACATTTTTAAGCATCTTCCACCAATCTGACTTAAAGTAATTTTTACACAAGATAATGTTAGTGTTAAATAATATAGATTTATTTGATAGGTGTCACTCAAGAAGTTGATATAAAAACAGCGCCTTCAAAAATTAAATTATTTTTTTATACAGCGCGATCTACCATGATATGCGGAAAATAAAATGATGTACTAGTCTTCAATGTGGGAAAGCCCCTGCAAAATTTTAGTGTTCTGAGGTAATTTAGAATATTAAATTATTAGTAAATTTGCGAAGATACACTACGGTTATTGACGAGGTCAGGAATAGGTCGACGAACTTACTTGTGAAAGAACGTATTGGAGTTGTTTACATTTCCTTAATTGGCATAAAAAGTTGAAGCCGGGTAGTGCGATCAAAGTGCCGTGTTTTTTGCTTTCGGTCGAACAATCAGGACATCGGCATGTTATTGACAGGTTTAACTAAATATCTTGTATATCTAGGTACTTGTTTCAGAGTTCACCAGCATAGGGTCAATGTCTTTTCGATTTATTTCAATTTATTTCGCTATTTTTGTAGTGTAATTTGATTAAAACCAAAAAGTCACTTCTATACTCTCCAGCTTTGCTGTCAATAGTGTCAATCCCAAATCTGATAAAGTGATATGGTTGTACCGCGTTACGTCAGATTAGTTAGTCATTGGCGGCACATTTCTACCAAAAAAAAAAGGTCATTTTCTTGGGCGTTTTTAAAAACTTTTCATTTTTTTAACTCCTTTCGGTGTAATATAGGGGACAGAGGTTTATTATATATTTTATTGAACATTCCTAGTCATAAGTAACATTTGTGTGAATGAATAAATAGCTCGATAAGCCGCTGGGCCTAGTTCCACATACTTAACCGAGACTCTTTGGTATCATTTTTTAGATAGCTTTACTTTAATGTTTGCTTTTAATAAGAATATATATTCTTCTGATTTAGTTCTTTTATATTCATGTTAAATGTCATCTCTTATCACCTTTTAATTGTGATATATTATATGGTACATGAATTTAGTAATTAGGTTATCTAATATATAAAAATCTCATGTCACAGTATTTGTTATCGAACTCCTCCGAAACGGCTTGACCGATTTTTATGAAATTTTTAGTGTATATTTGGTAGGTCTGAGAATAGGTCGTAGGCTATTTTTTATACCCCTAGGTGATAAGGGTGGCCCTATCCAGAAATTTTATTTTTATTTTTTGGACAAGAATTTATAATTTATATGGCAAAACAACGTTTGCTGGGTCAGCTAGTAGATTTATAATTCTTTGTCATTTTTCATAAAATTGGGTTATGTTGTAAATAAATAAGTAATAGTCCACAGTACAGCGCCCTTTTCTTGAATGATTAGTAACAGGCTGAATTTTCGTGAGTAGCTTCGTTTTGACGAGACGCCCAACTTTTCTCTCTGCGAAAATTCTCGGTAGTGGTAGCCAATAACTGCGCTTGGGTGTATATATGTCGATTGGTGGTTGTTCAAATTTTATTAGTAACAGTTAGTTTTTTAGTTAAATATTGACATAATTTGATAAAAAACACGAAAAAACGTTTGTCCTACAAAATCAATGGTTTGACCGAAGCGTCCCCCACCCCCAACAAGTCCAAATAACGGGGTCACAAAAATGATTAGTAACCAGCTGATTTTTTTACTATTGCTTAATAAATGTTTTTAAAATTAAATGGCCACATTGTCCTACAAATTGAATGGTATGTTTTTCCAGTCCTACGCTCGGAAATTGTCAGTTCCACAGTAACACTTTCATCATTAGTAACTGTAGGATAAAGATAACATATGATAGGTTAGTGTATTCTCTGCCCAAATAAAATAGTGTCCCACAAAAAAATTAGTATGTATCGCTAGTCCGACAAAAATTATTTTAAATAACGAATTATTTTATAATTGCGGTTTTTGTAAATTAAGATACTTTTATTACTTAAGCGGAATTCCGATATCTACCAAATTTAGCACATACATTCGGATTATCAAAAAACAACATTTCCCTTGATTTTAAACCCTAATTTTCATATTTACATTTTTTGCGAATGTTTGAATTTTTCATGCACTTTTATATGTTTTATTAAATGTTTGACTACAAGACTGAAAAATTTTCTTTATAATTCTAATGTAATATTTTTAATGTTTAAGTGTTTGTTTAATTCGAAAATAACATAATTTATATGAAAAGTTCATGAAAAAATTGGGGAAATTGCTAAAAAAAAATTATATATAAAAAAAATCTTTTTTTGAATACCCAAAAACCAGAAAAACATTCGCCTCCTATAAATGCAGAATCCTCTATCTGCGGTACCAAAATATGCGGAAAAAATCAAAAACAAAACAAAATTGTCATAGTAGTTTTCTAAACAAAAAAACCATTAAAATTACATTTTTCGACTTGGACATTATTTTAATCAAAATTTCAATATTGTTTTATTTCGATTCAATTTTGGACTTACGGTTTTTGGACAATTTTGAACAAGTTTCATTGATAAAATTTTCCGATAAAGGAATGCCTAATATGATTTTTTTATTATTTCCGCATATTTTGGTACCGTAGGTGGCTTTGCATTTGTAAGAGGCAAATGTTTTTCTGATCAAAATTAGATCCTAATTTGTTCTGTATTTGAGTAAAATTTGATTCAAATCGGAAAAAAAAATAAAAAAGTTATAAGGGTGTCTTCATCTTAAGTAAGTCACACTGTATATTCAACCGTTTTAGAATTATTGGAGAAAATTTGTAATGATCTGCTTTTTGTATGTTTTTTTACGTGTTTAAAAAAAATATAAGTAAAAAATGCCACGGGCTGGCCATTAACAAGCTTTTTAAGATTTATGCACTTCTAGGTGTAATTGTTTTTAATTTTTTATCAATATATACCACTTTTTTTGTAGGACATTAATAAAATTGTGTTCCACACTTTATTCCCAAGAGAAAAAAAAACGAAAATTAGGTTGTTACTAATGAGAAAAGTGTTACCGTGGAACTGACAATTTCCGAGCGTAGAACTGGAAAAACATACCAGTCAATTTGTAGGACAATGTGGCCATTTAGTTTTGAAAACATTTATTAAGCAATGGTAAAAAAATCAGCTAGTTACTAATCAGTTTTTTTGACCTCGTTATTTGGACATGTTGGGGGTGGGGGACGCTTCGGTCAAACCATCGATTTTGTAGGACAACCGGTTTTTCGTGTTTTTTATCAAATTATCTCAAGATTTAACTAAAAAACTAACTGTTACTAATAAAATTTAAACAATCACCCAATCGACACATATACATCCAAGCGCAACTTTTCTCCCTGCGAAAATTCTCGGTAGTGGTAGCTAATACCACTACCGAGAATTTTTGCAGAGAGAAAAGTTGTGAGTCTCGTCAAAACGAAGCTACTCACAAAAATTCAACCTGTTACTAATCATTAAAAAAAAAAAGAAGGGCGCTGTACTGTGGACTATAACTACTGGCAAAGATAATATGCTGCAAATTTCAGTTAGATACTAATTTTGTCCAAGATAGGCCATTATTTGAGCGATTCTTACTGTAGTACCAGGGCATCGAATATTAGTACTACCTGCAGACAAACGTTTGGAACCATGTAAAACTCTGATAAAACCTTTAACTAACCACTGACCATTTTTAAACTCAGACATTTTTTTTTGCACTTATTAGACGCCCCAAAGTTATCATTTCTGAGTGTCGATGTTGTAGCAATTATTGTTTACATGTCACCTTTAATGTTTAATGTTATGCACTTCCAAACCCTATTAGACTACAAGCCCATCATATTTTTTAAAGGGTCAAGTGACCCAGCATGAATTATATTCAGTACGATGCTGGTATATGAAACCATATATAACTTTAGGCACTATGCCATCACTTTTGGGTGGTACAGGTGAGTACACAGATAAATTGAATTTTCCATCCGCTCTTCAGACAAAGTATTCTAGTACGGCATTCCTCATGTTGATAGTTCATAAAAAAATAATCACCTAGAACCTAATGCCATACAAAAATAATGGGACCGGAAACCAGAAGAATTTTTGATTTTCCGAAAATTTTTCCATGCAAATAGGTAATTTAATACTGTTCGGCGTTTGTACAATTAAATTTGTATGCTTTCATAGATATTATTCAGCAACGCCGCACATATTTGGTGGTTACAGAGAAACCACTAACTAGTATAATAGTAGTGGTGATTTGAACCAGTGCCGGTCCAAGAGCACATGCGAGGCCTGATTTTGGCGCCCCCTTACTCCCCCTGCAACAAACACGAATGTTCTGAAATACTGACATATCCCCCTCTGTAGGGGGATATCATGTAATAAGATATGAAATAAAATTTTATCTAGGATTAACAATTTTCAATTTATTGAGGTAAATTTGGGAAAGGTTATATTAATTTTATACAATAATTACGGGTTTACAATAAAATAAACACAATTTATTTTATACATTTTAATGAAACCAACATAAGTTATAATGGTTTACGTAGTTGTACTGTAACTTAAAAGTTAAAACATTACTAATAAACGCTAAGTATGATGAAATAAGAAAGAAAATCGTATTTTGTAGTGCGATTGCGCTCCTCCTGACGTCGACATACTTGCGCGAGGTTCAATTTCTCGTAAAAATTGGTATGGATATTGATCTTCTATTTATATAGTAGAGTTCAGTGGAGAAAACAGAAAAGAGAAGCGTAGGCGAGCTGCGAGCGCACCAGCGCCAACGAGAAGCAATAGAATCGATAGCGTCACGGATGATTGTATTTTTTCCTGCGCAAAGGGGTGAAAGTGGATAGTAAGATATGTGTTCGCTGGCGGCCACATGTGTCACATGGGCCTTGGACCGGCCCTGATTTGAACCAATATCAAATTCAATGGATCTTAATGCTTAATGAAATAAAAAATGGAAAAAGGAATGAATCGAATGGTGTACAACTATAAAGTAACACCAACGATAGCGATGAGCAACCACTAGCAAAAAAATTTAAAAAAAAAACACCAAATACTCAGTTATCTTTATGGCAGTGCTACGATCAAATTATTAGTGATGTTACAGACATTACAGTGCAACACCAAAATAATAAAAAGAATGACAACGAAGAAAAAGATACATTGAAGCAAGTTGAGACCTACTTAAGTGTAAAAATAAGAGACCGAAATGAAAATCCAATTAACTGGTGGAAAGAGCGTCATAAATTATTTCCTAATATGGCACCACTTGCCAGATGCTATTTATCGCCTGCAGCAAGTAGTGTTTACTCAGAACGTCTTTTTTCCAAAATTGGAAACATATATGAAGAAAAAAGATCACGACTGACCCCAAGAAATGCTGAAAAACTTCTGCATCATAATTTGTATAAATGAAACTTTGATTATTAATTAATAATTATTTGATTCTTTATTTTATATGGATAAACCTTTTTATTTGTTTACATTTTTCTATATGTATAATTGTATAAACTCATGAAGCTGCTGAATAAGTAAGTCGATAACATTTTGTAAATGCCATACAGTAATTAATGACCCTAAAGGCCGGTGAAAATGTTATGGAAAATCTCATCAGCTGTGGAAAATTCTAAAAGTAAAACTGTAAGGCATCTATTTCTCTTTATATTTCCATCTTTTAAGAATTCAAAATAGCAATAATTTTAGAAATATTACTCCTTTTATTAATACACAGCGCATTTTGAAAATCTCTTAAATTTTGAAAATTTTATTTATTTTTTTAAATTCATATTTTCATTTGGTTCCATTAATTATAATCGGCTATAATGTACAACGATAATATTTAATTACATCATGTCAAAAAATCGGTTGCCATGCAAGGAATTTATGATCTTATTGCCAAAAAATGAGATTCAAGCCCCAAACACAGGTTATTGTTTATTTAAATTTATAGTTACTATAATTTTTAGACAGATTGTTAAAAATTATTGTAGGTGTTGAATTATATTTTAGAATCGATGCCGTACATTTTGCAATGATCTTGCAGCCTAGGGTCTAGGAAAGGGATTGCGCCCGAGGATTCTCACCCTGTAACCACCAAATATGTACGGCGTTACTGAATAGTGAATCTATGAAAGCATACAAATCTAATTGTCCAAACGCCGTACAGTATTAAATTACCTATATGCCTGGAAAAATTTTCAGAAAATCAAAAATTCTTCTGGCTTCCGGTCCCATTATTTTTTTATAGCAGTAGGTTCTAGGTGATTATTTTTTTATCAACTATCAACATGAGGAATGCCGTACAAGAATATTTTGTCTGAAGAGCGCATTTTCGGATGGAAAATTCAATTTACCTGTGTACTCACATGTACCACCCAAAAGTGATGGCAAAGTGCCTAAAGTTATGGTTTCATATACCAGTATCGTAGTGAATGTAATTCATCCTGGGTCACTTGTGACCCCTTAAAAATTACGATGGGCTTGTATGTAGTCTATATAATTATAATTCCAAAGCGTTGATTGAGTTTATTTATGTTACAGCAATTACATATCAATCTCAAGTGGTATTGAAGAAGTGCACAATCAAGTGAAGATACCGCCCTGAGTAACTAGATCATCCGCGCGTAGTAGGATTTCAAAATATTTAGCCACATCTACTAAGTGAAAACAATAAGGGCATTAACAGACCTTAATTACCACTGTGTGGTACAAATGAACTATTACCATTAGTTGCAATATAATTCTCGTTTTTTTGCCAATATGTAAACCACAGTACTGAACGTAATTTTATTCGCAGACATATTTGGTTTAAATAACATGAAACACATTATTTACAGTTGTCAGTTCCTTACGTTTCTATTTTGGGAGCTAGCCATGAAGAATGTGTACAAAAGTCTTTGAAAGTTATTCGATTAACCTACGAAATTAGTCTTGCAACTGTCACGATCTTTGATCGAATGCAAAAATGTTTTAGCTCTCAAAGACATTCGGACCATTGCGTCATCCTCTCTATGTTACACATATATGACTTGTAAATAGTAGAAGTAGATTAAATATTTCGTAAGAAATATTTGGTTAAAATTTGAGTATTGTTAATTATAAAAAACAAGGCTCATGAACTTTTTTAAACAATTATGAAACCAGTAACGTAGAAAAGGAAATAGTTTGTAGCTGTGTTGTTGATTTGTAATTGTTTAGGTACTTATTAACTATTGTAATACGTAATTATTCTAATATGTTGATTTTTTTTATTATACTTTCTATGCCAAATACATCTGATTCTCAAAATTGAAAATATAAGTGGTATTCCACAACACAAGCGTCGAAAATGAGCAATCTAGGATAGGTTGACTCGAATATCGGGGATTTGAAGATATTGGAGGGTATATATATAACCTCAATCTTTTGACTCGAAAAAGTAAACCGTGAAAATAAGAACTCTACAAAAGGTAAATGGAAATGGGGATTGTATGTACTTCCTAGAGGTGTAAAGTGATTAGATTCATTCATCCCCGGCTGTCCAAAGTCACTGTTAAACCCAAAAATATTGCTACTCGGATCTCCATCAAATCAAACTTTCTATTTTTGTAAATTTGATCAAAGTTTTATCTACGTTTATTTTTGGAATTGGTACCAGTAAATATAACTTATTTTCTATAAGTATAGTGGAGTCAAATTAGGATTTTAATGTGAATTGTCCGGTCAGGGCAGTTTTTCTGTTTTAACATGTTAAGTTCATAGTTTAGTTTTGCAATTTCTGCGAGGTCGGGGTATTGTTTATTTAAACAATTTAATTTTTTAGACCCTGTTTTCCATTGGCTTCCTTTGAATATCTCGAAATCTATAAGTCCTAACAATAAGAAGAAGGAAAATGTTCGCTTTGAGCTGTACAATAAAAGTACATAAACTATAATTCATTTCAATTGTTATTATTATTAAAAAAAATTGAACATTGCGAAATTATGCGTTTTTAAACAAATCACTGTTCTTTCAAAAATAATGCATAATGTTCCATGAAATTTTGGAAAAATATAGCTCTTATAAAGAATATGTTCCGTTAATCGACTTGATTTTCTTGAAATGTGTATAATGGCTTAAATTGTAGCATTCTATAAGAACTTTAAGGTGATGGAGACAAATTTTTTTTCAAAATTTAAGACCGTTTTATTGCAGTTGTTTAGTTTTCGAAATTTTAGTTATAAACAAATTCAAGTAACTCTCTGGTGTTTTTATGAAATCAAAAACGGTAAATGAGTAATGAAAGTAGATTAAAAAGCCAACTTTTGAAAAAAGAAAATTAATACTCTACTTCTACTTGCATTTGGAGCTGAGATACGTTAGTTTTTACGTTTAGGTCACTTATAAATAAACCAATTGATATTTCTTCTTGAAATTTTGGCTGGTTCTTCTCCAATGCTCATTATTTTGTTTCTGCTATTAGTGAAGATAATCCAAAGCTACAATTGTTAAAATAACATCCAATAAAGCGGCTTTGAGAACATAGAGCACATTTTCAATCCTTTTATAACTTTTTAAATTTTTGTCACGAAAATAGTAAACCAACCTAACTTGAACAACTACTCTTATGTTCATGTATACATCCAGCTTTGTAAAACTTTTAATATTACTGATACAATAAGAAAAATATTTCGCCAGCAGGATTTGAACCCGAAACGTCCGCATCCTGAATAAAAAGTGCTAGTCGCCTTACCCACTGGGCTATCTAGCGATTAAAGTCTTGTATAGGTTTGTTGTTGTTATTTGGTTTGTAAGAACCTGATATAACATTTAGACATATTTGGTGATTTCCGGATCTCTAACAAAATCTCTAAAGACCCCGCTTTCGGGCCTCTATACAGTACCTTTTAACAATTGTAGCTTTGGATTATTTTCAAGTAGCAGAGACAATATAATAGATATTGGAGAATTACCAGTCCAAATATGTGTTTATTTATAAGTGACCTAAACGTAAAAGTTAACGTATCTCAGCTCCAAATACAAGTATAGCATTAATTTTTTTTTTAAAGTTGGCCTTTTTATTTACTTTCATTACTCCTTTACCGTTTTATAATTCATAAGAAAAGCAGAAAGTTTGAATTTGTTTATAACTACAATTTCGAAAATTATAAACAACTACAATAAAAAGGGTTTAAATTTTGAAGAAAAAAAATTCTTTCTCCGCGATCTTAAAGCACTTATAAAAGCTACAATTTTAGCCATCGTTCACATTTCTTAGTTTTGTTGGCAAGATTTCACAAGGGTGCAAAGTTTTAGCAACAATTGTATATTTGAGCCGTTGTAATAATCGTTTTGATTTGAAATTTTAAGTGGTCATTGCACTTCATAAGAGCTATATTTCTCCAAAATTTCATTGGATACTATCCATTATTTTTGAAAGAACAGTGATTTGTTTAGAAACGCACAACTTTGCAATATTCATTTTTTTTTTAAATAATAATAACAATTGGAATGAATTATATAGTTCATGCACTTTTATTGTACAGCTCATAACGAACATTTTCCTTCTTTTTGTTGTTTTACATAGTACATGGATTTCAAGATATTCAAAGAAAACCGATGTAAAACACGGTCTAAAAAATTTAATTGTTTAAATAAACCATACGCCGACCTCACAGAAACTGCTGAACTGTGAACTTAAGTTGATCCCCTGAACATGTTACAACAAAACATCTGCCCTGACCAGGCAATTAACATTGCGAATTTTCTACTCCTAATTTGACTGCACTAGTATTTTTATTTTCTTGTTTAGAAACCTAACCTATAAGTGTCAGTTTCCTTTTAGTACTAACAATCTCGATACATCTTATATTGCATTTATTGGAGAAGGATAATGCTGATACCAATCACAAAAGTGGATGTTTATAATGAAAGTTGCATTAAATTTTCAAAAATGAAAATTTGTATTTATGGGTGAATTCTGATGCACGTGCAGTATGTTTCACCTGATTTGTACCTGTTTCTTCAAAATGTGGAAAAAAGGTACGTAATTTCATGTGACATTTCAATTCAAATATCAATTTTTCAGCATCGGTTTTGATGTTTAAAAGATGCGTGCTAAAATGTAAGCTACGGGTTTTTTTTCTAAAATTACTCACACTTTCATCAGTAATTTGGTCCATGCTAAGGAAAGCAATAATAATAACACTGATGAATTTATCTTTAAAGGATCAATCTTTTAAGACAAAGTATGTTAACGAAAAGTCTCTCAAATTTCACCAGGTGTATGATCGTTCTAGTCAGCATTTCCTAATTTGAAAGTCTTCATGAAATTTATTACATCTATAAATAGTATTTCGTTTTAACTGTGAGATTTTTCCCAAATGAGAATGTTTTCCTATATTAGATTACTCAGTCTAAATCCAGAACCGCATTAAAGGCTGACGTCCTTAGGCAAATGAAATATTTTCATTCTCTAAAAACTAGTTTGTCATCTCCTGATGATGCCAACATGGTTGGCGAAGCCGGTGCAGAGTAATAGTGTCCGAGTGCAGTGTTTAGTGTTTTGGTGTTTGTGTAAACAACTTCAGAGGTAGAAATGATTTGCATATGATACCCACATTTGTATCAGTAGTGAACAATATTCATTGTTTAGCAGTAGTAGCTTAGCACGTATGAATAAAAATTATTAACAAAATCTCTCAGGTCAGATTCATATGGTTTATATTTTTTTGGAAACTTCATCATTGCCAGTATTTTTAATGATGTCATGACATTTTTGTCTATTCAGATGTATCTGGCATGGACTGTATTTCATTGGTTCTATGGAAAAAAGAACAAACCAGTAAGAGACACCAAGAATCAAGTTCAACTACTAATTTGGTGCTCACATAATTTTATAGCGACAAAAAAACTATATCGTTATATCAGGGCTCTTTATTTTTATCATACCTGAAACAAAATAGTCGAATAAAACTGTGCTTTTTTTCATCGATTGTTTGGGAGGGGGGCATTTTTTTGTGTAGAAATGCAATCTTATTTTATCAAAAATTTAAGTATAATTTTGACCAATTTGGGAGGTGAGCGTTTTTGGAAATTAAGTTTTAATTTTGAAAAACTTTTTTTTTCTTTTCGTTTTTTTTTTATATCTTCGGTTCTGTTCATCCGGATCATGCCAAAAAAAATTGAAGTGTTTGTAAATTAAGAATAAAACTACATAGATCCAAATCCAGCTGGCCATTTTGTTTCTTGCAAAAACATAAAAACACCAAATTTTACGCAAACTGAAAATCTGGCTGCTGGTTTCCAGGGTCTTCCCCGTAGACTTTGTTGAATGCCTGACGTTTCGACCATCTTGTCGTGGTCTTCTTCTGAAGCGAAGTGAGCTCTGCTGGACTGAGCTCCTCTATTTATACAGGTTATCAGGGGGCGTGTTGTGGATCATTGCTCATGCGGAACATTGACTTCCATGTTATTGGTAATTGTAGTCCGGTGTCACAATTATAGTTATTTGAATGTTTATTTAGGGTTAGCTCGGGAAAAATTGCAGCACAACGAATTGATTGGACACTACCTTAGCAGTATTGATGGAGCTTTTTGTCCACTCGACCTACTTCAATTTCAATGGAAGTCTATATAAAAAGAAAGATGGAGCAGCAATGGGTTCACCTTTATTACCAGTACTCGGCAATATATTTATGGAAGTATTCAAAATATACGCCCTCGACAACTACCAATTATAACCAAAATGTTTGTTTCGATATGTGGACGACACTTTCATTATATGGCAACATGGCCGTGAGGAACTGGGGAATTTCAAGGACTACCGAAACAAATTAGATCATAAGATCTAATTCACCATGGAAATAGAAACAAATAGTAAACACCTGTTTCTGGACGTCCTCGTGTTTAAGAAGGGCATGGAGGATTAGAACACAAGGTATACAGGAAACCAACGCACACCGACAGATACCTACACGCTAATTCTCACCACCACCACCACCCACCAGAAAAACAGGCCGTCATTAACACACTAGTACACAGAGCAAAGCAAATTTGTGAACAGAACATCTCCAAGAAGAATATCTGACCAAAGGACATAGACAATCCAATAAAGGACAAGATACAACCAGAACAGAAGAAGAAAAGAAATACATGGTAACAGCTTACCTACCATATATACAAGGATGTACGGAAGGATCGGAGGAGTTTTGGAGGAAAAGAAAGTCAAAGTTATTTATAATGCGAAACAGAAGGTGACACATTTTTCCAAATACTAAGGTCCGAGGCCAAGTTTATGTCAGAGAGACAAAACGACATATAAACACCAGACTCAGAGAACACATTGACCATACAAAGAAGGAAAATTCTACAAAATCAGCAGTTGCCGTACGCTGAGAAGAAACCGACCATTTGATAAAATTTGACAAGATAGAGAAGCCATTGAAATAAATAAACATCCGAATAACTATAATCGTGACACCGGACTACAATTACCAATAATGTGAAAGTCAATGTTCCGCTTTGCCTCAGAAGAAGACCGCGACAAGATGGTTGAAACGTCAAACACTCAACAAAGTCTACATGGAAGAAGACCCGGAAACTAGCAGCAAACTTGTTTTCAAAATTAAAATTTAATTTCCAAACAAAACTTACCTCCCAGATTGTACAAAACTTTACTGGAACTTCCTGACAACATAGAAATTGCTTTTTTTTTTTTTAATTCCTACCTACCCCTCCCAACAATCGTTGAAATCGTATCTTTAATGCTTAGTTTTATTCGACTAAAATGGCTCGACGTGAAGTTGAAAATGCCGTTGTGTTAATGTTTGCCTGAACCTGAGACTGAAAAACGTTGCTGATATTTTGTCTAATATGTACAGAGATTTTTCTTTTATAGGTAAAAAAGGCACGTAAATCATACAAACCGTTAGTGCGTCGTAAGTCAGAGCTCCCACAAGATCAGTACACGGTGAGGGCTCTTACGGATCACAAACGAGCAGATGAATTTCTTATGACACCACCCGATGTAAACAAGTGCTAGTCCATTCTTACACTTTAGTGAGCTTAGTGCCAACATATTTTATACACCTGTACACCCATGTTTTTAGTAACTTAAGAAAATCACGATTTATTTAACGTATTTATTTATTATTCATTTAAGCGTTTTTAGTTGTAGTGGGCACTGCGGAAGCGGGTTCATTTCTGACAAATTATAAAAACTATACGTCGCTCGTAAAGTACCGATTTTGAAGTAATGAGAGTTAATCCAGTAAAATTGAGCCAAAAATCATCTTATATCTGACAAATTTCATAAAATTTTAAAACTTGGCAGAAATATCAAGAACAGTACCAAAATCATAATAAAGAAAAGTTTCCACCCCTACTGGGGTTACATCATTCCTTAAAATTGCAAAAACCATCCCTATATTCGATTTAGCTATTCATTTTCATTTTTTCGGTGGAGTAAATAGTACTCTCGCAAGAGCGGTGTGAAGATAAGAGTAAGTCTTTAATGCATATCTATTGCGTGTTTTGACTGCAAATTACTCGGAAACTATACTATTTTTACACAAAAAGTCAAAAGGACTCAAACTGTAGAATGGCAAATGAGGTATAGAATACACGTGTTGTGGTTTCCTTCCTTAAAAGTTCTGCTCGATTTATATTTTTAAGAAAACCGTGAACTCAGTTCTAGACGCGTTTTTTTAAGCTGTTTCCCTTGTAGGCCTAATCCACTGGAGGTAAGTACATTATTTTAAAAATAATTGTACATCGTTAGGGCCAAAGTCATCATTGTCCTTGGTGACAGCTACACTTTTAGCATTGCCTCGGCAATGATAGCACATTGTCGAACAACTTAGGCCAGCTTTTGCGCACTCGCATCCGATTCCGCATCCTAATTTTGCTACTGCATGAAATTAAAGGATTAAAATCGGGGTTAAAATATATTCTGGGGCTGGTGTTTTCGTTGTAGTAATCGTTGCTAAGTTATTACTGACATTTCTTCATCCCCTCTCTGTGGCATATTACGAATTGTTCTTCCATGTTTGAAATTGGTGGAAGACGCGAGAGTGCTGATGTACAGCAGCAGAAGTCGATGGTAGTTTTGGCAACAATACAGTATTGTCTGCTTTACCAACAAGTTTGTCGAATGCAAGGAATCTGTAGTTACCGAGACCTCTTTTCTAGGGGAGGAGATTGATATAAAACGTGGTTCGCGTCTAGACAATGACCACTCTTTCGCACTGATAACATTTTTCCACAGCAACTAACAAGTGGGCATTATCTGCAGCAACAGTGACTGCAAATTCTTTTGCTCTCAATTTTTTTCACGAGTTGTGAAATCAGAAGAACCTTATTTGAAGAGTTTGTTTAGGAACTTCTGCTGGGCTGCATAAAAAATAATTACGGGTGATGTGCATTGCGTTGGCGTTCGACGCTCTTTGTGCTGTACTGTTAGCATTCTCTAAGTAACTAAAAAAATCATGTTCATGGTTTAGTTTGCTGAAAATATAATTATTTTAAAAGTGCCAGTCTAGGAAAAGCCGCTATCTTTTGGTTGACTTTGGTCTGTCATTGCTGCGCCGTTTTCCGAGATAAATCCCGCTATGAATAGCACAATTCTGCCATGGTTGGCAACACTGATTAGGATTCTTTCTCTAGATATTATTACCTGTACTTCTCCAAAATTTATACAACACATGTGCTATTGAAATAACCTTCAAGTGCTGTGAGGGCAAAAGGGAGAACATTTATAGTATAATTTCTAAAACAAATCACCAGCTTCTTAAAAATATTATAAATCGGCAAAATTTCTACAGATTGACTTTTTGTGCAAAATTATTGGTTTCCAAGTAATTTGCATTCAAAACCTTCAATAAGTGTGTATTAAGCGGAGCACTCAGACTATCCTTTAACTTCATGCCGCGTTTACGTGAGTATTATTTACTCCACGAAAAAAATAAATAGAACATTTTTTATGTAAAATTTCATAAAGAATGTTTTTATATAGAGCTGTTTTTGCCAAAAAGCGAAAGGTAGCAGATAAACAAACTAAATCGAGTATGGGAGTGGTTTTCGCATTTTTAAGAGCTGATGCAACCACGGTACCGGTGGGAACTTTTCTTTATTGTGATTTCGGTGCCTTTCTTGATATTTTTGCTAAGTTTCAAAACTTTATGAGCTTTCTGGGACATAAAACTTGATTTTACTGGAGTAAATTGGGGGTCATAAAAATGAAGCGGCACATGCTTTAAGATGCATATGATAACGTGCACGGCTATTAGGCGGGCATGCCGTTACACTCTTGGTAATCCCAACTTGCAATCTTTCACTGTCAATACTTTATTCTTGATGTAGTTTTTACGGGTTGTAGGTGAACGATGCTCCGCAGATTTAGATGTATTACTCATATTTGTCGTGATTTTTTTAGTTCACGTTCTAATCTTTAGTTGTAATTTACTTAAAACAGTTATGGTTAAAATAAATATTTTAAACAAGAAAATCTGGTACTATTATTTGTAAGTTGTTCTCGTTTTGTCTGCAAACGGCGTATACATTTATATATATCAAGCTCTATACTCAAAACTTTGTAAACATGGCTAGTTGTAATAAAGATGTATACTTGTGGATTATTTAGTGCAGGCACTTTGTATCCTCGGAGCGATGTTCAAAAAGTAAGGCTAGGAAAACTATCAGACCTTTTGAGATATCTGTATGTGCGAACCGACTACGTATACCTGCACTAATTTTTTATTTATAGAAGATATATTCAGAGATTTATATATATACGAACATATATATGTTGTTGATACTTGGTTGATCTAGGAAGAGGCCTTCTACTAAATTTAAAACTAATAATAATCAAAACAACCATTATTTTGTATTATAAGTGTTTATTTTTGTATCTTTTGTACGTCTCTCTGGATAGTTCACGATGTTTTCAGTAAATGGGGTATGCATTAAAGGGGTAAAGACTTCCCTAGAAATTTACATGTGTGGCACTTGCTTTGAATGTGTTAAAAACTGAATGAACAAACTTGTATTGTTAGTTACGTTATAAAACGCAGAGTGCGTACCTATGTTCTAGTGTTGTAACTCGAAATACATTCAATAACTAATTTTAAGGATATATTTTTTATGTTTAAACGTTGGAAGGAATGTGTATATATGGAATAGGAGTTGATATTATGTCTTAGACAGTATTTTTTTAATGTACAGCTTTGCTTTGTCAATGATATTGAATATATTATAAATAATTCTTATTAAATACATTACATTGAGTATATTAGTCATTTTTTTCTCACAGCCTTTATGTACCCTCTTATCTTGCGCAACTTCCCAGAACTTTTACCAGTTCAAACTGGCCGATAGTCCACTAACAAGCAACATAACAACACAAATGATAGAGCATAATTTTTTCAAACTTAACAGTTAGTAATGTCTTTGTTACACATCCTTATTTATCTGATCATACGTACCAGATGTGTAGATTTAAGATTCAGAGAGCAATTTGATTATTTTAAATAATTTACTAAAAAATGAGAAGTGGCAAGAAATATACGACAGCTTAAATTTTACTGAGAAATTTATTTGATTTCATTTTATTCATCATTTCTGTTTCATTTTAATTCTGCTATAACTTATAAAAAAATTAAACCAAACGCACAAAAGAAACAATGGTTTCGTGATGAATTAAAACGGTTACGTCACCTCTTGTGTGTTCTGCACAAAATTTAAAAAAATTACCCAAATAATGAAGCCATTACAAATAGATATTAGACTAAAGACGAGTAGAGTAAAGTAAAGACGACTAAAGAAAGAAGAAAAAAGACTAAAGACTAAAACAAATATATACTGAGAAAGTTAGACTCGCTCGGACTAATAGGGTCATTTTTTAAAAATTTTATATTCAAGTACTTTATTAAATTTTATTTGACCTGTATTTTTTTATTTTACAATCTAAAATCATTTTAATAGTGAAATTAATTATTTAAATTAAGAAATTTTGAATTTGTGCCGCGTCAGATGTGAGCGAGGGGCCGGGTACTAATAAGAGCTGTTGTTGATGAAATCTGTATTCCACTGTCTTACTTAATAAATGAATCTTTTGCTACTGGTCTATATCCCGATTTATTAAAAATCTCAAAATCTATACCTAGTGTGTCCCAGGATAGATGTAACGAGGTGTAATGGACCAAAAATTTTGGAATTTTGGAATAGTATTTGGGGATTGAGTCCTGCTTGTTGTAAAACTAAAGTATACCAAAAATGACGTGATTTGGTGTTCTACAGGGTGTTTTATAAGCAAATTTGTAAAAATCACCACTATTAAAGTATCTTTGTTTTTCAAAATATGAAAAAATTCCACTAAGAAAAGTTATAATTTTATACCTCTATACCAAATTTCAGGAATATAAAATTATTTTGAAACTTCCCATTTTTTGCGAATTAAGAGTTGAATTCATATTTAAAGTTGTGTAGGAGCAAATGTTAATCATCTCAAAAAGTAGGCTATCGGTAAATAAAAAATTGAATGTACGAGATGTAAGAAAGTATATCGAACTAATTGTAAAACGAAACAATTACTAACAGAAGATTAATGAGGTTTTAAAATTATAACAAGTAATAAATGTCAAAAACATAACAGATTCACAAACAAATTAATTATTGATCAATACAAAACAATGTTTACAATTTTTTTATTATTCGTAGCTACCACCCACATCCACACACATTTCGATCCTTCGCCTGGAGTCCTTAAAACTGTTTCGAATATGATGTAACTGTATGAAGTTTACGGCATTTGGATTTTCAGAAGCCCAAAACCGACAATTCTGAGATGAAACAACACCATTGGTTGTGAATGTGGATTCATCTGAGAAAATTATGAAATGATGAAAAAATCTCTCTTCCATGATTTTTTCTCCAATGTTCAAACAAAAATCCAACCTACGGCTGTCATCTCCCTCTTCAAGCGTATGTTTATAATTTGCTTTATATGCCCTAATTTTCTTTGCCTTGTAAATTCTTTGGAGTTCAGACTTGCTAATATTAATAAGAGCTGATCTCTCTCTTAGTGGCATCCTAGGATTTTCTATAACAGAGGCATGAGCTATAGTAGCCCCAACATTGTCTTCATCATATGCTTTCATTTTTCTTTTCATGTTAAGAACCCTACCAGTAGCCAGAAACTTTTTAATTATTCTTATAGCCTGAGTACGTGACAAAGCAGTGTTTGGAAATTTCAAATTAAATTGGCTTACCACTTCTCTTAGCGAGGTTTCACCGCCAATTCCGTAGCATTGCACAATATAAATTTCTTCACTCACTGTGATTACCATTTTAATTTTTTATGCTTGGTTCGTTAATTTGAAACAGAAATCAAGGATAATATTGACTACGTTTGACAGATATGTCAATAATAAATGATAAATGTGTATCCACTGCTTTTTTCATAGCCTACTTTTAGCTTCTACATAACTTTAAATATTAATTCACAAAAAATAATTTCTATGCAGTTTTAATTGAATGGTTCAAAATAAAATACTAATTTATTAAAAAAATGGGAAGTTTCAAAAAAATAATTTTATATTCCTGAAATTTGGTATAGAAGTATAAAATTGCGTTCTAAATAACTTTTCTTAGTGGAATTTTTTCATATTTTGAAAAATAAAGGTACTTTATTAGTGGTGATTTTTACAACTTTGCTTATAAAACACCCTGTAGAACACCAAATCGAGTCATTTTTGGTATACTTTAGTTTTACAACAAGCAGGACTCAATCCCCAAGTACCATTCCAAAATTCCAAAATTTTTGGTCCATTACACCTCTTGTTACATCTATCCTGGGACACACTGTATAAATGGCTATAAAGGCGTTTAATAAATTGCCAAACTTTTACAAAGGACTTAGTGATAAGGAATTTAAAAATAAGACCAAGTCCAGACTGAGGGAAAAATCTTATTATTCTTTGAACGAATATTTTACTGATGACTTAAATTAATTTATTATTTAATATTTAAATAGTTACATTTTAATGTTTTTAGACTTATCCTATATCATGTAAAATGATCTATTGGACAAATAAATATTATTATTATTATTATTATAAAAACAAGGGATTGAGAATGGAGGCATGTAATTACAGAAATATTAGTGTGCAGAATCAACTAGCAAGAGTCTTTGAGCTCTGTTTTAATAATAGGTTAATAAACTATTTGGAAAATCATAAATTGTTAAATTCAAATCGATACGGATTAAGGAAAAATAAATCAACAGAAACTGCTATTGAAAAATTACGTGATTATATTTATAATGCACTAAACCATAAAGAACAACCAATAGCTTCATTTTTTGACCTTAGTAGAGCTTTGACACGGTTGACTACGATTTGCTCTTGGAAAAACTTTTTAGATTGGGATATGTGGATTAGCTCATCAGTGAATCAGCTCTTATCTGAATAACAGAAGGCAAACTGTTCTAATTGATTCGAATAAATCAGATTTTAGGCAAGTCACAACTGATGTGCTTCAGGGCTCTATTCTCGGTCCATTGCTCTTTTTAATATTTGCGAATGATATGCCTCATTCTTGCCTAACACCTAACGCAACAGTTATCTATGCTGACGACTCAAACTTTTTAATTTCCAACAGCTCGTTAGAGACCACAGTCACTAAAGCTAATACATCAGTAGATGAGTTTTCTAAATGGTGCTTAAGCAATGGTCTTGTGCTAAATGCTGGTAAAACAGTTTTTGTCGAAGAACGTTGCCCATAACTCTAGTATTTTAATTAAGGCTGAACATCAGTGAATTGTTCATACAGATAAGACAAAATTCCTGGGAGTAACTTTAGATAGTAAAATGATATGGGAAATTCACATCGAAAATATACTGAGCAAACTAAGTAAGTCATGTTTTACCATTCGCTACCTGAAGTTTAGTCCTCTGTCTCGTTAAATGTACTAAAATTGGCATACTTTGGCTTAGTTCAATCTACCCAGCAAACATTTAGGTATTATTTCACGTCAAAACTACCTAAATTATGTATAATAAATTTAGTCGCAAAATTAGAATTAACCATGTTTTGGTAAAATTTGCGTTGAATCTACGTGGAATTGACATAAGTGGAGAATAAGACGACATCAAAATTAGTTACATCGACTAAGACATGTAAAATTACACATAAATTGTACTTGTAGTCGCACAATATATTAATACCTGTTTGTGAATTTTACTTGAATTCGACGTCAATTCGACATCGAGTTGACTAGCTTTAGGTAGAATTTACGGAAGTATGTGAAATTGGAAAATGACACCAAGAGGAAAAAATAAGATTTTTATACTTATTTGGTATTTTTCTCTATAAGTAATCGAAATATTGTCAGTCGCCTACAAATTTGAAGAGATATCTAACTTACAATAACGATACAAGATGAATGTCAGTAACTAAAATAAATCCAATTTATAAGTGAAGTATTTGCAGTTCTCGCTTGTTGAAATCAATGCGTCGAAAACTTTTTTGTGTATAATGGCGTTTGAGATATTGACTTGAAATTTGGTACACATATGTACTTTAACGAGATCTAGAACTAGATTATATTTTCATTTTGTTCCGTCGAAGGGTTGGGGGGTAAATTGGGGGAAATTTGGAGTAAACAAGTAAATCAAGCAGGTAAGAGTTCATAAAATTGATATTTAGTATAGACAAGAGAAGCTAAGATCTCAAAAAAAATTTTGGCATTAGCCACCCTAATTACCACCCCCACCCCATTATTAAAGGGGATGAAAAAAAAATGTGATTTAGTGTGTGTACAAGAACCAGAAACCTCAAAATATTTTTTTACTTTATCCACCCCCCACTGTCACCACCCCCACCCCACTACTGATGTGGGGTATCGTTTTATGGGTTTTTGGGGTAGAGGATTTCAAATATTATATTATTAATGTTCCATAAACAATTATTGCCAGATACAAAATTTTTTCGTTGCGACTTGGATAGAAAATCCGGATGTGGAAGTAGTGATTCCTTGGGCAGCGGTTTTTTTTTCTGTACTGACTAGTCCCATAAGTCATACCATGGTATGACTTAATATGATGAATAAAGAACTTACTTACTACTTACATTAATGCACCATTTCGAATGAAACATAAACTACCATACCTAGTACAGTCAATCTGTCATTTCACCTACGAATAATTCCTACAAGAAATTTTCTTGCCTCAATCATTGATATTTTCCCCAAAAATATCGTGATCACTACGAACACTATGTTGAAAAAATGACAGTCAAATTAGGTTTTTCTCAATTATCCCCTTTCCTGTTAGTTCTACCCTAAAATTAGGTATTATCAATATTGTAGAAAATAAAAAAAGCTACGACTTTTATTTAAACAATTTTTCCCTATTATTATTTTACGATTTACCTCCTTCAGAATGGTGAAAATTTGTGCTTCACTGGACATTTTTGCGGTTATCTCTGTCCTCGTTGCTCCTATGTAGTAGAGGTTGCGGAGAAAGCCTAGTGGGACGTCCCCCAGTATAGATGCTTTTTTCATTGAGAGAGTAGGGCAGTGACAAGATGTTTTTTTAACTTTAGTTTCATATATAAATATGTTAATATCCTAGAGAAAAATAAATTTTGCATTAAATCTTCTGCAATCTTTGCATTTGTAATTTTAATCAATATTTATCTGCAGTATTTTAAATTTTTGATAGTGGTAAAGGAACCTTCTTGGGGTATTTTTTTCCGAGGTGCATACAGTAATTATTTAATGCATATGATTTTTGTAATTCAAAAGTACGTAGTTCAATATCCATGCGACAATTAAAGATTCATGCAAACCACTTTTTTGACCCAAATAATTCTTACAGTGATTTTCATTTACATTCTAGAAATAATATGTTTAATTCACAAGCACAGAAGTAATGTCAGTACCGTTTCTCCCCATTATGCTGCTTGCCAAAATAATAAATTTATTTAACTAATAAAATTTTTAACCAATTATACAACATATTTTTTTATCAATAGCATGAAATGTTACTACTAACTACTTATCTTGTCCTCCTTACCTCTCCCCATAGCACCTCAATAGGGTTTAAATCTGGCGATTGTGCTGGCCATTTGATTGTTTCTCTTAAACCATATTTGCACAAGATTGGAGGTTCACATGGCATCATGAAGCAAACAAATTCCATTTGACATTCCTCAGTTTGCAAAATGTTGTTCTAATTAATTTTTACTTACTGAAATGGTTTGTAGCAACTGACCTTCCAAAATCCAAAATCATTGCAATTGTATAAGTTTTGTCCGATAGTGTATATCAAAGCTAACAATCAACTGTTGTTAGTAGGCTAGGCAATAATCAACAGTATAACTAATGGTTATTTCAAAACTTTTATTATTCAATTAAAATACAAACGTTATATATAATTAGAAAAAGCTTTGTCAATTTAGACACTTTGTGTTGGTCCAAACTTCAAACTTAACATACAACATAATTCAGTGCTTTAATATACAAAACAAAATGGCAACATTATTAGTTTAAAACTAAGATACTTCTAGAACTACAAACTCAAAGGCACACGAAATAATAGTAGTGAAAAATCGATATGATTACGTAACAACTACCTACATCTATAAAATAGGAGTATTATATTAACTACTAGGTTAGGTCGTATAAAAAAACAATACATTTTACGTATCACAGATAAATAAAAACACGTACATATATGAATAAATTAAAAAACGTGGAATGTGATTATAGTGAAACATCGCCGTACTGCAGCGACCATTTCTCATATGCGACAAGACTTTGAGGTGAGACGCTTCGTCTGATACGTTTCAACGAATCCAAGAAGTCACTGATAGTTATACTTCGAACGGCATTGGGATCCATTTCTTTTACTTGCTCCGGTTGCAATTCTAAAAGAACAAAAATGAATCAATTTGTTTCGATACATTAGCTGGGCAAGGAGGATGGCGATTCATTGAACTGTCAATAGTGTTAAGCGGCACGTCATTGAGCGACGTTGATTTGATGAGCCATTGTAAAAATTATTTCATACTCATTTCAAATTTAAACGCCAATAGAATCTTGTCGCACACACTGATTACATGCTCATACTACTATACTCCTATCCCGGCTAATGTATAATGCTCATTTTTGCGTAAAGAAAACAAAATGCAGTGAAATGAAAAAGCTCTGAGTTATTACCAAATGCCTTTCAGATTAAACACATCTAAGCATAGCCACAGGGACTAAATACTTGGTTTGAAGGGGCCATTCACAGCATCTTCATAAGTGCATGATTTATATAGATACTAATAGATGACGTTTAATTTTAGGAAATATGGTAATTTTGAAATGCGTTGGTTGAATACATGACAAAGTAAATCAATAATAATAATTGGGTTGTTGACGAATTTTCAAAAATGATGAAATATGGTAGTGGAGGACTTCATTTAGTTATATATTTAATTTGGAAGAAAAATTCTTAGCCCAACATATTTTAAAAAATTGTTAAACTTCGACTATTTGAATGTGCCGCGAAAACGGTAGTGACATCATAACGGCAGTTAGATGTGAACTTATAAGCAGAACAGATGAAGACGAATAAGTTGACATTGCTGACAACAAAGAAAATAACCTCATATATCAAAAGTAAATTTGACGTTTAGCTAGCAGTGATTGATGTTTGCAGTTATTGTTAATATTTTTTTACAAAACGACTAAGGCAGTATATCTGTAAAAGCTAATTCTGACATTCTACTTGCGGTAGATATATTTATGGTTAGCGAATTTTTAAAAAGAGACGATCGTTTTGACATTGCAATGGTTGGAAGTGCAAAAGCTGCAAGGTACTTACGTTACAGCTGCTATAGACAGTACAAACTATTGTAATTTCTGCAAGAACTTCCCTTATCTTATCTTATTAATATTACATAATATGGCTAATATGTATTTTATTATTTAATTTAGATGAATTTGTTAACTATAATTTGTATTTTATTAAATATTTCCTTTTCATTGTTTTATTTCCTATTAACTATATACATGCATATCTAACTGAAAAATAAGTTTATCCATTGATACTCACTTCTAAGAAGAGTCAGAATGAGACTTACGAAGATATCAAGAAAGGTCTGTATTATAACAAAAAATAATAAATAGGTAAGTACTTTATGCTAGTATCTATCTAAGCAATAAACAATGATATGTATTTATAACACACATAATTCAAAGGGCATTTATAACTACAATCCAACGCATTCGTAGCCATTTCCGACTGATTGTGTTCACCGACTTTAGATGACTTTCACAGTTTGTTTCATATAGTTTTTCAACGGCGAGTTTTTAAATTTCCTTTCTTAATTTATTGATCATCCTAGTATTATGGGGCGTCTAGGGAGCTTCATAAATAATCAGTAGCTAACAAAAACAACTGCACTTTATTTCAACATAAACTAGATAAAATACATAAAAGCAGATTAAAGCCATTTCCCTCCTCTTAGGAAGTCAAAGCATGAATAACATTCTAATCTAGAGCCGTTAAGAATACAGTAATACACCCTATTTTATCCACCAGTTTGGCGGGTAATTTAAATTTGTAACAGCTAGAACGCCACACAAGTCTTGTAATGCGGCCGTTTTTCCTACAACATAAACCCATATTAAAAATCAAATTCCTACATTAAGATACGACTTACCACAAATAAAACGCTTAGAATACATTGTAATTTGTTACTTTACTTGACATTGAAATGGTCTCCACAATAAGAAGACTTGGTCCTTCTCTGGTGGCTTTGAATCATTCATTATTACGTTCAGCGTTTATTATTGGAACACAACAGTTTTTCTGGTAAATTGGTGGTATTTACACAGTACGGCAGAAAACACTATCTACTTATATTTATCCATAACTAGATGCTGTTAAACTATACCGAATTGTAACCTATGAGGGTCAGTTGAATGAATTTGACGTTAAATATAATGTCAGATTAAACTGTCGTGATTGTCTTTTTTCTCCGTCGCTATCAGCGAGTTTCTAAATTAGTACCCGTTTCTCGACGTTTTATAACTAACTTCTCTACAGACTGCCGTTATTATGTCATCTCCGTTTTAAATGCATGTATTTTTGTAATTAATATTATAATATTATAAGACTTTCTTTTCAACTTCTACATATTTCTAATGATTTTTTATGAATAATTGTTATTGTTTAACATAGATTCTCCTCAAATTTTAACTTAGTGCAACAACCCAATTGTAAAAATGGAGACTCGAATATTATAGTTTCGCCAACCAAAACTACAACTGTAGTCTTGATCATCACTAGATGATTTCAACATGGTTAGTGAAACGTGCATCAAGTCATAGTATTCAAGTGTCTGGTGCGATGGTGTGTGGATGTGAATGTATTCAACACTGCATGTGCGGAAGCAAAACTGTCTTTGTATATGTAGCTAGTGGTAGGTACTTTGTGCTTGCGTCACCTATTAGATTGAGCGCAAACCAAACACTTATAAAGATGCCACTTAACACCTTGACTACCATACGGGTTAAGACAAATTTTTCATAAGGCGCCAACCAGTAGTAACGGTTTAACCAAATAAAATATCCTCCCAGGCCATGAATATCATCGGCTAATACACTGTGAATTGACACACAATATTTTGAAAAAAATAAAACGTCAAAAAAGGTCTCGGTCCTTTACTACACCATCTCGGTCTATTTATAACGATAGAAGTGTGCTGGACCGAGACTCTGGGAGATTCCGAGATCCCGAAAAGATCCAGAATCCAGATCCAGAAATCCCAAAAACATGACTCGGTCTTATAGACTGAGTCGGCCCACAGGGCAAATATAAGTACTCGGTCTTATGGAGCAAGTTGGCCTCATAGACAATAAAAACCTCGGTCATATCGACCAAGATGGCAGTCAACGTGTTAACATTGTTGAGGTGGTACACTTCTGTGCAATGAAATCCCGTACACTTGAAAAATACAGTAATCCAGTTTTTACTAATATTGAGTGGTGTGAATCAGTCCTTTTGGAATTATAACAAATGTAAAAATTGACGTTGAAAAATTCACAGATACGACTGCACATAACTGCGATTGTATTTATTGTGTAAATAATGTAACCTAATATTTGTCGTGGCTCCGTTTCCTTCCAAGACGTGATTAAATTTTGTTGGCATAGAAGCAATTAGTCTACGACAATAATTTTCTTTTCCAGCAATTTCCAATGGCCGACTACAATTCTTCTTTATTTCTTGGTCTGACGTTTCCTTCATATATTTTTTTTACTTGCAAACCCAAGACGTTCTCAATTGGGTTTATATCGGGACTGTGCGAAGGCCACTGTAATGATTCAACATTATTGTTCCCAAACCATTGAGCAATTATCCTGGCAATATGAATAGGGCAGTTGTCTTGTTGATAAATAAAGGTGTTGTTTGGATATAATTGCTGCACCGAAGAAAGCATAATGTTTTCCAAAATATCCCTATAAACCTGTCCATTAAATCTATCATTACGCCACGCTACACCAGAGCCATGCATGCTTATCCATACCCAAACATTAACAGAAAATCACCCGGACCTGTTCCGCGGAGACACGTAACATTCGTGAAACCTGGTATTTGCAGGACAGTACACCAGAACATGTCCGTCATTCAAGCCTGAAAAACTTTTCCATTGGTAAATAAAACATTGTTCCAAAACTCCAACGGGCGATACATATAATTTAAACAAAACAGAATGCGGGCTTGTTTCTGTTCTTCTGTTAATTTATTTATTTATTTTTTATTTCTTTTTACATACACTGTTCAACAGGTACAGGTACCCAATTACAGAACAGGAATTAACTGAAATACAAAACATACTAACTAATAAGAAAAACAAAAGTAGGTAACAGAACAACCAAGTATTTAATTCAATATTTTAGATCTTATATCCTTCAGGCGATAGTTAAAAATATCAAGGTCGCTGGACAATTTATTTGAATTGTTACAGATGGTAAACAAAGGCAAGTTTTTTGGTATGAGGGGTGGGCATGTAGAAAACTTGGGCATTGCGAGAACTCATTCTAGGGACTTGAAAATTTAATTTGTTGACTACCTCAGGTGCGTCAAAATCACTATGTAATACTTTAAATAAGAATACTTGAGAGAGATAGATTCGGCTGTCTCCAAGAGTAGACATGGAAAACCTTTCAAGCAGATCTTTCTGCAGAAAACCAATAATAGGATAGGTACCATCAGATTTGAGCCAGAGTAATTTGACAAATCTACGCTGCACTGCTTCCAGGTTGTTTTTATGTACATCATAGCTAGGACACCAAATAAGTGATGCATACTCGAGTTTCGATCTGACAAATGATTGGTACAGAATTTTCAATGAATCAGTATTAGTGAATTTACGACTAGTGCGAACTATGAATCCAAGGCTCTTAAAGGCTTCAGAGATAATGGTGTCGATGTGAGGAGTAAAAGATAGCTTCTCGTCAAAAATTACGCCGAGGTCACAAAACACTGTGGGTCTCTGAAGTATGACATTATCCAAGTGGTAATCAAAAGCAATTGGTGATGTTTTTATTGGAAAGGACAGCACGTTGCACTTGCCGACATTCAAGTACAATTTATTGGTTATACACCAGTTATTTACTTTATTAAGACAAGTTTGAGGTTGAAAGCAATCATCAATATGGTTAATAAATGTGAATACTTTTAGGTCATCAGCGTATAGCAGGCAAGACAAATCAATTTCATCTATTATGTCGTTAATAAATATATTAAATAGCAAGAGCCCCAGAATGGATTCTTGGGGAACTCCAGAGGTGGCAACAAATTCGATACGACTTGAATCCATTGAGTACAACGTACTGAATCCTATTCATTAAATAAGATTTAAATAAGAGGAGTAGGGAATATGAGAGACCAATTTTATCTAATTTATCCAGTAGTAACCGGTGATCAAGTCTGTCAAACGCTCCGTATATACGACATCTGTTTGACTATGCTTATCAAGAGATTCAGAAATATATTGAGTGACACAGAATAGATTTGTTGTAGTTGAATGACCCTTCATAAATCTATGTTGGTGGATAGAAATTTTGGTGCTGATTGAATGATATATTCTGTCATGAAGTAGGATTTCCAAGACTGCAGAAATTGCAGATTACAGAGATTGGTCTGAAGTTCTGAATATCTAATTTATTCCCCTTTTTATAAATAGGACACACTTTGGAATATTTCCATAAGTCTGGAAACTGACAGTTTTTTAATATTAAGTTAAAAATTAAGGTTAAAGGATATGCAAATATATTGCGCAATCCCTCAATAAGAATGCCGATATGGAATCAGGACCTGTTGTCATCTTAGGTTTAATTCGTTTTAAAGCCTGAATAACTTCAATCTCTGAGAATTAATTTATATTTACAACAGGGATATTGTTCGGGCAGTCACTTTCAGTGTAAATATTCCCGGGGTCCAATGAGGAGTCAGTATAGGATTGACTAAAAAATTTTGCAAAAGCATTTAATATGTCATCAGGATCTTTGAGTGAAACTCCATCCAAAAACATTTCATCCGAGACCTTTGTTGACCCTTTTTTACTACTGATGAAGGCCCAAAATTTGTTAGGATCACTTTTTATTGTTCTTTCTGAATCTTTCACGAAGTTTCTGTATGCTATATTAATATCGCATTTTATTTCATACCTGACATTTTTAAACTCTTCGTAAATACGGAGAACACCAATTCTAGCATACTGCTTTCTAAGCCTTTCTTTGAGTTTGATTTTTTTTATGATGGTGCTATTGAACCAGGGTAGGTATTTCCCATTACCAGAGACTGATTTCTTAGGTACGCAAGATGCAAACACGAGATCTAGTTTATCATAAAATTGACTGCATGTGCTATTGACGTCGATGTCCAGTCGATGCCAAGAAGGTTATCATACAATTTGGAAAGATCACATTTACGAAAATTGTCACTGTTATTATGGTTAGTTGAAAAGTTATTATTGAGGTTCTTGACGGAGTTCATATCTATTGATATGTCCAGGGCAGGTGATGCACATCTTCCATTGTTATAGGATCGATAGAAAGAGTTACGTAACAGTTTCTGTTGAACAACACAAGGTCAAGAACATTGTCATTGGAATTGCGAACTAAATTGCATTGTAAATTATCACCATCAAGAAAATTATTCATGGCTCTAATCTGACCGTTGGGTTGTGAATCTTTTAAATAACGTGCATATTTAGTAATATTGAAGTCACCTACGATGAGAACATTGCCATCATTATTTTGCATATAGCTCAAAGTACTTAGCCTCTCAAATAAAAAATTCATAGTCGACAACAGACACAGCTGGCGGTATGTAAATGATGAATATATAGAGGGACTGATGATCAATCGAAATGTCAATGGCAGGTATGGTGTCAAAGCCTACAGATTCAAGGTTTAATATAGAAGAAACATATTTCATATTTACTGCCAATAGTATCCCCCCACCCCAAGAACGATTAATAGATGTAAAATCTCTGTCAGAGCGAATATGGTCTTCTTGGCACTTTTACAGTTTTTTAATTCTGATTTTCCTATCCTTCGGCTAGCTGTTGACCTCGACGCTGGAAAATTTGTCATGAACACAGCGTCTCTTGCTGTTTGAAACGGATTTTCCCCCAAATAGCCAAGGAGCGCTTCATCTTGAACGAGATTTGAATTTCTCGATCAGCCTGAACTGTTTTTCTCTTTACGGTACCTTCCTCCTCCCACCTTTTCTTCATACTCATAACAGTACTTTTATTCAATTGATAATGGTTAGCAACTACTCTGTTCAGTTAATTTTGGCATTGCGAAAATATGACACACTGACAAATAAATAAAGAATAATTTAATATAGCGAAAAATAGGTGTGCATCGCACAGAAGTGTACCTAGTCGGACTACCTATTCAATAACCGTAGATATAGCTAACAAAGGTGAGTGTCTTTAAAGCAAAAATATATGTATAAAGTGATCCCAATATTTCAAGCAGTGCATGTCATCACTGGTGACGTTACAAAGTACTAACTCAAAATTATATCAATGCACAAAATCTGCATGCATACATGGAACATTTAAGTTGGTATTACGTCACGTGTTTACATCGTGTTGTCATTTTATTGAACATTTAATTGATTTTGTGAGTGACTTAATTAGAAATTTTTTGACATCATGGAAACCCAGTAAACCTGTGGGACCAGTACAAAAGTGATGTGCATGGCTTGATATATTGGGACCACTATATCTACTTCTTGAAAATAAATATAAGTTACCTCTAATAGGTCCCAATGCTGCATCTTTTGCTAGAGCAGTCAGGTCACTACCAGAATAACCCTCAGTCAGAGTGGCCAACCTCTTCAGTTCCTGTTGAGTCAGCGTACAACCCTGTTTAGCTAACAGCTTTCTAAGCAATTTTGCTCTGGTTTCTAAGTCGGGAAGTGTGACATACACCCTTTTAGGGAATCTCCTTAGAGCAGCCTCGTCCAACTCCTGCGGCCTGTTAGTCGCTGCCATCACTAGCACCTAAATCACAGTTTTATAATAATACTTTATTTGCCTTTGTAGCTACAGTATTTGGATATGAGTCGTAAAAATAGTAAAATACAAGTTAAAATATACATTCATATATAAAAAATCTACATTAAAAGAAAAACCACAGACTCTATCTAGACCATACTGTTAAGATAGTGGTACTGATTATAGGAGCCCTCGGCGGAACGAGACACATACTGCTTTCGGAACTTAAGATCATACCAGCATGCCGAAACTCGGCAGAATGCAGAAGGCCGTCATCCTCAGTTCATTACGTCTGCTCAGGGCACACGATTCTCGGACCCAATAGTCACTCTCACCCCACGGGCGTGGGGAGTGGCTGCCGGTACTACCAGCTCCCCTCTGTGAGGGTCGGAGCCACAGAGAAGGGTGACTGGTTTTTATCAAAAAAATAATAAAAATAATAATAATACCACAGGTAATAACGATCCCCTTTATCCCTGAAGGCTCTGGAAGGGCCTTGTGCGGGAGAGGGGGGGGGGTCTACACATTTAGAGACCAGGACACACATCCAATATATATGAGGAAATAATTGCTCAAGAGAATTTTAATAATATAATATTTGAAATCGTGTACGTCACAAACCCATAAAACATTGTAGAGTGGAAGTACAGTAACGGTAATACAAATTTTGAATTTTTTTTTGTTCAAATAGAATTTTAATTACATAATATTTGAAATAGTCTATGTTAAAAACCCATAAAACGTTGTAGAATGGAAATACAGTAATAGTAATATTTTTTTTTTTAACCATTAAAAATGTGCTACAAGAGAAAATTTGGTATTTTCCAAAGTTAAATGCTCTAAAATGAAAAGTCAGCAATTTGACTTTTCGGAAACTCATCGTTACAAACATTTTCTATGCATTGATTAATTCTATCGAACTTAAATAACGACAAAATAGACTTCTGGCATATGCTAGCCCGACGAGTTGGCCATGGTTCAAGATATAAAAATCAGTGAAATTATATCATCGCTACAAGGCTAATTTTTTTTGTGTTTACACATTTTACGTTTAGAATGAATAAAATAAGATCGCCAGAAAGTGTGTGCCGGCAGGGGCGCAGCCAGAAAGGTCAAAGATGTAAAAAAATGGAGTTATATAACACAGAAAAAAATCCCAGAAAGAAACTCCCATCAGTAAGGCTAGCCAGAAAGATGTTTAAGATTTTTGAAGAAAATTGGATTTTTTTCGCATATTTCAGAACTCTAAACTCATCGTTACAACTTCTGGCTCCTTTTTAAAACGTAAATATAAGCTCCTTTAACAATAGAATAGCCTCCCCAGAAAGTTCTTAGTGTCAACAAAAGTACCATAGGCTCTTAAATATACAGGAATTTAACACTTTCGGCTAACTTGACTCCGTACCGTGCCTCAGATGTATTATATTTATTACCTTTCTGGCTACGCCTCCTGATGGCCCACACTTTCTGGCGATCTTATTTTATTCATTCTGAACATAAAATGTGTACACACGAAAAAATGAGCCTTGTAACGATGACATAATTTCACTGATTTTTAGGCAGTGTTCGTGACGCACCTGACAGGGGGTGCCCCGCCAGAAGTCGATTTTATGAATCGCTATTATCCATTGAACCATAAAAATATCTCAAAGTTCATAAAACAATGATGTGCCGAAAAAGCCATCTAGCTCCTGCTCTAACATATCTGTTTGAGAAAAATGCTAGGTATCTGCATTGTCAAAATTATTCAGGGCTAAATTTTCTACGTTAATATCTTACAGAACTATTTGATCATAAACTTTCTTACCTTTTCGCTTTCAGGATTGCTTGGCAAACCATCAAATTCAACCAGGAATTCTGTTTTTAACCTCCGACTTGCTTCATGTTCATTATTCGAACGTTCTGATAAAAGAGAATCAACCTCATCAATAAATATAATAGAAGGTTGGAGCTCTCTTGCAATAGCAAACAGCGCTCTGACCATTTTTTCCCCATCACCCACATATTTCGAAGTCAAGCTGGCGGCACTTATAGAAAAGAATGTGGCCTGCAAACAATTACAATAGTAATAATAATTTATTTATCAAGTGTGATGTTACATAAAAACAGATGTGAAAATTGACAAAAGGTAAAATTACATTTAGCTACACGATAAATAGTAAAATGAAGACACAAATCTAAAAGATATGTATCATTATAAACATAAAACATTTAAACACTCATTAAAATTGTAACCACATTTTTCAGTTAGGTACTGTTTTAATAACTTTTTAATAATATTGTAAAACAATTAAAATTCCTAGCATTTAATGTGCATTACATGAACATGTAGTTTGTTATAAATTTGAATGCTTGAGAAATAGTGATTTTTCATATAAATTATGCATCGGAATTGTTATGGAAGATCCATGCCTAGTGGTATAGAGATGAAAACTAGGTACCGTTATTTTTAAATAAAGATGTTTTTTTCTTACATACTTAGAAGTATATGTAAGTTGTAGAAGTGTTAATATCTTATTGTTTACAAAATATGGTCTACAAGACTCGGTAGTTTTTAAATTAAAGATAAGTCTAGTATTCCTCTTTTGTAGTAATAAAATTCTATTAACAGTGGGCGATTTGCCCCACATTATAATATTGTGAGAGATAAAGATACACCGTAGCATAAAATATTAAGCAGATATTCTTTAGGTATGTTCGGTTGTGGTAATATTTAATACTAAATAATTTTTTGAGCACCATAAGTTGAAACTGTCCATCACATCATGTAATTTGCGAGACTGCAATAGGTTCGTTTCCTTCAACAAAATTTACAAAATATTGTTATATGATCAAAAAAAAATATACATTATATATATCATAATAAAAAAAAGTTCTAATCATCACATGCAAGAACAGATTGGTTTTGAAAATAAAAAGGCGGTAAATGATGACGTATATAATGAGAGTTCAATTCTAGAGAATTTTCATGTTTTCATTTATTTGTTTATAATGGAACCTAATTTTGTGAAAGATTAAGGTACTTACATATCATCCACGTACATTGTAATTTTTCCTTTTATATGACTTGGAATAAAAATAGCAGAGGTTCCAGCATGGGGCCTTGAGGAACTCCCAAATTAATATGATTTTGTATTTTAACTCGTATTAATTGGTCTATTAGATATCCCAGTCTGTATAATTTTTCAGATAAAAACTCGATTATCACTCATCGATATCGATATATCAGATAAGATACACTTATTTCATATTTGTAAAATTTACCTGACATTCTGTAGCAACAGCACGCGCCAGCAAAGTTTTGCCGTTGCCTGGTGGTCCAAAAAGAAGCAAACCACGAGCAGGTGTCCTCAAACCTGTGAATAACTCCGGGCGCAAGGAGGGCAGGATCACCATCTCCTGCAGAGCTTGCTTCGCAGTATCTTGACCCACGATATCGTCCCACTGCACAGGGGGTCCTCCTTCAACAATTTCATCGAGAATTGCTTGCGCCAATTTTGGATCAACACCTCTCAAGGATGGTGAACGTCCTCGATTTGATGTTTTGCTTGTACTTGCTTTAACCATTAAATTTATTAGGTTCAATAATCTTTGAATAATAACCGACCAAATGAACTATTAATAAAAAAACTCTCACCCCCATTAATACTATTATTCAGACGTCGAGCTGGTGATCCCGTGTTGCCAGGTACAGACATCTGCTTCTTGACTGCCGGTGGGGTTGAAGAAATCTTGTTGAAAGGACGAACGGGTTGAATAGGCGCGGTTCGAGATCCCATTGATCTTGGAAGGGTCTGACTTTTTGACATTGAAGCATTGGCGGGGCGTTTACCAGCTACGCTTAATTTTTTACCAGAAGCTAAAATAAATTACTGATTTAAAATGAATGTGTAATATATAAATATTGTTCATTTTACCCCATTACAGTTGTGGTTAACAAGCCGAGCAAAAAGAAAGACAAATGTAAGAGATATTACGAAAATTGCATTTTTACATAGCATAGCCAAATACTGTTATTAATACAGTGTGTCCCCGGATTGAGTTTGCGATAGGTGTAATATACCAAAAAAAATTAGTACGGCTTTCATTGTCTGCAGTCTCGGTCTGCTTGACGTAAAATGGATTTTCATCAAATTTCAGTTAAAATAGGATCTAACTCATGGAGTTAAGCTAAGAAGAAAATAAAAGAAAATAAATCATTGTAGGTAAACTGGTCTGTTAATTTTATGGAAAAATTCTATTTGGATAAAATGTTTGGTATTGAAAGTTAGAGCCATATGCCAACTATTATTGCATTTGAACAAAATAATAATAATAATAATAATACCTCTTGAAGAAATTAGAAGTTACAAAGAATTAGAAGAAGCGTGGAATTATGTAGTAATTTAGGTGGGGTACTATCAAGCGCAGTCCTACGGAGGGTAATGGGGGTAATCCCCCCCAGAAGGGAGTTTTTTATAACTTTATTAACTCTATACAACAAAAACGAACAAAAAATACGAACTTATAACAATCCAGGACGCCCTTGGGTACTATTTGAATAGGTTTTTAGTTGAATTCATTGAAATTATTAATGGGCCTTTCCCACGTAATTGAACTTGATGTTAAGTATGTCATAAGTAATTTATTAACACCTAATACATATTGTATATACACGTCATATCGTATATTTTAATTTTAAATGGATATTTTAAAAAATAAAAATATTATCTACTTTACCCCATATTTCAAACAAGTAAACACGCTCAAATTACGTCATGGGCGAACCCTCCAATCAAAATTAAACAATTTCCGGCTTCATACGAACATTAACCGAACCTGTTGACATTTCTGAATTTTGCATCTCGTGTGGAAACCTGCCGATGAGACTATTTCCATGTTGCTTAATGTATATGAATGTTTAACGTTGGAGGAAATGCTTTAATTATTTCACTAAGGAATGTCTACTTTTTATCTCCGCTTTTGAAAATAATGAATTTCCATTCAATACGTCGTTAAATTTACAAAGTGACATATATCAGAAAATGGCGAAAATGAGATTTTTGGAATGGACCCGTTTAGTGTGACGTCAGATTCTAGGCAACCAACAATACAAGTGTGTGTTGCTAAAGATTTTGAGCCTTATGTACGATACATTTAAGGGTTAAAAATATGGCTGTTGATCAGGGCCTCTAATTTTATTTGGTTAAAACACATATTAATTTAACTGAGTAAATTATATGTAGAACGAATCTAACGTATTTTAAGAATATGGCCTATGAATTGAATTGTCTTAGATATGCCATATAATTGAGTAATAACACAAAATTGTTAACAGCAATTTTTGTCATCCTTAATAGCAAGGTGCATAAGAGCGAAAATATTAACTGTAAATTTCGTTATCCCACTTGTATTGTTGGTTGCATAATATTTGACGTCACTACTAAACGGGTCCATTTTAAGTGGCACTGGAGTTGCTCTATTAGCTCACAAGATGACATTCCTCAATTTCTAATAGTTTAGATGTTATGACGTTTTTTAGTTTAGGTGTATATGTAAAATGGGTAATAAATTTTGAAGCAAACAGGCGAATATGAAATACACACGTGTATGTCTTGAAAAAACGTATTTATTATTAAATATGTGTAGTGGAATGGAGATATGGAAAACGAAATGCAGTGGATTCCAGTGAACTTACTTGTGTAAAAAAGGTGAAATTATACAGAATGGAGCAGAAGTTAAGATGCTACATTGTAAACGTTGGTATGGAAAAGATATTGTTGCATTGGCGCAACTAGAGAACTTTTCTGGGGGTGGCCAGGCCCTTTGTGTTTGAAACGCAAAGTTCAGTGGCGGCTCGTGCATAAGATACTTAGGTGCAGATATACATGTGTACACGGGGCGGTTGACCTTGACAAAAAGTCATCGTGCTCTGGCAACTCTGGCCAAAAGGCGAGCCGGCCACCTTTGGTATAGTAACATTTTGAAATTAATGTTACATTGAACTTTCGATGCTCGGAGCCACCTCTCTGGAATTAAAATAATTTAAACATAATTATTAATAATTATGGTCAGAATTTTTGGTAGTTCTGCAGCTCTGCAGCACTTATGAAGAAACCGCCTCTGAATTACCATTATACCCAGATGGGAAATCCTATTTTAGCTATTTCATTGACATCGACACGGCCATACGCATATGCATCAAAAAATTACTTTTCACTTTCAGTCAAATTATAAAATGAAAAACTATACAAATATGTAAATATTATTGGTTTCTAATGGTTTTATCGAGATGTTGACACCATACGATGCTTAAAAGTAAGAGGTTTAATAATTTTTATTGTTTCCTCTGGGGTGGGCCGTGGCTAGTTTGGGGTGGGCCCAGCCCACCCTGCCCCCCCTCTAGTTGCGCCAATGTATTGTTGCAGAAGAACTTGGTGATTCCTCAGAAACGGGCAGTTTTTTTGTAGAGGAAGGAGATATTCAAATAGTTAAATCTCTCTTTTCATCGTCCAAAAAAAGGATCAATGCACATTATGTATTACTTAAAACAACGATGATGAATCTGTTAAGTTATCACTAAAAGAGAATTATTTAAATCACGAAGCAGAAAAAAGAATGTAAGGGAAATAAAAGCTACAAGTAAAGAATAAGCAGTAAAAGATAGTAAAATCAGTGCTGTTTTCGACTTGCAGCAAATCATTCAATTGCCAATCTCAAGTAAAAGTGCCGTATTTTATAAGCAATTTTACTATTTATAATCTTTCTTCAAAAGATTGTCACTGTTACATTTGGTATGAAACTCAAAGCAAACAAGGTTCGTCGGAAATGTCAAGTTGTTTATACTTATTTTTTATTTTTTAAAAAGTGTGACGAAAAGATCAGAAAATGTAGAACTATTTTCTGATCTTTGCCATGGAAAGTGAAGGCGACTCGGTAACACAGTGCTATAACTACAGCTATTAAACGGGTTGGAGACATTTTCATGCCCAGTCAACTAATACCAATCATAAAATTAGCTCGTAGAAATTTTCCTATATTGTCCACGAAATGACATACTGACTTTTTGGATTCTAAAACTCTTTGCCGAGATATGCGGATTTTAACAATTCTGAATCTGATGACTCCTTAAATTGAACAAAAATGTCCGCCATAAAGGTGGAAAAAGAAAAGAAAAATAAGATCTTTTATAAAACCAGCCACAGAGGAGAACAATTCCAAACGGTTTCCTTACCAAGAAATGAAGACATCACAAAGACAAAAATTTTAAAAATCAATAATGCTCGCCTTATGCTTCCAGAGAGAAAAATGTATCTCTGTTGTCACTTTGCGAAGGATTAACTCCTGTGATTCTTCTTAATTTAATGTTTTATAATAGAAATAGTGGATTCCTTTTAAATTTTCTCCAATATTTTAATGGGCATATATGAAAATGTTTAATAAAAAAAAACTACTGAGTTAGATCTCATTTTAACTGAAATTGGTAAAAATTTATTTTACGTCAAGCAGACCGAGACTGCAGAAAATAAAAGCCATACTAAATTTTCTTTGGTATATTACACCTATTGGCGTCTGAATTTAAGATGCCAGCGCCGAAGTGGAGAACTCGTGAACTAATTATAGGCTTTTTGTTTGTATATGTGGGGAATACTTTTGTTGTAAGTGATTTGCAAGACGTTAATGGCATTATTCAGCAAAATTCATATTTTTTTTAGGTTATCTAGTTTCTCCCTTGAAAAGTACAGTTTCTTCGACATAAACGGTGTCTGGCTAGTTAAATATTAATAAACTTAAATATTTCTTTAAATTTATGTACAGTTGTAGTTTAAATCACTTTTTTTTCAGAAAACATGAGTGACATTTAGGTTAAGCATATTGCAATGTATGGAACATTTGTAAAGCACTAAAAATGTGAAAATTCTAAGGGTGTGTATGAAGGGGAATATGATTTAAATGCAGGACATATTATTTTGTGTGATACAACCCATATTCAACACAAAATTTAATAAATAAATGTGTATGCTCTATGTTTACAAACAAGTGTCTCAGATTCAAATACCCATGAAATTAGTGGTGCATTGAATGTAACTAAAAAGACATTTATTAATTCTTTACGTAAAATAAATGAAACAGTATTTTGTAAAATATGAAATAGAAATATTCAGGGGTTAAAACATAATAGTGCATGGTGCAATAGTATATATTACTTTTAAATATACTGGAATTACATATATTTATTTATTTCTTATTTCAAAAATTTCACTTACAATGTGTGATTGTCTAGGACATTATTATTGCTACCCGGGCCACGGTTATTTGCACCAGCTTTTTCCCTCTCAATGCCTGGTTATAGTGTCTACATCAAAGAGGGTATGCTTTGAACATTATTGTCATGCCAACTCAACTTTCACGAGTTGTCCCTGCGATCTACAAAGGATACCGACTAGGTTGGCTCCAGCAAATTGTAGCCCCTTTAAACGCTATCATATTTTTAATAACTTAGCATCTCAGTTTATCATTTACTTATTGTTGATATCATCGTACACTAAAGAGACAATGACAGAAAAGCCCATAATTAGTTTGACTATAGACCACCAGGTGGCGTACTCCTTATTTTCAGACGCCTATCGCATAAATCAATCCGGGGATACACTGTATATACAGTTGTAATAGATTTATACTACTTATTGAAGATGAGTAATGTAATTTTAATCTAGAATTTATATTAATAGAATACAATGAAATTTAGTATGATTATCTAAAACAAAGGGAAATATAGGTAATTATAAGAGGGAAATAGTATCTAGAGTGCCAACATCATATGATCAAATTAGATTCCAGGGTTTAATTTTTGTCTCAAGCATACAATTTAATGTCATGAAGCACCAAAATTTGTGTTACTCTGTTAGTAGTAAGCCAATAATAACGTAATGAAAATACCTGGTTTAGAACTATATTTGAGAGTAGGGATATTGCTAGTATATGCAAGCTTTGGGACATCCTTTGGAACATTTACCTCCAAATTATGTAACCTATCCATGCTTTCTATAAATAAAAATACTATTTAAAAAATACAGAGCTACAAAAGAAAAATCAATGTAGTAGTAAACAAAAATACCAGAGTGAAAAAAAATTGTAAATAAGTGAGTTAAAAGACAGTATACTAGTTCCTTTTTACCTAAGAATTGTAATCTATCTTTAGCCATGGCAAGATTTGTTTTCATTTTTTCATGTAGCCGCTGGGCTCGTTCCCAGACCTCTCCTCGACCACCCCAGCATTGCACTGCAATACCCAATTCCAGCTCTGTGATACCTTTACGGTACAACTCAATGGCAAGTTCCTTCTGACCTAAAAAATGAACATGAGGTTAAAAAACTACATACAAATATTTTTATTGGCATACCTTCATTCTCCTCATCTATTTTTAAGGCTTTTGAAATGTATTCAAATGCTCGGCGATGGTGGTGTTTTTGTTTTGCTAATAAAGGATCTCCTGGTCCTGGACCAGAATTTCTCACTTGGGCCATTTCCGTTATTTCTTCGACTACACAACCGTTTCTTTCACCATTCTCACAATCAATCTTCTGATGACGCACGAAATACGTAGAGGAACTACAGTAAATAAAGCGCAAAATAACAAAAATTTGATACAACAATGAACGCAAAATGTTAAACAAAAAGATAATAGGAAACGAAACTATACATAAATTTCTCTTATGAACAGATGTTGTGGAATAGGATGTAAACATCACATTACTGTGAGACGAGTCAGGGTCACTTTTTCGTGATTTTTTGCTAGGCGATTTTCCAGTTTGGTTTTTACGAACCATTCGGAGGCCATGACACACTAAATGTCAAAATTTCGGAAGTATGTAAACATTGTAAAATACACTTGTTTAGTTATTCCTCTGCACTGTCGTTATCTAACTTTTGGAATTCGGACATATGACATTACTAATTCTATTGGTAAAATTTTCATTACATCAAACCGATGAACTTATTTCTGACATACGTTTTCACGTATAATATTGAAATGTTAGAAGAGGAAGAAACAACTTAACGCCAAGAAAAGTCAAAAGTCACTAAAGTTGAAATATAAGAATAAACCGCTGTTTGGAAATTGTTGTGGTTCAATAATTTTTTATCAAAGAACGTAATGGATAGAAGTTTTCAAAGTTCATTTTCGGTCAAAAGTCCGTTTTCTCCAAGGTCTCGTCAGACTATTAACTCAAAAAGAGTTATACCGCCTTCTTTTCGAAAGTCTTCGTAAGTATAACCTCAACTTTTGCCGCTAGTTGCAATGTAATACATAATAATATCTATAATTTGTTTATAGACGATTGAGTGTCTCCGGAAAATCTACTCAATCGGTCCAGATAGTACTGAAGTCTGCACAGAATTATGTCGAACGTTTTGGACAACCGTTGCCGGTTCTTATTACCGAGGCTTTAACTTTTGCAGATAGTAAGTGTATTGACATTTTGCATTGTACTTTTTTACGTTTTATATGTGTATTTTTAAGGAAACACTGTGGTATCAGCTCGTATTTCCGAATGTGGCTATGCATGGGTTGTTTGTGGTAGACGACTTTTGATATGGCAGTATCGTACAACCCCGTCAGCCCCTGGGACACCACAAAGAAAACATGGGGGAATAAACCAATGCTTCGAGTTGCAATTACCGCAAAGCGATTTGGCACATAGAGCAGAGCTGGTGTCAGTTTTTGTACCCGCCGGTAGTAACGCTCCGTCTTGCATTGCTGTATCCCCAGAAGGTAATTTTAGTAACTTTGATTATTTTATAATAGGCTTGACAGGTTTATAGGATGAGGTATTTAATGTACATATTTCCTAGAAGTAACGTGATCTCAATACTCATTCGAATAAGTATTTTTTAGGTGTCCTTCGTTATTGGCCAGCAGTGGTACATGAGGGAGTAACTGTGGAACAAACAGTAGATTTACAAGGGCAAGAATGTGATAGTTTAACAGATGTAGATGGGTTAGGTTGCATCTTGGCAACAACAACTTGTACTGTTGTTCTTGTTCAACCTCAGGTAACTGGAGGAAGGCACATTTTACAATGCAAACCTCTTAGAACACCCAGTGGATGGCTGGGAGGGATTAGTAAAAGGATGTCGTCTCTTATTTTTGGACCAATTTCTAATGAGCACTCTTCTGAAACGGTAAATAGCACTAGTTTTTCTTGTACTGTGTCTTATGAAAGCATATAAAGGGCCACGACAAATTTTATTTAAAAAAATCAGAATAGGGTGTTTTCCATATAAAACAATTTACTTCAAATGATGCATTAATATGAAGTAATACATAAATATGAAAGCCTAAACGCATTCATATTAATTATATCGTCAGATTAAAATAAATATTTAATAAACAAATCAACTTAAAATTCAAATATTTGAATAATTTCGAGAACGTCACCTTATTGGGTAATGATCCCGGTGACGTCGCTTCATATATCTGTCATAAGACAAAATAACTTTGTTCGTTTTCTGTTCAACAATAATTCTCCACTATCTGCACCAGTGCAAAGCTGTCTCTCTTCAACTTATGTAGAGTCACAATCTATCTCCTTCTAATAATTGCACTAGTGCAGCTAATGCGAACGGACTTATTATTGTTTACATGTTTACCATATTTGGCTTGGATATTCCTAGTGTTTCTCACAAATTAAAGAAAGTGAACAATGGTTACAGACAATTTTGTGAAAGCTTCTACAAACAATTTACCTAGTTTAAATATTTTTATGTATTAAAAATGATGATCGATTTCATTCAACCGAGTTGAAGGGCGTAAAAACAGCAACGTAAGTATTTAAAATAAATTAATGAATTAGTTGTTTGCAGCTTGAGCCTAATAGAGTTATTAAATTTATGATTTAGTTTTTGTATTATTACACATTATTATGTTATATTTAATTTGGTTTATTTACGATTATTTATATTAACAACATAACCTTAAAAGAAAGTAGAATTAATAGTCTGTGCTAGAGATATAATTAAATGTTTATTTGCAGCTCATCTCGAGAACAACGTGAATAGTGCTTTTGGGTATGTGAAGTTGAAACCAGAAGACTCATTATGCACTGTAAAAGGAAGAATTTGCCCAGAGCACCGTTGGACGAGAATTATTAAATATTGGGATACAAAATCTTCTCGGTGTACAAATAATGAAATATAATTCAGATGTATGGTTCAAGACAAATTTGCAAATTTGTAGTTTATAAACTTTTGTTGAAATTTGCTTCTGATAGTAGTAAAAAGTGCAGTGATTTTTATAATTTGTTAAAAATAAAATGTCAGAGAAATTGTGTGAGGAAGCTGAGAAGTTAATCGTTCGCTAGCTGTCGAGTCTATAGTAGGTGCATACAAAATAAGGGATAATAAATATATGGAAAGGGGCCGCAATTTAGAGAAGGTGGTGGCCATTGTGGAGGAAAAATTGAAACTTAAAAAGTGAAAGATTGTGGACTTATCTTATCGCCATTATATCTCGTTTTTGCAGCTTTACCTGGCGGTACCTATTATTTCAGAGTATGTGGAGAACTAAATAAAAAATTATCAAATTACAGACAAATTTAAAGCGCAAATATATTTACAAATGTTATGTGCAAATCAACAAAAAGGACTTTTCTGTGTTGCGAACTCAAATTTTGAAAAAACCAAAATTATGGACATTTTAAACGTGGATTATGATAACTATAAATAACTGTTGTTGACAATTAAAATTATATATATCGAAGATAATGTCTATCTGAATAATAAAAACCAAAATTTACTACACAAACTACTTTATTTAATGATGGAAGGTTGTAAATTAATAACAGCACATGCAATAACAATAACACTGTGTGGGCAATCAAATTATGATCTATTACAGAGTGAGATTCTAAATATTTAAGAGATCGTTTGGTGCAGACGCTGCTCCTTTTCTGTCTGGTTGGCAGTTAAATATGTGTGGAACTCCACCTTCCTTCGGAATAATTTTTCCTCCCAAAATTTTGTATCGGATGTAATTTTCCATGATTTCCTCAAGCTGAAAATAATAAACAAGTATTTTTATATATTTGTGACGTCGAATATCACTAGCCATGACATGCATCGCTTGATATTTTGGTCATTTTAATTAATAATCATAACCTAGCAAAATTTCATTATAAATGTTCAGTAATACTAGAAGCTATAATATATTACTTTCAATTCAAAATAAATCTCATACCATTACAAGCATAATTTTACGGTAAGTATATATGATCTATTTATAATATTGAAGGTAATTATCCATCTAGCTAGCTATCATCGGTTAAATTTTACCATGATGAGAAAAGATAAATTATACTTGCATTAAAATAATCTTCACAACAATATTATGTCGATTTCGATTTGGGAAAATCGCGCCTCGCTGTTTTAAACCATTTCACTTTCTGTGAATAATTCGCTATAGGAACACATGGGAACTTAAGTATTTCTGCGCCTTGTCACAAAACACCACTTATTTGATGCACTACTCATGTTTTTGACTTACTATTTACAATCAAAGATGTTTTAACTCCTAGATCGCTCAACCCTATCTCAATTTTGTATAAAACATATCCCACTTTTTCAAGTAAAGAACCGCCCATTATCTCTCCCACTTTGCTTCCACTCCGGGCCCAACTACAAACACTCGTGTTGTCTATGCGCATGCCTCGCATCTAGTTGGTGTCCTGTCGCAATCCTTCGCGACGTTGTCAAAGATCAGAGACAAAAGCCGCTGAAAGCGGGGAATTTTGAAGTGGTCAAACGCAATAACGTTGAGCGATCGGAAAATGTAGAGAAAATGGTGACAGTCCGGCAACACCACTGGTTGCTTCGATCAGTTGTTAGTGCCGCTTGAGATTTGATTGCGTTTGCGCTTTAAGAGCGTAAGATCTTGTTGAGAAACTCGAACTGACCCGACAATAGCAATGGTAAAGTCCGGCAATTCCAACATTGGTGTCTCGCTTTTTGAGGCGTGTTAATATTGCTCTCTCCGTTGAGATGTTTGCTGCTTTGTCATATACAAATTCCTTATGGGTTAAACCATCTAGTAGTTAAAGATCTTTGTTTACAATAACAACAAAAGTCATTAAGTAAGGTTAGATTTTCTAATCATTGACATATAGGCAGTGACGTCACAGATGACCAGTAATACTAGATTTGTCTTTTTTGGCGGGAAATATTTAATTTGAATTTAAATTTCTTTTAAAATTATAAAAAAAAATTTTTTTGCCGAAAAATTGTTTCAGCTGTAATACTTACCATAAGTATTTTGTATTTTTCGACTTAAAAAAAAAGTGAAAACACCCTATTCTGACTTGTAACTCAGAATGCTGATTTTTAACTTAGAACCTGAGATAAAATGCAAAATTTTAAAAGAAAGAATGGTATAGTTATCTATAAGACTCAATACACACTAATTATTAATTATGACAAACATCAATTTTTTATCAGTGCCGTTACCAAGTGTCGCTATTAAATTTGTTGTCTTTTTTCTAAGAATTTTGAGTTATAAGTCAGAATTTTAACTTTTATCTCAGAATTCTGACTTAAAAAAATTGTTGTGACCCTGTCACATGTTCGTAGTGTCTAAGATAAAGTATTGAAATTTGTATATATTTCTATAACTACTTATTATTGCAATACAAAATTGTACCTAATAGTCTAGGTGCCCGCCGTCATAAGGTGTAATTAATACATATCCTCTTACAACTTCTTGTATGGCATAATTGCGCCTAGTCTACCACTTTTTTCCTGTGCGAAAATTTACGTAAACGCGGCTTTCCCCCTCCTATTTTTCTGAAAGACATGCATTTCACATTGTAAGAAAAAAACCGCTGCCCAAGGAATCACTACTTCCACATCCAGATTCTCTATCCAAGTCACTCACAACGAAAAAACTTTGTATGTGAAAATAATTGTTTATGGAACTTTAATAATATAATATTTGAAATCCTCTACCCCAAAAACCCATAAAACGATACCCCACATCGGTAGTGGGGTGGGGGTGGTGATAGGGGGGTGGTAGTGGGGGGTGGATGGAGTAAAAAAATATTTTGAGGTATCTGGTTTCTGTACATACACTAAATCACAATTTTTTTTCATCCCCTTTAATAAGGAGGTGGGGGTGGTAATGGGGGTGGCTAATGCCAAAAATTTTTTTGAGACCTTACCTTCTCTTGTATATACTAAATACCAATTTCATGGACTCTTACCTGCTTGATTTACCTATTTACCCCAAATTTACCCCCCAACCCTTCGACGGAACAAGATGAAAATATAATCTAGTTCTAGATCTCGTTAAAGTACATATGTGTACCAAATTTCAAGTCAATATCTTAAACGGTTCCAGAGTAAACGTGCGCACAAATAAAAGTTACAGACAGACCGACAGACACAGAAATTTTTTTTCGCTCAAACTTAAAATCTCGACGTTTCATGACATTTTAAGCCTATTTGGACAATAAAAATTTAAAAAAATTTTTTTGTCGTTACTATACTTCCACTGGACGTGGAAGTAATTATAGATACTGTACTTTTACAAAATGTAGTCGCAAAAAAACTTGATAAGGAAATAATTGTCCGACAATTGTTGAAATGTTAAGGGTGTCTACCACCCTAAACATGCCGAAATGACGACTTTAAAAAATTTATTGATAAACAGCTGATTTTTTCAAGATTGCTTAATAAAAATATGTAGAATCCAATTTTCGAATTGTCTGACAAAATATGTTTTCTGATTTTCCAGTCCGACGCGTGGAAATCGTCGGTTTTATGACCACCAAAAATTTATTAATAACTGTCGAAGAAAAAAATATATGTGTCTAACACCAGTACCTGATGTGTGATACAAATGGCGAATAAATATATCACGGCGAATGTACAGTCGGGCAAAAAAACAGCGATTTTTTACAACATTTGTATATAACCAGGGTAGATTCGGCGCCTCCGCTAGGAAAAATATTCCAGATCCGTTTTTTTTTTTTGCATAATCTTACTTCAAATAGTCCCCTTATAAAAAATCTACATGATTTCAAGGTCATAAATTGTTTAAAAAAAATTTATTAAACAAACAAATTCCAAAAAATTTTTTTTATTCCTGAACAATTTTTTTTAAGGTTTTTTGGATCATTAAAAAAAAATGCTGAATAATATAAATTCATTTTTATTAAAAAAAGTTACAAAATTTAGGTTAAGTTTTTTTAAAAATAATTGCAATTTTTTCACTGAAAATTACCGTCAGAGAACTGTTAGTAGTTTGCGCAGTTTCCAAATCCGAACGCGTCAAAAGCAACTGGGCAAACTCCTGACAGTTCTCGGATGGTAATTACCAAAAATTTTACTCTTGACCAACTTATTCATTACATGTGTTCTATACTCATTTTAAAAACAGACAATTAAAAAACGTACTTCACTAATAAATATTGAGTCTTCATGAAACCGGTGATTTTCACGTGTCGTACTGGACAATCGGAAAATATATTTTGTCGGACAATTCAAAAATTGGATTCTACATATTTTTATTAAGCAGTCTTGAAAAAATCAGCTGGTTATCGATAAATTTTTTAAAGTCGTTATTTCGGCATGTTTATGCCCTTAACATTCCCAAATTTTTGTTGGACAATTTTTTTCTCGCACGTTTCATCAAATTTTCTTGCAACTTCATTTTGTAAAGTACAGTATCTATAAATTTTTCGTACAATGGAAAATGCATGTGTTTCGGAAAAATGGGAGGGGGGAAAGCCGCGTTTACGAACATTTTCGCAGAGGAAAAAAGTGGTAGACTAGGCGCAATTATGTCATACAAGAAGTTGTAAGAGGATATGTATAAATTGAACTTTGTCAGCGGGCACCTAGACTATAATAATATATCAAATGATTTCAGAGACTTGTGAGGGTTTTAAGTGTTCCAAACAGCGATGGGACATGGACAGTATACGTGTTGGCGGGTCACTCTTTGCAAAAGTGGCTTCTCTCTACATCAGAAATCGAACAATTGGTGTCCGTTACAGAACTAAACCGTCTCATGAGAGACAGTTTTCATTCAGCCGTATGGGATAACTGTGTTGGAGACCAAGCTGAAATCGACACGTGGTTATTGGACATTCAGTCAGATAAAGATAACATCATCATATTAGCGGCTGCCGTTAACATGCATATGTCGCCTCAGGTATGTTTTCTGTTTTTTTTTTTTTGGAGTTATCGGCAAACAAATATTTAGAGCTAAGATAGTTGAAATAAGATAAAAGTTGTAATTTTCCACAGGAAAACAAGCATGTAATATGGAAAATAATTTGAAATGATTTAAACAATTCATTACTGATAGATATCAAGTCACAAAGATTGATAATTCAACTTCAAATTCCTTGAATAACATAGGTGTACCTCAAGGTACTATTCTTGGGCCTTTATTATTCATTATTTACCTTAATGATATAAACTACATTATTGTCTGTGACTTTATAAATTTGTTTGCTGGTGCCATATTGGTTGCTTGATGAGACATTAAATTAAATATAATGATTTCTGTATTAGTTAAAGTAGAAAGTTTCTAAATGTTAATAAAACATATGGTATGATTCTAGGGACAAAGTAAAAGTTAAAAAATGTTTATGCTACATATGCTTAGTTGAAGATTAATAATGAAAACATCGAATGGATAGTTGAAATAAAATATTTAGGCATAATTGTTGATGATTGTTTAAATGAAAACCCTTAGAACGTCTACAAAAATATTTCTCTAAAATTATATTTCTTTGCACGAATTTCTACTGATATTTCATTTTTGCAAAGAGAATGATTTATCAAACAATTATTCAGACACGTTTCAACTATTGCTCTTTTTGACAAAAACAGGATATGATCTCTTCAAACATTTTAAAATAGAGGGCTAAGGATTATATATACATTACAGCAACCAGAGCTATGCACGACACATTGAATTGGTTGTATGTAGAGGATAGATTGTTTTATTAACCTTTTGAATATCTACTAGAGTTCTAAGACTGACACCTCTGTACGCAAGAAAGCAAAAATATGTAAATTTATAGTCGTCATCTTTTTTAAAAGGCTTTCGAAATTCTCTTTACCATTCTCTGGAAAAAAAAGATTATTTGAAGTTTGTTCCAGTTTCCTATCCGACAGGGTCCTCTTACTATAGTACATTTCTAATGAAATACAGAGAACAGAGTTACTATGAGTTCTTATGGTAAAATATGCTCGGACTCAAATGCGCTTTCCCGCCATAAAATATTTGAATTTCAACCTTGTGGAAACAATCTAAGTTATTACCATGAACGTACGGCTTCCATGTTTCGAGCAGTGCATTTCCAAAAACACACATCACTCGTTCTTGAGAAGTGTACAAATACGGCTCAAAGGGTTAGTTATGATTTTTGCCCATAATATTAACAGAAATATGTTGCTAACTTATTTTGTTGAATTTATTGTTTGAAGTAATAATGATAGCACAGGAAATAATTGTAGGTTCCATATAACCTGTACTAATTTTAATAGAATCTGTGTTTAACAATAACATTTCTTCATAAAAAATCATTGGAAACATGTAAAAGTTGAAAATAAAGTCTTATAATATTACAATATCAATTTTAAAAATACATGCATTTAAAGTGGAGGTGACAACATAATGGCAGTCTGCAGAGAAGTTAGTTATTAAACGACAAAAAAAGGATGCGAAGTTATAAACTGTTGATAGCGACGGAGAAAAATAGAATAATGTCAATTGAATTTGACACTATATTTAATAAGTTTGTTCAAAAACCCCACACTATAAGCACCACTGCTCTTCAACTTATGTATAGTCTCACTCTATCTCCTATTATCTACACACTGGTGCAGTAGTTCAGACTGTGTGAACAAACCTAATGTCAAATTCAATTGACGTTTCTAGGTTATGTTTCGGTTTATTTTAGCAATATAAAGTTATGGATAAATCTAAGTTTAAGTGGTGTTTTGTGCCGTACTGTGTAAATACCACCCATTCACGGGAAAAACTTTTCTTCAGTGTTCCAGTAATGAATGGTGAACGTAAAAATGAATGGTTAACTGTTTTTCTAATATTTATAATCAAAACTATAGCTGTAACGTACCTCGCGGCTTTTGCACCTCTAACCTCTGCAATGCTAAAACGATCATATCTTTTTAAAAATTCGCTGACCGTGAATGTATCTATAGAAGGTAAAATATCAGAATTGGCTTTTATAAATCCTGCCTCAGTCATTTTGAAAGAAAATAAATACCAAACGCTAAAAACTTCTAATTAAATGTCAAATTCAATTTTGACATTTGAGGTTATTTTCTTTATTGCCAACAATGTCAACTTGTTTCTTTTCTTCTGTTCTGCATATAACTTCACATCTAACTGCCGTTATGATGTCACTTCCGTTTTCGTGGTACATTCAAATAGTCAAACTTTAATAATTTTTTTAAATATGTTTCGCTTAGAATTTTTCTTTCAAATTAAACATATAACTAAATTACGGCCTCCACTACCATATTTCACCATTTTTGATAATTCGTCAACAACCCAATTTAATAAACTTCCTGGCATTTATAAAAAAAAATTAGTAGTATCTAAGAGGCACCTACTGAAGGTTATTATGGATAGAAGAGTGATATAAATGTAAGAAACAATGTACTTATTTAAAGATTAATTCATAAGTCTGTGTATGTTTGTTTTATATGTTATGTATGTGGTTCTGATACACTTTTATATTGCAATTTAGAAAAGTGATTTTTCTAATTTTGACATAAAATGACACTTTTCAAAACTGACGTAAGTATCAAAACATCCAACTTTTCATAACCAGTTATGAAAAGTTAAATTTTACCTAACTGGTGAGGGAAAGTTCGTTATATCATCATTTAAGAAAAATAAACAACTCTCAAAAAGAAAAAGAAACAGTGTTTATTCAACACAAAATTCAATACTGGGTCCATAGAAGTCCATTAGAAATTTAAAATTACATATGTAACACGTTCCTAAAGACAATTTTATGTAATTCTCGCTTCGCTCATTCCGCAGACATCTACTCGTTGCACAAAATAAAATCTTTCGTAACTGGTTACATTGTATACTATTGTATATTGGGTTATTTCTATTTAATAAACCACTTTATTTTTGATCAAATTTTTCAGGTACATTATGCAATGGTTTCTTTCACTACCAACACAACAACTCAAATTCGGGACTTTTTATTATTGAAAATGTCTGGATTGTACAGAGAGGATAACCCCAGTGATTCCTTATCATATAGGTTCCTGTTGTGTGGGACGAATGCGTATTTATATAACCTGAAAACTATCACTGTTGTAAAGCCTCAGGAGGAACCAGATACTCTGGAATTCAATGCCTCACAGGATTTATTGTTAGGTAAGCCATTAGAAAGATTGCCTTTTCATGTACAATTAATTGTACACAAGATGTATTGAACAAAATTTATTGAGTAGTTGTTTGCAGAGCTGGGCAAACTACTTTAAGAAAGTAGTTTACAACTACATATTAAGGCTGTGTTACCAAGGTCAAATATCGCGTTCATTAATTCGTCATTTTGTAATTATTTCGGGGAAAGTATTCTTAAAAACGAATCAACAGGATTCAGATTTGATTTAATTATTGAAACTAGTTAACTTAAATCTGTTACGTATCATACCTTATATTTGAATACTAAATGAAATTAAGTTTCGAAAGTTTCCTCCTCTGAATGAGCAAGATGCATGAATTTTAAAAATGCATTAATTTATTATTTTTTCATTATACATATTATATAAGCCGAGTATATAATAAAAGGAAACTATAAAAAAAGTTATTTTGTAAAAAAAAATCATTTTAAAATTCAAATTTTATCGGAACAAAACCACGTGACTATAAACGGTACTGATGTCATCTGGCATAACGTTTTAGTTTCATCCATAGACCGCAGATTTCTAAATTCACCGGTGGAGCGCATCAGTAAGAAATAACATTATATGATTGGCTAATTTGAAAAACACAGCCAATCAGCTTCGTATTTTATCCACCCAGCGGTAAATTTAGAAAAGTACGGAGACAAGTGACAAGTTTGATAGCTTTGACAGTTTACATCTGCTAGTGCTGAAATATTAAATTGTGTGTTAATTAAATGTTAAATTTTAGTCTGCTGACCTTTAAATATCGATTTGTTTATTTTTGTAAAAATTATTAGTGTATTAATTTATCTAAGTGGTAAAAATGACGAACAGCGACTTTGTGCAAGCTCAAAGTGACAATTTGCCGAAAATCGACGTGTTTATGATGAGCAATTTTTTGGTAATAATACCGATTATATCAGTGCAGAAATTGGAGGTGGAAAAGCGACAAGGATGCATCATTCATTGTTCGTAACAATAAATTTGTTTACGCTCACTTGTATCCTTTTACTGCAGTTAGATTTAGATACCTAACCTCAGAATATGTAAACATAATGCATTATTTTAATATTTTTATCAACATTAACTATTGTTTTTCGTCTCAGATTATATAACTTTTTTATATTAAATAGTTTGCCACCACTAAGTACGTAGATTAAATATCTGTTGAAAATAATACTAATAAACATTGCCAATGCTAAATGCCGGATGACGTCACACGCAAATGGCGGGAAACTTGCTTCGTTTGAACGTGTCTAAATTCTCAGCGAAACTAAATTATTTTTTTATCCTTTAATTCCGATAAAAAAAAAATAAAAAATACATAGAAAATAACGCTTTTTAGTGATCTATTATTCGGTGATGTCAAAAAAATTTATGCATTTTGCTCATTATTAAACGTGAACGTACCCGTCAATCGTCGGTAATTCATCTATAATGATTTTATATTTTTTAATGAAACTCAAATATTCAAATAAAATGTGATACGTAATAGAATAAAAAGTTAAAAATTTGCATAATATTTGCTACAATAAAAGATTACTTGTTTAGAAAAATTTGAGGAATTATACCAATATTAGTTTGACGTTTTGCTAGTAGATGCCGCGACAGAAGTCGTTCGAAGTGGTGACACTGCTATAATAATACTAGAAAGACAGTATGAGCAGGGTCGGACTTATTTTTCATTTCTCCTTGTGTTTAAAATAGATTTTAAAAGAACTTTAATTTTCTTACCGATTGAATTGTCCACATTATCTATTACTGATCATGTTTTTAAGATCGTTTAATTTATTTTTATTTATGATTGATAGGACTCGGTCTCTTAAGTACATATACTTACTACAATACAAAGATAATTGCCAATGGCTATTTATGCACGGCTTTTTTTCTCAGGCTGTACGTAAAAACAAAGTAGCCATTACGATTTTTTATGATTACAATTTTTTAATAATAAAATTGCTACACGAAGTTGTATTCTTTATATTATTAGAGCATATACTTTCAGCCTTACTGCACAAATCCAGAATTTTTTTACATAAAAGTTAATTTTTTTACTTTCTATTATTTTTTCTGAAGTTCTACATTTCTTGTTTATTTTACATTTTCAAAAAAAAAAATCATTACTATAAGAAGCGATTACAATTATATCAAAGAACTAAATTTACCTATTTTTAATCCCGACTGTGAAGAATCAATGTCACAAAAGAATTATAATATTATGGTATATGGACAAACTATCTCTGCACACACTCTTTTAGTGTATATAATCAATAATTATTTTGAAAGAGTAAAATGTCTCTTTTATTTCCCAAAGGAGAGCTCAAATTGTCTCTGGGACTGACACTTTAGTATTTGAAAATGATAATTAAACTTGCAGTACAAAAATATTGTTTTTAAGAAGTGAAAATTTTTTTATTGCATTCTGGTATGAATGTTTATGAGGGTGTAAAACAAAAACTACATTGTTCACTATAATTTTTTTCTTTATTAAATAAATAACTGTAAATACTTGTACTTATATTACACACAAACCTAACCAAATGTTCATTTCCTGGTGTTCAAAGTAATTTTATTGGTCAAACTAGTTAGATCAAAAAGTTTATATTTTTGAGGGTATGAACATGCCAAAGATCAGTGGTGACTGGTGAAATTTCAATATTTTTTTTCTCGTCTGTGGCACATGGGGCCCATACGAAATATGGGAAATACATCTAGAGAAGCACTTCTCTAATGACCTCTAAAAAATATTGAAAAAGCAGTCTGCGAAAAAATTTTTGAAAATTTGGTAGCCTCTCCATTTTTTATTTTTTGTTTTTGTCATACATTTGACTTTTCATAAAAATACAACAATACGTTGTGGAGTTTATGAAAATATTTTCATTATTAACTGAAATACTGAAATTTTGTAATTTACAATTTAACAATAATTCTCGCAACCCGTAATACAATAAAATGTCAAATTTAATCTAACAGTAATTGAATTTATTACTGTTAGATACCATGAATTGTTTAATTATTTACGAACGTCAAATCCTATTTCAAAAGTTGCAAAATAGAATAGGAGCTGAATGATTTTTTAATTCACTTAATTCACTGTTGTAAATCTAGTCGACTAATTTCGATACTGTCCGTACGGCAAAGATCTAAAACATCTTTGCCATATGGCCCTGCAACACTTCTGTTGCCAACAACAAATAAGTAAATCTCAACTCATAACTAGACAATTGCATGGTTCCTGTTTTACCGGCAGAACCATTAGTTCGCTATTTCTATATAAGAATTGAGTGTGGCGTGCAAACAGCCTTAAAATGTCTGAATAGCTGAAAACATTTTATTTTTTAGTCCTTTTTTTGTAAAAGCTTGTTTTTAAAAAGATTTTATACTTTTTAGGCTTAAATTTTTGATGGATTTGAGTGTATCCATTCAAAAGATCTATCTTTTTCAAAATCATATTCGCGGTAAAGAACATGCATTTGTACGCAAAAAATGCACCTCAACTAATCTAATTCTTTATGAACATTTTATACTGAATGCCTTTGAACATCAGTTATGGTTAAAATGAGCCTATTAGCAAAATACTTCAAATAGTAAACTTATCCCATAAAGATATAGAACTCTGGCTTCTCATTTTATCCATTTAAAGAAATAGCCCAGTCGATGGAGGTATTTACCTACAAAAACTTGCAAAATGAATAATTTTTCTTTTAATGAGTTCGTGAAAGTGTATAGAATAATATCCTGAAAAGTTTACATTTCGCTCTGTTGCAGATCATAAGAAAAAAGTGAAAAAAAAATGTTTTTAATCCATTTTTTCAAAATTTTGAAGTTAAATCAAGCTAGGAAAAAATAAAAAATACAGATGGATAGATAGATATTTATGAACAAAAAATGTCCTAACAAAATTTATCTCTAAAGCCACGGTTTTCCCGGAAAAAAATAGTCAAGTGTAACGTTATAACTCGGAGCGAGATCCATGCGTGCGCACGCTTGAATATTCATGACTGTGACTCCGACGCATTGAATTACATGTCACTAAATCAGAATTTGTTCAATCTATATGAGTGTTGGTCATTTCAAAGGTGATAATTGTAGCTTTCTGATGCTTTTTTGTTTTAAACAATACAAGCAAAGGATGGATGGGAAAAATATACTTATATATATATTATCACGCCCGAACTCAATTGTCACAATAAAAAATGTAGAAAAAAATAAAAGCCCTTCAAAAAAATTCTTTCTTCATTGAGAACTGTTAAAAAGTATATATACTTCATGATTATTATGTAGTAATGTGGATTCCCAAAAAAGTACATCTCAAATCATTTTAATTTCCTTGCTTGATGATTTTCTTGATAAATATATATATATTGGAGGCTGTAACTTGCGGAGAACTTGACCCATTGGAAAAAATAAAATATCACTATTTCGGAAAAATGTATACTTTTCGAATATTCAAACATAAATTCGTTACTTGTATGGATTTTTTCGAAAATATGATCAATCAGATCATGATAAGAAATTGCGATTTTCACGATCTTATCCTTATAACTATGAAAATATCTTTGATTGTTTCGAATATAAATTCTGGAACTTTTCCGATATATTAACGAATGTACAAGGAATCCATCGGATATAACTGAAATGTGGATAGGTGTACCTGTAATAAATACAATACAATAAAGGCACGTCAAAATTCATGCGAGGGATTCAGCGGCTATGTGTGGTGTCTGTGTATGCGTTCATAATTATATATTTTCCCTCTATACTCACTATATATCCTCCTATTCACTAAGAAAAATGTTAAAAATGGGTAATCAGAAAGAGAAAAAAAGCTTTATTTTACTCGTTAGAACTGCTAAGAGTTTTTAGAGGTTTCATAGTATGCATTTAACCGTGTGCTTGGCGGCGCTGAGTGACGAAGTTACTTCACTATTTTTTTTCCAGGAATACCGTGACTTTCGCGATAAATTTTATCAGAACATTTTTTGTTCAGAAACGTGGTCTATCCATCTGTATTTTTACTTCCACGTCCAGTGGAAGTATAGTAATGACAAAAAAAATTTTTAAAATTTTTATTGTTCAAATAGGCTAAGAATGTCATGAAACGTCGAGATTTTAAGTTTTAGTGAAAAAAAAATTCTGTCTGTCTGTCTGTCTGTAATTTTTTTTTTGTGCGCACGTTTACTCTGGAACCGTTTAAGATATTGGCTTGAAATTTGGTACACTTATGTATTTTAACGAGATCTGAAACTAGATTATATTTTCATCTTCTTCCGTTGAAAGGTTCGAGGGTAAATTGGGGTAAATGGGGGTAAATAGGTAAATGAGCAGGTAAAAGTCCATAAAATTGGTATTTAGTATACAGTGTGTCCCACTTTTCACTTTGTAGCTCAGTTATTAGTCAATTTTAACCAAGACCTTTATTATACCTTTTTTAAGTAAAACAAAACTTATTTCAGTCATTGGCGTGCATTTTTATTAAGAAGAAAGGGTCGATTTTTCAAGAAATCATATTAGGCATTGTTTTGTTGAAAAACTAATGCAATATTATTGATCAGCATGCTGTAGAGCCCCTATGTTCAGAATTTAACATATTTTTTTTTTACTTTTTTTTAGGTTCTGCATCCGAGCGGAATGTAAACTTTTTAGGATATTATTCTATACACTTTCATGAACTCATTAAAAAAAATATATTCATTTTGCAAGTTTTTGTAGGTTTCACTATAGAATGTTCTCTGTCGTCTGGGCTAAAAGGTTAAATCTTGTATTACTAATAAACTAGGTAGTAATATTTTATGTAATATATATTTTAAAATGCTTTAACCATACAATTATAAATAAATAAAGCAACATGTTACCTGTTCATTGTAACATTCAAATTTTAAGTCCGCAATCTCAGATGACAGGACCATCTGTTAATGAGCAACATATGCAACAAAAATTAGTTAATATTGATATATTTAATTGGTTAATTGTTGAAAGTAAAGATTGATTATTGTTTTTTATCGAAACTACTTATGTGTATAAAGTTTCAAGTCGATCGGATGTGTAAAATTGTATCAAAATTCGATTTTAAGATTTGTCTCTAACTGGCAAGTGAAGTTGAATAACAGTTTATAAAGCTAATAAATGTATAAATGACACTAACGTGTATATTTTATCTTCAGGTGGTTCAATTTGTGTTAATACACCAATTTTCTTCTCAAGAATTAATGGTTTAGTCACCGTTTCTAATAACGAACAGCTTGTGGGTGACTACATGAATCTTAGTATGGTGGCGCCAAGTACCCCTGTTGAAACAGCATTTAGTGAGTCAGGAGTCAACAACCTTTCTGTTTATAATATGGATCCAGACGAAATAGTTAACGCTTACAAAGATACCGTGGGACAACTGAAGGCTGCTTTTATCTTCCACATTCGGAACCAACAGGTAGGAATGGTTAAAATAATAGTAAAAATGTTGTTATCGACTGTCATATGTGATCATTCTGCTGATATTTGATGAATATTGTAAATTACTTTAAAATGTTAAATGTCCATACATTATAAGTAAGTAGGAATTAAGTTCTTTATTCATCATATTGTCATACCACAGTATAACTTATGAGACTAGTCAGTACAGAAAAAAATACAACACAAAGCTGTGTTTTTTAATTTGAGCTTGTTTTCACACCACCATATCTTTATCTTCAGGTGCGCGAGCGATAATCAATGCGAGAAGATCGATATCTTGACCGACGATGACCACTGTATCATTTTCATAAGATTCATTTGAGGGGGTTTGAACTATGAGTACGTCAGCGTCGTCTATAGCTGTAATTGTTTTGATTCCCTCGTTTTTAAATCTCTCCACCAATGGCAAAATAAATTGGTCCTTATTTGTGATTGTTTATCATTTTATTTTGCGTTTCAGTCAGTGGCGTGTTCTCATTGAAAATAATTTCATGATATAATTTTTTAATACCCGTCAAACACTACAGTCACTTTTTGGCCGTAATGATTACGAATAAAGTGAACGTAGGCTGTATAAACGTCATCAAAGGTACCCTGCTTTGGCCATACTACTCGATGAATCAAATTGCCGCCCTCAACAATGAACTGGCAATCAGAAAAATCTATTGGCCTCTCGTACAGCATTTAAATATCATACAGAGACGAATTCTTGGTTTTTCTCAACCCTTTCTCATCAAAGAAAGGAAAGGAAATTGAAGCAAGCTCAAAGTTGAAACAAGACTCCAAAAATTATAAACACCCGACTGTTTATTTACTTATATTTAATTTTCAGAGTATCAGGATCTGAGAGAGAAGTAAATAAAATGATAGAGAAAATGCAATATAATTTTAAGAACACTATATATATGTTTAAGGTAATTATTCATGTCTGAAGTTTTTATTGCCGTAATCCTTCCGGGTATAGCCTGAGGCCGTCCGTATATCTACGTCGGTACTATACATATTTTATGTATAATTATAAACGCATCTGTGTGAAAAAAAGGAGAAAATAAATAAAAATCACTCGCTTCAAAACTCGCTATACATGCATCTTATAGAGTGGATTCCGCTCTATAAATTCTTTCCTAAACATTTTTCTTGTTAAAGTAACCAGTTTTAAGATATTCGCTGTGAAACTTCGAATAGGATTGATTGTTACCTGTGCGCTCCAAACTACCCTCTGTTCGGACGTTGTTAGTGTGAAATAGGTGAGGATAAGCTACAAGGTCAATAAAACATTTTTTATGCAGAATTTAACGATCATTTTTTTATTTCCTATGCTTTTTCTCTTCCAACGAACGGTTTACAAGATAAAAGTGAAAGACCAGCTTTAAGTCCGCGTTAGGGTGGTTTTTTGCGGACGCTGTTAGTGTGAAATAGGTGAAGATAAGCTACAAGGTCAATGAAACATTTTTTATGCAGGATTTAACGACAATTTTTTTATTTTCTATGCTTTTTTCTCTTCCGACGAACGGTTTACAAGATAAAAGTGAAAGACCGCAGCTTTAAGTCCACGTTAGGGTGGTTTTTTGCAAAAAACGTTTCACTCATAAGGGGGGGGGAACTTTTCTGGTATCCCCTTTTAGAGTACGCATCTCAAATATTATTACTTTATAAATTATTTCTTCTATTCACTTTTTTAATCTAATTTGCTTGTACTATTCGGATGTCCTTTTCACGTATGGGCTAAAATGCCTACATTTTTTCAAGGTATTAATAATTATTATTGTTATATTAAAGGTCAGATAAGCAGAGTGAAAAATGCCCCCGAGCCAAATTCGACTCTGCGTACATGGCTTGTTAGCTCTCTATTGATAAACAATTTCACCGAAGTTTTAACTCTGTATCTATAATAGTATAAGATTATTTAACTGGAGACAGACTTTAGTGATGTGTCCTGTAGCTTTAATCTGTACATTAGCTGCATTGCAGTTTTAAAATGCATTTCTAAAATATTGGAAATATCGTATTTTTAAGATATATATATTTTTTTTCAGTCAGCATACCAAGACATTCTCAACGAACTGTTCCCTACCGAAAGCTCCACTGTTGGAATTGATAGTACATTAGACAAAGTTGTCGTGATGATGTGCAAAGATCTACTTGATGACATACCAGCTGGCGATCCGCGATGGAATAAAGATGCCCCTCTCGGCATAGGCAGTTCCTACTCTATGCAAGTGCTTCATCAATTGGAAGATAAGCAAAAGGCTCTCTCACTGTATCTGAAGTTCCTAAGGGACTCTGGATTGTGGAACAGACTGTCAGCCTGTACTATACGAGATACAGCGACAGCTACGGTGCATTTGTTAGGTGAGTTGAGATAAGGATTTTTTTGAATAATTGTTGAGCGCTAGGGGCTTGAGATGCTGCCAGTAGATGGTTAATCTCAAATATGTAGGAAAATTATAAAAATTGCAAAATTCAAAATGGCAGACTAAATTCCAAGGTGGAGGGGCTTGTTAGATATGTATTAATCTAGGTTCTTCCTATTTCAACTTGTCGGTTTTTATGCAATTCTAACATAAATTCGTTCCGATTTTCTGAATATATGTTTTATATATCATACCAATCTTTGGAAAAATTCTAGAAATCTTAATTAAAACCAGATTAGAAAAATTCTTTGAAAAAAATTTTCTCCTAAATTGCAGTCAATATGGTTTCCGTAGAAACCGCTCTACAACACAGGCGGTGTATAGTGTCGTGCGGGACGTTGTTGGGGGCCTTGATGAGGGTAGGCACACAGCGGTAACTCTGTGTGATCTCAGCAAGGCTTTTGACTGCGTCTCGCATGATACCCTGCTGGAGAAGATGTCCTATTACGGGGTACGGGGAACGCCCCTATTATTCTTTGAATCCTACCTTAAAAATAGGAAACAATGTGTAAACTTTAACAACAATATGTCTGATTTAGAATTTATTAAATATGGTGTGCCCCAGGGCTCTGTCCTGGGTCCACTACTATTTATAATCTACGTTAACGATATTGCTCCCTGAGAAATGCGTTTTCTTCGCTGACGATACAATTTTAATATGTTATGAAAAAAACAAGGATGACTTATTGCAAAGTGCAAAAAATATTGAACTTATAGCTGAATCCTGGTTCTCCTCCAATAATTTGAAATTAAATAAAGAAAAGACGCAAAGGATCACTTTCTCCAGCAGTACTCCGCATGTGGTGGGGAGTGTGAAACTACTTGGGATAACTCTAGATAGCTCTCTGAATTGGACATGTCATGTTGACCTTCTCTGTAAAAAACTATCAAGTCATATATTTCTCTTAAGACAATTGAAAAATATCCTAAGTAATACCATGTTATTAAATGCTTATTACTCTGTATATCACTCATATTTGAGTTATGGGGTAATCTTATGGGGTAACTCATCCGCTGCTATACGTGTATTCAGGCTACAAAAAAAAGCAGTTCGCATAATTGCAACTGTGGGTTTCAGAGACCATTGTAAACCTTTATTCAAAAAGTATAGCATTATGCTAGTGCCTACTCTTTATATATATTACTCCCTGTTAGAAATCCATAAAAATGTATCAACTTTTAACAAAAACTCTGATATACATAAACACCAAACTAGATCCTCCAACTTACTTAGAGCTCCTAAACATAGGCTACGTAGATCGGAGAATAATTTCTTGAATCTAAAACTATATAATAAGCTATCTCTCAAACTAAAAATACTCAACAACCAACAATTCAAATGTCATGTAAGAGGTTTAATGATAAAACATTGTTATTATTCTATCTAGGAATATATGGACACCCCCACCATTGAAATGTAAAATGTATAAATGTTCCTGTGCTATGTACATTAATAATAATTAATGTCTAACTAACAATTTTTTTTTTACCTCGCACAATATAGTGAATTATCATTTCTTTCTCCTTGTTCTTGCAATATGCCTACCCCCATAAACTCACCTATTGTGATATACATGTCCAAATGTAAATGTTTTTAATATGTCCATTCTTTGTCTTGTTTTATGTTTATTGACTTGCTGCAAACACATATGCTGTAAAGTAGTAAATAAAGATATTCTATTCTATTCTATATGTGAAAATGTCCATGTGATAAAATTATACTGCCAGTATATGATAAACTGTTAAACAAATTAAAAAATTGAAATTGAAAATCAATTAAAAAAATTGATTTGGCATAAAAGAAGTTATTAAAAATGTATAAAAATCATATTTGAAATATTAATTATAATGTAACATTGAATACCCGTTTTTTTAATTTAAATATCAATATAATGTATATTAAACGTTAAAAGTATCTAACAATATTTTAGGATTGATTGAAACTCTTGTAATAACCAAATGCCAAAATTGTAGGTTTCATTATTTAAAATCAGCAAAAATGTTGTAATTTTCAATTAAAATTTAAGGACGTGATAAACATTATGTATAAAAATGTTTATTATATATAGCATATACAGTGTCTGCCAAAAAGTTTGCATCATATGGGAAACTCTTAGTACATTCAACGAAAGAGTTGTAGAGAACATTGAGGAGGGGAGAATTTTTCTCTTCAGGAATGTGTTGGTGGTAGTTAGGAGACAAACATACTAAAAGTCCCCGCCGCTAGCCCCGCAGCTACAGGGGGAGAGGTGGGTGGAAAGGTTCCTTTTTTCGATTCTTCGCTTATAACTCGGAAACGATGCGTCGTAAGGAAAAGGTAAACTATGCAAAATTAAACATAATTAAATTTTCTACAAGAATGTCTATATTCATTTTCTTCCTATGTGTTATAGTTTATGAGATACTCGCCAGCGAAAATTGATAATTAATAAAAAAAAATTAATTATGTACTTTGAATATTTCTATCAAAGCGGTTTACCGTGGTCTGCTAATAAATCACAGTCACAAAACAATCTTTGTTTTACAACACTCGACGTATTTACTAACATAATATTTTGTCGAAATCTATACATTTTCTTAAATATACATTTTTCATTTTGTTCCCGATTTGACTCAAATTTTACTCAAGTATAGAACAAATTAGGATCTACTTATGACCAGAAAATCATTCACCTGCTATAAAGGCAAAGCCACCTGCGGTACCAAAATATGCGGAAAAAGATTAAAAATCATATTGACGAATTTCACATAGCCACCACAAATTGCGGAAACTGAGGATCTCCTTTGCCAGATGAGCTTATGTATGAGAAATCCCCCATCAATAACCAAATCAAATTTTGGTGTACGTAAGTTTGTGGCACCGATCGGATGCATTTTTTAGAATTTTTAGCATTCAAAATGTTTTTATTATTTTCAGCATATTTTGATACCGCAGGTGGCTTTGCTTTTGTAGCAGCCGAATATTTTTCTGGTCATAAATAGATTCTAATTTGTTCTATACTTGAGTAAAATTTGATTAAAATCGGAAACAAAATAAAAAAGTTATAAGGGTATCTTCATTTTAAATGAGTCGCACTCTATATTTAAGGAACTGTATAGATTTCGACAAAATATAACGTTAGTAAATATGTCGAGTGTTATAAAATAAAGATTGTTTTGTGATTGATTTATTAGCAGACCACGGTAAACCGCTTTGTTAGAAATATTCAAGGTACATAATTGATTTTTTTTTTATCAATTATCGAGTTTCGTTGGCGAATATCTCGTAAACTATAACACATAAGAAGAAAATGAATAGACATTCTTGTAGGAAATTTAATTTTATTTAATTTTGCATAGATTACCTTTTTCCATGCGACTCATCGTTTCCGAGCAAAGAATCGAAAAAAGGAATAAACTACCTTTATTTTTAAAGATATCAAAAAATGTTATTTAAAGAAGTGCGAAGTTATATTCAGATATCAAATTTGGTGGTTCTATTTTAAAAATAATAACTTTCCACTTTTTTACGCATAATTTCTGAACTATATTTTTAAATATTTTTCTGTTACTAACAGTTCTCTTTATCTAATAGTTTCAGCCTAAATAATGAATTAAAATCCACTTTTAAGAACCTTTAGTAGTACTTTTTTGAGCAAATAAATATTTTGGGAAAGAAAGCTGAATTTCTTGGTGCATAGTTTGTTCTATTTTTTCTAATGTTAATTTTTTCGAAATTTTTCAATACAGATCACTAAATGAATCTCTTTTTAAGCAATTTGTATTAAAACATTTAGAAAAAGTTTAACACTGGTAAAAAGAGAACAACCAAAAAATTCAGCATTTTTTTCCCAAAATATTTATTTGGTCAAAAAAGTACTGGTAAAAGTTCTTCAAAGAAGATTTTAATTCATTACTTAGGTTGAAACTATTAAATAGAGAGAATTATTAATAATAGAAAAATATTTAAAAATATAGTTCAGAAAGTATGTGTAAAAAAGTGGAAAATTTTAATTTTTAAAATGAACAACCAAATTTGATATCTGGATATTACTTCGCATTTTAAATAACTTATATAAGAACATTTTTCGATATCTACAAAAATAAAGGTAGTTTACTCTAGAGACAATTTCAAAAAAAAAGAATTAAACAACCATTAATAACAATTTGCACATTCGTAGGGGAACTCTCTGAAAAGATCACAGCAGCCATAGTTTTAAAAAGCCTACCAAATAGCCTTATTTTGGAAAACGCAATAGAGAAAGCAATTCAACATTTCGATAGTGAACCAGGGAATGGTCTGACAAATCAGGATATATTCTACAGAGAAATTAGCAAAGTTCACAGAGGGATACAGGAGCTTGTTAATTGTTGTGAAGATTCTGCTCATTCAGATTTAAATCCTGCGCAAGTAGCGCAAGTCGTGCACGATACAAATGAAATTGTTTTAGTAAGTACCTTATAACAAATGAAGCTGATGTTAAATTATTGAGAACTAAGTTCAAAATCAGGTAAGTAGAGAAATTAATATATGTTGCTTTCAGACCGTGTTAAATGAAGTTATTCAGTATCGTAATCAAAATGTTGAAACTTTCACCCCCTCGGAAGACACAAAGTCACTTAAACTCGACTACCTACCATGGTCTGCAGCTAATGGTGTAGAAGGTGTAGCAGATGCCTTATTATTACAAGTAAGTATCGCAAATGTTTTAATTCAACATTCAAAATGTGATCTTGCTCATACCTCTTAAGGGTGGTGGTGCCGTGCTTAAGAAAATTATTTCGTAATTGGACAATTTCTTCTACATCCCTGAACCGATTAAAAACATTTTTTGATAGGCTTTTAGAAATAACATTATTGATAAGTCAGAAAAAAAATTTTGTTTGATTTTCACAAGTAAAAAGTAGTTTTCATTCTATAAAGTTGTCTCTAAAAGCCTATCAAAAAATGTTTTCAATTGATTCAAGGATGTAGGAGAAATTGTCGTTCATGGCACCGTCCACCTTAACTAGATATTTTTAACGAAAATTAGTTTCTGAATATGCTTTCTATAAAATTTTGTAACTTTCCGCAACCTACCAAACTTTTTGATAACTTAGTGAAATATTTGTTATTTTTCTGTATATGTGTAAACCTCAAAAGTTTTTATTGGGATTGCTGCTTATGACAACTTTTCTTTTACTTTTAGCACGCTCTTACTTTTGGTTATGGTTTAAAAGTAACCAGCCAGGGTCAGTTGAGGAACTCTCTCGTAGATCACTTTGTTGCATTAACAGACCTAATATTAGATGGCAGAAAATGTCACTTAGAGAGCATCAAGAATACACCCAGGGAGAACATCCTGTATAAACAGTACTGTTCCGATAGACACAAGTTAATCAAACCTCTACGTAAGTGACTAAAAAAATACATAAAGTACTATTACTAAGTTTATCTTTGAAGTGGTTTCTTCTGGGTGTTGTCGTGGTCGTCGAATTTGACTTGACGTTTTGCTGGTCATGCCGTCAGTTTCTTCAGAGGGATTTTAAGGACTGAAGTTATTATGTTCTGTTCCTCGTTATATGCCTTGGCGCTGCTTCGTTTCACTGCATATTCGTTGTGCTTCGTTGACCGTGACTTTTTAAACCACTGGTGCTTGGCAAAGCCAGTCCCCATGTGTTACTCAGTTGACCCATCTTCTATATCAAAGTTGTCCCTATTTTTCATAATTTCTAGTGATTCTCTTATTATCATTGATAGTGTTTGATAGTAAAAATAGGGTATTACCTCTGAATTCTTTCAGACAACATCGATTTTGATGAAAATTTGTATTAAGCTTGTCTAACCCTCCTCTTCAAAAATTATACGTTCCTGATGTGTGCTTTTTGTTTTTTGGGGGTGAAAACTACCCCTTATGAGAAAAAATTTAAAGACATATATTTAAGAGTAGATTGAAATCATGTTTAAATATGTAGAATAAACATTATTTCATGTCCTGGAATATAATTTATAATGTTTTACGTTTCAACTCTTTAAAACCACCTCTCATGACGAAATTTAAAAAAAAAATAGTTTTCAACAGCTTGAAATGTTTTAATGGTGCATTTATAATGAATTAAAATCCCGTCACTGTTTATAATATAATTTTATGATTTATTGCAACATTTCATCCATTACAAACCGCCCTCGTGATAGAATTAACTACAATATTTACTTAAAATTAAAAACTGAAATTACTGAATGAGTTTAAAGGGGAAAAATAAAAATTTTATTTACATTATAATAGCATGTTTTATTACTGAAAATCTATGGATCATCAGAAGAATTATCATCACTATCGACCTCCTCCTCTTGGTCTGTAATTTTGACAGTTGTCACCGGTGCATATTCCGCATGTTGCGTTGCAAAAACGTCCAACATTCCGGCAGCTACAAGCTCCGCTGCATCCTTTTTTGCAATTACAAAATATCATTTTAAGGAGTTCTTCCGATGCAGGCATATCCAGCATTTTGATTGGTAGTAAAAATCCTTCATTATTAATACATCCCCAATCAGTTGGACGAATATTTTTGTTCCCAAGCCACATCTGGATTTGTAAATAAACCCTCTTAATGTGCCCATTCAGAGCATCAACTGTCGGAATAAGGGATGATAATCTCACAACACTGTTTTTAGTGGTAGCCTTAATAAAGGAATCATAGTGCATCTGCTCGAGAAACGCTGATAAGTCTTCGACACTGCTCAATTTTTTTAACTATATCTCCGTACAGTAATATTGTACAGTACCTACCGGCTTCTAAAATTTCTTCCAGCTCTGTAGTACATAAAATGTCTCCACCTGATCTCCTAATTTTTCTTTAAGATCAAAAAAAATGTTTTGCCTTTATTGTAGAACGTGGACGTCGTATCACATCCAGTGAAACAATGCGAAAAAGGATTAATTTCGCACTGATTGGATAATCCACTTATACATATATTATACAGGCATATGTGTTTACATGTATTTGTAAAAGCTCCAAAATTGTCGAGAATAAAAGAATTTACATGCTCCGAAAATTTCACAGAAAAAGGGCGATTAGTATTTCAATGATAACTGATAACTTCCTTCATTTTTAAGCTATTCAATCGCTCCAAAAATCATTTTGCAGAGAATTTTAAGAGCTACAAGGCATGTAAAGTTGAAACTTCCTTGAACCCTTCGTATTTGAGATTTTTGAGTTTAAAGAGCTCAGGGAAGCTGGTTCTCACACTCAAATGCAAACTTATAACGGTGTTATCTCAGTTAATTTTTATCCTAGAGAAATTAAAAGAAAAATAAAATTTTCAGCAAAAGAAAAACTTAATTTTTGTACTCTAGTATTTTTTACTTATCTTATTTAGTTTTTGAATTATTGTGAAAAAATGAAAATTTTTTAAGAAATTTCAAAAATCATTTCAAATATGAATCAAACTTTTTTAAAATCTAGGCATGCCAAACTGATCAAACTTCTAGAAGATATTGTTAGTACTTAAATAAAGTAAATTGTAAATGGATTACGTTCAATTTCAATTTTTGCGGTAAAGCCATTGGTTTCATTGCTGATGTTTTCTCCAAAAAAACGAGACAACCATTTTATTTTCATCATAACGCTGTTAGTTTTTATGCTAACGACTTTTATGAAAGCTCATTTTAACGTACTTTTAAAAATGTCTTATATGTTTTCCTCCAAAAATTTTCCGTTTTTCCGTTATTTAATGTTGAAAGGTTCGAATTCAGTTTTCGGCGAACAAGTCAGCTTCAACGAGCTATAACTCGGTTCGTATTACATCTACAGAAATAGAAAAAAAAACATTCGATTTGTTATTTTATAAACTTCATTTTTGCTTATAATAATTTTTTTAATAAAATGTAAGGTTTTCGGGTTATTCGCGAAAAATCCTTCAAAAACATGCATTTTTTAGATGAAAAATCGACATTTTTCAATCACGATTAACTCAAAAAGTATTGACTCATCGAAAAAACTTTATAGAACATTTTTTGCTTAGAAGTTATTCCCCTATCGATTTCTGTGGTTATTTTGAATGTAATAATTTCCACCCTCGAGAAGGGGTAAAAGCCACACATCGGCACTATATAACTTTTGTTCCTTGAATCATTCCCTAATTACTGTCCAAATTTCACGTCAATCGGTTTTGTCCGAAAGAATTCTGAGTGAAAAACCATCAAACACTGGACTATGGGTAATGGCGCATATTTCTGTCCAATATTTTAATGTTCTCGTTCTAGAACATACAAATATTTATCATAATTGTCATAGACTTGATTTCACTGTCTCCGCTGCAGTGCCACAATTTGTAATTTTACTACTTTTGATGTGATCAAGTGTTGGGGCGTTGAACAATTTTTTTTCAATCCACATTAGATTGTAAATTAGAAATGATCCAGCGGATATCCCTTTCGAAGGACCAAATATTTTCCTCTGGACTGTAACTTTTCAAGTTTTACATAAGTACGTATAAATTGCAAATGGGCAAATAAGGCAGATAATCAGAAAAAAGGGCCAGCCACTTACCCGCTTCTCCTTGCCCTTCAGTCTCCACTGACCAGATCACTTTCAATTGATGTGAAATTCAGGGACACCTCATACTCAAAAATGGAAAGACAAAAACTCCGAAAACTGGTTTTCCGTGCGGGTTGTTACTGCGGCCGAGTTCGTCGCCAATATGGCACCAAAAAACCTCAACGGCCAACCCAAGAATTTTTAATTCCCACAAAAAATCTCCAAATGCAATAAATACACCAAAATCAAAATTATACATTCTTTAGCGAACAATTTTTACTAAGGTCCGGGTTATCAGTACAGGGTTAGGTCAGTGTGCCACAGGGTTAAACGTTAACTCCAAGCTAAAGTGTTTATTGTGGTCAGGTTAAAAGTAACTCTGGGCTAAAGTCAGATGTAACGAGCTTCAAGGTGGAGGTTATCCCTGTTAGCGCGAGGTTAACTTACAAATTTTGTTTGTTATTGGGTGAAAAGTCAAAGTTATTTTTGGCTTCAATTAGGAAGCCTACGGTAATATTTATTTTTGAACAAATCGAGGTATTGTTTCCAGTTTCCAACCCACAGGTAAAAAATTTTCTAATAATGTATCTAAAAAGCAAATATTAAAATCTATTTTATTCTATTTTAAAAATTATTTAATTTCACCAAAAAATCTGTTGCTTTTAACATTGAGATAGTACGCAATTAGTAATTTTTTATTAGCTGCTGGAGATTGCATAAATGTCAGCAAATTTTAATTTTGCACCAAGAACCTTCCTTGTCCGTCCAACTGATGCAGTCATCACTTTATGTCTATTTACTATTTTAGACATACATGTTATGTCAGTTCTCGACCTTTTGCCACTAAAATGGTCAAATTTACTTGTTTATTTTTCTAATTTCTTTTTGGATTTTATTACCTAATGTCAATATTGGAATCGATATAAAAATAAAATTGTAACGTAGCCAAACTCTTTTGACAATGGTTGGTTTATTTATTCTTTTTTTTGTTTTCTATTTTTTTTACAGGTATCTACCTACCTACTTAATATAATTGAGAATTTACTGAAGTTGATTTTTAAAATTGTACTAAAAAAGGCATGTTTTAAACAAGTTTAATACAATTTTGTTTAAAATAAGTCATTGAGGTTTAAACTTTTTTTTAATACATGCATTACAACATTGCCAACCCTGTATATAATAAATCCTTCCATTCTGTTTGAGCAAATAGTGTTGTAATCTTCTATTTTTTTTATTTTCTATAGTGCAAGAGAAAGAATGGGAAAAGGCAGCGCAGCTAGCAGAAAAATATTTGGACTTCGAAACCTTGGTTATAATCTGCGAATTGACAGACAATCAACAAAGACTAGACGAATACATGGATCGTTTTAATAGCGATGGCTTCTCCGAGTACGTCTACAACTGGTTCCTTAAGGAAAACAAGCAGGGAAAATTAATAGACCGGTTTAGAAAAGTTGGCAAGACTAAGAACATGCAAAAATTAACAAATTTCTTGTCTGACCACCCTTCCCTATCGTGGATGCAGCAAATATTCGACCACAAGTTTGGTTTGGCAGCCGATATTCTGCATAACCTGGCGCATGAGGAAACGGAATCCCTCACGAGACAGAAAACGATGTGGAGTTTGAGCAAGCTAGCAAAATTAGCCGGTCCAAATATTCCGAACGCCACCGCATATATTGAAAATATCAATTCACGCTTGGAATTGGTCACTTTTCAAGAGGATTTGCCAGATTACGTTTTGCAAGAATATGGGTACGACACCATGAGGCCCAAAGTGATCCATCCTAAAGATCTGGTGCACCTGTACATATGTAATGAGTATACGGATGCAGGCGAATTGGAATTTAAAAAGGCGTTGGATATTCTCCCTTTCATTGAAGACGAGGAACTGAGGGAAGAGCTGCATCTTAAAATTTGGCGGAACGCTATTCTGAGAGATTCGTGGACTTATAAGAATTTGGATTCTCCGTTGGAGATTCTTCAGGGAACACTCTTCTTCAGGCTCGTGGATCTTTCGGTAGCTCTGGGTATGTATCTAAATAAAATTATTTTAAGTGTCACATTAGACATTCGTACCTCCTGTTAACTCCAACAGGCTGCAAAACCACTAAAATGGTGTATTGGGACAAAGTTAATAATTTTATATTTGGAAAAAAAAATTATTAATAACATTTTTATGTTTTTTTTTAAATGTCTCCAAAAGTAAGGCAGAAAATTGTCCTGACAACAACTATCCCATTTAAAAAACACTTCTCATGGTTCGTCTACTACTGAACATAAGGTCATTGAAGTACCCTTTCTAAAGCCTGATTGTGCATCAGGGATGATATCATTGTGAGTTAGATAGAGATATAGGACATAAGTCCCTCAGACTTTCGGGATTTTTGCTTTTAGGTATTGGTTTCACAAGGCTTATTTTCCATTGCTCAGGAACGCTACCAATTTCAAAGAATATGAGTTAGTGGATCTCTAACCAACTCAAGAGATAATTGCAACATTTTGCCTGAAATTCCGTCGGGGCCAGTTTACAAGGCTTCTGTTTCAGAATTAGATTTTCAACAAAATGTCGGTGCGAACAAGGTTAAATTCAAAATTAAAATTTTCCCTGCATGTGAATGATTTAAAACCCCAAGTATAGTCAGGATCACTGGTGGTATTTGAGACAGAATCGAGAAAAAGGTAATTAGCAGTATTGGCATCGACACCAAAGTTAAGGTCATTAGATAAAGTAGTTTTACCTCCATTGTTGAAAATGACCCAAAATTTCAAGTTATCCCATAACTACTTATTACTTTTCAATATTCAAGTATCAATATTATGCTTAAAATAAGCCCGTTTTTCAGATTTTAAGGAGTCGTTATATAAATTTCTTAGCTCGACAATAGTAACTTCTATGTTCCGGTAGTTTGGATATTTTGTATCTCAACCTTGACTTTGCCTTCAGTTTCCTAATAATCCTAAGGTTGTCAGTGAATCAGGGCTTATGTTTTTTGATAGAAGAAATTATGGTTTTGAAGGGCGATGCATGTCGAAGAGGTATAACAGACATAAAATATTCTACTTTCGTTGATACATCAGGGAGTAAATAAATTAAGTTCCAATCAATTTGAGCAGCATCCCCATTAAATGAATCCAGATTAAAATCCCTACAAGTCCTGAATGTAAAAATTCGTCTTTTAACTTTATTAACCTTCAGAGCAACTTCGCGGTAGATTATTATGATCAGAGAAACTGAAGTTATCGATTACATCAGATTTGACAATATTTAAATCGTCATTTTAACAATAATAGGCTCATTTAACAATTTTTTATTATTACATATTCTGAAAGAGCTTGGTGAGTATAGTAAGTATGCCAAAAATTAGAATTTACTGACGCCGCCTTCATGTATAAAAAAATTATTAAAGTCGGCGCGCTTAAAAACGCTCGGGATAACCATGTAGTCGAGTTGTGACGTCAGATGGCTGAACCGCCCAGTGAACACGGATGTGAATGCAAGTTAGTAGAGTAAAATCTGGAAGTAAAGTCCCTTAGTCTTCGAGAAAAAAAAAACCGGCGTAGAACCAAACCAGACTTAGTGGGATTCTTTAGTAAGATAATCGTGTACACGAAATCATTTTTTATGACATTTTTTGGCGGTCGAGAACTTTTTTATTTCGGAAAAACTCAAAAAAAAATAGATTTTTAATGAAATATGTTTTTTAACGTCTCCACCGCTATATCTCTGAAAATATCGGTGCTATCAAGCTATTTTTTTTTTAGATTAAAGTAGACACAATAGCGCTTCGAACAACGTCCCACGTGAACCCGATTTATTTTTTTTTAAGTTGGAAAAATAATAGGAAACTCAAACTTGTTATTTTCAGTAGCGTAATTTTAGACAATCGAGGAAAAAATTTATTTATGAAAATTTGTATATACATACTGCGTACAAATTGAAGCCAATAGTTGAAAAAAGTTTTTTGGATAAAAATTTTTCATATCCTGTTCATAGTATTGAGTCAGCGATTTTTTTTTAATGGGCCAAAGTCATATTCTTGCGCGCTCGGCTGTAGCAAGTCTGCCGACTGCAACGATCAGATGGTCCCGGTCGGGGTGTATGTAGTAGTTTAACTTATATCAATAGATACAAAACCAGTAGTGATCAAAAGCATCTAGGGGATCAATATTATTGTTCAATATTTCATATATTGTACAGTAGTATTGATCATATGTTGTTAATATTAAGAAATTGTACAATAAATATAAAATAGTCTCCTTTTAATAATAAAAAGGCAGGTAGGTAGATATAAATACCTAATCTATAAATATCAATCAGTGTTACTAACTACCCACCTAATTAGTAAGTTTATTAGACATTTTTAAATGAATGAAAGTAAAAACGTATGCATAAAATGAGTTTTATTGTTGAAATAAATTTTCTATTTGGATAGATAAATATGTGGTATGTAGTTTATGTAGGCCCTACATTAATAGCATCCTAATTCGTTCATATCTGCCTCGAAATCTTTAATAATGTTGTTACAGGAATGACATTTGCACTCGTTGCAACATTTTAGGCCTTCCTTAAAACAAGCACATTTTCGATTGTCACAATTTTTATCCGAACAATGAATACTTAATGATTTTCGACAACCGCCACTTCTACGCGACTAATCTGACCAACCCTGCATGCGAGGTGTATTAATTGCGTCACAATGTCGCATTCAGCGCTGATAAAAGAAATCGCTGTTGCCACACGGTACATTTTAGGAAAAAATATATTGTTTCAAAAACTTTTGTGATTATTAGGCTTTATTTTCTTCGCTGCATGTATGTAAATATTTTCAAAAATAAAAAAGTTTATCGATTGGTGAAGATTTCAATACATAAAATATATATTTTTAGTTCATCTGATTTTTAGAGAAATGAAAGTGTGAATTGTGCCCAAACCGTTTATATTGGTAAAAGCGCTACAGTGTGTGCTTTAATTTGACACAAAACAAATTTCGGTACCTCTAATAGTTTTAAAGAAACAAAAAAAAAACAATTTTATTTAAAAATACATTTTTTTCACTTTTTATTGATTTAAAAATTTGAGACCACAAAAAATGTCGTAAAATATGATTTCATATGTTTGACCTGGTTCTACGCCAAAAAAAACGGCACGATAGACTTACGAAATCGCTGCTCTAATATAGGTATCGGCGCACGCCAAGTGACGTCACTCTACGGACTGTTAGCCGGCCGAGCGTGTTTCTATTCAAATGCGAATATCTCTGTGGCTATTGATTCAATTGAGCCGAAATTTTTTTCTGAGGCTATATTGGTTTGTTATACTTTAAAATGAGGAAGAAAAAGTAGGAAACTGCCATATCACTAAATGACCCTATTATGTCCAAGAGATTCACTGTCGTTGGTCTAGTAGGTGAACTAATTAGGAAGCCGACATAATACACCAATTGCACAATTTTTGCTTGTTTAAAGTAATCTGAAAGATAAGAAATTCCACAGATGATTCAGCTTTCCCATTATGTCTTTGTCAGAGTACTTGAATTCAAACTTGATGTATTTGTTAGTCTAGGTCACGTCGTACAAGAGTTTAGTTTGGAAGTTCGATGAAATCATCCGAGATGATGGGGGTGAGCCATGTTTCACTAATAGCAATAGCAGTAAAATCATTGTGCGAAACATAAGATTTCGGTTCAGGTATTTTCCATTTTTTTTTAAATTCAGCTTTGGTGTTATTATTTTAACAATTACTGCATAATCAATTTAAACCAAAACAATAATTCCTTAAATAAAAATAAGAATACTCCCGTCTAGACACAGATTTCAAACGATTTTATTTGGCGGGAAATAATTTAACCAATCATAGACAACTTTCGCTTAGACTGTAACTAATTTTTTACAGTTAATTATTTTTATTTATTTGCTTTTGTCATGATTAGAGAATATTATTTAGGTATTATGCAAATCACAACTCACACTTTTTTATTTATTATGAAAATACCTACTTTCTGTATATTGTTGCCCTAATCTGGGCACGCTAATATACTAGTTAGGTAAATACTTTAAAACACTCATTATTGGAGAACCAATCAAAACAACTACTCTTCTAGCTAATACTGACGAAGTATTGAATTACATGATAGGATTCTTAGCATTTTAAAGAAAAAAATATATTGAAAATACTTAAATCATTTATTTACATTTAGTCATTCACATCTTTTTTATTTAATATGAAATTATCTACTTTCTGTATATTGGTACCTTAATCGGGTCACGCTAATATACTACTTAGGAAAACACTTTAAAACACTCATTATTGGAAAACCAATCAAAACAACTACTCTTCTAGCTAATACTGACGAAGCATTGAATTACATGATAGGATTCCTGGCATTTTAAGGCAAAAAAATATATTGAAGATACTTAAATTATTTATTGAAATTCAGTCATTCACAAGAATTATTGAACCTTACATTCTATTTCAACTCTAGAAAAGTTGTACAAGTTTTTTCGAACTCGTTAGTTCTCATCAGTAGAGTATAGAAACATTCATTCATTATTTACAAGCCTATTCTTGATTTATTTTTTACAGTTAATTATTTTTATTTATTTGCTTTTGTCATGATTAGAGAATATTATTTAGGTATTATGCAAATCACAACTCACACTTTTTTATTTATTATGAAAATACCTACTTTCTGTATATTGTTGCCCTAATCTGGGCACGCTAATATACTAGTTAGGTAAATACGTAATTATATTCGTAATTCAATACTTCGTCAGTATTAGCTAGAAGAGTAGTTGTTTTGATTGGTTCTCCAATAATGAGTGTTTTAAAGTATTTACCTAACTAGTATATTAGCGTGCCCAGATTAGGGCAACAATATACAGAAAGTAGGTATTTTCATAATAAATAAAAAAGTGTGAGTTGTGATTTGCATAATACCTAAATAATATTCTCTAATCATGACAAAAGCAAATAAATAAAAATAATTAACTGTAAAAAATAAATCAAGAATAGGCTTGTAAATAATGAATGAATGTTTCTATACTCTACTGATGAGAACTAACGAGTTCGAAAAAACTTGTACAACTTTTCTAGAGTTGAAATAGAATGTAAGGTTCAATAATTCTTGTGAATGACTGAATTTCAATAAATAATTTAAGTATCTTCAATATATTTTTTTGCCTTAAAATGCCAGGAATCCTATCATGTAATTCAATGCTTCGTCAGTATTAGCTAGAAGAGTAGTTGTTTTGATTGGTTTTCCAATAATGAGTGTTTTAAAGTGTTTTCCTAAGTAGTATATTAGCGTGACCCGATTAAGGTACCAATATACAGAAAGTAGATAATTTCATATTAAATAAAAAAGATGTGAATGACTAAATGTAAATAAATGATTTAAGTATTTTCAATATATTTTTTTCTTTAAAATGCTAAGAATCCTATCATGTAATTCAATACTTCGTCAGTATTAGCTAGAAGAGTAGTTGTTTTGATTGGTTCTCCAATAATGAGTGTTTTAAAGTATTTACCTAACTAGTATATTAGCGTGCCCAGATTAGGGCAACAATATACAGAAAGTAGGTATTTTCATAATAAATAAAAAAGTGTGAGTTGTGATTTGCATAATACCTAAATAATATTCTCTAATACTGTAACTAACTTGTATGAATGCCAAATTGTGTATTTACTTTACATTGTTTTACCTATGACACTTTTATTTTTCTCAATATCATGAATATCAATAAATATTATACACATGTATTTAGAAGGAATAAAAAGGTATTTATATTTGTTATTATGTAGAAGTTATTTTAAAAATGTAAACAAAACTTACGAGGATTATGTGGCAACGTTTCTTGCGTGCCGCCAGCTGACACTTCTTGTCACAATACAAGTGAAGGAGATATATTGGTTAGATTTATTTGTTGTTTGTTTATGTGGCGTTTGATTTTTACTTTATCAATAAACTATTAAGATGGAGTTGAATTTTGTGAAAGGAGATTCGTCAAATTTGCCCAAAGTTGATTATAACTTGATAGATTCTTTCTATAACAAAATTTGGATTTTTGTAGGGATGGGATCAAAAATATTGGAAGCTTGCCACCAAGTTCTTCGAATATCAATTTTTTCGGAAGTTACAAAATTTTTTTCCGAAGCACTTATATTTGTCTTTCCACAACTTTTATAAAATACCTTTTAAATGACATTATCTACTATTTGTAAATTACAGCAAATACCTCGATGAAAGAAACTGAAATGCTTCAAATCAACACGACGGCGACGTTAGAACACATCTGTCATTTGACTAGCCGTTGACATTGTTGTCATATTTTGCTAAATATGTTTTTAAAAATCTAATCGGCATTAAAAATTATTTAAAATATTTAATAATTCACGCCTATTATTATTTTTTACATAAGAAAATTAAATTTCGTGGATAAATATATTAAAATTGATTTAATAAATAAGCTTTATACTCCTGTTTTCTTCAGTCATCTTTGCTAGAACTAGAGAAGGAATTTCAACTTGGCAACACCACACTGTTTTGTATAAAACCATTCTATCAACAAATCCATACAGTCCAGCTACATCATCGGCCAAACTACCTACGTCACCAATTTAAAACACCTGTTGCTCCACTTATTTTAACTCCTGTTTTCTCAAAAAATTCATAATTATTTTCGCGGAAATCTGTATTGGAAGGCTTGTTTGTACATATTCTATATTATTCAATAAAAAAAAAAAAATAGGAAAATAATTTATTATACAAAACAAAGAGAGAATCTAATTGTATCGATATTAAAATTTGTTTGTGTCCCCTATTATTCATGATAGTAGTTGCAGCCTGTTGATACTAATTGGAATATTGCCCCTTAAAATTTGTCTGGTACGATTGATCTACAGTACATTCTAATTATTGCAGGTGCAAATCCCAACGATCTTCTTCCTCCTCTGGATACCTTAACAGACGATCCATCTATGGAAGACTTGCAAGAAAACAAGAACTTCCAGTTCCTAATAAAAACAGGATATGAACACGTTTTTCGATCTCAGTTGTTAGAATAATCATCTTTTATACTTTTATATTTATTTTTGTTATTAAATAAAGTTACAGCTTAATTTTTGTAAGAAATTGTATTTTACACAATAGTTTCCAGGTTAACATACAAAGACCTGTTGAAAACTTTAAATTTCAGAAAATAATTAATTACACACTGAAAAGAGAATCCGGTTGGATTCTAATACTTAATGTATCCTAGTTAAATCTTCAATCATTTTCACTAAATATTCTACGGTCATCTGAAAAAAAAAAAAAAATTGAAAAGGTCTTAAAACGATAAATGAGTGATCTTACCCCTAGCCCGTCAGCTACTTCCTTCATCTTATCTTGAGATAGGTCAAGGAAACTTTCGATTAGGTCGCCGTCTATAAAACCTTCACTGTTTTCAGTCTTGATATCCGTGTGGAAAGCTCTCCAGAATGAATGTTCAATTTTTCCAACAGACTTTATAACCGATGACAATTTATTTTGAAGGTCTAACAAAAATTCGTAAAAGTCTTGGGGTATTTGTGTAACCAGGCCTAAAAAAATGTATATTTCGTGATATACATTTTGTTTGGTATATTTCGAGACAACTTTTTATGAGATTCAAAAATACAAAAGTGTAAAATGTAATAATTTTAATGATATACCCATTAATTACTTGACCACGATGATAGAGTAGAAGAATTTAACCCAAATAGATCAATATTTATTCATGTCACAGATTAGATGGAAGAATGAACAACAGTTAGTGCCCTGAGAATCGCTGGCATTGCTGTGAGTTTGTTGTCAACACTTTTGCAGATGGCTTATTTGGTCTTCAAGGTCTTGAATATGTATTTTTCGTCATACCTCCCTCGTAAGTATACTCTATTGTTTTGTTGATTGTAAGTGAAACTTTATGTAGCAAATACTTGTCGTCGGGTCATTATTTTTCATAACGTCCCTAGGGAAATAAAGTAAATTTTGGAGAATTTTCTCGTTTGTATAATTAAATGTTTTAACTTTTTTGGAAGTACTGACGGTTGCCATGGATATTCGAAGCATCGCTACCTTTGCTATTTGCTCAGCAAATATACTCTTAATCAAATTTTTAGTTTAGTGATTCATGGGTATGAGAAAAAATATAATATGCACCGTGGGTCGTATAGTGCGATTTTTTTGTCTCAAATACTTGCAAACCTCGGCCCTATGGGCCTCGGATTGCAAACTGTATTCTCGACCAAAAAAAAATGCACTTACAAAATAATGCAATTATCCAGTATTTTTACTGGAAAGTAACCTTTACACCTGTGGCTTTTTTGAATTTCTTTCTTCCTAATGTGATCCTTTTGGGTTTACCCAATCTTACACTGATTTTTTGCTCACGGTTTAGTGCCCAAGCAACACAGTTTGGTATAATAAACGTATTAAAATCGGTCCGATTTTCTGAATATGTTACATACATACAGTGTGTCCCAGGATAGATGTAACCAAAAATTTTGGAATGGTATTTGGGGATTGAGTCCTGCTTGTTGTAAAACTAAAGTATACCAAAAATGACTTGATTTGGTGTTCTACAGGGTGTTTTATAAGCAAAGTTGTAAAAATCACCACTAATAAAGTACCTTTATTTTTCAAAATATGAAAAAGTTCCACTAAGAAAAGTTATTTAGAATGCAATTTTATACCTCTATACCAAATTTCAGGAATATAAAATTATTTTTTTGAAACTTCCCATTTTTTCAATAAATTAGTATTTTATTTTGAACCATTCAATTAAAACTGCATAGAAATTATTTTTTGTGAATTAATATTTAAAGTTATGTAGAAGCTAAAAGTAGGCTATGAGAAAAGTAAGTAAGTAAGTAAGTAAGTATTTATTGGTGTCATAAATTACAAAATTTTACACAGGTCAAAAAATAGAAATTAACAAAATACATAGTTTTGTTACAAATCGTATGACAAACTATTAAAAATAGTTATAGTATTACACATTAGCTTTATCACAAAATGACAATTAAAATAAGTTATTGATAAAAATAAAAGAAACAGTCAGTCAATCACTTAAATTTTACAAATACAAACACGTTAAAGCAGTAGATACACATTTATCATTTATTATTGACATATCTGTCAAACGTAGTCAATATTAACCTTAATTTCTGTTTCAAATTAACGAACCAAGCATAAAAAATTAAGTGAAAATGATACTCACAGTGCGTGAAAAAATTTATATTGTGCGATGCTACGGAATTGGCGATGAAAACTCGCTAAGAGAAGTGGTAAGCCAATTTAATTTGAAATTTCCAAACATTGCTTTGTCACGTACTCAGGCTATGAGAATAATTACAAAGTTTCTGGCTACTGGTAGTGTTCTTAACATGAAAAGAAAAATAAAAGCATATGATGAAGACAATGATGGGGCTATTATAGCTCATGCCTCTGTTATAGAAAATCCTAGGATGCCACTAAGAGAGAGATCAGCTCTTATTAATATTAGCAAGTCTGAACTCCAAAGAATTTACAAGGCAAAGAAAATTAGGGCATATAAAGCAAATTATAAACATACGCTTGAAGAGGGAGATAACGGCCGTAGGTTGGACTTTTGTTTGACCATTGGAGAAAAAATCATGGAAGAGATTTTTTCATCATTTCATAATTTTCTCAGATGATCCACATTCACAACCAATGGTGTTGTTTCATCTCAGAATTGTCGGTTTCAGACTTCTGAAAATCCAAATTTTAGAATTCATTGTAGAAGACAATATTATAAAAAAGTGAATGTGTGGTGTGCCGTTTCTTATCACGTTGGAGTTATTGGACCTTATTTCATTGAGGGAAGGTTAAACCAGCACACTTATTTACAGCTTCTTGAAAGACTTTCTGAAGAACATTTAAATATTTTAAGAGATATGCCTTTAGTTCATTTTCAACATGATGGTTGCCCTGGCCACTCCACAGAAATGGTTAATCGGTGGTTGAATTTAAATTTTGGAGAAAATTGGATTGCCAGGAATGGACCGATCAAGTGGCCGGCGAGATCCCCAGACCTATCAATATTGGATTTCTTTTTATGGGATCGCCTCAAGCAGTTGGTTTACGCTGAACCACTTCCTAACGATGTAGCAGTATTGAAGCAGAGAATTACAAATGCCGTAAACTCCATACCGTTAGATCATATTCGAAACAGTTTTAAGGACTTCAAGTGAAGGATCGAAATGTGTGTGGATGTGGGTGGTAGCTATGTCGAATAATAAAAAAATTGTAAACATTGTTTTGTATTGGTCAATAATTAATTTGTTTGTGAATTTGTTATGTTTTTGACATTTATTGGATTGTTACTTGTTATAATTTTTAAACCTCATTAATCTTGTGTTAGTAATTGTTTTTTGTTTTACAATTAGTTCGATTAACATTATACCTTCTTACATCTCGTATATTCAATTTTTTATTTACCAATAGCCTACTTTTTGAGATGATTAACATTTGCTCCTACACAACTTTAAATATGAATTCAACTCTTAATTCGCAAAAAAATGGAAAGTTTCAAAAAAATAAATTTATGTTCCTGAAATTTGGTATGGAGGTATAAAATTGCATTCTAAATAACTTTTCTTAGTGGCATTTTTTCATATTTTGAAAAATAAAGATACTTTACTAGAACGGGCTGAAGCCCGTTCTAGCTCCTAGCGGAGGGCTTGAGTGCTTCGCACTGAATTGAGCGCTTCGCGCTCTACTTTATTTTTTTAATTTGACATGTGAATCGATAGATGGCGTTGTGAAGCTTGCTTGTGTGTGTTGAACGTCTGTACAATTTCCGTGATTTGAAAGTAACCCTCATTTATATATTTCATTAGATAAATAAGCATTTGGTGTAATGATTTGGGGTACATTGCTGATTTAATACACTATAAATTTAGTGAAAGTGTAAATATGTCTTCACAAATTATAATAGTAAAAATATATGTAATAAGAAACACGTTATACTTATATATACAATTTTACGTATGAAAGACTCAGCTATAAATGTTACGTATAAGTGACTCTCGTGAACGTGAAGTATGAATTAATTAGTGTGACATTAGCTGTGTTTGTTTCGTCCAGAATGAACTGACTGCAATTACCAAAGAACCAATCAAATTGAGTTATTTTTGAAATAATTAATCTCTATTGGTTGCTTACTGATTATGTAATGAAGTTAGTGTTAGCTAGAGGAAGAACCTTATTGTTTTTGAGGAAAGTCAGTCAGTAAATAAGGAAGTTATTAATTACATATTTTTTTCACAATAGAATTGGTATCACAAAATTTAGGATGCCCAAAAAATAACATTATTTACAAAAAAAAAAACTGAAAAGTATCCTATAGAATGTGTAACAGTTATAAAAAACTCAGAGGATTGGTGAAGAGTACACATTATTTTCCTAATTTTCGTCGATTGCATTTAAATAGTAGGTGTACTTTTGATTCTCTCGAATTTCGTTTTTTCTTCAATAGTGTTATCTACTTTTTAAATATGAAGTCATTATCTCTATCCGTTCGTGCGTAGTAAGAAATTTTATTTTTTGTGACGTAGGCGTATTTTTGATTTACTCGGATTTCGTTTTTTCTTCAATAGTGTTACCTATACTTCAAATATGAAATCATTATCTTTATCCATTCGTGAGTAGTAAGAGATTTTCTTTTTTGTGACGTAGGTGTATTTTTGATTCACTCCGATTTCATGTTTTCTTCAATAGTGCCAAATACATTTCAAATATGAAATCAATATCTCGATCCGTTCGTGCGTAGTATGGGTTTTTCTTTTTTATGATGTAGGTGTATTTTTCATTCATTTAAATTTCGTTTTTTCTTCAATAGTGTTACCTATATTTCAAATATGAAGTCATTATCTCTATCCGTTCGTGCGTAGTAACAGATTTTCTTTTTTGTGACGTAGGTATATTCTTGGTTCACTCGAATTTCGTTTTTTATTCAATAGTGTTATCCATATTTCAAATATGAAGTCATTATCTCTATCCGTTCGTGCGTAGTAACAGATTTTCTTTTTTGTGACGTAGGTGTATTCTTGGTTCACTCGAATTTCGTTTTTTCTTCAACAGTGTTACCTATATTTCAAATATGAAGTCATTATCTCTATTCGTTCGTGCGTGGTAAGAGATTCTCTTTTTTGTGACGTAGGTGTATTATTGATCCACTCGGATTTCGTTTTTTCTTCAATAGTGTTACCAACATTTTAAATATGAAGTCATTATCTCTATTCGTTCGTGCGTGGTAAGATATTGTCTTTTTTGTGACGTGGGTGTATTCTTGATTCACTCGGATTTCGTTTTTTCTTCAATAGTGTTACCCATATTTCAAATATGAAGTCATTATCTCTATTCATACGTGCGTGGTAAGAGATTGTCTTTTTTGTGACGTAGGTGTATTCCTGATTCACTCGGATTTCGGTTTTTCTTCAATAGTGTTATCAACGTTTTAAATATGAAGTCATTATCTCTATTCGTTCGTGCGTGGTAAGATATTGTCTTTTTTGTGGCGTGGGTGTATTCTTGATTCACTCGGATTTCGTTTTTTCTTCAATAGTGTTACCTATATTTCAAATATGAAGTCATAATTTTTATCCGTTCGTGCATAGTAACAAATGTTCTTTTTCGTGACGTAGGTGTATTATTGATCCACTCGGATTTCGTTTTTTCTTCAATAGTGTTACCAACATTTTAAATATGAAGTCATTATCTCTATTCGTTCGTGCGTGGTAAGATATTGTCTTTTTTGTGACGTGGGTGCATTCTTGATTCACTCGGATTTCGTTTTTTCTTCAATAGTGTTACCTATATTTCAAATATGAAGTCATAATTTTTATCCGTACGTGTATAGTAACAAATGTTCTTTTTCGTGACGTAGGTGTATTCTTGATTCACTCGGATTTCGTGTTTTCTTCAATAGTGTTACCCATATTTCAAATATGAAGTCATTATCTCTATTCATACGTGCGTGGTAAGAGATTGTCTTTTTTGTGACGTAGGTGTATTCCTGATTCACTCGGATTTCGGTTTTTCTTCAATAGTGTTACCAACGTTTTAAATATGAAGTCATTATCTCTATTCGTTCGTGCGTGGTAAGAGATTGTCTTTTTTGTGACGTAGGTGTATTCTTGATTCACTCGAATTTCGTTTTTTCTTCAATAGTGTTACCCATATTTCAAATTTGAAGTCATTATCTCTATTCATACGTGCGAGGTAAGAGATTGTCTTTTTTGTGACGTAGGTGTATTCCTGATTCACTCGGATTTCGGTTTTTCTTCAATAGTGTTACCAACGTTTTAAATATGAAGTCATTATCTCTATTCGTTCGTGTGTGGTAAGAGATTGTCTTTTTTGTGACGTAGGTGTATTCTTGATTCACTCGAATTTCGTTTTTTCTTCAATAGTGTTACCCATATTTCCTGATTCACTCGGATTTCGGTTTTTCTTCAATAGTGTTACCAACGTTTTAAATATGAAGTCATTATCTCTATTCGTTCGTGCGTGGTAAAATATTGTCTTTTTTGTGACCTGGGTGTATTCTTGATTCACTCGGATTTCGTTTTTTCTTCAATAGTGTTCCCTATATTTTAAATATGAAGTCATAATTTTTATCCGTTCGTGCATAGTAACAAATGTTCTTTTTCGTGACGTAGGTGTATTCTTGATTCACTCGGATTTCGTTTTTTCATCAATAGTGTTACCCATATTTCAAATATGAAGTCATTATCTCTATCCGTTCGTGCGTAGTAATAGATTTTCTTTTTTGTGACGTAGGTGTATTCTTGATTCACTCGAATTTCGTTTTTTTCTTCAATAGTGTTACCTATGTTTCAAATACGAAGTCATTATCTCGATTCGTTCGTGCGTGGCAAGAGATTCTCTTTTTTGTGACGTAGGTGTATTATTGATCCACTCGGATTTCGTTTTTTCTTCAATAGTGTTACCAACATTTCAAATATGAAGTCATTATCTCTATTCGTTCGTGCGTGGTAAGAGATTGTCTTTTTCGTGACGTAGGTGTATTCTTGATTCACTCGGATTTCGTTTTTTCTTCAATAGTGTTACCAAAATTTCAAATATGAAGTCATTATCTCTATTCGTTCGTGCGTGGTAAGAGATTGTCTTTTTTGTGACGTAGGTATATTCTTGATTCACTCGGATTTCGTTTTTTCTTCAATAGTGTTACCTATATTTCAAATATGAAGCCATTATCTCTATCCGTTCGTGCATAGTAACAGATTTTCTTTTTTGTGACGTAGGTGTATTCTTTATTCACTCGGATTTCGTTTTTTCTTCAATAGTGTTACCTATATTTCAAATATGAAGTCATTATGTCTATCCGTTTGTGCATGGTAAGAGATTTTCTTTTTTGTGACGTAGGTGTATTCTTGATTCACTCGCATTTCGATTTTTCTTCAATAGTGTTACCTATATTTTAAATAGGAAGACATTATCTCTATCCGTCCGTGCGTAGTAACAGATTTTCTTTTTTGTGACGTAGGTGTACTCTTGATTCACACTGATTTCGTTTTTTCTTCAATAGTGTTACCTATATTTCAAATATGAAGTGATTATCTCTATCCGTTCGTGCATGGTAAGAGATTGTCTTTTTTGTGACGTAGGTGTATTTTTGATTCACCCGGATTTAGTTTTTTCTTCAATAGTGCCACCCAAAGTTTCAAATACGAAGTCATTATCTCCATCCGTTCGTGCGTAGTATGGGTTTTTCTTTTTTGTGACGTAGGTGTATTTTTGATTCAATCGAATTTCATTTTTTCTTCAATAGTGTCACCTACATTTCAAATATGAAGTCATTATCTCTATCCGTTCGTGTGTAGTAAGAGATTTTCTTTTTTGTGACATAGTTGTATTTTTGATTCTCTCGAATTTCGTTTTTCTTCAATAGTTCCACCTACGTTTCAAATATGAAGTCGATATCTCTAAGTCTGAGGGCGCTTATGCAGATCGACGGTTTATAAAATTGTCCTTGGTTTCAATCTGCATCGCACAAAAACACGAAACAAATGTCAATGTAGACAAATCGCCCTGTATATGACTTTTTATCGCCTCGCAGATTGACAGCAGTGGACGAATCTGATTGGACGTTTCGATATTTAGCTATGACGTAGGCACGGTCGGGACGAAAAAAAATTAAAAGGAGCCTCCACTTTGGCCGTCCGCAGTTAATTAATTCTTGAAGCAGGACAATTAAAAAAAAAAGACTTTTAGATAATTTAATTCTGTACAAATTCGTTAGGGCGAAGTTTTTTGGCCTAGGAGCCACCGTTTAGGAGTTATGGAGGTTTTAAGTGAAAAATGTACCATTTTGAGTCGTGCATCGCCATACATTTGGGTCGATTTCTCCGAAACGAAAGTATTTAGGACAATTCTGATGGAACTGGGCGATTTCCCAAGAAATTATCTGGACCCTTGAGAAAATTTATTTTTGAGCTAGCTGCAGCCGTTTCCGAGATATAAACGAAAAACGGCGGAAAAAAAAGTAGCGTTTTAGAACCGAAAAAGTGCATAAACATGCAATCTTAAAATGTTCATATTTGTCGAAATACACCAGCGGAACGACCGTACGATGTCGCGATGGAAAGTGGAAGAGTTCTAGTTGAACCGCATCGTAAATTTCATAGGACAAATAAAAAATTCGGCCCGGCACGAACGTATGAAAAGTGACATTTCAACAAAATTGCAAAATGCAACTACACGACAAAGGGAGCATCGTGAATAAAAATTGAGGGTTTCAAAAATTCGTCCAGAAAGAGACGGACGAATTTAATCAGTTAATTAAGAAGTTAATCGTTAAATGGATTCGACGATATATATCCTAATCCAGTAAGCATTTTATTGTGTGTCCGTCAATACCGTTTCGCGCCCAGAGAATTGAGCGCGAAAAAAGCCTTTGCTGCAGTAAATTTGGAAAGAGTAAGGGGTACAGCCCTCTCAGATTTTAATATATTGTAATTAGTGGTGATTTTTACAACATTGCTTATAAAACACCCCGTAGAACACCAAATCAAGTCATTTTTGGTATACTTTAGTTTTGCAACAAGCAGGACTCCATTTTACACCTCTTTTGTTACATCTATCCTGGGACACACTTTATATTTATACCAAAAATATAGCCAATATACGTATAATACACCATAAATATACCAATTTGTGTTGCCTGGGTGGTTTTGTTTTTATCAAAATGTATCTAAAAGTGTTAAAGTCGTGTATTTAATGTACACAGCCCATAAAAAATTTTGTAATAAAACTCTGAGGAAGGAAACAGATTCGGTTTCCGAAACATCAGCATTATTTTTGCATTTATCTTTTTATTTATTATTTTCAAAAACGCCTTCTAACTGTTCCTTTGACGTAAAAGTCACAGGTGTAAAAGTTATTTTCCAGTAAAATACTATTTTGTACATTTCAAAGACATTGGTTTTAGAAGAAAACGTGGCAAAGAATCCCAGTAAGCAAAATAGAAAAATTAAGGAAATGTCACAACCAACATTTCGACAATATTTGCTTTGGATTTGAGAAGGTTTTAAATTGTTCAATAGCCATCCAATAACTCTAAAATGAAGACCAATGGACGTTTTATAACTTTACAATTTCAATTTACTTTCACATATAAACTGCAAGCTAAATAAACATGAATTTTTTTAAATAGAACACTTCTTACCTATGGCACCACCGACCGTTCCAAACAATACACATCCTCTTGTGGGTGTGGAAGTCTCTCCAATATTCTGCATTACCAGAGAACCGTGTCTGAACACATTGATCATATCGCCTACGTGGAACTGTCCAACCTCATGCATTTGTGATCGCTCCTCGTCCGTAGTAGCCGCGCTGTCCTTTTGACACACAAACATGTTGAAGCTGTTTTCGGCACCCAAAAACACATCATCGTCTAGAATCTCCACGGCTGTCATCCAATTAGGATTGTAATCTCGGGCTATCTCCTCAAAACTGCCCTCCATGGTTTTGTACTGCAGAAGTGTCATACTCCTCATCAGGTCTCCAATCAGAATGAAGTCGCCCTTCGTTTTTAGGAAGAGGGATATGATATTGTTGAAGTGTGAGCACTCTAGTCTTAGTTCTTTCTCAGCTGTCCATTCGAAAAGGCGGACGGTACTGTTGATGCTCGCTAGGAGTTTTCCGTTGAACTCGGCGATGGAGTAGCATGCACCTTTGATTTCCTTTTCTGAGACCTGAGTAAGCTTATTGTCGTTCCATTGGAATACCAGCAGTCGTCCCTGCTTTGGTTCCGATTCTTCTGGGTTTACATTTGCGGTACCTAAAGAAATACATATGGATTTAGTTCATGTAGTCAACTAAATTTATGATTTTGTTTTGTTTGTTTTTCATTTTGTTGTTAAGGTACTTGTAACTGGTAAGAGTGAATCTAGTGTTGGATTTAATAAATTAAAACGCGAGAGTAAAAATATTTGGCAATACTGTATTAAATACGACTGTCGTATACTAATCTGCTTGTCACTGCTTGTTAATTTTTGCAAAATGTATTTTCAGTTTAGATTAAGTTAGAAATAGATAATAACCTTAAATAATAATACAATGTATTTAAAAATGTCAGAACAACTAAAATATAAAGACCATTTACTAAAAAAGTGCCTTAAAAAAAACAAGACTTAAAAAGGTATTAGAAATAATAAACCCAATTCTAACCTTTCAACCGAATGCAAAGATCATGTTTTTGTGAAGAGAATTGCACGATTAATGTAAAGAAGCTTAGTAAAAATCTAAAATGTTTAGAATATTCATTAATTCTTTCTTTGGAAGACATAAAAGTGAATGTTTTTGCAAAAATTACTCATTTGTTTCGGTTGTACGTACAGGAAAAGTGCACGAAGTAAACGAATATAAACAAAATTCTGGAACTCCACAAACAAATAAAAAATACAACTCAATGTACTACAATTAATTTTCTACCTATTTTTTAAAATTTTAAATATTCACGCCACCTTCAAAATATGCAGCATTGCAAATCAATTTCAACAGCTGCTTTATTTATACAAATTTAGGACTTAAAATTGATTAAACCTCTAATAACTTTTATACTAGACAGACGATTTTTTCAGGGTTTTGTGTTAATAAGAAACTATTTAATGTTATGCTAGTTCTTGAAGCAAGTTTCTAAAAAATTGTGGTATTAAGAGCAAAAATTAACAGCCTAGCGTACATGTCAAGTAAGGCATATTTGTCGAACTTTCCGAATCGATTACTCCGAAACCAAACGGACGATTTTATTTTTATTGAATATTCAAGTGTAAAATCACTTTATTTATTAGTATACCAAGTTATACAAGTGCGCAAAGTAGTGTAAGCACATGTTAATTGAAGAACGAGACTCTTGGATTTGACACATGATGTGACTCTCGAACATACAAAAACAAGACAGTTGATTCTTATGTAAAACCACTTCACAAAGAAAATGTACTTTTTCATATTTTTTTTATGAAAAATTGATTTGGAGCGTTGTTTTATAAAACCTTTAGTAAGTGACAAAACGGCCTTGTAACATGAATTATACATGCGACATCTGGTGCGCAATACCTAATCGTATTGGACAGACAGTTTTCATTTTATTACGTTCTAAGTATGGGGTGTTCAATTCACTGCTATTAGTTCTTTTTAGGATACATTATTATACATATTGTTATAATCAACAAAATATGATTAACCACATAGGTATATCACAAAGAGAACAGGTGAGAAATTTTTACTGTAAACATTTGTAACAACATGTAAAGTAACGAATTTACTAATTTCAAAAAAGTACATTTTGGGAATCTCCAGCCATTTGACAAAATTATTACAAAAGGTGTATACCGGTTGGCTCAGCCAATAGGAACACTCTTGTAACTTTTGAATGGGCTAGTGGAGTTTTTTTCAAATTTGGTGTGTGATATAGTATAAAATTTCCAATTATACGATGTAAAGAACTAAAATGGCTGATTTTGGGTTTAGATGCAACTAATAATAATAATAATAATGATTTATTCATCACATAAAATTCAATTCACAAAAGACTACAAAATTTATCGGACGAGTCCAAAATTCAGGAGGAATACAAACAGTATAAACATACAGATGATAAAATAGTATAGTCATAGTACAAATAACATAAATAGTATACACATAGTACAAAAATAAAATAAGTAATTATATAAAACAACTTATTATGAAACGTAACAAACAAGAAACATTATGAATATTATTACATTTCCAGATATTCAGTAAATGAGTAAAATGCCATGTTTAATAAATAGTTATTTAGCGTCGATTTAAATTTGTTAAAATTACTAATTTCTCCAAACACTGATATAAACTTGTAGCAAATAATACCTTGATATTGTAATATGTTGCAACCCCTTAAAATTTAAGGTTATGTTGGTTGAATAAATAAGGAGTCGCCATAAGAAGAAGAATGTGGCAGCACGTTCCTCATTTTAGTATGATCGAAACGTCAACAAAACGCAACATGTATCTTGGTTTAATAATATTATAAAATAAATATTTTTGATAGAAAATAGTGTTTTTAGCCATAACATATGATTTCGTGTCCGCCAAGTTGCTGTACAAATCAAAGTAGTATCGGTAAGAAGAAATGTTTTGGAATCACTTTTCATAGGTTAAAACAGGTCTGTACTCAAAAGATATATTGAAACTAGTTTCTATTTATTTTAGATTATATTATATTTGCTTGAAATGCGAAACCGTCATCTCATTCATTGCTCTACTGGCTTGATATATTGTAGTGTCAATGTGTAAAGTCAACTAACATGTATCTCCTCAAATGCTGTATAATTTTTTTTTAAATCAGGACCTGGCGAGCCGTTCATGACAGTATGATCACAAGCCACGCCTTCTGCGGCCGTTTCTCATTGTAGGATATAAGCTTTATGGCTACTCCTTATTTATATTCTACCTCCATGACATGATGCACTAAAAAGTAGGCCCAAATTCAATTAGTTCGGATGTCTGAATGTGTATTTGCACCTACTAGAGAAAGAACCTACTAGAAGCTCTAGAAATAGTAAAGAACTTGCTAGATATATCTGGATAATGGTGACGTCATCACAGAAGCATCGAGATCTGTCATCTTTAGGTATATAAGGCATGGAGTAAACTAGAGTGGACACTTAAGTAAGAACAGTTCTAATGGTCAGTTGAGATAGTCAGAGAGTAAGGAATAAACACAGTGATAAAAGTGACTGAATAATTGAATTGTAGTACACAGTGTATTATTAGTCAAGTAAATTAATTGTTGTAATTATAGTAAGTTAATAAATTAGTGTTTAGTGTTACCCTGATGTTATAATTTCCGAACCCACGATACAGGGTGTTTACAAAAAGGGTGTAAGCACGTCACAATACGTATGAGAGTTTTGTCCAATGGAAAGTCTCGAGAATGATAAATATAAATTATATTCACGCCTTGCTCTCATGATCACAATTGTAGTTCTACTATCGTCCACTGTGTGGCGCCACGAATAACAAAGCTAAAATGTATTTGTCCCTCCCTGTATCACCCTTCTTACTCATCTTCAGCTGTCAGTTTTTTATTTTCGTGTACTGTAATGGTCGGCTACGAAATACACTCGCCGGAAAATGCTTGAAAATAAACGAAAATACATTTCATCACCGAAGATTCATAATCTTTTAAAGACGTATTCGTCAATGAAAAAGAAAAGGTGACGCAACGATGTAAATACATTCCTAAATATAAGTTATCACTAAACGTCCCAACAAATAGGGAAATGGAGGACGTAGCTAGTCCCTAGTCACAGTAAGTTGAAAGCAAAATTCAGAATTTAATTTCAGGTTTTGGTTGAGAATAGGAAATATTATACATAGTGGATGGATAAATTGCACTAGAAGGTCGTGAATAAAGCAGACTGGTTATATAAATTATAGACCTAGTTGACTTCGTTATAAGTCTTCTAGAAGGTCATGTATATGACAAGCAGCAGACCCCCTTGTAAAAATTGGAAACCTAGTTAACTTATGTAAGTTTTCTAGAAGGTCATGTGTATGACAAGCTGCATACCCTTATAAAAATTATAAGCCTATTTGACTTGACTACGTCTCTAGAAGGTCATGGTATGACAAATTGTTGGTTGGCTAGGAAAGAGAAATTTAAAAACAGGTATGTATTTAACATTTTAGGTAGTATATATCGACATAAGAAAAGCACAGGTGCAAAAGAAATAAGCCCATCAAACTTGGACAAAGCCAACGGGCAATTCAGAAAGAAGAAGAGGGGGGGACAAGCTCTCGCATGTAATTGCCAATCAGTAAATGATGCAGTTAGAGGTTGTTGGCAGATCAGATATATACCATGAGCAGTCTCTGTTCAGCCAACGTGGTTAGTGGTAGCCTCGACAAATTTGTCAGGGAAGTTACTGCAGAACACACCCTTGAATGGTTGGTTATTTGGGGGCAATTTATCAGAAAGATTTGAATTTAAAAACGCCTCGTATGAATTTACAGGAATTCCTTGGTCTCTGTAATAATCTCTTAGACTTTAACAAACTCTTAATAAGGGTAATAATAAAACATCTTTATTAAAAAAATAAAAAAAATAATAATAATAAATATGCAGAGTGAAGTTTAGACCCCAAAGGATTACTCTTACACTTAAATGGTAAGGATTACAGGATTTGGAGAAGTAGGTAAAGAATTATGTTTTATTGCATTTTAAGAGAACGATTTTAAATAAGGATGTTCTAAATCTGGTATATTGAACATTATCTCATGGAATAAGCAAAGGATAAGAGGTGTAATTTTGTCCTATTATTTACATTTAATCAATGTAATATTTATTCTGGCAGCTCTTGGCTTGTCATGTTTACGGAGCCCATATATAAGTCTACAACATGAATTTCTGTAATCTGCTTCAGTTTGCTGTGTTCAAACAGAGTTCATAGGTATATGAAACTACAATAATTTAAGTGTGTTACTTAACACCAACACTTCACAGAGATTTTTAGACGTATTGAAATTTAATATATGTCTGTGGAATGTAAAGGTTTTAAATTCATGTAGATTTTTAGAATTACCTTGTTTACTTGTGAATTGAATTTTAAGGGTTGTCAAATATTACACCCAAAACTTTCTGCTGATTAAATATGGAAAGAATTTCTCCATTTATTTTATTTGCATCAAACTATTACATCTCTACTTCATTTATGCCACGGAACATCAGTAGCGTATCTGTATGTTTTTTCTGTTGGTCAGTAACCCATGGGGAACGGCTTAATAACGTAAAACAATATTACATGTTATGCTTAAGTTTATCGCAAATTTAAGAAAAGTAACAATATAAGTTTCTAGAAATTTATACAATACTGAATTTATGATGTTGGAAGTTTCCCAGAGAAGCACCTTGAGATATATAATTGACTACGTGTCATTCAAAGATATAAGAACTGGCAAATACTTACTATAGATTGTAAAGAAAATAACTAAAATATGCCCCATCGCTGAGTCTAGGTGGCTTTATGTAAAACAATTTTAACAGGCTAAAGTACTTGACTTAAAAGCCTATGGGTCATACAAAAATAATATCATAATTGCACGGTATAGGTGCACGTGTGGAATAATTTTTTTGACCAGAGATGTAAATATGGTAAATCATTTGAAAATTTATAAAAGATGTAAGTATATAAACATAAAAGTACTTAACAACAACATAAGCAAACTTTTGTTGTTTTTAAGTTAAACTAAAATTTAAAATGATTTTATCATAAACATTCTCAATTAAATGATTATTTATGTCTGACTTGTACCTAATTAGCATTAGCACATTTTGTAAACAAGTTAAAGATTGCGATGTTTTATTCAGACTTCAAAGGAATAGTGAGTAAGCTTTCCCTGGTCGCAGGACTATTATGGGACAAATCTTGAGTAATAACAGCAATAATATTTATTGGTGTATATAATATACATTTTTTATATTTTACTTTGAAAATAGGATGTTAGAAAATTTAATGCCATGTCATATAAATAATTAAAATATTTACAATCATTGTAAAAAAAAATTGTTTAGCAATGCTTATGCTTATTCTTGTAAACGTAGGCGTGTCAAATATATATAAATATATAAATTAATTACAGTTAAAATTCTAAATGTACCATGGCAATTCATCTCACAAACACCTAAGTCCAGCAAAAATTCCAAGGCATATTTTGCAAATGAATATACGGTTAATGTGTACACTGTTTCCCCAATTTATGATGCCATATCTCAAATGGCAGTGAAAATTTAGAATGCCTAGACATAAACCTTAACCCATAGGAGCTAAACTTTAATCTAAAGGGCCTTCCATATAAGACAATACACATAGGACGGCATCCAGAAGTTGACATCAATGAAAAATAACACAGTGGTTGTTTAAAATTATGGTGGAGATATTGCATATAATAATAATAATAATAATAAATGTTTTATTGCTTCAGGCTGAAATATACAAACAATAAGATAACAATATACGAAATAATTATGCGTGAATGCAAAAGGCAGAGTTCGCACTTATTCGATGTGAACATCGAAAAAGCAGCGCTCTTATACTCAACCTTAGCCTCCTTGTATATAATATCAACTTATCCCACATACAATACTTCGTTTATTGAATTCTGCCATTCTTAACAGATTTTTCTGAAAAGGTTTCCTTCCGTAAATTGCTCGCTCTGCCTTAGTATTGATGCCTTTTTGATAATTAGAGTATAACAATAAAATTAAGAGATTTTCAAGGTGTACAAACTTTAAGCCTACTGCTTCAAGATATGGTAGTATATTATGGTACCCCACCATAATTGTAAACTACTTAAATACATTTTTGTATACTTTCCTTGAATATTATATGAATTAATCACCCTCATCCTTGTTCTTATAACGATTCGTAAGGCACAAACAATTTCTATGATTGAGCTTAATAACGGTCATCAAATGAAAACAAGTTCTGAGATTTTATCAGCCAGTTTCACAATCGTTATTTAACTAATGGTTATGATTTGACCAATAGTTTTATTATAAAAATCTGTTACATTAACAGCCAGTTTTACAATTGTTGGTTGATTAATAGTTAGGATTTGACCAATGATTTATTACTATAAAGGCAAGGATGTCTGGTAAAGTTGTGTTTACTAATAATTATAACTTTCATAGTACGGGATCCGTACCTATCTTAGACTATCAGGTTCTGGTTTTAGTCAACCAAAAAGATAGCCAGTGATTGTGAGGCTGGCTGTATGACTGATAGGATTTAAAATTTAAGGGCATTATAATGAAATATTTAAACGCTCAACAGGGCAGTACAAATGTTCGGAATAATTGGCAAGGGTTACAACAGGCATATTGTAAAAAAAACAAAAAATTCAAATATGCTCACATTAAACGAAATACAGAACATGTTTAGCGGAACCTTTAAATTAATATTCTTGTTTATGGAAAAGATTTTAATGCAATCTCTCGAAGATCTCAAATCGCTCTGAACATCTACAATTGTGATCATGAGAGCAAGGCGTGAATATAATTGTAAGATTAAACGAACTTACCTTAAGTGAAGTTCGATCTTAATTATATGAACGCCTTGCTCGAAATGATCAAACCCTCCCCGCCCACTCAGAGTTACCTTTTGCGGTACTGAACTTAGAGTTGTTAAGATTGCTATTCAAAATAAAAAGATTTTATTTTCAAGATCGAATTGTCAACTCCGTTATTCAAATTACCTATTTGTCTTACATGGAAATATCTACAATTTGTTATGCAATCCCAAATATTCCGTAGGTAGTATGTATTTGGCAGATCAAATAATAATACAAAAAATTATTTATTTTGGTAAAGATTAGATTGATTCGAATCTGAATTTTCAAAGACCAAACTTAGCAGCTCTAGCTACTCTAAATAAACCCTTGATCATTTGATTTGAGATCATATTAGGTCCGTTCCTTTGCACGGGAAGTGTGACACTAATTTTGAGTGACAGAGATGGCATCAATGTGGATATCGTAAGTCAAAGAGAGACAATCTTACACCAGTGCAGCTAAGCGCTACACTTGTAGTGCAAAAGAATGAACCTATCTTGCTCTAAAGAAACTGACAGCTGAAGATGAGTGAGAAGGGTGATACAGGGAGGGACAAATACATTTTAGCTTTGTTATTCGTGGCGCCACACAGTGGATGATAGTAGAACTACAACTGTGATCATTTCGAGCAAGGCGTTCATATAATTAAGATCGAACTTCACTTAAGGTAAGTTCGTTTAATCTTATAATTTTTTTTATGCATGTATCGTGGGTATGATTTAATTAATAGATCTTCATGTTTTTTTATATGTAATATCAACAACAGTGTGTATAATGATGGAAGAGTGAAAATCCTAATACTTTTGAATATATCTCTGCAATGTGTCCGAAGATGTATTCCGACCATACAGCGTACAATTTTTTTTGCATTATAAATTCCTTCTCAAAATAGGCTGAGGAGCCCCAGAATATAAGTCCATATGCAAAAATTGATTGTACAAGGCCAAAATATGTCAATCTCAATATTTCTGTTGCGACATTATTACGTAGCTGTCTTAGCAAAAAACAGGTTGAACCTAATTTATAAACTATGGAATAGCTCAATCGGTTAAGGCGTATTGAGTGGCGAATACGCTGATCGACTCGCTACCGCGCTCTGGGTTCGACCCCCAGCCCCGGTATTGACAACACCGGTGGGTGTGGATGTATGTCTGCGTTTTTCCGAATGTGGAATCCCCTTCCGGACAGCCTTGGCTTTGGATTTGGGGGTTGTCTAATATCTGTGGTGTGTTTATGTTTTATGTTTATGTTTAATTTGTCTTTTCCAGGTCATTTTTTGATCTAAAACCACTCCTAAGAACTTTGTGCTATTAATCCAGGGAAATGAGGTTTTGGCCGGGACTGTGACTCATCCAGGCAGAGACCACGATTTTTAGGTAGTATAGGTGTCAATAAATGAAACCTATATAAAATCTGCGGTCGATGTTCTGCATATGTTTATTTACAGCCATTTTAATGCAAAAAAATGGAAAAAACGTGTTTTTTCACACTTTTTCACTTGCCAGTAAAAAGTAAACTATCTTACAGATAAATCAAATGAATCACCTTGTAGGAAATTAAAAAAGCTTTAAAATGGCGGTTGTTAAATGTCGATATAGTTAATTGTTGCTAAGATAATTGCAAAATGCGGAATTTTATTCAATAAACAATATCTTGTGTAAAAAACAATCTACTGTTTTGTCCTTGCGTAAATAGTTGACTCTCATAGTGCTTAATATCTGGTAAAAATTTCAAATCGATTCGTCAAATAGTTTTTGCAAAATTGCATTAATTTATCCCAGAGACCTTTTTTTTGCAACCCCACCACGTCCAGAGAAATCAAAATACAATGATTCTACGGCCTCCACCTGAAAGGGAAAGACTTGATTTACCAAAATGCTTTGTTAGATATCGAAAAAATTAATTTTCAGACCTGCAAAATGACGTTGCAAAAGAACTCAGATTTTTACCTTATAAAGGAAGAGTTCAACTTTTAGTGTAAAAAATTTGAAAATGATTGCACTTTCTCAAAACTGTTGGCAAAGCTTCTAAAATGAGGCTCGAATCAACTTAGCTCGGAGGTTGTGGAGGGGGAACCCTCAAATCCGCGCATTCAAAAATTGAAACAGCATCTTCAAACTGACCACATAAGTCATAACTTTGGTGTTTGTTAACCGATTTTGATGTTTCCTTTTTCAATTTGGGGTACCTTTTTGCGTACGTTAATAATATTCAATCTGTTAAACTATTAACATTAATATTAACAATGTAATTTGTTTAAACATTTAAAAAAATTTTTTTTTTTGCAAAATATCAAAATTTTTTGTTTTGTTCTTGTTGAAAGTTGTAGAAAAGGCTTATGTACACGTAAATATATATCTTATTGTTATAAACAATTGAATTTTTTAAATTTATAAAATAAAAACACTATTCGATATAATTTACATTTTTAAGATATTTTTCAAATGCCAAATTACCATACAATTTATGAAAAGTGCTCTTATTAATTTGCCTATTATTAATTATTAATAAATAATAAAACAAACCATTACTTCCTTCTTAGAAGTATACAACACGCGCGTGAATGTACATGTAATGACAGCGTTTGTCATGTATAATGGTTTGTATGATACAGTAGAAACTTTCTATGGTTCAACACATCTGCTCCAAAATAATAAGAGAGTAATAATTACCTGTAATTTGTTTAAACATTTTACAAAAAAAATATTTTTATACATTATCAAAATTTTTGTATTATTCTTATTGAAAATTATATGAAAGGTTTGTGTACAATTAAATATATAAATTACTGTTATATTAAGTTATAAACAATAGAATTTGTAAAGTGTGAAAAGAAACACATTGTTCGATATAAATAACGCTGTAATTTATAATAATACAGAATATTTGTCGATTCACATACATACTAAAAGTTGAACTCTTCCCCTTTAAAATGGCGCTTGTTACGTTTCTTAATTATTATAAACAAAGGAGCTATGAATTTTTGAAAAAAAATTGCTAACTTTGCCCCAAATTGACCTAGGACCTTCTTTTTTTTTCAAAATTCGTGTAAAAATATCAGCTTTTCAAATATCGAAAAACCGATGCTCTACAATCAATTGTTAAAAAATTATTCTATTTGTTTATAAGGTAAAAATTTGAGTTCTTTTGCAACGTCATTTTGCAGGTCTGAAAATTAATTTTTTCGATATCTAACAAAGCATTTTGGTAAATCAAGTCTTTCCCTTTCAGGTGGAGGCCGTAGAATCATTGTATTTTGATTTCTCTGGACGTGGTGGGGTTGCAAAAAAAAGGTCTCTGGGATAAATTAATGCAATTTTGCAAAAACTATTTGACGAATCGATTTGAAATTTTTACCAGATATTAAGCACTATGAGAGTCAACTATTTACGCAAGGACAAAACAGTAGATTGTTTTTTACACAAGATATTGTTTATTGAATAAAATTCCGCATTTTGCAATTATCTTAGCAACAATTAACTATATCGACATTTAACAACCGCCATTTTAAAGCTTTTTTAATTTCCTACAAGGTGATTCATTTGATTTATCTGTAAGATAGTTTACTTTTTACTGGCAGGTGAAAAAGTGTGAAAAAACACGTTTTTTCCATTTTTTTGCATTAAAATGGCTGTAAATAAACATATGCAGAAAATCGACCGCAGATTTTATATAGGTTTAATTTATTGACACCTATACTACCTAAAAATCGTGGTCTCTGCCTGGATGAGTCACAGTCCCGAACATGGTACTTTTTTTACTCATTTCCCTGGACTATATCTACATGCTCAATAGATTGATGATTAATTTTTATGAGGATACTATTATCATGATTTGTTTTTTGGTAAAAAAGACATATATACGGTTTCACGTATATTAACTAACAAGCCATGGCTTACACAGAACTTATGAAATTCATCAGCACTAGTATTTGCCTTTCTAATCTGACATGAAAATCAAATTTTTAAAATGCGACATGTATTTTTTTGCATATTTGGATCCTGCTGGACAAAATACATATTATCTGACACTCAAATATTATTTATTTTCAAAAAAATATAGATGTATGTCATTTTACATAAGAATATGACTTCGCAATTTTTGTATGTTCGAGAGTTGCATAGGCTAATTTTATTATATGTATCTTTCGAGGGTGCTGCTTTCTGACTACGTATTATTTGATATTTAAGTTAAATAAAAATTATAGAACCGATTTTTTTTTAAGTTAATAAAAAATTATTACCGTCTGAATATTTAGTTGAAAGGGCTAATAAAGGATTCACTTTTTTATTTAAAAAAAAATCACCTAAATTTTATGATTTAGGGAATACTGACTTCTGTAGCAATTTAGTTGAGGTAATACTTACCCACAACAAAATAGGAATTGGAATCGTTTCCTAATTGACACGATATAAGCGACATTCCATATTCCTGCTGCATGAGTTGGTGTGCATGTAAAACTTCAAAAGTGTTTTGGTCGATGATGAGGAGGTTATGTACCTCCACTTCTTGTCCATAATCCGGAACGAGGCTGGTACCTAATAAACTACTGCTACCGGATTTACTTACGGCCAGAGAACCAACACTGCTTGACGCAGTAACAGATTGTGCCATAGTCGATGCACTCTGTCGGGCTGGGTTTAGGCCTGTGGAATCTTGGATGTCGATTCTTGCAGTCAATACACCAAAACTCTAAAAATAAAAAAAATTAAAAAATCTGTGAAATGGCAAAATCAGGCATTTTTAAACAGATTATTGTTCTTTCTAAAGTAACGGATAAGTTTCAATGAAATGTAGGGAAAATAAAGGTCTTATATAGTACAATTATTACTTAAAATTTAATATCAAAATGTTAATCTAAAATGAGTAAACAAAGCAATTGTTGCTAAAGCTTTGCCTTCTTGCAAAATGCTGTAATCAGCAATGAGAAACGTGTACGATGGCTGAAATTGTAGCTTTTTAAAAATATTTCAAAGTGACAGAGATTTTTTTTAAATATTGGTCCAATTTCTGCTTTTAAAAAAATTCGTTATAAACAAATGCAATTTTACTCAGCAAATATAAGAACTTTTTACACATTTTAAAAGTAAACTGAACAATAAAACAAGTTTCTCTACAATGTCTATGGGGTACAATGAGCTTAAGCAGGTTTTCAGCACCACAAGCCATAAAAAAAAACTAAGATTTTTAAAAAAGGCATAAAAACTTCTTATGAATGATGTTATCTATTTAATGAAAAATACACACCTGTGATTGCTCTTGATATGCGATTCTCCTAGCTGATTCCTGTAGCGGGACTGTCCTTATATGGAGTTTCTGAATCTCATCGATTGTGCCTATTGTAACCGAAGTATCTGTAGCTAAAGCTAAACTGTAAAGTAAAAAAATCTCAGTAAAAATAAACCTTTTATGAAAATTTGAAGCATTATTCAAATATGTGTTAGTTATTCACATTTGGTAAACCTCCCTTACACTAAACATACACACAACAATCCATTGGAGCTAACATTTAAACAGCCAAGTGTGCACTAGGGTGAATCGATTTTTATTTTTTTTATCTAATCCAAAATGGTGTGCGCCCAAAAATTGTGTGATAGGGTTGTAAATAAAAGGTTAAAATTTCAAATTAAAACATTAACCCTTAGAGGTAGCGGGTTGGGGTCAAAGGTAAATATTTTTGATATTCTATATATTCAAAATGGCGGGTGTGAAAAAGTTGTGCTTTACAGTTATATATAAGAGGTAAAAACTTAAGACCAAAATATTAAGATTTAAGGATAGCGGGTTAGGGTTAAAAGTCAAGTTGATATTTTCTTTGTTTTGCATTAGATCCATTTCTATTCCCTACAAGCTCAAAGGTTCCATTTTTTTTAAGAGGAATTATTTGTTTTAACATCATTTAGTGTGAAATAATAAACTTTATTCTTACTTTAATTTCTTTATTGGAAGTTTGATAACAAAGGTACTTATGTGAAAATAAGCTTGATTTTATTAAAGAACAAAAAGAGAAAATAAAAATACTATAAACATTGTGGTAAAACTTGCTTGTAGTAATCTTTCTTTGTGTTGAATTTGGGAATTTTGTCACGGGATCTAATCGTTGTTCTAATTAATCCATCCAGCACTGAAGCTTCAGTTACAAGCTTTACTCCCCTTTCCACAGCTTGTGTGTGATTCGGAAATTTCTTTATTTCGACTATCATAGACAATACTTTACAATTATTTATAATTTGATTAAGGTCCTCTTCGGATAAATTAATTGTTAATGGTGGCTCATTATATTCACATTCTTGCCAATCAATCATCTCATACTAATTTGTAGCATTTAGTTTCAACAGAGCAAGTGTAAACTTTCTTAAGTTGGTATTGTTGCCTTTTCTAGCTTTTAATATTCTGCGAACGGCCAACTCCCAAATACACTGGTTTTCATCGCCCAGCATTCCCAGTAGTATGTTCTGAGGGTGTGCAAAATATCAATTTCGTATTATGATGGGATCAACTACTCCTTTCAACTCTTCTGATAAATATCTGGATAATTGTGTGGTCTACCATACATTTGAAGCACCTTGCAGACATGATGGATGTGCTTTTATTTTGAACCATATTGGCGCATACACTTTGACAACATACGTTGCTGATATAACCAAATCTGCCGAGCAACATATAAGCGAAGTATTCTATTTGCTGTCGTCAGCCATCGCGAGTAGACTATTTTGCCAGGTTCTTGTTTTGAAAGACTAATAGAAACATATCCCGTTATTACTGCTTGGCATATTTTATAAAAATATAACTGATCAGTATTAAGATCTTTCCTATTATACCTGAAAATCCTTTAGGTCCAGCTGTATTTCTGTCAATATGTTCGATCAAGTGCCTTAGTGGAAGTTCATTTGCATGCAGTTGGCAAATGAACCATTGAAGTGGTCTCTTAAAATGTTTCTCAAGTAGAGATATAACACCATCTTTAGTACCAGTATTTGTAGCCGTTCCATCACATCCGTCGACTTTAAAGGTGTTAGTTGAGATTCGAGAGTTTTCAAAATAACTGAGAATGGTGTTGATGATGTTTACAGCTGAACCTGTAGAAGTTGTGACCAAGTATGATGATCCGGGCTCTCCAATTAAAACTATATGTTCCTCGGTTGTTATCTTTCGACGGTTATCTAATAATTTCATGGTCTTGTCTTTACGCCCATCGAAATAAAGTCCATGTAATGATACTGTCGTACCACATAATGATAATTCACCTCTCATCTTGCTTCTAGCTCTTCCAATTTTGTTTTTATCAATTACATTGTGTTAGATTCAATAATTAAACCAAAATCTTGGAGTACTGAAGACGCAATCAGTGCTCCAGTTCTATCGGAAATACCATATCTATCTAAAGTTTCGGCTAAAACTGACAGTGTTCACTGTTCACAGAGTTTTTATGTATGCAGAACACAGCGCATGCTGTATTATGGGCATGCGTACATTAGATTACAAATACATAGGTAATGATAAGCAACTTAAATTGAATATGGTAATTAAACGTAGTTTTAGTTTAAAGATAATGCTAATTAATAAGTATCAATAATATTTGTAAGGGTACATACTATCTTTTTGGTCTTTAATGCTAACCCGCTACCCTTAAGTCTTAACATTTTGGTTTAAAATTTTTACCAGCCAATTACAACCCCAAGACCAAACTTTTCCGCACCGCCATTTTAGATATGCACAAAATAAAAAAAATTGAACTTTTAACCCTCACCCGCTACCCCTAAACCTTAATATTTTTCACTAAAATTTTTACCTGTTGCTTATAACCCTAAAACACAACTTTTGCGCAACCGCCATTGTTTAAATATAAAAAATATATTTTTTCGATGCACCCTAGTGTGCATTGCTGAATAACAGCTAATAATAATAACGAAAAATAGCTATATAGATATATTTCAAGAACAGAACAAAATTCAATCTAGGTAGGGGCTGACGGGCTAGCAATCCACAAAAAGTACAATATTTTTTTTGCTTCTTTGTTTCCACTGAAAATGGTTAATGCACAAACAATATTAAAAAAGTTACAAAGGAATATTTTATCGGATTTTTTTATTTTCTTGAAATATATGTAGATAGCTATTATTCCGCAGAAAATGGTTAATTCACAAATGATTTTAAAAAAGTTACAAAAAGCATATTTTACTTTTTGTGGATTGCTACCCCGTCAGCCCCTATCTATATCACATATTCTTCTGTTCTCTTGAAATTATGTATAAAGTTATTTTTCCACTGAAAATAATTTATACGATGTAAAAGAAAGAAAAATATGGAGGATTGCTATCTTCACTCCGTTAAATTTTTATGCTTATTGTGAAGTTCAAGCCCTCATAACTTGAAAAGCAGTTATAGCCAAGACTTGTGCCCATGAGAACTTTTGCTCAGAAAAGCAAAAGCTACAACATATCCAAATTTCAGAAAATTTGACTGAGCCAATTTCCACAAGGTTTGTGGTTGCTGTTAGATTTGATTTAGAGAAGGCAGGGAACTAGTCTGTAGCTGCATGTACTGAAAAATTAAGGACGCCAGTAAAATAAAGATCAGCATCCACAACTTGCTAAGACCTGCAAATTGACACTCATTTAGTGATGGGCGATATATCACGAACTGTGATTTAATCACTGATAAGAAATCGCAGGTAACAACTGTTAATAAAGTTGGCAGAAAAGCGTGATGTGATCACGACTTTCTGTATTTCGTTCCCATGAAGTCGTGATCACATCACGTTTTAAATTCACTGATATAAGAAAATCACAACGATTTATGTTGTGATTGAAAAATCACGATATCGTCCATCACTACACTCATTCGTGCTGGTGATGCACACAACACAATAAGAATTTGAATATAGCATTCGACAGTTACATCTTCAGCAGCGCACCCTAGTGGTAAAGAAAATTAAAAGTAGCTAATATCATCAGGAACTATGTTATTATATATAATAAATGATTAACTCTACTACATTACCTACCTATCTGGGTAAGCTTCCGCATTTAGCGAACACATATGATTTACTTCCTTCATATTAACATTCGAGAACACCAGTTTATGATTTGATGAATATATGACTGTCGGCCTATCAGAGCACGCGAACACATTTGTAGTGCTCAGAGATCTGAAAGTTCTTAGGACCGTTGGTTGGGTGCCCAGGGTAACTTTTTTCTTGTCAGTCAACGCCCCCGAATCCTTATTTAAGGAAAAATAGAACATTGAACCGTCACCCAGCGCACACAGAAGGTAATTGTGGCCTTCAAAACAGGCCATTAATACTGAACGTGGAATTATCTCTGTAACAGAAGATTAGGATGTGAGTTAAGCAGAATCCAATCTTAATATAAACGCGTGGATTTATTTGAAAAAAAAAAAAACTACAATAATTTCTGCCAAATGCTTTTAATTGGAATATCTAGTGAATTAGTAACATCAGGACGATGATCAAAAATGCAATTTATTTATCATTAATCTGTGATCTATCTATAAATTACTGTGGAGGTTAATGATGTTGAACCATTTTTTTCACTTATCTGTATACTGATTAATAATATTTAATAAAAATACTTATGCACCACCATCATCACCAACATAATTATATTCAAGCCATTATTGTATATCTGGCTGAAAAACATTAAAATCGATTAACCCTTTCAGCTCTACTGTCGCTTTTAATCGACAAAAAAAAATGGGCCTGTGCTCTACTGTCGCTTATATGCGTCAGCTGCTAAATAAGCTCTGCAGACTACTGTCGTGTAAAATCGGCACTATTTTTATTTTTTAGTCTTGAGAGACTATTGTCGATTATTTGCGACACATCTTCTCACACTACTATGCCTACTGTCGATTTTACGCGTTGCGTTGAGTTTAATCGACAGTAGTCAGGTAGTCTCATAATTCAGTAAACACATGTTAGTTGAGGTTGTTTATAGGTTAGTTTGTTCAAACCGGTCAAATTTGCAAGAAAAAGTGAGTGTTAAATCACGAAATAGTTGTTTAACTGTTTTATTATCTAAACTATTATCAGTGAGTATTAGAATGGCAGATCCATGCTGTTCTAAATCTAAAAAAGCGTGATTTAAAGTTGTTTTATCAGTACCACGCTGTATATTTACTTTAAAACATTAATAAAAATATTTAAATGAATCTATATGTCACTTAAAAAATATTACAGATACAAAATAAAATGACGACTTTAAGCGACAGTAGGCGTGCAAACATAAAAATAGCTCTAGGCTGGTGAGCGTACATGTAGCCAAAATGTTCAGAGCGGAAAGGGTTAAATGTGATTGGATTATATTTTCCCAATATTTCTTGGTACAATAATATAATTATGGAGCTATGGCTGAAGGAATTTTAACTCCTCAAAACAGAAATAATAAATTACTGCTTTGCTGAACATAATTTATATCAAATTTATATCAGATAAATAATATACAAAATTTTAAGAATATACTTTGTTTTTCAAAGACCGAAATATCGATGTTAAAACTGTTAAACATTCCTGCCCAGGTAGCGGATTACTATCATATCGACATCTCTTTTACGTGATTATTGGCCAACGATGCCATACTACAAATAAATGATGTCTCTATAATATTATTCTTTCACCAAATTTTGATATAAGTTTGTTACGTTGTTGACATTATTTACAGTTTGTTGCAGGAATTATTTCTAGATGGCGCCACATATAAACCATGGACAACAAGTGGTCACTTTATATTCTAATGAATTTATTAGCGTTAAACGACTTGAACTAGCATGTTCAAACAAATATTGAACTTATATTGATCACATTAAAAATTATTATTCTGCGGCCAGACACCGCCAGGCAGAGATGGTATAAAAACCAGTGTGTGATTATCTATTAGAAAATCAGACCGCCATCGATGTTTAGGTAATTCTGGTATCGATGTCAAAACTTCGAACATTGTCAACAAAACATCGATTAACATCGCCCAGCACTAGTTCATCTTGTAATCCATTGTTTATGTTCATTGGAAAATGCAGACCTTCCACCTTCAATCTTCAACAGCTCTTAATATTCATGTCATTTTTCACCAAATTGGGTAATTTTATTTCTTAAATGTACAATTAATCAAAATTTTTTACATGTCAGATCAAAACTCAAAGATGTCAATATAATGTCACAAATGACATTGCGATGTCTTTGCAGAAGTCACGGTGTATTAAATAGGTGGTCCAACGTACGGCACTTTCCTATGAAAATAATGGCTTTATAAGTGCATGGCTTCTATTTACTTTAGTAGATGGCGCGAGCTTTAAGGTCCTACAATTACCTATGCATGTGCATCATATAACTAACATAACCTCAAGTTTTAAGTTTATTCTCGTTTTTAATGTTTGTATACACATTTTTAGTAAGGAGCCATACTGGCTCCAAGCAAATATTTAAAAATCCACGCAAATATTTTTTCAATATTGTTGATTAATGAAAATAGACTGCTAATTATAGGTTAGATTCCTAACCCGCAAGATACGTTTTATTTTATTGTGACAAACTATTTAAAACTTCATAAACATTATGTTGAGCTAGATTTTGGTTGAAAGTACAGGAACCAGGCAGAAATTTTAATAATAGCTACGTAATACGTGTCAATCTTAAGAAATGTACATTTTTGAGGTTAGACGTGACGTCACGTGCAGATGCCCCATAAACGAATTGCCAAGCTGCATGTAGTGTTGCATATATGGGGCCCGTGCACCATTTGGTTTTTAATTTAGCAATTTGATGTCAGATGTCACTGGAAAGACGAAGAGGCGTATCTCACATAAATATACATTATAGATACGCCTCTTCGTCTTTCCAGTGACGTCTTGTTTCACTAAACACGAACGAAAGGCCGGAAATGTATGCAACACTGTATGCACAGAACCTGCAAAATTATCTTTCTATGCGTAAATAACGACGGACCCTATTGCTCCTACCATCTATTACATTATATACAAAGTAAGTGCTTATGAAGCCACTGTGCGGGCTCTTGTCGCATCACCTATTTAATACACCCTGGCAGAAGTCAAAGTGATATATCTCTTGATCAAAAAGTTATGACTGAAATAGATGTCGGTCTACTGCCTGGGTTATTACCAATTGACTTTTGATATAGAAACCACTGGAAACTCTGACCTCTACAATTTGACTACTATTATGATTTATGATACCTATTTGATTTAATCAAATTATATACTTGCACATCCAGATTTTCTATCCAAGTCTCTTACAATGAAAAAACTTTTGCATGTTTATGGAACTTTAATAATATAATATTTGAAATCGCCTATTCGAAAAAACGATATGCCATATCGGTAGTGGGGGGTGGATGAAGTAAAAACATTTTTTGAGGCCTTTGATTCTTGTACACACCCTAAATCACAATTTTATTTCTTTCACCCTCTTCTCGACGTTTCACGACATTCTAAGCCTATTTGAACAATAAAAATTTTCAAATGTTTTTTGCGTTACTCCACTGGATGTGGAAGTAATAAATTGTGCAGAAGTCCGTTACGTTAGTAATGGCACTTACCTCCACCCAGTAACTCTTTGGTAGCTTCTGATAAATCAGGTAGTCTTAATATACGTGCAGATATATCCGTCCACAATCCAACAGCAACTAGATCTGACTTTACTGTACCATCTCCAAGTGGACTAATATCCAAGCAGGCCACCTCAACATCAAGGTTAGTATTGCTAAATATAAAAATAAACAATAAGAATAACACTACCTGTGTCGAGGCGTGACAGGATTCACATTAATTGAATAAGCTTTCAGCATTATATTGAATATTTTTATAGAAGATATTTTCGAGTAAATTGTGAAAATAGAAGGTAGAAGTTTGATTACTTCAAAAGGGTGAAAAAGACCGAAACACTCTATCATGCTTAAATTAACAAACATTTCATACAGTTTGAAAAACATTTCTTGACATTTATCATTGAAATGCTTATTTTTCGAGATATTTGCAAAAACACATTTCAGCCCTTTTCCCATCCCCCCCTCCAAGAGTTTCACTCTCGATACTGAGGTTGATTCATTCAAAGAGTTGTTATAGAGTAGTATTACTATGAGAAGAGGCCAGCAAAAAATATGCACAGAAACGAGTTTGTACACTCCATCATTCCAAGCCAATGAGAATGAATTATGTGACATTCAATATCATCTTAAATCAATGTTCAATCTTACCCTTTTAAAATTAACTCGTTCGGATGAATTTCAAGATAATACAACGCCGATCCTGTAGAAAGAATAATCTGGGAAGCGTTACAAGCAACCACACTGATATTTTTATCGCTTGGGGGTTTCCATTCAGCTAGTAGAGTCTTGCTTTGTGAGGAAACCAACCTCACTGAAATCGGGGTGATTTGTATGATCTGTTCGAAGACAACATTGCCACAGTAGAAAGTTTGTTGGTCAGAAGCAAAGCCACCTATGTCGGTTTCTTCTACTTCTTCTCCATTTAAGCTCAATACGCGAGTCTGACCAACGAATGACAGAACTAGCGTGTTGTCCAATTTACTACCTAAAAATTACATGAAAACAAATACGTGAATGTGTACTAAATAGTAGTTACTAATTTTTACCGCATGCGGTTTGCAGCGCCCACATTCCCTTAATTCCTGGCAGATCAATGGAGGCATGTTCCTGTATTCCTATACCGTTACGTATTATTCTTAGAGATCCTTCTTTGAATGCTCCTGAACAAGTCACTAATTGACCTTGTCCTTGTCGTTCTAAGTCTACGACACACATATCGAGGATAGGAGCAAGATTAGTAAACGATTCCATAACGGTAACATAAGAACCGTTATCATCAGATTTTGTGTTCAGTTTAACTAGCTGAGAATCCCCTATTCTAGATCCAATGAATAGAACACCATTGTCCAAATATGTTATGCATTCTGGGGTGGCAATTTCACCTAAAAATTTCAATATATAATTCTGAACTAAGTAATAAGATATTATTTATGACGAAAAAAATTACCTAACATTTCCACTTTTAAGTCTTTCACGACATCATTGCCATCGCCTCGAGTTTCAGTTTCAATAAAAAGCATAAATAAGTGTCCTGCCATATCACCCAGTAAATAACGCAAACCACCAGGATCCACTTTAGCGTAACATATAATTGTGCTTTGCTAAAATTAGTAGAGTAGGAAAAACACAAAATTATAAAACAACAGAGCTACCTTTATAACTGCCGGTGCTACAACAACAGAAGTAATTCCATCATGGTATAAAATACTTTCTTGCCCAATTATAATAGCTCCACCTAATGGAGATGGTACCGGTATTATAATAGAAGCCTCAGTTTCGACGTTGTCCTGTCGCCATGGAATCTTCACAAATTCCTTCTCTCTAAGTGATATTTCATGAGTTTTCACATGTCGCCCATTTACATCTTGATGGATTAAAATCAAGGTAGGATTTGCGCAGCCGTGTAAAAATTCAACATCGTGTACTTGTAACTCCTCCATTCTAAAAATTCAATAATAAGTATGACATAAAATAAATGTGTATGATCATTCACCTAAAATTAGAAGCCTTCAATTCGTAATTATCCTTATCGAGTGGAATAATTTTGAATAAGCCATCATACAATCTTAAGCCAATAACTCTGGCCTTCGGATCGATAACTGCTAAAATGCCAGTTTCCGAAGGTTTTCCAATTCTGTCTGCAACATTTCCGTGTGCTTTTGTAACAATATCTAGATTATCGCCATCACTTATACACTCCAAAATCATCGCGTTATACCTCATCGTAACAATAAATAACAAATCTTTCTTCTCATGCTGAAACATATTTCACATGGTAAGATTTAAAAAAATACTTAACAGGTTTTAAACTACTCAAGGTTATGCCTTTATTTCTATATAACGTGTGTAGCAGAGTACTTTTAAAATATACTTTATAGATCTATTCAAAAAGCCTTGTTGAAATAGCTGTCGGTGGTCAACTAAAGATATAGAAAGTGATGCATACTTGTGGTCGAAATAGTTTCATAACAGCGACTTTGCCATAAAGTCCAACTTCTTTAATAGGTCTAAGCCCCTCTGGCGTAACCAAATATATTTCTAGCCTAGTATTTTTCGCCACAATCAAGTTAAGATCGCATGGTGAGGTAAAATTGCCTAGAAAAAGAGTAGGTTATAGGTTTCAAAAATGATATCTGCAAATAGACTTTTACCTGTTACACAAGCAGTAACGGCGGTCGGCTTATGTGCCGTAACAACATAATGATAAGCCATAGTTTGTAATTTATTATTAAATTAATAATAAAATATTTTTTAAACGCTTAAAAATAACATGTTTCCATATCAAACTCTTCTTCTTCGTCTTTGAAAGTGACATATGACTTTTCTGCAACTGAAATATTTAAAAATCACGAAACAAAAGTGCATGCATACACGATACAAATTTTAAATAAAATTGAGTAAAAATCTCTGTAATGATCTAAATTCTTTCTTGATCTTTAGATGCACTTCAGATATGTGCTCTCTTTTTAATAACCTGTCTGAATGATAGGGCAAAAAAATATCAACCATTTTTCCTAAGAGTTAGATAGAGGGGAAGATACTCGTTGAGTCATTACACAGATAACTGCACCATCTTTCGGATCGAATGAGAAAACACTCAGTAACTGTGGTAGTACTGGAATTTAGTTACGCATTTAATTTGGAGGGAGTGCGGAAATTGTTGTACGGAAAAATCTAACTCAATGGGAAAAATACATTGTGGCCTTATGATACCTCCCACTCTTAACTGTAGCAAAACACAATAATTAGGTAGCCTCAAATGAAATGGTAAGTATAATATTTCAGATTCAAATGTTATCAGTAGCATTCCTTCTTTTTGGAAAGACAAGACTTTAATTCAACTGGGTCACAAGTACAGAGAAAAATGCGTTGTTAATTTATTTAGGATACACTGAAAAAACAGAGTGCATTGCATTTCGAGTTGAACTGAAAAATATTACCATTTGAATTGTTTATAATCGGCGCCTATTTTCGCACATGGTTTTATTTACGAGAATTTTAATCCTCGGTGAATGTTTTCAGCCTCTCATTAGGAGTGAAAATAAAACTCACAAATCCAAACTTAAAATGATAAACATCAACACAAAAGTGAGGTTGATTGATATATCATTTAAAAAATGGCGATGCGTATACAAATTTGGTTTTGGTGGAAAGGCTTGCTTTCGTTTCGGTTCCGTGTAGTTACTATGACCGGGTTTACTACGGAATTGTTGTGTGGGTTGCCTACGTAAGCGGTTTTCAAATTCGCGCCTTCACATAGTAGCGAGTAGAAAATGTGCAGTCCACTATTTATGGAAAAAATATGTTTTTTCTTCTACTTTTTCCTGAATTACTTTTGAGCTTGAAAACAATCTCACTATACCACTGATTTGTTACTGAAAAGTCTGTAAATATTAAAATATGCAAATAGTGTGCGTTAATAAGAGTAACAATTATTCAATTGCGTCACATTAAAAAGATGCACTTCTTTTAAAATATTCTGTGATTAGTACTGCACAACTATTATACAGGATGTTAACTAAAATCATTGACCTTTGAATAATGGAGAAATTGTATAACCAATAAAAATATGATGGAAACTCTTAAATCTTTCTAGAGAATGCTTACTTTTGTTTCTAAATGTACAGAAGAGGTTAAAACTTTTTTCCTGAGTGTTTTTGGCAAAGTTTTGAAAAATAATAGCCTGCCAGTGACAGATAGCTAGAGTCCCTTGTTTAGAAAATCGCTACAACATTTGCATGCATTTTTTTCTTAAGATTGAAGCATTCTCTTTGTGAATCATCTTGAAAAGAAAAATACATTAAATAAGTCATGACGATTTTATTATAAAAATATAAATTTTACAAACAGGGAACATAAAAACATAATATATCAGGTCTTTATTCTACAAAATACCTACCTACCTATTATATTGAAATTAAATACAGAAACTGTTATATATTAAGGATAGGATTTTGCAGAGTGAGAGGGCAATATGCGTTTATTTTCGGTTTATTACAAATATTTAAGAAATCGTAAATGGTATAATCTTTGAAATAGTTTCAGGTACTTCCCATTGCTCTAAGGAATAAAGCCATATATAGTTTTTATCATAAATTTTGTATAGAGTTAAATGCCATACTTTAATAATGAAATTAGGAGCAATTTTCATTGAAAAACTACAATGTTCAAGTACAACAGAAATTTATAATAAAAAAATATATATGTATGTATGTATGTATTCGTTAGAACAATAGCAAGTATCTAAAACAGTTTTAAAGATTATACTATGTTTGGTTTTTTAAATATTTATTATAATTCAAAAAGAAACGCATATTTCTTTCTCACTCTGCAAAATCTTATCCTTGAATTCACAATTTTTACATCATTGAGTGGACGGCAATCTATCATTTTGTTGGTTTGTGATTAATTTTACTATATAATAATAGTAGTTTTTATTTGCTCAACAGGAAAACCTCTTACAGAACCTTGCTTCTACCCCATGATAACACAGTTGTGATAAATATTATATTTTGAGTTATTCAGCAAAACATTTATTTTAATCTACCATACCAAGTACGGTATATTTAATTTTTATAATTTATTTTAGCTATGAAAGCTCTAGCTATTTTTTTACATATTAAGGACCAAACGTCAAACAGCTTTTGTCTTGATCCTATGTTTTTTATATTTTTATAAAAATAATAAAAAATGCTGTGGTATAAATAAGCTCAAGAGCAACAAGAGAGGCAGCACCATCAAGGCTGCTCAGGGGCCCTACACATCAAGCGTGTCTTAAGCATGTCTGTAAATCGGCCCCTGAGTAAATTATATACCATGAAAATTTAGCCTTTGTAAAACTTACTTTGAGTTACATCTCTTCTGTTTACTTCTTACATTCATTTAAACTTGCACGGTTTATCTTTTCTTTCTATCTATTCGTTAGCGGGACAATGCTCGACAACAGCATTTCAATTATTAGTCCACTAAAATTAGGAAAAAACTGGGGAAAAAATTTGAACAGCAGTTTCTCAGCATAGAAAGTAGGTATTCAACTATTAGAACAATGTTTTGCTTATGCGTAGAAAAAAAAGGCATGATTTTTAATGATATATACGTTTTTTTCCCTTTGGACGTAAACATCTCGAAAACTACGCGTTATTAAGGCATTCAAATTCATTTGCATTCAAAATAAAAAGCCAGTTTTACGGAAAAACCAATGCAAAAAATGGAAAAATATATAAAACCTTTTCTGTAGGAAATCATATTCTGAACAAGTTTACCTATGTTTGCTTAGCCTTAAAAATGCGTAGTTCTCGAGATATTTACATCCAAAAGAAAAAAAAACACGAAAAAACGTATATATATCGTCACCCTAATATTACAAGGTTGTATGTCATGTTTTTTGCACTTTCCGGCTTAATAATATAACGAGGTTGTATGTTACCAAATCTTCGTTTCGCAAGCAAAACCTAGATGGCACCACCCATATTAAGTAAAATATTAAGAAAATTACAAAGGTGTATGCGTTCTTTACTATGTTTAAAAAAAGTAATGGAGGTGTATGTTTAATATCTGAAACATACACCTTTGTTATATATACTTTGGGAAGAAATTAACTTTAACATGTCCATACATACAACCGCAACCTCATGTGCTGTGTGATGTCGTAATTAGCTTTCCAAATGCAAGTGCTATAATTGAATCCCATTACTGTCGGGCAAATACCCAACGACAGTATCTAAAAGGCAACTTATTAATTAAAAAAATGTATGAATTGTATAAAGTTTTTATGAAAGAAAAAGGTAAAGTGCCCAAAAAATTTTGCATTTACAGAAAAATATTTTGCAACGAATTCAATATCTATTTTCATACACCCTGAAAGGATAGAGAAGAGGTGAAAATTAAGAAACATAATGAGGGAGTAATACTTACAAAATAAAAGAGTGAGCGGTATGAAAAACATGAAAAAGAGAAAGACAAAATGCGAGGGGTCAACCACACCCAAAATTTTGTATACCAGATTTCCTCTTTGACGAAGATTACACAGATTTTCTCGGATTTTTTAAGATTTCCTCGGATTTCCTTCTGAGCGTACACCAGATTTCCTTCTCGGTTTGCCCCTCGACAAAATGAGAGAAGACAGACAGAAGGACAAAGACGACAACAAAAAGGTTGTACTGTGCTTTGACCTAGAAAATGTCTTAACATGCCCCAAAGCAGAAATAAAAAACTTTTTTTACAAAAGCAAGCTAATTGTATATATGACAACACTTATCAACAGATAAAAAAGTATACTGTGCAGTATGGCCAGAGACATTACAAGGAATGGAAATGTTATGGCCAGTGCTATCTATACGATACTATGCACAGTTTTACTAGACTATCCTAATATCGAAGAAATAATGCTATGGAGCGAAGCTGTGGGCCACAGAATCGAAACATTTTAATGAGTTTTGCAATTTGTCAATTTTTATAGAAACATTATAAACTTAAAAGTTATAATGAAATTTTCAGTGCTGGGCCACTCTGCTACTCAAGATGTAGATACGGTACATAGTTGCATTGAAAAGGTATTAAGAGCTACCGAATACTACTTCCCGGTTTCATTATTATGTGCACTATAAATGTTAAAGAATGCAAACCCTCAACCTGCTTCAAGCAGCAAATTTTATGGATTTTCAACTTTGTGCGGAAAACTTCAACTATGATGCAGTTCCTTTTACAAAGGTAGCTTCGTTAGAGCTAACAAACCTCTTTTTCAAATCAGGTACAAAACAAACAAACTTTTTTACAAAATATGTGCACAACCGTTAATCTTCGACAGAAGACTAGAAAAGGAGCGGCCAACGATAACATCACCCAAGTAAAGCAATGTCGTATTAAGATAGGATTGCCTGAAAAAAAGTACAAGCTATAAGAAGTATGTATCCCTGGATGCCGAAGGTAGATCGTAAGTATTACGGAGCGATTTTACCAAAGCCGAGAACATCAAGCAGCCAAACGAAGAAAAATAAAATGGTAGAGAAAACATGGGAAAATGGCTTTAGCAAGAGTAAAAAAAGGTGATGTCCTGCTGGTGTGCCTGCAAGAGTCGATTTTGTGAAAACACAGCCTAAATATAACACAACAAATAAGAAATTAATTTTAAGCAGATCTTTCAAAAAAAGACTGGCTCCCGTACTATTCCAAATTCAAACGCCAATAGGATTCCTTGGACATGCTGACCACAAGCATTTATTACTAATGTCCTTTTACAGTTATAAATAAAATAAACAGAGATGGCAATTTTCCCAAAAATGGGTTTTTTCCTGTGAGGGTTAAAATGAAAAAAAAAAAAAAACGGTTTTTTCCCGTTTTTTAATTTGTCGCCAATTCTAACTTAACTAACAACAATTTCTTTCAGTATTTTTTTAATTATAAGTAGTATTCATTAGCATCAGCATTATTAACGCTATTAGATATTTGGAGAAAATTCACACCCACGCCAAACGATGAAATAACGAATCTTTGAGGTCTGAGACTAAAAGTTAGAATTGGTGGCAAATTCAACCCTCCCCCCCAAGGAAAAATCCATTTTTGGGAAAATTGCCATCTCTAAAAATAAATATAATAAAATAATCAAAACAATCATTTCTAGATTTGTTTTAAATAGATTTGCATTTATTGTCACTGAAAAAATAAATATTAGTAAATTTTAGCTGTCATTTTTAGCAAAAAAAGCCCAATATATGGCAAAATATCACACAAGGGATTAACCAATCCCTGGTTGGCTAATGTGAATGATGTCAGAAATTCCCATAGGAAACACGCAAATTTAAACATTCTCGACTTCTTGTAGATAAGTACTTAAGGCCTATACTAATAAGACGGATAGTAAAAGTGTCAAAATTCCCAAGTATCCATCCACTTAAGACCATGCATTGTAGAATTAGGCTCGTTTGCCGAAGGGCCGCTCATTCCATATGCCAAAGGAGAGAATAAATAAAAACTATATAGCATAGTAGATAATATTAATCCAAAAATTGTGTGATAAATAAATTTCGCGGATTGCTCTCCAAAAAAGTTCGTCACTTCTTCTAGTACGTAGTCTAGTAAAATACCTAGAAAGAAAATGGTGGTCATGACAAATAGTAACATGATAACAACTATATTTACCGGTGATCATCGAGCTAAATAGTAAGGCAGGGAAGTAGTGATGAAAATACAGAACACGACCCATTGCCCAAAAGGGAACATAATGTAATAACCATCCTAAAAACAACCATGCGCATGCTACTAGTTTCTGCTTATGGGAATCTGAAAATAACACATACTTAGCAGGAAAAGTTATACATAATAACAATAATAATAATAATAATAATAATAATAATTTATTGGTAGCAAAATACATAATACATAATGCTTATACAGCATAGGAAATGTATAAAAAATATTAAAATATATAAACAACAGAGATACATAAGAAAATGAATAACAAACGAGAATAAAAATATTACAGAATTATGTAAACCAATTTAAAAATGAAGCAAGATAATGAATATGTGGTAATAAGTATACAAGTACGAATGAACTAAAACTAAATGTAAAAAACTAAGGCACCGATTTTAGGCAGTAAATATAAATTAAATTATATTAATTATGAATTTCTACAAATTAGAACAACATTTATTTACCTGTGAACGATTCGATGTATCCTCGCTGTTGTCGTATAGCATTGGCTGTAAACACAGCCAAAAATATAAAAATAAAAATTAAATTACTCCACCATATAACGGGATTACCCAGTAGGTATATCCTATATTGAGATCCGGAGAAGAATTGTCCCTACAAATAACTTCAACTTTATGGTCTTTTCAAATCATCATATGAATATATTTACGCGGTAATTTATAGGCCACTGCCAGGGGCGGGAAGTAATTTCTCCTTCTTTTGGTTTCAGTCCAGCATTTCCTTGAAACATTACAGCATGCGACTCAAGAAACCTTTCCAGAAAACTTGGAGCGTATACCTCAAAGCTTACGTTAGGCACTAAAACAGTAGAGATGAAATATTATCTACCTGGTTTATTTCACTAAAAGCATGCAGAAAGTGATTCCTAAGTTCTTTAAAACTCTCTAAGCTCCTAAACTCTCAATTCTATCAGAGAAACAATTTCAGTTTATATCTTGATGTTAGACAATTATATATTACCGTTTTCTCTGAACACTATCTACTAATTGACGATTTGCATGAAAGAAAGTTTGGTAAAAAGTGTCTAGATTGGTATCACTGTAATTCACTGCACATGTTAACCAACTCGTCTAATTTCCAAACTCTGCAACAATTAAATACATATAATATAATGATCATAACATATTGTTTTCTTTATCTTTAATGTTAAACCTACTTCCATTGAATATAAATCATATTTATTAGATTGTTTCGTAGTCTACAATATTTAAAAAATGTCGAATTATGCAATTTGTCAAACACCGTTTCCAACACTCAGTTTAGAAGAGTTGGCAGCAGTGATTGACAAAATGCATAATTCGATATTTTTTAAATATTGTAGACTACGAAACAACCTAATAAAGATAATTTATATTCAATGGAAGTAGGTTGAACATTAAAGATAATGAAAACAATGTTATGATTATTATATTATAGGTATTTAATTGTTGCAAAGTCAATTGACGATTTGCACGAAAGAAAGTTTGGTAAAAAGTGTCGAGATTGGTATCACTGTAATTCACTGCACATGTTGACCAACTCGTCTAATTTCCAAACTTTGCAACAATTAAATACCTATAATATAATAATCATAACATTGTTTTCATTATCTTTAATGTTCAACCTACTTCCATTGAATATAAATTATCTTTATTAGGTTGTTTCATAGTCTACAATATTTAAAAAATGTCGAATTATGCAATTTGTCAAACACTGTTTCCAACTCTCAGTTTAGAAAAGTTGGCAGCAGTGATTGACAAATTGCATAATTCGACATTTTTTAAATATTTTAGACTACGAAACAACCTAATAAAGATGATTTATATTCAATGGAAGTAGGTTTAACATTAAAGATAATGAAAACAATGTTATGATTATTATATTATAGGTATTTAATTGTTGCAAAGTTTGGAAATTAGACGAGTTGGTCAACATGTTTATACTGTGCGCCATGACACTTTTTACCAAACTTTCTTTCGTGCAAATCGTCAATTGACCTATTTCACGCGAGAAAGTTTGGGAAAAAGTGTCATGGCGAAAACTATCAGTATTGCCAACAGAGCTTTCCAAAATTCCCCGCCCACTGCCTTAAAATTCTCCACAAATCGAAGAATTTCTTGGCTAAAAATAAATATCAAAATCTTCCATTCAACAAAAGATATATTGATCATTTATTTGTTTCTCAATATGTAATCCATAACCAATTTTAACAAATCAATATTTTAATTCATCTGTAATGAATTAATAAAACCTGGTTGTGACGAATCATCATAACCAGGTTTGGAGCACTCTTGAAATCATTGGTAGACAACCGGCACCTGATGACATTTAGTGAAACTGAATTCGCACATATCGCTCTGTTATTTTTAACGCAAACTACTAAACCGTAAGAAAACAGAGAGTTACATTATTTTGTTATTTGTTTTAATAAAGAGATAATTCTAAATTTTGTCATCCTATATTCTTCGTCAATTCTCCGTCAGAAAGACATTCTCTGCCAGATTCTATGCAGGCAGTCAAATTCTCCGAAGAGTGGAGAATTCTCCAGCAAACTATCTATTGGTATCACTAAAAGTCACTCCACATGTTGACCAACTTCTCTAATTCCCAAACTTTGTAAAAATGAAATACCTATAACATACAGTCCAACTTCCATAACTCAAACTTCCATAACTCAAAATCTTCTATATCTCGAAGCAATTCAAAGCAATAAATATCTATTATCTTTACTAAAAAGTTTCTCTAACTTGAACTGATTTTTAATCCTCTTGGGGATTCGAGTTATGGAGGTTCAACTATAATCATATCATTTGTTTTCAGTATCTTTAATGTTAAAGGCCATGGCAGGTTAAGGTAAGTGTAGGTGCCTTTGCAACCTTTTTGGGTGTGGTTCCTTCGAGTGATGTATCTTTGCGTAAGATACTAACACAAAAAGTTTTGACCTCAAAAACTTCATATCTGGGAAATTTTTTTTTTCGAAAATCCGAAAAAAAAATTTTTTTTCTTAATCAAGTGAACCAATTTGTTCTTATTTCACATATATTGTAAATCTATTCAAGACAATTTATTAATGATATTTTCAGGAAATCTTCTCACGAAGAAAACAAAAATTGATGCTTTTGAATTTTTTGAAAAATTTAAATACGTACTTACACATTAGCGACCACCACCATTTTTTTGCTAATTATACACCATACAACAAGCTATAACATAATATTTTTCACAAAACTCTATCGAAAGGGTACCATAGTCAAATTGGCAAAGATAATGTTACGTGCTTACATCCCCCTTAGTAAACACCCTGTATTCTACAAAACTCCATCGAGACGGTAATACATAAAAAATTATGTGTTCATTAATAAGAATACACGCTAACGGGTAAGTACATATTTAAATTTTTCAAAAAATTAAAAAACATCGATTTTTGTTTTCTTCGTGAGAAAATTTCCTGAAAATATCATTAATAAATTGTCTTGAGTAGATTTACAATATATGTGAAATACAAACAAATTGGTTCACTTGATTAAGAAAAAAATTTTTTTCGGATTTTCGAAAAAAAAAAAAAAATGGTCCCAGATATTATGAACTTCTTCAGGTCAAAACTTTTTGTGGTAGTATCTTACGCTAAGATACATCACTGGAAGGAACCACACGCAAAAAGGTTGCAAAGGCACGGACACTTATCTTAACCTGCCATGGCCTTTACTAAAGAAGGGCTTAAAACTTAAAGCTTAAACTTACTAAAGCAAGCTTAACATTAAATATCCTGGAAATAATGATATGATTATTATATTATAGGTATTTCATTTTTACAAAGTTTGGGAATTAAACGAGTTGGCCAACATGTGCAATGACTTTTTACTACTTTTAACGATACCAACCTAGTTATCGCCATGACACTTTTTACCAAACTTTCTAACATAAAATTATACCATTTTATAAACAATTTTAATATGGGGTTAAGACCAGGGTGTATTAAATACGTGATGCGACGACAACCCTCACAGTGGCTTCATAAGTGCTTACTTTGTACATATATTTTTTTTTTATTAGCCTTAATGTAATTAGGCAATCCAACGACCTGTCAAAATTATTTTTCAATATGGCGCTGAGGGCAAACATGGGGTTTATTTTAATTAACTCGCGGAAACGTAGCCAAGGCAACCGAAAAAAAACTCATTTAACGAATGAAAATAAAGGATTGCCGGATGTTTGCCCTCAGCGCCATGTTGGAAGTCACGTGGTTTGGATCGCCTAATAGATGGCAGGACGAATAAGTTCTCTCATTACTTACGCATAGATAGATAATTTTACAGGTTCTGTGCATACGTGCATACAGTGTTGCATACATTCCCGGCCTTTTGTTTTGTTTAGTGAAACAAGAATCCAGTGACATCTGACATTAAGTAGCTAAATTAAAACATTGAAAGAATATATGCAACACTACATGCAGCATTGCACGTATTACGTAGTTATTATTAAAATTTCTGCCTGGTTCCTGTACTTTCAACCAAAGTCAAGTTCAACGTAATGTGTATAAAGTTTTAAATAGTTTGTCACAATAAAATAAGACACTTTTTGCAGGTTAGGAATCTAACCTATAATTAGCAGTCTATTTTTATCAATCAACAATACTGAAAAATTATTTGCATGAATTTTTAAATATTTGCTTGGAGCCAGTATGGCTCCAAGCTAAAAATGCCTATACAAACATTAAAAATGAGAATAAACGAAAAAAACCTTAAAATTTGAGGTTATGTTAGTTATACGATGCACATGCCGAAGTAATTGTTGCTCGCGCCATCTACTAAAGTAAATAGAAACCATGCACTTATCAAGCCATTGTTATAATAGGAAAGTGCCGCACGTCGGACCACCTATTTAATACACCGTGGTTAACACTTACGTTTATCAAAAATATTTTCTTCGACGTTCCACACCCCATGTGGATCTCGAAGGTTGGGGTTGCAAGATACCTCTTGCTGCTCATAAGCCCACTTCGGCAGCTGTTTCCCACTAGTAGTCAATATGCAGGATTGCAGGTAGTGAACAAACTTTAGTTTGCTGCTGACTGCAGTTACGTCTGCTCCATCTTTAACGCCGATCACAGTTACACGCCAGACATCGTTAGCATCTCCCGTACCGTTTTCCCCATAACCAGTGACTTGATAATGCTTCTTGGTTATAGGCGCTTGTTCTTTGTGGGAGTGTAGGTTACGCTTAGTGGCAACATGTTCCAATCGTATCAGATCACCACTGCGTACTATCTCCACACCATAAGTGAGGTCAGAATTGTATTTTTTTATTAGCCATTTGTTGTTGTCGTCCTTGTGTGTATAAGTGGTAATCTGAAAATCATTTTTGAATAGTCTGCGGTAAGTACGGAACTTTAACAGTTGTCAGCAAGAAATTTGTTTGGAGATTGAACACATTTTTATGATTGTTCTTATGGGCAAGCTCTAAATTATAAAAAAATGAATTATACACAAGATTTGCTATATCTGCCATCTTGTTACCTCCTGGCGGCTAAAAATCGAACTAACAACTAACAATAAAAACTAAATAATTATTTTACCTGTTGTTGCCTTGCTCCGATTCCTTCTGGGTATAAATGGAAATGAGAGTGAAGATAACCTCCTCCTGTACGGTGATTTTTCAATGTGATTACGGCACCATAAGCGACTTGATGAGGCATACTTGCATTGTGTAAACTATTACCTATTGAAATACTCATTTTAAACAAATTTAAATCCACCAGTACTGGCAATGCTACATCATCTTACCAATTAATTGGGACTGAAAGGCGGAACTGTAGAAACCATCTCCGTTGCCACTGGAAAAATACGATAATAGATAATTATTAATCATTTGTACTTAAATATTACCCTGAATAATGTTATAGTTGACTACACACTTATTAACCTTCTAAGCGATAGGTCCAAATACAGGTCGGGCTCAGAAGTTTCTCTCAAAACGATAACCCCGAGTCAGACTCGGGCAAAAAAAAAATATTTTTCTATATTGATCTAACCGAGTACAACTCGTTTATAAAGCCCGAGTACAACTCAGGTTTCCAAACTCAGCTGTATTGATAGTAACGAGTTAAGTTCGTGCAATAGCCTATTTATGTTACGGCCCAGCGATAGATACGAGCTGTACTCGGGCAAGTGCTGTATTCGGCAATGTCCGTCAACGTTCGTATCCAGACCTTTTCCGAGTCTTGTAAACTGTAAATTTAGTCAGTACTTCTTTGCCTTTATGTCCAGTGTAATCTGATTATTTGAAAATATAATGTTTCGTGCAAGTACATCCACCGCGCGAAGCGATGATTTCTAAAATTCCGAGGCATTTTCAGACTCTGATTCTGATTATAAACAATTATCGTCTGAAGAAAGTGAGAGTGATGAGAGCAGTGAGGACTTTGAGGTTAGCAGTGATTCATCCAGTGGCGGAAGTTCTGACAATTTACCGTTGGCTGCTCGCATTTGGTGTGTCGTAAAATCTAATACGGATGGTAATACACCGCCTGCACCACCTAGATTTCCATTTACAGGAACTCCGGGTATAAAAGTACAACCTAGTGATACTACGGACATACTAGAGTATGTAAAAGCATTTTTAGACAACGGGATAATTGAAAAAATTGTAACGGAAACAAACCGTTACGCCGATCAATTTCTTGTGTCTGCAAATATAAAACGGTTTTCTCGAGCAAGAAAATGGGTTCCAGTTATTGTTGACGAAATATGGTGTTTCTTTGGACTTATAATATTGCAGGGACTTGTTGGTAAACCAAAACAAAGCTGGTATTGGTCTACCAAGAAAATGTTAAAAACACCTATTTTTAGACAAGTGATGAACGAAAATCGGTTTTCTCTTATTACGAAATTTTTATATTTTGCTGATAACGAACAGTTTGATCCAAATACACATGAAGCACCTAAACTAAAAAAAATTTATGACATTTTTGTAGCTATAAATAACAATTTTGAGAAAGTTTACACACTAGAAAGGGACGTTAGTATTGATGAGAGTTTGGTATTATACAAAGGCCGCCTATCGTGGATGCAGTATATAGCTACAAAATGAGCAAGGTTTGGAATCAAATTTTATATGTTGTGTGAATCTGGTAGTGGCTATATTTACAAAACTATACTTTATACAGGGAAGGATACAAAACTAAAGCCTAACTATGGCTTCACAACGGCTGTTGTACTGTCTTTATTAGAGGATCTTCTAGACAATGGATAATTTTTATTCTTCACCACTATTATTCGATATTCTAGTAAAACATAAAACTGACGCTTATGGAACCTTACGAACAAATCGAAGGGACCTTCCTATTGAATTGTCAAAACTAAAACCTAAAACAGGGGATTATAAAGCGTGGCAAAGGGGAAAGTTTCGGTCATGAAGTGGAAAGACAAGAAAGATGTCTCCTTATTAGCACCATACACAACACATCATTTGCTGAAACAAAAAATAAGTCTGGAAAACGGTTCAAAAACCACAAGTAGTCATAGACTATAATCATACTATGGGAGGCGTGGATCGCGCTGATCAACAGATGACGTATTATCCCTTTATGCGAAAACAACAGAAAAAATATTACAAAAAAATTTTCCGCCATCTATTAGAACAGTGTGTTTGGAACGCTTATGTTCTGTATAAAAAAAAATGGACGTATTATTCCACACACGGACTTTATATGGCATTTAGTTCGCAGAATTATGGATGTCCACCTACAACCAAATATTTTTGGGCGAAATCCAAGAGGTGACTGTTCACTCAGACTCAAAGGGAGACACTTTCCCAAATATATTCCGCCCACTCCAAAAAAGCAATCTCCCACACGATTATGCGTGGTATGCTGTTTCAAAAAAAAGGATGGGAAGAAAATACTTAAAGAGACTCGGAGTTATTGCGAAGAATGTGGTGTTGGACTCTGTGCCATTCCCTGTTTCGATGAGTTATATCATACCCGGGAAGCATACTAATTTCCAATATATTTCTTTCTAAAAATTATGTTCAAATACTAATACTAATAAAACCCATAAAAGAATGCTTTTTTCATGTTGACCCCCGTTTCTCCCCTCATAACTACGCCACTGAAGTGTAGGGAATTGACTTTTTCTTAAAATTCTTGTTATTTATTTTTGCAAATTATTATCAGTATTTTAATTAATTTTATTTTTCTTGGAGCCCCTCTTCCATGTATGACTACGCCACTGACTGGTTTTAGTAAAAATAATGTGCAAAAATACCAAATTTATTATGTACAGGTATTTAATAATATACAAAACTATAATTTATTGCAAAAATACTTGCCGGGCGAAATATCGTTTTAAAAGCCGTTTTTTGCATTTTATGTTATCGTCAAGGAGGTTAAGCGTGAAAAAATGTCGGCGTCTTTGGCGGTACGGTAAAGATCAAAGACGCTGACACTTTTTGCACGCATAAGTCTGTAGTCAACTATAACATTTACACATCCCTATTGAAGCAAATGTGGGATTCTACAATATTATTTCATACAGCTGACAAATTTCGAGTCATTAACTCACCTTCTATTTAGAACCCTCAAATGAATATAAAAGAACACGACGTAGAGCAGAATAGGCAATAATATTAGACATATACCTCTGGCTAACAAATTATTTAACGTATCTTTCTGAAACAAAAAGAAGAAAGTTTTATACACAACTTATGCTTATTAATAATGTTAACATTATATTCGTCGCTGAATTATTGAATTTTCAGTAGGTTAATTTAATCTGACATAACACGGTTGGTTTTAATCAAATCACACTACAAAAATAGCGAAATAAATCGAAAAAACATTGACCCTATGCTGGTGAACCCTGAAACAACAAGCAGATATACGAGATATTTAGTTAAACCCACCATTAACGCGCTGGTGCTTCACTTTTTATGCCAATTAAGGAAATGTAAACAAACTCCAATACGTACTTTCACAAGTAAGTTCGTCGACCTATTCCTGACCTAGTCAATAACAGTAGTGTATCTTCGCAAATTTACTAATAATTTAATATACTAAATTACCTCAGAACACTCTAAAATTTTGCAGAGGCTTTCCCACATTGAAGACTTAGTACATCATTTTATTTTCCACATATCATGGTAGATCACGCTGTATAAAAGTTGAACATTATAATGTTCAACTATTATACAGCGTGACCTACCATGATATGCGGAAAATAAAATGCCTCCAGTAGGAGGTATTCCTCACAATCTGAAAATAAGTTGATTTTCAAGTCTAATTGCTATACTTAAAAATTTTAATCACCACCTGATGATGCCATCTTGGTTGGCAAAACGCCTGTCAGTATACTATGCAGAATATTTGTGTTTGTAGAAGGTTACAACACTATTTATGTGCATATTTTTCCCGAAAATGTTCCATAACCTTTGCATTTATGATCGATTTTTTTTCAAAAACAATAGGGTTCTTCCTCCAGCTAACACACTTACTAAACCAAATTTCAATTCGATTAAACATTTCTGTCTTAAGTTATCGTGCTTACAAGAAAAGGACGGATGGACAGACATTTTGAAAGTTGTTCAGAATTTGATCACTTATTATATGAAATTATTTTTGGGTTTTAGAAATGGGCTGATTAAATGCAATATACTCTTCGCTTTCATATTTGCGAAAAGAATAAATAAGGGAACAATGGCCAAATCGCTTAATTGGGTGCATGTAAGAATTTACCCTCTACCAAAGTTTAGATTAAAACTCAAAAAAAAGTTTGGCGCTTAAAAAAATGCCCATCATTATTCGAGTAAAAGTTATATAAATTCAATTTAAACATATGTACCATGAACTCAAATTTAAGACAAATAAATCTTCTGCGGCTCTGCTGTCTTTTTTTTATTATTTATATAAATTACTTGTATATAATTTACAATTGAATAATATCAAAAGCTTCTCAGTAATTTAAATTTACCGCCGAAATGTTTCAATCGAAGCTCCGATAAAGCAGTACTCTACTTGCCCACGCTCTGACATTGTGACACTTGACTTTTGAGTTTTGACATTTCTCATTGAACGAAAAATAAAATATGAATTTTTATTGAAGTAACAAGTTTTAAAAAGTATGCTGGCTACAAAATATTCAAGTGTATTAAAGAAATGTTTACGAGAACATCCTTTAGAAATGCGTATAAACTTTTCGAATACTCTCGTAAAAGCGAGGTTATATTACGGAATCACATAAAAGTTACCAGTCTTTGGACACTTAATAGATCTTCTGCAACCAGTATAGCGAACGATGACGAAAAACGAAAAGTAAAACAAAAATTCGCCGCTAAATTAGTGAGTAGTGCACCAAAGCAGATACAGCCGTACCTAAAGCTTATGCGGTTGGACAAACCGATAGGAACATGGCTTCTATTTTGGCCTTGTGGCTGGGGAATTGCCTCAGCAGCAGCGCCCGGTTGTTTCCCGGATCCGTACATGCTGGCACTGTTTGGAACGGGAGCCCTGGTGATGCGAGGAGCAGGTTGCACGATCAACGACATGTGGGACCGCGATATCGATGGCAAAGTGGAGAGGACTAAAGAAAGACCTTTAGTGAGCGGTGAAGTATCTATGAAACAGGCACTCGTGTTCCTTGCTGGTCAATTAAGTATAGGTCTAATTATATTATTACAATTAAATTGGTATAGTGTTTTCTTAGGTGCTAGTTCTCTAGGGTTAGTAGTGATTTATCCTTTAATGAAAAGGTTCACATATTGGCCACAACTTGTGTTAGGTTTTACTTTCAATTGGGGTGCTCTCTTGGGCTACAGTGCCATTCACGGACATGTAAATTTAGCAACGTGTTTACCATTATACATGGCAGGTGTTTGTTGGACAATTATTTACGATACCATCTATGCTCATCAGGATAAGGTGGATGATATGCAGTTGGGGATAAAATCGACTGCTCTTAAGTTCGATCAAGATACGAAAGTTTGGCTTACTGGTTTTGCTTCCACGATGGTAGGAAGTCTGATTTTATCTGGTGTAATGAATGATCAAACGTGGCCATATTACACAGCTGTAGCTTTAGTTACGACTCACCTTGCCTCTCAAATTAGTACTCTTAAGATTGATAGTCCTAGTGATTGTGCTAACAAATTTATTTCAAATTCTAAAGTTGGATTGATATTGTTTTGTGGTATTATTTTAGGTACCTTGCTTAAGAAAGGTGGCAGGAATAAAAGCAAAGAATATACAAAAACTATTGGGATCCCTTTAGTCGGTTGAAATAAATTTGGAAAATCCAGCTTTGTGATATCAGCAGTTTTGCTAAAAAAGTATTTGTGAACTTTACTTTACCGATAAAATATATACATAGTATTATATCGTTTTATTTATTTCACAGAAGTTCCCTACTTGAACAGGCCCTTTCAGCATTTTTTTTTTAGTTTGGAAATCGAAAGTAGAACACGTTTTAAGGCAATTTCCAAATTCTCATATTTTTATTCGGACATTTAAGTCCTTAAATAAATTACCAAAGTTGGACCGCACGAAAAAGGGGCGGAACTTCGCGTGACGTCACTTTGCAGATGCCGATAAGGTGACAGTCGAGATTTAATAAGCGTATGGCGTGTTATTGTGTTTCTATCAGAGAGCTGTCAGGAGTTTGCGCAATTTCCAAATCCGAAGGTGTCAAAAGCAACTGCGCCGTAGTGCTTATGCAGAATGACTCCACGAGTCGGCGAAGCGCTTTGTACTGAAACCCAATGTTTAACATTGAATATTTAAGGGTTGGATATTCTTATGAAGCTGAAATTTTAAGAGCTTATCTAGATGACCGAATTCTATTGAATACCTAAAAAAAAATAACGAAAAAAGTATCGGTAACAAACCCATTGAAAGGCAGGTATTTATTCACCTACAACATATATAGAAAGCAGTATAAAGAATGGGGAGTTTTAAAAAACTCAGACGTGCTTTTGGTTTAATACTACAGAGTACTAACAGCATAATGCGCCACGATAGAATCACAGGGTGGTCAAGGCCAATCAGCCACCTTTCTCAAATCTAAACCCATAATACGAAAAATGCAGTAGAAATTTAAATATTCAACATCGTCAATAAAATTCAATCCGATTGGATTGAAGTTAGCAGTGCGCTTGTAGCTCTACATTCAGCTATCCATTGCCTTCAGTGTAGTCTGCAAGATTTAAATAATAATGAAACAGGGTTTTCAAAAGGCTAATATACACAATCTACCACATGCAGACGTGCAAATGGTGTGAGAATTCCTTTTAAAAAGTATGAAGTTTGCCAGTGTCAAAGCAGCACGGTAAGAATATTTGGAAGTATACTTATAATAGATTCTGCAATAAAGAAGGCGTGATTTTGGTTATTCAAATTTTGCATTAGGTATCTACTTAAAACACAAAATATCTTTCACCCTGGCTTTTTTGTTTCATTTACCCTGTAAATTACGCATAGTTCACAGAAAGAAAAAAAAAATTAAAAATGATTTTTTCAAAAACATCTAAAGAGATTAGCTATATCACGAGCCATAACATTTATTATGAATATTTCTCGGAATATCTCGTAAAATACGGATTCATTTCAAGAGAGGTAAATTAAAGCTGGTAAAACACTTTCAGTTATTTTTTTGTTTTTGTCTGATGGATGTGGTGGTAATTAGGAACTTTCAAAGTGGCACTAAAATTTTACATTCTTATACTTAAAAAGAATTAGGAAGTTTCCTATTTTAAAAATATCATGTACCTACATTCAATATCATTTAGTAGTCTTTCAGTTAACTAGTCAAACAAAAAAAAAATCATCTCGATATCTGAAAAACTCACGAACTTATTTAATTTCTTATTTGAATACTTCGCGCTAGACTGTGACGTCATAGTACACAACTCGCTGTTATTTTAGGCATAACTTACTTCTTGAAACGATTAAAACGTTAAACAAGCCCAACTACAAAGTATCTTATGCTGTGTGCGGTAAGAATAGCACTGAATGAACTAAACTTCCAGTGCCCGCGCCCGCTAGCTGTTGACGGAATCATGTACTGTGACGTCATCGAGTCTCAGCTCAGATGAACGTTAATTTTTTTTATTTATAGAGATAATGAAAAAAAACAGTTACAGATATTTTTAAGATTTTTACGACTATTTATTACGAGAAAATGAGAAAAATGGAAACTTCCTAATTGTTTAAATGTTTGCCAAAAAAATTAATGTTTGTGAACATAATTATTATTTATCAACCATTTTTCGTCTTTAAATATTCAAAATGAACCAATTTAAGTTACTTTTATCAATTGTTATGATGTTAAATGTTACGTGCTTGATATTTATTCATTATTGAAACACAAATTTGGTATAATACATTTTTTATTTCGTTTTTAAAATATGTATAATGGTTATTGTTGATTACATACTTTTAGAAATTATTAACAATTACAATGATAAAATCACCCGTAATACAACAAAACAGAATTTACTGCTAAAGTGCAGTACAAACTTAAAGCATTATTTATTAAACGTAATACTTAAATCTATGGTTCTCAATTTTTCCATATGTACATATTATTTTCAAATCGAAAAAACCGTTTTCCGCAGACATTTTTCTTAGAATTATAATATTTACTCGTCATCGTCAGATTCACCACTTGTTTCAAGTCCCATTAATTTTGTCGTTCTCGTCGCTTTTTTTAATAATAATAATAATAAGAACCTTTATTCAGTTATACCATAAAAATAGTGTAGAACAGGTCAAAATAGCAAGATAAAAAATAAATTAGGCAAATAAGTATAAACAATCTAATGTATAACACATATTATATTAAATAATATTACTTTAGACAGAACAATCAAAATGGTGATTAAAGTATTCATCGACATTCAGTGGCGTCGGATCTCCCTCAAACCTGTAGGTAAATTTCTCTTCTTTACTTCTGCTTTGTTGTATTACAGAAACAAGTGATTTTATCATTGTAATTGTTAATATACATGTTTCTAAACATATGTAATTAACAATAAACATTTTACATATTTTAAAAATGAAATAAAAAATGTATTATACCAAATCTGTGTTTCACTAATGAAGAAATATCAAGCACGTAACATTTAACATCATAACAACCAATAAAAGTAACATAAATTGGCGCATTTTGAATGTTTGAAAATGAAAAATGGTTGATAAACAATTCTACAAGCGGGTCGTTCGGGGACGATTGGTAAGAAGTGCTCAAAACAGGAAAAAAACCTAAAGTTTACTGTACTATACTGTGACGCCGGCAATGTGCGTTTGCTTTTAAAAAAGCACTTGATTCATGCTAGGTACTCTCGTCTGGTTGTCAAATCACCTGAGCATTTTTAGGCTTGGCTCTATTACTATTCTGCTTGACCAATTTTCTTCCACTATCAAATGTTTACAAATTACAGTAGCTCAAGAATTTCAATATTTTTCAAAATTCGGGCTGCTGTAATTTTAAAATAGTCTATCATGGAAGAAAATTGATTAAACAAAAGTTTTTGGAAATCTTATAACCTATAATATTTATAACCAATTATTACATAGGAGCAATGGGGATAGAGATAATTGCAAAAATCAAACTGTATTTTCATAGCGAAGCGGATCTGGTTTTGAATTGAAACCAACTTTTTTTAAAAAAATTTTTTGACAATTCGGTTACACGTGTTCTCTTTTATCATGTTATCAAGTTAGTTCAGCTTAATCAAGCGGGGTGGGCAGGAATTCACATAAAAGGAAAATTATTCAACCCTCTATAACTTTTTTCCCTGTCGTGCGATTTTTAAAAACAAAAATGAAATTTGTTCATTGTTACCCCTAATATTTGAATGATTAATTTTTCTTATTTGTTTCAAATAAATAAACTTGTGGAGGGGGAAAAACCTTTGCATTTTTTTCCAAATGCATTTTTGAGTACGAAGGAAAGGGTTCAGAGAAGATTTTTTTTACAGGTAAGTGAGGGTTTTTCAATCTTTAATTTTAAAAAATATATATTGCAATCCAAGCAATAGGAAGGAAGGGACATAATGCATTTACAGGAATAAAGGGTTAAGGAAAAGGGCTAAGGGCTTTGGACCTTGATATTCGGCAATATAAATATTTTTTCCATTTTAATATTTATCAAATATTAAACTTATTATAAATAATTATTTAGCACCGTCACGAGTTTTCACGGCCCATTTCTCTAGTTTTAGGTTTCTATTGTATATATAAAACAATTATTTTTCCATTTAACTCACCCTAACTCAAAAACGGCACAATGGATTACTCTCAAATTTTGTTCGTGTTATTACTATATTTGTTAACAAAATGTGTTATATGTAGGTCAAATTTTAATAAGTGTAGAAGGCATTATTTTTTTTCTTAAGCTAGGTATGTCGAAAATTTGCATTCTCAAATATAACCTGCGGGAAACTTTTTTATCTTTCGAAATAGATACCAAGTGTATCGAGAAGAAACGAAGATAAAAAATGGATGTAATTTTTTTATTTGAAACTTTTTTTTCTAGCATTAGCAGTTTTCGAGAAAATTGCAAATGAGTGATTGTTGGCCAGGTATTGCAATTACCTAATTGCTATTAAATTTTCACCTTCTTCTCTTTATCATTAAATAAGTTTTGCATATATTCCCTTTTCAACCTTTAAAAGTGTCACTCCTTCACGGTTGGTAAATTAAAAACTTGAAAAACTTTTCGCCGATTTGTTTAACTTTTTATATAATTGTTGCACATTCTTTAGAATACTGTTCCCAGTTTTTTGTAAATGTTTATTTTTGGACATTTTAAATCTTATTTATTTGATAAAACACTTGTCAGTATAAAAAAAAAAGTAAAAAGGAACAACTACATCTATAATAACCTGCCTGTGTTTCAACTTGCGATCCTTGGATTTTAAGCTAAAATTCTACCTATTACACCACCACATTTTTTTTTTCACCTAACCGATAATATTGCTAATATAGTATTTGAAAATCATGTCTACGTTTTAATATTAGATTGTTATGAAATATATATTAGTTAAATGTATAAATAAATGGTAGGAAATAGCATTTAACAAAATTTCTATTCGATTACAAATCTAAATTTAAATGATTAATAACTTTTTTATTTACCGATCGATTTTGTTAAAAAACAAATTATGTTCGTTTTAAGCATTTTATAATGCTAATTTAGTTGTTAAAGTACTCGTCGAATCAGGTTTGTACAATGTGTACACTACAGTAATAGCACGACTTATCTATAAACTGCCGTTTCGATTTAAATTGCCGAATATCAATTTCCGAAGTCCCTATCCCTTTTCCTTAATCCTTTATTCCCGCAAACGCATTATGCTGCCCCATCTCTCCCTTCCTATTGCTTGGACTGCGATACCTATATTTTTATTTAATTAAAGATAAAGATATAGAAAAGAATTTTCCTCTGAACCCTTTTCTTCGTACTCAAAAACGCATTTAAAAAAAAATGCAAAATAGTTTTCCCCTTCCACAAGTTTGTTTATTCGAAAAAAAAATAAAATAACCCGGTCAAATACTAGAGGTAATAGCGAACAAATTCCATTTTGGTTTTTCAAAATCACATGACAGGGAAAAAAGTTATAGGGGGTTGAATAATTTTCCATAAGGATTTGGCTTTTCACCATTCTGACAGGTGTAAAACTATAGAGAAAAACAGTTTAAATAAGAGTTGTAGCATTTTTCATTTTCTTACATATTAGTCAGAGCTGGGCAAATATGTACTTACAAATACCTCATAAGTATTTAAATACTAGAAAGTATTTAAATACCAAGTATTTAAATACTTCTTGCAACAAATATTTGTATTTATACTTGGAAATACTTTATCTGAAATATTTACTACTTAGTATTTGTGAAAATGATCCTAAAGTATTTATAAATACTTAAACTATTTAAATAACTGAGAAGTATTTAAATCCTTTTCTGACAGTATTTAAATACTTTCAGAAGTATTTGAATCTCAAAAGTATTTAAATAAATACAACAAATATAATCAAATACACCAGGGAGATAGGCAGATACTCGTCAAGAATCAAGACACGTACCATACTATGTAGTTAATAAACACATTGCATCATTCAGTCTTCAGTCATTCACGTCTTCAGTCATTCACGTCTTCAGTCATTCACGTCTTCAGTCATTCACGTCTTAATTCCCAGAAAGTTGGTTGAGAGCAGACATAGACAGTGTTAACTGTTAAGGTTATGCTTTTGCAGAATGAGAGGGAAATATGCGTTTATTTTCGGTTTATTATAAATAATTAAATAACCAAATATACTATAATCTTTAAAACTGTTTTAACGAATACAAACTATTTTTTTTTTATTGTAAATTTCTGTTGTACTTAAATATCGTAGTTTGTCAATGAAAATAGTTCCTAATTTCATTATTAAAGTATGGCATTTAACTATATACAAAGTTTATGATAAAAACTGTATATGGTTGTATTCCTTAGAGCAATGGGGGAGTATTTGAAACTATTTTAAGGATTATACCATTTATGATTTTTTAAATATTTATAATAAACCGAAAATAAACGCATGTTTCCCCTCTCACTCTGCATGTATATGTTTTGTGATTGTGACAGAGAACAGTTGAACTAGTGCCATAGTCTCTATGCTTTATTTGGGTATTTGCAGAAGACGCAAAGGTCTAGCTCTACGGATAAGTAAAAGTCCAATACCCAACTAGAACTGATTAAGTATAGAGGTATTAAAATAGTATTGTAGAAGTTCATGAAAGTCATGAAACCTAAAATTTTGAATAGTCAAATAGTATTTAATATAATAATAATAATGATAATGATAATATTAAGTCTTTATTGATTTCTACAAAAATAGAAAATACAATTTGGCGAAATTTAGCCATTAAAGGCTATTTTTACTACACTTAACTATGCTTCAAAATATTTCAGTGTTATCAAAGTATTTAAATATTCAGAAAGTATTTAAATACTAAGTTTAAACTAATTAATTACTTTTGTTATTTATTATTTAAATACTTTTATCTTTTGAAAATACTTAATATTTAAATACTTTCAATTTTCTGAAAGTATTTAGTATTTAATATTTAAATACTTTTTCAAAGTATTTGCCCAGCTCTGATATTAGTAACACCTAATTTTAAGGTAGAACTAACAGGAAAGGGGATAATTGAGAAAAACCTATTTTTTCAACATGGTGGAGGTAGCGGCAATGATATTTTTGTGGAAAACATTAATTAATTATTGTGGCAACCCCCCATCACTATACAATAAAAAAATTCCTTGTAGGAATGAATCACGGTACCCCCATTCTTTTGCTCTACAGATTGTATTACCATTAGCTAAGTACTAGCTAAGCACCTTGGAACCTTTTCCTTTCTCCTAATGAAAATGATGGCTTTACATGCCATAGTTGAGTATCACATAATAGCTATTTTCTTTCGTGCTGAACAAAGTGAACACAATCAGTAAGCAACCAATAGAGATCAAGGATTTCAAAAATACCTCGATTTGATTGGTTGTTTAGTGATTCCAATCACTTCGTTCAGCACGAAAGAAAACAGCTATTGACAATGTTTCGCTAATGCCCATTGTCGACTTGGGCTACGACTGCTATACATCTCGTAGAGCAATCTTCTACATAGATTTTCACCTCAAAACTAAAAACACTTACCACAGGTCTGCTCATATCTCCTAGTATATCCCACAAATCTGCCAGAGTTATTAAACCCACTAACAACACAACAAAAAGTCCCACAAACTTCACTGAAATACAACAAGCCAACATCGTTCCCGTAAACGATAACCACACCCACCATTTAAATGAAAATTCTTTAGTTCTACTCGATGACACTTTGACGGCTCCCATCACTGAACCCATCATGAAGCATAAGAGAATAGGATCCAGAAGAATGTACTGGGTCAAGGTAATTAAGCCCACATCTGAAACAAACACAAATCTGGTAATTTTAAAGCTGAAATAGTCAAAATAAATTGCATACCAAAAAGAATTAGTAAAGATGAGAACAAGGCTGCTGTCACGCTGTTGGTCATTTCATCCACAGTTAAAAAGGCCATTGGAACTATTGAAGCTCCTAGAGTCGTGCAAAACTGAAAAATAAATAATGGAAAATTTACTTTGTAGAAAATGAATAAAAGCTCTCCCTTTCTCAAAAATCTTTATCTTTGCAACTAGTTTTTATTTCTTTTCTTTATCTAAAATATGCAACGACTATATACAGTATACAAAATGTACATGATACGTAGAATTATGTTAAAATATTACATTTAAAAGTATGAGGAACATAAAGTAGAAAATTTTGAGAGCAATAATAAAGTGATTAGTCAAATTTTTGTTTAATACATTTTATATTACAACTTTCCCAATGGCAAAAATTTGTACAGAGCATATTGGACTCCACACAACCAATGTATATCTGAGCTTGCCAACGCAAAGTTTGGAGAGATTTAAAACTGTCATATTACGAATTATAAAGCCATATATGCAGCAACTACAATGTTATCAACATGGCTAGTAAAAGTTTAGAACCAAAGCTTACACTAAAGTCTGTTATTACCACGCTGAGTGGACGTGTTGGCTCTGGTCAACATCTGTGGATGTCAGGTAGTGCATGTGACAGCTTTGACCGAGATACCGCCATAGCATTTCGATAAAATATAGATATAAAGGCTCATCAAAAAAGTATGTCAGTATTAGGCATTAGACCAAATACAGAGCAACAGTAAACGTGTTAAGTCTGGTCGATTTAGGAAGCATCAATCAAGAGCATAATCGCATACAAGCAGGTCTTTTTTATGACTATACATTACTTTGGATTTGTTGACAATGAGATAGGTGATTATCGATATAACGAGTCTAACATAGTTATGGAAAGATTATATTTTACAGAATGTGTTTAAATCATCTGAATATAGAAGAAATCTCACTTCCAATTTAGTAGCAATATCATTGATAAATATTGCAAACATAAGTGGCCCCAGATTCGAGCCCTGGAGAAATCCAGAAGTTTAAGCAAAATTAACAGATCATGGAGTTGTACAAACTGGGTCCTAGTAGTTAAGTAGGAGGATTTGTGATGTGATCTAGACATATATAATTAGTTTTCACAAGGTTATGTATGAACGTCTTATATTCCAGTAGGATTATGTGCCATAGGCAAACAAAGAGCCTAAAATATCCGCCAACTACTATTTTGGCAGAGTGGTGTGATCTTAAATATCAAGAACTGTTAGGCTTTATATACATTGACAATTTGGAAAACCATCTTGTATCGATTAATCTAGCTCTTGGAGGTCATTCAGAGATCTTGATATTTAGTTTACTTCTCTATCTCCTTCAAGTTTAAGTCATGACCAGGGTGTATTAAATAGGTGATGCGACGACAACCCTCACAGTGGCTTCACAGTGCTTACTTTGTACATAATGTAATAGATGGCAAGACCAATAAGGGCTATATTCGACTGGGACCACCGTGGGCACGCCCACAGTGGACGAAGTCGAACGGTTTTTTGCGGTGCTTGCGGTAACTACTCAGCGTGTGTTGTAGTATTACCAACTTAAAGTAACTTTTTAGTGAATCTGAAAAGAACTGAGAAAAATATAACATGAAGCATACAAAGATATGTATAATTTATGTTGTTTCAGAATAATTTTTACGAAAGTCGCAGCCCTGACAACAATTATGATTATTATAAATATGGATAGAGGGAAGCTACGTGCTCCGTAATAAGTAAACAAACACAAAATAGTTTTAAAATTGTTATAAGGTTGTGTACCCTGATGTATGCTGATGGTCTGCCTTTCATTCGAACGAAACTGACCGCATAGGTCCGCACACAGTCGCATCTTAAAACGTGGCCACGTCGACCAACAGATTCGAACACTTTTTAGCAGTCTGACCGTGGTCCGCCCACCAGTCGAACGGGACCAAGATCTTACGCATAAAAAGATAATTTTACAGATTCTGTGCATACGTGCATACAGTGTTGCATACATTCTCGGCCTTTTGTTTTTATTTAGTGAAACAAGACTCCAGTGACATCTGACATTAAGTAGCTAAATTAAAATATTGAAAGAATATATGCAACACTACATGCAGCATTGCACGTGTCATCAAAGCTAACCTCAAAAATATATATTTCTTAAGATTTACAAGTATTACGTAGCTATTATTAAAATTTCTGCCTGGTTCCTGTACTCTCAACCAAAATCAAGTTCAACGTAATGTGTATGAGTATGTGTAGTTTGTCAAAATAAAATAAGACACTTTTTGCAGGTTATGAATCTAACCTATAATTAGCAGTCTATTTTTATTAATCAACAATACTGAAAACTTATTTGGGTGAATTTTTAAATACTTGCTTGGAACCAGTATGGCTCCAAGTTAAAAATGCCTATACAAACATTAAAAATGAGAATAAACGAAAAAAGCCTTAAAATTTGAGGTTATGTTAGTTATACGATGCACATGCCCAGGTAATTGTAGGACCTTATAGCTCGCGCCATCTACTAAAGTAAATAGAAACCATGCACTTATGAAGCCATTAAAGATTCCTTTTATTCATTTTCTAACTATCGACCAGGCACCCTGCTATCGACTGACAAAAAGAAAATCACTCAGAATTTCTATAGTTTGGTGTTTGATGATTTTTCAACGATTAGGCTGATTTAAATGATTTTCGTCTTTTTCCAAAAATATTCACAAGGAAGATTGTCATTGTCCACAGGTTTTGTAAAAAAACTGATTTAACATTTAGACATAGAAACATTTCATCTCCCTTTTCTTTTTAGAAGATATAAATTTTCAAATGAAACAGATACTATATAGAAAATAATGAACAAGTCATTATTTTCGATATATAGTATCTGTTAATCAGAATTTCTACAAACAGACTCATGACTAATTCTAGAAAATGACAAAAATCATTTAAATTGACCCGCTAATAGCTGAAGACATATCAAACTTTAAACAAAGGGGTTTATTGCTATATTTTCATTTAAGATATGGACACGTTAGGTGAACGTATATTTTGAAGGTGAAATTTCAACTTCCATCATCAAATTCATATTTAAGTACTTACAAATCTCATTCCGATATAAGTAGCATTTTCATATTTATCCCCTGGTTTATCAAAGGCAAATTTTCCATCATATCCAGTTAAATATCCCGAGAGACCTATCAGCATCTGAAAAAAGACTAACAATAATGCATACCTACTAATTATCTACTTACATTCTTTATTTTTACTTTAAGTAATATAATATTCTCTTGTAGGGAATACTTATATAAAATACATTGGCAATGTTTTTTTTTTAATTTTAGAACAAAATACGTTGTTTTTATAAGGTAGGTAAAGTAAAAGTTTTTATATTTTGTATTGCATGCATATTATCTAATTTTTATTTGCCCCTGACTTTTAACATATATAATTAAGTATATCGTAAAGTATATATTATTATAATGCGCTATATAGATAAGCAATATGTATATAAATAAATATGTGATTAAATGTATATTTACCCCCAAAAGATTATTATTTTTGTCTATAAATTTTTAATTAAAACTGTATTTTAATTACCTTTCCAAGAGGAGGATGTACATCAAAGAAAAATGTTCTATTGATGTACCAACTTCCCATTTTTCCAAAGTGAGTTTCATCCCAACTAAAAAATATATATACGTATACGTAAATAAAATTTGTTTAAAATTAATTTGAACTTACCAAATATGATCTGGTTCACTGACTTTATAATATCTCGTTAGTATTGTAAGGAAGCAAACTGTAGCAAAGGTCAGCCACCAGTGCCTAAATGGAAATATTTATCCTCAATTAAATTAATCGTTGACAAACAGAGGTAGAGGTACTTAATTAATAAAATTATGAATGCTATACCTATCTCATAACTTTAGTCTGCTAATTGTACTTACTTATTTTTATCCTCAGTAGGTTTCTGAGCCATTCTTAACAAAATAATCCTTTATGTTATTACCATTGTTCAAACTGAATTTATTATCAATTTTTTATCTTGGTGTCTTGTGTATTTACAAGTACTTTAGAATGTTTAGAATGCAGACAACGCGACGTGTAAATTTTGCGATACCGTAATTTCATTCGCCCCTTACCTCTTTATTTTATCACAGCACAGAGCTCGAGAAATGAAAGTTATTTCGTATTCGTGTCACTTAACGAGTACATTATGGTGGGAAGAGTATATTTGAGTATATTTACAAGAAATTGTTTTTTTTTTTTATATGTATATAAATTATTCTGCTATCTATTTTTCTCTTTCTTCTTCTATTCCATTGGCATTAAACAGGAGAAGAATGCCTGGAATTTTCTAACGTATGTCCGGCATTAGTGCGATTATCTGTTGTTTTGTTTATCATATTTTTGAGGTTAGTTTATCAACATCAACCTGTCAACAAATTTCAGAGAATGAGAATACAAAGAAGCATGGACCATGGACTAAAGTTAAAAAATAAAAATGTTAAAAAAATGTGACAATTAACAAGAAATAAACTGAAAAGTGCAAAAGGATGACATATTGTGGTTAGTGTACCATGTAGAGAAGTACTTAGGTGGTAAATAATATAATATACTCTATGGTGAATGATGATGAATGATTTAATTTCATACTTTAAATGAAACATCCGCAAAAAAAAACAAATTATTTATTATTTATACTGTACATGGCAAAAAAAAATGGGATATGTGGATTACAGATACTAACTACCTATGCGGACAGATATCGATAATCATTCGATTAGAAAAATATGTTCCCCCCTCCCTCTATCCTTAACATACCAAAAATTGCCAGAGCGAAAAACTTTGTTACTTATATGGTCTCTTCCATAACCAACTGGCAGATGGTAAACTTTCATCATCGAATTTGCATGCTATCACTTTGATTTTCCTCGCTACGCAACTCCAAAGTTTTTATGTGAGGCACATGGTTCATTTTCATCAAAGTGATTCCAACACAATAGAGCTTCACATTTTATGCATGCAGTAAATATTTCTCGTTCACAATCAACACTTTCACAATAGTTTCGTAATAGGGGATACTCAGTATCATTTCTATTAGACTTTCTTTTTCTACTTTTAGTTTTCGTTGGAATAATAATAGCTATATCTGAATCGGAACTATCTTTGTCATGAGTCTTGCATAGTTCTTTATTACTGTAGTGCTTCTTACATAACCAAAACCCACAGGTACATAAGTCATCTCCCGGTAATTTACACTTGGAGATCTGACAAACCTCTTTAAAGGAGGTGATGTTTCTGCTTCGTCGATGTCGTAAATCGTTGGAAAAGTAGTAAGGTGTTCAAAATTAGGTTCAATAAAAGCGGGAAGAAATTCCTCAGCCACCTAAAAGTTATTCAAACAAGAATTAATACTTAAAATTTTGTTAATATTTCATAATTACAATTACCTGCTCGCATACAACTACTGGTTGATGATCTTCAAAATATTCCCTATTCTGGACATTAATAACATGAGTAATAACTAGTTGGATTTCAAAAGAATCATTTTTGTTACTGATTTTGGTTTTTTTCTATTGCTTTAACAATATTTGCTAATGGTATCTTGTCAGAGTCGAAATCATTTATATCACTAGTTTTGGGTTTTTGTATTGTTTTAACAGTATTTGCTAAGGGTATGTTATGAGTCGGAATAATTATTATAGTCACCATTTTCTTCAAGAGCTATTATTTTTCCATAATACCATCTTTTTCTATACAGCATTTTTACCCTTACGCCCACTTTTACTTCATCATTACAATTCACTGCACAGATTTCATTTGACATAACAACATTCTCTGTACCATTTGTCCACTGTACTAACACATCCATGTTATAAAGATAATTGAAATGAACACAAATTAAAATATCTCCTTACACTGTATTGGCACCCACACAAGTGAACATGGAACTAAAAAGTGGCGTGGCTTCTGAATAGACAACATTTTATGCTCGCAGACTGGCGTAAATTGATATACGCCTGTTTGCAACATCTTAACTCATTCTCTGTTTTTTAAAATAGGCTTAAACTTAAATCAATATAAGCCAGTTTGTGATTGAGAATATATTGTAGATATGATTTACGTCGACACACCCAATCGTCATTACAAGCAGAGTCGGATTGTACCACCGGGAAACCGGGAAATTTCCTGGTGAGCCCTCGACTTACCAGTTTTGGGGCCCCTGAGGCCTCCGGCATCGAAGACCGTAAAATTGTTATTATTCTTAATAAAAATAATATTAAAGTTGAAACTAGAAAATATATAAAACTTGTGTCTATTTTCCCATATAAAACGTATTTTTTAAGACACGCACAATGCGGCAATAAGCTCTATTATCGCTCTCGCTTGACAGGACTTCAGTTCACACTTGTATTTACTTGGTAATGTATATCTGTTCCTAAATTGCGTTTAACATGCGTGTCTCTTTAGTAGTGTTTAGTTGATTTTTCGCAAAGACAAAGAGCAACACTAGCAGGGTCGGATTATCGATAAGGCTAACTAGGCTACAGCCTAGGGGTGACAATGCGTTTCCGGGAAAAAATTTTTTTTCTCTTATCAATTTTTGTTAAAAAAAAATTCTTTAGATTTCTCTCACCTGCTCATCAATTATTTTCTATTTCACGTCTGTCCAGTAAAATAATATTTACAAGTCTAAACGCAACTAGTGACGAGTATTTGGAATATCGTAATTTTTGGATCAACCCCAGTTTTCATTCCTTCGAGAATCGATAGGATGCGAGTGAGATTAAAGATGAGATCAGCATCAAAAAACCCTGAAGAACAACTTTTGAGCACTTAAACTTTATTTCAAATTTTCACCACCTCCAACTCCTATTTTAACCTCTTAAAAGGGTTATGGTTCATACGTTAAAAACAATTCAAGAAACTTAAGCAATCAACTCATGATCCCATAAAAATGAATTTGGTATCCAATCTACTCTAACACTACTTCCTTTGTTTGTGACTCGATCAAGGCAGTAAACGCGGAATAAAGAGAAATATCTGCGATTTTTTGGTTAGGTTAACCCAAAGCCACTTTGTCGCAGCACTACTCTAAAGAACAATGTCTTAAGGGTGTTTTCCATTTATTTATTTAATTTAAATTGATTGATATATCTACTATCGGCAGATTTTTGTCGAAAATAGGGCACTCCAGACTTTCCACATCTCTGGTCTGGGGCCCCCCTACATATTTTCCCAGTGGGCCCTTGCGCCCACAATCCGACGCTGATTACAAGAAAACTATTTGACGTAGAGCCACGCCACTTTGTGAGATTATAGAGCAGTTTCTGTTGATATTTTTAGTGTATAAAACTGAAATACACCATTTTATGAGTTACACCCGTCTGTCAGATAAGCAATCATATATTCGTAGGTAATGATAATATCAACATTTTTACCTGCAAATTATGACCCAGGAGCTAATAAGAAGGCTATTAGCCTCAAATTCTCAAAATAATTTTGACGACCAACGCGTATTTTTCAGGTAAAACTCGTATTATTAAAAAAAAATAGTAACCGGGTCCTATTCGGACCGATTTTAATCGAAAGAAGGGCTCTTTAGCTTTCATTAAAAAAAAAAAAATTAAGTCCCCAGCACATCTAACATAGAAGTTAATCGGGAAATGGTCGTTGACGGCGTTTCTGCTGCTAGTGTTAAACTAAAATAAAATAAGATCTATTAATCTGACCCTTTTCGGACCTATTTTAGTGGAAAGGTGGGCTCTTTACCTTTAATTTAAAAAAAAAAAAATAAGTCCCTAGCACATCTAACATAAAAGTTAGCCGTGAAACAGACGACAGCATTTTCGCTGCTAGAGCGTAATTTCTCAAGTAATATAGTAATAAAAAAAATTGAATAGCCTGGCCCATTTCAGACCACTTTTAGTCAAAGGGTGGGTTCTTTAGCTTTAATTAAAAAAAAAAAAAATTAAGTCCCCAGCACTTCTAACATAGAAGTTAATCGCGAAATAGTCGTTGACGGCGTTTCCGCTGCTAGCGCATTTTTTATGTTAAACTAAAATAAAAGATCTATTAACCTGGCCCATTTCGGACCCATTTTAATTGAAAGGTGGGCTCTTTAGCTTTAATTAAAAAAAATAAAATAAGTCCCTAGTAGATCTAACAGAAATTCTAATGTTTTTTGTATTAATGATGTCTTATTTTAAAGTTTTTGGCCGCCATTTTGGGTCCCACATTTTGAATTTGTAATTTTTTACCTTAAATTTGTAATCACAAACCTACAATACTACTCAGGTACGATTTTTTTGTCTACAGAACAAAAACTATTAAAACTTAGGTGAATTGAGTATTTTTTCAAACAATTTGTAGAAGATCTCGAACTTTTAATTAAAAAAAAAAACGTCAATTTCTAATCCATAAACATTTTAGTATTAGGTTTTAGCAACACAATGCAAAAAGTTTCATTAATGTTGATTCATAGGAATCGGGTTCCAAGGTTTTTTAATTCTCACGCCTAATGGTACTCCACTATCTCCTCTTTAGACTTTAGACTAGTGGCCATTTCTCGCCACTGATGGTAAATTGCTCAAAAACCGAGTTTACCACTACAGTACAGTACTGTACAAGGCAAAAAAAAAATTGGGATATGTGAATTACAGATACTAACTACCTATGCGGACAGATATCGATGATCATTCGATTAAAAAAAGATGTTCCCCCTCCCTCTATCCTCACCATACCAAAAATTGCCAGAGAGAAAAAACTTTGATACTTATATGGTCTCTTCGATAACCAACCGGCAGATGGCAACCTTTCATCATCGAATTTGCACGCTATTTCCTACAACTACTGTAAAATTCATGGAGCGCATGTCATCGTTTACACGCGCACGATGTGCACTCGGTGTTGTTCACTGGAAAACGTTATTACTTTTTGCATTTGTTGCATAAATAGCTCTGTTGCCACAACTTTATAAATCAATCAAATAGAGAAACTGTAGTAGACATTTTATTAAGAGTTTTTATATTCTAGCATCACAGGTTATTTTAAATCCTTTAGAAAAACTGTTGTAACATTTGCAGATTTACATAGTATTTTCAACATAAACTAAATCCTAACATTACAAATACATTACAGAACAAACATGTCATACTCATTGTATAAAAAAAAATAACACATAAATACTTGTTAAATTTCTAAAATCTGTTTACTTACTAGTTATTGGTTTATGCAACAAATTAACAAACACGTTAAGTGCCATATATACCCAAAAAAAAATTTTCCTCGGGGCCTTAATGTAATTTTGCTGAAACACTTATGATCTGTTGAATAATGAATAACCAGCATTTTTTGATTTTTTTTTTTTTAATTGTGGACTATCGAACTGGGTATCCCACCGGGCCACGTATATTTATGAACCGTGCTGTTATATGTATATTTAGCATCCTTGTAGATGCTATGGGTCAGTAAGTAAAGCTCTGCATGAGTATATTGAAGAATACACACGGCCCAGCTATCAAACTGGCTATGCATCCTTGAGGACACACATGGCACTTAACGTGTTGAATGTGCATTATAAAAATATTAATAATACTGATACAGTAAAATAAAAATAGTATTCTGTGCCAATAAGTAGGTACGTATAAGAGAAAAGTGAAAGTTTTTCTTGAAAAGCGCAAGCTTTTATTAAAAGATATTTCATTTGAGGTCAATAAAGTTCTTTACATCGCATAATTCTTATTCTGACTTACTTTAAATTCGGATTTATTTCAAGGCAGTTATTGTACGCTCTTTTACTCAGTATATCTACATCACCCGTACCAGTAATTTTTATAGCTACAGATTTACATAGATTATTAATGGCATTTTCAATACATAAACTAAATCCTTACATTACAAATACGTTACAGAACAAACTTACATTCCATAAAATTCTTACATTACATTACCGAACAGAACAAAGATATATTCATTGTATAAAAAATATTAACACAAATATTTATTGCTATGTTTCTAAAATATATTTATTAGTTATCAGTTTATGTAATACATAACAAATTATCATTATATGCACGTTATAAAAAATGTTAATACATTAAAATAAAAACAGTATTTTGTGCCAATAAGTAGGTAAATACAAAGAAAAGTTTTTCTTGACAAACTCAATTTAAAAAAAATATTTTGTAAACATTTGAGGTCAGCGAGTTTTCCACAACACATAATTATTATAACAGCCCTTATATTAAATTCTGATTCGTTTCGAGGTAATCATTGTACGTTCATTTACTCAGTATATTCACATCCACTCGTATCAGTCATTTTTGAAGTTGCTCGTTCATACTGTTCCATACCCTTAGCGCAAATATAACATAATTTATTTCTGTTTCCCACCGCTTCATATCTGAATAATCGTCAGCTGACAATAAATATTTCCGCACAGTTTGATTGTGCCGTACGGGCAACATAAGTGTCCTCGGTCTTGCACATATGCCTCTGTCCGCGGAACATATCTGTTGTTCCACACAGTAACTTAAGTCCGCGCTTCCTAGAGGGCTGACGACCTCCTCTGAGGGGTAGTTCCAATATTTGAAATTTAAGCCTTCTAAGACGCACCATCTTCTATTCCATATCGTGCATCCATGCTCGTTGTCCACGCCAAGAGTTAAAAAACCACTGACTTTGTTGGTTAGTTTCACCTCACTTTTGATTTTCATCGAGAATGTCCCGGATAATGAAGAACTTAACGGGGTGTTATGTAACTTTAAAGTCAACTCGTCGGAATTCTCACTTTCTTTTGTTTTGGATAGGTCGGGGCTCCTTATTTCGCATTTTCCCCAGAGGCTGAATGATGACGGCTTGATGTGTGAGACGTCGTTTAACACCTTGTATTTTTTTGAGTCTCTCTGCGAGTGGCAGAATATTCTTGTAGATGGGCAGTTGGACTTTTGTTCCTGAAATATAAATAAAAAGAATCTTATTATGTTTTTTTAATGCCTTATTTATATTATCGTCCTGGCAAAATTTAGCTAACGCTACTCTACCACTTAACCAGGAGGAGAGATTTTTAAGACGAAATACCTAAGTACCTAGATACGACGCTGCAGTTTATAATGTACATATTTTTTACAATATGCGTTTTTTAAGGCTGACGGGACATACTCTGCTATTCACATCAAGAACTGCTCTTTAAATTTTCGCTAGATAGTCCAGAAGTCTGATCACATTTAATTTTCTTATACAAGATTTTACATGGTAAAATACTCTGAGAATATTTTAAGTATGCTTAATATTCAAATTCCTAGAGTGGCATCTGAGCATAACAATTTATTTTACTTCCGTTTTTAACAGTGAAATAAACACCTAAAGCCTTCCTGATAAAGTAGCTTTTATTTTAATATAATACATTTTTTAGTACTTTTGTTAATTATCAAATTGATGGTACATCATCATCTTTAAATTTTACATCAAACATTGAAAGTATGCTAAAGACACAATAATTTAAGAAACTGTACATATATTAAAACTTACCTGTTGAAGCTTATTACCCACTCTCATTGAGTAAATACACACCGATATATCAAAATCTGTAGGTAACTTTGTAAACCTGAAGGTTTTGTCTATGTTTACGTGACCATTTTCATCAGCGACCACGACATCACTTGCTAGTACTGTACTGGCACAGGTTAATATTACGAGAAAATATTCGGTGAAGTCTCGGTGAGTACGAACATTGGGTTCTGTTTTGTTGATGTTTTTTCCTGGAAATTTTAAATTGCTTATCTCCACTTGGCCACAGCTTCTATGATCGTCCTTTCTCTCATACATGTCATCCTCCGTGTATTGTATTTCTTTTGTTAAAGCTTCTTTTGTGCACACTGAAAATTAATTTGTTTTATTTTTCGAAAGTACATGCACGATTTTTTAGCTTAGTCAGTTTTTCCCTGACTGTTTCATTCATATATATAAATTTCGTCCAATCAAAATCGATCATTTTAATCAAAAAATAGTTTCGCATTGACAAAATTTGACATTTAAAATTTTGCCAGGGTTGCCCAACCAACAAATAGCCAGAATGAAGCAACCAACCTGTTTTTTAGCGGAAAATTTTCCCTTGTTTTTTGAAAACATAGTAACCGATTCAACAAGTTGGTGTCATTATAATAATTTTTGCAAACGTCAGTTCACGCCAATTGTAAAAAATGTGCGAGAATAATGGTCCCAAATGTTCAAGATTTGGTGATTTATTTATTTATTTTTTTAAATTTACTACCTACATATAATAAATTTGTTTTCCTTTGCCTATATTTTTATTCATGAAATAGTCATGAAGAATACCATTCGTGATATAATTTCGTCCGGAAAAATTTAATGATTATTCTACTCGAGTTTGTTGCTTTGGCAATTTTGTTCTTGACATTGACAAAAATAACTCATGTAACGGCTCATTATTTTTATCTGTCAATGTCAATCGCGAAATTGCTAAGCAACAACTCTCTTAATAATCACTAAATTTTGTCGATAAAATTATACCACTTATGATATATATAAATTTATAAATTTGGAAGATGGGAGTGGAGTGCAGCAAAATTAGTGTTTTTGTGACTATTTCCTATTTATAAGAACCAATGAAATAGCAAGATTTTGAAAATTTGGACCAATAAGAACAAACTTTCATCGAAAATTACATTCCAAGTGACAATTTTACATACGATGACAGCCAGCGAAAATTGCACTTGGCTTGATGGCTAAAATGTCAATTGAATCAATATCAATAAAAAATATTTACTGTTCTATGTTTTGTTCTGGAAATAATCAAATAAATATATTTCATGCATTAAAAATAATCTGAAAATTCAGTATTCAAAACGTGTTGCCTTTAAGAAACCGCATTCGTTCATTTTGATAGATGTAAGTTTATGCAAATAGCTAAATAACTGTATTCACAGTAGTTCTTAGTATATGATAGGCAGTGTGGAAGATCTTCCAAATTGCACAATAAACCGCATCTTATTCTATTCTATTCTAAATAAAATTAAGCAAAGGAACAATAAGTAGGTACTTAGTGTTATACCGTCATCTTTAAAATGGTATACTTACATGGGCAGAGTTACGATGTTTCAAAATTGATGAGCAGGGGCAAATTGGAAAAACATTTTAAGGGCACTTAAAGTTAAGATTAGAGAAAGGTACTTGGTTAATTAAGTTTATTGCATCAGTGTGCTGGATTTTGCTATCATCTTAAAGTAAACATGTTTAATGCAAATTTAGAAACTATATTTATATACAAAACTATGAATCATATTGTGTTTCATTTTACTATAGACTTGACGCAAGAAACATCTTGCTTAAGCAATGCGTAATCATATCTTGTATCAGTAGTATTATAAAGTTGTGGGAATGTACTTAATTTGTATAATAATTAAATGTTGGTGTTTTATTCTGCGTTTAATTCAGTTATAACCACGAGCCTGAAACAAAGTTTGCTTTTACTCCTCTAATTTGTACAGAATACAAAACACTTTTTGAAAAAAGCTATGCGATCATCATGGAAACAACTCCTGGTAAATTATCCGATTGACCTTTGAAATAACCTAACCCAGTCTTGTTTAAAACAATTTAAACCCTTTTAAATATTAAATACACACAATAATTTAATATCACAACTAAATAATTTTAGGAAATAACCGCAAACTGCACGAATCATTGCTCTCGCATAGATATACTGTTAGATGACGTCAAGTCCAATAGGAGAGTGTTCTCAGACACGCTCCTATAGTATCTGTTCCTCACAGATATTAGTCAGTGATTTAAATATTTTCCAGTTAGAAATTATGAAAACAGATTTTATAATTGCTAATATTTAGTAACACTATATTAACATATATAAAAACTAATTTGGCACATGCCTATTATACATATATTTTCGATTTTCAGCACCCACTCAGGACTACAAACGCAGGCGAATTTTGCGGCTACTTTCTCAAGTCTATATCGTAAACCATTTCAGAGTAATCGCGTGCACAAAGAAAGTTACAGACAAACAGACAGACGATTTTTTTGCTCAAACTTAAAATCTCGACATTTCATGACATAACATTCTAAGCCTATTTGAATAAAGAAAGATTTCAACATTTTTTTTTACCATTACTGTTCACTACCACGATCTGGAAGTAATTAGGTATGATTTTCACTTTTTGAGGCCTAATGACTAAAGGAGGAGGGTCTTTAAGGCCGGTTTTCGGCCCTTTTTATTTTTGGTCAAAAAATTTCGAAAAAATTTCCTATTCCGCCCCAAACAGAACTCCCCTTTTATTAATAATGTAAATAAAAAGTCCTTTTAAAACTATTTTATATCTGCACTCAAAGAAATAGTATGGGTAAATTCAACAAAAAAAAATGGTTAACTAACAATATCGTTAATTTTGTTAAACTAAATTATATTGATGGTATTTTTAAACAAGAGGTGATTGTTATTTTAATTAATAAAAAGTTGTCGTACAACAAAACAAACATTAACTTAAAAAATAGATGAATAAGACTATTATTTTTTTCGTCTGACTATTATTTTGTTGAATTCTGTCAAATTAAACTAGATAATAGTATATTTTATTTTTAACTATTATCGAATTGTAATTCTAACCCAGTATTAGTTCGCTGTACTATTGTACTTGGTAGACAAACCGATATTATTGTCGTCTTCTAGAAGTTCTAAAAGAATTACCATAAAATTTGCTTGCTTACCACATAGTCTATTACAGAAATTATTCCATTGACAATAATCAATCATGCATTATCTTATACTCTTATGAATTTATAGAAAATTAATAACATGATTGCAATGTTCAAATTCTTTCAGGGATCATCGATATATTTGGATGGATCTTATAAACGATCTCTAATCTTTGGTTTGGGTGGTCTGATGTCTCAATATTGAGATTTTGGCTAACCAAAAAAAACTTCATCATACAATAAAGTGTAGATCAACCTAAAAATTAGTTGGTGAACAAAAAACAAAGTCGTACTATTTAATTGTAGACCAAATTGAAAATGGTTAGTGAACATAAAAAAATGTCATTGTACTATTTAATTTGTTACAAGAAGATATGATTATTAAACTACTATTTGTTTACGAAAACAAATAAAGTTGCATGACTATTCTTTTCTGATTGATTTAACTATGAAACTAGATAGGCGCGATTTCATATGCTCTTTTTGGTTGAATTTACCTATCATTTTCTTTGAGTGTGGTAGTAGCATAAAAGTTTATGTTGTGGGAGAAGAGGGTGCTTGTCATTGGGGGTTGGGGGTGTTGAGAGATGTTGGGGTATTGTATAGTAGTAGGGGGAACTTAGAATGCAAGGAAATATGATTTTCAAATTCAAAAACAACTAAACATATGTGTTAATGTAAACTGGTTCTGTAATAATTTAATGGTGTTACATGGAGGGGATGGGTTGGGGGAAGTTCTGTTTGGGGTGGAATAGATTAGATATTGAATATATATGATGACCAAAAATAAAAAGGGCCGAAAACCGGCCTTATAGGCCCTCCTCCTTTGGTTCTTCTGGTTTCGCCGAAGATTTATTTAAATTTTAGTTTGCAGTCCAGATGACTGGGTTGATCTTATTTAAATCACCTGATTTTTAAAATAAAATGCCTAATATTAAGTAAAAAACTGAAAAATTTTAATTTGCTTAATTGCTAAATAATATTTTTCTGAGGAAAATAATAGTATATTGTGTCCCTACAAACACTGAAGGTTGCTTCTTCACCGGGCCATCACTGGGCCAGAAATGAAACTTCTGGCCCAGGAAGGGCCGATCTTCGATGTTTGTTGGGTGTATTTAGGTGTGAAAGCAATACATTCCCGGACGACAATGCAAATTGTTGACCGAGGCACTAGCCGAAGCCAACAAGCATGGAAGTCCGGGAATGTGCTTTCACACCGAAGTACACATACTATTTTTTCTGAAATCACAATCAATATTATTATAAATTAAGGACGGTTTTGTTGATCGTTGCTTGGCAACGGATCTTTTCCGGTCTGTTTTCTGATAGTTTCTTAGCAACGGACTAAAATACTGGAATTGTGCATTTTTCGATCTGAAATTGCGCCAAAAATGTAGACATTGCCGATCGATTTCAGAAAAAAATATTTTCAACTTACACGCTACTAATAAAATCTTCTCCGCTTCTATATGTTCCACACTAGACTCGAATTCCTTTGTTGTTTTGCAGTAATTCAACGCCTTTGACACTTGAAATGTGATTTCGTTCTGTATTGATAGTTCTCTCATTAAGTTATCTAAATGTGAATTGTCGGACGTGGCTGATAATCTGTTATCATTACTGTGGTCTTCGGGAGTCGCAGCTGCTGGTGATTTAAAGGAGCATCTTCTTTTCACGTTCCTTTTTACCGATGAGTATAAACTAGTTGCTTTGGACAGTAGACTACATTCTGAGTTTCCAACATTGTGGTTGTCAGGTATTTTGCTTTTCTCTTGGTTCTCCTCGTCTGCATCCTAAATTATGTAAATTATTAATTATTTTAATGCAGCCTCTTTATGTATCTGGTCAAACTTCCCAAGCAGCACACAGTCTTAGGAAAGTTTTTATAACTATAATTTTTATACTATATTTTATAAACGTTTGTACAACTTATATTATTTGAAATTATAAAGCTAAAAATTTAAATACAACCATCTAAAGTTTTGTAAACAGTTTTTAAAAGTCGTTTAATTCAGTATAGTTAGAGTTGTTTTATAGCCTTGGCTTAGGGTTTTATTAAAGTTAATATGTACTACGTCTTTTATGAAAGTTATTTAGTGGTTCGATTTGAAGTTGTACTGAATTGTGTGCAACGTACAAGACTTCTGGTAAGTAATTGTAAATTTAGGATTCTTAAATGTTTATGGATGCCATAATAAATACGTTCTTTTATAGTTTTGTAATGGTTTTACCACATCCGAAAAGGTTGTTTTGTGGAGGTGAAATGTTACCTCTAAAAGCGGATTTATGGGGGGGTAATGGGGTAATTACCCCCCTCCCCCAAGATTCTGTAATTCATCAATTTTTATTTTAAAATGGTATGATTCTTGTTAATTTTGGGAAGGAAAAATTTTTTTAATAGGGTAATTACCCACCCCCCCCCAAGAAATTTTCATTTAACATTTTTCAGGATGAAAAAATTTTTTTTTCGGATTTCTTCCCCCGCTTTTCAAAAAAATTTTATAGCGAAAAATTTTTTTCGGATTTCTCCCCTCCGCTGTTCAAAAAATATTAGAGTGAAAAATTTTTTTTTCGGATTTCTTCCCCCCCCCCCAAGCTCAAGGTCCAGATCCGCCCTTGCTAAAAGCGTTTGCGACGCGTTTGTTTTATGTTGTATTGATAAATGTTTAATAGATAAAAATGCTTCATGAATTATAATGAACATGTTTCTAAATCCTACACATATCACATAGGTATTACAAAAAAATAAAATTCTCGATATTTTACAACCTTATTGAAATTAAAACTTTGTGAGTTGTACTGTTAATTTATTAACCACTTCACAACTATGCTATATCTTCACAAATTACTAGTTATATCTGAGCTTCAATTCAGGTTTAACAATTCTACATCTGTACTATAACTTTACAAAATCCAGTTGTATTAAAGTTGCATGGTAGTTTTTGTTAGTTTTGAAACTAATAAAATTTTACATACAGTGACCCATTTAAAAGCGGAACACTTCTCTAAAATTTTTATTGATTGTGTGATTTGAATCAAATTTTACTCAAGTATAGAACAAATTATGACAAGAAAAACATTCGCCTCCTACTAATGCGAAGCCACCTGCGATACCAAGATATGCGGAGAAAATAAAAGAATCATTTTAGGCATTTTATTATGGGAAAATTTTGTTAATGAAACTTGTTCAGAATTATTCAAAAACCTTAAGTCCAAAATTTAATCAAAATTAAATAATTGAAAAATTTAAATTTTAAAAATAATCATTTAAAATAAAACTGCAAATTACTTGACAACTACCTGGCAGCTTGGATTTAATTTCAAACAAAATTGTCATAGTACAGTTTTCTAAAGAAAAAAAACCATTAAAATGATATTTTCGGACTTGGACATTATTTTAATCAAAATTTCAATATTTTTTAACGTTAAAATGTAACTATTTAAATATTAAATAATAAATTAAATTAAAATTCGTCAGTAAAATATTCGTTCAAAGAATAATAAGACTTTTCCCTCAGTCTGGACTTAATTTTATTTTTAAATTCTTTGTCACTAAGTCCTTTATAAAAATTGGCAGTTTATTAAACACCTTTATAGCCATGTACTTGGAGCTCATAGGGCCGAGGTTTGCAAGTATTCAGACCAAAAAATCGCACTGTACGACCCGCGGTACATATTATATTTTTCATCATACCCATGAATCATTAAACAAAAAAAAACTTGAGAAAAACTAGTGGGAAACTATAATTATTTGGGTAAGATTTCATATTTGCTAAGCAAATAAGGGTAGCGATGCTTAGAATATCCATGGCAACCGTCAATAAAATAAATTTAGGACGCTGCTTTAAAAGATATAGCAAGTAAGGCTTGTCTGGATTAACTTCCAAAAAAGTTAAAACATTTAACTTAATACTTGTTATATAAAAGCGAAAATTTTCCCAAATTTACTTTACTTCCCTAGGGACGTTATGGAAAATAACGACCTGTTGAGCATGGCAACAAGTATTTGGTACATGAAGCATCACTTACGATTGACAAAACAGTGGAATGGTATACTTACGAAGGAGGTGTAAATCTCATAACAACACTATTTTGTAGCTTTTCACAATCTAGACACCTTTGACTATCATTTACATACTTTGACGTTTCACATAATTTTTCATTTAACGTCAGTTAAAACCAATGTTTGAAATAAAAAAAGATAAGAAATTTTTGTTACTTTTCCCTGTTTTTTTTTTTTTTTGTTTAATGCTAGTCGAAAATCAGTTGTATGTCACACATGCAGAAAACGCTATCGCAGCCCTTAGCTATCAGCTGTCAGCTAATATCCGCTCACTACTAACACCCATTTTTTGCCCGACACAATATACTATATTATTACAAGCAGAAGTTTAAATAAGTAAAACCTACACAAATTGTCAATTAAACGTTTCTTTGTCAATTGTTTGCGTCAAGATACTCTTTTAAATACTCAATCCCTTGCAACAGTGGATTTTCATTGGCAATTTCGGAATTTTTATTTTTTTCTAAATCTAAAAATAGGTATTTTGTAACGAAATTTGGTGCAAACCCATGTGAGAGGTTGACAAATCCAGAGGTGTACCCAGAGATTTGAAATAAAAAAAAATCACTAATAAGATTTCATAATTTTCAATCCACAAAAACAAAAGCAGTAGGTTGACTTTTTATGCATTCATGAATCACAAGAACGCACTTTTCAAAAATCTTAATTATAAAAAAACTTGATTTAAATCGCACCTCAAATGAACGTTTTGTGGGGGTGGTTCCAAACAAAATGGGACACACTGCGTACGTAGGTATTAGAAAATAACTGTCATTTGTTTTATTTGACTAGATATTTGCTTGCAATGACCCAATACTTGTTTAGGAATCTTATAATAATAATAATACCAATCTTTATACTCAAAAACAGTATAGTATAGTAATCGTACTTACGTTAGAACCTGCAAATGTATCAGAATCTGCTATTCCTCCAAGTGCGTTGTCCAAAAATTTATTCGCATCGTACTCTGAAGTGGCACTTCTCTCATTACCAATGCTTGTCGAATCCATCGAGGACACCTCGAAATCCTCTGCAGTCGTCTCGATATTCGCATCATCCGTGGACACTATAAACCTGTAAACGTTTTTCTCTGGTGATGACTGGCTATTCGGAAAACTGAATCCGTTCTTCTCGTCAGGACAGGTACTGTTGGAGGTACTGATAGAACTGAGACTTGCTGGGGAGTAACTTGGGGGCGAAGAAAACACTGTATCACTGTAGTCATCCTCCGAATTTTCCTTAGTACAAAATACTTTAATTAGGAAAAAAAATTGCCCCACTTTGAAATTTGGCAGAATGTTCACCAGCTATCAAAAAAGTTTACCAGTTTACAATAACTATGAAGAAAAGCATATAGTTTTTGTTTCTTTGCAAATATCTCAATAAATATTAGTTTTAGCGAAAAAAATGGCGCATAAAAAATGAAGCTTATCAACTGAGAATTAACTTGATTTGTTATATATTTGTGTAGGATTGATAGTGCAGGCAAATCCAGTTTTGAGTATGAACTATCTGGGGACAGCTATTTCTTTATCGAAATGGATAGCTCTATTCATGTAGAATGAGGATATAAAAGTCCCGAAAATTCCCGATGTGAGCTAAAGCCACCATTTAGAAAAAATGGCCGCCAGAACCGTTTCTTTTAGAAGGACATATCTCAGTAACCATTGCTCCGATTTTAGATTTCTTTTTTTTCTTCTCTTCCCCTTTTTATGTACAATCGAAAGTGTTATTACGTCTTTGGGCATAAAATAGAAGATAACTGAAGAAAATAAGACTTGAGTTCTTGGAAATATACAAGGTGTCCAGTTAGTGCTTCCTCGGAAGATTGTGCAAAAACGGGTAACTTTATAAAAAAAAAATTTTAACAAAACTTTCAATGTTTCATTTATACTATAACGTGAAATTATTTTCAATTATACAAGGTGTCACAAAAAGGAGTTACACAAGAATGCATAATTTTTTTAATGGAATACTCTCTAATTTTTTGGCGCCAGTTAAGCGTCTAAGGGTTCTGAATTACACCCTGAAATATTTTGCCAATCGGATGCAGCGTTGCCAAGTTATAATTTTTTTTCTGTTTTTTTGGAAAATTACAAACATTTTTTTGACTACCATATCTCCGTGATTTGTTAACAGTTTTTTCTAAAAATGTAGGGTGTTATTCGATAATGATGCATTTACTGAAAAATATTTTTGAAATAAATTATTATTATACCGGGTGTCCAAAATATTTGTTTACATTTCTTGTTATTTAATTATTATTTTTCTCAAATTTTTTAAATGGAATGTCTATATTTTTTTACATGGATGAATAAAGCATAAAATTCCCCACATTCTAATATTATACACTTAATTTTTTTATTTCAAACCGTTTTTGAGACATGATTATTTCATTTCAAATAAGTTTTGCGTAAATTGCGGTGCTTTTTATTTTAGCACTAAAATCTAGTATGGCTTTGGTCTTTTGTTTTGCGCTTGTTTTTCACTCTATTCTATGACATTTCTCTAATGTGTTTAAGATTATCGTGATTAAGTTGAATTAATATTGTTAATATTTAAAAATACGAATTATAATTATTGTCCATAAGATTTAATATCTATGGTAAATGTTATGTTATTGGTGAATATGATGGAAAATTGTTTATTGGCATCAAGAATGTATGGTCAAAAATATCCCTATAGCAGATGTCCTGATGTGAGGTCTCTATAAAATTTAAAAGAACGTTTTGAACGTACTGGAAATTTTGCATATGAAAAGGCGAGACGACGAAATGTATTGAATGAAGAAAATGAGCTGGCTATAACTTTAGCGGTAATCGAAAATTCTATGGCAAGTGTTCGGGAGTTAAGTAGGGATTTAGAGGTCTGTGAATCTAGTGTTTCCCTATGTCTTCGTAAAAATATGTTTCACCCCTATCCAGCTCAGCTGCATCAAGAGCTTTGGGATGTGGATTTTTTTTTTCCAATTAGTTGGCTTTGAGCTGCGCCCATCTAGCCACGAAAAGGATGTGGATTTAAATCGTAGATTAAATTTTTGCCAGTGGGCTCAAAACCAAATTGGAGAAAATGAAGAATTTTTCAAATTTGTATTGTTCACGGATGAATCAACGTTTCATCGCAACGGATTTGTGAATAGGCACAATTTCTATTATTATGCCAGAGAGAACCCTCATGTTGCACAGAAAAATCAGAACCAGAATTTAAATGTAAGGGAAGGAATTGTACATGATTACGTTATTCATCCTCGCTTTTTTGAGGGAAATGTGAATGGAGCAGTCTTCTTAGATTTTACGCAAAATACGTTTCCACAGATAATCGGGCATATTCCCGATTACATTACAAATAACATGTGGTTACAACTTGAAGGTGCACCACCACATTTTAGTAGAAATGTTCGTCAGGCCATTAGTACTCAGTTTCCTGAAAGGTGGATAGGAAGAGGAGGTCTAATATTTTAATAAACTGTTAAATAATATCTAATTTATTATTTTATTAAATTATGTTAGGTCTCATTACATGGCCGCCTAAGTCACCCGACCTGACTTCATTGGGTTTTTTCTTTGGGGATTTGTGAAGTCAGACGTTTATAAAGTAGAACTAACGACTCGAGAAGATATGATGGAAAGGATTCGTCGGCGTTTCAATCGTATAAATGTTGATATGTTACACTGTGTAAGGCGCTCATTTATCAAGAGACCTCAGTGTTACCTGAATCAAAATGGTGGACATTTTGAGCAGGTGTTTAGTTTAGTTTCAATATCGTGAAAAAAATTATTGCTCAAGAACCGTTCATAAAAGAAAGTGTACTATATCAAAATGTGAGAAATTGTAAGCGTTACTCATCCATTTAAAAGAATTATAGGCATTCCATTTAAAAAAATCGAAAAAAATGTAAAACAAAATATAGATTTTAATGCTAAAATAAAGAGCACCTTAATTTACGCAAAAATTATTTGATATAATCATATCTCAAAAAACGTTTGAAATAGAAACAAAGAGATATTAAAATGTGAGGAATTGTATGTTTTATTCATTCATGTAAAAAAAGTATACTTAGGCATTCCATTTAAAAAAAAATGAGAAAAATAATAATTAAATATCAAGAAATGTACGCAAATATTTTGGACACCCGATATACTAAACATTTATTTCAAAAATGTTTTTTAGTAAATACATCATTATCAAACAACATCCCACATTTTTAGAAATAAGGATTAATAAATCATGGAGATATGCCAGTCATAAATGTTTGTAAACTGCCCAAAAAACAGAAAAAAAATAACTTGGCAAAATATTTTAGGATGTAATACAGGGCCCTTGGAGGCTTAACTGGCGTTAAGGAAATGCAGGCTGTTCTATTTAAAAAAATTATACTTTCTTGTGTGACTCGTTTTTGTGACACCTTGTATAATTGAAAATAATTTTAAGTTGTAGTAGAGATGAAACATTGAAAGTTTTGTTAAGAAAGTTTTTTTATAAAGTTAGCCGTTTTGCACAATCTTCCGAGAGAACACTGACTGGACACCCTTTATACCTTAATGTACATTATTAAAAATGATTACAATTTTATATATAAATAACTATTACTCCGTTAATATTTGAGTTAGTATCATCGGCCAAAAAACAAATGAAAGCTAATTGTGTGCTCTAGAACTTTTATTAAAATTATTTTTTCAAAAATTCACTAGAAATTTCAGTACAAACGTCTCGAGTTTACAAAAGTTTAAATTTCCGTAATATTTAAATTATTTTTAAATTTCCTAAGTTTATCGTTCAATTTATCGTAAAATATGTAATCATACTTTCTGTAAAATGTGAAGTGAGGAATGGAACAAAAAAAAGAAATCTAAAATCGGAGCAACGGTTACTAAGATATATGATTTTAAAGAAAATGTCTCTGGCGGTCATTTTTTCTAAATGGCGGCTTTAGCTCACGTCCCCAAATAGTCCACGCCAAACCCATTTTACACTGAGATTTGCCTGGTCTATGATAGTTTCGGAGATATTTAAGTTTATAGATGGCATCCGAACATTTATAGGATGAAGTATTTAGTTTAAATGTTGAATATCTTAGAAGCTGTGACACTTCTATCAAAAATTCTAAGGAACAGAATTAAAGATAGTTAATCAATGTTTAAAATAATTTTCTGTTTCTACATCATATAAAAATTGAAGTTATGGCGGAAACAATGTGCGTTTTCACATTTTTTGTAATTGTCCAGTATTTAAATTTAAAAAAATGCTGTCTTTCGTTAATATATAGCATTATGTATATGCTCAATTTTTGTCTGGTTAGAACATTTGCTTTAGAAAAAAGTTCCATCCGCCATATTGGAGCCGCCATTTTGATTTTTTTAATTTTGACTTCAGATTCGTAATCAGCAATCCCAAAAGCATAAATATGCTATGATTCAAAAATAAATCAGTGATACTTTTTCAAATGTTGAATTTCTAAATTGAGGGTAAGAGCAAAGTGTCCGGACGATATAGAAACTGAAGACGACTTTTTACTACAATAATAACCTATAATAACCCATAAAGAAAAATTATCATAATAATATGAAATTATTCCGAAATTTTACATATCTTTTACCTCTAGGTAATGTACTATTATGCCAAGTTTCAAAGTGGGGCAATTTTTTTCATTATTAATGTCATTTTTGCTATTATTATACTCTTCGCAAATACGATAACGAAGAGTATATTGTATTTGATCGGCACATTTCTAAAACCGTAAATATCGCTCGCAGACAAAAAAATTTCATATTGTGTTAGTGAACGAATTCTGACCAACCTTCAAAATGTCCGTCTGTCCGTCCGTCCGTCAAGTTTCTTGTAAGCACGATAACTCAAGAAAGAAAAATTCGATTGTATTGAAATTTTAAATAAAAATGTTATTAATGATTTAAATTTGAAAAATTTTTTTTTTTTTGATTTTTGTTTTTGTCATTGAATAGAAATCTGGTGGAGTGTTATTTCATTTCGATATCTAAATATTTATATATTTTACAAATATACATTTCATAATGTAATATAAAACCGTGAAAATATGATTTTAGCTCGTGTCTTATAATGTAAAAATGTACATTTTTTTACGTGCAAGGTGGTGATGTAGTTCTTACGCTTTTAATTGAAATTGACTCGGAATCCAAGGGTCTCGGGTTCGAAACCCAAGTGGGGTTTGGTATGTTTTTTTTATTTTTACACTATTTTACACTGAGTCTTTTATAATGGTTGCTTATCCCTTGTTTAATACAAGTCAGTATTAGTAATAATTAAAATTAAGATACCTTGAGTTACCTACTCCAATGTTACTACTACCGTTTTTATTTTACACCTTTTGTTTTGTACTTTGTACATCCTCACGAACAAGTATTTCAAATACTGCAGTGAGTATTTCAGTATATTTACAATTGTGTATATTACATTACTTAAGATTAATAGGAAATCAGATTGATTTATTAGTACTTGCAATTATTTATTTTTTTAGTAAAGTTTATTGATCTATTTGTATTTGTATCTGTATTTGTATTTTGTATTTATATTTTCTTTTTTTCGTAAATATACTATTATTATTATTATTATTATTATTATATAACTAAGTTCGTACTATAAAATTAAAAATGTCTAAAATTAACATTATTTACAAAAAACTGCGAAGAGTATCCTATAGAATGTGTAACAATTATATAAAAAGTTCAGTGAACAGGCGAAGAGTACGTTTATAGCTTGTTTTTATTGAATTACCTGCTTGGATAGCTTCCGTTGGTACATACGGCTGTAATAGTGATTTAACACATCACTGTATTTGTCGGTAATCAATTCGTGTACTATTAGAGAGTCATCCAGTTCCATGTTCGCTTTCTTTAGCAAAGCACTCCGTCCCATGATTGGCTTGTTGGTTTTGGGCTTATTTGGGCTAGGCGTCTGTTTTTCTTTTCCGCTCATATGGAAGTCCGTGTAATTTTTTTCGATTGCCGGTGACTGTGCTTTCGACAGGTCGTTTACGACATTTAGGACGGAGCCATTCTTCATTATTTGGTCGGTATCCGTTATGACGATTTTGAGTTTCAATGGTTTGGTCTCGATTTGGTGCTCCCGCATATCTGGATAGTCCTTATCGTTTTTGGGTTTTGTCAAGTTTTTGTTGTTGTGTATTTTCGCTAGGTTTGTGTCGTTAGTTTTTGGATTGTTCATTGTCTTTTCGACTGTACAACTTTATTTCTTTTCTGTTTTGTGATTCTCCTAGTTTACAGTTGAATTGTGTAGCGGGGCGGGATTTCAGTTGCGGAAGTTTCAGTTACAAAAGCGTTTTCTATAGGCCATTCTAACCGATGGACCTAAAATAAAGTAATGACGTTTCATTTTGTATTAAGTTTTTCGAGACTTTCATTTTGTTTCGAAAATTGGGTGAAAAGAAGAAGGGTCAAAGAAAACACATTTTTGAAAATTGTAAAAATGTAGTTGTTTTGAAAATAAAAAAAATGAACTTTTTTGAAAATGAAAAAAAAATGAACCCTATCCCCTAAAGCACATAAAATAACGTACAATCGAAAAAAAAAAGTGACATACAATGCCTCCTCGATAACTAATGAAGAATTAAAAATTTTATTTCGTCCGCCACCTTTTGACATAGGTGTCCGGGATTGGTGCATTATATAAATGAGTTTTATTTTTGCCAACTTTGGTGAAATTACTCCTTATAGAAATGATATTTAATTTTGATTTTTTCTGTTATTTTTGGTGTTTTCTATTTTTTTCCAAGATGGCGGATTGACCAATACATATCAGACTATATTTTTTAAGAATTTTATCTCAAGTAAGCCAGTATTTTTAAAATTTCCATCCCATTACTAGTACAAGATATATTAAGCAGATAAGTTGAAAATTGACGAAAGCGCGTCAAAAAATGCATATAACTTTTGACGCACAAGTAGTCCACTCGCTGAGGGTGGTTCTGTATGCACTCTGATGTCCAGAAAATCAACCACTTCGGTAATGTAGGTAGCACAGTCCTTATCAATTTACACCAGGATGTCAGCATGGCAGAGTGGGCACAGGCTCAAAATCCACCGTTTTCAAAATGGCGGAAATGCGATTGACAAAATTTTACTTTGTGACTTTTACCTCATAAACTGTGCGTTTTATTAACCTTTATATATAAACACTTTTTGTTCTGTATACTATAAGGAACAATTTTAGTCTAAAGTTGACCATTTAGGAGATAATGATACTTTTATGGCCTCGAGAGCCTAATATAAACGTTAGGAATATAAAAAATGCTTATAACTCATAAACAGTCTACTTTTTAATTTTTTCTGTAAAGACGAAAATCGTTCCCTATATCACAAGGAACAAGAAGTGTCATTATACACTGACGAAGCTAGGAATCTGAGTTTCTGAGTTAAAAGCCATTCTTTGTAGTATCGACATTTTCCTATGGTTTAGGGTACGTATATGTGTACGCACATTTATATTTCAGCAAAGGGGAGTGTGGAGATTTTCAAAATTTACGAGAATTGTAAAGGGAAGTGCAATCTTTATTGACTTTTTTATATAGTACTGTATTTCGTTTGTATTTATGAGTCATACAATTAGACAGAATCCGCAGCAAGTAATTCCGCTCCTGACACGTGCACACCTATATACACACAGTAGTTCTAGAGAATCTCCACCAACAAACGGGTCAAGATGTTTGAAATTTTCTTGAAGGCAATTAATTTGTAAATTCGTGCAGAAAAATGCACGTGGTATTTGTTGTCCTGTGAGTCGACTTGTTGGTGATAAATCTTCAAGTGGTGTGTTTTTGATGTGGCAATACATCCAGTGTGCCAGTTCATCCATATTCCTACATGAAGAACCCTTCCTTATGATATTTAATAAATATTATTCAGCTTGAATTAAGGTGTCTTCCAGCTCCACTTCTTCTGATGTTTTTCCAAAGGTCATTAGGAAAGAAGTGGGATTGCACTTAAGAGTAGCATTCTTGGTTTCAAATTTGCTAATCACAGCCAATTAATATGTGTGGTTCCGGAAGAACACAACATAAATCATTGCCGTGACGCTCTGCAATGATGTGTGGGGGAACACGTCTCGTAGTGGTAGCAAAGCCAAGTCGTCGCATCCATAATTCTTCCAATCCGGCTGAAGAGAATGTGTCAAAGGAATGAAGTGCCAATACTAATGACACATTGCTTGATGCCTGTTTGAATTACATGAAAAAGGTGTGGCATAATTCATACATCCGGCTCTTCAATGTTTGAGAAAGAAAGTTGATCATGATGCTGAACTAGTGAGTCCTACTTTTTCGACATACATGCCATTAGCTTTGCTCCTGATGTTGCATTGTAGTAAACTGAAATACCAGCCCACTTCCTTCCAGCAGTTTTAAAAATAATTACCCTGAGAAACTCCTGAAATTTAATCTTGTTCTCTGAGAAAGGCCAAATAGTTTTCTTTATAAGAAGTGGTGTGTTAATATCTATGTCAAGTATATAAATCGGACCACCAGAATGTCCACTAATCCTTTTATAACTTTTCGGTGACATGTCAGCGTGTGAATCAAATGCAAATTCAATGCGCTGTGGATCCTTTCCAGCCAGGTGGTAAATATAATCAAAAAATGCATTCGCAAAATCATCAAAAGAAGCAATCCTTTTTGAAGGGAATTTTCGTGCATATCCCAAGACATCAATCACAAAAACATTTGGCATTAAACTTGATTTCAAGGGAGACTGGTTGCAAAACCTTTTTGACCTCATCGGCAAGGGTGATCCTTTGTGCTTTGATTATGAACCCTCCCATTATCAAAAAGTTTTCTTGGTTTTACTATATCATAGATAGGTAGGTAAATAAATCTTTCATACTGAATCCTCTTTCTAGTGGTAAGCCAGTAACATGCTGAACTGTTGCCTGCTACTTTTTAGTCGAAATAGACTTATGATTGGATTTACTTGCCATTATTGGCCGAAGTTAGAATTGCACTAGTGTCTGTTTGGCATATTACACAAAGTTCTGAATCGCTCACTACACCCTGTGCCGTGGAAGCCCGCATCAAGCTAATACTTTTTATATTTATTTTCTTAATCAGCTGTCTTTGGAAAAGATGCTTATTAATATCGCTATTCCTGAAAACAAATGGTATGGTGTAAATGATGTGTAAAATCACTTCTAACTCGGAAACAGTATCTCCTAGAGCCTGCAAATCTTCTAACGCTTTTTGTTCCCCATAAAACGAGTAAATTTTTTATATCTATGAAAAAATTGGTTAAATACGTCATTTCTGACTTATAAGCATTGTTTTCTCTTTGAAAACTTTACTTTAGGCATTCGCTGATAAATAAGTCCCAATAATTACGTAACGGTTAAGTTTCCGGGCTTTTATAAAAGGAACAAAATTGTTCCTTATAGTATGTCGAACAAAAAATTAATAAAATGCACGGTTAACGAGTTACAAGTCATTTAGTAAAATTATGACAGTTGCATTTCCACCATTTGGCAGATTCTGAGCTTGTGCCCGTTCAGCCAGGCTGACACCCTGGTGGAAATTTATAAGGGCCGTGGTGCCCACATGATGGAACCGGTTGATTTTCTGGACATCAAAATGCATACAGAACCACCCTCAGCAACTGGACTAAAGGAATTTTTGGACGCAAATATTTTTTTCGTAATTAGAAGGTCATAATACATAAGAATCAACAATAGCATTTCAAGGTGGAATGTTGTAGCTGAAAAAAATTAAATTACTTACATCAATTCGACTGTACTATGATTATTGTATGCAGTGGAATCATACCGAAAGATGTTCAAGCATAGGAAAAATCTGAAAATGGGCCAATTTAAAAACAAAACATGTTTACAGTGCGACCGGAATAGTATATTGTGTATTTAGGTGTGAAAGCAATACATTCCCGGACGACGATGCAAATTGTTGGCCGAGGCGCTAGCCGAGGCCAACAAGCATCGAAGTCCGGGAATGTGCTTTCACACCGAAGTGCACATACTACTTTTTCTGAAATTACAATCAATATTAATATAAATTAAGGAATTTGTATTAATGCATAACATTTCTTCATTACAATCTAACTGCTTACTAATAAATGCAATTTTAATGTGAATTGGTTTATCTGCGTGTATTTATTTACTATCTAAAATATACATAAAAAACCGTACGGGAATGTTACTTTCCCGGCCTAGGCCGGGAAAGTAACATTCCCGTACGGTTTTGTTGATCGTTGCTTGGCAACGGATCTTTTCCGGTCTGTTTTCTGATAGTTTCTTAGCAACGGACTAAAATACTGGAATTGTGCATTTTTCGATTTGAAATCGCGCCGAGAATGTAGATTCAGAAAAATGCTATTTATTTGGATTTTTTTGAAAACTTGAAATTTTTTCGTGTTTCCTGTTCAGTTTTTTTCGTCACCTCAGGTTGTATTAGTCCTACACAGTTCAGTTCAATTCAGCAGATGTAATTTTTTTCGTTATAAAATAAAAAAAAGGAAAGTGGCCTATATGTTAGTTTTGTTATACCGGGTGTCCAAAAAGTCTGGAAACGGCCAAATATCTCGAGAAATACACATTGTATCCAAAAAAGAAAAAACACGTCGTTAATAATTTTAAAAACGCTATCCAATGATACGAAACGCGGCCCCCCACCCCCACCCCTTGAGGTGGGGAGGGGGCAATTTTAAAATCTTAAATGCAGAATCGGATTCTACGGCAAAAACTACGTCAAGTTTGTCTCAAACGTTTTTTCAATTCGTGATAGATGGCGCTGTAATCGCAAAAATATTTTTTTTTTCGTAATTTCTAAAAATTCTACGGAAGAATGAAAAATAATAAAGTACGAGTTCATTTTCTTGAAAAAGCCATTCAATGGTGTTAAATTTAATACCCCTCCCCCCACCACCGTGGGAGAGGGAAGGTGGAGGGCAATTTTCAAATGCTAAATGGAAACCCTCATTTTTTATTATTCGTGAAAAGTGTTTAATTTTTAAGAAATATTTTTTTGGCCAAAACGAAGAATTTTTTTTTTGAATGAAGTTGAATTGTTTGTTCACCAGACTCTACATCCGCCAATAAAAAATATGGGGTTCCGTTTGAGATTTTAAGGTTGCCCACCACTTCCTCCCTCATGGTGGTGGTGGAGGGGGAAAGGGGTGGTGGGGTTATTAAATTTAACACCATTGAAAGGCTTTTTCAAGAAAATGAACTCGTACTTAACTCGTAAAATTATTAAAGACGTGTTTTTTCTTTTTTGGATCCAATGTGTATTTCTCGAGATATTTGACTGTTTGCAGACTTTTTGGATACCCGGTATATGTTTAGTAGAGCTGTTTGTGCGCTGTATTTATTACATAATCCGGACTGTACACACTACATTGTATCAAAATAGTGGAATCAAATTAGGATTTTAATGTGAATTGTCTGGTCAGGGCAATTTTTTTGTTTAAACGTGTTCAGGGGGTCAACTTAAGTTCACAAGTTTAGTTTTGCAGTTTCTGCGAGGTCGGCGTATTGTTTATTTAAACAATTTAATTTTTCAGACCGTGTTTTCCATCGGCTTTCTTTGAATATCTCGAAATCTATAAATCCTATGGAAAAACAACAAAAAGAAGAAAATCGTTCGTTATGAGCTGTACAATAAAAGTAATAAACTGTAATTCATTCTAATTGTTATTATTATTTAAAAAAAATGAATATAGCAAAATTATGCGTTTCTAAACAAATCACTGTTCTTTCAAAAATAATGGATAATATTCAGTGAAATTTTGGAGAAATATATCTCTTACTAGCTGACCCAGCAAACGTTGTTTTGCCATATAAATTATAAATTTTTGTCCAAAAAATAAAAATAAAATTTCTGGATAGGGCCACCCTTATCACCAAAGCCCCCCCCCCCCCTTCAGTGCGTCTCTGTGCTCAAATATACAATTGTTGCTAAAACTTTGCACCCTTGTGAAATCCTGCCATCAAAACTAAGAAATGTGTACGATGGAGTATAAAAAATACGACCTATTCTCAGACCTACCAAATATACACCAAAAATTTCATAAAAATCGGTCAAGCCGTTTCGGAGGAGTTCGATAACAAACATTATGACACGAGATTTTTATAAATTAGATAAAGTACAATCACCACTTAAAATTTTAAATCAAAATGGTTATTAAAACTGCTCAAACAGGGACGCACCCAGAAAATTGCTGAGGGGGGGGGGGCTACAACAAATAATAATAATATGATTAATACATTAAATATATTTATTGAACAAGAGATTAACAGAGAATTTATTGAACAAAAGATTAACAGGGAGTATAAAACTACAAAACAAAATCAATTCGCCTTGGTGGTGCCTTCATTTTTACTTTAAAACATGTAATCCTGGCCTACAGGGGGGGCTTAAACCCCCAAAGCCCCCCCCCCCCCCCCCCCCTTCAGTGCGTCTCTGTGCTCAAATATACAATTGTTGCTAAAACTTTGCACCCTTGTGAAATCCTGCCATCAAAACTAAGAAATGTGTACGATGGCGCAAATTGTAGCTTTTTATAAGTACTTTAAGATCAAAGAGAGAGAAATTTATTTTTCAAAATATAAACCCTTTTATTGCAGTTGTTTATAATTTTCGAAATTGTAGTTATAAACAAATTCAAACAACTCTCTGGTTTTTTTATGAACTCAAAAACGGGAAAGGAGTAATGAAAGTAGATTAAAAAAGCCAACTTAAAAAAAAATTGATGCTCTCTTGCATTTGGAGCTGAGATACGTTAGTTTTTACGTTTAGGTCACTTATAAATAAACAAATCGATATTTCTTCTTGAAATTTGGGCTGGTTATTCTCCAATGTTTATTATTTTGTTTCTGCTATTTGAAGATAATCCAAAGCTACAATTGTTAAAATAACATCGAATAAAGCGGCTTTGAGAACATAATGAACATTTTAAATTTTTTTATGACTTTTTTAATTTTTGTCACGAAAATGGTAAACCAACCTAACTTGAATAACTATTCTTATGTTCATGTATACATCTGCTTTGTAAAACTTTTAATATTACTGATACAATAAAAAAAATATTTCGCGAGCAGGATTTGAACCCGAGACGTCCGCATCCTGAATAAAAAGTGCTAGTCGCTTTACCCGCTTTAGCGACTTGGCTATCCAGCGACTAAAGTCCGATTTCTAAAAACATAATATAACATTTACACATATTTGGTGATTTTCGGATTTCTAACAAAATCGCTAAAGACCTCACATTCGGGCCTCTGTACAGCATCTTTTAACAGTTGTAGCTTTGGATTATTTTCAAGTAGCAGAGACAAAATAGTAGACATTGGAGAATTACCAGCCCAAATTTCAATAAGAAATATGGATTTGTTTACTTATAAGTGACCTAAACGTAAAAACTAACGTATATCAGCACCAAATGCAAGTAGAGCATTAATTTTTTTTTTAAGTTGGTTTTTTAATCTACTTTCATTACTCCTTTACCGTTTTTGATTTCATAAAAAACCCAGAGAGATATCTGAATTTGTTTATAACTACAATTTCGAAAATTATAAACAAATGCAATAAAAGGGTTTAAATTTTGAAAAAAAAAATTCTCTCTCCGTGATCTTAAAGTACTTATAAAAAGCTAGAATTTGAGTCATCGTACACATTTCTTAGTTTTGATGGTAGGATTTCACAAAGTTTTAGCAACAATATGCATGTCCACAAAAAAAATAATATACAGTAATATTATTCAAAACCATACATTAGAGCCCTTAGTACCAAAATCAGATTTTTTTTTAGTAAAAAATATTTTAATTGTCAATTATTCGTAATAGAAATCACCTGAACGCAGCGAGACTAAGAAACATTCCCAGGCAGAGGCTAGTAATATGACGTCATTTACCTTGCAGGTACGCAGGCCTGTATATGTAATGTGGGCCCGTTGTTTTTTATTGAAAGACTAATGTAATATTATTGATCAGCATGCTTTAGAAACCCTATTACTTGAAAACGATTTTTTTTTTTCGAAAAAAAAGTAACTCCCCAACAAACACCGAAGATTGGCCCATTAGCGGGCCATCACTGGGCCAGAAGTCTCATTTCGGGCCCAGTGATGGCCCGCTGAAGGGCCAACCTTCAGTGTTTGTAGGGTCACCTCCCACTGTCATCCATGCTTTCAAATTCGGCAATCCTTAATGCATGAATAATTTAAAGGGTAGCTGGTTCAAAATGTTTGGTAATTTTTCAATGAAAATTCTAGTCTATGAAATTTGAAAGTACAGATGACGCTGGGTTGTAGAAAAAGTGAGTTTAAATAGAAAATGAAGAATGACTTTTTTTCGAAATACGCACAATTTTGTAATATTCATTTTTTTTTAAATAATAATAACAATTTGAATGAATTATAGTTTATGTACTTTTATTGTACAGCTCAACGAACATTTTCCTTTTTTTGTTGTTGTTTTCCATAGGACTTATAGATTTCGAGATATTCAAAGAAAACCGACGGAAAACACGGATTAAAAAATTAAATTGTTTTAATAAACAATACGCCGACCTCGCAGAAACTGCAAAACTGAACTGTGAATTTAAGTTGATCCCCTGAACACGTTAAAACAAAAAAACTGCCCTGACCAGACAATGCACATTGTAAATTTTTTAATCCTAATTTGACTTCACTAAAAGGCAACAATTTTTTTTCAGATATATTCTAAGCCGATATATTTTTCTAATTTTTAGTATACCATGTTTAGAATTTCAAATACAGGTTTGGTAATGATTTGGTTTACGTCCCATGATTAAACTTTCCATTTTCCATACATTAATCCGTTTTTAAGTCCTAATTTATAAAACCACCCTGTATAAAAAATTTTACAATTATGATTTAAATAAATAATTTCTGCCTCATTTTCAAATGTTTTAAAACTATTTTTAACCAATAAATATGTACACTGTACACTCTAGAATTTTCGTGACTTATTTTTCGTAATCAAATAAATGGTAAATTATATTAACTAAAAATAAGTGGTAAATTGATGGAAAGTTCAGAATAAATAAATCGCCGACTGTTTTACTCAACGCTTGACATTTAGGTACCTAATAATTATTACAAAATACATATATTAACACCTTACCTCTGGTCTCCACCAAATGAACAACACATTTTAACTAATCACTATTTGAAGGGGAGATCTGCGTGTGTACCTACTCCTGTACTGCTGCTTCACATCTGCAAATTTCCATTGGTAGAATCGAATTCTTGTCGATAATATCAATTAATAGCAAATAGTAAATAAACTGTTGTGTTTTTACTTTGTTATCATCCGTTCTGAGAACATAGTACGGATTCTATTCAAAATGATGCGTAAATAAACGACCATAAAGGCGTAATGTCTTATCAGATAATTTATTTTGGTTCCCAGGCGGCTATAAACTCAATATTATTCTGGTGATTCACTTCGTAATCATATTTGAGTACTAATTATGTCTATCGGAGTTGACCAAGTATTATAAATTTTAACGAGAAAAGATTGTTCCCTGTCAGAATTTGCACGTATATCTTGTTGCAACACCTCGATCTATGTTAGATGACATGATAGCCAAATCTTTACATTAAGTTAATAGTCCAGTCCCAGAAGGTAGAAAATTGGCAGACTCCCGTTTTTTTTTATAATGGTGTTTTCTTCATAATTCTTTTTGCATTATGTTAGGTGTAGTCCGAGAGGTAGGAAATGTTTTTTTTTACACACTTGTATGTATGTATGTATGTATGTATGTATGTATGTATGTATGTATATATGTATGTATGTATGTATGTATGTATGTATGTATGTATGTATGTATGTATGTATGTATGTATGTATGTATGTATGTATGTATGTATGTATGTATGTATGTATGTATGTATGTATGTATGTATGTATGTATGTATGTATGTATGTCTGTGTGTGTGTGTGTGTGTGTCTGTATGTATCTATGTAAGTAATAAGGTCTAAAGAACTGAATTTCACCCACTTCTAATTGTTGTGTCATCATGAAACTTGGCAATTGTGTGTAGCTCTGATGACAATACAATATATTATATATGTTCAAAATGGCCGCCGCCCCAAGATGGCGGATTATCATTTTCTTTAAAACCCCCTTGATATATCAAAAGAAAGGGCTTGATAAGTAGAAAACAAATATGTGATCAAAATTTAAAAATTCAAAATGGCGGCGTCAACATGGCGGATAGGTTTTATCAATTATCATCGGATCCGACTGAAAATCGGTGTGGTTATCGAGGTTGCAGATTACAAATATCCGGTCCAAGGAACACCACACAAAACATATGGAAATTGGCTCCCAGCTAAATTGTCTGAATTTTTTATATGTTGTAGATTTCGACTTTCTGATCAAAAGGTCTCATGGGTCCAACTCGATCCTTTCCGAGATACAGCCCAGGAACTGTATAAGAATGACCTCTTGTACAATTAAAAAAAATTCGAATTCATGATTTTTTTTTCATACATTTTATATCGTGATACATTCTAATATTTTGCACTAAAAACATTTGTTGTGTTAATAAAAATAGCGTAGAAAAAAATTAAAGTTTAAAAAATGGTGGTGAAGGCGCCGGGAAATCTATATAAAAATAACAAGTGAAAAAAATATTCGGTCAAATTGGCTAAAACATTTTTTACATAAAGTATGTATCTTCTTGATCAAAAAACTTTAATTGAAAAATTTTCGGAAATTGCTCCTCTAATACCCCATCAATAAGTTAAAAGTTCGACGAGATACAGAATTTTACAAGAATTTCTAGTTGTATCTGTACCTAGAGGTAAAAAATATGCAAAACTTCGGAATAATGTCATATTGAACGGATTTCGTTCATTTTTGGCAGTATAATAGTAAATGCTTCACAGAAAAGTTTCTATATTGTGCGGGGGCTTGCTAATTTATACCCCCCTGAGAGGGGGTGGCACTTAAAAAATATATATTTACTGGAGCTGAAGTAGAATCAAATTTTAAGAAGAAAAGGTTCTATGCAATTTTTCATATAAATTGATAGTTTTTAAGTTATAACGACTTCAAAATTGCGATTTTAGCTTCAAAAAAAGGTATTTCCAAACGGCTTTCGTCAAGTATCTCGAAAAGTATTATTTTATCAAAAAAATGTTACAGACCAATTACAGAAAGTACAAACTGGGAATGAATTATATTTTTTGTTTATTGATGTAGGATTAATAATTTCGGAGATATTTAAGTTTACATTTGGCATCCAAGTGTTCATAAGATAATTATTTAGAGTGAGAGTTAAATATCTCAGAAACTGTGACACATACGTCAAGGATGCTAATAGGTAGAATAATAGGTTATTAATTAAGCTTTCAACTGTTTTTTTTATTTATTTCTGTAGCATAAAAAACAAAGAAGTTATGACCGAAGCAATGTGTGTCTACACATTTTTTTAATAACAACGTCGCTGTTTTGTTACTGTAATTAGCCAGTAATTAAAAAAAAAGAAATTTCAAACTTTGTTTCTCATTAATATACAGCATGACGTAGATGCTCAAATTTTTTGGTTTGTATACAGCACTTGCTTTAGAAAAAAATACAGTTTAAACTATAAAGGTATTTTCGATGAAACGTATTTTTTTTCCTTTTCCAAATATCTCAATAAATATTAGGTTTATTGAAAAATTGGTAGAGACCAAAAATAAAGCTCATAAACTGATAATGAATTTCGCTTGTTTATTTATTTACATAGATTTAATAGTTTCGGAGATATGAAAGTTTACTAATGGCGTCCGAACGTTTATAAGACGAAAAATGCAGTTTAAATGTTAAACATCTCAGAAATTGTGACATCTATGTCACGCATGCTAAGAAATGAAATTAAAGACAATTAATGAGCTTTCAAATTATTTTTTACTCGTTCCTGTAGCATAAGAAATAAAGAAGTTATGTCGGAAATATGTGCGAATTTATATTTTTGAAGTCGTTATATCTTAAAAACTATCAATTTATTTAAAAAATTGCATGGAACCTTTTCTTCTTAAAATTTGATTCTATTTCAGTTCCAATAAATATATATATTTTTTAAGTGCCACCCCCTATAAATTTGCAAGCCCCCGCAAAATATAGAAACATTTCTGTGAAGCATTTATTATTATACTGCCAAAAATGAACGAAATCCGTTCAATATGACATTATTCCGAAGTTAAAACCTCTAGTTACTGTACTATCTCGGAAACTACACGTAGGATCGAGTTGGATCTATGAAAGCTTTTGATCAGAAAGTCGAAATCTACAACATACAGTATCGGAAAGTGTTTGTTTTGGTACGGCAATAAGAGCAAGCGAGAGCGAAGCAACTAGGCTATTCTTTTTTATCATATAGAACCCCACATAGCGAACAAATTTTTCATTGGAAATTTTCCCCAAGAAGTGGTTCGGATTCCACCATAAATTGTAGGGCCCCGTCTCCTTTACTCAGACAAATCTAGATCTACTAGACTTAAGAGGGTCACTGAGGTGACATGGAAGGCGGTTAAAACACATTTTAAAACACATTTTTATATAACACATCCTACTCGTGCCACCTGCTTTCCCCACCACATCTGCGTGGGCAGTTCTGTCTGCGGAATTTCAATTTGTTTCCGCCTTGATGGGGCGTGTCACTATTTGCCCTTCTGCTAGAGCAGTGGTAGACGCCTTTATTGTGGGTGGTCGGTTAAGTCGTTGAAACTATGCAATACCAAAACCAGGACTTTCCGATTCTGTATAAAAAAATTCAGACAATTTAGCTGGGAGCCAATTTCCATCTGTTGTGCGGGGTTCTTTAATAATTCAAAATGGTGGTGTCAAAATGGCGGATAAGTTTTGTAGTTTATGGCTGATTCGTATGAAAATCGATATCTGGGGATTTTCGAGGTCGCAGATTATAAATAATTAGTCGAATTCTTTACATAAATGTCGACAGTGCCAAAATTCTTTCCTTAAATATACACTGAAAGAAATAGTATAGGTTAATTCAACAAATAACAATGTTTCACTAACAACGTCGTTAATTTTGTTAAACTAAATTATATTGATGGTATTTTTAAACAAAAGGTTATTGTTATTACAACTAATAAAAAGTTATTGTACAAGAAAACAAATATTAGCTTAAAAAATAGGTGCATAAGACTATTATTTTTGCATCTGACTATTATTTTTTTGAATTCTGTCAAATCAAAGTAGTTAATAGTACATTTGATTTTTAACTATTGTTGAAAAACACTATTTAATTAGTTTTTCTACAAGAAGATATCAAAATTGTACGGTGACAAAATTTGTTGCACTATTATTTTCTGGTGGATTTAACTATAAAACTAGATAGGCGCGATTTCATATGCTCTTTTTGGTTGTATTCACCTAGCATTTTCTTTGAGTGTAAAACTAAAAAGTAAAAAAATAAATTAATAGTTTAAAAAACTAAGAAAACACGCTTTTATAAATACTGCACTAAAAAGCAAAAAATAATCATCGAACCTGCCCTTCCGAAATACGGAATTTTTTTACCAGAGTACCATTTTTTTACCAGAGTACCTACCAATAAATGTTTCGTTCTATACATTCAAGTGATTTAAGAGGTTTCTATGGATGTTGATTAAGAATTTAAACTCATAGAAAGAAAATTGTGGAAAATCCTCGGAAATCCTGGTAAGTTTTTATGATTTCCTATCACCATAAGCGTCCAACGTGTCAAAATATACGTTTTTGTGATCAAATTTGAGGTTGAAATGTCGGAAAAGAAATGAATATGTTTCGGAATATTTTGGAAAATGCTAAAAGTAGAAAATATTAGATCTTAGCCGTTTTTTTCACAAACTACTCGAATGTTAAGAAATTTTGTATAGGGATATTCCGAGGATCACTGGGCATATATTTTCTGTCTGAAATTGGAAAATCCGGAAAATCTGAGCATGGTGAGTTTACCAGTAAACCCTGATACTGGGCTATGCGGATGTTGATTGCAAATTTGAACTTTACTTATTGATACACTCTGGCTAAATTTTCCGAATTTTCCGGTGAAAATGAGGGTTTTCCGTATTTCGAATTCGTGTTCAGAGACCCAAAAAACACCCGTTACTAAATTTCATAAAATTTCATGAAAAACAACCCGAGATATTCAATTCGTTATATAACTATCGATAAAAATTGTTTATTTATTGATTATTAATAATAATTAAAAAACATTTCCTACCCCTAGGACCGGGTGCATTATGCCACACCTAACACAGTGCAAAAAGAATTATGAAGAAAGCACCATTATCAAAGAAACGGTTAATGACTTCCTTCTGGGATGGGACTGTAAATAAATATAATTATGCATATATCCAAATATCAGTAATTAATTTTTGTTGGTTTAGTGCCCAAGAAATTAAAATCTTATTTGAACAAATACAGTGCCCGGTAAAAGTACATTAGGAATTTTTTTTGAGAATTCGGGTTTCTTATCTTTTCGGCAAAAATATTGACTTCAAATCCTTTTGAGCTAAAAGGGCCTTGTAAGTGAAGTCAAATTAGGATTTTAATGTGAATTGTCTGGTCAGGGCAATTTTTATGTTTTAACTTGTTCAGGGAGCCAACTTAAGTTCACAACTCAGTTTTTCAGTTTCTGCGAGGTCGGCGTATTGTTTATTTAAACAATTTAATTTTTTAGGTCGTGTTTTTCATCGGTTTTCGTTGAATATCTCGAAATCTATAAGTCCTATGGAAAACAAAAAAAAAAATAAGGAAAAAGTTGGTTTTAAGCTGTACAATAAAGATACATAAACTATAATTCATTCTAATTGTTATTATTATTAAAAAAAAATTGCAAAATTATGCGTTCTTAAACAACACTGTTCTTTCAAAGATGATGGATAATATTCAATATTCAATTTTGGAAAAATATAGCTTTTATAAAATACAATCACCACTTAAAATTTCAAATCAAAATGATTACTAAAACGACTGCTAAAACTTCACAAGGGTGCACCCTTGTGAAATCCTGCCATTAAGACCAAGAAATGTGTTAGTCTAGGTGCCCCCGTACAAAAATTCAATTTATACATATCTTCGTATAACTTCTTGTACGGCATAATTGCGCCTAGTCTATCACTTTTTTCCTCTGCGAAAATTTTCGTAAACGCGGCGTTCCTCCTCGGCATGAAAAAGACGATTTCCACACGTCGGACTGGAAAATCGGCAAATATATTTTGTCGGACAGTTTGAGAATTGGATTCTACATAGCAATCTTGAAAAAATCAGCTGGTTATCAATAAATGTTTTAAAGTTGTGTTATGTTATGTTTAGGGTGGTAGACGCCCTTAACGTTCCAAAATTTTTGTCGGACAGTTTGTAGAAATATGTAGAATTTATATGTAGAATCCAATTCCCAAATTGTCTGACAAAATATATTTGCAGATTTTCCAGTACGACGTGTGGAAATCGTCTTTTTCATGCCGAGGAGGAACGCCGCGTTTACGAAAATTTTCGCAGAGGAAAAAAGTGATAGACTAGGCCCAATTATGCCGTACAAAAAGTTATACGAGGATATGTATAAATTGCATTTTTGTACGCGGGCACCTAGACTAACAGTTGACACAAGGTCTCCACGAAGCGAAATAATTTTAGTGGCTTTTGTTTAACAATTATCCGACTTGAAATATAAACGCAAACTCTAAAAAAATTTGTTAATTAACAATAGCCTCATTTTATGAAAAATCGGTGAAACATTTTTTCCAACGGGATATTGTTCCTTTAAGTGTCTAAATAATACCATATTTTTAAAAATTTTTAAATTAATATTTAATAACATAAAAAAAATATTTTTACTTATTACGGCCGTTTTTAGAGCATCGTAACGGCTCAGTGTTCGCCGAGCGGAGCTCAATTTTCAACATTAAATTAAAATTATTAATAAAAGAGACAGTTTCAGGAGTTGGGCCTTTTTTGTTGGAAATTTCTTCCTATTTAAGAATCACTCTTTAAAATTTCTTAAATATTAATAGTTTTCGAGTTATTTGCAATAAACGAAACTCGTTATTTTTTTCAATCTTCATTTGTTTATAACTTTTGCAATTGTTTATGTGCGGGTTGAAACTTTTGTACATTTTTCTACACGTCATTCCGAATCCAATCCTCACTCATATTTTTACAAGCTTTATCAAGCGCACACGGCTTTGAACTTGTGAACTAGTCTAAAAAGGCGCAGTTACACGGCGCGTGATTAGGCGAGCCTGGCTCGGCGAGTCACGAAACACGCGCCGTGTGACATAAGCAACTTGGCATGGCTTGCGACTCGGGAGACGTTGCTCGCGTCGGCTCGCGTCTTCCATCTAGTTTTGTCGGTAACTGCGCCTGAAGATCAGTCATCAGTCGATCCATGCAGTTTTGACGAGCCTACAATCCACAACCCCACACGAAATCTACATTGGTCACGCGCCGTATTGACACATCTGGCTCGCTATCCGTTACACGGCGCCTTAAATAACGACCTTACGCTCTTTTCACACTACACGGTTTTGATCGTACGGTAAAAAGCCGTGCGGCCGCATTCTTTTAGTGGAGTGAAGAAAAGCATGGGACCTTTCACATTATACGATGACGGCAAAACGCCGGTGCCGTGCCGTGCAGCAGCCGTCCCTTGCCACTGGATTCGACGGTTGCCGTACGGCACTTTTGACTCAGTGGTCTACATAACTAAATGCGTGCTTTCACATTCAACGGTTTTGAGCCGTACGGCAGCTACATTGTTTTGTTGAATTATTAATTATTAACTTTTGGGAAATGGATGAAATTGATGCGGAAGTTTTGATAGCCTTGGTTCAAAGTAGGACTGTGCTATGGGACAAAACTTTGAATGTTTATAAAGATCGAATTGCCACAAGAAAGCCTGGAAGTTTGCTTAGAACTGAAACAAGATTTTGATTCGATGGAAGACAAAATAAAAATGCGTTTGGTAAGTATATTTAATACTTATTAAAAAACAAAAAATCAGAACATGAAATTGTCGTATAATTGTCTTATTATTACAAATGAAATGAAAATGTTGAGCTTACAACGGCAAAAAACCGTGCAATGTGAAAACAACAATGTCACGACAAAAAGCCGTACGGTTCTTTACCGTACGATCAAAACCGTATAGTGTGAAACGAGCGTTACGATTTCTGTAGAATCGTAAGGAGTTAAGTCAAGAGAAAAGCCTTACTGGACTATTGCAAACACTTCCAAGTCGATTAAATTATTGCCAACCTAATTGAACGATTTTCGTTCCATGACAGCGTCATTTAAGAAATCCGTCAAGTCAAAATCAAAAGTTTTAAAATTTGAAGCCCAAATATACCATAATATGGGGGACCCCAATTTAGTAACAACATGTAACTTCCATGGACAAGAGTTCCTATTTAAGATGAACATTTTAATCAACAATTTAGAAATCTTGATCACAGACAAAAGTTCCGGTGAAGAATGGCAGTGCAGCTACGATGCTACTTGTAAAAAGTCCATATACGTAAACTGTTGAAATCATTCACGAATTAATTTTGCTTGCAGATATAGAAAATTTGACCCATAAAACAGGAAATTTTAAACAATTTGATATTTTTGTGGCTATGATTAAATCTGGGCTCTTAAGGGTATGTCACGATTGGTATTATTAATGTAGTATTGGAAATTTTAATGAACTCATTCCGCCCTAAGAAAGAATGGTGATACTTAATAAATATGTATAAATCTTTATAATAATCAGTGATCGGAATTTTGGGTTTAATTTCAGGTGCGTCGTTACAAGGATTTATTAAAATATGCATCCATTTTTAGTTGTACATATGTATACATGTATCCTATTATGCCAAAATAAATGAGAAACTCATAAGGTAGGTTCGTATTAAATTTAATTTCGATTTAATTATGTGAGAAAGAACAAACTTAATTTAATTCTTTGATGTAAAATTTTATATACCTATATGCGCCACTGGAATTAAATCCAAATTCCGATCATTGATAATAATGTATATACTTATAGACCGTGGGATAGTGACAGACTTTTTTAAACGTTTGGTTCCTATCTGGCCTTTTGGGAGCTTTTTGTGCCTGATTTGTACTAACCATTTTCGTGTTTATCAAACGGTTATCCAGGGCTCCTCAGCGGAAAACAGAAAAGAAAATTTCATGAAAATGAACAATTTCAAATGTTTTGTTCCTATCTGGCGTCAAGTTAGACTTACGTTTTAAAGAAAAACATCCGACGGAAGCTTATCGCCAGACAAATTCCGTGGGCCGGAAGGCCCGAAATTTCAATCCGAAGTTGTAAGAAAAAATGGTCAAAATCACACGATTTGGTTATTATCTGGGAATTGTATATATAGGTAAATAGATTATAATTATCGCGATATAACAAACGCCAGACAAATTCCGAGGACCCAACAGTGAAAAAATTATTGTTCAAGTTGTCAACTATTCCGCAAAAATCAAACGATTGGTTCTCATGTGAAATGATTTTTTCTGCAAAAATTAACCAAAACGAAAATGTATTGTATCATTCACAGACATTTTTAGTGGGCCAAACATATTTTAAATCTTAAGAAGTGCACGAAAAAAAGCCATTTTTTCAAACGATTTATTCCTGTCTGGCATTTGGATTTTAAAAAGATATGGTAATAAATAAACCATATTTCAAGTCCCAGGCAAAAAGCGTGGGCCAAACATATTTTAAATCTTAAAAGAAGTGCACGAAAAAAAACACCATTTTTTCAAACGATTTATTCCTGTCTGGCATTTGGATTTTAAAAAGATATGGTAATAAATAAACCATATTTCAAGTCCCAGACCAAAAGCGTGGGCCAAACATATTTTAAATCTTAAAAGAAGTGCACGAAAAAAAGTCATTTTTTTTAAACGATTTATTCCTGTCTGGCATCTGAATTTTAAAAAGATATGGTAATAAATAAACCATCTTTCAAGTCCCAGACACAAAGCTTGGGCCCAGCCGTAGATATGTTGAGTGAAAGTATCGAAAAATCAAAAAACAGTCGTGTAAAAATCGATGCATTTTCAAACGATTCACACTCGTCTGGCATTTCATTAGCTTGTCATTGTAAAAGAGTATTATACACATTTAAACAAATGTTTCGCGTCACTACTTAAATGCCGCAAGCGCGGATTTATGGGGGTAACGGTGTAATTACCCCCCAAGATTCCGTAAACAATCAACTTTCATTTTAAAATTTCATAATTTTTATTATTTTATTTTATATTTTTGAATATATATTCTATTTAGTTGTGTTTATAATTTTTTTTGAGATTTTTTCCCCCCCCCGCTCATCAATTTTAATTTTCGAGGAAAAACATTTTTGTTATTTTCAACACACTCAAGGTCCAGATCCGCCCTTGAAATGCCGTTTTTTTTCTCACTTGAAACTCATTTGGAATTTGATTTTTTTTATCACTGGAATCAATATAATTGTCACTTTCACATCCATAATCCCTCGATCGAATAATATTTACAATAAATAAGTTACATACTAGCAAAAAGACAAATATAAGTTATTACATATCAATATATAATTTACAACTCTGCACTAAACCATAGAAACTGAGAGTCCTCGTAAGTCCGTACCTGTTTCATTCTCCCTTGGCGTAGGTAGTCAACCACACAAAAGTGATTTCTTCTCTCATTTTAATGCATGCGACATAAGACACGTAAGATGCGATGTGGTAGAAACATATGTGGTATGCATTGCTTGCGAGCGACGCTGCTTTTTCTACTCCCCGCTCGTCCCGGGGTGATTTTTATTTATCGTTTGCTAATGGGGAACTTGCCCATTTTTTTGTATTTCATTATAAAGTGTGTGTTTATGTATAAAAACACGCCACATCAAATATCAGCTCTTAAATCGCAGTACTTACTTTGCAATAAATAATTAAAGATGAAATCCTCGCTACTCCTCACGAAAAGTACTGTGACGTCAGATCGAGAAACTAGTCTCGCGTGGGGACCCACAGATGGTGTACTTTAGCCGAGCGGTACGTCTTCACCCTAATTAATAGACTGGGTGGCGGTTGGCTTTGAGACGTCCGCATATTTGGTCTTTTGCTCTTTATGTTAGAGAAAAAATAAAAAAAGTGCCGGAAAGCTCAATCAATTCTCTTTACATAAGCTATCTACACATTTTTCGAAAAAAACAATAATTATCGAGATATTCGAGGAAATGTAGGAAATTACACGTTTTCCTATAATGTATGTAAATCTAAAAAAAATATTTTTTCTCAGAAACCTTCGTTTCGAAGGACCGAGATTAACGGAACATCAAAGTAGTACATGATATTAAGTGAACATCATAAATGAGATCGATTTCAATTAATTACCGATTAATTACGGTGACAAAATGGAGAAATTTTACCGAAAAAAAAAAGTCCCAAATCCCGCCCCCCCTCTAATTCCTTCATTTTTGTCGGAATTCAAAAAATTGAAAAAAGAGTTTCAGCAAATTTTATTCTATTTAAGTTAGCTAGAGTAGTCTTTTGGCGTAGGAGCCAGGATTAAAAAGTTGCCAACTGTGGAACCTCAAAATTTGGGATATCTACAGCTGCGCCCCAGATTTTTGTCTGGCACTTGAAATATGGTTTGTTTATTAACATATCTTTTTAAAAAAACAAATCCCAGACGAGTATATATCGTTTGAAAATGCATCGATTTTTACACGACTGTTTTTTGATTTTTCGATACTTTCGCTCAACATATCTACGTCTGGGCCCAAGCTTTTTATCCGGGACTAGAAATATGGCTTATTTATTAACATATCTTTTTAAAATCCAAATGCCAGACAGGAATAAATCGTTTGAAAAATGCCATTTTTTTCGCGCTTTTCTTTTTGTCTGGCTATCCAGGAGACCCAGCCAATTCGTCTGGGAATCTTAAATTGAAACTACTTATTGCCTAATATTAACAAAAAAACAAATGCCAGACGAATGTAAATCGTTTGATTTTCGCGGAATAGTTGACAACTTGAACAATAATTTTTTCACTGTTGGGCCTTCGGAATTTGTCTGGCGTTTGTTATATCGCGATAATTATAATCTATTTACCTATATATACAATTCCCAGATAAGAACCAAATCGTTTGATTTTGACCATTTTTTCTTACAACTTCGGATTGAAATCTCGGGCCTTCCGGCCCACGGAATTTGTCTGGCGATAAGCTTCCGTCGGAAGTTTCTCTTTAAAACGTAAATCTAACTTGACGCCAGATAGGAACAAAACGTTTGAAATTGCTCATTTTCATGAAAAATTGTTTTCTGTTTTCCGCTGAGGGGCCCTGGATAACCGTTTGATAAACACGAAAATGGTTAGTACAAATCAGGCACAAAAGGCTCCCAAAAGGCCAGATAGGAACCAAACGTTTAAAAAATCTGTCACTATCCCACGGTCTATTATAATACAGTAACTTTATACATCCTATCTGACGTCAAATCAGGTATCTATGCTTTTTAATATGTTGTATAGGATTAAAAATTAATGTTAAATTCAAGTTTACGACCTCGGCAGACCTCCGGGTCTTGGTCAAAAATCCAAAAAAACTGCGAGATTTTTGTTTTTTTTTCAGTTTTTGTCGATTTTGATAATGCCTACTTTTTGGTAAAAATAATTTAGTATTTTTTAAAAGTAGACTAAATTTGCTACAAATTGATACCAGAGCGGACTCTGTAGATCAAATAGTATCCGAGATACAGCTGTTCAAAGTTTTGCAAAATTTTCATTTTTCGATATTTTTAACAATTTTTAACTTAAAAATCTGTGAAGTACGTCCTACTACTATAACTAAAAATTCATTTTACCCCGAACCCAAGCCCCATGGGGTCAGAGGGGGCGGAAAAATGCCCCCCTCCCCAATATATATACTATTATAGTGAATGGATCGGAAAAGAGGAAGGAATATTTAAAAAAATGTATACATAAAAAAATCGGCAGCTACTGGAAGCGGCTGGAACCTCCCCACCCGGTGAATCTTTGAAGCCGAAAAGAGCACTAAACAATATGAACGATCTCATTTAATTATATTTATTAAGTTGAAATATTTTTTTCGTATTAAATCAGAAAAAAGTCTTGCGTTCGGTGGGATTTGGACCTAAGAACTTGAGTGTTAAATTTATAGTCTGTACAACATTAATATTTTATTCAATGTTTTTAATACAAATATATATCATCGGATCCTAGCCCGGGGCCAGCCAGACAACCACGGTGAACACCGCCGTGGCGAGTGTGAGGCTGGACGGGGTAGGTCCGGTTTGGCTTGGAGAAAAATAGAAAAGTAGCTCGTGTCTTCTGTAGGCAGGCTTAAAGACTAGGTTAAAATTATAATGTGTCCACATGGACCTAAAATTAATATATAAATAAACACAATTCTATAAAAACGTTCGTAGGCAAGAGCACTTAATAATTTTGATTATTGATACGGGAAACAACCTCGGAAACAACTAAACGAAAAAACCTGTTCGTTGGTAATGGGATGGATGGCAGGGATGGCCATCTTTGGAAAAAACCATATAACTCTTGGTGGACAGCTTCCCTGCCAGATGTAGCCAGGGTAGTGTTCATGGTGGCTCGTTTAAGTTTGAGTTGGTATATTTTGTTTTATCTTTTGGCCTCGATCAATTTTTCACTAAATCGGCCGGGGAAGTGATAGCTGTCAAATTTTTGGTTCCAATGTTTCTCTGGGGAATTTGGTTTTTGAAAAATGTTTAGGTTGGTATCAATGTCTTAAAGTGTTTTTAGGTTATTTGACATTTTTCTGAAGTGACATTTTTTCGAAAATTTGACATTTTTCTGAAGTGACATTACTCCGAAAATTTGACAATTTTCAAACATTTGACATTTTTCTGAAAGGTGACATTTTTTCGAAAATTTGACGTTTTTTCGAAAATTTGACATTTTTCTGAAAAGTGACATTTTTCCGAAAATTTGACATTTTCCCGAAAATTTGACATTTTCCCGAAAATTTGACATTTTCCTGAATTTTTGACATTTTTCTGAAAAGTGACATTTCTCGGAAAATTTGACATTTTTTCGAAAATTTGACATTTTTCTGAAGTGACGTTACTCCGAAAATTTGACAATTTTCAAACATTTGGCATTTTTCTGAAAGGTGACATTTCTTCGAAAATTTGACGTTTTTACGAAAATTTGACATTTTTCTGAAAAGTGACATTTTTCTGAAAATTTGACATATTTCTGAAAAGTGACATTTCCCTGAAAATTTAACATTTTTTCGAAAATTTGACATTTTTCTGAAAGGTGACATTTCTTCGAAAATTTGACGTTTTTTCGAAAATTTGACATTTTCCTGAATTTTTGACATTTTTCTGAAAAGTGACATTTCTCTAAAAATTTGACATTTTTCTGAAGTGACATTACTCCGAAAATTTGACAATTTTCAAACATTTGGCATTTTTCCGAAAGGTGACATTTCTTCGAAAATTTGACGTTTTTTCGAAAATTTGACATTTTTCTGAAAATTTGACATATTTCTGAAAACTGACATTTCCCTGAAAATTTAACATTTTTTCGAAAATTTGACATTTTTCTGAAAAGTGACATTTCTCCGAAAATTTTACATTTCTTGGAAATTAAAAAAAAAAAAATTTCGTGACTCGTCTTGTAGAAATATTTTTTTGATATCATCATCAGTTCGCCTGTTATAAAAATTTTATGCTTTTACGACGTCATCAGAACGTAGGTGTATTTTTAATTCACTCGTATTCCATCCATCTACAATATTTCCACCTACGTTTCAAACTTTAATTGGATGTTTCCAGTTAAGTCGATATCTGCACCCGTTTCTAAGAATTTTTCTTATTTGTGACGTCATGTGACGTGGGTGTATTATTAATTCACTCGTAATCCGTCCGTCTACAATATTTATACCTACGTTTCAAATTTCAGTTCGATATCTTCAACCGTTCCCGAGTTATCAGCCGAAATCACTGAACACCTCTGTCATTATTAGAATATCACCCTGTACATTGCACTGCTTTGAGGACAAAACAAGTGAAATTTTTGTTTTTTAATTTTTTTCACGGAAACCAAATCGAAAAAGTGCAAGTGTGATATATCGTTGAAATCGGAATTTTTACTGCTTTTCAATGGTTCAATTACAAATTGTAAGTAATCATAAAATAAACAACTTGTTGTGCCAAAACGGCACTAAACGTAAGATTTGATGTTATCTCAATTTTCGATTTTGGACTAATTGTAGTAACCTCCCACCATTTTATTGTGGGGAGGTTAAAAATCAGTTATAAGCAACTTTTAGCTCTCTTGGACGGTACCGGAGTGTCGTCCGTGTCGTCTGGGTCGCTGTTCTCTCTTGTCTCTTTTTATTCTTCTTCTTGAGTGTAGAAGAAATTATCCAACGCCTCGTTGTCTGATTCTTCTGGAGCTCTGGAGATTGTATATTTATACTTAAATCAGAAGCATTGTCGCATTGCAGTGCGTGCAAACCGTCGAACATTTTTTGCAACTACATGCATTGCTACAGCTGCATGATATCAACTGCAAGAGTTGTTGCGGTGCTGCATCCCTGGACATTATTTTGGGACGTGCGCACCCAGCCCCAGGCAACAGGATTCTTTTCCACACCCAGCCACTTCTGCACTTAAAAGGTATAGTAAAAATTGTAATATTAAAGAAGTAATATTTATAATTGTGAAATCGTGCAGCATCTTGAATTGGAGGCAAGATTGAAATTAATTTTTGCTGCAGCCCTCGCAAACAACTGGAACCGTAAATCATTTAGATTCTGGCTTGAATGTTTGCCTCCATATAGCGCAACCATGATCACCTCTCCTGCTTCAGCAATTTGTGGCATTTGATTTATAAAACACAACAATCTTATCCTCGAGGTCTGGATGTTTTTTGATTATAGCAAATAATTTCATTTTTCCTTGCCCGAATAGTGCCGATGTAGAGTCACGTCCACTGAAGGCATGCAGACATCAGAAATAGAAAAAGTTCAGGAGACTTGTATTTCGAGGGGGCGTTTGAATAAAGCCGGCTCCAGACTATGCGCTGGACGCGTCATAGTTTGACACATAGTGTGTACCACAAGCAAGTGACATGCGTCGAGGGTCGAGCTCCAACGTTGGCATTGGAAAACGTTCGGGCTATAGTCGGTATTTTTGTCCCGCTCCAAAGGGAAATTCCAATGTTGGATCGTGCCGTTATTACATTTCGGTGTCGTCCAGACTATCCGTCCAGCATTCTTAACAATAATCATCTGAAATGTCTTTTGTGTCTCAAATCAGTGCACGAAAATTTCTTTATCGGGCATACACGCTCTTGTAGGCAAATTTTGTAATTTGTTCTGCTTGAAAAGGTCAGATATGGAGTGGAATAACGAACAAATTTTGCAGTGGTTATGAAAAATATTCAGTACTTTGGCCCAAACATCCCGACCATAAAATCGTAAAAAGTTAAATGATGGTTGGGTGTAGCTACAAAGTGCACAAGACAACATAATAATGGAACTGCAATACACACAGTATCGTCCTCCATGATAAACGATTGATCAATTCATCCACAAACATTTGAACCAACGCTGGTTGCAATGTTGGACGCATTGTCTGTAGGCACAGTTTGGCAAACGTCCCAGACGCAAATATTTGAGGTAAATATTGGAGCCAACATTGGAACCAACGCTGGACGCATAGCCTGGAGCCGGCTTAAGTCGCGTCCGGTTTTTTTCCTCTCCCACATTTTTGGAAAAAATTGTGTGTTTCTTTGTAATGCTAGTGAGAATGACTAGAAGATCTGTCTTCACCAGCGATCACCACAGTATTATGCAGCTGCAAGACGGGCTGTAGCAATATACATTCCCAAGATCTCGAAGACGAATCAGACGACGAGGCGTTGGATAATCTCTTCTGGGCTCAAGAAGAAGAAGAAGAAGAAGAAAAGGAGATAAGAGAGAACGACGACACGGGCGAGACGGACGATACGGACGACACTCCCGGACCGTCCAAGAGAGCTAAAGTTGTTTAAAAGGCATAAGATCTGTTTATAACTGATTTTTTTTTATATATATATTTTTTTAAATATTCCTTCCTCCTTTCCGATCCATTCATTATAATAATACTATATATTGAGGGGGTGGGGCATTTTTTGGCCCCCTCTGACCCCATTTGGGGCTTGGGTTCGGGGTAAAATGAATTTTCTGAACCTAGTTATAGTATACGTATTTTACAGATTTTTAAGTTAAAAATAAATTGTAAAAAATGTCGAAAAATGAAAATTTTGCAAACTTTGAATAGCTCTATCAATTTGTAGCCAATTTGGTTTACTTTAAAAAATGCTAAATTATTTTTATCAAAAAAGTAGACCTTAGGTGTCAAAATCGACAAAACTGAAGAATAAACAAAAATCTCGCAGTTTTTTGGATTTTTGACCAAGTCCTGGAGGTCTGCCGTAAACTTGGATTGAACATTAATTTTTAATCCTATACAACATATTAAAAAAGCATAGATACCTGATTTAATGTCAGGTAACCCCCTTTTTTAATGACAAGGTTACTGGATTATTAGCTAAAATATTTTATAATTTATTTATTAGTACTGTCGTGCGCAAAAAAATGGGAATAACGTATTTTTGCTAAAATCTAGTTGTGTACATCTAACTTTAATTTTTGAGACATTGTCAGTTATTTGTCAAAATTCATTGCAAGTGAGACAGATTTACATTAGTAAAAAATAGTTGTCCTATTTTTATTTTTGCTCACGACAGTACCTAGAGATTTTTCTTTTTTTTTCTAATTTCTGTAGAATTAATGGTTTCGAAGATCTACAATCCCAAAATTTCTTTAGAATTAATTAAACGCAAATTTCGATAGTAACAAAAAATCCTTCATTTTTTATGTTCATTAACATTTTTAAAAATAAAGCAAGAGGGTAAATGATACCCTTATATGATATTACTAAAGATATTTCCGATCCAATACGCGTCCTGCTATAGTCCGAGAGACAGCGACACATTTTTGGCATTCATACCATTATGGCTGATTTTCATTCATGTAATAGTTTATTGCGTGTACATACACGAAACGGCGCACAGTGGGGCAAATAGCTCATTTTTTGGACAAGCGATAATTCCCAAGCCTGGAATTAATGAAATTTAAATTTTTTTTTTTAAACTCTTCGTTATAAAATTGCCTTTAATTCTGTCGAGCCCGAATTTTGAAATTTAAAAATTAAAGGACTTAAATTTTGAAAGTAAATTAAAATTTTATCAAAAGATTGTTTAAGATTATAAAAAATTGTTACTTGGGGGGTTTTTTTGGTTTCTAATCTCATTTATTATCCCCGAATTTTGCGATTCAAAAAACTAAGATAGCGGATCCAATATGGCGGCCATAATATTTTTTTAAATGAAATGTACATGCACAAACTGTTAAAAATTGTTACTTAGGACTTTTAAGGGTTTCTGATCGAAAATCTGAAATCTAAATTACGTAATATCGTAATCCAAAATGGCGAATCCAATATGGCGGCCATAATATTTTTTAATTGACATGTAAATGCGCAAATTGTTAAAAATTGTTACTTAAGGGTTTTAGAGATTGCTGATCATGAATTTAAAGTCCAAATTACGTAATATCGAAATCCAAGATGGCGGATCCAATATGTTGTCCGTAAGTTGAAGATTCTACTCGTTCATCATTTTACGTATTAGATTATATTAGATTTATATCTTATCGTACTTTTCTAGCTGTTTGTTTAGGACTAGAAGCATTAGGTTATTTTAAGTTCATGGCTTACAATATTTTACTTTCTGTCATTTTATGACTTGACCAAATATTAGAATTAAAGTTAATAGTTCTTGCCCAATAGTATTAGCTAATAGTATTTGTCTTTTGACTACTCTATTATTGGACATTTAAGGTTAATTTTTGATTAATTATTTCATTTTAGCACATACTGGAAATGCAACTCTAGAATTCAAAATTACGAAATTTTAACTGCAGAATCAGAAACCTCTAGGAACTAATTTTTAATGATTTTTGCATGTACTTCTTATTTTTTTTTTAAATTTGTAACAGCTATATTGGATCCGATATTATGGTTTCCAAAGTGACGAAACTAAAATATCCGAAACAAGATTAGCGAATTAAGCCCCTGAGTAACAAATTTTAGCAATTTCTTTCTTGATTTATCATTCTATTTTAACTTACGGACACCATATTGGATCCGCCATCTTGAATTTCGATATTACGTAATTTAGACTTCAGATTCATGTTCAGCAGACCCTAAAACTCCTAAATAACAATTTTTAATAATTTGCGTATGTACATTTCATTTAAAAAAATATTGTGGCCGCCATATTGAATCCGCCATCTTGGATTACGATATTACATAATTTAGACTTCATATTCATGATCAGAAACCCTTAAAAACCCTAAGTAACAATTTTTATCAATTTGCGCATGTACATCTCATTTAAAAAAATATTATGGCCGCCATATTGGATCCGCTATCTTGGTTTTTTGAATAGCAAAATTTGGGGATCAGAAATGAGATTAGAAACCAAAAAAACTCCCCAAGTAACAATTTTTTATAATTTTAAACAATCTTTTGATAAAATTTTAATTTACTTTCAAAATTTAAGTCCTTTAATTTTGAAATTTCAAAATTCGGGCTCGATAGAATTAAAGACAATTTTATAACGAAGAGTTTAAAAAAAAAAAAATTTAAATTTCATTAATTCCAAGCTTGGGAATTATCGCTTGTCCAAAAAATGAGCTATTTGCCCCACTGTGCGGCGGTCAGCTGGCGCACCCGCGGTGGGCGAAGCTACGAGAACGCCACACACACGTAAAAAAAATATGGAAATAAAAACATACCATCAAAGTTGAAATTTTGTTTGTTTAATAATGTTAAAAAGTGATAAAAAAATCATAGTCACCTGTTAAAATGGCGGTGGGTAATACGTCCGCTGCTCATATAGTCATGTTGACTAAAAGTTTTAATTTTAGTAATTTCATCGAGGTTTAAATTTTGTTATATAACAATATTAGTCTGGGAGCTGGCGTCAATATTTTATGCGTCATTTCAACACGACTTCTTTGTTTTCTTAATGTTAGTTATCGTTCGAAAAACAACTAAAATAGGTGTCAGCTGACGCGACCGTGGAGGTTAAGAGCGTAGGAGGCTGCGCATTTGGTAAAATAATTTTGTTTTTTGCGACAATCCAACAAAGCTACAAAACTATAAATAGTTTATTTATGTAATAATAAATGAAAAAAAAAATGTGTCAGCTGCATAGGGTAGGGAGCGAAGATTGTCCGCTGCCCTAGTCAATATGTATGAAAAACACGCGAAAATTCGTTATTTCAACAAAGCTGAAATTCATTTATATGATAGTTTGCGATATAAAAAGACAATTAAAAAGTGTCAGCTGATAATACCATGGGACAGAACCTGTCAGCTAGGCCTTTTAAGTGTACCGCAGCGTCCAGGTGCTACCACGCGCGGTATCTTTAATGCCCCAGTTAACGTATGAGACTTGAAAGAAAATCATATTTGTATGAAATATTAGACATACGTATTAGAGAATACTTAGAGATTGCAATCATTGATTGAGAATAGTGAGGATTAAATAAATCAATATGAAAATATTAATATTTCTGTTATTTTGGTACATTCAATACGAATAAAACAAATCAATTCTCATCTGAATCTCTCACTGCTGTGTTCTGAGTTATTTTCCTCTTCGGAAGTGCTATCTGTATGGTCTTCCAAATCTAGATTTTCCTCAGATTCTCGAGCGTCATCGTTCTCATTTTCGTCTTCACAAATATCTGCCGAAAAATATTGAAAATCATTGAAGTGAATAAAAGAGAATTCATGTAGAAGTAAAAGAATATATGCATACAGTGGCGCAGCCAGAAAATTCATCGGGGGGGGGGGGGGCGGCAATAGAACCGGCCTCCCCAGAGGATGAGGAAAATTTTTCAGAAAATGGTTGAAAACGGATGTGTATGTAGATTCCTCTATTAGATAATATTGGCATTAATAACAAAATATTTATTTCAAGGGATGATTTAGATACTGCTTTGTACTGCTTCTTTATTTTTTGGCTCATGGAAGACGGCTTGAGGGGGGGGGGGGCATGGCTCCCCCCCTGGCTGCGCCCATGTATGCATAGAATACCATTTGCCATTTTCAATTTTCGATGATTGATCGCCTTGAAACCACTTGAAAATATACTTCTCATCGTGTTCTTCCCATCCATAATCAGTTGGCAATGACAAACTTGGCGTATGAAGATGTGCATGACTCCACAATTGAGCAATGTAAGAAATTCGCAAAAAAATGCTGTTTCAATTATGTCTGACATGGAGGTAACATACATCCTTCGAAATTCATGAAAGTAGCTACGCGTACGAGATTAATATTCTTGATTCCTTTAAAACCGTACATATGACCAACAAATTCTTCCAGAATAGTAAAATTTTCTTAGAAGTCTTCAGGTGCCTGTTGAGAAATGTTATGTATTAAATAAAATTAAATTAAAAAAAAAAAACATTTTTAAAAACAAGCTTTTATTTAAAAGCTCTAAAAAGAAGAAAATAAACTTTAAATTAAATCAAACCCATCAATTTATTACATTATACAATTTATATGATATAAAAGCTTGCCGCGAGATTTACCTGTCTAAATTTATTTTATGAAATACATACATTTTTTCTTAGAATTACTTGTGTCAAGATCAAGTTACATATTGTATTCTTGTTTATTCATACAAGTAAATCTCACGACAAGCTTTTATATCATATAAATTGTATAATGTAATAAATTGATGGGTTTGATTTAATTTAAAGTTTATTTTCTTCTTTTTAGAGCATTTAAATAAGAGTTTGTTTTTAAAATTTTTTTTTTTAATTTAATTTAATTTTCAAATTTTTAGCTACGCCTTAATTTTAGTTTTATAGTTTAAACCGGATCCTTCACCATTTCTTAGAATGCAACGTATGAGCGAATACACTATATGATCAAATTATAGTGTTAAAACTAAAAAAATTTGTCCGCCGTCTTGGGGGGTCCGCCATATTGAATTTAGTGTGACGTTATTTCACTTTCGTATTCTTCTCAGCAAACTCTTTCATTTGATACCCATATCATGAGGGTGCATAAAAAACAACTGGTCCGCCATCTTTGGGAGTCTGCCATATTGGATTTGGAATAACGTCATTTAGCCAACCATGCATTGCATAGCAAAGACACGTGAAAATGACGTGAAAAAATGGTCAGGAGTGACGAGAAATGACGAGTTAGATGACGTAAATGAAACGTGAAAATGACCCTAATGTCTCAGACGAATGACGTCTTTTTCAGGTTATATTTGGTAATCCCCCTCACAGGTTTTTAGTAATAGGAACATATAAAACTACATACTAGTTAGTAATCTACTTGCAAGGGCGGATCCAGAAAGGTTACTGGGGGGGGGGGCACTAACATCTACAAAAAATTTTAGAAATCAGAAAAAAAATGTTTTCGCCTCGGAATCTAAAAAATCGCTTGGGGGGGGGGTGCAAATGAAAATCCAAAAAAAAATTTTTTTCACCTCACGGACAATCCTATTAAAAATGTAAAAAAATTTTTCGCCTCATGGGGGGATGCAAATGAAAATCCAAAAAAAAAAATTTCCATCTCATACAGAAAATCCTATTAAAAACGTAAAAAAAATTTTTCGGTCCCCTCGGAATCTGAAAACATTTTTTCGCCTCATGGGGGGGGGGGGGGGGGTGCAAAGGAAAAATACAAAAAAAAAAAATTCCCACACCTCATGCGGACAAAAATGTATCGCCTTGAAAACGTAACAAATACTTTTCTCGGGGGCAATTGCCCCTACTGCCCCCCCCCCTGGATCCGCCCTTGTCTACTTGATAAAAATAAAATAATTAATGCATAAATAAGTTTTGTCCTAATGAATTTGTTTGTTAGCCATCCGTAATTTTATTTACATATTAACCTATCTAATATTTTTTACCATCACTCCAACTTTTTCTCACAAGGGTTGCCTGCAAATTATAATGTTTATTAAGTTATTAAATTAATTTTTACTTACACCTTTACCAATTACGGTCCGTAGGGTTCGAACCTACATGTCTCCCGTTGTCCGTTTTACAGTACTGACTCTTCTACCAACTGAGCTCTATCTTAGTGACCGTTATTTCGGATGCTAAAAGTAGTATTTATGGTGATGTGTATGAAGTCTTTATTATGTGAAATTGAATTTCTAGCCTTATTTAAAATATATGAAAATCTTTCAGGTTCTCTTTTTTTTTCTATTTTTTTACGTGTTCCCAAACCTGAATTTTTCGAGTTACTAGTATTTTTATTTATTTATAATTATTAAGAAGAACTTATTTAATTTAATTAAACTTTCACCAGTGTCACCTGAGAAGTACGAGTACTTGTTGAACAACGTAATTATTACATTAGTGGCGGTTCGTTAAAAAAATGTTTACTTTAAGAATTTAAGTTTTAAGTTGAAGTACTTATACAAACATGGGAACAGTGTTGGAGAAAAAACGGTAAAGGTATAATATCATCTACAACATAAATAGAATATTTAATGGTCTAAAACAGACCTAAAATTGAAAAGAAGTATATTCGTACATCGGTTTTATAAGCAATTACCTTAAAAAAAACAACTAAAATTTTTTTCGCAATTATTTTAACAAAAAAAAAAGACGGAATGAGCAGGGGTCGAACCCTGGACCTCTTGATTTGAAAGACGACGCTTAACCCTCTCGACCACTAATCTCTGTTTGAATACTTGCTTAAAGCCTTTATAGTGGAACACGTAACGCCTAGATTTTGCTTTTTAAATGCATTTTAATCTAATTTTGTTATTAAAAGAACTCGATATCTTCCCAAATAAACTGCCGAATCTTTGCAAACTTTTCCGAATATAAATTATTTTGGATATTGTTAAAAAACATTATCCTCGAATAAAAACGCCAATACTTATCCCTCACGACACGGTTTATTTTTTTTAAACTTTACACTCTGCTTACGATAACAAAATGCCATCAGCGAGTTTTAAAGTTTGTAATCCGATAAAATATAAATAAATTTAACACCGAAAAAAGACGACAATATGACGTGATATGTAGCACGTCATTTTAATGTCATATATAAGACGTCATTATGTCGTCGATTTTTAGTGCCCTGACGTCTTTTTGACCAGATTCACCAGATTTTGACGTCATTATAACGTACCCTTGCTACCTGGGACCGTTTATGCAAAATTTCAGCTCAATGGGTTGGAGATAACTATTTTAAAATTCAGTTGTAATATTCCACCTAAACAAACAACTAATATACAAACATTGCAAGTTAAATAAAAGCTTGTAAAAACATGCCTTCCTGTTTCAAATACAGAATATCGACGTTTGAGCATCGATAAATGTATCACTTATAAAATACTTTGTTTTGTTACTATTTGTGCATAATATGATTATCTAATATTTCATACAAATATGATTTTCTTTCAAGTTTCATATGAGAAAAACGATAACAGCAGAGGTGAAATAGAGTATCTATTTCATTAGTTTGTGTTGAGAGAAACTTAAAATTGATCATTAGGTGGTTTAAAAAAAATGAAATAATACGTTAGCTGGGGCATTAAAAATACCGCGCGCGGTGAGCGCCTGGGCGCTGCGGTACACTTAAAAGGCCTAGCTGACAGGTTTTGTTTCATGGTATTGTCAACTGACACTTTTTGTTTTTTATATCGTAAACTATCATATAAATAAATTTCAGCTTTTTTGAAATAACGAATTTTCACGCGTTTTTCATACATATTGACTAGGGAAGCTGTTAAACTTCTCTCCTTACCTTATGCAGCTGACACATTTTCTTTTCATTTATATTACATAAATAAACTATTTATAGTTTAGTAGCCTTGTTGGATTGACGCGAAAAACGAAATTATTTTACCGGATGCGCAGTCTCCCACGCCTTTCATCTCCGCGATTGAAGTAGCCGACACCCGATTCTTCGATAAGCAATGAAAAAATAACCTGTACTGAAAATGATGTAATTAAAATTGACGCTGCCTCCCAGGCTATATGTCTAATGATGAAAAATTGGGTCAGTTGATGGTAAGAGGGGGGGGGGTCGTCAGCTGACGCCATAAACATCGTAGTTCGCGACTATGTATCAAGCATCGCTCATAGTTTTGATAACGACAGCTGACAGGTTTTCCTTTATGACAGACCCAGCTGATCATTATTTTTATTCAAAGTATTTAATACTGTATTATATATTTGAATAACAGTTTGTATTCATATTTAATTAGTAGAAAACGTTCGCGCTTAAAATCTTGAAGTATATAAGTTAACATAACGAGAGAAAAATATTATTTAAAAATCAATGAAAGGAAACTTTTATTTACGTTACTTTAATACAATTTATTTATTTTTGATATTCATGAAGAATTGAAGCGTTAGTTAATTAATATTCTGTAGTTGTTTATATAACGCACAAATTGTAGTACTAATAATTCCAAGTCAATTTGTTCCTGATGAATATGGTTGGGAAGAAAAGGAAAATAAATATTTTTTCTAATGTTTCGAAGGAGAACAATTGCTATCAACCATTTCTGAAATTACATTTGATCCAATTGCAGATAATAGTGAAGGTGAAGGTATTAAAAAACTATTATTTTATGTTAATTTTAAGTAATAATAATTTTTATACAATATTTGTATGTTATAGAACTAAAAAAATATATGTAAATTATGATACAAAATCTGTGTTCTTTAATTTCAAAAGAAATCATTTGTTTTTGCTTTAGTACAATATGTGCGTTTTATAAACAATTACATAATATTAATTAACTAACGCTTCAACTTTTCATGGATATCATATCTTATTTATAGATAATGAGGAGGAAGAGCTAGAGGCGTTCGATTCCGATGACGCCAATGACGAGGAAGATAACGAAGACAGCGACATTGAAAGTCTGAAATCAAACGATGCGCAAGAATAAATAAATTGTATTAAAGTAATATAAATAAAAGTTACCTGTCATTGATTTTTAAATAATGTATTTCTCTCTCGTTATGTTAACTTATATAATTCAAGATATTTTTAAGCGCAAAAGTTTTTTATTCATCAAATATAAATACAAACTGTTATTCAAATATAATAAGTATTAAATACATTGAATAAAAATAAAGATCAGCTGAGTCTGTCATAAAGGAAAACCTGTCAGCTTTTTTTACGAAAACAATGCGCGATGCTCGATACATAGTCGCGAACTACGATGTTTATGGCGTCAGCTGACGACATTTCCCTTCTCTTACCATCAGCTGACTCAATTTTTCGTCAAATACATTATACATATTGTTATATAACAAAATTTAAACCTTGATGAAATTACTCAAATTTAAACTTTTAATCAACATGTTGATATGAGCAGCGGACGTATTATCCACCGCCATTTTAACAACTGACTGATTTTTTATCACTTTTTAACATTATTAAACAACATACAAAATTTCAACTTTATTTTTATTTCAATACATTTTTTAAGCCTGGGAGGCGCTCCAGCACCTCCCTGTCAAAAAATCATATTTCAAACTTATAGATAATCATTGATTACCCATAAAAAATGTATAATTATCTATAAGTTTGAAAAAGTTTGAAATGGTTTCTATAAGTTTGAAATAGGATTTTGACAGGGCTACCTCCACCGTTACTTGAGCAGCTGACCGCCGTTTCGTGTATATGTACGTAATAAACTATTATATAAATGAAAACCAGCTTTAAGGATATAGTCCAGGAAGTTTAGCATTTCACTTCGGAAAAATTTATAGTGAGATATACATTTGTGTACACGTACCTTTCAGCTCCCCAAACAATCTGTGAAAAGTCCCAAATATTCCGGTGTATGCTTAACTTGTGACAGCGGAAAAACGGCCCAAAGAAGTACTTTTTTTTCGTTTTTTTGGACAATATCTTCGTTCCCATCGATCCTACGGCTATGAAGTGTAGGTACTTATAAAAAAGAAAGAACGGAAAATTCTCTACAAAAAAGGTGATATAAAGTTTATTGATAACACTAATAGTTTTGACGTAATCGGGCATTGAAACTCCGGTAAAAAATTTGTATGGATAGTTTAGTGCATGCAATGATCAAAATATAGTTTTCTATGCGTTATTTTCTAATTTTTACATTTTTTATAGGAATTGGTATATTTCAGTGAACAAAATTTATTATTTATTTATTTAGATTATTGATTATTAACTTAATATTAATAATAACTACAAAAATTATGTTTTGCTAATGTAACTCAGTTTGACTTATTTTTTGACATTTTCTTCTTATCCATCCTCGATTTATTCTTCATTTTATCACTGGACTGGTGGAGAATACCAGGATTCGAAATCATCAATAGAGGTTGTTTCTGGATCGTCGATGTCAATTCTTTTTTCGAGATTATGGTTTTCGATTGGGGCAGCATTCAAGCAAGATGTCCCATGACAGTTGCCACAAATTGCTGAACATTGCAGTCTCAACTTTCGACAGCCGCACAAAGTCCCACAGCCTTTCGAACAATTACAAAAAATCATGTTCAAAAGGCAATCAGGGGCAGGAGGTTGCGAGGTTTTTATTGGCTCCAATAAGCCGTTTTTGAATACCCATCCCCAATCTTAAGGGTTCAGCTCGTTTCCTGGCAACTTCTGCACCTGGTAGTAGACACAATATAGGTGCTCTTTAGCCGCATCGACGTGGGGGGTAACATACTCAACTGGAGTGGTGAAAAAATACATTGAGCGCTACAAAAAAAAAAAAAAAAAAAAAAATTCAGAAAGCGAAACCAAGACTTTCAGCATGCTAAGCTAGTATCTTACCTATGCGTCTAACTATCCCACTGCAAAAGAATCATACGAAAAGGATTTAGAAGTAAATCTTCGATGTGTCAAACGAGCGCCAACGAAATCGTTTCGTCATGACTCGTGTTCAAAGTGATAACCTGCCTCTATACGCTAGTCATCAGCACACCCTACCAGAAAAAAACAGTAAAGCAGGTATAAACCCATCACCGACGTCAGAGGGAAGGCGCAGCTGCTATTTGCACCGCCACACAGAACGCAGCACGCAGCGGCGCCGAACCACAAAACGTAATCTGATCTTTTTCCGTGGAAATGCCTAGTTCTATCGATAAACTTTATACAGTGTGTGTAGTGCCGGGCTGGGCATAGGGAGTGAGAATTGCAACATCGCGTGTGCCAGCTGGCTGAAATGAAATAACTGAGAACTGGAATGCTTCAGTGATCTAGCGCCGACTCTTTAATCTATGCCGCCGACGGGCGAATTTGCTTGTTACTGTGTTGTCATATCTCTCGCGCTACGTGAATGTACATGCCCAATCGGCAATTACACGCACTGTATCACCTTTTTTGTAGAGAATTTTCCGTTCTTTCTTTTATATAAGTACCCTTCGTAGCCGTAGGATCGATGGGAACGAATATATTGGCAAAAAACCGAGAAAAGGTACTTTTTTGGGCCGTTTTCTGCTGTCAAAAGTTAAGCATACACCGGAATCTTTGGGACTTTCACAGACTGTTTGAGAAGCTGAAAGGTACGTGTACACCAATTCATAGCTCATTATAAATTTTTCCAAGGATGGGCGCATTTTTCGTCTAAAGTTCCTGGATTAATAGGATTTTGCAGAGTGAGAGGGAAATATGTGTTTATTTTCGATTTATTTAGTCCAATCAATGAATGCCCAAAAGGGGATTGTAGAGAACATTTTGGAGGGGAGAATTTTTCTCTTCAGGGATGTATTGGGGGTAGTCAGGAGGTAAACATACTAAAAGTCCCCGCCCCTAGCCCCGCCGCTTTAGGGGGGAGGGGGGTGGAAAGGTTCCTTTTTTCGATTCTTCGCTTATAACTCGGAAACGATGCGTCGTACGAACAAAGGTAATCTATGCAAAATTAAACGTAAATAAATTTCCCACAAAAATGTTTATACTCATTTTCTTCCCATGTGTTATATTTTACGAGATATTCGCCAGCGAAAATCGATAATTAATAAAAAAAAATCAATTGTGTACCTTGAATATTTCTATCAAAGTGGTTTACCGTGGTCTGCTAATAAATCACAGTCACAAAACAATCTTGATTTTACATCACTCGACGTATTTTCTAACGTAATATTCTGTCGAAGTCTAGACATTTCCTTAAATATACAGTGTGACTCACTTAAAATGAAGATACCCTTATAACTTTTTCATTTTGTTTCCGATTTGAATCAAATTTTACTCAAGTATAGAACAAATTAGGATCTACTTATGACCAGAAAATTATTCACCTGTTATAAAGGCAAAGCCATCTGCGGTACCAAAATATGCTGAAAAAAATAAAACATTTTGAATGTTAGAAATTCGAAAAAATGCATCCAAACGGCGCCACAAACGTACATACACCAAAATTTGATTTGATTATTGATGGGAGATATCTCATACATAAGCTCATCTGGCAAAGGGGGTCCTCAGTTTCCGCAATTTGTGGTGGCTACGTAAAATTCATCGTTCGTAAGATTAAAAATCAATATGATTTTTAACTTTTATTGACTGGACTAATTATAAATATTTAAAAAATCATAAATGGTATAATATTTAAAATAGTTTCAGATACTTCCCATTGCTCTAAGGAATACAACCTTATACAGTTTTTATCATAAATTTTGTATACAGTTAAATGCCATACTCTAATAATGAAATTAGGAACTATTTTCATTGACAAAGGACGATATACAAGTACAACAGAAATTTACAATAAAAAAAATATATAGTTGTACACTCAAAGAAAATGATAGGTAAATTCAACCAAAAAGAGCATATGAAATCGCGCCTATCTAGTTTCATAGTGAAATCAATCAGAAAAGAATAGTCATACAACTTTATTTGTTTTCGTAAACAAATAGTAGTTTAATAATCATATCTTCTTGTAACAAATTAAATAGTACAATGACATTTTTTTATGTTCACTAACCATTTTCAATTTGGTCTACAATTAAATAGTACAACGACTTTGTTTTTTGTTCACCAACTAATTTTTAGGTTGATCTACACTTTATTGTATGATGAAGTTTTTTTTGGTTAGCCAAAATCTCAGTATTGAGACATCAGACCACCCAAATCAAAGATTAGAGATCGTTTATAAGATCCATCCAAATATATCGATGATCCCTGAGAGAATTTGAACATTGCAATCATGTTATTAATTTTCTATAAATTCATAAGAGTATAAGATAATGCATGATTGATTATAGTCAGTGATTTGTATGTGGCGTCATCTGGGAATAATTTCTGTAATAGACTACGTGGTAAGCAAGCAAATTTTATGGTAATTCTTTTAGAACTTCTAGAAGACGACAATAATATTGGTTTGTCTACCAAGTACAATAATACAGCGAACTAATACTGGGTTAGAATTACAATTCGATAATAGTTAAAAATAAAATATTCTATTATCTAGTTTAATTTGACAGAATTCAACAAAATAATAGTCAGACGAACAAAATAATAGTCTTATTCATCTATTTTTTAAGTTAATGTTTGTTTTGTTGTACGACAACTTTTTATTAATTAAAATAACAATCACCTCTTGTTTAAAAATACCATCAATATAGTTTGGTTTAACAAAATTAACGATATTGTTAGTTAACCATTTTTTTTTTGTTGAATTTACCCATACTATTTCTTTGAGTGTATTCGTTAGAATAATAGCAATTATTTAAAATAGTTTTAAAGATTGTACTATGTTTGGTTTCTTAATTATTTTTTATAATAAACCGAAAATAAACGCATATTTCCCTCTCACTCTGCAAAATCCTTTCCTTAATGAAATGACTATCTCCAAAACGTCGCTGTCTCCGGGATATTACTCTGCATAGAAATCGTAGAATTATCGGAATTTAAACCAAAAGCTTAAACAATATCGTTTTTTTTTCTAGACTAGCGAAAGTGTGACACTAGATCTATTAACTTTTGAGGATTTAGAGTTACTAAGGTCCAGGAAAATAACGAAAAGTGTGGGCTCAAGCAACAACAACAGAAGATACCTTATTGTTACTTACGTTGTTGAATTCGATAAGTATGTTTTTCATCTTTGTATTTAAATAAATTATTATAAGTAACTATATAGACTTAAAAACACGTCAAGTTAGCCTATGCAAATTAAACCGGACGTATACTCCAGTCAAATAAGGATTAAATCTCGGAATTAAAGTTGGAAAGCCGAAAATTTGCATATACCTTTGTCTTGGCGTGTTCTGAATCTCAAGATATCTCGCTTCCTATGCGTCGCATGTCGTTAGAGGTTATTACAATACTTGTAGAGCATAAAATTCTCTACTAGTTTGGTTATATGCATTTTTTCGTATGATTAACCGATTTCGAGATATACGTGGAGAATAGGAAGCGTGCATCCCATGTAAACTGCAGAGCCAGATGCATAATACACTACAATGTGAATTATATAATAAAAGTATTATTATTATTAATAAAAAAAATATTTATAAATATTATTCCAACTTTCCGCGCTATATCTCGAAAACGGTTAATGATTCGAAAAAAAATGCATATAACCAAACTTCAGGGCTGGCTCCAGGTATTTTGCCGCCCCGGGCACAGTTTCATTTTGCCGCCCCTCTCTTATATTAATAACATTAGGGTCAGGCGGGGTAAAAATGAGACAAAATGACATCTTTCAATTCGAGCCATATTTAATGAACGATTGGTATCATATGTAAAAATTACAGGAAAAACTATATTTCTATGTATTTTTTTACAAAAAGTATCGTTAACTGATAAACAAAAATAAACAGTGTCTCATTTTTACCCTCCAAGTGGGGTAAAAAAAAGACAGTGGAGGGCAAATGAAAGACACGTGATTTATTCCCATTCTTATTGACGTTGTGCAAATGGAAGTGCAAAAATAAGACAGAGGAGGGTTTTTTCTTTTATATGTAATTTATTCAGATTTTTTACTAAACAAGAAGGGGCTTGTAGAAGGGCTAGCTTCTCCTAAATTAGGAAGCTGGAATGTGCCTGCTTCAGTCTGCCTATTTGGTCTCTTTAGGGCCGGTTTCATAGGTGCAGATTAAACCAAAGTTTAACTAGAAGTTTAAACTGAAGTTTTACTGGAGGTTTAAACTTTAGATTTTAGTGTTCGCTAAAATGCCTTTTTATAGGTGCTTGTCAAGATCGTCAGTTCCATCGCCATTTTGTTAGTTGGTAGCATAGTAACAAATTGGCGATTGATGTCATTTTCATTACTGTTACTTTGACTTTTCGCGGTGAGTTACAAATTATCTTTAAATTTCAACGACAGTGAAATCAAACTATTGATTTTAATAACGCAAATGATTCTAATATACTATATGCACACATTCTTTAGATATTCGAAATCGATCTATAAATTCTTTGTTATTCCATATCTGTGAATGATCAGGTGTCTCTCAGAATTTTCGTACACGACGAGGTGCTTCTATTATATATTTATAACACCATCTTCATCGCTTGATAAAATGTCCTCCAAAATATCGAAAATGTCTATTTTCTATAACTTTTTTTTACAAAATATACAATAGGGAATTATTTCTAGGTTAAGTTGAAATTTGAAGTTTGCATTGAGTGCAACATCCTTCAAAATATTGCTAATTAATCAACGTAAGCCTGCATAAACCTAAGTTTTGGCGTTTAAACATACGATTGGCAGTTACTGGCAGATTTAAAACAGTACTTTTTGACAAAACTTAGAGTTAAGTATCAAATCTAAGTTAAACGGAACCTATAAAACCGACCCTTAGTCTCTTTTTACCCCGCTTTTAATTTTTTTCGTTAAAATCAAATTTTTGATGGTTTAAAACTAGCAGATTAATAAACTTGATCACAAAATGTGAAGTATGACACGTCTTCCAAATACGGACAATGCAAATAGAGAAACTATAAAATCCCCAAAAAAGTATTAGTTCAAAAATGTTTTAAAACTGAATTAAAGAGTTTACTGAATAATATTTTTTCCCGAATTAACAGTAGGCATACCTGATTGGATAACATAAAACAGTTCTGAATGTATAAAACAAACTTAAATAAAAAATTAAGTGTAATTTATTTCAATCTGGGTTGTCATTTATTTGCCCCGCTACCTGTCTGTCTCATTTTTACCCCGCCTGACTTTATCTCTTCAGTCCGTTATTTTTTATAACATTTTAAGAGTCACCTACTAAACATTCTTGATGGTTTGTTTTTTTAGTAGTTATAAGGTTTACAGCAATTGTTGGATTTTCAGCAATATGACTACTGTATTTAAAAGGGAAAAATAAAATAATTGAAAAAATTAACCGTATTGAAACTTAAAAAAAATACCACACCACAGAAATTAGACAAGAAATAAAATCACATATAAGAAACAGAATGTATGTATGTAACCTACTTTATACACAAAAAAAACTAACAATAACAAATTATTTATATAAAGTTAACATTATTAATTACTATATTAGTGAAACAATTGTTTCCTAGCTTTTTTATATTTTTTGGTAACTGTGGATTTGAAGAATTTGCCGCCCCGGGCAGCCGCCCGCTTCGCCCCCCCTTAGAGCCAGCCCTGCCAAACTTATAGAGAATTTTATGGTCTGCAAGTTTTGTGATAACCACTAACGACATGTCACGGATAGGAATCGAGATATTTACAATAAACCGAATTTCGTGACCTTTGATATCTTGAGTAGCGGACACGAGATCTTATGAGGCTGGAAAGAGGTGGAGAGAGATGGGGAAGAAGTGGGAATAGGGTGGAAGGAGGTGGGGAGAGATGGGAAAGGGCAGGGGAAGTGGTGGAAAGAGGTGGGAAAGGGGTGGGAAGAAATGGGAAGTAGTGTTAGAGGATGAGAAGACGGGAGAGGGTTTTGTCTGTCTGTTTGTAAAATAAGTAGACTAAAAAGTAAAAATAAAATTATATAAAAAAAATATTTTTAAGAAAAAGCTTTTATTTGAAGAAACTACTAAAAAGTAAAAATATTTTTTTTTTAAATTCATACACATGGAAACCAAAAGCTTTGGGGGCGGTCTTGAGTAAAGTAACTATGCAATAGCGCTATATGACCGCCCCCAAAGCTTTTGGTTTCCATGTGTATGAATTTAAAAAAAATTATTTTTACTTTTTAGTAGTTTTTTCAAATAAAAGTTTTTTCTTAAAAATATTTTTCTTATATAATTTTTTTGAAAGTGAATATAATAAATATTAATACGAAATATATCATCGGTATAATGTAAATTATGTTTAAATGTCCAATTTAGAGTTGAAATAAAATATATTTACAAACATATATAATTGACATGTTAAACAGAAAAAAATAATAATAAAACTTTTCAGGTATTGAGGTTTTAAAATGATGGGAAAATAAATAAACAAATATATATTTTCACAAACAGACTATTTATTTTATGCATAGTACAGTGTACATGCGTTTCATGTATAACTTAATAGAATGGAATAGAATAGAATAGAATAAGTTTATTTAACAAATTGTTCTACTACAGTATAATTGTTAAAAACTAGAACATGATAAATGAACTAAGCCCCCACCCCCCACATTAAGTGCATATTTATTTTGCTGTGTGTCCAATGCACGCTCGAGTGCTCTAAATAGCACTTAATGTGGGAGCTTAGTTCATTTATCATAATGTTTCAATTTTAATAATTACATTGTAGTAGAACAATTTGTTAAATAATCTTATTCGATTGTATTCTATTAAGTTGGCATATGTTTCTCGACATCCCAAACTATACTTTAAGAAAAAAAAATTGCGGGTAAACGACATTTCTCATAAAAAAGCTATTCCGACTGGTCTCTTTGTTAAAATGTTTTCAGCTCTCCTTGTTGTATTTTTATTAATTTTTATTTATTATGAAATAATAAATAAAAAAGTGTGCAAGTTGTGATTTGCATAATACCTAAATAATATTCTCTAATCATAATGAAAGCAAATAAATGAAAAATAATTAATTGAAGAACATTATGTTTCCATAAAATTTTAATAATTACTAGTATAATGAAATGTAACAAGAAAATCTACCTATGGGTGCATCATATTGACAGCTCAATATTAAATCAATATAAGGCCCGTTTTTATAGCATAGGCAACTTCATGTCTCTCTTATGTGTATATATAGGGTGTTCCAAAACATATGGGCAATCTCTCGTAAGATTTAGATAAAATAAGACTACATATATGAGAGTCGGTAGCTCAGTGGGTTTAGTTCTCATTTTCCCATAAAAATACCAACATTAGAACAACTACAAATTAACAATAAAGAAATACAGAATAGATGAGGCAGGGTGTATACTTTCTGGAAAAGTCAGGGAATGATTTTGGTTAGGGAAATCAGGGAAAAGTCAGCGAATTTATAAATTTGTAAAAAAGTCAGGGAAAATTTATTAAAACTACTTATATTCAAAGTTATTCTCATCTTGCGATTTATCAGCGTGCGGTAGGCATTGCTGCCACACACAGTGTTGTACAGCTGGGCCTGCTGCGTCCACGCTGGGTTGGATTGGGGTCATGCTTGTTGCCAGCAGCGGGAGCCACATGGCGCATGGTAAAGGAATGCGGGATGGGAGGTGTAGGTATTTGTGAGATGCGTTACTGCATTGTGTCGTGAGGAAGCGTTTAAGCTCCCTTTTTTGTATTTTTGGTTCTGGACTTCTGCCTTTTCTGAGTCTTCTTGTAAAATATGTTGCTGCTTTGTGTCGTGATATCCCTGTCAAAAAATCCTATTTCAAACTTATAGATAATTATAAATTTTTTATGGGTAATCATAAGGAGCCTATCTGGTTTATAAGGTTTTATACAGTACATTAATTTTGCCATATAGAAATTATATTGGGATGAATAAGTATCTAAAGGAGTCTTAATTGAGTCGGAATACTCATGTTGTTATTGGTATGTTTCCATAAGTGTTTATACTAAAAACAGTTTTTATATGGCATTACAACTTTTAATTTGATAAGTTCTCATGGGATCTGAATAGTGTTGAAACTGAAAAGGTTTCATCAGTAAAATCAAATGCGAGTTTTATAATCTTTTATCAGAAACAATTAGTATATGGTTTTTGTAAGATTTGTTATCAGTTTCAGTTTATATAATAATTTAAAGAGAATTTATAAGGATACGTAATAAAAAGTATTAATAAGGAATTACATCGAATAATTTTGTGACTTTTTTGGAAACTGAAGAGTAAGTAATGAAATTGAAAAGATATACCAAGGAGTTCCTAGTAGGCATTTTTGTACATTTTTATAAGGATATATTTGTACTTATTTTTATAAGACTTCATGGGTCCATATCAGTTTAGTTTATATAAGAATTTAATAAGGATTTATAGGGACATCTATTAAAAAGTATTAATAATGGTTTAAAACTAATAATGTTTCATCAGGAAACCAAACATTTAATAAGAAATAATTAGTATATGGTTTTTATGAGATTTGAAGGGTTATTATTAGTTTAGTTTTATACAAGAATTTAATAAGGATTTCTCTTCTCAGCAGGGTTGGGAAAAAAACTGTTTTTTTATGACAAAAAAACAAAAACACATGTTTTTTTTGTTTTAAAACTGTTTTTTGTTTTAAAACAGTTTTTTTACTATTGAAAAAAAAACAGTGTTTTAAAACATAAAACATGTTTTAAAACAACAATATTTCTGATTGCCGCAGACGAATTAAACTAAATTGCTTCACAAACACACAAACAAGTTCAAACCTTTAATTTATCCTACATGGCGCAACTTCGAGATTTACGGTCGGCGGGCCAATAGGATTCCTGTTTCAGTGTTAAGATACAGAATCGGAAAGAGTTTGTTTTGATATTGCACTAGTTTCAACGATTTAACCGTCCGCCCTCAATAAAGGCGTCTATCAGTACTCTAGCAGAGGTAAAGAGTGACACGCTCATCAAGAAAATCATGTACGTGAATTGCTTGCTTTGCTCTCGCTTGCTCTTATTGCTATACTAAAACTAACACTTTCCGATTCTGTATACGATATCATCGATCCCCATACATGTTTATTAGATAATAAATTTGGTTCAGTGACAGAGACAGAGCGATGCTATTATATTTCAGATTTTTACCCAAATTTAATGCCGGAAGTTCTGTCATTTCACCGCCTTTCAAACAATATTTGTTTGCTAAAACTACCGTAGAAAATATTAGTTCTTTAACACGGTGGTAATCTCAGAAGCAATTCATTTCGCCTAAGTTATTATCGTTAACAAGTCAATTGTTTTTAGCAGTTGTCCACTGCCGGAGTGGAAAGACTATTTTCTTCGTTTGGTTTAGTACACTTAAAATTAAGGAATAGGTTAGGTGGGAAGAAAGCTGCAAAACTTGTGGCAATCTTGTTAAGTTGAAGTTGTTAAATAATTATATTTATTATACCGCCTGCATTGATGTACCTGAAGTTTCGAACGTTCACTTGAACGAATTTCATATGAAAATTTCCAGTTAATCGACTTAGGCGTACAATTTTTCTGGTAATATTTGGTGGCAACGATACATCGTTGCCAGCAAATGTTAGCAGAAGAATTGTACGTCTAAGTCAATATGTAGTTTTTATTGATTATTCCTTTTCATATGAAATTCTTTCAAGTGAACGTTCGAAACTTCAGGTACATCTGTATTGGTGTATAAGAAATGTCTAAGTTAATATTATCTGTTCTCTTTTTTATTTTCATCTCTTTTATTAGCAAAGGAAACACTTTCTATATTATTCGTTTTGTTTATTATTATTATTTGTTACATACTTTGAGTCGTACCTGAAAAAGAATACGATTTTTTTAGTATATTTGCTTTGGGCTTTATTACTCTTAAAATTAACCGTCCTTGCTTTTTTTCAAATAAAACAGCAATATAAAAAACAGTGTTTTAAACAGTCGTTGTAAAACACTATTGTTTTTTTTCCACTGTTTTAAACATGTTTTAAAACAACCCAACCCTGTTTCTCAGTGCACCCATTGAAAAGTATTATTTATAACTATTAATTTGAAAAGTTTTTATGGGATTGCAATAGTAGTCAACCTAAAAAAGTTACAATACTTACTAAACTAAACTTGCTAATACAATAGATTTCATATAATTTACATTAAAATCCATTGTAAGTATATACACATTGTATTTTAGAAAACCCTCTTATTCCCATAAAAGCATAAAAGTCTTATAATAGACCTCAAGCGAGGAATATACATTAAAACTCACCGAATCTATAAGATTTTCGAGTTTCAAATGCCATAAAAACTTATAAAAGCTTATAGGCCTCGTACTGAGAATTTACATTAATATCTTTCAAATTCATATAAAAACCTATAAAACTTCGCAATTTAATTACCGTAAATACTTATAAATATACTGACGGACTTCATATAGGGAATTTACTTTAAAACCCCATTGCATATCCTCATAGAATTTTATAAAAACTTCGTGTTTATTATTAAAACGTGCAAGTGTTGACAGACTTCAGGCAAGGAATTTACATTCAAAACACATTTCAAATACTTCAAAAACTTATACACATCTGAACCTATAAAATCTTCGTATTTCAAACACCATATAAGAACTTACAAATACTGTTTATGGGATTTATCATTAAAAATATATTTCAAATACACAACGAAAATCTGTAAAAAAACCTATCAATAACATAGAATTTCTGTGGGAAATTTACATTCAGAACACTATATAAACCTATAAAAACTTATAGAAAGCTTTAATTATATGTACTATCAAAACTCATCAATACTAATAGATATCATATGGGAATTTACATTCAAAACACTATAAAAACCTATAAAAACTTTTAATTACATATACCATAAAAACTCATCAATACTGGTAGATACCATATGAGAATTTACAATTAAAACACATTTCAAATACACACATCAAAAATTATAAAAACCTATTTTTTTTTTATAAGTTTTTATAAGGATTTTTTGACAGGGATATGGAGTGTTTATGCTCCTCTTTTTGTGTTTCTGCTTCTCCGAGTCTTCTTTTTCTGAGTCTTCTAATTCCTCGCTTTCCGATGCTGGGTTGGATTTGGGTCATCCTGTTGTCAGCAGCGAGAGCCACATGACGCATGGTACAGGAGTGGGGGGGCAGTGTAGATGTTTGTAAAATGCGTTGCCGCATTGTGTTCGTGATATTTAATGTTTATGCTCCTCTTTTTTGTGTTTCTGATTCTGGTAGAGTATACGTCTGTAGGTACTTGTGAAATGCGTGGCCGCATTGTGTCATGATGTGGAGTGTTTGTGCTGTTCTTTTTGTATTTCTGCTTCTACAAATCTTGTTTATCTAAGTCTTCTGATTCCTCGGTTTCTGGTTCTGGTAGAGTATATATCGCTGCGATTTATTTCTTTATGGAATTCATTTTTTCCCCTTGCTTTTCTTTCCCAGTATGTTTGGTCCTTTCCCAGTTTATTCATGGTCTTCTCGGTCGTTGTTTTCCACGTGTAACCTGGTCTCCCTATTTTTAGTGTAGAATTTAATGTAGAATTTTTCACTGAACAACGAGCGCAATTTTGACCTGAAAAACCTCACTTGATAACTTACTTAAGAAAATGTTATGACCATATTTTACGAGTAATGCATTTGATTATTACGACTGGTGTGATAATATGTACCACTCTATGTAGAATTTTTTCACTTAACAACAGTCTTTGTCACCCTTTTTTTCACTTCTTTGCACTGAAAGATTTAATCACTCATTAATTAAATATTAGCTATATCACTTAATTGTCGTTATGTTAGTATAATAAAAATAAATAGCTTTGCGGGTCTACACAGAAATATCACTGCCACACTTTAATGATTTACTGCCCACCACAAATTCACGGTAACAGCGATCGACACTTTCAATAACTTGGGTGTACAAACACTTCTCAGACTATCCTCTAAGAAAGCTGTTTGAATCGGATTTTCAACACTTTATTATAACACCCACAACGCAAAGAACATACGATACCACAAAACACACTTGTATTAAAACAGGCACAAACAAAAAGTCAAAGATCAACAACACTTATCTGTGATACTTCTCTTCCCTTCCATTCCCTTCCCTTTTGACTTGTTCTATTGCATTACACCAAAACCACTGTACCTAGTTCTGGATTATCTACGAAATCAATCACTACTCACAAAATCGCCAATCACACGTCCCGAGATATGAATTACCCATCACTCACCTGACAACTCAAAATTATATCTTTTACACCCTGTATCCAACCCAAGTGATGGCACATAAAAAGGGGCTGGTAAAAGACGGGTTGTTATGTTTTCTCGTTCTAACTGATGTAGAAGGAGAAATTTTTTGTACCAGTGGCTGATGTGTCTTCGTTCCTACGTTTTGTAGTGAACACATTATTTCTGTGTTTGCTTACTTTTTGCTTGTTACTCATAAACTTTTTAATAAACTTCCTTTGCCTTACCAGAGCCGTACCAGAAGTATAAACAGTCAGTATGTTTTTATAGCATGCATGAAGTTTTTTGAATTTTAATGGCACTCAGACCAAGCTAATGCGGTCATCAATTTTATCCAACTTTTTATTATATTTTTAAATTGATTTAATTTGACACAGTGACACGTGTATTGTTACCCTGATGGTACGCCCCTGGCTAGGCTCATATGTAAATTTGCTAGAAAGAATTGTTTATTGACTTATTTTTAAGTTATTACCTGACCTGGGTTTGTTATGAAATTCATTAGTACATAAATCATAACTAGTTTAAGTGGTAAACATTGGGGACTTATATTTATTTTTGTTGTCTTCGAATACCTCCACTTGACTGTTATTTATGGCTTCTTGGTTGTTCGGTCGTTCAAGTGGTCGGTCTTTGTCAACCTGTTTTCACGTTGCAGTGAGAGATTTAATCACCCGTATTAATTAAATATTAGCTATATCACTTAATTGTTGCTATGCTAATATGCACCACTCCACGCAGAATTTATCACTTAACAACGAGCGTAATTTTCACCTATTTTGGGCCAGCTTATGACCGGACTTTTATTCGATTTACTGGGACTGTTTCTAAACCGTCTATTCACAGTAACATCTCTATACGAACTCTCAATTTTCATTTTCGAGCAGAAAAATTTTCTGAAATTTTTATTGAAAAGTCCTAGAAAACCTGGAAAAGTCACGGAGTTTCAAAATTGTGAATTGGTGTATAACCTGGATGAGATATCTGTAACTCTCCACAAACGACTATCTTTCATTCCACATATCACTAACATAATCAATAGAACTTATTTTGCAGTAAGAAAATTATATTCCTTAATTAATCGTGAATCTAAATTAACAACAGATAATAAACTCGTATTATATAAAACTATGTTCCACCCTATCCTGGCATATGCTGTTGAGTCCTGGAGTGCAATCTTAAACAAACAATATAAAAGATTGCAAGTCACTCAAAATAAAATTTTGAGATTGCTTTCAGGCTCAGAGAGATTCATCAGGATAGTGGATTTACATAATAAAACGAATATGCCTTATATAAAAGATTATATCGAGGGTTCACAGAAATTTTTCTCCAGTAAAATTCTCCTCTCCGACATCACCCGAAATATCGCACACTTACGGAGAGATGATATCGTATCTCATAAGCATAAATTACTGCACCAAAGACCCTCCATCTTCCTACAGCCTAGAATTAAACCCTAGCATCCCACTGACAAACCCTGTACCCCCCACACCACCATCCACCACCTGCCAAAAACCGAAAAAATTCAGAAGTTTAAAGAACCACCTGCCAAACCTCCTAACTGCCGACAGCAGTGGTAGAGTGAAATTACTTGAGAGAAGATAACAGATTTAAACTAGCAATAGTACATCCTCTTTATAAGAAGGGGGATCCAAATGAATACGGTAACTATAGAGCTATTAATTCTCTTAGCAATTTTTCAAAACTTCTGGAACTCCATCTCCAGGACCAACTATCAAGTTTTTTAAAATTTAATACATTGCTTTCTCCTTCACAACATGGCTTTACTGCAAACAAGAGCACTGAAACGGCCCTATGTAACTTTCATAATTTAATTATCAATGCGCTTGACAAAAAGAAATATGTTGTTGGTCTTTTTGTGGATTTCTCAAGAGCTTTCGACTTGGTTGATCACCAATTGCTTAAATTTAAACTAGCCAGATATGGCGTCCGTGGAACTGCCCTGCAAATCTTTTCCTCTTATCTGGAGAATAGGATGCAAATTGTCAAATTGCCTAGTGGAGTAGAAGGCAGTACTTGCATTGTCAGGCAAGGAGTTCCACAAGACTCAATTCTTGGTCCCCTTCTTTATATATGATTTGCTAATAACTTAATTACCCACCTAGAGAGAATTCCAAATGTGCATGTGATTTGCTATGCTGACGATACCAATGTCCTAGTCACTGGTAATAATTTAAATGAAACAAAGGCCACATGCGAAAGAGTGTATGAAGTAATAATATGTTGGGCCAAAGAAAATAATTTAATCTTAAATAAATCAAAGACTGTCTCTACCCAATTTTCACTAAGAAGTAATATTGAAGACATTACCCTTTTCGATGGTACTGACCATCCAATAAAAACAAATGATGCCAGCAAAATACTTGGTATTACTTTTGATCGGCATATGCAATGGTATCAACATGTAGATAATCTTTGCATGAGATTAAGGACCAGCTGTTATGCTCTTAAATTTATGTCTAAGCACTGTAGTCAGGATGTTCTCAAAACTTTATATTATGCCAATTTTCACTCACATCTAAGGTATGGGATTGTAAATTGGGGGAACAGTAGTAGTGTAAACAGGGTATTCGTTTTACAAAAATATGCAATACATATTTTATTAAACTTGGATTATAAAGAATCATGTCGTAATGCCTTCAAATCTCTGAAAATTTTAACTGTTGCTGGTCAATATATTTGTGAAGTTTGTACATATGTATACAAAAATAAATGCAGTCTTATTAGTAATCAAGTTAACCATTCATATGAAACCAGACACAGAGATCTTTTACTACCCAATTCTCATAGAACAAGTTCTTTTCAAAAGAGTTTTATTTACCAAGGCTGTAAATTTTACAACTATTTACCTGAAGATATTAAAGTCTCTGCAAGTATACATATCTTTAAATCAAAATTAAAAAAATTTTTACCAGATAAGAACTGCTATACAACAACTGAATTTTTAAATAGTTAATTACTTTTTGTTTAGTTAACTTTCTGTTTTTTTTTTATAATTACCTTTTAAGCTTATTACCTATTTTATTATATTTTTACATGTACTTTTTTTTGACCTTTTCTGCATTGTTTCTTGTATGCATATATGTATATTTTTTTCAATGGAGAAATAAAGATTATCTATCTATCTATCTATCTATCTATCTATCTATCTAACATCGTCATAGAATGCGCAGAGACCGATATTGTTCCTACGATAACGATCCTAGTTTTACAGCTGCCTGGGCGTCGCACTGTCTACTACCATTAATATTTAAATAAAAAATGGATGGCACAGCACTGATATTATGCCAACTGTTATAAGCGATGCGCGAAACCGTGACGTGTTATCTTCTCTAAGTAATTTCACTCTAGCAAATAGTGTTCCTACACTCCCACTAACCCGTCTGCGTTTTATAAAATTACTAATCCAAATGATCAAAAACAGGTTTTTCTGATGTTTTCCTGTATGACTTGTAGGGACAATGGGACACTAACTCGGACAAAGTCACCGTAAAGGTTATCCCCGGTTAAGATAGGTGAAATGTCCTAAGTTTGGATTTTTAAATAAACCGGGTAAAAGTGTTACTTTGACCTCAAAACTGGGGTTTTCACAGTCCATAGATTCATTACTCCCCCACGGGGGGCAAAAAAGATGTTTTTTGTTTTTATATTCTTTTCTAACGAAGGCTTGAGCAAATAATCTGAAATTTTCCACGAAAACGGTTTAATATTAAGGGCTGAAATTTTGCAAAATTGTAAGTGATGTGATAATCCAAGCAAAAAAAAATAAGCACCATCTGTGTGCGGGGGCAAATTCACGCATCTTATCCGATTATGGCCTTTGATCAAATTATATCAAGCAGTAAAAATGTTATTATTGAAAAATCCCTATTCTACGTTCAGGAATGTCTCAGTAGGGTGCATCTTATCGAAAAAAATTATATGAATATAATATGGTGTTATTTTTACGTAAAATTTAGGCTCTCAAGAGATAACCCACACATTCTGAGAGACTAGTATACATATAATACTAGACAAGTCCACTGTAGCTGTATGTTGCACCTTTAAACCAACTATCTACTATCGTATTATTGCCTGTGACATTTACTTTTCTCAACAATTGAAATAGGCGATCATGATTTAGGATACGTTACCCGTTGCCTTTGGAATATTGCGGTCCACCAGATCCTGTAATCTTGCAATCAACAATACGAAGGTTAGAGTTGGAGTTGGCAAAGACAAAAGAAGAACTAGCGTTGAAAGCTAACAGCAGCGAGGCAAGGAAGATATATTTCCTTCAAAAGCGGTAAATATTTCCCTTCCATTTTCTCCCAGGTACTACATAATATTTGTTGATTACAGGGTTGATGAACTCACAGAAGAAAATGTCCAACTTCAGCAGGAAATCCGACAGTTGTCCAAGTTGGTTGACAAGAGACCTAAAAGTCAAGTCGCATCCTTACAGAAAGCTGTAGGCAACTTGGAAAAATGTGTTGTGGGCGAAAGAATTTCTCATCATGAGTTAGTAGAAAAATTAAGAAGTGATAAATTACAGCTTTCTAAGGAACTGGAAAAAATTAAATGTTCAGAAAAATGCCTGAAAGCAAAACTAAATCGAGTTGCTAATCCAGGGTCAAGGTAATTAAAAATCATATGAACGTGTATAACATAGTAAAAAAAGTTACATGAGGGATGTTGTTCCTTCGAACCGGATCAATGTTCATTGTTAGTTGACACTTCTTGAATTAAAAAAGATATGAAATGTATGTTTCATTTTGTGCTAAATCCAGTACTGTGTCCTTTAACAAGGGCTATTTGCTTTGGAGATATTTATCAAGACAGATAGGTTATGCTGAAGTCTAGATTGAAGAATGTATATAGTCCACAGTACAGCGCCATTTTTTTTCCTAATGATTACTAACAGGCTAAATTTTCGCGAGTAGCTTAATTTTGACGAGACGCCTAACTTTTCTCTCTGCGAAATTTCTCGATATTGGTGGCTATATAAACTGCGCTTGGGTATATATGTCGATTGGGTGATTGTTCTAATTTTATTATTAACAGTTAGTTTTTTAGTTAAATCTTGAGATAATTTGATAAAAAATACAAAAAAACCTTTGTCCTACAAAATCGATGGTTTGACCGAAGTGTTCCCCACCCCCAGTATGTCCAAATGACGAGGTCACAAAAAATGATTACTAACCAGCTGATTTGTTTACCATTGCTTAATAAATGTTTTTTAAACTAAATAAAAAAAATAGCAGGAATTGCCTATCTTCCGGCAACTCCCTTGGCCACACTTCCTTTGACGATAACTTACTTCTATCCTTACTCTTTATCTTCCTTAACTTTATATCTTTATATCTTTCCTTCCCCCTTTATGTTTGTACTATTTGTTGTTTTTGTCTTCTTTTCTGTTTTTTTCAAATCCCCTCTAGGCCGAAAACTTCTTAGAAATCCCAATTTTTTAAACCACAGCTTTTTTAACTACTCTACCTTCCTTGTCGGCGATCAGACCGCAAGGTCGTCATTTGTTTGAACGGGTTTTTTCGTTGAATTGTGTTTCCCGTATCAACAGCCAAAATTCATTAAGTGCGTGTTTCGTCCAGCGAGTTTAGTTATTTTGTGTAATATTAATTAGTTTTAGGTCCATGTGAACACGTATTATTACTTTTAATTTAGTTTTAAGTCTTCCTAAGGCAGGCAGGAGCTCTAACAACAAATCATTGCCGTTAAGCCAAACCAGACCTGCCCCGTCCAACTTTACACTCACCACGGCGCTGCTCACTGTGGTTGTCTGGCTAGCTCCGGACCAGGTTCCGGCGAGGCACATTACATGTACACTGTATTACTAATAAATTCTTTTTGTTGTTGTTGTCTGGCAATCCAAAGTCTCGTGTTCGAATCCCTGACAGGGTATTTTTTTTTTCATTTTTCTTTCATATATTTTTTTTTTCACAACAAAGTTGGTATCACAAAATGTAGAATGTCCAATAACTAACATTATTTACAAGAAAACTGTATAAGAGTATAATGCTTCCACTAGTTTTACTTGAATATGATATTAATGCCAGTAATCTATAGTTATCCAGATATGTCTTTTTTATGTACTTAGTGGCATGTGTTATATACATATTTCTGTATTTATTGTAGAATGGGTATTGGTGACCATAATAAACAAATATTGGATCAGAAAAGCTCATGTCATAGCATTCGAACAATGTACAAGAGAAATAAATCACCAGCATTTGAGGAATGTTGTGATGTACCAAAAGTACAATCAGTTCAACGGCTAGAAAATAAGAAATCACATTGGGAGCAGCCAAGGTAAGATTTTTGAAGTTGAGTATAGTTATGTCAAAAGTAAATTTGACATTTAGCTAGCAGTGTTTAGTGTTTGGTGTTATCATTAATATTTTTTTCAAAATAACTGAGGCAGGATTTGTAAAAGCTAATTCTGGCATTCTACGTGCAGGAGATATATTTTTATGGTCAGCAAATTTTAAAAAAGGGACGAACGCTTTTAGCATTGCAGTGGTTAGTGCAAAATGTTAATGTCATATGGTATGTCTAATATACAAGGCTCGGGAATTTTATCTGTGACCTCAAAATCAGGGCTGGCTCTAAGTCAGCGTGAAAAGATTTGTATGCAAACATGACATAATATATATCTTATCTTGTACTTTTTTTAGAGAATTCTGTAATATCCAAAGTTAATTTGATCAGTTAGGTGGAGGGTGGAATGCCTTCTGTAAAAGAAATCAACTACGTCTTTACTATATTTCACAAATGTAGTAAATTTCCGATAAAAGTAAGTTACGTGTTACTTCCACATCCAATGGAAATATAACGCCAAAAAATTTTTGAAAATTTTCATTGTTCGAATAAGCTTAGAATGTCATGAGATTTTAAGTTTGAGCGAAAAAAATTTCTGTCTGTCGGTCTATCTGTCTGTAGCTTTTTTTGTGCGCATGATTACTCTAGAACCATTTAAGATGTTGACTTGAAATTTAGTACACGTATGTATTTTAACGAGATCTGGAACTAGATATATTTTGATCTTATTCCGTTGAAGGGTTGGCCGGTAAATTGGGGTAAATAGGTAAATCAAGCAAGTAAGAGTCCGTAAAAGTAGTATTTAATGTATATAAGAGAAGCTAAGATCTTAAAGGGGGTGAAAAAAAGAAAATTGTGATTTAGTGTGTGGGCTTCAAACCACCACACTATCTCACCATTTTACTTCCACATCCAGTGGAAGTATAGTAACAACAAAAAAATGTTTAAAAATCTTTATTGTTCAAATTGGCTTAGAATGTCACGAAACGTCGAGATTTTAAGTTTGAGCGAAAAAAAATTTCTGTCTGTCGGCCTGTGTAACTTTTTTTGTGCGCACGTTTGAGATATTGACTTGAAATTTGGTACACATATGTACTTTAATAAGATCTAGAACTAGATTATATATTCATCTTGTTCCGTCGAAGGGTTGGGGGGGTAAATTGGGGTAAATTTGGGGAAAATAGGTAAATCTAGCAGGTAAGAATCCATAAAATTGGTATTTAGTATATACAAGAGAAGCTAAGGTCTCAAAAAAAAAATTGGCATTAGCCACCCCCATTACCACCCCCACCCCATTATTAAAGGGGATGAAAAAAAATTGTGATTTACTGTGTGTACAAGAACCAGATACCTCAAAATGTTTTTTTACTTCATCCACCCCCACTACCACCCCCACCCCGCTACTGGTGTGGAGTATCGTTTTATGGGTTTTTGGGGTAGAGGATTTCAAATATTATATTATCAAAGTTCCATAAACAATTATTTCCACATACAAAGTTTTTTCGTTGTGAGTGACTTGGATAAAAAATCTGGATGTAGAAGTAATGATTCGTTGGGAAGCGGTTTTGTTGTTTTTCTGAATATTTCAGTAGTTGTTTGTAGTATAATAAAATTATGTCTGTATGAGAGCCATCTCTGGCGCCGAGATAAATCTCCCGAGCCTTGCTAATATATAGTGTGTTTCAGTTAACATTCCCACAGCCGATATTTCGAAAACTAAGAAATATATTTTTATTCTGTAAAAGGTAATGGATTTATATGGTTAATGCCTTCTTCAGGAAGTACAATTTACTATTATAACATTATCACAAGAGATGGCGCTGCAGTTTAAAAATATTTTTCGATCAAGGAAGGTTTGAAACATATTCCATCCTATTAAGAATTAAATTTTAAACAGAATTATTCTTATTCCAAAAAGTCAGATCTGCAGTAGTTTTTGAGTTATTTTAATTATATTATCTAATTTTTGAGTTTTATTTTTTTTTTTTAATTGTAACTTTTTTAATCTTGATTTTCGGATGTAGCTTCTTAGTAATTTTTTTGCCTGCTATAAGAGAATTATTTACTGGTGGGAATTTTTTTTTAATAGCACTTACTTTAAATCGAGAAATTTAAATTAAAATAATTAAATAATTTGCAATTGTTTATTTATTAACTGTCAGAAGTTTAATTTTCGTTTGCGTGTCATTTTAAGAATACGCTATTAAAAAAAAATTCCCACCAGTAAATAATTCTTTTACAGCAGGCAAAAAAATTACTAAGAACCTACATCCGAAAATCAAGATTAAAAAAGTTACAGCAATATTTAAAAAAAAATATAACACTTAATTAGACAATAAAATTAAAGTAACTCAAAAACTACTGCAGATCTGACTTTTTGGAATAAAAACAATTTAGTTTAAAATTTAATTCTTAATTGAATGGCATATGTTTCAAACCTTCCTTGATCGAAAAGTATTTTTAAACTGCAGAGCCATCTCTGGTGATAATGTTATAATAGTAAACTGTACTTCCTGAAGGAGGCATTAACCATAGAAATCTATTACCGTTTACAGAATAAAAGTATATTTCTTAGTTTCTGAAATATCGGCTGTGGGAATGTTATCTGAAACACACTGTATACTTTATTATTTCATATAGACCCATTGTTAACTATGCCAAGTACCGAATAATTTAAAAATATACATGAATATTCTCAACTTATCGCTTATCGGTAATGGAAATATTTTTGTCACTGAAAACTAATCTTTTATCTTTTTATCTTTATTCTTTTATTCTTAATATATGTAGCTGTTAGGATATGTTTTGTAATTTTACCATTTTATCACACTGTAAAAAATGTATGTAAAATTACATTTATGGATGTAAAAATACTTTGAAAATTAGTTCAGTTTTCTATGAAATTATACATAATTTATTTATTTTTACCAGGACTTTCAGGGCAAAGTTAAACATTTATCGTTTATTACATGAAGTAAATTAAAACTATACACATTCCACATTCATGTATCTTTACTTCGATTAATGTAATTTTCAATCAATTATATATAAATTACATAATAAAATGTATAAATACATAGTTAATCTGGTGAATTGCATCAGTAACGTGCCGGCGCAAGTGCTTTTGTACACAATGATATGGAATTTTTACAGGAAAGCATGAAACATTTCATGCATTTGTGTACCATTACCAGAATAATCGCTGGTAATCGTGATTACATGGAAAATCGATGATCCATTTGTTGCAAAATCATAAATATGTTTAATTTTACCCTGAAAGTCCCGGTAAAAATATATACATTATGTATAATTTCATAGAAAGTTGAACTAATTTTACCTTAACTTCCAAAGTATTTTTACATCCATAATGTATTTTTACATCCACTTTCAAAATATTTTTACATTCATTTTTTACAGTGCATAGCTGTCGTGTCTTTTGTAGTCATAATTTTATCTTCATCTACGTTGAATTTAGACTGAATAATGATTACCTAGATATAATGTTCTGTGCAGATATTCAACTACGGCCGACTCTAGTAACAGGCCGCGAACAAGGAAAACTGGCAACAATGCATGTGGTTCTTAGTTTCACTAAATTGCCATAGCTGTTTACGGCTGCTTTTGGTCGGCTCTTGTTTTAATTGCTGGAAATCCATATTTTTATTTTGTAACAATAGTGCTAATTGAAGTGCATTTAGTTTAGATCGTGTGATATCAATTATAGGACGTTACGATAGTTTTAATCGAGTTTATACTCTGTTTAACAATACGTGAACCGACCTAACCTAAAATGCCCAGACGTTGTGTCGTACCAGGCTGTAAGACAAATAATTATACTTCCACAACGAAAACAGACGGTCCAAAGACCACATTTAGTTTAGTTTAGTTTCCCTAAGGATGATGAATTAAGAGAAAAATGGCTTACAGCTATTCCCCGAAAAGATTGGATACCATCAAAACATGCTGTTGTATGCGAAATACATTTTGATCCCGGTGAGATTATTAAATTTGATAAATATCTTTTACCAGATGGAACATTTAAAATGATTCCTTATAAACCAAAATTAAAAGAAAATACTGTCCCATCAATGTTTCCAAATTTGCCTAAATACTTATCTACAAAAAAATCAGTCCGTCGACAAGATCCAGATAGTAGGCGCGAAAATCAAATTCATCAACATGAAATTTTAATCCAAAACTTTCAGAAGTCGGATATTATTGAAAATTTTGAGCAATTTATTAACGTTTTATCAAAAAAAGTTGTATTTTATACGTTAAATTCTGATGCTGATATTGTTAGTATTGAAAATCAAATTTCAATTAATACTGACCTAATATAGACGAAGCAGTTAAAATTTATATATCTGGATATGCATCTCATGCACTAGCTAAAAAAAAATTCTTGTAATATTTGCCTTTCACATATTGTTGAAAATAAAGGGAATTTTACTGGAAATCAATATTTTGATTATCTACAACGTGGTGGTCTATCAGTACCTACGAATAATATGACCATAATTTTATTTCACGTGTACGCCATATTAGAACATATCATTAACAACAATAGTTTAGAAAAGGAGTTCCTACAAATTGAAAATCAAAAAGATTTTCTTATCAATCTAACTTTACATAGTTTAAAGTCAGATAAATTTTATTTAGATTTTTTAAACACGTGTATATGCGGGAACAATATTGACTATATTTTACGAATTATTTGTTCAATATTTGCAAATTTACTTCTAAATAATTATGTAAAGACGCAGAGTAATCGGGCACTTGAGCAAAGTAGATTAAAATCTTGGTTACGAACTACTGAAAAAGATGTCAATAAAATGAAAAAACGAAAATTAGACACTTTCAAAATAGCAAAGTAGAAACTTATATGTATCAATTCAATTCCATATTCGTATTTTATTCATATCATAAGTAAATATTTGTTTATGTTTTTAAATTTACTTACAGCCTGTTATTTTTAATTTACTCATTCCCGAATCATCCTAAATTCCCTTCCCATTTTCCCTTTATTCTTCCCGTCTGGCGTCCCGGCAAAATTACATTTCCTAATTTAATATTATGGGATATCTGTATTATTTTATTACTCCCTTTATAATATAAAAATATGATATTTCGTATTATTAAAAAAGGATTATTTAACTCTTGTCGTTGGTTTTGCTGAATCATTTTTTTTCTGTGCAAAATTAGGCATAATTCTGTACAAAATATCGTGATGTTTAATTGACCGAGCAGAGATTTAAACTTCGATTGAACCCTCAATTGATTAAACACATGAATGATTTATAATTCGTATCCTAGCTAAACAAACGTATCATATAGAATCATGAATCAAAACGCATTATAAATAGATAAAATACAATTAAAACACGGCCGCCCATTAAATTTAGCTGCTGTAATCTGTAATGCAAACCAACCATCGCACATCGGACTACATCTTTACCTGTGTGCGGTGTTGCCACCTATTACTTCGTGGCCTGTTAACTAGAGTCGGCCGTGATTCAACTGTGTTTATTGACTTGTCTATAAATGTAAGTTTCTGAGAATGAATAAATGTTATTATTATTCTTTCTTTATTTCTAGATATATAAAAAGCACTCTGAAATATAATAGTCGTGACAGCTCCACTTCCAGCACAAAGTATGCAGATCCTGAAATAACGGACTTTCCTATAAACACCATGAGAAGTAGAACCCCTAGTCCTTCACCACGGAGGAGTAAGTTTCAAATGCACCGGTCCAGATGTAGTTCTGCAACAACAAGCTCTAGGGGAAGTTCAAGACATTCCCCCTCTAGAAGAAAAAAGGGCAATCTAGACTATAGAAAACTGGAACAAAAAATTGCAGATTTACAAAAGATGTTGAAAGGTAATTTGGATAAAGATAAGTGATATCAAGTTATCTTAAAGTAATAAGACACTTTTAAAATCTTCACATTATCACGTATTTTTTTAATTTGTACACTAAATCTTTACTTATAGATAACATATACATATATATATATCAAACTGTGATTTTTAATTATATGTTTTTGTACTGTCACTAATCTGTTTATGTATACCTCTTACTTAAAATAAATTAATTTAAACCTTATCTTTTTATTCCCGATATCTTAAAAATTAAACAGCAGTCTTATTTATTTATTGCATACACAGTTCAACAGGTACAGGGACCCAATTACAGAACAGGGGTAACAGAATACAAAACATAATTTAGGTATAATACATAAAACAGGATGTATAACACAAGGAAACAGAAGTGCAATAAAATTATAGACCCAATGGGCACACATCCGTTTAAAAAACGTTAAAGAAGGATTGAAAACCGCACATTGATATAGAGTTTTTAGAAACAAGTCGATTCAATGAAAAAATGTCGCGCGAAAAAACGTTTTTATTGTTAAGAAAACAATAAATATTTGTTAATTTTCAACGTTTACGAAACGAAAGTAAAAGTAGAATATAAACATTTTATTAAAGGCTTAAATAACGTTAAATATTCACTAATTAGGTACGTTAATTAAAGGAAATTAATCAGGCTCTAGGAGGTACCCATTTTCCAATATATGATGGGTTACAGGATGAGGTGCCATATAGATGAATGGACAATTAATAAGTTAAGCACCCACTGGTTTTATCATAAGGCCAGTGGGTGGTGGCTTAACTTATTAAATAAAACAGATAGCATAAAACTTTTATGCTGTCTCGGCCCAGCCACAGAATAGTATCTTTAACCTGATTGTTATAAGATTCATCCAAATAAATTAATGTTTTCTGAAAGAATTTGAACATTGCAATCTGTTATTTATTTTCTATAAATTCATAAGAGTATAAGACAAAGCATGACTGATTATTGTCAGTGGTTTGTGTGTGGTGCCATCTACAAATAATTTCTGCAACATATTACGTGGTAAGCAAGCAAATTGTATGCATTAATATAGACGAATAGAAAGACGTTAAAAAACGTCATCATTTACCTTTTATTTCACCTGTAGATTTAGAATGTCAGTACATTTTAATAAGTTGAAAGCATCAGTTATTTTAACGTTGTTTAAACACGTTTTTTTCCCTTTAAATAAAACATATTTCAATTGCTATATTGGATTAATGCAATAAAAAATGTTTAATTTTCTCGTTTCGCAAACTTTACATTTAGCGGATTGCTACAACTTCTCATATCATGAATGTGTATTATACGTTAATATATCAGTAAAAGAAATATTCTGATCAAAACATTTTATTTCAGTAATCCCTTCCACTACTGGTTGGGAATGTGAGCAACGTTTTATTGGTTTTATTTAAATATAAAATTTCACTACCGAATTTTATGTGTTGATATAGATTCGTAGAAAAACGTTTAAGAAATGTAATTTTTTATCATCTATTTCACCTGTGGATTTAAAATTCATTTGCATTTAGTGAGCTGGAAACAACAGTTATTTTAACGTAAAAAATATGTTTTATTTTTTTGAATAAAACGTTTGAATCGCCTTATTAATTCATGTTGGTGGTAGTGCTCTGTTGATTGGTTGTTTACATTTAAATTGTGTGTTTAATATTTGTTTATAATGGAACCTAATTTTGTGAAAAGTACTTCAGAGAATTTACCCATAGTGGATTTTTATATGGTACATGAGTTCAGGGGCGGATTCAGCCTTCAAGTCAGGGGCTCCAAAATCATAATTAATCATGACACATGACATTTGACACATTTGCTTATTTTTTAGTTTATTGTGTTAAAAATCAAATCGTACACATATTGACTTTAAACATTAAGGGGCCTTGCATACTTGCAACCGAACATACAGACAGACGCGGCTGGGCAAAGTTTTATAATTATAGTTAATATATGTTGGTGCTGAAAAATCAAGTGCAAATTTAAGGGATGGTTTAGGCCGTCAAACTGAACAACTTTTAATAATAGACCAACTCAAAATATTTTTCACTTAATTTTTGGAACCTTATGTAAGAGTGATTGTTTTTAAATTATAAAATCCATTTTTCTCTTTTGTTTCGTAAAAGGATCAATCGTTTCATTTATGCCAATTGATACGTTTTTATGAACGTGGAGGAGTGCCAGTCCAGTAAGCTCCAGAAGCTCTCTGCTTCTGGTAGAGATAGTAGAGACCCACGCACCATCACAAAGGAAACAGTCCTTGTGTTTGTGTGTGCCACGACCATCTGGTCCATTGTGGCTTAATAAGTGCATGTAATCAGTGTCTAAAGTAATTTTTACAAAGGCTTATGAAATCAAGGTCACTCAATGGGGTGGCGCTTGACACTTTTAACAGTTCAGTTTGTCACTATCCTCCTTTCCTGGCTAAAGTAGAGTTAGTGCAGGGGCTTGTGTAATTCCGTGGGATTTTTAATGAAGGAATAGTATGACTATATAATCATACATAACTTTTACCAGGTGTTTTGCCTGATTCCATGGCAGACATGATGTCATATTTTCAAGATGGCCGCCGTGGCTGGTTCTATGCAAATTGTGCCAATAACTTTTTTGTTCTAAAGGATCAAAAAAAGTTTTAACAATTTTTTTGAATCTGTCACCGTTTCTGAGATACAATCATGTTTTTAGTTTCTGACTGATGCAATCGAATTTAATCGGGAAATAGAACCTTACTTGTTGAAGTACGATGAAGCTCACTTAGTATTTGATACTTACCTTCAAGAACTCTACGAGAATAAAAAGAGCTGGAGAAGCAAGGCCTGTTGAGTACAAAATCACAAACTCTACCAATATTCAAAAGGTGGCAATGAGATCTCTCATCTCGTTCTAAAGCTAAGGATGAGTTAACAGCATATCTCGCAAATAATGCTGTATTGCATGCACGTAGGATTAAACAAAAACTGATAAATAGTTAGAGGAATGAGGCAAGGTCATTAGATGGAAATGACATTAGAGAACTTCAAAACACGCAAGAAGAAGCAGACACAAAAATTATTCTACACTCATTGCACATCTCACGTCATTCTATAGGGTTCATAGAAATTTTTCAAACTTAAATTCCCTGACTAGCAGGTTTTTCAGGACTTTTGGAATTTTTTTCCAGGTCTAATAAAGAGATACTGTTTGCTATTTAATGAAATGCTGGAACATATATTTCGTAGTTTTAGATTATGAGCATTAAAAATTTCCACATTCCCCAATTTTTTCCTGACATTTTTAGGCAACTTCAATTTCCCCGACTTTTCCAGGTTGCTATGAACCCTGTTCTACTACCCTGCACGTATATTCACCAGATACCGATGTTCTTATCCTTTCACAGCGGTGCTCGCAACTTTTCCTAAAAAAACAGCATGTTTGTCACAGGGTGATGTACGATTTATTGATATAAATCTTGTTTATTCCAGTATAGGACCGACAAAAGTTAAGGCATTGTTAGTTCTTCATGCAGTTTCGGGCTGTGCTATTACCTGAGTCCTTCAACAATAAAGGCAAACGATCTTTTTGGAAAGATTTCCAGACAGCAGAAAAAGTAGTTCTTGATGCTTTGGCATTTCTTGAATCTCAGAAGAATTTAAACCAGATGAACAACTAGTTGAGAAATTAATTTATCAGGTTTATTTGCCAGAGAAAAGAATGTTGGAGATATTGGTGAATTGCGCTGGTGGATGTTCACAAATAAAAGATGTGCAAAGTGGAAATCAACCGCCCACAAATCCTCCCTAACACCATATATATCAAGAGTACGTTACCAAGTCTTGGAGTAGCTCAGTGATGATAAACAACACTCAAACCTCCCAGAACTGACGATTTGGTTGGGAGAAGTCTGGAAACCAGTATTCTCCTATGATGAGTTCGTTGCCATGTGCACCAGAATGGCTACTTAATCTAGTACGTTGTGGTTGTGAGGACGGTGTGCTGTAAATTGCAATGGGGTATTTTCCATTTTTTTAAAATTCAGTTTTGGTGACATATATCAAGTAAAGTTATTATTTTAACAATTACTGCATAATGAATTTAAACCAAAATAATAATTTCTTAAATAAAAATAAGAAATAAGAATATGCCCGTCTAGACACAGATTTCAAATGATTTTATTTGGCGGGAAATAATTTAACCAATCATAGACAGCTTTCGCTTAGACTATAACTAACTTATATGAATGTCAAATTGTGTATTTACTTTATTTTACCTATAACACTTCTATTTTTCTCAATATCTTGAATATCTTTTTTTGTTTTGTTTTAATATTGTACATTTAGGTATTTGTAAGGCAAACAGCTTCAGGCTGAATAAAGCATTCATTCATCAATAAATATTATACACATGTATTTAGAAGGAATAGGCCTCTAATGGTATTCAACATTAAAGTTTGAATAAATCCGTTAGACGCACAAACAACGTGTGACATCATGTCAGGTTACACACATGGCTAGCGTACATTTTAAATCAATTCCATTCATGATCCGTGATCACTGATCAGTTATTTGAATTTAACATAAACACAACATTTGTCTTATCCATTAACATCAAAACCTAAGCAAACATTTTCTGTTTGTGCCGGTTAATCGGAAGGTCACAAAAATGAACCAAGAAAAATTGGAAATTATTTAGGAATGTTAAGATTATGAAATATTATTTTCTTTGATTTTAGTGGCCAAATAAATCAAGCTTTCGACACTGGGGCTATATTAAACTATTCTTTATTTAAACTGGATAAAGTTGTTGCGGTACTAGTAATTCCAACTAATACTTTGCATGCTAATTCCCTGTCAAAAAATCTTATTTCAAACTTATAGATAATCATTGATTACTCATAAAAAATGTATAATTATCTATAAGTTTGAAATAGGATTTTTTGACAGGGTTCAGATTACAGCTGCTCTCCGTCTATCATGTATCATAGTGACAGAATACACCGTTCAGCACACAACTGATCAATGATGTAAATGATAAGTGATCGCTTAGTTAGCGCTACTGCGTGATGAACGCAACCATTGCACGCATGCACGTGCAGCGATGTAACTAGTGACAGATGACGTCAACTCCAATATGAGTGGTTTCTGATATTTGCCCCTTCTCCCGGATATTAGACGGTGATTTAAATACTTTCCAGTTAGAAATTATGGAAATAGATTTGATAATTGCTAATGTTTAGTAACACTATATTAATATATATAGATTAATTTAAAATATGGCACATGCAAAAGGCCTATTAAAAGGTATTTATATTTGTTATTATATAGAAGTTATCTTAAAAATGTAAAAAAAACTTACGGCGAGGATTATATGGCAACATTTCTTGCGTGCTGCCAGCTGACATTTCTTGTCACAATACAAGTGAAAAAGATATATTGGTTCTTCGAATATCAATTTTTTCGGAACAGTTACAAAATTTTTTTCCGAAGCACTTATATTTGTGTTTCCACAACATTTATAAAATACCTTTTAAATGACATTATCTACTATTTGTAAATTACAGCAAACACCTCGATGAAAGAAACTGAAATGCTTCAAATAAACACGACAGCGACGTTAGAACACATCTGTCATTTGACTAGCAGTTGACATTGTTGTCATGTTTTGCTAAATATGTTTTTAAAAATCTAATCGGCATTAAAAATTATTTAAAATATTTAATAATTCACGCATATTATTTTTAACATAAGAAAATTAAATTTCGTGGATAAATAATATATTAAAATTGGTTTAATAAATAAGCTTTATACTCCTGTTTTCTTCAATTATCTTTGCTAGAACTAGAGAAGGAATTTCAACTTGGCATCACCACACTATTTTGTATAAAACCATTCTATCAACAAATCCAAACAGTCCAGCTACATCATCGGCCAAAGTACCTACGTCACCAATTTAAAACACCTGTTGCTCCACTAATTTTAACTTCTGTTTTCTCAAAAAATTGATAATTATTTTCACGGAAATCTGTATTGGAAGGCTTGTTTGTACATACTCTATATTATTCAATAAAAAAAAAAAAAAAAATAGGAAAATGCCCCATTGTAAAGCACAGTGTTTAAGGTGCACAGAAATGTGTAAGTGTAGAGGTGATGAAAATATTTGCGATAACAATGACTTTGCAGGCAATGAAATAGAACCCTCGGGCTTGGAGGATGACCTGTGAAACTTTCTTTATACAAGATATTTACGTATCAATTAAAAAATATGTGTAGTGATAATGTACAAGTTTTAGTTTTACCAAGTAGTCACACGTTATGAAATTTTTAGTGATCAAACAAAGTATATCTCAGAAACGGTAACAGATATCAAAAAAGTTGTAAAACCTTTTTTGTTCCTTATTTTATTAGGAACAAAATTCATTCTTGGCAAACTTTCCATAGAGCCAACCATAAATAAGACAAAGAAAAAAAAAGAGATTAGCGTCCATTCTGGTGGGCATCTTGAAATTATGACATCATACAGGTCCTCTCCCACAAAATCGGACAAAATACCTGGTAGTATCCACGTGACTCACACATATCAATTACATATAGTCACAGTATTCCTTGATTCAAAATCCTACGGATTAGGAAATATTTCTTATGCCCCTGCGCTAAGTATTCAATTTTGTTTTACAAAAAAAATTAGTCCAAACCCAAACAGTTCAATATACTTTAATAAATTATATCTTAAATAGATTTTCTGTGTTAACAGCATACATCAAATTATACAAAATTAAAATAAAATTCTAAATATGACTAGGCAAAAGCACACATTATTCTTGAAACCTAAATAATTTATATATATGATATACAGCTAATATTACAATGCCATTTTGTCTCTCTACTAAAGGGCTATTCCAGAACTGATTTTCCACATCATCCACTGCTTTTAAAATTAAACTTTTATGTACAGAATTACTTCTTTTGTAACTAGTTGGATCTGGATAATGGACCGTGTGTTGTGTTAAATTTAAATTATCATTTAAAGGAGCTGGTATATGTACGGGGGGTTGCCCAGATGGAGGTGTATAATTTGGGTAGTACCCCGAAGATGGTGTATGACTCGATGATGGGGTACGTGCTGGCTGTTTCTCGGGAGGATCTACATTTGTTGGGGACTTTGGAGGCGACTCCGCTGGACTTTTGGACCCGTTGGTCCCTCCTATTCGAGTGTCTGAAATAAAACCCATGATTAGGTGTATCTAAGGAACAGAATATTAAAAACACGAATGGTTTATTTATAGTTCAGTAATATAACGATTTATATTGGACAAAATTCATAGTTTTGAAAATTCGTAGAAATGTTGGTGCACTTTTTGATAAAAATACCTATATACAAAATTATTCCTTATAAAATTCTCGTATCGAAAACGTATCTGCACTTTTTTTCCTAAAATTAATAGTACCGTAGGAAATAATGCGCACACATAAGGGTTGGTTCCAGTTAACATAATAAATTGTAATCTTTACTCTAATCTACTTTAAAGTTCAATGCTTGATGCTAAAGCACTAAACTCCACTTAAAATTATAATAAATGTAGCGCTTCTACCCTCTCACCTCTGAATAATATCGCAATTTTTAAAGAAGCGAGAATACTGCATATTGTACTTGTTGCCATGCCACTCCAGTGGTAAAGTAATTGGCACGTTTTTTTTTATGTGGTTCCGCTGTATACCTAATCCACTAATTATCAGAAGGCTACCTGCGTTAATTAATCTTCCTCGTCTTCCATAGATTTGACATTCATGCATGCTTGTCCGTGGTAATGGTAATACTTTTGAAGCAACATAAGCCTGCTCTTCTGCAACTGCACCTGTTTTCGCTCCCAATTTGCACGAACAAGAAATTAATTTTAAAACAGATTCGGGAGCTGGTTTTTTGTTGTCATAGTTGGGGTTAATATACTGGCGACTTTTTTCCATCCCCAATCAGTCAGTAGCTTCTAGTGTAACGTTTTTCCATGTTTGAATACCAACAAGTTTGTTAAAAGTCATGAATACTTCAGACTACTAGGCTTTTTTCTGCGGAGGTAGAGTTGTATAAACCTAGAATAAATTGCTCTCTTACATCTACAATTTCTTCATGACTAGCTTTTTCATTATTAAAAGTTTGCATGACATCTTGTAAGTCATCTTTTTTATTAAGCACATTGATTGCATTAACCTTTCCTTTGGAAAAAAACGCTATACCTACTAAACTATACCTACTTCCACTGGATGTGGAAGTAAAAATAAGTTGAATTAAAAAAGAAACGTCCATCTAGCCACTCCTGAAGCCGAGAAAAAGAGAAATAAAGCTACCGCCGCAGAGATACTGTCCAAGTACGCAGTGAATGGGGGAGATGATCTGGAGTCTGGGCGTCAGCGCGAGCGCCAAAGATGCAATTTTCTCGATTTTTTTTTCCATGGCCCATTTATATATGTATTGACATGGCACTTTTGTTAAGTGATAACACACACTCTGAGAAATATTCAGTTAAATTTTCAAGTAAATATATTTTCAAATTTTGCCGTAATCGCAAAAAAAACATGAATTCTTCATAGCTTGGCTCCAAAGCATCACAGCAAAAAAATTTGTTTTTTAAATTCGTGTTTTTTTACAAACATAAAACATAACACACCACGGATAGCCAAGGCTGTGTGAAAGGGGGTTACACATTTGGAAAAACGCAGACATACATCCACACCCACCGGTGTTGGGGGTCGAACCCAGAGCGCGGTAGGCAGTCAATCAGCTTATTCGCCACTTAATACGCCTTAACCGACTGAAATGCCGTTGGTTGCAATAAATTTCATGCAAAATCCACTGAGATATTTTACATTTGTTTAAGTTGCAAAATTGATTTTTTGCGTAAAAAAGTCACAAATTAAATTTTGTTTGCAATATTCTTTTTGATTATGTAAATGTACGTCAAATACAATGTATTTACCGAAACAGAACTGAAAAATATTAATTTGATCTTTAAATATAACAGTTTGAATTTTTTTTTTTATAAATTAATTGCAAAAATAATATTTTGCAACGGGACAAAGTGCATTTTATTAAGGGTAAAAATATGTAGTATTTCTCATAATATCGTTAACATACAGATTTTATATTTGTTTCTACAGTACTTCAAAGTTTGAGGATCGAAAAATTCACTTTTTTCAGGTTTTTGCCATAAAATATTATTAACAATCAAAGATTCGTTCTTTGCGTATACCTACCTTATAGGGAAGCTCATGACGAAGAAATTGACGGGTCGAACGTTTTTCTATGACCTTTAGAACCGAAGATATAAGCAAAAAAGTAACTTGCAAAATTCATTTTGTTTACAAAAAGTTAAATAACAATTAAAACCGTCGTTTTCAGTGTTCAACACTCAGAGATGGGTAAACTCCCGGAGTTTTGATTACTCCGAAAGTTTCCAGGAAGCTTTCCTGGAAACTTTCCATTGGGATTATTCAGAATCTATTTTACGGTGAAATCTGATTCGTAATGATCTAAGCTTCATTTTGATACCAAATAAGTGCATATAAATATATTATTTACATTACTTTTACAGACTTTTACCAAATAACTGATATTATATGACACCCGCTATATGTGCCCTGTGCTGTATGAAGAATATGGAGCAATTGGGTGGTTAACCAGTAATTTGTTTTGTTTGAATTATTAAATAATTAAATATAAATAAAATAATTTATAGAATGTGATAAATATGTGGATTATAAAATTACAAATTTATGTAAATAATGTCATATGTAAGTCGTAACTCCTATTTTGTGCAGAAATGGAAATATAGAAGGCAAGACAGAAATAACATCTACATATTATTTAATTAAAATAACACTAAATGTATTAAATTAAATAATATCTTATAAGTTGTAAAAAAATAAAAGTATATTTCTTTTTAATCATTTTCGTTTTTAATGTAACAGAAAAAAATGCTAGATATTATTCATCGGGAAGCGATAGTGCGGGTATACAAATAAACGTAACTTATCATATGTCTGTCAACTCATCCTTGATCATAGCCAATAGCACGAAATTAGAGAAATTCTGTGCCAATGCCAATAGTAATAATCCGAGCGGTGACCATATGAAACCCTACGTCATCAAACATCCGATTAATTTTTGATAATTTCGAAAAATATCAACAAATTAAAACTGGATTTCTGGCTTTGAGGTTATGTTAGATCATCGTGGCGGTAATTTCAAATTTATAAGTAAATATGTGTAAATAATAACTGTAAATATTCGTGAAAAATTTGGAAACTTTCCCGGAGTTTTGTAAACTTTCGGAATATTCAAATATTTTAAAGGAAACTTTCATTTTTATCAAAACTCCGTTCCGGAAACTTCCGAAATTTTCCTGGAAACTTTCGAATGGAAAGTTTCCTTGACCCATCTCTGTCAACACTACACACTTTTTTCGGATTCCTGAGGAAATTCTGTAGGGAGTACACTAATTTTTGGCTAGTCCCAAAACTTTCCGAGAAATCGTTATTTTTTAAGCTAAAATCACCGGATTATATTTTTCCGACGATTATAATAATAATAATATAATTATAATAGATACGGAAAAAATATATATTACATTTTTTGTAGAGAATATTACAAGCTTTATTTTTTGTAGTAAAGACAATTTCATTATATCTAAGCAAAAGACTTAAAGCACCATTTTTCCAAGATGGCGGCGCGACCGCAAGAGATAGAGTTGGGGACTTTTAGTATGTTTAACAATGCACCTTACTGAACATCTCTGCCAAGTTTCACAACTTTATCAGTTTTTTTCCTTCCAATTTTCCCTATTTGACTTGACAGTTTTATGAAAAATCGTGAGTGTCTCTAAGGGCCTGTTTATCAAGTCAGGTAAAATCAGAGGTAACTCAGCCCGAGCTTCAAGGTGGTTAGCCCGAAGTTAACCTACAAATTTTATGTTTGTCGTTGACAGTTGTTGGGTGAAAAATCAAAGTTATTTTTTTGCGTAAATTATTGAAAATGGAAGCTTTCGACAAAATAAGTGATGATGAAGCAGATACTTCCTAATTTTTGGAACACGAAAGACATTGTTAGTTTTCTAATGAAGCCAAAAAGCAAATATTAAAATATATTTTATTTTATTGTATTGTAGAAATCGTTCAGCTTATTTGTATGCAAGATATGTATCAGTCTTTTTATTCTACGAGATGTTTATATGCATATATAATTAATTATTTGCTATTTTAATTAATAGCAACTGCTTTTCTGATGAAAAATTGGGGCCTCTGCCTATCTTTGTTGGCTCATTTTCTTCAAATAAAAATGTAACTATTGACCAGAAAATATTCTAGTTTATATTATAATTGTTGTTGCTCGTTGCTGTCATTGTAAGGTGACTTTTCGACGAAAACAAACAAATGCTTTTAACTTAGTAATAAAAACTTAAAAAACTAACAAACAAAAAATTACTCATTTTTGGCCAGTCAACCTAGAGCTGGCAACTCTGTAGAAAGCGTTACCAACCTCAGGTTATTCAAAGGTTTCCTAACCCACACATAAAATGTGGCGTATAAGCAGATGCAAGTTTAACACTCACTTTGCCCCGAGGTTAAAGTTAGCTAACACGCAAATTTAACCCTATAAACGGGCTCTTAATAACTTTAATGAAGAATTGTAACCGTAAAGCAAATTTTACATTGAGTTGGTCACCCCATGGTTGTCTCTGGGCAAATGTAATTTTTGTTCTATATACTTGCGGGAGGTTTTCTTTTTTAAGGTACAGTTTAAGCAGTTGTATGTATTTCGCATTCACTCCTTAAACCGAAGCCATTATTATTCTAATATGACTAACTATACCTAAATCTCCCAATTTCCTCATTAACTCTCTTAGCTGGGCTCCTTGTTCCTCAGATTGAATAAATAATTCCGTAATTGCATTATGTATTTCGGACAATTCTTGTTTCTTTGCTTCCTCCTTAGCCGCTTCTTTTTTAGAAGATCTGCAAAAAATTATGTTTATCAAAAAACATTTAAAAAATCTTGGGAAAATGCGAGGAGTCCAGTGCCAGATCAAGTCAAGGAGGGCCAGGAGGGGGCTTGAATTACACAACTCAAGTAAAGTAGTTTTCTACTTGTTTATCAAAAGAGGAAAATGAAACCTACATAGAACTTTGAATAAGCTTTTAATTTCTTTTAAACTGCACTGTAAAGAAATTAGGGTAAATTTACCGTCGTTGCGTGTAAAATTTTAATGGAACTTTACCCGCAAAAAGAGTGTAAAATTCCATTTACCAGGGAGGATTACCCAAAATATAAGGTAGACAGAAATTTTACACTCTTTTTACGGGTAAAGTTACATTACAATTTGGTGTAATTTTACACACAATGACGATAAATTTACTATGAAAAGAAAATCTTGTCTGGAAAAGGGGCAAGTTTGTAACACCATGAGGTGTAAAAAAATTGCCCATTATCCAGACAGGATTTTCTTTCCATAGTAAATTTACCGTCGTTACGTGTAAAATTACACCCAATTGTAATGTAACTTTACCCGCAAGTAGCAAAGAGTGTAAAATTTCTGCTTACCTTATATTTTGGGTAATCCTTCCTGGTAAATGGAATTTTACACTCATTTTGCTACCCGCAAATACAATAAAATTTTACACGCAACGACGGTAAAGGACCCCGCACGTTTCTTATGTAAAATAATGCTCAGCGGATTTGATTAAAACTGAAATATGTTATTTATGAAATCATCCTGAATAAAAGTCTCCATGGGAGCAAGGCCGAAAAATTAATAGTTTTTAAGTTATGGAGCTATGAAGTTGTCTATCCGTGGTATAACAAATTCGGAATGAATTATGATGTGGCTGAGGAACAGTTCGAGTTTGACAGGAATTTTCAAAATTAGAAATCCAACAAACTAATTAGCCTCCTCCCTAGATATGGACCACAATACGAACCGGAAGTTGCAGTCAAGTCTGTCTGTCAAGTCTGTACACGTATGAATTTATGGGCAACTAAACATTTCATATTCATAGGCGTAAAGCAGATTGAATGTGCAATGACACAAGGGAATCTAAATGGTGGCGGGGCTCAACTTGCCCATTTATTTTGCATGTAAACCTGGCTCGATTAAGTACTTGCCTGCCGTTGTCTGTATATCATAAATATGTCATCGCACAACCAGGTTATAAATTGGTAGGCAATAAATTCTTTAAATTTAAGTAAAATTTTCTTGGCTAACATTTAATATTTTGATTTTCAAATGTAATAGTGATCACATTGACGAACAACACTGTGGAGCATTAACTACTCACTTTTTATGAAACAAAGACAGGCGCGTGCTGGGACCCTATAGGGGGCCCAGACATATAAGGTCTGGGGACCCCACTAATGAAAATGCGCTGCAGACGAAAATTTTGAATTTTTCAAGGTCAAACAATCTTTAATGAACGAAGAGAATTTCAGGTAAAAAAATATATTCTTGAAATGAATTGAAATAAACTGTCAACTTTAGCAACTCCACTGCTGCTCATTAGCTACTCACTTTTTATGAAACAAAGACAGGCGCGTGCTGGGATCCTATAGGGGGCTCAGACATATAAGGTCTGGGGGCCCCACAAATGAAAATGCGCCGCAGACGAAAATTTTGAATTTTTCAAGGTCAAATGATGTTTAATGAACGAAGATAATTTCAGGTAAAAAAATATATTCTTGAAATAAACTGTCAACTTTAGCAACTCCACTGCTGCTCATTGCATTTCTGCTTTTCTTTTTAACAGACGTTTTTGATAACTCGAGGGCCCTGCTCCTTGATCATTTGAATTTTGAATGCCATACATAAAAACATTCTTATTAACAAGAAACAAAAGTATTATATCATGTGCATAGTATGCGGACTGCAATGACATCGAGCACTGTTCGATCACTCTGCAACGTGTTACATTTCCTAAGCAACTAAGAAAAAGAACTAAGCGAGCAATAGAGTCATGAAAGTGTATAGTTATCTTCAGGACTACGAAGCACTCAAAAAATGTGGGTGCCTTTGACTATCAACACACATCGCACTGCCAAAGACGCAGACATTTTTTATACATCTAACAAGTGTGCAGTCAGCTGCATAACTGTTAGTCTGTTAGTCACGTGTTCCTCCTCCATCAAGCTACCGTACCGTCCATACCTGACACGTCTATTAGGCAGCAGGTAATGGTCAGCACGCGCCTGAACAAAGACTGTAATTTTAAGGTAAACTTAAACTAACTACTAAGAGAATTTAACCATATTTACCGAGAATATTCACCAATTACAATAATAGCAGCAATTGTGAATATAATTCCTTCTCCTAATATGTTGGCACCTAGTTCAATGGCCATTGCCTCATTTAATACAGGTATATTTACTGGTTTTCCTAAATTGAGTATCCACATTTTGGCCTTCACCTCACACCAGTTATAAACTAAAATACATATTAGTCAACTGTTAAATAACATTTGATTAATGACATATTTATCACTTACATTGGGCTGGAGGCATACAAACATACTGTCTAAATACAGGAGAACTTTTCGCCTGGTCTTTTATAACATTTGCTATGGGCTTACTTATTTGTTTTAATAATAAAGCACCTAACTTGGCTGCAGGAAAGGCACCAACTACCATTTTTAAAGCTTAAACTTAAGAACGTCACATAACTGTCATAAATGTCAGATTTACGTATTGAGGTTAGATCTGTCTTCTTCTTCTTCTTCTCGTTATTCTAACGAACGACCAAGAACGACTTTACATGTAAGACATGTAAAAGGCGAGTTTATAAAAAAAGTCCCAGTCCTAACTTAGCCTATCTTAGTCTTAATTTTTTCCCTAAAAAGTTAAATGTACAGGTTACCCGTATGCCGTTTATAAAAGTCGCAATCCTGTCTTAGTCCTAACTTAACCTAAAATTTTTAGATTAATTTTTCCTAGGGGCTAATACCACTGAATAGATCAGAAATCAATTCCAATTGGCGTGAAAAGTTCGCGTATCTATTTTAGATAAAGGCCAGTTATTATAAACCCGTCTTAAAATATCAGATATATTTTAGGGAAAAATTAAGACTAAGACAGGCTAAGTTAGGACTGGGACTTTTTTATAAACTCGCCTTTTAAGGACGACCTACAAACTTTAAATTGCTAAATTAGCTTACACTTGTCCATTTTCTCCAAAACTTAAATCAGTCGTGATTGCTTCTTGAATGCCTCTGTAAAATACTATTTTTTGAAGGTGTCTTCCATTTTCAAGAATTAAACGTGGCCACAAAGCGATTTGATGGTATTTTTAAAAGGAAATATGTACGACAATAATAAAGAACAATATCCATTAATATACCTGCTATTATAGATTAAAGACTATTATATATGATACCTGCTATAAACGGAATCAATTGACGATTTGCACGAAAGAAAGTTCAGTAAAAAGTGTCATGGCGCACAGTATAATGGTATCACTGTAATTCACTGTCATAACATCGTTTTCATTATCTTTAATGTTAAACCTACTTCCACTGAATATAAATCATCTTTATTAGGTTGTTTCCTAGTCTACAATTTTAAAAAAATGTCGAATTATGGAATTTGTCAAACACTGTTTCCAACTCTCAGTTTACTAGAAGAGTTGGCAGCAGTGATTGACAAATTGCATAATTTGACATTTTTTAAATATTGTAGACTACGAAACAACCTAATAAAGATGATTTATATTCAGTGGAAGTAGGTTTAACATTAAAGATAATGAAAACAATGTTATGATTATTATATTATAGGTATTTAATTGTTGCAAAGTTTGGAAATTAGACGAGTTGGTCAACATGTGCAGTGAATTACAGTGATACCATTATACTGTGCGCCATGATACTTTTTACCAAACTTTCTTTCATGCAAATCGTCAATTTCACCGATATTAAAAAAATCACTGGTAACGATTGTTACCAAAAATGTTGCTATTAAGCTGTGACGTGATCAGATCACGAATATCTGTTGCTGTATATGTATACTTTAAAATTTAATATTACTTAAACAGGGCTTTTTGACACTTTGAGTTCACTTTTTATCTCGATGATATGCATTGAACTTTACCACAGTAGACGTAAAGCAGCGCTCAAATAAACGTCAAAATAACCATTTATATTTTAATACGATTTCCTCATGTATGGAAGTCGTAATAATGCCACGGTTTAAAATCACTGATACCAAGAAATCACAGTAAAGATTCACAGTGTGATTGAAAATTCTTACAATTTCTTTGTTGACTGACGGACAGACCTACAAGCAGTTATCTATCAGAATGGATTGATGGAAGGTTAAGGTCAGGGGCGGATACAGGATTGACTTCGGGGGGTGGGGGGCACCGGAAGTCTGGAATACCCCCTATATACGCTTTTTTAGCCATATATTTATTATCTGATAAAAATCAATAGGTAGATTTCACACTTCTGGGGGGGGGTTCATGCCCCGGTGCCCCCCCTCTAGATCCGCCACTGATTAAGGTTAAAACACATTAGAAATGCTATACAAAATAATAAACCTCATTACTCGCGTAAAATTGTTTCAAATTCTTTATTTACTTCCACATCCAGAGGAAGTATAGTAACGCAAAAAAAAATATTTTTTTTTAATTTTCAAATAGGCTTATAATGTCATGAACCGTCGAGATTTTAAGTTTGAGCAAAAAAAATATTTCCGTCTGTCGTTCTGCTTGTCTGTCTGTAACTTTTCTTTGTGCGCACGATTACCCTGGGACCGTTTAAGATATTGACTTGAGATTTGGTATACGCGCGAGATATGGAACTATTATTATATTTTGATCTTATTCCGTTGAAGGGTTGGGGAATAAATTGGGGTAAATGGGATTAAATAGATAAATCAAGCAAGTTAGAGTCCATAAAATGGGTATTTAATATATATAAGAGAAGCTAAGGGCACAAATTTTTTTTTGACATTAGTCACTCCCATTATTAAAATTGTGATTTAGTGTGCGTATCTGACTTACAAGAAGCAAAGCTCTCAAATTTTTTTACTTCATCCATTCCCACTACCGTCCCCCTACCACCACTTCCACCCCCTCTACCGATGACAAGGATATGTCGCTAGGGATTTTTTTTTTTGGGGGTGAATCATTCCTAACTCTTATTACAGGAATCTTCCCAACTCCCTCAAAAAAAAAAAAAATTCTCCAAAATGAAAATTGAAGAGCAGGGAGAGGTGAAATTTTTCTCGGTCCCCCCCATAGCGACATCCCTGCTCGCAGAATAAAGTTTTTGTAAATGTTTACTTTTGGCCCCAAAAGATATGTTCTTTAATGGTTAATTCTATACAAGTCCAACAATAAGTCGACTGCCATTCATACATAACATTTAAGTTTCTTTATTTTGATGGGTGGTTGCTTTGTGATTTTGATGTTTAAAATGTCATGAACACAAAATTTTCCGTTAAAATTATCCCATATTTTTTTTTGCCGATGTTAAGTAGGTAATTGCAATTGATTAAAATATAAATAGGTATTTGGTGTCATGGATCTACAAATGTAACAAACCTTCCTACAATAAATATAAAAACTACAAGTATAAAAAATAATCAATTATTGATAAAATATAGCCAATAAGATGGAGAGAAAGTGTCCGGCAACTGGGCCGAAATGCCGCGCGCGCCAGCAGCAACCCGGCGCTACCGACTGCTCCGACGAAGCCACAGCGTCAGCAGCAGAACCCATCGAGATGGACGCGAAACCGTACTTAACCTCTGAAAAAGCCTGGGAAAACATTAATGATTTTTATCGAAAAAATGGCCAGAACCTCGTTATAAAGGATTTGTTTGCCCAAGATCCTAACCGATTTGATAAATTCAGGTTAGTATTTTCTTTTTAATTTGGTACTTTTGCATTGGGTTAACGTTAACCGGCTCGTCATTTATGACCTCTGTTTGACCTTGCCCAACTTTGTGTTTTTAGATTCATATTCTCAAGCATTATTGTGCAAAATTAATGTTAAAATGCAACTTAAAAAAGCTTTTAAGTCGTTCATTGAAGAGTTTACTAATTAATTTTTTTTTATTTGATCAAATAAAATCGACCTTCAGAGGACCTAGAGGCCACCTAGGTATTAAACAAATTTTTGCAATTCCTTTAATAGTCATTTAAATATTCCTATATTCTAACTGTTCTTCACTACAAAAAAATGCGAGTACAACTTTTTAATCAATAAATACTTTCGTTTTATTTATAGATAGGTAAGTATATAAAAACTAAAAATGTCATCGAAAATTGAATAAGATCCTAATTATAGGTTTAACTACTAAATAACTATGTTTTAATCAATAATTAATAATTAAAACTTAAAAATATATTCAAATTAATAATTATTAGTAATTATATCAAAGGACCCCGCACCAAATACATGGGAAAATTGTTGTTGATGAAAAGTTTTGTTACTTTGGGAAAAGGCAGTTCTCGTTATCTTGATCAAACTTTCAAATGTGACCTTGGTCTGAAAACCCGCCGTTTCGGAGATACAGGCAGTCGAAAAATGTATAGTAGTAGGGATTTTCGCTTCTCACGGATTGATCGACAGTGGATAATAATAATTATAAGAACAAGGTCTACTTTATATAGTATTTTCGTAAGGGATGCTTTTCAATTGCCCCTCATTTTCCCCCTCATTGCCACATATATATATATACAGTGTGTCTACGAATGGGCTTAACTATAGGTACCTACCTACTCCTAAACATTTTTATTTTTTGTTTTTCGAAAAAAAAGTAATTCTTCATAATTTCTTTTGCTTGTTTTATAAATACGATTCATATTGAGAAACTTCGATTTGTTGTACAGGGTGCGCGAAAAATATAAAAATACCCAGCTAACATAGTGACGTCATTATTACGTCAATAATTGGACACTATTTGGTCAGTACTTACGTCAAATGTTACGTATTATTGACGTGAAAATGACGAAAATCTGTCACATCCCAGAGACGTCATTCGATGACGTCTTATCCACTTATTACATGACGTCTTAAGTATGTCTGGGGTGACGTAACTCGTCGTTTATTGTATGTAAAAATGACGTCATAATTGTTGTTACATCATTAGTATGTCTGTTACTAACGCACGTTTAAGGATTCCAGGTCTAGGAGGTCTCCATTTTCCAATATATGATGGGTTACAGGATGAACCGCTATGTAGATGAATGAACAATTCATAGGTTAAGCACCCGCTGGTTTCATCATAAAACCAGTGAGTTCTTAAACCCAATAAACAGATAGCATAAAACCTGTATGCTAGCTTCAGTCTAGCTACAAAATAAATGATCCTTAACACCTGATTGTTATAAGATCCATCCAAATAAATCGATATTCCCTGAAAGAATTTGAACATTGCAATCCATGTTATTTATTTTCTATAACTTTATAAGAGTATAAGATAAAGTATGACTAATTATTGTTAGTGGTGTGTATGTGGCGCCATCTAGAAATAATTTATGTTTCTGCTACATACTACATGGTAAGTAAGCATTTTACACAATATACCAATAATCTGCTTCATATAGATGTTACCATAATGACGTCATAAATTCATATATTCAAGCACCAACAATGTATGTCATAGAGACGTTTACTTTATAACGTCATAGACTCGTCATATTTTATGACGTAACTATCACGTCATATTATTGGTCACTTACGTCGCTGACCGGTAAATTACTTTAAAAATATGTTAATATGACGTTAGCATGTTAGCTGGGTATAGATTTTCAAAATTAACCATTTTTAAATCAAACTTTTTGAAGCATTAAAACTAAAGAGCTTGAAAGGTGTAATCGAAAAGCCACGCTAATATATACTAGTTAGGTAAATACTTTACAACTCTCATTATTGTAGAACCAATCAAAACAACTACTCTTCTAGCTAATACTAATGAAGTATTGAATTAGAGTACCTAGTTGTTTTGATTGGTTCTACAATAATGAGTCTTTTAAAGTATTTACCTAACTAGTATATTAGCGTGCCCAGATTAGGGCAACAATATACAGAAAGTAGGCAATTTCTTTTCATAATAAATAAAAAGTGTGTAAGATGTGATTTGCTTAAGGTTAAGATTTTGTAGAGTGAGAGGGAAATATGGTAAATAAGTAAAAAATAATTAATTGTAAAAATAAATGAGTAACATTTGGAGCAGATTGTAACTTCAGAAACAACCATATTGTTTATGAAGAAAATAGATCAGTAAATACACAGTGATCCAAAATTGTAACTCCACACAGTGAAATCGAGGGGAGTAAGGTCAGGAGATCGAACAGGCCACTTAATCGGTGCATCTGCACCTCGACCAATCCATCTATTATGATAGCGGTTGTTTAACCATCTTCTACATGTTTTATTATAACGCGGCGTGTACTGTCATGTTTCTTCTCCTTCACAATGAAATATTGCCTAATAATTCATGCAAGATATTTTTCAAAAATTAAAATGAAATTAAATATGGTATTCAACATATTGATTTCCTAGAGTTGCTGCTCATGCATTCATTTTGAAAGTATATGCTAAGGAAATGGGTTTGTATTGTTGCGTTAGGATTTTCCTCAGCCAAGAAATGCATATTCCAAGAATTAAACATGCCTTGTGTGAATGTAGTCCCGTCAGTAAACAAATTTTACGTAAAAAATACAGAGTATTTTTGAGTTTGTTCGAGCATCAATTCACAAAACCCAGCCCTTATTGTCATATCTTCAGGTAATAATCCTCAGTTTTTCAGTAATGGATCGGGAGCAATTGTTGTTTATGTGGTGCTTTTTAAGTCCTTCGGTGAGATACATTAATTCTAATAACTTTAATCGTTCTTTTTTGAATAGTGAAGATCGTTTGTATATGGTTTGATGTGCCCCAGTTCAACAAGCCATATATCATTACGCTATGAAACAAAGCATGGTATGTAATAAGCGCCGCATCTATATTAACTCCGTTTTTTATTTGTCTAATGGCATATACTTTTTAGAGAGTTTAGTTGACAACTCATTTATATGGGGGTTCCAACAATTTACTATCCAATGTAGATCCTAGGAATTTTACAGCTTCTTAAGTCAGTCGGGAGATATTGCAGAAAAGCTGATATTTATTATTTATTATCCATTTTTGGAAATAATTTTATATAAAAGAGTACCATTTTTTTTTATGTACTATCAGCCACAGAAATATGGGGAGACAATTTTGTATCAACATATATAAAAGTTATAAATATTTTAATAAAAAAGGTGAAGAACTTGCAACCTTTGATAAAATTCTGCTAAAACAAAGACACTGCATAGCTGATGAGCCTTTCCCCAATAATAGTAATAATAATGTATTTATTTCCATCAGACTATTACAGTATTGGAATGTTCAACAATACAATATGAAGAAATTTAAAAAAATAATCAGTCTTAATAAAATATGTACATAATATTCAATGATCAGAATGAACTGTCTCTAAAACATTTCAAAACTAAGTGAAAAAAAATCACCTTTTAGCCAGTGTCTACTATGATATTTCCGATTTTAATTATTTATAAAATTACTGATATGTCATGATATATTGTGTCTACATTGTTTTATATTGGACGAAATTAGGACTAGATTAATAATTATATTTATGTTTTTTTTTTATATGTACATTTTGTAACTGACTTATCAAACACTAAGGTGTGTAAAATTGATCAATAAAGTGATTCTATTCTATTCTATTCTATAAAATTTTACATAAAAAAATTTAAAGTATGTTTGTTCTTTCTTACAAAATAAATCGAAATTAAATGTAACGCGAACCTACCTTATGAGTTTATTTTGGAGTAATAGAATACATGTATACATATGTACAACTAAGAATGTATGCATATTTTAATAAATCCTTGTAACAACGCACCTGAAATTAAACCCAAAATTCCGATCACCGATGATATTACACACACAAAATACACATTTATACATATAGCTAAAGGTAAAATACAAATATATGCTACACGATAAACAGTCAACGTTTACAACTATGACAAAGTAACAGGATATCTGGATAAGACAGGTAGTATTCCTCGTAAGAATAAAAACAGTGCTCAACTAAATATCTTTTACAAGTCTTTTAAATAATAAAAAATTGTTAGTGTTCTTTATAGTTTGTGGAGACACATTTGCCCCGTTTTTTTTTTGCCCATTTAGCCCCAACATTGTCTTTATCATATGCTTTTATTTTTCTTTTCATGTTAAGAACACTACCAGTAGCCAGAAACTTTTTAATTATTCTCATAGCCTGAGTACGTGACAAAGCAGTGTTTGGAAATTTCAAATTAAATTGGCTTACCATTTCTCTTAGCGAGTTTTCACCGCCAATTCCATAGCATTGCACAATATAAATTTTTTCACGCACCGTGAGTACCATTTTCACTTAATTTTTTATGCTTGGTTCGTTAATTTGAAACAGAAATTAAGGATAATATTGACTACGTTTGACAGATATGTCAATAATAAATGATAAATGTGTATTCGCTGCTTTTCTCACAGCCTACTTTTAGCTTCTACATAACTTTAAATATTAATTCACAGAAAATAATTTCTATGCAGTTTTAATTGAATGGTTCAAAATAAAATACTAATTTATTGAAAAAATGGGAAGTTTCAAAAAATAATTTTATATTTCTGAATAGAGGTATAAAGTTGCATTCTAAATAACTTTTCTTAGTGGAATTTTTTCATATTTTGAAAAATAAAGGTACTTTATTAGTGGTGATTTTTACAACTCTGCTTATAAAACACCCTGTAGTACACCAAATCAAGTCATTTTTGGTATACTTTAGTTTTACAACAAGCAGGACTCAATCCCCAAATACCATTCCAAAATTTCAAAATTTTTGGTCCATTACACCTCGTTACATCTATCCTGGGACACATTGTATATGAATGTGTATGTTTTGTGAAGAATAACTACGAAGAACTATTCTGCAGATATGAAGCAGACCATCTATACAATACACGTGAATATATAAATGCAAGACTCCGTTTACCACAGACACCGTATAGCCAAGTGCAACGAAATGTTGTGACACAATTTATAAAAATATGTAATCATTTACCCAGTGATTACAAGGACTTACCTTTTAAACTTTTCAAAAAAAAATAAATAACTTTTTAATCAATGAGACATTTTATTCAGTATCTGACTTTTTTAATTATAAATTTTAAGTTTTATTAATATATTTATTGTATTGTCTTATTTTATATTTGTGTACTACTATTGTAATCTGTGACTTGTTCCACACCGGTTTGGTATCAAGGAATAAAGTGATTATTATTATTATTCATAATTCCCTGATGGCATTATATACCAAAAATCACCCATTTAATGTTCATATTATTTGTTGCAGTCTTAAACTAAGTACCCCCAACGATGGAGATATACTTATCGACTATTCTAAGAACCGCATCAACGATGAGATTTTTCAACTTCTTTTAAATTTAGCGAAAGACAGGAAGGTCGAACAAGCCAGAGATGCCATGTTTAGTGGTGGTAAAATCAACTTCACCGAGAACAGAGCTGTACTACATATCGCCTTACGTAATCGTTCAAACAGGCCTATTTTGGTGGATGGTAAAAATGTAACCCCTGATGTGAATGCTGTTTTGGAACATATGAAGCAATTTACTAACTCGATTCTTAGTGGACAGTGGAGGGGGTAAGCAGTAGTTATATTTTTGGCAATTATTCGTATTTCTTAGGTCAATAAATTGATGACATGGATTACTTTTTTGAATTTTCTTGACATAATTACAGGGGAACTGCATAGATTGATATAGGGAAAAGTACGCACCAGAAAAGGCCATGGCAGGTTAAGATAAGTGTCCGTGCCTTTGCAACCTTTTTGCGCGGGGTTCCTTCCAGTGATGTATCTTTGTGTAAGATACTACCACAAAAAGTTTTTCCGTCAAAGACTTCATAATATCTGGAAAAAAAATGTTTTTTGAAAATCCGAAAAAATTTTTTTTTCTTAATCAAGTGAACCAATTTGTTTGTATTTCACATATATTGTGAATATACCCAAGACAATTTATTATTGATATTTTCACGAAATCTTTTCATGAAGAAAACAAAAATTGATGCTTTTGAATTTTTTGAAAAATTTATATACGTACTTACACATTAGCGACCACTTCTATTTTTTTAATAATTATACGCCATACAATAAGCTATAACATATTTTTTACAAAACTCTATCGAAGGGGTAACGTAGTCAAATTGGCAAGGATAATGTTACGTGCTTACACCCCCTTTAGTTAACACCCTGCATCGTGGGTTCAGAAATTATAACACCAGGGTAACACTAAACAATAATGTATTTACTTACATACTAATTACAACAAATAACGAAAAAGAATATAAATTGGTTAGAAACTCGATATATTAATAAATATATAAATGAACAATAACTGCTTGGATTACACGTATTGAAAATTTTTTGGAGCAGCCTACGTATTTTTTTGAAATAACGAGATGTATTTTTCACAATATATACATTTTCTACAAAGTTCCATCGATACAGTAATACATAAGAAAATTATGGAAGGAACCACATGCAAAATGGTTGTAAAGGCACGGACACTTATCTTAACCTGCCATGGCCTTTAGGGAATTACTAATGTCAGTATGGTCAATCTAAAGAAAATAATTACAAGCATTTCTGCTTATACCGGAAGTCAGTATCAACTTGCTTATTATAAATGGAACACCCTATATATTTAGAAGTTTTTAAAAACAGCGAAAAATTCGTCGAGTCGAAAACAGCAAACCTATCCTTGAACTTAGCCATTTCAGAAATATTTGACATTTTATAAAAAATTTGACAAGTGTAATGGTTTTATCCAGTAACTTTGTCATCAAAAAAAGAGGTTACCCGACATTAAATCAGGTATGGCTGCTTGTTTAATATGTTGTATAGGATTAAAAAGTAATGTTAAATCCAAGTTTACGACCTAGGCAGACCTCCGGATCTTGGTCAAAAATCCAAAAAACTGCGAGATTTTTGTTGTTTTTTTTTTCAGTTTTTGTCGATTTTGACACCTAAGGCCTACTTTTTCGGTAAAAACATTTTAGTATTTGTTAAAAGTAGATTAAATTTCCTATAAATTGGTACCAGAGCGGACTCTGTAGATCAAATAGTACCCGAGATACAGCTGTTCAAAGTTTTGCAAAATTTTCAATTTTTGACATTTTTATGGTAGTAGTATGTAGGGTTTGCAATCCCGAAATCTCAAACCCGAACATCCGGGGATCCCGGCGATATTTGGATACCGCAAATCCCGGGATCGTAGTCGATAGGATCCCGGGATTTTCGGGATTGTAAAATAAGACGGAACGGTTTCTTAATGCTACAACATTTTAGTTACCTTAGGAATTGCGTTCAAAAAGCAATGCTCGTCTTAAAAATGCCGCTTTGTATACTGGATTCGGAATATAAACTTTGAGGATTTGGTTAAACTGTTGGAACCACTTAAGGTCACAGTGGAGGCGCTGTGCTGGCATGATGCGAAATTATTTATCAGATATGTCTTTAAAATTCATGTTAAAGCAAATTATACATGTTGACATGTGAATATTTGCACGATACACTAAGGATGTAAATCACTCAACGCAGAAATTGTTATCCGGGCATTCTCCTATACCTACTTGAACAATTTCAATGAGCAAGAATCAGACGCACTATTCCAGGTTCCTAAAAAAATGTCATTAGGGAAATATTAGAGAATCCAGAGGTAATTGATGAAGAAGACCATGAAGAAGATAAAATTCTCCTCACAGCACAGAAAAATCATTGGAAAGCATTTTTAACAAAATGTTAAAAAATGCAATGCACCTAATTTGAATACGTCCCGAAACCGATTTGATATCAAATTTAAAAAAAAACTCACACCCAAACAAATTATAGGTAAAAAAACTTTTTAGAAACAGGCTTTTATTATTATTTAGGTGTACTAAAACGAAAAAAAAAAAAAAATAATTGTCTTAAAAGGCTTTTCGCACGCGAGAAGTTAATACAGGTATTTATTTTGTTTGACAGAGATTGTAAGTGCCAAGTAAGTATTTTTCTTTCAATTCACGCGACAATTAATTTAACTTTTTTCGTTTTAGTACACCTAAATAATAATAGAAGCTTATTTTTATAAAGTTTTTTTTATATATAATCTTGTTTTTAAATTTTTAGTTGTAATTAGTACTTTTATATTAATTGCATCGCGTCGTCCTTACTTAAAAGTACCGAATCCTCTGGCATTTCTTAGAATGCAACGTCTGAGTGAATATACTATCCAATCAAATTGTAGTTTAAAAAACTAAAAAACACACTTTTTGGTATCATACTATTATATTGTCAACAGAACTACACGTGTATGCAAAATTTCAGCGCAATTGGACGTCGTTGAGTGGTTCAAAGTTGACTGCAAGATTTGACCTAAACATTAACATACAAACAGGGCAAGTTAAATGAAAGCTTGTAAATACATTTTTCGCAACTGGTACTATGGAGAAACTCCAAAACCTTCCAAACAAAACAATCATGTGGTTCAGTAAATGGAGATTCAAACCTAACCCTGAAAAATCACATCTAATTGTATTTTTTCATACACCATCCCGAACTTCTCCAAAGTTAAGAATGTACAACCATATTATTAGGCCTGAAATCTGTGCTAAATATCTAGGAATAAACGTAGACTACAAAATCAACTTCAATTATCACACCAAAAATACTAAAAAGAGCATAATATCAAGAGCAAAACATTTTAGATGTCTTGTTATGGAAAACCAATGGAATAAATATAGAAACAAAATGTAAGATCTACAAGTTGATTTGTCGACCCATCATAGAGTATGGACATATAATATTCCTTAACCTCAAAAATCCTGCCTTACAAAATTTAAAAATAGCTGGAACTAGTTCCATATGTTCAATCACCAAAATCCACCACCCTAATAACCCAATTCCAATTCATCACCCTCCAAATAACTTATTATATCAAACCTCACATATACAACCTATTGAAGACAGAATAACATATCTTTCGCAAAAGTTTTGCCAAAGACCAGAAAACAAGGAGTTGATTGCACCTTTTTGTATTAGAAGAGACCCTAGAGCAAGAAATAGATATAAACATCCAGAATACACCTGGGGAAAAAATTCAAACATACTGAAACACTTACAGTTAACTTAAATTTTTATTTTTTTTCTATTATGTTATTAATATGTATTTTTTGTACGTATGTATTGTATTATATACACAATAGTACATTTTATATTGTAAAAACAAATACATATGATTTATGTAATGGACTGAAGGACCTCGGTCAATGGGCCTTTCCCACGTTTTTTTTTTATTGAATATTTGAGAAGTTCTCTTTAAAAAAACTCACCCATATTTTTTTTGCGAAATTCTCTTCTTTTCTATAGAAAAAATTATTATGTTTTATGAATTTAAAATTGGCGGCAATATTTCTTCACTGATGACGCGTTGGACGGAAGGACCAATCAATATACTCTAGCACCCTTAGTAGAGGCTAAAAAACACACTTTTTGGTATCATACTACACGTGTATGCAAAATTTCAGCTCAATTGGACGTCGCTGAGTGGTTCAAAGTTGACTTGCAAGATTTGACCTAAACATTAACATACAAACAGGGCAAGTTAAATGAAGGCTTGTAAATACATTTTTCGCAACTGGTACTATTTTAACACCTCCATAATTAACAACACCCTTAGTGAATTGATTTTTTTACGCTACGGATTTAGTCAACACTGTCAGTAATATACGTTCGGCAAATTCGTGTTTATATTTTCATTTATTCATTATGTATCTACTACCTATACTATTATTTTTTCAATTCCTCATCCCGATCCCGAAATCCCGGGATTCCCGGGATCGTGTAAATTTGATCCCGAAATGCTGGGATTGTATTATGACTCCGGGATTGCAAACCCTAGTAGTATGGTAGTATTTCACAGATTTTTAAGTCAGAAATTGAATAGAAATTAAAATTTTGTTTTTCGACATTTTTAACAATTTCTAACTTAAAAATCTGTGAAATACTACCATACTACTACCATAAAAATGTCGAAAAATGAAAATTTTGCAAAACTTTGAACAGCTGTATCTCGGATACTATTTGATCTACAGAGTCCGCTCTGCAGGGTTGGCATGTTTGATACAAAATGTTTTAAACAAAGTGTTTAAAACATGTTTAAAACATCGCACTGTGTTTCAATCAAATGTTTAAAACATATTTAATACACAATGCGATGTTTTTAAACAACTGTTTAAAACACATTTTAAAACAGTGCGATGTTTTAAATAAATGTATTATTTTGGAGTTTGTGGAAAAGCGAGAAAAGTGCTGATGATGGTCCATTCCGATAAATAATTCCGATATAGTGGTCACGTGAGCTAAACTGAGCATTTTATTTGCAGAGCGCTGTAAAATCCATTTAAGAGCGCCATCTAACATCAACTAGTAGTAGCAGAAATAGTGTGCCTGACACCATTTAATTTTAGTTGAATATAGTTTTAAACGTTTTAAACCTGTTTTAAACATCTTTAAAACATACCATTTAAAACTTAAAAAAAAAACCTGTTTTAAACAGAAAAAACTGTTCAAAACAAAAAAAAATGTTTTTTTTGTTTAAAATGAAAAAAAAGTGTTTTTTTTCCAACCCTGCCGCTCTGGTACCAATTTGTAGCAAATTTAATCTACTTTTAAAAAATACTAAAATGTTTTTACCGAAGAAGTGGGCCTTGGGTGTCAAAATCGACAAAAACTGAAAAAAAATCTCGCAGTTTCATGGATTCTTGACCAAGATCCGGAGGTCTGCCGTCTCTGCCAAAGTTGTAAACTTGGATTTAACATTACTTTTTAATCCTATACAACATATTAAAAAACAAGCCATACCTGATTTAATGTCAAGTAGAATGTATAAAGTTACTGTACTAGTGTGCAATAACCTTATAACTTTTTTCACGTAAAAGATCCTCATTTGCTTTTTGGCATGTAGAAAGACCATAAGTTGATATACACTCTACAGTTTAAAGACATTCAATAATATACCAGTAATATACCAAGTGTTCAGTTTTTTAAGTTACATTTTGTCAACTTGAACCATGAAAACTTGGAACACCCTACGACAATGGGAACTGGGTGAATTTGCATTTTACATTATTTATGTTTTTAATAAACAAATTGAATATCTCTTAAACTAATTAAAAATTTTTGATGAAATTTTAGGGATAACTTTGGGGTAATAAAAGACATATTTCTTCAAAGTTTTAAGCACTAAAGTGCTTTTGTTAAAGAATGAAAAATATTTGCAAATTGCTAAAATTTTCGCGGTTTTTTGCAATTATTTAAACAAATTTTCAAGCATTTCAAACGAAACGTCTCTCAAATTAACCCTTTTTCAAAGTTCTAACAGTATCTACAAATTGAAAAACCTATCGTCAAAGGTATTTTTAAGAAAGTCGATTTTTTTGAATTTTTCAACAATAAATCGTTAAATAAACAATGTTCCGGCAGTCAAAAAGTGGACCAAATTCAGGGTCATGTTCGTAATCAATAAAACTATCGTTTAACACACGTGGCATCCTGAAATGAATTGCAATAAATTTCAGACTTTTTTTTACTAATTCTACTGGACTATATTGTCTTTAAGTAAATCAGGTAGACATTAAAGAACTTGAATAGAATGGTCCTTTCTCAGTAAAGAGTTAAGTGGTGCATCGAAAATGCATAATTCCTTTTGTGTCGAGTATCATAGGTATGATTTAAGTTTGACATTTTTAAAACAGCCAGATGGTTTTTTAAATATGGTGAGCAGACAGGGCATGCTAGGGCATGAGGGGGTGTCACAAGCTCTTTGCGCTCTCTTATCAAAAAAAAAATTATTACTTGATATCATGTTCTCAGGTATTCTGGAAAACAAATCACCGATGTTGTGAATATTGGTATTGGAGGATCAGATTTGGGACCATTGATGGTAACGGAAGCTCTGAAACCTTTCAGCAAAGGTTTAAAGATGCACTTTGTGTCAAACATTGATGGAACCCATTTAGCTGAGGTTCTGCGCAAAATAGATCCAGAGACTGTGTTGTTTATTGTTGCATCCAAAACATTCACTACTCAGGAAACTTGCACTAATGCCAAGTCCGCTAAGGAGTGGTTTTTGGGATATGCCAAAGATGTAAGTATAGTAGTGAGTGATCTCTTAATTGCCACACCTAGTAATACAATGAGCTTAGGTAAACAAATTTTTTTCTATGAGCGATGTTTATGGGTTTATGTTTTCGTATCTGCAAAGAGTATAAAAAGCATGAAATAGTTCACCCAGTTTTACATATCTAAAGAACAATTTTTGGTTTCTTAAATACTACAAGGGTGCCATAAAACTATTTAAAAAATTCCTTGAAATGGGGCCATTCAATAAATAATATGTTCACAAAATAGGCTATTTTTGTTGGTACAAGTACCGTGGCTAATACGGTTCAGGGAATTGCTATTTCTAATTGTACCAATTGTTCAATAACCATTAATACATAAATTTAGATATCATATTTGGATATTTCTTGGAAAAACAACTGTTTTTTATTTTTCTCAAACGTGCAGTAGAAACTGGAAAAAAATTAAAAGAAATTAAAATTCTTAATATGACTATGCCATTTGTTGGTCAACTATATCACTTTGAGTCCTGTAATTCATTTCCCTCGATCCCACCATTTTATGATTTAAGGCACTGCTGACGTGCAAGTTACCGCATTCTACTCATTCACTTCCGATTGGTCGTTTTAGGGTGCCAAGGACTAATGCCTGTTCTTGAGATATCCACCCTCGAAATTCAGAAATTGCAGAAAACAATTTTTTCGTCTCACGTTAAAAAATTTAAAAATTTAATGCTCTACAACTTCTTTTCTCACGACTTTTTCGTGGGAACAACATTTGAAGAGTTATCTTAACAAATAGAGCAAAAAACGTGAGGCGAACAAATTGTTTTCCGCAATTTCCGAATTTCGAGGGCGGATATCTCGAGAACAGAACAACATATCGACAAATGTAAGTTTCTGAGATATAAGCGAAAAACTGAGACCTTCAAAGTGCCCCCCCGCTCACCACCTAGGAATGGGGACTTTTGATATGTTCATCTCCAGACTAGTCCAAAGAAAGTGCCGAAGCCAAATTTTCTGTCTAACATTTCCCTCTACACCCTATTTTGAGCATTCGTTGCCTAGGTTAAACATATCGACAAATGTAAGTAGTGATTCTTGTAGCAAATTTTGTCAGCTTCAATTTTGTATAGAGTGCTCAAGAATTTACACCAGAGCAATATCCATTGTCGCCAATTCTATATAACATATATTGCTCTGATTTCTACAATAATGATTTTCAGTACTTCTCACATAAAAAATATATACTAAAATATGCAGATGATATCGCACTTGTATCCCATGGAAAAACGTTAACTAGTACTATGGAGAAACTCCAAAACCTTCCAAACAAAACAATCACATGGTTCAATAAATGGAGATTCAAACCTAACCCTGAAAAATCACATCTAATTATATTTTTTCATACACCATCCCGAACTTCTCCAATGTTAAGGATGTACAACCATATTATTAGGCCTGAAACCTCTGCTAAATATCTAGGAATAAACGTAGACTACAAAATCAACTTCAATTATCACACCAAAAATACTAAAAAGAGCGTAATATCAAGAGCAAAACATTTTAGATGTCTTGTCATGGAAAACCAATGGAATAAATCTAGAAACAAAATGTAAGATCTACAAGTTGATTGGTCGACCCATCATAGAATATGGACATATAATATTCCTTAACCTCAAAAATCCTGCCTTACAAAATTTAAAAGTAGCTGAAACTAGTTCCATATGTTCAGTCACCAAAATCCACCACCCTAATAACCCAACTCTCAATTCATCACCCTCCAAATAACTTATAATATCAAACCTCACATATACAACCTATTGAAGACAGAATAGCATATCTTTCGCAAAAGTTTTACCAAAGACCAAAAAACGAGGAGTTGATTGCACCTTTTTGTATTAGAAGAGACCCTACTTACAGTTAACTTAAATTTTTATTTTTTTTCTATTATGTTAATAATATCTATTTTTTTTTACGTATGTATTGTATTATATGCACAATAGTACATTTATATTGTAAAAACAAATACGTATGATTTATGTAATGGACTGAAGGACCTCGGTCAAAGGGCCTTTCCCACGTTTTTTTTTTATTGAATATTTGAGAAGTTCTCTTTAAAAAAACTCACCCATATTTTTTTTTTGCGTAATTTTCTTCTTTTGTATAGAAAAAATTATTGTTTTATGAATTTAAAATTGGCGGCAATATTTCTACACTGATGACGCATTGGACGGAAGGACCAATCAATATACTCTAGCACCCTTAGTAGAGGCTACATATGAGCAGATTGTACGTATAAGTGATTGTCTCTTTCTACCTTTACTGAATTGACAGACATGTCATCAAGCAAATGCAAGAGGAAAATACAGAGGCTACATTAAGATATCTGATGAAGTGCATAAATTAAGAAAATTCAAAGCACCGCTGTCATTGATTGATCTGGCAACTAAACGTCATTTTAAAGTATATTGTGTGGTGTTTAAAAATCCAATGTTGAATTGTTTAACATTCAAAAACTACGAAACTAAGTCTGAAAGCGATCTAAAGTCAGTGAACACATAAAGTCCGAATGGGCTTTGAAAGTATCAAATCAAATAAATGTTCTCTGAATTATGTAATTACAAATATTACTTACTACTTAGATATTAATATGTGTATAATATAATCATTTATTTTCTATTCTAATATAGATCTTTCTTTGTATCTTCTGTAAATTGTTTGTTGATTCTTATGAGTACTAATGAAACCTTCGATAATAAATAATTTGATACTTAGTAAGTATATTTTGTTTTACTTTCAGTTAGATGCAAAGATGCATGTATATTAGGGTGGCCCTTATTTTTGAATATATTTTTTTTTCTTTACGACACCCCTTATATTTGTTCTACTTGGTAAAAAAATAATTTCTACCAAATTTGAAATTTTTTGGAGCACGGGATCACGTGGCACATTACAGTTAAAAATTTTTATTTTTTTATAACTAGGTAGGTACCGTAAATTTATATCCTTCTTATTTAAACAATTGAGCAAGGTATATAGGGCGAGTGGAGCTTAGAACATATGAGTTCTGAGCTCCACCAACTCTGAAATAATAGGAGCAGATATTGTAGTGGGGAGATATGTAGGAGGTGCACTTATCACCTGACATGATATCTTTAGTTTCTTACGCCCGCGCCAGTGGAAAGTAAACAAGTTCTTACTAGTCTATAAAACGAATTTGTTGTGCTAAAATTGTGAAATAAAGTAAAAGTAATAAATAAAAATCTACAAATGAAATGGCAAAAAGAGAAGCTGTATCTTCTTCAACATGACGAAAGTCAAATTATTGGAGCCAAATTACCATGAAATGGACAAGTTCTGAGAGTTTTATTTTATAACCTAGTCTAGTGCACATTTGGCGGTGAAAGAAGTAGAAGTATTATGGGAAAAGGCGAGAATCCCAATGAGAAAGTTTCAGCGTAGCATTGGGAAATTGGAATTATTGTATCAAGAATGGAAAACACTACAAAAAATTTGTAAACGTTGAAATCAACTACAGGAAAAGGAGCGAAATTTTCTTAATAAAGTGGATGACTTATTCGATATCGCTCATGCCGATGCGTTGGAGATGATTAGCATTGAAGAAGACAAACTGTTCCTTTTAGACCAAAGAAAAAAAGGCTGACCTGGATCAATGATCGGCGGAGATCGTGTTTTATTACTAAAGGAACAAAGAAAAGAATCTCGAAAGTAGCAAAATGAATTAAAGCAGTCTAGCCATCAAGTATTACAAGGTATATTTTAAATTAAACTGTAAAAATCATCACATGATAAATAATTTTTTTTTTATTTTAAAAAGTGAAGTGGTTGAATTGGATTTCCAGTTCCTGTACTTGTTCATCATCTGTTGAAAATTCCAATTCAACCACTTCTCTTTCTAAAATGAAAAAAAAAAAATATTTATCATGAGATGATTTCTACAGTTTAATTTAAAATATACCTTGTAATACTTGATGGCTAGACTGGGTCCATTTGATGGTAATTTAGCTCCAATAATTTGACTTTCGTCATGTTGAAGAAGATACAGCTTCTCTTTTTGTCTTGTTGCCATTTCATTTGTAGATTTTTATTTATTACTTTTACTTTATTTCACAATTTTAGCACAACGAATTCGTTTTATAGACTAGTAAGAACTTGTTTACTTTCCACGGGCGCGGGCGCAAGAAACTAAAGAACTGAGCATATCAGGTGATAAGGGCACCTCCTACATATCTCCCCACTACAATATTTATTGCTCCTATTATTTCAGGGTTGGTGGAGCTCAGAACTCATATGTTCTAAGCTCCACTCACCCTATATACCTTGCTCAGTTGTTTAAATAAGAGGGATATAAATTTACGGTACCTACCTAGTTATAAAAAAAAAAAATTTAATTGTAATGTGGCATGTGATCCCGTGCTCCAAAAATTTCAAATTTGGTAGAAAGTATCTTTTTACCAAGTAGAACAAATACAAGGGGCGTCGTAAAGAAAAAAAAATATATTGAAAAATAAGGGCCACCCTAATGTATATATATAAGTTCAACATAATCGACTATTTCAATTTACTGCTAACCACAAATAGCTTCAAGATTTTTGAATGCCTTGAACTTATCCTTTTGTCTATGCATTTCTCATAAAAACCAAGTAATTTACAAATTTCAGTGTGAAATATTATGAAATACACCAATATTTTTTGTGAAGTCATCATTTCTCAAAATATAAGCGATTTAATTCGATGACACCAACTTTTTCCATATACTTAACCTCTATATTATGAGACTATTTCGTACTTATCTCCATATTAACCAACACGAAATAATTAAGGATAGTTGTGAAGGTTAAGTTATCCAAACTTAAGTTCTAAAATACTACAAAAATGGCAAAATATACTTTAGAACGACACATTCAAACGGAACGTCACTCGATGACAGCAGTTTGTTTTCCTAAGGTCTCAGAATTTGTGACGTCGGCGCACGCGACCTATACCCATTTTATTTCCATTAGTGTTGCCAAGTGTCAGTTATTTGTTGACAGCCGACATGGTAAAGTGTTTCTTCTGTTAATTACTATAATTTTTCCAAGTTCAACCCCCGATGTAGTTATGTGTACAAAAAATATTCAAAATAATATCACCGAAGTGGAATTAATCTCGGACCTTGCTAGTGACCATTTAGCCGTACAATTTAAATTTAATCTACAAGCAAACCCGATTATTCTACCGCCTGATACTTACCTAGACTTGGCTAGATGTAATGTCGAAATCGTTAATGAACAAATGATACAATTTATAGAAAGCAGACAAGAGGCAATCACTCCATTATATATCACTATGTTCAATGAAACACTTAAAAATTTAATAATAGAAAACACACCAACAAAAGTAAAAACATTCTTTAACTACAAACTACCGCCGTTCATTTTAAACCTTATAAAACAGAAAAGAAGATTATACCGTCAAATCAATCAAAACGAAGATCATGACACAAAATCCAAATATAACGAACTTACGAAACAAATCCATGTATTAATACAACAATACAAACAGGACAAATGGATAAATGCATGCAAGAACATTAATGACTCCAAAGGAAAAACATATTGGAATGAAATTAAGAAACTATCCAAATATAAATCTAGCAAATCCACAATCCCTGAAATTTCGTACAATAACAACAGCTACTCCACCGACCAAGAAAAGGCCAATGCTCTTGGCGACTACTTTGAGGACACCACTAAATTTACCATGGATGATAACTTCGATGAGGAAAATTTAAACCTAGTGAACGACTGGTATGAAAACTTTTTCAACACAGACCCTCCAACAGACGAAGATATAAATATAACAGAAGAAGAATACTACAACGTACTGAACTCAGGCAAAAATACAGCCCCTGGCCATGATCATATTAGTAGAAATATATTAAGAAAACTTGAACAGAATATACATCTAGAATTAATTAACATATACAACTACTGTATAAAAAATCATTACTTTCCAATAGAATGGAAAACTGGAGTAATAATTACAGTGCCAAAACCTAATCAAGATCATTCTCATCCACAAAGCTATAGACCAATAACTTTATTACCAGTAATCGGCAAAAACTTGGAGAAAATCATAAAAACAAGACTACATAATGAACTAGATGAACAGATCCCCAAGAATCAATTTGGGTTCCGAGAAAAATCATCTACGATTCACCCCCTCATCATTATGACGTCAAATATACAAACCAACAGCATAATCGGAAACAAATCGGCAGCAATATACATAGACTTAACTAAAGCATTCGACTCCGTCTGGCACAAAGGCTTGCTATTTAAGCTACATCACTCACATTGCCCCAACTATATTCTTTGGTTTCTTAAAGATTTCTTAGAGGGAAGGAAAACAAAAATCAAAATAAATGCATCCTTTTCCAGACCATACGAAAACGAACAAGGCGTTCCACAAGGATCTCCACTATCGCCAATGTTATTTAATATTTACTGTTATGACATACCGAACAACCACCAACAAACACACAATGCAGAGTCTTACCTACTTCAGTTTGCGGATGACATAGCCTGGATAGCCCATGGAAAAACTATTGAAAAAACAATGAACATCCTGCAATTTTCAACAACTGAAACCATCCAGTGGTGTGACAAGTGGAGATTAAAAATAAATCCTAACAAATCACAACTAATGATATTTAATCATAACATCTCAAATACTTCTCCAACTATACAAATATGTAACCATAGATTGACACCAGCAGCAACAGTTAAGTACCTTGGAATTAAGATCGACCAAAAATTAAACTTCAACAGCCATACCAAGGAAATGAAAAAAAAGATGATAACTAGAGCAAAACACTTTAGATGTCTAACTTATAAGAATCAAGGTATCAACACCTCCACAGCAAGTAAAATTTACAAAATGATATGTCGACCTATCATGGAATATGGATTCATCCTATTTAACACCTGCAGAAGACCAGCCTTGAACAATATAGAAGTGGCAGAGAGAAACAGTCTACGTAAAATAACAAAATTTCGTCATCCAAATAATCCTCTCTACAACATATCCAATAATTTATTATATGAAAAAACTAGTATCCAACCTATACTAACTCGCTTCAAAGACCTCACCAAAAGATATACACAATCCCAAAACCTCCTTACCCTAATTCAACCCTTCATAATTCACCTGCAAGAAGACACTACCAGAAGAAGAAGATATCCCGAAAAAACACTTTTTGAGGCAATTACAGAGAACAGCAATGATGAATAAATAGAGTAATGATATACCTAATTATTAAGAAGTTTTTTTTTTTTTTTGTACTTGTTAAATTCACTGAGAAAATGTTATTTTAAAAATTAATTAGATGTAAAAAAAAGTATTGTAAGACAGGCTGAAAGACTTCGGTCGCTGGCCTTTTGGAACATTTGATCCAATAAATATTATTCTCTCTCTACTATCATTTTTATTATAGTAGGTGGTATTATTCAATGGAAATTCATTATTTTCAAAAGCGGAGATAAAAAGTAGATATTCTTTAGTGAAATAATTAAAACATTTCCTCTAACGTTCATATACATTAGACAACATGGAAATAATCTCATCAGCAGGTTTTCAGACGAGATGTAAAATTCAGAAATGTCAACAGGTTCGATTAATGTTCGTATAGGGCATCTGCATCATGTAACCAACATAACCTTAAATTTTAAGTTTTTCAAGTTTATTCTCATTCTTAATGTTTGTATAAGCATTTTTAGCTTGGAGCCGTACTGACTCCAAGCAAATATTTAAAAAAATTCACGTAAATAAGTTTTCAATATTGTTGATTAATAAAAATAGACTGCTAATTACAGGTTAGATTTCCAACCTATAAAGAGTCCTATTTTATTAGGACAAAGTATTGAAAACTTCATAAACATTCCACTGAACTAGATTTTAGTTGAAAATACGGGAACGAGGCAGAAATTTTAATAATAGCTGGGTAGACTAGTATTACTATGAGAGATGCCAGGGCGGAGCCAAAATGCGCGAATATTTTTACCAATGGCATAGCTTTATCTAGGGTCTAGAAATGTGTAATTGCAATAAAAGTTTCGCGGTCAAGGAACTGTGAAAATGGAGTAGATTAAAACTTGACAACTGTTACGAGTAACCTTTGTTCAGAAGAAGTGTAAGAATAGTAAGTTCTACTAAGCTTTGCCTAATAAAGTTGTTTTATTATTATTATTACCGTCTCCGCCGCTTTACTGCAGGGCACCGCCGCCACTGGTGTTGACATTGAATGTCACGTAATTCTTTCTCATTGGCTTAGAATGATGGAGCGCACAAACTCGTTTCTGCGCATATTTTTGCTGGCATCTTCTCATAGTAATACTACTTTAATACTCTTAAATCTTAAGAAACACATATTTTTGAGGTTAGCTGTGACATCACATGCAGATGCCCTATGAAGCCGGAAATCGTTCGTTTAATTTTGATTGGAGGATCCTTCCATGACGTAATTTGAGCGCGTGTTTACTTGTTTGAAATATGGAGTAAATTAGACAATATTTTTATTTTTAAAATATTCATTTAAAATTAAAATATACGATATGACGTGTTTATACAATATTTATTAGGTGTTAATAAATGATTTATGACAAAATAAATATCAAATTCAATTATGTGGGAAAGGCCCATTGCCCTTTGATTGTTAGTCAATAAAGATCATCCTTATTATTATTATTATTATTATTTAATTTAATTTGTATGTGTATTTGTACACTATGTATAGTCACTACAATATGGTTTTGTTGTATTTGATAACATCTTGATGATAGCTTTAGATTTGAAATGTTTACTTTTATGTTTACTTAGGCTACATTCGATAGGCGGGTTGACCACGGTCGGACCTGTCAAAAGCGTTCGGACTGTGTGGTCCGACTTGATCAGCTGAGTGGTCGATGTGGCCACATTTTAAAACCTGACTTGTGTGGTCAGAATCGTTCGACCTGTTTGAATTGCCTTCTTAAAATGGCGACAGTAAATAAGTCTGTGATAAATAAGGAATAATATACATTTGTGGAAACTACACATCATACCGGAGTCAAATTTAAGATCCGATTAAGTAAATATGAAATTCAACGAGCTAAGTACTATTCATATTCATGATAAATCACTGTTAAAAAAGTCAAAATACCAGTTTTTGAGGTTGGGGTTAACGTTTATGGAGATTGGAAAAATACTTAAAACTCTGACGCGTTCGACCGCAAGTTTGGTTCGACCACAGTGGGCGGACCACATCGGTCAGATGTCGAATGTAGCCTTAATTTTGACTTTTTTGCAGCCAGCAGCGGTAGCCAAACATTTTGTCGCCTTAAGTACAAATGAACCGAAGGTCACCGAATTTGGAATCGACAGTGCCAATATGTTTGGATTCTGGGATTGGGTTGGTGGAAGGTACTCGCTGTGGTCCGCAATCGGCCTTAGTATTTCATTATCTATTGGTTTTGATAATTTCACACAACTGCTCGATGGGGGTTTTTTCCTTGACAAACATTTCCAAACGGCACCTTTAGAAAAAAATGTAAGTATCATATTATGTATACATCATTAAAGTATATGTTAGATAGATAGATAGATAGTGTCTTTATTAATCCAGTAGTAAAAGTTACATCATTACCCAGAGGGTGTAGGACATGTCATAGCTAAGTTAAAACACAAGTTGATAGTTAAAAAAGAAAAATACAAAAAATGAATAGTAACAAGTTAAAAGTACATACATATGGTTTGAAATTCATAAAATTTAAAACTCGTAAAATTATCATTAATATTGTGTAAAATATAAGAAGAAAGGTGTTTAAAAATTATTAATTCCAACATGTTAATAAAAAGATAAAATATAGGAAGCTATTTTAGATCAAAGTTTGTATCACAGTAAAATTCATCTAGAGTATAGTAGGCCTTTTCTATCAGTATACTTTTTAGTTTTTGTTTTAAGGATTTTATATTTAACACTCTCAGGTTTATAGGGATTTTATTAAATATCTTTATAATTGAGTATTGGACATTTTTTTGTATGTAAGTGAAATTGCTTTTAATATTGTTCAAGTCCAATTTATATCTTGTGTCATGTTGATGATTTTTGTCACAATCTTGCAATAGCGTGCTATTCTCTTTTATAAAGATTACAGCTTCATATATATAAGTGCTAATCAAAGTCAGAATTTTATTTTCCTTGAATTTCTGTCTACAAGTTTTAGTTTGCTTTAAATTAAAAATGTTTCTCAGACATCTTTTTTGCAAAATAAATATTCTGTCTGCTTCCGTGCTGTTAGCCCAGAAAATCACACCGTATCGTAATTGTGAATGAACATATGCATGATACGCAATTATTGCTGTTTCACCATTGATGTTTTGGGAAAGTACCTTTAAAGCGTAACAGTATTTTGCAATTTTCCTGGCTAAACAATCAATATGATATTTCCAATCTAGCCTATAGTCAATTTCAATTCCTAGAAACTGTGCTGTTTGTACTGTTTCTAGTGTTTTTTTGTTTTGAACAAAGTTTATTCTTGTTTCAGATGTTTGGTAACTAAATTTAACCAAATTTGTTTTTTCTATATTCAACAGAAGATTGTTAGATGAAAACCATCTTTCTAATGTATTCAGTGTATCAAATATCTGATTGTTTGCATTATTTGTGTTACGATCCATAGTGAAGATAATAGAGGTATCATCAGCAAATTGTATCAAGCTATGTGTTATCACCTTAGGCAACTCGTTAGTGTACACAATGTATAAAAGAGGACCGAGAATTGACCCTTGCGGGACTCCCCTTTTAACTATTTCAGTACTTGACGTTATGAGATTATCTGCGTCATCGTATTCAATTACACATTGTTTTCTTTTGGTCATATATGATCGTAACAGGTTTAAAGCTGTGCCTCTAATGCCATATTTTTCTAATTTCAGCAACAATAGTTTGTGGTCTACACTGTCAAATGCCTTAGAAAGATCAAGGCACATGGCGATGGTGTCTTTTCTTGAGTTTAGGGATTCTAATATTTTGCAAAGGGCAAAGTTATTATTTTAACTTGATGTAGGTATATCCTGGGTTATCGGTCTTTATAATAAAATTACTCTTTTCTTACGTTTCGGTTTATTCAACCATTGTCAGAGAACTACAATTAAGTGAAGACAAATATTTTTTTAAATGCCATTTTTTTATACACATAGGTATAAATTACTTACATTAGTTAATATTATTGGATTGCACACTACAACTATTTACATTTTAGGCGTATTATATATGAGTGTTTAAAAGCAACTAAAAACTGAAATTAAATATTGCCTGTCTGCGTTGAATATAGTGGTTTGTTTATGTTATGTAGATAAGACTTAATTGATGTGTATTAAATTTGAAGTTTTTTTAAAGGTTTAAAAATTATGGTTTAAAATTACTATATTTAGCAAACTTGGTGGAAAGATGTAAAAATATTAAATTATATAATCATACTAGCTGACCCAGCAAACATTTCTGAATGGGGCCACCCTTATCACCTAGGGGTATAAAAAATAGCTTACGACCTATTCTCAGACCTACCAAATATACACCAAAAATTTCATAAAAATCGGTCAAGCCGTTTCGGAGGAGTTCGATAACAAACACTGTGACACGAGATTTTTATATATTAGATTATTTTTTTATATTTAATTCAATAGATTGAAATATGTTTTGCTTAAATTCTCTATATCAGTGTGGTAGTTTCTTGCGTTGGTATGCCTTTTAATTTGTAACATTTCATGTATTGCTCGGTAAAGGTTTGGTTCTTTTTCTAAAATTTTAATATTGTTAAAGTTAAAGCTATGAAAATAATTTTCTAAAGCGTGTTTTGAGAGTGCTGCCGAATTTTAGTTATGTGTTCTTATATTATACTAGCTAATCCCAGCAAACGTTGTTTTGCCATATAAATTATAAATGTTTGTCCAAAAAATAAAAATAAAATTTCTGTAAAATTTCACCTAGGGGTATAAAAAATAGCCTACGACCTATTCTCAGACCTACCAAATATACACCAAAAATTTCATAAAAATCGGTCAAGCCGTTTCGGAGGAGTTCGATAACAAACACTGTGACACGAGATTTTTGTATATTAGATTTATGTGTATATATTCTTTTATGTAGATATTGTTTTGTTTGGCCGATATATGTGCTATTACAGTTGTTGCAATCTATTTTGTATATGGTGTTTGTCTGATCTTTTGGTTGCAATTTAGGTTTCAGTTTTGTAAAAAAATTCTTTGTCGTGATGTATAGTTTGTGTGCTATAGATATATTATGTTCTTTTAAAAACGTTTGAAGTATTTTCTGATACTTTTGGTATGTAGGGCATAGATATATATTTATTATTATTTTTTTGTGTTTCATTCCTTGTTTTATTATATATTTTGTGCATTCTCTTTTTTATTACAGGTTCATAAAAATGTTTCGAGGACTGTTTTAATTTTTTTCAAATTATTTGGTCTGTATTTTGGATGTGAGAGTTAAATGGCACGATCTGTTAGACTATTGGCAACGCTTTTTTGTAGCTGTTAGGTGTATGTGAATTAAAATTTAGATATCTTTGTGCCAGGTAGTAACAAGAATACCAGATTCATTGTGTTTAATAGTTATGTCTAAAAAGTTTATGCTATTTTCATTTTCTATTTCGGTGGTCAATTGCAATCGTGAGTGAACTGTAACAGTTACATTTTGATTCCCCTGTATAATAAAAATTTACAACCCATATTATTCACATTTGGTGGAATAATATTCTTATATCCTCTTAGGTATGCAACCAGTAATACCTATATTAAGATTAAGTATTTTGTCTAAGAGTGTAGAGCTTCGATTTACTTATTATTGTTCTTAATATGAAAACTGTTTCCCTAAATCATGTCAGGGGCTCAAAGAAAGGTTGTAGGAATTTTCTTGCCAAATTTAATTTTCTTTGGTACCTGAAAAGGAACAATTTGTAGGCTAAAATGTGTTTTGTTATTAAGGTATTATTTACAGCTAAAGCAGACAATTTAATTATCACATACAGATAGTTACTATTATTTTATTATCTTTCTTTTAAATTCAAATTTCAAACATAGTGGATTCTCTTAGTAATTAATTTAAGTTGGCATACAAAATTTTTTTGCTGAAAAGTAAAAAGCTAACAAAAAAGGGCCTTTTTGTCCAAGAAAGAGCAGCCATGCTGGCAATTTAAAAATTGTGAAGAACATCTTCCTTAATTTTAACAATTTTTGGGAAAAACGCCTAATAACAAACTAAGGCTCGTTCCGAGATACCTATTTCAAGAGGCTCGTACTTTTGTTTATTACCTCAATGAAACTTGTCGTAATCTCCTTGTTAAACATAGTACGCTGATCTGCGTAGAAACATATATATATTAGATTTTGTTTGTCTGTGGTAAATAAATTTTGGAACTGCTTTGGCTGGAGTCAAGAGAATATTAGAGAAATCGCCTACACATTGTTTTGTTTCGGGGCACCCTGGAGATCATCAGCCTTACGCCTGTTAATCATGGTCTCATGGTAAAACCGAGAAGTAAGCAAGTACCGTAATTTTCTTGGATTGTCCTCAAGTATCACCAACGTATTGTAAGTAATTTTGGCATTTATTTTGTTGTCCAGAAGTTGCAGAGAACCAGCGTACAGCATATCTACAAGTAACGATAGTGCTACGTTATTACTATAAAAGCTCACGGTGTAGTAAAAAAGCAAGTTAACTAAGCAATTTATTATTCATATCTTGTTTACGAGAATAGTGGATTTGTTACCTTTCAATAATATTAATATTTAGTTTAGTCGATGGTAATTTTGTGTCTCGTCCTAATAGTATACCGCTGGATAATGATTGATTAAATCCATATGTGTTATAATAATTAAAAGTTTCATGTGAACTCGATAAACGGCCGTTCAACGAGTATTAATATACCACACCTTTTGACTTGTAGCTAAAATAGAATTTTCATCATGTCATATGTCTTTACACATCACATTATTATTAGACGTGTATAATTAAATACTTACTTTATACATTGTACATAATCGTTGCTGGTTTAGTGTGCTTAATTTATTTTGTAAAAAGCTTACACGAAATTCCAAAGCGTGCATTTTATATTTATATCAGCTGTATTTGAATATTTGAGGTTATATTAACTTGCGTCTTATATCACATTGGTTGTTTTCTGTTTCTGCTTACCCTTATGGACACTTGGCACACGGGGCAAGTGATAAGTAGGTCGTTTGACATAATACATAACTGCCATAAGGATTAGTGGCTGACAGTTGTTGATCTCTATTGTTTGTCAGTTTAATTTTAATGTTGTATTATATTTATTGTCCCAATTATTTATCCATTTCATACATATACACGAATTAGTTTTAAGCTTGTTTTATACATTCCTATATATACTTTGTCATATACTTACTCACTAAATTTTTTTAGTAAATTTTTCACTATTATCTTGAGGTTTAATTTAGTTTTGCCTATACACCTCTGTCAATTTTAACAATTGGCTGGCGCCCAGGGTAGTTTAACCGGTGCACCCCAAAATTCTAAAATTCAGAATAAGAAAACGAATTCACACCCGCTCTTCACTTTGGGCTTTCGGGCATACTTGGGGTGTTCTTAATTTTGCCATTAGGGACACGTCACAGAACATTATTGAAGATTATTAATGTATATTGTATTTTATTTTTTGGTAAACAAATAATACAGTCATCAATATATCTCTTGTAAAATTTGGGTTTATTAGTTAGTTATTATTTATTATTTACACATTTACACAAAAAAAAAGGAACTTTGTCATGTCATGTTTGTATATACAGCATGTCCCACTTTTAGATTCCTCCCTCTCTATATGTTATTAGTCAACCATTTTCAACCAGAATGCTGTGTTAATTTTTTTACTGAAAAACTAATACAGTATTATTGATCTGCTTTGGTTTGCTTTAGAATCTCTATATTTAAAATTTATCATTTTGATTTATGGTTCCTGAATTACGACCCCCTTAAAATTACATTTTTCAAATATTAAATGATTAATAACTTGGAAACGAGTTGTTTTCAAAAAAATGCCACTTCTCATTTTCTTTTTAAATTCACTTTTTATACCACTCAATGTCATCAGTGTCTATTAATATATCGTGTAATTGAATTAATATTAATATTATATTTTGTAAAATGTTTCAGGCCCCTGTAATACTCGCTTTGTTGGGTATTTGGTACAATAATTTCTATGGCGCCGAGACCCATGCTCTTCTTCCTTATGATCAGTACCTTCACAGGTTTGCTGCTTATTTTCAACAAGGTGATATGGAGAGTAATGGAAAATATATTACAAGAAGTGGGCAAGAAGTAAGCAACTTTTCTTAATTTTTATAAATCGTCACAAAAAATACTGTCCTTTATCGAAGGTAGATTTGCTTGTGTAATAATAATAATGTAATAATTTAAAATTTTCTCTTTTGCAAAACAAAACTGTTCAATTGAATTATAGAGTAGTATTATTATGAGAAGATGCTTGCAATAAAAATGCACAAAAACGAGTTTGTGTTCGTTCATTATTCCAAGCCAATGAAATAGTCAAGTCAATGAAGCCTAAAAATCGTCAAAACTTCTTAATTGGGTTGTTGCACTAAGTTAAAATTTTAATAGTGTGTTTAACAATAAAATTTTTTTATAAAAAATCATTGGAAACATGTAAAAGTTGAAAATAAAGTCTTATAATATTACAATATCAATTTTAAAATTATATGCATTTAAAACGGAGGTGACAGCATAACGGCAGTGTGCAGAGAAGTTAGTTATTAAACGACGAAAAAATAAAGTTATAAACTGTTGGTGGCGATGGAGAATAAAGAGAATAACGTCAGTTGACTTTGACACTATATTTAAAAAGTTTGTTCAAAAACCCCACACTATATGCACCAGTGCTCTTTAATTTATGTATAGTCTCACTCTATCTCCTTCTATTATCTACACTGGTACAGTAGTTCAGACTGTGTGAACAAACCTAATGTCAAATTCAATTGAGGTTTCTAGGTTATATTTCGGTTTATTTTAGCTGCATAAAGTTATAGACCACAAGCCCATGTTAAATTTTTAGGTGGTCATATGATACCACTTGAAAAGGTATCATTTTTAGTCCTACAGAAATAAATCACTTCTAGCCGTATGCCGTACATTTTAGGTGGGACATGGGAAAACCGCGGAAAAGTGAAAATCGTAACCCACGATCCTGTACGGCTTACGTTTATTTGGACTGTATTTATATCTGTGACTCTTAAAAAGAGAATGCCATACAAAAATAATGGGACAGAAGTACAGGAATAATTTTCGTTTTCCGAAAAGTTACCTCCAGAGTGAGCTTATCTGAATAAAAAATTATTTATTACATTTGAGCAATGTAATTATTCGAAACCAATAATTCAAAATTAATGGATATGAAGCGCAAAAGGATTTTCCGAAAATTTTCCGCTGTATTATGTTGAAACAGTGCATAAATAAATTATACTTTATAAAAATTAATATTTATCAAAAGATGAAATAGAAAAGCTGAAAAATATTATTTTCTATGTTATCCACATACATTTATTTCAAGGCTTGTTAAACCAGAAATCAGAGTAGTCGGAAACAGTCCGAAGCAAGCGCACAAGAGTAATACACACTATTATAAACTGTGTGCGCATGGTCCCAGCAATGTGCGCTTGCTCCTGGCAGTTTCTGATTGTTCTAATTTTCTGCTTGAACAAACCTATATTCATACCAATTTCTTACTTTACTTCAAGAAAAATTCGTCTCCGAAATATATATTTGGTTCTGGTATTTCATTGCGGCCCATCTAAAATGAACGGCATTGTGGTTGTTTATCAACTTTTGCTATTTTCAATGATATTTTGCAAACAACGTATGGTATCTAATGACCATTAAGGGTCGTGTAAATCGCATGAATAACGTAATCTAGTGTCTGAAATCCCAACAATGAAAATGTACGACATGGACACATTTGTATTCTTTTATAATTAAGGAAAGGAAAGACGATGTAAAGTTGAAAATCTGTCCATTGTATTTATTAAAAAATAGAGGATTTTTAAAAAATTTCACTTGTTTTGCAATTTTCTAATTTTATTGTCCATTATTTTTTGTACAGCTATTAAATAAAATAAAAATTCTAACCTATATTAATCCCAAAAATAAATAGCCGTACAGTATCAAATAAACTTACCCTAGAAAACGTGAGTTTTTCCCCTTTCTCGGGGGTGATTTTTTTATTTACATTGATAATACCCATTCTTTTTAGACGGGCCTTTTTTTAAATATTTTAAATGTCGTATAATATTTTGGAATAATTGATGCCGTACAGGATCAAATCACCACCCTTAACAGAGGTCTAGGAAGGGGGTTGATTTCGCGTTTGCCACCCCATGGTCCAACTGATTTGTACGGCATAACAAAAAAGTTCATCCTTGTTAATATAAAAATTGAATTTCATAAAAGCCGCACGGTATCGTATCACCTTAGTATATAGAGGTCATTTTTTGGAAAACGAAAATTATTCCTGTCCCATTATTTTTGTACGGTATTCTCTATTTAAGAGTCACAGATATAAATACAGTCCAAATAAACGTAAGCCATACAGGATCGTTTGAAAAAATGCAACCCTCGTGGGTTACGATTTTCACTTTTCCGGGGCTTTCCCATGTCCCACTTAAAATGTATGGGATAGGGCTCAAAGTGATTTATTTCTGTAGGACTACAAAAATTATACCTTTTCAAGCGGTATCATATGACCTAAAAATTTAGCATGGGCTTGTGGTCTATTATGGATTAATCTAAGTTTAAGTGGTGTTTTGTGCCGTACTGCGTAAATAATATCACCAATTCACCGAAAAAAACTTTTCTTCAGTTTTCCAATAATTAATGGTGAACGTAATAATGAATGGTTAACTGTTTTTCTAATATTTATAATCAAAACTATAGCTGTAACGTACCTCGCGGCTTTTGCACCTCCAACCTCTGCAATGCTAAAACGATCATCTCTTTTTAAAAATTCGCTGACCATAAATGTATCTATAGAAGGTAAAATATCAGAATTGGCTTTTATAAATCCTGCCTCAGTCATTTTGAAAGAAAATAAATACCAAACGCTAAAAACTTCTAATTAAGTGTCAAATTTAATTTTGACATTTGAGGTTATTTTCTTTATTGCCAACAATGTCAACTTGTTCATCTTCTTCTGTTTTGCTTATAACTTCACATCTAACTGCTGTTATGTGATACATTTTCGTGATACATTCAAATAGTCGAGCTTTAATAATGTTTTTAAATATGTTGCGCTTAGAATTTTTCTTTCAAATTAAATATATAACTAAATTAACACCTCCACTACCATATTTCACCATTTTTGAAAATTCGTCAACAACCCAATTCTCAGCAACAGCTCCAATTTTGATTTTTTTTTTTAAATGTTTTTTAAACTTATTCAAAACAGAAACATCCCAAGTGGCACAAATAATTATTTATATTGTTAAATAATATATTTATATTGTTTAAATAATAATAACAACTTTTACAGGAAAAATCCATTTCTTTTGTTTTTTGGCAATAAGAAATACACAAGAAAAATTCATGAAAAAGTGAATTGTTTTTATTGAAAATTTAGTACAATAAATATTTTGAAATATTTCGAAGCTAATCATTAGGGCGGTCCTTATTTTTCGACTTTATGTTTTTTTGCGGGCCACCCCCTAGGTTGGTTTCAATCCTAAAAAAAATGTTCTGTGCAAAATCTGAACTCAATCGGATAACGAGAAAACGTGCCACCCAACCCTTGATTCTGGGAGATTCAAATAAATTCTAATAAATTTCGATATTTATTTTTTCAAAGCTTGCTACTGACAATCAAGTTAGTAGTGACTGAAAATAAATAATATACATACTTAAAATCATTTTATTTATGAAAAGTCGTTAATTTGATTATAATTTTTGGGATAAGGTCTCCTTTTTAAAATCGGGAAATCATGTTCTGTAATCTTTTACAACTTGCAAGACGAATTGTTTTTGTTCCTCATCTTTTGTTATTACATTATTGTACTCTGTCATTAACTTAACACCCCGCTTTGCTGTATCATTAACAACTTTGATTTTTTTAACAATATCCAACCCTTTGTTAAAACTATCGGTTTTAGACCAAGTTGAAGGGTGCGTTTCAAGAAAGTCATCATTTATGTGAAATCGCAGAGCTGGGAGTAATTAATTACTAAAGTAATTAAATTACTAATTTAACTACTTTTTTAAAAAAAGTAATTGTAATTGAATTACATTTTTCAAAGCAGTAATTGTACTTAAAAAGTATTAATTCCTCAAGCGGTACTCTGAAAATACCTTTGCAGAGTAATTAATTACTGATAGAAATTAGTTCATGTAATTTAAATTATTTCAAGTAATTTAAATTACTTCAAGTAATTTAAATTACTTCTCAATCATTTCAAATCTCTAGAATAATTTGAATACTGTAGAGTTTAATTGTTTTACCGTAATTAAATTATTTTAGAGTATTTATATTACTTTACATTCCTATTAAAAGGAAACATAAACAAATAATATTATTCATATTTCATAGTTTGTGTAATTTTACTTCCACATCCAGTGGAAGTATAGTAACGCAAAAAAAACAATTAAAATTTTTTTATTGTTCAAAAATGTTTAAAATGTCATGAAATGTCGAGATTTTCAGTTTGAGCAAAAGAAAATGTCTGTCTGTCGGTCTGTTTGTCTATGTGTAACTTTTTTTGTAAGCACGATTACTCTGGAACCGTTTAAGATATTGACTTGAAATTTGGTACACGCATGTATTTAAGGTAGAGGTGCAACGGATATCCGGTTACTATCCGGTGTCCGGCCTATCCGGCCACTTTATTACTATTCGGTTGGGCACCGGATAGTGACCTGATATCCGGCCAAAACCGGATAGTTAAGAAATAAAAATTGGTATAAAATATGAATCGAGTTTTATTATACTGATTGGAGTTAGTATACCACCATGTGTAAGGGTCACTATTGCTTTGAATCCTTTCAAATAATAGTCAATCTCCTTGGCCATTGAAGTTTTCTCCGAAACGTTCTCATTAAGGATGGGATTTTGCAAAATGAGAGGGAAATATGCGTTTATTTTCGATTTATTATAAATATTTAAAAAACCAAACAGTATAATCTTAAAACCTATTTTAGATTCTTGCTGTTGTTCTAATGCATACAACTATATATATTTTTTTTTATTATAAATATCTGTTGTATTTGAATATGTCAATGAAAATAGTTCCTAATTCCATTATTAGAGCATGGCATTATACTATATACAAAATTTATGATAAAAACTGTATATGGTTGTATTCCTTAGAGCAATGGGAAGTATCTGAAACTATTTTAAAGATTATACCATTTATGACTTTTTAAATATTTATTATAATCCGAAAATAAACGCATATTTCCCTCTCACTCTACAAAATCTTATGCTTAACGGTACCATTTTCTTCACCCACTTCGTCAAAACTCTTCCAAAAAGTGTTGTAAATATCAGCAGTTACATTATCTTGTGGGTTTCTCTTACGTTGTTTACTGAAAGAAGAAGAACCACTTTCACTATCACTGCCTGAGCATGAATCATCACAACTATTTTTTAAAACCTCCAGCAGAATAATTTGGCAGGATTATTCAGCCTGATTTTTATTGAAAAAATTTGTTTTAAATCTGAGGTCTAGAAAAGTTGCCAGTAAATATTTTTTGTCGTCGAGGTTGTCAAAATTTGTTTTCAGTCCAACTTTCAATGTAAGCCGGATCAAGAAGTTCGCCAGATATCCGGTATTCGGTATCCGGCCAAAACACTATCCGTTGCATCCTTAATTTAAGGTGGGCGGGTGCGGTGAACATAATTCGACAATTTCTTCTACATCCCTGAACCGATTAACAAAATGTTTGTTGGGCTTTTAGAGACAACTTTATAGAATGGTACTAGGCTATTGAAAACTAAAGAAGGAAAATTTTTTTTCTCGTGCGAAAATAAAAAAAAGTTTTTGTTGATTTTAATAGTCTGGTATCATTCTATCAAGTTTTCTCTAAAGGCCTATCAAAGAATTTTTTCAAGTCGTTCAGGTATGTAGAAGAAATTGTCGAATTACGAAATCGTTTTCTTAAGCACGGCACCGCCACCTATAACGAGATCTGGAATTAGATTATATTTTGATCTTATTCTGTTGAAGGGTTGGGGGATAAATTAGAGTAAATAGGTAAATCAAGCAAGTAAGAGTCCATAAAATTGGTATTTAGTATATATAAGAGAAGCTATTAGCCACCCCCATTACCACCCCCACCGCATTATTAAAGGGAGTGAAAAAATAAAATTGTGATTTAGTGTGTATACAAGAACTAAAGACCTCATTTTTTTTCTTCATCCACCCCCACTACCACCCTACTACCATCACTCCCATCCCCACTACCAATGTGGCATATCGTTTTATGGGTTTTTGGGGTATGCAATTTCAAATATTATATTACTAAAGTTCCATAAACAAGTATTTCCACATACAAAATTTTTTTCGTTGTGAGAGAATTAGATAGAAAATCAGTATGTGAAAGTAGTGATTCCTTGGACAGCAGTTTTTGTATTTGCTTTTAGTTATAGATTTTCATTCCTTTGCGATTACTGTCTTTACTGATTACTAAAAAATTTGTGTTATTCAGTATTTGTATATATTTATAATTATTTGTACACCAACAAATGATCTTATAATTTACTAAACATCTCCCATTTCCAATATAACAAATTTAGAAGCTCTAAAGTAATTATAAAAGTAATTTATTTATTCAATTACCATTACCAAATAATTAGTAATTTAATTACATTTTTTTAATAGTAATTTAATTACATGGTAATCAAATTACTTTTTAACATTAGTAATTTGTAATTTGTAATTAATTACTTTTTCAAAGTAATTTGCCCAGCTCTGTGAAATCGTTTGAAAAACTTTCGGGTTTCGATAGTAACAGAATTTTCAATAAATGTGTTCTCCACAAACTTTGGAATTTCATTTTCCCCTATTCGCTTGATACTTTTACTATATGATGATTCTTCTTCTATATCTAATGGCTTTTCTTCCACATCCGATGATTCTTCTTCCACATCCAATGTTTCTTCTTCCAGATCCTCTTTCTCACCTAGGGCTTCAACAATTTTCACTTTGGATTCCTCTGACAATTTTGAATCGAAGAATGCGAAGGCAACTGCTTCTGGACTTAGGTACCATAAATGCTTATGAGATTTTTTCAATGCAACACTGGATATCTCGGAATCGACGGCCTTATAGTCGTAAAGCTTATTTAAAAAGCGGAGATCCTGATAAGGCGCTTCGGTGGCAAGTGGCGCGCAAAACCAGGCTTCAATGTAAACTTTTACAACAAAAATACATATATCTGAAAGACCTCTTCTCTCTTCATCTGTCAATGGGAATTCATCGCGGAACAAGAAAATGTTTAAGCAATAAATGGCTTTTGCCATCCATCTCGCGTGGTGAATGGCCCCAGGAACCCGAAAAGATATTCCACGAGGAGGAATTTCACCCAAGAATATTAAGGACAACTCCAAAAATTCTCTATAATCTTCTCGAGGCTCCTTTTGCGGATTTTCCAGAGAAGATGTTACAAATGTGACTACCTCTTTTGTATCATCTAAAAATGGAAGAACATATCCGTCTTCAAATCCGGACTTAAAATAATGTTTGTTAATCTTAGACCAATATTGTTGAAAGCGTTTAAAGATTTCGACAGTCGGACCTGTGGTTTCACCCATTTTTTCTTCGAAGACTCCTCTGAGAACTAGCTCGTAGATATGGTGTCTACAAGGAAGGTACAAAAGTTCCCTATCCATAAGCTGCTCCGATAAAATGCAGGATCCTTAAATCGTCCTGTATTTGGCGCAGTTGTGTCGAAGCATAGCGCCTTAACAGTTTTTAATAGGCCCCAATCATCAAGCACCTCATAAACAGCGGATGCCTGCTCCTTTCCGTAATCCTAAAAGGATTAAGGAATTTTAATGTCAATATTTTCATGGGTAGTGTTTAGAATTCGCTTTCCTCTTCCTAAACTAGTATAAATTATCTTTAGGATGTCAATTATACCTATTGTTTACTTAGAAAAACCAAATATAACAATGTGGGGAATTTCAAGAAATATTAAATCTAGGGGTGGTGGGTGGCACGTTTTCCCCGTATCCGATTACGCTCAGATTTCACTCACATTATTTTTTTAGCAATTGAAACCGTTGTGGGGGGTGGCCCAAACTAAATTCGAAAATATTTTTTTCCTCAAGTATAAATAAGGACCGCCCTACTAACCATTATTTATATTGTTTAACACGTTCGCCGCCAATAAAAATTTAGGATCTTTTCCAAAGGCCAAAATATATTTTTCAAAAATCATATAAAAAGCGTTTCTTCGGGCCCCTTATATAATTATTAATTGTTCTGTTTGAAGTTTTTAGGGCAAATTCACCATGACTCGAGGGTCGAGTCACTGGCCTCTAAGGTCCGTTTCATCAAGGATATGACTCAACATTTGTCATACAAATGAGTCAAATTTTTGGTGAAATAGAACCGAAAAAGGACTGATTAATGTAGTAAGTAGATGCACTTGACCCAACAGTTGAGTCATCAGCCAATGCTGCAGGCCGTCGTGACTCCACAGTTGAGTCATTGGCGGTGAACGTGTTAAACAATAATAATCACATATAGAGGAAAAAAATTTTTTTTTTGTGCTATTATAGAGGGTAATTTACATCAAGAATTACATGTTTCCCTTAAAAAAATTTACCCTAATTTAATATTTCACTCTGTAAAATTACAGACAAAGTACAACACCGGACCAATTGTGTGGGGGGAACCAGGCACTAATGGCCAACACGCATTCTATCAACTTATCCACCAAGGCACCCGAATCATCCCTGCGGATTTCATTGCACCCGCACAAACGCACAACCCCATAAGCGGCGGGGAGCACCACAAAATCCTTTTAGCAAACTTCTTGGCGCAAACAGAAGCACTTATGACTGGGAAAACCTCTGACCAAGCTAGGAAAGAGTTGCAAGCTCAGGGCCTGGAGGGTGAAGCCTTGGAAAAAATTCTACCTCATAAGGTGTTTGTAGGAAACAGGCCTACCAATAGTATTGTTGTCAAGAAAGTCACACCATTCGTTTTAGGCGTCCTGATTGGTAAGTTGATAAATTTATTGCTAAAAATAAACATGTTTAGAGTTATTACCCAACTAACATTAATTATTTTGTAATAGCCTTAAAAACATCTATATCGTCATTGTATAACAGCAAAAGGTTTATAATTAAGGCCTAAGAAAGCTCTCACAGTATTTGTCTGCTTAATAATATAAAAGTTCCCACCAGATCAGACATTTCTTGCACATAAAATTCTTCATAAAATTCTTATATGGTGTAAAAACTCATAATAATAATAATAATAATAATAATAATAATAATAATAGTTTATTTATGTTAAAATCATAAAAATATACACACGTCAAGAAAAAGGGTTTTTACATAACTTCTGGTAAAAGCACACATAACATCACAAGTATAAATATGTATATAATTTTAAAAGGACAGGTAACAGTCACTAATATAAAATAGACAAAATTGCAGCTTAATAATAATATATCACGTTTCTATATTTTTAATTTCACGTTCAATTTCTTCCAATGAGAAGAATGCATTTTTTATGAAGAAGTCTTTAATTGTAGATTTGAATTTTCTTGCGGATCATCCTTTAGGGTATTTAACTCGTTACGCAGTTATTATATAGCTGCATATTCTTTTTTGTTCTCTAAAAACTGCCACAAATTCTGCTATAGAACAGTTCAGTTCGTTATGTAATTATTACGTAGCCAGAAGCAATTTTAGTTTATAGGTTTACATTAGAGAACAATTTAGCTTCTTTCACAGACATTATACAACCACGAAGCTTGCGTAACAGTACAATAATACTGGTTAGGTAGTAGTCAAATCAACTATTCTAGATGATTTCTGTAATGTTTATATTTTTCTTTTTTTACAGCGTTATATGAACAAAAAATATTCACTCAGGGGGTAATCTGGGACATCAATTCATTCGACCAATGGGGTGTGGAGCTGGGTAAACAGTTGGCTAAAGCTATCGAACCCGAACTACGTGATAGCAGTCCTGTTTCTTCTCATGATGCATCTACCAATGGACTGATCAATTTTATTAAAGCTAACCAATAAGTAGAATTTTAGAAGTACTATATGTGATTGATATTTTTAGTAATTATTATGAGGAAATTGGCCAATATATTTATTTATGTTTTGTTATCAGGTGTAATACAAACCATTTTTATTAAAAAGTATATTTAGAATTCGTGGTTTTAATTCATATGTTTACGGTATGGCAGCTCACTACCAAGATTTTCGAGTTACTTTAGCGAAGATAATTCCAGCGTTTCTCATCAGTTCTGGGAGAGCTGATAAGAAAACTTCGAGGTGACGGAACGTTTTACCTGTCCTAAAGGGTTCAAATCGAGCTTTGAACATGTAAAGAAAAACATGTCATCTCGGTCTTCGCAGAGAGTAAATATGATGGTGAAAAATTCAAAAATTGAGAACTGCTCTTTTGACCGAGACGCCGAGTTACAAAGACCTAAATAATGACAGATAGCCACTGGTCAAAATTTTGGTCACCAGGGCGAGGCAGTTCTGCTCATTATCGAGTAATTTCGTTGTCTCTTGATCACAAGAAAGTTCGAACGGAACTTTTTGTTAGTTCAGTTACGAGTGATTATATTCGCATGTTGCTTAATTCTGAGGGCTGATCATGTCATCGTGGCGAGGCAGTTTTCCACTTCAGGCTATTCCAAATATCATTTAAGAAGACGAAAAAAACATGAACTGAACTTTTCCCAGTTCACATTTGAGAAAAATGATTTCCGGTCTCTCCATGTATTGCGCGTGCCGCCGCGTCATTCCGGAGCACGCATATTCATACCAGGAGACTCTGAGATGAGCTGTGTTGGCATTATGCGGAATATACCATCTTTGTATAACGACAACGATGTCCTCGGTCCCAGCAGCTGCCATCTTTTATTTACATATACGTGCGTTCTATACCTTCTGCTGGAGATGCTACATGGCTTCTCTGTCCTTTGCGCGTCAGCACGCCAAACATATATGCGACTCCATTCGATTCATAGCTACGGTCAATGGAAAACAGCAGTTCGTATTTTTTTTATCGTTTTATACACCTCACTCTATAAATAGAAAAAATTTTTGGCTCGCTACTTTGATAATTTTAGCTCCAATTTGATACAACTTTGATTGATATTATTGGAACTTAGGCCAATGAAAAATGTCAGTTTTCGATTAATTCATGTCTTGTTCATCATTTTTAAGGAGAATTAATCAAGAACTGCCTCCCCGCGGTATAAAAATTATGACAATTTTTTAACAGACGGAAAGTCGTTTGCCAACTGTCCGTATTGTTTTTCGAACTTTTGTCGTATGAAAAAGTGTCTTGGAATTTCATCATCTATAAAGTTTCCCTGCGATAAAAGCTTACTGTTTTGATAGGGGTTATTGGTAACGGGCTGCCATACTATTATATTTTATTACTAAAAATCAGTAAAATAACTGATTTAACAGAAATCAATCTTTTGATTAATAGAGGTAACAGGAATTGAAAGTTTTAAGCATAAGACTGTTAATGGGAAAACTTCTTATTCACGTTGTTTTGTGATTCATGAAAGTTATTCTAGTTGGCCTTCACTTGCTGTATAGCACGTCTGGCAGCATCACGGCATCTGTCGTGGTTGCCTGCTAGGTGCACAACCTCATTAAAGCTCTTTCTCATCGGCTCATTGGTGACATCTATCCAACGTTTTGGAGGACATCCTCTTCGCCTCTTACTATCTGGTTTTCCCTGAACTATTGTCCTCTCTCAGGTTGTTGTGGCCAAGAGTAGGAAAACAGTTTGGGTTTATTTTTTATAAATTGAAAATAAATAAAACTACCCCAGGGGAACAGAGGTTTGGAGACTATTCAACCAGGCGAAAGGCTCTGGCAGATGGAAAAAATACGAAACTGCTCGTCTAAAATATGTTTACACCAGAGAAGGTAAAGGAAACTTTCCATTTGAGAGTTCCCGGAACAAAATTTTGATAAAAATATAATATTCCCGGAATATTCAAATATTTTATTGAAAACTCATATGGAAAGTTTCCTTTATACCCTTCTCTGATTTTTATAAAAACTTCTATCCATCTCTGATTTATACTATAGGAGATGCAAAAATCAAACCATGGAGAAAACAATGCAAGCAAGGAAGTTGTTCGACTCCAGAAAATCTTGCAGAGAGGCAATCGAGGAAAGATAGGATCACTCTAAAGATAGCAAGGGGCTACATAAATATTAAGGAGAATCTTGATTTACTTCTAGAGAAACACTTTCCGGCCAGTATGACCAGTGACCACCCCACAAAGCAGGAACGACATCAGGGAAGGATGGTGCATGTCACTTCATATTCATTTTATGAGGAGACAACGCCAATCACAAAGTTTCATCGGTAAAGCTAAAGCTGAAGTGGGGCGAAGGGTAGGCAGTGTGGCAATTATAGGGCATCTGCACGTGACGTCACACTAACTTCAAAAATGTGTGTTTCTTAAGATTTAAGAGTATTACGCAACTATTATTAAAATTTCTGCCTGGTTCCCGTATTTTCAACTAAAATCTAACCTGTAATTAGCAGTATATTTTTATTAATCAACAATATTTAGCATATTGCGTATTTAGGTATGAAAGCAATACATTCGAAGTCCGGGAATGTGCTTTCACACCGAAGTACACATAATATTTTTTCTGAAATCAAAATCAGTATTATTATAAATTAAAGAATTTCTATTAATGCATAACATTTCTTCATTACAATCTAACTGCTTACTAATAAATGGAATTTTAATGTGAGTTGGTTTGTCTGCGTGTATTTATTTACTGTCTAAAATATACATAAAAAACCGTACGTGAATGTTACTTTCCTGGCCCGGATCTTTTCCGGTCTGTTTTCTGATAGTTTCTTAGCAACGGACTAAGATACTGGAATTGTGCATATATTATCATTATCATTATTTACGTAAATTATTTGCTTGGAACCAGTACGGCTCCAAGCTAAAAATGCGTATAAACTTGAAAAACTTAAAATTTAAGGTTATGTTGGGTACATGATGCAGATGCCCTATTAAAAAGCACTGTACTAAAAAAATTTCCAGCAAAAAGCATTTTTCAGCCAAGCGGCTGGCGTTATTAAAGTGAAAAAAGATATTCTTGTAAGTAAATGAATACTACACTTCTATTGAAGAAAGTTTTTAGCTAAAAGTTGTTTATTACGAAGATCTCTCTTCACATTGTCTCATTGCCGCCTTCTCCCCTCTGATTTGATTGCCTTATTGCTCTCTCTTAAAAATTCAAAATAATAAGCTGTGTCCTTTAGTATGTTTCGACATGATTTAAAGAAAAACAGGAATATGTGTTTCATATTTTCTATCACATTTTTGATAAGTAAAAGGAAAAAAGGTTTGAACTCATTTTATTAAAGATTTTTTTTTTCATCATCCAAAATATGAAAAACATGATGCACACAAAAAGAATGTTGTGTGCAAAAATTTTAATGCGTATTTTTCTTCAATTATTTATTAAGATGGAGCAATGCGATCAAATCAGAGGGGAGTGGGCGGAAATGAACCAATAAAGTACAGAGAGCTGTTGTGTTGGTTGTCTAGTTTTGGCGTTCGTATTGCTCTACCTACTTACAATTACACCTGAAAGGTCAAGAACACATCGAGACCAAGCTTCAAATACACGAAATAAGTGCGCCTTGGTTATAAATGTAATTATTTTTGCAATCATTTTTAATTATACCGAAGTGACTCCATCTACTAAAACAGCATTGTATTAAAAAAGAATTTACAGCAAAACGCATTTTTTAGCGAATTGGCTCATGTTATTAAACTGATCAAAAGATATTCTTGTAAGTAAATGAATACTACACTTCTATTGAAGAAAGTTTTTAGCTAAAGCGTTGTCTCCTCTTAATATTAGATATTATGATTAGAACAATTTCTGGTGGGGCACGGCACACTAGATTGAAAATTAAAATTGGTTGCAAGAAATCAAAATAGCGGACAGAGTCATGAAATTATTAGCAGTCATATTATGCTAAAAAATCTCTAGATTCCAAAAATGCAAAAATATAAAAAACCAAAAGTTGATATTCCGGTCAATCCGGAAGTCCTAAAAACTTGACAGATGGATTAAAAACATCACTTTGGTAGCATGTAACATGCCTAGTTTCATTTCTATCTGTTAAAAAACAAATAAATGGCGACGGTAACACCCAGTATATAGGTACTCCGAAGTAGTCACTAAAGCCAAAATTCCAAGACTTGTAAAAACTGCTCTACAAGTTTCGATACTAAAGTGACCATTCGTCCTGCCTTATACAGAACAATCCTGTTTTTTGAGAAGCTGTCCTGTAAAGTGAACTTCCCACAAAAAGTCCCGCATTGATTTATAAATTTATTTTCCCATTTAACATCTCTGCTCATAAAAAAAATATTCCCCATTTGCCCCACCGCTCGTCAATTCTTAGACCTGGGTAAACTTCCAAAAGTCCTGGAAAACCTGCAAACTGGATACGCCACTAAAAATTATTATGTTCCGCATTAGCAAGTTTCAAATGTGGTCAATTTATTCTAAAGTTTATTCGCTGATAGAGTCCAGGTGTGACGCCACGAACGTCTGAACTAAGATGCTTGTTGGTGTTTTCGAATGCATAGTGGGGTCGCTTTGTTTTCAACATTTTCATAGTTGTCATGGTAATCTGCTGACTTATTCTTGGTGGAGAAAACTAAACTCGCATCTTCAGCAAAGTCAAATGAATAGATTCCATGTACGTTGTGAGCAAAAAAAATAGGACAACTATTTTTTTTTTAATGTAAATCTGTCTCTATTTGCACACTTGCAATGAATTTTGACAAATAACTGACAATGTCACAAAAAGTAAAGTTAGACGTACACAACTAGATTTTAGCAAAAATACGTTTTAAGACTGTCCCATTTTTTTTGCGCACGACAGTACAACTATAAATTTTTTATTTTCTGTAGCTCTAGGACGCCTTTTCGATTTACTGGAATCATCTTGCCAAGAACGTTTTAATCCTCCTCTGCTAAAGATCCAAGTTTTGTCTAAGAACACTCTAAATCTTTGGGGGTCATTACTTTTCAAATTTTTTACATATTTGCATAAAAACTGTAGCTGTTTTAGATAAATTTGTGGTCTCTCACACAGTACTTTTCTATTGTCATCTTTTTTAAAGAAAAAACCTAATTTTTTTAATTGTTTTATATAAATTGGTACGGCCAATATCAACTATTGGTCTAGATTTCAGCTCTTCTAAAAGGATAGCCAAGGAAATATGTTTATGATCAGACACCATATCGTAAATAACATTTTTTATTTCATATTTTACAGCATCGTGTAACCCTATTTTGGATTTTTGACGATTCCGTTTAACCGAAGCTTGAGATTCCACATTTTCTTTGTCGTTTTTAGCTATTTTTCTTGCAGTTTTTTCATCGATTTTTAAAGCCTCACCTACTCGCCTTTGAACAGCTTTTATTGACAATAAAGGTCTACCATTTTCATTTTCCTTTTGAAAATATTCCAACCAATTCAAAACCAACTGCTGTGATTGCGGACTTAAAAATTCACCAGGATGCATGTTTCAGTGGCAGAGCGTTGCTGTTACGGGCCTGAGTTCGAATGGTTTTCCATGGCTCCCCAATCAAACTTCTTGCGGGCCTTTTGAGGAGCCCCTGTTTTTTGGTTTGACTACTAAATATATGTATTTTATGGAACTTTAGATTTGAACAAAAACGCACTTCTTGTCAATGGTATTCATTTAATATCAGTTGACTTATATAAAAAACAGAATATAAATATTCACATACAAAGTTAATGACATACAGAAATAAACCAAAAAAACATTCAAAGGATTTCTTTCTTGCACGTAAACTAAATAATAAATTAAGGCTAGGACAGTCCTTTGATCTTAAGCGACTCGGCAATCGGCATTACAGCATTCGAGTATGAACATGCAATAACACAATGCGGCCCATATCAAAGTATAACTAAACAGGGTAGTACTCAGAAAAAAAATTGCATGAATGTGTTAACTAAGATTTAATTACGTTTTTCTTTATTTTGTGATTAATTTGACTTGACTTTCGTTTTGTGAAGTGTGATATGTGTTTTGTGAAGTATCTGGGCTGGTCCGTTCCGAGCCCCTATAGTTCCCGGGCCCGGGTTCCGCGGAACTCCTGTAGATCCGCCACTGGCATGTTCACTATTTTAACAATATAGAACAAGACCAAAATTGCCCTCTTAGGCACTAATTGAAATAAGTGCACTATACCTGCTATAACCAACTTCCGAGAAAATCGACCCGTCTCTGAAATCGCCAGCCGCATTCGAGGACGACACGCGTTACGCAAATTGGTTTGCTGTCGAATAATAGAAATGCCGCACGTCGGTCATAACTTGACCACAAAGAATAAAACTTACGTTACAGATTAGGTTACAAACAATATTTCAATAAAGACAAGGAGGACAGAGCCCGGACGATATTCCTTACACTATACGACCGGGATTCTATCAGCAAACAGACTATAACACTTTTTGGGCCCGTTTAGTGTGCAACCAACAATACAAGTGTGTGTTGCTAAAGATTTTGAGCCTTATGTACTATACATTTAAGGGCGAAAAATATGGCTGTTGATCAGGGCCTCTAATTTTATTTGGTTAAAACACATATTAATTTAATTGAGTAAATTATATGTAGAACGAATCTAACGTATCTCAGGTATATGGCCTATGAATTGAATTGTCTTAGATATATCATATAATTGAGTAATAACACAAAGTTGTTAGCGGCAATTTTTGTCATCCTTAATAGCAAGGTGCGTAAGAGCGAAAATAACTGTAAATTTCGTTATCCCACTTGTATTGTTGGTTGCCTAATATTTGACGTCACTACTAAATAGGTCCATTCGGAGAAATCACGTTCGATGGCGCTAGTAAATTCCAAATCCGTCGAATAAAACACAATTTTCATAAGAGATGTCGCACCCTGTTCTACGTATCAAAGAGGATTAAATAGAGTTGGAGATTCACGTACGCACGCCTGCGCCATCTATCGAATCGGATGCGGAAACACTCGAATAAGCTCATTATACATATACATCAGACATAAAAGATCTGTCTTTTGTAACACACACTTTGAAAACGTATCTCCACGGGGTTGTGTATACGCGCAACGTCACAAAACTCTAAAAGGAAGGCGTCATAACGTAAACACAAAAATAACATAATAACATTTCTTCGTTGCCAAATGACGCACGAAATATTTGACAATACCGGATGTAATACGAACATAGTGTGCCCCCAATTTTCTCTTTATTTTGGAAACTTGATTACATGTCAAACTTATTTTAATTTAATTTTTATTTTTTAGTCGAAGTGTGCCATGATTTATTCCAATCAACCCATATAAGGCCAGAAATCACGTCGAAAATACTGTATTATATAAATTACAAGTAGACAAAAATTTTCGAAATGGTTTTTTGGATAAAACTTAATTTTACTTTCACAATTACCTACGTAGGGGGTATAGGTATGTTATTAAAATTTTAATAATTATTTCCACATAGTGGGGTGCAAATATAGTATCTACATTTTTTTCGTTATAAGAAACTTGAATAGGAGATCTGTATGTGGAAGTAGTGTTCCTTAAGCAGCCGTTTTATAAACGGATCGAAGATTTCTAACTTGAGATTTGCAGATAATACCATCTTAGTTGCAGCAAACGGTTAAGGATAAGTACCTAACGTGAGGTAGTGAAAAGGATAGTATACCTTTGAGTCCTTATGGACAATACTGGCTACTGCAAATATAAGATTCGGCGAAGAATGCAAATGGTAAGATCGGCAACCTGCCAGTTAAGCAAAATTTGACGGTATATAAAACACAAAGATCTGACCTGCTAACGCCCTAGTGTTCTCCATCTTCCTTTACGCCTCTGAGACATGGACCCTTAGGGAAGCCAATAGACGGCGTATTAGTCCAGTCAACGGGGCGCTAAAATGACCAAAATCTCTAATTTGAGTGCTAATGAATGGATGATTTTGATAAAACCTTGTGCAATGTGTTTGTACTATGACGTGTAATAAAAAAGTTGAAAAAATAATTGGAGTAGGAAATGACCGGAAGGGGTAGAAAACACACCTTTTATCACGGGTTCCGTAACTTGTAAAATTAGGTCAAAAATGAAAAAGAAACAATAAATTTACCTATTTCGGCCCAAAATGAGATGTTTTTACTCTTGCGAATTCTTTTCGAAAAATGCATATTTTCGAGATATGGCCACTCGAAAATTCCTAAAAGTGGGGGAGGGGAAATGTAAAAGTTGAAAAAAAATCTGAAAAAATTTAGGTAAATCTATCATCGAAATACAAGACTTTATTTGAAATTGTAGCGCTTTAAAAATATGTAATTTAAAAATTTGAATTAAGTCAGACGTATGCATTGAGTCCTTCCAAATATTTTTTGTCTTTTATAATTTTTTTGTGACTTGCTAATTTTTCGAGTTACAGGCAGTTTTTCACGATAACTAATAAATGTACTACATTGTTTCCACTTTTGCCTTTTTAAAAAATACATGAAAATTTAAAAATTATATTGAACATTTAAAAATGGTATAACTATATAAGGTTTCATATTTTTTATAATAATATACATAGATGACGTTCATTTCTCGAATTTTCATGTATTTTTTGTGTAAAAAATATAGTACATTATTTATCGTGAAAAACAGCCTGTAACTCTGAAAATTAGCAAGTTAGAAAAAAATTCCAGGAAACAAAAAATTTTTAGAAGGCCTCAAGCATACGTCTGAGTTTTTTGAAATTTTTAAATTACATATTTTTAAAGCACTACAATTTCAAAGAAAAGGGTAGTTTTCATGTTTTTTCGAAATAACTCGGTGAAAACGCACTTTCCCAGCAAACACAAAAATTGCGGCCCTTAAATGGGCCATTGTAGCGATCAATGGCTTTCTTATGGCATAGGCTAACCTTTTGTGGCCCATAATAAAGTATATGCAGACGTACCGTAGCTTCATGTTGTTACGAATTGCCATATAATAACCAGAAATGGTCAATTATTGTGCAACCATAAAAAAATGCTCCTTCAGTTTATACGTTGATGGTACTTTTATGGTAATATGCAGGCTAATATTTTAAATGATTACGCGCATGCGTATTTCACATAATAAAGACTTCATACACATCACCATAAATACTGCTTTTAGCATCCGAAATAACGGTCACTAAGATAGCTCAGTTGGTCCAAAGATGTTTTAACTCCTAGATCGCTCAATTCTGTGTACAACACATCCTGACTTTTTCAAGCAAAGAACCGCCCATTATCTCTCCCACACTGGACCCAACTCCAAATACGCGTGTTGTTTATGCGCATGCCTCACTTCTAGTTGCTTCTAGTCGCAAACTTTCGCGACGTTGTCAAAGATCAGAGACAAAAGTCGTTTAAAGCGAGGAATTTTGAAGTGGTCAAATGCAATAACGTTGTGCGATCGGAGAATGTAGAGAAAATGGGGGCAGTTTGGCAACACCGCTGGTTGCTCCAGTTAGTTGTTAGTGTCGATTGATATTTGATTGCGTTTGCGCTGTAAGAGCTAAAAATCTTTTTTAACAAACTCGAACTGATCCGACCTAGCAATGGTAAAGTCCGACAATGCCAGCATTGCTATCTCGCTTTTTGAGGCGTATTAATATTGCTTTCTCCGTTGAGATGTTTGCAGCTTTGTCATATAGGAATTCCTTATGGGTTAAACCATCTAGTAGTTAAAGATCTTTGAGTTCATCAGAGAGTCAGTACTGTAATAAGGACAACTGAGACATGCAGGTTCGAACTCCACCGACCGCAATTATTAAAGGTAAGTAAAAATGTATTTAATAACTTAAAAGTTGTACTTTTTTGTAAATAATATACCTATATAAAAAAGTAGGATGTCCATATATCGTGCCTACTATCGTGCTGCTATATATCGTGCCCCTACCTTGCACTGACGAGAGCCAATAGCTCGAAACTGCAGTCTGCAAGTGGTATGAGATGGCTGGCACGAGAGCTCCTTTAAGTAGGAATAAGTCTTTCGGCTGGTGTCTATTAAAATCGAAACTTTAGCGTTTTGTGGCAATACATAGTTATTGCACTAACGCGGCCAGGCTTGTAATACGTAATTCAGCGCTCGGCGGGGCATTAGTCCGGGGAATAGCTGTTGGTTGCAGTCTGGTTTTTATTCCTTATATATTTAAGGAAATGTATAGAGGAGTTCGACAAAATATTTCACTAGTAAATGTATAAATATTATTGTACACTGTTGGCAAATTGAAGGATGGCCAGCTGCTGGCCGGTGGGACATTTCGCCAATGGTCCGCTTGTGGCTCCCCATAAAAGTGTCAATGATAATGCTGGCGACGGTGCGTGTGACCATTTATGTGCCAATTATGAGTGTTTGCTGGGTTACAGAAAAGTTGCGAATAAAAAAGTCTTGTATTTCGATAACACATTCACTTGAATGAGTAAAAACATCTTATTTTGGACCAAAAAAGGTAAATTTATTGTTTCTCTTTCACTTTTGACCTAATTCTACAAGTTACGAAACCCGTGATAAAAGGTGTTTTCTACCCCTTCCATCATTTCCTGCTCTGATCTTTTTTCAACTCTTTTATTAACGTCATTACAAACACATTGCACAAGGTTTCGTCAAAATCCACTCAAATTAGAGCTGACCCCCCCCCCCCCCCCCCCCTTCCCCCCGTTGACTGGACTATATAGATTCTTTCAAGATGTGGGTCTGGAGACATTTGCTACGAATTCTCTGGACAGCTCATCGCTCTATTTTCCAAGAAATACTCCCGGAAGTAGGTAACTCGAATTTCGTATTCTCTTGAATTCTTTCATTTTTTGGCCACATCAAAACCGAAGAGAGGAGAATAAAAAACGGTTGGTAGTTTTGGGAAAATCAGATGTCAACAGATGAAAAGGACGCTCTCTAAAACGTTTGGCGAATGTCACAAACGAGCTGATGGGAAAGAGTTTTACTGAGGCTGTGCGCTTAATAGATAATCCGATGTATGATGGGTTACAGGATGAGACGCCGTGTACTATGTAGATGAATGGACAAATAATCAATAACCCTCCCCCCTGGCTTTAATGCTATCTCGGCCTAGACACAGAATAATGATCTTTACCTACGATCACTACTGTAAATAGTAAAAAACACACTACCTGCCATCTATGTAAGTTGGATTTTACATATTGTAAACAAAACGCACTGTAAACAAATCGCACGGTAAACAAAAGGCACGGGACACGCAATTATAGGTGGCTTATATCGCTGACGCGGGGTTTCAAAGAACAAATGCGCCTACTTAATTTTCAAACGCTGTCAAAACTGACATAATATTTGTTGAATAATATTGTTGACTAGTAAACTAAATCCAGATTTTATTAAATAACTGAATAAATATGATCGTAGGTAAAGTATAGTACATAATTCGAGTTGTAAGGCAATTACGCACTCATGGAAATACGCACTCGCCGCTACGCGGCATCGTGCGTAACTTTTCCATTCGTGCGTAATATGCTTCTTACATCACTCATTACGTAATATACTATTACCTTGACCGTTATTAGACCATCCAAATCAATCTACAGTTTCTGAATGTATTTTAACATTGTAATTTATATTTTATTTATGTTCTATAAATTCGTTAGAGTATAAAATAAAGAGTGACTGATTATCGTCAATGGTTGGTAAGTGGCACCATCAAGAATCTAATTTCTACAACAAACTACATTGTAAGCATAAACTGGTCAAAATGAAAAAATGACGTCAGCAATACGTCACATCGACGTCTCAACATGACGTCATAATTCTGTCGCAATACGACGTTGATGAGACGTCATTTTTTCGCCACCTGACGTTGTCGATCAATGTTACGTCAAAATGAGGTCTGCTGCCTGGGATGACGTGATGCTCTCGGGCGTGCTATAATTCTATAATGCATGGCAAGATGTGAATATTAAGAAGAAGACGAAAATAATGTAAAATGGTTCCGGGGAGGGTTGCAACCATGACGATTAGAGATCGATCTCCGTGGTTGGAACTCTTGGTGTGACAATAATATTTAAGAAATATTCATCAATACCAAAATACTAGACACAGCGGGCGTTTCGTTCACCAAGTTGACATTATCTGTAGATGATTCAAACTCGACTAAATTTTAATAACAAGAAAGAAAGCTGTGGTTAAAATCTAGTAAGTACATATCACACCCAGTAAGGATGGAAATATATCTAATAAGTCGCCAACGTTTCAGTTTTACAATTTTCAAGAGAAATAATAAAATCGATCGGCATGAAACGTCGAAGTTTCAATGACGCCCGAGATATGTCCGAGTAAAAGGCTAGTCAACTAAATATTCGCAGTTAGCAACGTCGTAGTGCAATTTTGAATCGTTTTTGTTAGGTTAGTTCGGTTCCTGTGTATTCTAGTGTGGCTATTTGTATAGGTAATATCCTTAACACGACCATAACTATACATACTTTTAGATCCCAAATCAATCTTATTATCAGAAACTACTGTGTAGCGTAATTTATCAACTTATAATTTGGTAGGTATGTGTTAAAAGCGTAAGATTTCTCTTTAAAACAATACGTCCTTGTATTGTTAATAAGGTTAATAGCACGTTGTTATTTCTCGGTTATTAATAGATAAGCGGCGTAACAGCTAGGTTCAATATTTTGTAAATTGTCAACAGAGTCGAATGATGTAAAAGTACAATTTGACCCGTCATAACTTGTACCCAATTAGTTTTATATATTCTACTTACTTGATATCAGTTTGATATAACAATGATACTAAGTATGACAATGTTTGGTTTCTGATACGAGACTGTAGATATGATAAAAAACAAACAACATTTTACTGTTTACTTGCAACTAATTTATAGAGATATTTGGTTGAATTCAATTAATTTATCATACATGTTTTAACGTATACAAATTTTGGTGGAAAATGTCAACGTATAGTCTATATTGCTCGGTCTTAGTAGGAATTTTTAAAATTACATACGATACATTTAAAATAAATCATTTAAATGGCGAACGTAATATTTGGAATATTACCTACTTCGCCGCTGGAAAAATGTTTTTTTTTTTAATTTGGAGTTGAGTTTAATTCGGCCAATTCTATTGCAATATTTAAACGGCAACATATAAAAAAAAATTCACCTAATACTATTTTTGTGTTCTGTAAATTTAAAATCCCCAATTTCCAAGTCGTTGATACGCCGATGATTATTACATCAGCTAAATAATATTTTGATATAGATTTAATGTTTATTTTATGGTTAATGTTTAGCAATAAGTGCAAAGTAAAGACAAAGAGCAGTGTCTAGTGTGTTTTTAAATAATATCATTGTTCTTAAAACACCTATTAGAAAATTTCTAACCTAACTTTTGGCCTATAAAAAATTTAGTGATTGTGATTAGTACTCAGGAATAAATACGTAAGTAAAAATATGAATACATATATAAGGACATACCGGGTGTCAACCGAATTATGAGACAAGCTGTAGTTTCCAGAGACTCATACTTGGAAGGGATATGCCAAAAATGACCATTTTTTCATTATTTAACACTTTTGCGCACTTCCGCTTTCCCCGGAAATGACACCAACTTTGAAATTTTAAATGAAACACCCTACATTTGATTTTTGAATTCCAAAGACGATTTTAAGTACAATTGCATAATTTTTAAAAAATAATTTGGATTAGGTAATTGATTTTTAAGCAACATTTTTATTTTTGCTTCAAGAGTGCAGTGAATAATGCACTCAAATCAATATGGACCAAAACGGCGAGAGAAAAATATAAACATGGGATTTTTCGAATTGATTTAATACTCCTACGACCAAGGAAAGTTTCTAAAATCACTAATTTCGAAACTAATTTGTAATTAAGTCAACTTTTTCAAACATACTATGTAATTTTCACGACAAATTCCCAAATATAGGGAGAACTTCAAATCGACAATCGGTTTGATATTAACCCAAAAACACAAGTTATTCATTGGTGAATACTAATTAAAAACTCGATACATACACAAATACCCTTATCAAGTATGCCGTGGAAATCGAATAAAACTACATAGATTTAAAACATTCTAAACAGCACTGCAAATAAAAAGTGTGCTGTGGAAACAAAAATAAATTTGGCAAATGAGACTCGTGTGTGTTGTTAACTCAATAGGTGCTTATAGTTTGCTTTTTATAGTTAGATAATTAGTTGTTTTTAATTGTTAAAGTGTTGTTTAAAATGTTGAGAACAAGTCGAGGAAGGAACTGATAACAATCGTGAAACTTTTATCGTTGATAAAACGATAGAAATCGACGTTTTGGTTTTTCTATAAGTTAATCCTACTGCTTTTGCTAAAGAAATTGGACACGAGGAGCAAATTAGTCATGAACCAGCAAAAATTCTCAAAAAATATAGTTACAACAATGGAATGTTTATTAAGCAAAATAATAAATATTGGACGCAAGAAATTTAATGAGGGAAGAATTATTGGACCTATTTTCTCTCAAGGATCTTTGTCGGGGGAGAGATGTTCAAAATACGAACGATATTGAAGAAATGTTGACTTATTACAGTGTCGGAACAAATATATTTTTAACAAATGCCTCAAACACTTGAACTTTTACAAAATCGTATCCACGAATTTTTTGTGAGTATAACTCCTCACTTCTGCTATATTACGACATGTTATGTGAAACACCATTAACACCAACACCCTCTGTGAACAGGGCCGGATTAAGGATTGACACGCTCCTAGGCTAATGATATATTTGAGCCTTTTATTCACAGGTAGGGCATTGAAAATTAAATGAAATTTTGAATTTTACTTCCACATCCAGTGGAAGTATAGTAACGACAAAAAAATTTTAAAAATTTTTTATTGTTCAAATAGGCCTAGAATGTCATGAAACGTCGAGATTTCAAGTTTGAGCGAAAAAAAATGTCTGTCTGTCTGTCGGTCTGTAACTTTTTTTGTGCGCACGTTTACTCTGGAACCGTTTGAGATATTGACTTGAAATTTGGTACACATATGTACTTTAACGAGATCTAGAACTAGATTATATTTTCATCTTGTTCCGTCGAAGGGTTGGGGGGTAAATTTGGAGTAAATAGGTAAATCAAGCAGGTAAGAGTTCATAAAATTGATATTTAGTATAGGCAAGAGAAGCTAAGATCTCAAAAAAAATTTTGGCATTAGCCACTCCCATTACCACTCCCACCCCATTATTAAAGGGGATGAAAAAAAATGTGATTTAGTGTGTGTACAAGAACCAGAAACCTCAAAATATTTTTTTACTTTATCCACCCCCACTCCCACCCCCTGTCACCACCCCCACCCCACTACCGATGTGGGGTATCGTTTTATGGGTTTTTGGGGTAGAGGATTTCAAATATTATATTATTAAAGTTCCATAAACAATTATTTCCAGATACAAAATTTTTTCGTTGTGTGACTTGGATAGAAAATCCGGATGTGGAAGTAGTGATTCCTTGGGCAGCGATTTTTTAAGGTGAAACAATCTGAAATTAAAAATTAGAAATTTTATTTGAAATTATATTGTCTTCGAAAGTTGGCGCAACAGAAAAATAAAAAACACCAATAGAAAATGTTTTATTATAACAAAATTGCAATATGTTTTCCACTGAACTAAACATAAATATAGAATAATAATAGATTAATTAGTGATATTGGAATTTTGGTTGGCCGTATAGGTACCAAAACAATTAGAAAAATCTCACCTTAAATTCTTCTCTTATTGTTTTGATCCATTAGATTGATTTGACTGCACTGCACTCTAGATGCAAAAATAAAAATGGCCCCGAAAATCAAGTAGTATTATTTTTTTTTAAACTGCGCAATCGTCTCAGAAATAAAGAAATTTAAGAATATTTTTAGAAATAATTAATCATAGAACTCTAATAATATCATATTTGAAATCGTCTACGCCAAAAATCTATAAAACGGCATGCAACATCAGTTGTGAGCAGGGAGGTGTGGCTGTTGCAAAAACATTGAGGTCTTCGGCTCTTCACAATTTTATTTTTTTACTCCGTTAAAAAATACAGAGAGGGTGGTAAATGGGAGTGTCTGATTCCAAAGAAAAAAATTGAGACCTTGGCTTCTCATACATACAGTATATCTCAATTTTATGGACTCCTACTTGCTGGCTTTACCTAGTTAACCCCATTTACCTCACAACGGAAAAAGATCAAGATATAATTTAGTTCTAGATCTTATTATAATACATAGGCGTACCTAATTTCAAGTCAATATCATAAATGGTTCCAAAATAATCGTGCGCACAAAAAAGTTACAGACAGACAGAATGACAGACACAGAAATTTGTTTGCCCAAACTTAATATCTCGGCGTTTCATTTAAGTAAAAAAAAAATTTGAAAATTTTCAAAAATTCTTTTTACCGTTATTAAACTTCTACTCCACTATGCGGAATGTGGTAATTATAGGTGATGTCAAAAACAACAAGCTAAAAACGTAGGTATCTTCGCCAATTTACTGAGCTTTTTATATAATTGTTACACATTCTATAGGAGATACTCTTCGCAGTTTTCTTGTAAATAATGTTAGTTTTTGGACATCCTAAATTTTGTGATACCATCTTTGTTGTGAAAAAAATTATATGAAAAAAAAAAAACATCCGACCTGTGTGGGATTCAAACACACGATCTTTGGATTGCAACAACAACAACAACAACAACAAAACAAATTTCGGCGTGCAGCGTCGTGGTAAATGTGGGGCTGGGCGGGGTGAGTCCGGTTCGGCTTAACGGTAATTCGGTGTTTTCACAAATTTTAAAATTTCATTGACTGTGAAGGTAATACTTAATTATAACTAAAAACATTTGAATTTCCACAACCAGTTGAGTAATATCCAAGAAAAAGTATTTTTAAATTTGAATTAAAATTTTACCGCCTAAAACACACTAAGCTATATTGTTGACATCATCGGTCATAGAGACCTAACCTCAAAAATACATATCTTTTAAAAATTTCCGAGTAATATGTCACTATTATGAAAATTTCCGCTTGGTTCTCGTATTTTCAACTAAAATCTTGTTCAATGTAATGTTCATAAAGTTTTCAATATCTTCTCCCAATAAAATAAGGCGATTTTTGTAGGTTGGAAATCCAACCTATAATTAGCAGCCCATTTTTTAGTAATCAACAATATTGAGACATCATATGCGTCAATTTTTAAATGTTTTCTTGGAGCCATACTGGTTTCAAATGAGAAATGCGGATATAATCATTAAAAATTAACTTAAAAGTTGAGGTTATGTTAATGAAACCGATGACGTCACAGCCCGTTTTGTATTATACCTGTTCAGTAATTCAGTTTTGATATTTATTTTTTGAAATTTTAAATTGATAGATGAAAGAATGGTGTTTAAATATTGGTAAGTGCTTTAATGTATGGAGTACTTCATTTTAATAATATCAAAAAAGCAAATTTGCATACAGTGAAAACACCTAATTAAATTTGGTTGCTAGAAACTCCTGTCTTGCGGCAGACTTACAAAACTAATTAAAAATTAAAAACATGTGCCCACATGGGCCTAAAACTAATTAAAATACACTATAAATAACTAAAAACTCACTAGGCAAACGCACTTTTGGAAAATTTTGATTGTTGATACGGGAAAACAGAAATAAACGAAAAAACCCGTTCGAACAAATGACAACCTCGTGGTCTGACCGCCGTCGACGAAGGTAGAGCAGGTTAAAAGTTATATGATTTAAAAAGTTTACATTTATAGGATGTTATCGGCCTAGAGGGGATTTGGAAAGATAAAAAGAGGACAATAAGAACAAAAAGGATAATGGAACAAAATTGTACAGACATAAAAAGAGGGGGAAGGGGTTAAAGATGTAAAGTTGGTGAAAGATAAATGGTAGGGTAGAGATAGGTTATGGTAGAGGAAAGGTGTGGCTAGGGAGGTTGTCGGAAGATAGGCAACGCCTGGTATGGTAGGGTGTGTCTTATATCGAAAAGTATTGCGTTATGCTGTCTGATTCGGGTAATGTTGCAGGTTAACGGACTACCGTCCAGTTTGAACTGATAGAATTTTTGCGATGTTTCTTGGACGTAGTCCGCTAGTCGTGGCAACGTGCATAGAGATCTCTGAGGGAGTATGAAATGAGGCGCATACATTTGTGTTCTAATACTCTCAACTTCCGCATTGTCGTGGCCGGGATGCTGCACCACACCGGCGCCGCGTATGTGATGGCCGGCCTGATTACCATCGTGTACAACAACTTTTTATTAGTCCTGTTGAGCCCGCTACCCCGTGCCAGGAGCGGATACAGACTCCTGGACATGAAGTAGACCTTGCGTATCGTCTCGTTAATGTGTGTATTAAACGTCAGTCTTTTGTCTATGTTCACCCCCAAATACTTCACGCATCGCTTAATTGGAATTTCTCTACTTCCGATCGAAAGTGGCGTTAGAATCCGGTTTTCTGTGAAGCGGCGCGTGAAGAGAATCGATTCCGACTTCTCGGCGTTGATCCGAATTTTCCACTTGTCGTAATACGCCGTGGCACGGGCCATGTGCGCTTTCAGCAGCATATTAGCCGCCTGCACGTTATGCAAGTGCACGTACATTGCAAGGCAAAACTTTAGCCACTGCACCATCACATATTGCTACGAAAATTGATTGTCTGTGATATATATCTTTCGACAACCATACATATTTCAACTCATTAGATATATTTTTATGAAATATATTAGTAAAATGCATAAACAAAAAAAAATATATTATGGAGATAACATTTCGCAAGATTTCTATTTAAGTACAAGCGACAAAAATTAAGAGAATATTTTTTTTTAAATCAAATAATTAATAACTTTTTTATTTACTGATCGATTTTCTTTAAAAACAATGGGGTTCGTCCTCTAGCTAACACTAACTTACTTTCCAAATTTCAATATAATCGGACTTTTCTTTCTTAATGATAGAGTGTACAGAGCTTTGTCCTGCTGGAAGCGCTTCTGGAATGACTTTTGTACAGAGACCCCGGACCTGCTAGCAGGACAATATTCCGCTCATAAAGTTATCCTGCATACAGGATGTAACGTACTACCAGCAGTACATGCAGCAAAATATGAATAAAATATATATTGTCATTAACCTTCGTAAATCGAAGACCTGCTGGCAGGACTTACGTTAATCGTAAATTTTGCTGCCAGAAGTACAGCGCCTTAAACGGAAAGATATTTTTAGTTGTGTAAAAAATAAATTCTGGAGCAAATTGTAAATGATTTAAATCAATGTATAATGCAAAAATATAAATATCTTTATTAAAAAATAAATTTGTATTTTATTTTGAAATAACATAAAATAAAAAATATTATTTTTGATTTAATTTTAAATCTAAAACTGGATGGCAAAACGAAAACAAATGTTCAATAAAAAATATATTTTTAGTCTTCTAGGCTGGGATACCATGCTGAATATGGTAGGTAAAACAATTTCTTCCTGTTGTTGGGGAACACATGACAGCGCGTACGCCACAAGCACTGCACCTATAACTGGATTTTTGTTGCAGATGTCTTATTCGACTACAAATAATACACTTTCTTTGCACCCTTTGACGAACATCTTCACTACTTAGAGCGATAAGTGTGTGTACCCCAGGTAACCAATCTTGTCTAGGAGGTATATTCTCTTGTTGGTGTGGAACTGGTGGATTTTCTCCTACAATGCCCGCCCATTGATTATTTATTAGTTGCAATGCCAGAGATGTAGTAAAATCAGTATGCTTTTTTGTACTGTCTCTTTTAAAATATTTGTAGGCCAAAAAAGCATTTGCTTCTATTATACCAAACATGCTAGCAAACATCCGATGCTGCCACTTCTGGGTGTTCCATGCTGCCTCAAGGGCTAAACCGCTTTGACGAATATGGTTGTGAATATCAATCGCTGGAGCACCATCAAAGTACTCCTCAATAAGTTTTATTCTTTCCACTTGTTTGATAACCGTTTTCCCTCTTGCATCTGTTCTTTTTTTTCTCGCGGGTTCGCCCTGCAGGGTTGTACTACAGGTTGAATTTTGACAGGACTCCCAGATCTGATCTGCAATATCTAGAATCTCTTTTGTGTCTGTTTTCCCTGAAGCTGTAATGGCAATATATACTGTTTGAGGTAAACGTCTTTTCCATAGCTTTATCAATAAATCTTGACTAACCATGCCGAATCCCCCAACCATATTCAGCATGGATCTATAGAAATCTGAAGGTTTCAGATCGCCCATTTGGGAACCTGATAACAGATCATTCAGACGTTTTTCCTCACTCGATGATAAACGTGAAATTAAAACTTTCTTTAAATTTATATAGAGATCCGTTTCCGGGGGATTAGATATTATATCGTATATATTATCTATCACATCTAATGGCAAATTAGCTATAACCTGATCATACTTTTTCTTGTCATTGACAATTTTTGCAACAGAAAACTGTGATTCAATCTGGGTAAACCAAATTTCTGGTTTTGATTTCCAGAATGGGGGTAATTTGACAGAGGTGACATAATGGGTTTGAGGAAAATCCTCGTCTGAAGGTTGTCTTTGCATAACTAATCGATTGTGATTGATTGATTGATTGATTACTCTCTTAGATAAAAAAGGGAATGTACTTTAACTCACTCACCGACAGATGACAGTACTTGTAATGTACAACTTCAGTTGATTGAAATAGGAAATTACCATAAATTATTGGAACATCTATTCAAAATTCATCGGGAAAATTCTTCTCTTCATAAAAATGATCAATTTATAACGGTAGTTGATGTATTGAATCTCTTCTTGTATATATTTATCACGTTGGACATAAAATTTTCACTTCTGGCATATATTTATGACGTTGGACATAAAATTTTCACTTCTGGCATATATTTATCACGTTGGACATAAAATGATCACGTCGGGGTCACCAAATTTATAGCGTTATCGCTATAAATAAAATTAAAATCGAAGTTAATATTCGTATATTTGTTTTAATACATGTTCATATTTTTATATGTGATTTTGGTATTTTTTAGTATATTGGATTTTTTTTATTTTTCTTAGCGACTCCATGGAAACTTCTCCATTATGGATCGAGTTTTCCTTTTTGTTTCTTAGCGACTCCATGGAAACTTCTCGCTTTTGGAAGTGAGTGAGTCGCTATAGTCGCTATACCAAGCTATACATGTTAATTTGACTTGTGGTTCTGTAGTTACAGTGGGTGCTGCGGTAGATTTGTCACTTTCTTGTTGACGACGTCGCTTTGATTTATTATTAACAAGCGGTTCTGTAACCACAGTGGTTGCTATGGCACATTTACCTCTTTCCGGTGGACAACGTCGCCTTGCTTCTTGTATTGGATAATGTCGTGTTGCCGTTTTTACAATTCCTAGAAAATAAAGACCTCTCTTATGAAGTTCCACCGCTGTTTTAACTGACGCAAACCAGGAATCACCAATCACAATTCGACCAGAACCATGCCAAGGGCGAGTTAATCTAAGAGTTGTGGCAGTCCCTGCACCTAATTCCTTTTGCCATTCCTTGCTTTCCATAGCCTGCTTTCCTTCATTTATCTCTAAACCTATCATTATGCCAGACTGCACATCAGCAATGGTTTTGCATTCGCAGCCGACGCCTTTTGGCTTTCTTTTAATTTTCATAACTGCTGGCATACCATCCTTCTCATTATGTAGACCTTTGCCATACCATGCGAACATAGATTCGTCGACTGTTATTTTGTATCCTGGAGTAAAAATATCGTTCCATTTAGCGGTTGTCATATCAAAGAAAGCTCTCACCTGGTACCAGTTGTCATCATTTTCTACATTATTATGTTCAACAGGCATTGCAAAGGAAAGGCAGTTTATTATTTCTTCGAATCGATGAAGTCCCATCCCAAATCTCTGACCAAAAGCAGGAGCTGGAAACAGGCTAGGATCTGTATTCCAATAATCCCTTTTTGTATGCAATGAATTTACTGTCATTGCATACATTATTCCTATAGCTTTGTATAACTCGCCTTTAGTTATAACCCTTCGACGTTCTCTCAATCTTGCATTGGTGCTTTGAACAATTAGGTCCATATCTTCAGATGGGAAAAAAGATAGCCAAAAATCCATCTCGGTCATATTCTGGATATTATGGACATGCAATTGAGGCTTATATTGAGCATCTTTGAAAGCATTTATGGTGACCGTGTCTCCAAAAGTCCAAGTAGTATCATGGACCGTCACTTTATTAACATTGGTATTATTATTATCAAAAACATATTCTTCATTTTCTGGGGTTTCAGTATTTTCTGATTCAGTCGGAGAAATTTCGTCACCAAGGTCATCTGAATCGGATTCTGACGAAGAAGAAGAAGACGAAGTGGTTGGATGTGATCCAGAAGAACAATCTTCTGATGAAGCTTCATCTGCCAGTCTACGTTTAATGGTTACAGACAGATCTTTGACTACATCTATCTGCGAAAGGATATTGGTTTCTGGGGTGTCTGAAAAAGAAAAAAAAGTTCATGTTGAATGAAATATAAAAATTATTAGTTTTAAAAAACTAAAAAGACATGCTTTTATAAATACTGCACTAAAAAGCAAAAAATAATCATCGAATCTGTTCTCTCTCTCTACCCCGTAAGGGCCTTAGTGTAAGCCGTGTTTGTAATTAAGTATAATATTTGAGTATAAAAGCGTGGAGCGCTTTTCATTTAATCTAGTTATGTCTTCAGCGTTTCAATTATCGAACCTGTTCGAAATAGCGTTCGAAAAGCGCCCCACACTTTTATACTCAAATATTATATTTAATTACAAACACGAAGGCCCTTACGGGGGTAGACAGAGAGAACAGGCTCGATGATTATTTTGTGCTTTTTAGTGCAGTATTTATAAAAGCATGTTTTTTTTTTGTTTTCTAAACTATTAATTTATTTTTTTACTTTTTAGTCTCATATTTAAGGACAGAATTTTGGAACTTTCGAAAAAACAAACAATTTGTTAAATTTGGATCGGATAATTATTGTAATCGGCAACCGCGATAACCGACAGATACCGATTTTCAGTCGAACCCGACGATACAACCTATCCGCCATGTTGACGCCTCCATTTTGAATATTTAAGTTTTGATCACATATTTGTTTTCTACTTATCAATCCTATCAAGAGAGTTGTAAAGAAAATGATAATCCGCCATCTTGGGGCGGCGGCCATTTTGAACATATTATAATTTTAAGTATAGCATATTGTATTGTCATCAGAGCTGTACACAATTCCCAAATTTCATGATGATATAACAATTAATTAGAAATGGGTGAAATTCAGTTCCTTAGACCTTATTACAGATAGTTAATTGGATACAGGTTGATTTATTAAAAGCATGTTAAAAAAGATTTTCCTCACAAATTATTCTTTTAATGCAACCGGTTTTTAAGTCCAAGTATACAAAAAACGCATTTACTTACCTTCAATTTGAAGAGAACTACAACTAATCTTCGTGGTGCTTCCATCAATATCCCACTCGACACTTGCCAGATTTTTTGATTTGAAAATTTTTTTTATTACTCCGAAACACCTGGCGGTATTCCACTCTTCGCCAAATTGCGATATACTCCACGAATGGTTATTTTTCGGATCAAAAACCGTTGCCGGCGTGGAAATACGCGTGCCTGGCTTCATCATTTAAGAGTAACTGACCGACAAGTTCAAACACGCATAACTTTGGAACTAATAAAGCTAGCGCTGTCGGACAAAGATGCGCTTTCAGAGCATTTCATTGGCTTCTGGAAAATGTACAAATTTGTCCTGCAGGTAGGTCTCATAGTCCTAATATTTAACTATTTCTAGCGTACTCAAATGAGTTGTTTTCGTACTGCCGGCAGGACTCTGTACGCTCTATCATTAAGTTATCGTGCTTACAAGAAACGTGACGGACGGACGGACAGACGGACATTTTGAAAGTTGTTCAGAATTCGTTCACTAACATAATTATATGAAAAATTTTTCTCTACGAGCGATATTTACGATTTTAGAAATGTGCCGATCAAATACAATATACTCTTCGTTTTTGCGAAGAGTGTAATAAATGCCTAAGCACATATAGATAAACACAATAACTGTCCATTGGACATCATAATGAATTTCAACTTTGAATGTCTGTTTCTCAGAGCCAAATAAATAAATAATACAATGCTTCAGACTTATCATTATCAATCTAACTTTAGTTTGTAGGCACAGTTTCAACTGTAATTATGTCAGTCATTACGCAAATACAAATAATTATTATCAAATCTAAATATTCAGTTTGCTTTAGAAGTGTAGAGAAACAATAGGTTGTTTTTAGGTGTTGTAAAAGCTACCTACGTCTGGGAACATTATTTGGTAAGGGAATATAATTAATTACTTTTTCGTATGTTTAATATAGGTAGTTTAATAATTTTAATAGAAGTGTGAATCTAAATAGAAACAAAGAAAGTAATAATATTTGTGCTGTAATTTCAATTGCTATATGTAGAGAAATTATTTTGACAAATTATGCCTATAGAGAATTCGTTGCAATGATTTTGTTGAAAACATGTTGCAACAAATAGGAGAAATTCAGGGTTAAATTTATTTATTTTTATTCATCAAACTTTGTATTTTGTAACTATTTTGTAACCAAGCACAGATCGGCCATGGGCGTACTACTTTTTCTCTCAACATTTTTAGGAATAATACCCAAAAATCTAAATAAGTTTGGTCCACTCAATTGGGGATTCAACCATGCATTTTGGTAGTGTGCGATTTTATTTGTTTATTATGTAGAGAGCTTTTCTTGTAGACAATAATATTGTCTATAATTTTTATTAACAACTTTTTGCTACCACTCCCACCCTATTAATTAAAAGGGGTGAATAAAATAAAATTGTGATTTAGTGTGTGTACTGTCGTGAGCAAAAAATAGGGCAACTATTTTTCTCTAATGTAAATCTGTCTCTATTTGAATATGTAATGAGTAGCCGAAATAAAACACTAAAGTTAGCACTATTTTATTTTTTATTGTAATGCTATAGTTATTGCTATAGCAAATGATGGATGGTCAATGAGACAAGTTGCACTGCGTTATAACATTACCAAAAATTTGGCGTTTAACATTTTAAAAAAGTGGAGAATAAACGGCACAATAAGTATAAATCCTGGATCAGCGGACAAAGGATATCCAACTTAACAAGAAACTAACTATTAATATTTCGTTATTGAACCATTTTTATTTATAACTTCTATAAGCCTGTTTGGCATAGAAGTAAATGACCTTATACGATAATCATCAGTAATAATATTTTCCCATGCATTATTTATTATTTCCAGTAATTCTTGGGCATTCCGTGGTCTCACATTTAGTTTTTGGATACTTCTTACGAGTAGTCCTCATACGTCTTCCATGGGGTTAAGATCTGGACTATGACTGGGCCAGTTAAGAACATTAATGTTGTTATCTTGAAACCAATTAGTTACGGCATGAGCAGTATAAACGGGACAATAAGTATAAATCCTATAAATTATCTTGTTGAAATATGAATTCATTATTAGGAAATAATTGTAACACGGAAGGGAGCATAATATTGTCTAAAATCCTAATATACGTTTCACTATTAAATTGTTCCTCCCCTATGCCACAAAACACCAGGACCACGTGCAGATATCCATGCCCACATATTAACGGAAAATCTACTACTTTTGTCATTGTTAAATATATATTTCTCATCGAATCGAGTATTCGGAGGTCCGTAAACATGAATACGACCGCTGTGTGTTGACTGGAAAATTTTTTAGTCTGTAAAAACAACATTGTTCCAAAAATTTACATCATACACTAAAAATTCAAGCGCAAATCCTAGTCGAGCTTCTTTATGCTCAGCTTTAAGTAAGTATTTCTGTGCTGCTGGTTGACAGCGTTGCTCCGATTCTCTTACCCGCCGGCGACTAGTACTACTCGATCCAGGAAAATTCGTTTCTTCAGCAACCTGAATAACTGACTAAAATGGATTTTCTACTAATGTATTTTATTTACCAATCGCAAATCTTGTTGTTGAGTTGATATCCTTCGTCCCCCTCATCTATGATTTCTACTAATCGTATCGTTTATTTTCCACTCTCCCAGGCGCGAATCCAGATCTCTATTTTAGGGGGGGGGGGGGGGGGGTCATCCAATGAATTAATGAATTATACATCAAAAGGGGATAATATTTAAAAATGCGCCGCAGGCGAAAATTCGGTATATTTCAAGGTAAAACGCTCTAAAATCTAAAACAAACATGAGTTGCAAAAACAGTTTCTTCGAAAAATAGGTTTCATCAATCGAATTTTCCTTTTTCTTTTTTCATGTAATTGCACAAATTATTATTATTTTTTTTTGTCATGAACAGAGCTCTGCCTCCACAGGAAAAATGTATCACAGGCGAAAATTGGAAACTGAGTTTCGTCAAAACAAATTTAATTTTTCAGATCAATAACAGGATTTTGTTAAAGTAAAACAAAAACAAATTAAATGTACTTTTTTAATTAAGAGAAAATTATTTAATAAAACAAAATAATAGAATACAAAAAAATATATAATAAACATAAATCGAATAACAAATAAACAAACTCATATTGTCATTTAAGAAACAGAAAATGGAATACAAAAAAGTATAAAAAAATATAAAACAGAATAACAAATTCATTAATTCATATTGCGCATAGGTTAGAGCCGTAGTAGAATAGTAGAAAATTAGATTTAAAACTTGCCCGATAGCCTGGCCCTGGCCGCTGGTCCTGGTCTGACAACTGCACAGTGCAGTGGCAGACCAGGCCATCGAACAGGTTTTATCTATAATTTTCTTAAAGATAATACAAATTACAAATTATTACATACATATAACATATACGTTATACGTTAACGTTATTTTTTACGGTTGATTTCGCTGGTTAATCAGCAATAAAAGACTAGAATATTTTTACACTCTTGATGACCCCCCCCCCTGGATCCGCGCTTGCACTCTCCACTTTTTTAAGATGTTACACACCGAATTTTTGTTAATATTATAACGCAGTGCAATTTGTCTCATTGACCATCCATCTTCTGCTTTGGCAATAATTCCAGCTTTAACTAAATCGCTTATATGGGGCATATTAGTTTTTGCAATGAATTTTGACAAATAACTGACAATGTCACAGTCAAGTCAGATGTACACAACTAGATTTTAGCAAAAATACATAAGACTTATTTTTGCGCTGGTAACGGCTGACGGCTATAGACCAGAAAGGTGTTAAAAAATAACTTTTTTAAATAGTCGACATATGAGTAACTTAGTCTACTGGTCTACTATAGACTAGGTTACTCATATAATATAAAGCCCTCTCTAACATTCACTGCAGATACTTTACAAACGCCTTTCGTGATTATTTGATATACTCCAGAGCGCGCTAGAACTACCAAAAAAGAGTAGTACCATGTATAGAGAATTTACTTTGAAAGTTGTTAATTTGATAGTTACATTTTATAAATTATAAGTAACAGGATAACAGCGTTTGTAGGAGTATTAACATTGTGTAAAATAAGTTGCACTATCGGCAGAACAAAATGTATATCTTGAAGACTTCAGATTAATAAATTGTGGAAAATTAACTCTAGTTAATGTATTGCCGACTAACAGCCTCTTTGAATTACATATAGAATTACACATTGTGCACAATGATTTACAAAATTGACAAAGAAAATATACAATTTGTGGATTTCACATTCAGAATTTATTTCAAAGTTTCACACAAATTATAGAAACTGAATACAGTTACTTCACATAGCCCAGTCGATGAAACTTGCAAAATGAATATATTTTTTTAATGAGCTCGTGAAAGTGCATAGAATAATATCCTGAAAAGTTTACATTTCGCGCGGATGCAGAACATAAAAAAAAGTGAAAAATCAAAAAAGTACATCTCAAATCATTTTAATTTTCTTGCTTGATGATTTTTTTTGATAAATATATATAGTGGAGGCTGTAACTTGTCGAGAAATTGACCCATTGGAAAAAATAAAATATCACTATTTCGGAAAAAATTTATACTTTTCGAGTGTTCAAATACAAATTCGTTCACTTGTGTGCACTTTTTCGAAAAAATGATCAATCCCGTCATGATCAGAAATAGCGATTTTCACGACTTATCCTTACAACTCTATAGTTTTGAATATAAATTCTGGAACTTTTCCAATACATTGGATATAGTTGAAATGTGAATAGGTGTACCTGTAATAAATACAATACAGAAAATGCAGGTAAAAATTTATGCGAGTTACAACGCGGCAGATCTGCTTCGATCCTGCGGCTATGTGTGGTGCCTGTGTATGCGTTCATAATTATATATTTTCCCTCCATTCTCACTATATATCCTCTTATTCACTAAGAAAAATGTTAAACATGTCTAATCAGAAATAGAAAAAGTTTTATTTTATTCGTTAGAACAGCTGAGAATCTTTAGAGGTTCCATATATGCATTTAACCGTGTGTTTGGCCGCACAGAGTGACTACTTCACTATTTTTTTCCAGGAATACCGTGGCTTTAGCGATAAATTTTATTAAAGTACTTTTTGGTCAGAAACACGTGGTTTATCCACCTGTATTTTTTATTTTTTCCTGCCCTGACTTAATTTCAAAATTTTGAAAAAATTTTTTTTCTGCGACGGGAAAAAAGTTTGACATTTTATCTCTCTTGACAGGTAACAAAATGTCACTTTTTATTAAATTACTTTTTCCCCGGGAAAAAAATGAATACTTTTTTCCCGGATATGTACACATAAGAACATGGAAATATTTAATTTTAGAATATTTTATTATACAAAACTTACATTTCCTTAATGTCAAAAGTACAGTTGTTAAATGTGCATTGCATGAAAGACATGTTCCTCGAACGATTGGGAATGTCTGTTACATGGAATTTTCTTGAGTTGAAATCATACTTTCTGCCATTGACACAACTGTCGTTGATGGTCCTTGTCGCAAATCGGGTCTTATTTCAGCGAATGCACTGTCACACGTTCACACCGATTCATCAACATACCCTTCAGCTACCGTTGATGACTTCCAACCACCATGTTTCTTTAGTGTCATCAAGTCTCCTCTACATTCAACTAAAAGTGTAGCAGACGATCTTCGAAATGCATGACCTGTATATGACTTAGCATTTTCAAGTAGAAGATAATTGGCTACTGTTTCAGGTATCTTATAAAATTGATTTTTACCAACAACCTGATTGATACATTTTCCATTGCGATATGCATACAACAGGCGGCGATCTTTTGCTGCTGCTGGACGAAGGGCTATGTACATTCTGTAAAATTTAATATATTTTTCAGTAACTACAAATTTCCTGTTTACATCATTCTTTGTTTGCTTAAGTTTCACAATTAATAAAGTTCCAGAAACACCAATATCATCTAATGTTACGTGGCTGATTTCAAAATTCGACAAGCTCCTGCAATCCCAAATACAACAACAACCTTGGCCATTAAATGAACTTCATCAGGGGCATTATTTAAAAAATCACTAACATGGGTACTCGTAAAAATCGAAGATTTCTTGGGCACGTAACCTTTCCCATTTTGCTTCAAAAATGTAATTAGTTTGCAATATTTTGAAATGTCTACATTATTATTAGATTGTAACTTACTTTTAATCATTCAATAATTCGACCACACTGTTGGCTTTTGTTTTTGCGCTAATTCCGAAAAATAAACCAATAACACAGTCCTCGAGAAAGAACTGCATGTCTTTTTCACCTTCCATTCCATAAATCTTGAATACGCGGTTTCGTAAATTTTCCGCGATTTATCTGGCAATAATTTTAGTGATGCTACTTTCGCTACTTCTACTAATTCCGGTGGTGTAAGAGAAAACTCTGAATCAGAAATGTCAATTTTTGAACTTTGAATATTCAAAATAATTAATAACTTCGCTAAGTTCGCAAATTTTTAAACCCAATCACAGAATTAAATTGACAGATATTTGATTACTTTAAAGGTTTCCTTAGCAACGCAGGTCCAATGTCGCTATAAGTACAACAGCCTACAAGTTTAAAACTTCAAAGTTTTTCTGACTTAATATTAATATATTGTAATAATAATCCACTGCATTTAGGATTTTTCTTCAGACCAATTTATACAAAAGCAAATGTTGATTTTCCAGGTAGGTTCGGGTGTCATTAATAAGGCCTCAAAAGTCCCCGAAGTGGGAGTGTAAGGATAAACTTTGGCAGCTGTAAAGGGCAAAAATCGTGCTCGGAAACGAATTTTTCGAGATATCTCGGTTTTCATTGCCTCTACGACAAAAATATATTAGGCCAAAAAGAAAGCTATGGAAATTCTCTACAAAAAAAGATAGAGGGTCTTTTTTTCGTATACGCAATAGTTTTCTTGAAAATCTTGCATTGAATTTGAACTTATGGGATATTATGGATAAGTACTCTATTTCACACCACCCTTGAGGTTGAGTACTAGGCGCATTTTTTTAATGTGGTTTCCCCGGTAGGCCTAATCCACGACTGTCATACTTATTAAAATGTTGTCAAATTAATCATTTCCTTCCTGTCCGTTTTCTCCTTCTATAAATTCATCGATTCGTTCAAGGAAATCTGAGTTAATCTGAGAACTTTCAGTCTCTGCTTCAGTGACGGCTTCTATTTCTGACGAGTTTTCAATCGGTTCAGCATTCAAGCAAGATTTTCCATGGCAGTTGCCGCAAACTGGTGAGCAATTAAGTCGCAACCTCCGACAGCCACACAATGGTCCACAACCTTTCGTACAGAAAATCATCTTCAGAAGGCAATCAAGCGCAGGAAGTTGGGATGTTGTTTTTGGCCACAATATGGTATCTTTCAACATCCATCCCAACTCTTTAGGATTCAATACATTACCCAACCATTTCTGTACTTGAAAATAAACACAAAATAGATGCTGTTGAGCTGCGTCATGAGTGGGTGGTAATGAATTCAATTTCACTGGTTTGCTTTTGCTCACAGCTTTAATAAAGCAAGAATACCGATAGTTAACGATGGAAACTTCTTTAACTGGAGCGTTATAGATTGCGAGGAAAAATTTTATCCCATTCGAAGTAACTATGTCAGGAGAAGTACCAGTCTTGCTGAAAACTTCAGCTACAAGTTTCAGGTCCTGCCGTTTTTTCATCACTTTCAAAACTGCAGTCTTGCTTTTATTAAACAAAGCAGATGTAGTGTCACACTCAGAGAATACGTGCAGAAACAATATGTGATCTCGAATATCTTTATGGCGATCAAAGCTTCGTGAAGAATAAATTTTTCATTGGACCTTCCCTCTGCCTGGTTTGAGGAGAAAAATTTCTTTATTAATAGGTGTACGAGCAGTTAAAATTATAAGAAGATCTTCCCCAACCACAACCGTAGTATTTTTACAGGATTCCTCAAGCGCTGTTTCGACTATCAAAATGTCAGCATCATCTTCAGCATGTCTAACAATATAATTATTTGCCTCAAACTTTTCTGTCAACATCGAAATCAATCTGGTTTTATTTTTATTATTGGAAAGGAGCTTCTCTTGGCTTACAGTTGCAACCATCTGCTCATCAAAGTAAATGTCAACAGATGAAGCTTTTGAGGACCGGCGAAGCTGCTTCATAGCCTTCACACTGTTGCTTTTTCGGTCAATACCATAATGGTATCTTTAAAACTGATGGTTGACACATGGCAGATTGTTTTACGTTGGTCTTTCGCTTTTCTTTTCTCTTTTTCTTCGTCAGCCTCGTTTCCACAAATGAAACAATAGGTTTCAAGGATACAGCCAACCAGGATTTTTTTTTATGTTTTAACCCTCCGTGCAATAAAAACTGCCACAAATAAATTTTTTGATTTTAGGTTATGACACTGGAATTTTTCAAGAAAACTATTGCGTATACGAAAAAAAGACCCTCTATCTTTTTTATATAGAATTTCCATAGCTTTCTTTTTGGCCTAATGTATTTTTGTCGTAGAGGCAATGAAAACCGAGATATCTCGAAAAATTCGTTTCCGAGCACGATTTTAGCCCTTTACAGGGTTGCCAAATGTTATCCTTACACTCCCACTTCGGGGACTTTAGAGACCTTATTAAGGACACCAGAACCTACCTGGAAAACCAACATTTGCTTTGGTATGAATTGGTCTGAAGATGCGGCTCATTTTTCACTAAATGCAGAGGATTATAATGTTTTTTCAATATTAAATCGTCGTTTTTCCCGTCACAGAAAAAAATAATGTTTTATACACTGGTAAAAATATTAGATTTTAACCTCAAGCTAAAATCTAATACTTTTTTCCCTTGTATAATAAATAACTATTATTCACTTTTTTTTATGTTCAGCATCCGAGCGGAATGGAAACTTTTCAGGATATTATTCTATATACTTTCACGAACTCATTAAAAAAAATTATTAACTTTGTAAGTTTTTGTAAGTTTCACTATAAAATGTTCTCTATCGTCTGAGCTAACGTTATCAAATAAGAGTATTGTATTTTTGCGAAATAGTAATTCAAATTTTCAAATAATTCAATTTATATGATTTCTAAAATTGTACAAAATATTTTAAACAATGTTAAAATGCGTGAACTGTACAAGATCAGCATATTTTATTTATTTGCACAATTTTTTCTTGTCACTTTTTTAGGACCAATTTGAGGTGTAATTTTTTGCAATTGGATTAAAAAGTTATGTACACACTTTTTCCCTGTATGCTTGGTACACTGAAGGAACAACATTTACGATCAAAATGCATCGTTTGAGTTCACCCTCTCCTCTCTCTCACTCCTACCACCACTTGTTTAGTTTTCGACATATTTCCATTACAACTTTTCAACGAAGCAAACGGTATATCCTATCAACAATGGTCAACATAATTTCCAACTCATATTCCGAATTGTTTTGACGCTTCTCATATAAAAGGTAAATATGAAATTGAACCAGAACTGTTTAAAACTGATCGTAGAAAATATCTATACATAAATTTCTCGCAGGAAATGTTAGATCTATTTTGATGACAGAAGTTTGTCTTCCCATTGTAAATCCTTTATTAACGAGACAACTTTTATTATATGGGTATCCGAATTTGCATAATAATAATTTATTTCCTATTGAAAATGAACGCAGGGAAAGAAGGAAATTAGAATATTTCAATCACTTTGCTCACAAAGCACTGTAATTTACATAATGTTATTTATTTCTCTCGTTAGATGATACTGATACATTTTGTGTCGATCGGCTTTTAGTTCAGTCAAATAAGCTAAAAAAGCTATAAATGGTAGTAGAATTTGCTGTCGGGTGTGGCCGACTACGACGACTATTTGATTAACATTGACTACTTGACCCTATCTTTGTTAACAGTACTTGTGATGTAATAAAATCGTCTATTTTGTATACGAACAATATTAGTGACCATAACCTTGTTTATTGGGAGCCTGCCTCAACTCCACTTAACTCAAAAAGAAAAAGAAAATTAGATAATGGATTTTTAAGATGGGTGGTAGGGGCCGGTGGATAAAGTAAAAAAATGAGGCCTTTGGTTCTTGTACGTACACTAAATGACAATTTTATTTTTTTTCACCCCCTTTAATAATGGGTTGGCAATGTGGGCGGCTAATGCCAAATATTTTTTTGAGACCTTATAGACCGTGGGATAGTGACAGATTTTTTTAAACGTTTGGTTCCTATCTGGCCTTTTGGAAGGCTTTTGTGCCTGATTTGTTTTAACCATTTTCGTGTTTATCAAACGGTTATCCAGGGCCCCTCAGCGGAAAACAGAAAAGAAAATTTCATGAAAATGAGCAATTTTAAACGCTTTGTTCCTATCTGGCGTCAAGTTAGACTTAAGTTTTAAAGAAAAACATCCGACGGAAGCTTATCGCCAGGCAAATTCCGTGGGCCCTAAGGCCCGAAATTTCAATCCGAAGTTGTAAGAAAAATGGTCCAGAATCAAACGATTTGGTTCTTATCTGGGAATTGTATATATATGTAAATAGATTATAATTGAAGAGCTAAGTGGTTATCCACTTAGCCTTTATAGGTGCTATGTCACAAAAACACGTTATTGAGTAATTTAACTCGAAAGTTTTTAGGCGAGAACTTTTTTGTTGTAACGACTATATAGCTTGCATTTTGCGATGATATTGACATTTGATGTACTTTTCAGAGACAAATAACTAAAGTTGTCAGTTGTCATTATTTTCGAAAATTTAAAAAAAATAATGTACATAACACCTTTATCCGTTCATAAGTTTCTCTGAAATGAATAAGGAATTATAGTGAATAAAAGAGTTAAGAAATTAAGCATATTTTATTATTATTAAAACATTGTACAATTTTTAGGTAGTCGGACAGTTCTACGGTTTTCAGCCACAGTTTGGTCATTTCCAAGTATGTTGTGATAATACGGCCTTACCATTCATTTATGAATGGTAATTGTTCTTTAAGATTGGCCAGTTTTCCTACACTTAGGCTGCCCTTGTTTTCATTAAACACCGTTAGAGCAATACCGTCGGAATTTATCTTATGCATATTCATTTTCTTTAAAATATCGACTTTGTAAAATGGAGTCATTTCATCTAGTGATGTAATAGTAGCACCCATAGGTTCCATTTTATACCGTCGCGAAAATAAACCTTTTCATTGTTCAAGTTTTCCTTCCTGTTGTATAAATTGAGTTTTGAGGCAATTCCATCAATATCCTTGAAATGATTCTTCATATCTATGACAACGGCGTCTTTGGGAGTTCTTAAAATTTCTCGATACTGGTCCGGAACGTAGATGTTTTGATGTTTCCTTAAAATTTTCTCGACTCTGCCAAAGTCTCTGTCTGAATCTAAATATGAATGTCCCACCTCCGAAAATTTATGGTCGATAACTTTAAATTCTCTCTTTAAAATCAACAACTGGTTAAGTGTAATGATATTGAAGTTTTTATTTTGTCCACCACAGGAGTCGGGCTATATTATAATGTGATCGATCTTTTCTTGGAAATATCCATTGTAAATTTGTGAAAAGGTATGTAAGCAACTAGCAATTTCTAGGCTTTCACGGCTGGCCATATCTTCAGTCCATGTGAAAAAGAAAGTTTTTTTTTTCAGTATTCCTCAATGTATGTATGCCAAGATTGTAAAACCACATTTGACGAAGGCAAAATGCTTTCGATGTACTTAATTTTGGCAGCGGCATGGTTTGCTGAAGATCTAAAGTAAGAAAGCAAATCGTTCTATCTACTGTAACTTTTGCTCCGTCACGCTTTTGTTGTTCGAAAGCTAGTTTGTAATTTTCTTCGTATCCTTTAGTATTATTTCCAGCATCACATTTGGGAAAAAACGTGAGTCATTTCATGATCTCAATTAAACAATTTTGAATACCATGGACGTAATATCAGCATTTTTATTGGGTAGGCAGGGATTTTTCACAGATAACCCAATAGATGTAAGCATACCGAACCCTGTAATTCTTAAACGATAACCTTACAAACCCAAATGACCTTTGACTTGATTGGCGTAATTATCATACTTATTATTTTTTCCGCAAGAATTTCGGAATTCGCCAGATTTGCTCTGAACAATTTAATGCTCTTTCAAAATATTGGGTGGGCAGAAGCCATATCAGATATCAGTTTTGCTCTTGTCATAAAAATTTCTACGGTCCAGCCCTCTTCTACTTGTCAGTATAAAAATGTTTGTACAAAAATCAACACAGCAAAGCGTCACTTTCCAGTATTTCTGATTTACAGACTAATTTGCTAGAATACGTTGGTAAATTCGTATTTTATTATTGCATTTTATATTGATAATGTTTTGTTTTTAAAACATTATTAAAACTTGCCTGGGAAGAAATTGCCACTATGTGACTGATTTCTGCTGAATTGCTAAAAGGTATAAATGTGTTTACAGCAATTAGATACTCTCGACTCTTGTACCATCTCATACCATTTCGAAATTGAACGAAATGAATATATGGATTAAAACACTATAAGCACTATTTCCAAATATCAGCCAATTTATAAACATTTTACATGATTCATGAAATCGTTTATTCATTGCCATCTGTAATATCAGTTTACTACGACTGGCCATTTTCACTATAATAGTAAGAAACACTTAACACAACTTGTCACATTAATGTCAATATAACATAACTTTAAAAGCAAAGTGTTTTGGATTAAAACAATTTAATATCGCACAGTAGGATAAAGGTGGTATGTGATCATGACACCTTCATCCATTAAATTATATAAAAACCATATGTACATAACACCTTTATCAAACATTAAAACGCATTTAGGAAAGGTTTATTATCCCAGAAACTTATTGAAATGATAGATTATAAGTTAAAATAGTTGTCTGTGTAGAAATCTCAAAATTTTCAAAAATGTCACATAACACCTTTATCCACTTAACTCTTCAATTATCGCGATATAACAAACGCCAGACAAATTCCGAGGGCCCAACAGTGAAAAAATTATTGGTCAAGTTGTCAACTATTCCGTGAAAATCAAACGATTTACATTCGTCTGGCATTTGTTTTTTTGTTAATATTAGGCAATAAGTAGTTTCAATTTAAGAGTCCCAGACGAATTGGCTGGGCCCCCTGGATAGCCAGATAAAAAGAAAAGCGCGAAAAAATGCTATTTTTCAAACGATTTATTTCTGTCTGGCATTTGGATTTTAAAAAGATATGTTAATAAATAAGCCATATTTCTAGTCCCAGATAAAAAGCTTGAGCCCAGACGTAGATATGTTGAGCAAAAGTATTGAAAAATCAAAAAACAGTTGTGTAACAATCGATGATTTACACTCGTCTGGGATTTGTTTTTTTAAAAAGATATGTTAATAAATAAACCATATTTCAAGTCCCAGACAAAAATCTGGGGCGCAGCTGTAGATATTTTGACCGAAACTATTGACAAATTGAAAAACAGTCGCGCAAAAATCGATGCATTTCCACAAACGATTCACACTCGTATGGCATTTGGTTTGTTGAAAATGTATGTTTATAAAAGGCTAATAATTATAAGCAACATTTTTACATATACATAAAGTTTTAGGAAAATCGGAAACTGCCAATTCTTGCAAAAATCGCTCGGACAGGTCAATTTTGTTTCCTTGGGGCATGAACTTTGGTAAAGTTCAGTTCTCAAAAATGTCACAGTGGCGGCAGAAGGAGACGAAATTGTTTTTTCACCACCTTTTTTTTTATTGCACCGTATGAAAGCTTAGCTCTTTCTGATTCATTTGGTGTGCAACATGTGGGAGGTTGGTGAGGAAAATTTTCAAAGAGAATTTCGTAGTAAACGGGTTTTTCGATTTTTTTCGAAAATTTTCATCACCAACCCACCACATGCTGCACACCAAATTAATCAGAAAGACCTAAGCTGACATACTATGCAATAAAAAAAGGTAGTTGCTCCGGGACGAGCGGGGAGTATAAAAAGCAGAGTCGCGCGCAATGCATACCGCATATATGTTTCTACCACATCGCATCTTATGTGTCTTATGTCGCGTGCATTAAAATGAGAGAGAAAATCGTTTTTGTGTGGTTGGGTACCTAAGCCAAGGGAGAGTGAAACAGGTACGGACTTACGAGGACTCTCAGTTTCAGATATGGAGTAGTGCAGAGTTGTAAATTTGTAAATTATATATTAATACGTAATAATTTATATTTATTATTTTGCTATTATGTAACTTATTTATTGTAAAAATTATTCGATCGAGGGATTATGAATGTGAAAGTGACAGTTATATTGATTCCAGTGATAAAGAAAATCAAATTCCAAATGAGTTTCAAGTGAGAGGAAAACGGCATTTAAGTAGTGACGCGAAACAAATCTGTTTCAATGTGTATAATACTCTTTTACAATGACAAGCTAATGAAATGCCAGACGAGTGTAAATCGTTTGAAAATGCATCGATTTTTACACGACTGTTTTTTGATTTTTCGATACTTTCACTCAACATATCTACGGCTGGGCCTAAGTTTTTTGTCTGGGACTTGAAATATGGTTTATTTATTACCATATCTTTTTAAAATCCAAATGCCAGACTAGAATAAATCGTTTGAAAAAATTTTTTTTCGTGCATTTCTTTTAAGATTTAAAATATGTTTGGCTCACGCTTTTTGTCTGGGACTTGAAATATGGTTTATTTATTACCATATCTTTTTAAAATCCAAATGCCAGACAGGAATAAATCGTTTGAAAAAATGGCTATTTTTCGAGCACTTCTTTTAAGATTTAAAATATGGTTGGCCCACGTTTTTTGTGTGGGACTTGAAATATGGTTTATTTATTACCATATCTTTTTAAAATCCAAATGACAGACAGGAATAAATCGTTTGAAAAAATGGCTATTTTTCGTGCACTTCTTTTAAGATTTAAAATATGTTTGGCCCATTAAAAATGTCTGTGAATGATACAATACATTTTCGTTTTGGTTAATTTCTACAACAAAAATCATTTCACATGAGAACCAATCGTTTGATTTTCGCGGAATAGTTGACAACTTGAACAATAATTTTTTCACTGTTGGGCCCTCGGAATTTGTCTGGCGTTTGTTATATCGCGATAATTATAATCTATTTACCTATATACACAATTCCCAGATAAGAACCAAATCGTTTGATTCTGGACCGTTTTTCTTACAACTTCGGATTGAAACGGGCCTTAGGGCCCACGGAATTTGTCTGGCGATAAGCTTCCGTTGGATGTTTTTCTTTAAAACTTAAGTCTAACTTGACGCCAGATGGGAAGAAAACGTTTGAAATTGCTCATTTTCATGAAATTTTCTTTTCTGTTTTCCGCTGAGGGGCCCTGGATAACCGTTTGATAAACACGAAAATGGTTGGTACGAATTAGGCACAAAAGCCTCCCAAAAGGCCAGATAGGAACCAAACGTTTCAAAAAATCTGTCACTATCCCACGGTCTATTAGCTACTCTTGTACAGTATGTCCTCAGATTGAGTTTGCGATAGATGTAATATATCAAAAAAAAAAAAAAATAGTTTCTGCAGTCTCGGTCTGCTTGACGTAGAATGGATTTTTACCAAATTTCAGTTAAAATTGGATCTAACTCGCGGAGTTAATCTAAGAAGAAAATAAAAGAAAATAAATCATTGTAGTAAATCGTTCTGTTAATTTTACGGAAAAATTCTATTCGGATAAAATATTTGGCATTGAAAGTTAGAGCCATGTGCCAACTTTCATTGAATTTGAACAAATAATAATAGTAATAATAATAATAGTAATAATAATACCTCTTGAAGAAATTAAAAGTTACAAAGAATTAGAAGAAGGGTGGAATTATGTAATAATTTAAATAGGTTTTTAGTCGAATTCATTGAAATTGTTAATTGTGTTAAAGAATAAAAAGCTGTTTACTTTAAGTATTATTATTATTATTATCTTTTCCTTTGCTCCTACTATCCCTATTGGTATTAGGATTGAGTCGGGTTGATTTAATGGTTGAGAAAACAATTCAGTTCCTCTCATCCAAGGAATTTTCGAACAATGTGAGTTGTTTGCAGTAGCACGGCGCGCTGCCCCACATTGAGGATTTTTTTAGATTTTTTTTTATTATTATTATTACTATTATTATTATTATTATTATTTGTTCAAATGCAATGAAAATTGGCATGAGGCTCTAACTGTCAATGCCAAATATTTTATCCAAATTGAATTTTCCCGTTAAATTAACAGAAAAAATAGTTTACCTACCTACAGGGTTGACATGTTTAAAACAAAATGTTTTAAACAAAGTGTTTAAAACAAAATGTTTTAAACAAGGTGTTTAAAACATGTTTAAAACATCGCACTGTGTTTCAAACAAATGTTTAAAACATATTTAATACGAAATACTATGTTTAAAACTTAGTTTAAAACACAGTGCGATGTTTTAAATAAATGTATTATTTTGGAGTTTGTGGAAAAGCAAGAAAAGTGCTGATGATGGTCCATTCCGATAAACAATTCCGATATAGTGGTCACGTGCGCTGAACTGAGCATTTTATTTGCAGAGCGCTGTAAAATCCGTTTAAGAGCGTCATCTAACATCAACTAGTAGTAGCAGACATAGTGTGCCTGACACCATTTAATTTTAGTTGAATATAGTTTTAAACGTTTTAAATCTGTTTTAAACATACTATTTAAAACTTTAAAAAAACCTGTTTTAAACAAAAAAACTGTTCAAAATGTTTAAAATGAAAAAAACTGTTTTTAGTTAGATTCCATTTTAACTGAAATTTGGTAAAAATCCATTTTACGTCAAGCAGACCGAGACTGCAGAAAATAAAAGCCGTACTAATTTTATTTTGGTATATACACCTATCGCAAACTCAATCTCCGGGGACACAAAATTTTGGAATTTTGGAATGGTATTTGGGGATTGAGTCCTGCTTGTTGTAAAACTGAGGTTACCAAAAATGACTTGATTTGGTGTTCTACAGGGTATTTTATAAGCAAAGTTGTAAAAATCACCACTAATAAAGTACCTTTTTTTTTCAAAATATGAAAAAATTCCACTAAGAAAAGTTATTTAGAATGCAATTTTATACCTCTATACCAAATTTCAGGAATATAAAATTATTTTTTGAACCATTGAATTAAAACTGCATAGAAATTATTTCTTGTGAATTAGTATTTAAAGTTATGTAGAAGCTAAACGCAGGCTGTGAAAAAAGCAGTGGATGATTAACATTTGCTCCTACACAACTTTAAATATGAATTCAACTCTTAATTCGCAAAAATGGGAAGTTTTAAAAAAATAATTTTATATTCCTGGAATTTGGTATAGAGGTATAAAATTGCATTCTAAATAATTTTTCTTAGTGGAGTTTTTTCATATTTTGAAAAATAAAGGTACTTTATTAGTGGTGATTTTTACAACTTTGCTTATAAAACACCCTGTAGAACACCAAATCAAGTCATTTTTGGTATACTTTAGTTTTACAACAAGCAGGACTCAATCCCCAAATACCATTCTAAAATTCCAACATTTTTGGTTCATTACACCTCTTGTTACATCTATCCTGGACACACTGTATACTAAATACCAATTTTATGGACTCTTGCTTGATTTATCTATTTACCACAATTTTTTTTTTAACTATTTAACGTCGGCTTATTTCCACTACCAGGGCCTATCACCGACACCAGGAGACGAGCTACCCCCAACCTGGAAATTTTGCCGAACCTCTTCCCTTAAGAAGAGTAGGGATCTTTTACTTGCCTAACATTTAATAAACAAGGGACCGCCTGCTTTACATCCCCTCCGAAGGATAGTATATCCACTACGTAATCCTCGTCTGAAATTACGTAACTTCCGCGTATACACTGATATACAAGCCGCTAGAAAGTGGGACGAGAACGCTGTATTTCCCAAGATGGCACCCCATCCAAGTACTAACCGCGCTCGACGTTGCTTCAACGAAATATCGACTGATATTCACATTGAAGTCGCCTCTACGCTCGCCCCCATACCACAATTTACCCACCAAACCTTCAACGGAATAAGATCAAAATATAATCTAGTTCCAAATCTCGTTAAAATACATACGGGTACCAAATTTCAAGGCAATATCTTAAACGGTTCCAGAGTAATCATGTGCACAAAAAAAGCTAGACAGAATTTTTTTCCTCAAACTTAAAATCTCGACGTTTCATGACATTCTAAGCCTATTTAAACAATAAAAATTTTCATTTTTTTTTATTGGATGTGGAAGAAATTTAATATCTAGTATGGTTTTTAAGATAAATATTATGTTTTATATATCATTAAAAAGCTTTTTTATGGCCTTTTAGATGATCTAATAAAATATTATACATTAAAAAAAAAACAACAAAGTAAAGTTTATGTCTCCGAAATGCGACTTTTAATTGTTTTTGTGAAATGATTTTTGGAGAGTACACATGATTTTAATAACCTTTATTTCTGAACTTTTTTACGTAATTCCAAAAATAACAAAGTTAAATGAGGTTCTAACGTTCGCACGACCACCCCGTACACACACCAAATTACAATTTAATTTTTTTTAACCCCCAACCCTTTCCTCGGAAGATCAAAATATAATCTAGTTCTAGATCTCGTTATAATACTTACATACAAATTTCCAGTCAATATCATAAACGGTTCCTGAGTAATCGTGCGCACAAAAAAAGTTACAGACAGACAGACAGAAAAGTTTTTTCGCTGAAACTTAAAATCATGACACTCTAAAGCTTATTTCAACAAAAACAATTTTCAAAATTTCTCTTACGATTACTATCCTTCCATTCCACTACGTGCATGTGGAGGGAAAATATATTAATTTCAGATTCTGAAAAAGATTCTAAAAAAAAGAACTACTTTAAAAATTCTTTATGTTAAACCTCAAAATTCTGATTCCATTAGACCTTAATGATTCTCTCAATATTAATAACTATTTTATTTCCGTTCATCAAGAAAATTATGGTAATCAAGATGTTATTAATTTTACAATAATAATTCATTTAATGACAGGAAAAGCTTTAGTACTAATTTGGCATTATTAGAAAACGTTTACAATTGCTATTTGCATTATTAAATCAAATGCATATGGTACGGATAATATAAACATTGAAATTATCAAATACTGTAGTTCCTTTATTGAAACATACTATATCTTACACATCATAAATTATTGAATAGAAAAAGGGTACTTTCCGAGTAAATCGAAATGTTCTCTAATGATGCTAATACCATTACCTAAGACAACAAATTCCCTACCATTTGGTGATTTGATGAAATTGTGGTTAATTTTGTTAAATCTTATTTACACATTAGAAGACAGGTAGTTCGAGTAGGCGATTCATACTCAACGTCAGCTTTTTAATTAACTGGTGTTCCACAAGACTCAATCTTAGGGCCATTATTTTTGTGTTGTGCACAACCGAAACTGAGCCGTTATATCATTAGTCCACGCAAATTAGACATTTTAGAAGAAATAATTTATAAAGTAATAATATTTCATATGCGTACTCTAAAATAGGTTTAGCAATAGATAGATACCCGAAAAGTTCTCCCCCAATTTAGGGGTGGAACGTCCCTTTTTTTGCAAAAAACCACCCCCAACGGGCCAAAAAAACTATTTTAAATTAGTTAACAAAGAACAGCATTCCTCTACTATCACGCGTCGGAGCCACCCACACATGCACGGTGCGAGGCGCAATGAAAGACTGGATGAAACAAGGGCATATTATATTTAAAACAGTTAAAAAAAATGAACCAGATATACATATATATGCATATGCATTGCGATTGCTCTTCTAAGTTTCAAAGCAAGTCATTCTTATTATAAAACCAAACACGTAGGATTTATTTTCTGTATGAATGAATAAATTTTAATTAACTTGAAATAAAGTTTTTTTTGGTTTGATTTCTATTAGTGAATGATTGAAATAAGTAAATATTCAAAAAAATGAAAATAATCAGCTATGCAATTTTTGCTAAAAATAAGGCTTAATGTATTATAAATAAACAATAACTGTCTATTCTACTTAAAGATTTCACTAATAATTAGTTTTCATTGACTAATCATGAAAAATAAAATCAACTTTTGTTTTGTACCAAGATTATGATGTACCCGGTATTAAACTAACATTAATATTCGATCAGCTAATGCACGTACTTACTTATTTACTAAGATAGTGAATTTTTATAAAGCTAGTTATATATATGATTATTAAATTGAAGTAAAACGGGTGTTGTGCACTCGAAAAAATGTGATTTGACGTCACTTCCGGCAAAACCGGAAGTTCAGGCATATCAATCTAAGACATAATGGTAAATAGTCTGGCTATTCATTTCCAGCAGTTATCTTTTCAATACCTGCAGTAGTTTTGAGAAATTGTGATACAGTATGGAGGGGTAGGTCCAATCTTTGGAGCCATCTATCGGAAAAACTGTCTATAATCTGAAGTTTTGCCGAAGGAACTTATTGTTCAGAATCAGTTGAACTACAACATATCAAAAATTCATCAAATTTGACAGGCCACCAATTTACCTACGAAACGTGTGGTGTCCTTTCTCTTTGCACAGAATGTGATGAATAAAAATTTACAAATAATACATAAATGTTTCTTCGACATAATGTATCTCTCAACCTCAGTAAATGTGTGGTTTTAATGTTCGGTAGCAGAAATGAAGCAATTGTAATAAGTCAAATGCAAATAAAAATAAATTAACTCTCTTCATAGTTAAATCAGCAAAAAGATTGGGGTCTACATTACTGTGTCTGTAATCTTCATAACAATAAAAGCAGAATTACGGCGCGATCAGCCGATACTATTTAAGTAAATGAGAGAAATACCAATGACTTTACAGGACCTAATTTTTATCTTTGTTTTTCCAGTGTTTTATTTTTGTGTCAGTAGAATTCACTAATAAAGAATTATTTAAATGCTTTATTCACTTTTTGGTATTTAAACATCTTTTATAATGAGCAATAATTTTGATTTTGCAGTTTTGTACCTTCCAGACTATGGCTGAAAACACAAAATATAGATTTGCAATTGATCGTGGCGGCACTTTCACTGACGTCTTCGCCAAATGCCCAGGTGGGAAAATTCGTGTTCTAAAATTATTATCTGAAGATCCTCAGCATTACAAGGACGCTCCTACGGAAGGAATACGGCGGATTTTGCAAGAGGTAAGTACCTGTAATTATTTACTTATTAAATTTAAATTTTATTACACCGTTAAATAATCACGATGGTCTCTTCACTTTTAGAGAAACAAGACAGAATTGATTGAATAGACATAGCGCATATTCCGATACTTTGGACAAACTATACCATAAGCACATCTTCATCATAATCATCACTATCATCATCATCATTACCTCGTAAGAACTTTACCATATAGTTCCGTTCTCTTATATTGCTTAGTTTTGTCCAATTTTCTTTTTCATTTTCATACAGCTTTTTCTTTATAGTAACTTAACTGACCTTTTCCTCCTTTTCCTCTTTTTCGTCTATTCTATTTTTTCCAGGTAGTCCCTTTATATTTTTCTCAATTTTTTACCTTTGATATTAGTCAGGTTTAAGTTAATGATCTGTGATTTGTGGGGGGACATGTTTTATTCCAAAAATCGAAACTTTAGATGTCAAATGTGAACTGCTCTTTGAAAAAGGGACACTCTCTCTCTCTGACCACTTGAATGGTGTCTTACTTTGGGTTATGGTCATCCCATGGTCCAGATCCCAGCTAGCACAAAGTGGTTCCTATAATACACTTGAATTATTCTCATGGAAGATTCGAATATACATAGATAAGTTTTTTCGATATTCCTAGGATATTAAAAAGTACACACTTTTTTCTATATCTACAGCATATTCCTAAAATTATTCTAAGAATAATTACAAAATATTCCAGGAATAGTTATGAAGCAATGCAATTATAATTACAGAATAAATCAAGAATAACAAATAAATATTCCAGGATTAATTCCCAGCTAGCATAAAGTGATTCCCATAATATACTTGAATTATTCAGCTTCAACAAATATAAATGCGATAGGAGACTCTCAAGCATCGGGTTGAAAATGACCTGTCGCAAATCATTGTCCACCTTCCGCCTACCTGTTGGACTGCTTTGTGCGTGCGCATGATGTAATCGGCGCGGCGTGACCAACGTTTCAAAAATATCACTATGCAACGTAATACCAACATAAAAACACCTTATTTAAATCATTTCTTTGAATAATCTGGTTTATTTCAACCAGTACATAACTCGATATGGTTCCAATAACGGACAATTCGATTTAATTTCATAATGTCATACGTGACTGATTAGTTGGATTATTAGTTCAATTTCTTTAGATGTACTAATCATAATGGTGAATTCAAATTCGAAATAAGCAAATATTCTGTAATTTATTATTTGTGTTTATCTCCTCTGGGTATATTAAGAGCATATTTCTTCTATATATTTACGAATTGGCTGTAATAGTTGTTACACGAATATTCCTTTCATAATATTTTACAACGAATATTACACAGTAATGTTCTACAAAATTTATATGATATTCCCATTATTAGCACATATTTTTTGTATAGTATATGAATTAACTATGATGAACATTACACGAATATTCTTCTCACAATAATCTATAACAAATATTACAGTAACATTCTACAAAATTGTAGAAAATTGTATCATTCCTGGAAATATTAAAAACTATATTTTTCTATATATTATAAAAATGAACTGTGATGAATATTACGCGACTGTTCCTTTCTTAATATTTTCTTGATATTCTCTAACGAATATTACAGTTATATTCTACAAAATGTAAATGCAACTATATCTTCTCTGGGAATATTAAAAGCATATTTCTTCTACATATTATAAGAACTAACTGTGATGAATAAATATTATGTGACTATTCCTTTCATCATATTTTTTAACGAATATTATAGTTATATTCTACAAAGTGTATATGCAACTATATCTTCTCTAGGAATATTAAAAGTATATTTCCTCTATATATTGTAAGAATTAACTGTGATGGATATTACTCGAATATTCCTCTCAAAATATTTTACAACGAATATTACAGTAACGTTCTACTAAATATATATACATTACAAGAATATTATGAGAATATTAATAATTAATAATCTTTTCGGAAGCATTACAGATTATTCCACGAATGTTGTGTGTTATTTGGGATATACATGGCCTGCTCACTTGAGTTTCACATTCATCAATTTCGCGCAGTACGTGACTACGTCGCTACTTCCTATTGAAGAATAAGCACCTGTGGAGCGCTACCGTATTGTGTGACATTAAGTTGTTGGAGAGTGAGCAGACCACATGTATTTTTGGACTATGCGCTATTCAGTATTGGTTATTGTACGTCCCACTCATGCTCAATCGGGTTGAGATCGGGTGGGAGTGGTCAAATGACATAATTTTCAAGTACATTTAGGACACTCTGTGCTCTGCATGATAGGAACAGAAACAGTTGTTCTTCCAGACCTTCCAGTCACATGAGGATGCGCAACTTAGATAGGTATTTTAAGGTATAAAAAATTTGTTGCCAAATAAAATTCATAAAGCAGGGTAAACAGAGTAAGCATTGAGTTTCAAGTGCGGCGATGTGATATCGGCAATACTGGTTTCAAAAAATAATAGATTTTACCTTAAATGCATCAGAATCTCACTCCTACCCAGCTGCATTAACTCAATTGAATTTCAATCTCAATATAGCACCTCATTACGATTGCGCTAGTGACGAGAATTTTTCAAACAACTGTATCTCAGGAATTATTGAGAGTAGGGACTGATAATAATGTAACCCTTCTGACGAAGGTTGATTTCAGACTAGATTTATAATAGTCCTAACTTTTCAATAGTAATCTATTTATCTTGAAAGCCACTTCTGAAACCTGGCAAAGTTATGGTGAGTTATAAATCGTTGGAAAGTTTATTTAACGAGGATGCACACTGATTGGCATTATCTTGTTTTGTTCAAGACGTATCAGTTTTTAAAGTTTTTGGCCTATACAGCTTAACAAAAAAGGTGCCTTCACAGGCGGCACGAGCTAGAACTGAAATAGTATATTCGACGACCCTCATCGCTTCGACTGGAGTATCATATTTTGCATGCCTTTACTTATTATTGTATATGTAGTGTAGGCTCTTGTCTATTAGAAATTCTATTACTTTGTTCCTATCTTCAAACTTAAAGAAATTGTAGGTAGGAGAATATGCCGAGGAATATCTGTTACGAAGGCTGTCAAGAATTCGTGGGTAAGAACACTTTGCTTTTCCAAATTCTGTATAATATTCATTTTACAAATTGATAGTAATGCAAATGGAAAGAGATTATTTAAGAATCGGTACTTATGCCAGAAAAATATTCGATAATATGAATTTTTAACATATGTTTGTCTCTTTAATATTTCACACAACTAGAAACTTGACAATCTGGTGATTATACATCAATTTTCAAATAATATAGTAATCTTGGTATATAACGTGATTTACCATGATATGCGAAAACTAAATTGGTGTACTAGTCTTCAATGTGGGAAAGCCCCTGCAAAATTTTAGTATATTAAAAATGGTTGAAACTTACGAAGATACGCTACTGTTACGTGCCTGTGGTCAGTAATAGTTCGATGAACTTACTTGTGACAGAACATATCGCAGATGTTTACATTTCCTTAATTGGCATAAAAAGTTAGGCTGGCGGGTGCGGTCAAAGTGCCGCGTTTTTTGCTTTCGGTCGAACAATCAGGACACTGGCAGGTACAAAGCATCGCCGAAGTTTTGGTGTTTTTGTGTTATTGACGGATTTAAGTAAATATCTCTAATATCTACTTGTTGTAGAGTTCACTAGCATAGCGTCAATGTCTTTTCGATTGACAAAGAATTAAAAATTTTATTTCATCCGCCATCTTTGACACTGTTTACACGCCTAATAGGCTATTGTCCACTTTTCATTTTTTTTTGCTCGAAAACTATGATTTTTTTCTATAAACACGTCAATAGAAAAGTGTGTAGAGAATTAAATTTCCAATCGAAATGGCACCTTCAGAAGTCAAAATTTTTTTTTTACAAAAATACGTCCAAAAAAAAACAAAAAAAAAAAACGAAAAAATGCAATTTTTTATTTTTTTTTAATTTTAGCCTGTAACTATTTTTCGGGTACATTTAGGCATAGACATTGCTGCACAACAAAAAAAGCTGGCGTTTTACCCGTTAAAATGAGATTTTGTAAACAGTTTTACGATTAATAGTGACCGAGATATAGCGTTTCAAAGTTTGCAACTTTTAACTTTTTTTGCTAATTTTTACTATTTTTTTTTTCAAATTTCGTCCTGTAACTTTTTTCTGAGTGAATTTAGGTGTAGACATTATTATATTAAAGTGAAAGCTGACTTTACGCCCGTTGAAATGGTGGCTGGTAAAAGTCTCCACGACAAATAGAAACCTAGATCAGCGTTTCGAAGAGTGTTACTTTTATTAATTTTCTTCCAATTTTTACGTTCTTTTTTAAATTTCGGCCTCAAACTTATTTGTCAAATGCTTTAAGTACAGATATTGCTAAATGTTGTTATAGTTGGTCAAGATGTCGATCTTCTTATTATCCTATCATTATTACCAGAAGAAAATGAAAATATATATTTTTTTAAACCTAGTATAGGAAATGTAACAGCCAAATTATATAACCATAATAGTTTCAGATTTAATCATCTACAAAAATACCTTGGCTTCGCCCATGCATTCAGTGGCTGTGATACAACCTCTTCCTTTTTTGTTATTGGTAAAAAGAAATTCTTGAATTTCATTAATAAGAATATTTTGCTTTTGGAAAAGTATTTAAATGAATTTTTGTGTGAAAATGCAAGTCCAGCAGCCATCGGTTCTGCTGCTGAATGTATTGTAACATTACTATACGGTATGAAAATTGATGGCCTGTCGCTATAAGTTATTTCAGAAGTACTCAACAGGACAGGTGCGAAATTCTCATTGTCCCGATTGTCTCCAACAACTGATGCTGCTAAAGATCATGGTTTAAGAACTTACTTGCAAATGCAACATTGGAAAGGAAATATTGTAAATCCTCTCATCTGGTGTTGGAAAAGTTCAGAAAATGGACTAGTACCAATTTTGACAAATAAACCTCCCGTACCACAAGTTTTGCTGGAAAAAAATAGCCTGTAAATGCACCAAAGGATGCAGAGAAAACTGTGATTGCTGAAAATTAGGAATGAATTGCTCCAGTTTTTGCAAAGAATGTATGGGAATAAGCTGTGAAAACGCTGATGTACCTCAAATAACGAAAGACGATGTTTACATTGATGCCGATGAAGAAATCGACTTTGATTTTGAAAATATGTTAAATCCAGCATTTGAATAATTTCATAATGTAAGTTATTAATCTAAGTTATTTGAACAAAAAAAAAACACGTGATATAATAAAGTTGTAATATTTTGAGTAAGAGAAAATTATGAGAATTAGATGAGAGTTAAATAACTTAAATTGTTCGTACTCGGTTGCACGTTTCCTACCTTTATTGGCTGGATGTCAGGAGCCTGGTTTTGTCGTCTATCGGGCAGGATTCGGCAGCGCAGCGGACTGTAGACTTTATTGCACAAGTAGAACAATTGTTTATCGTTTGAGTTAAATCACACACAATAGAGGATGAGTACAATTATATAGATATTTCGAGAAAATTAGAGAAAATTTACTACAGTTGTAGCGCGTTCGCAATCAAAATCGAACTACTGTTCTTGTACCACTTCGGTATCCTTCTTCCATAGCCGAGCAGCAGGTTTTTGTGAAACCGAGTATATCACGCGGGCAAGTAAACAAAAAATTTAATTTAAATCCATTTTATGGCAAAGGAAAAAAAGGAATTTATTTTTAAATTATATCAAACAATGAAGTAATGCACCTGAAGAATGAAATTTAAATAATTAACTAAATTAAACTTAAAATTAAAAAGAAAAATCGGAGAATACTGAACAAAAGTTCAGAAGTGGAAAAATGTAAAAAGTTATTATTTTTTAAGTACAATAATCTACTATATCTAGACTGTATCTTGGTTACTACTGATCACATAAACTTCTATTGCAGACCATTTAAACAAGAATGCTGCGAGTACATTCCATGTAGCAATATCTGTATTTGACAAATAAGTTATAGGCCTAAATTTAAAAAAGAACGTAAAAATTGGAAGAAAGTTAATAAAAGTAACACTCTTCGAAACGCTGATCTAGGTTTCTATTTGTCGTAGAGACTTTTACCAGCCACCGTTTCAACTGGCGTAAAGTCAGATTTCACTTTAATATAATAATGTCTACACCTAAATTCACTCAGAAAAAAGTTACAGGACGAATTTTGAAAAAAAAATAGTAAAAATTAGCAAAAAAAGTTAAAAGTTGCAAACTTTGAAATGCTGTATCTCGGTCACTATTAATCGTAAAACTGTTTACAAAATCACATTTTAACGGGTAAAACGCCAGCTTTTTTTGTTATGCAGCAATGTCTATGCCTAAATGTACCCGAAAAATAATTACAGGCTAAAATTAAATAAAAAATAAAAAATTGCATTTTTTCGCTTTTTTTTGTTTTGTTTTTTGGACGTATTTTTGTAAAAAAAAAAATTAACTTCTGAAGGTGCCATTTCGATTGAAAATTTAATTATCTACACACTTTTCTATTGACGTGTTTATAGAAAAAATTCATGGACCTTTTTACGTCGATCTCAAAAACGCACCACTTTAAATGGTAGCACTCCGCGGTTTTTTCATATCTTGGGGTCAATTGAACATAAGAAACAATAAAAATCCTTTAACGTTTTAGTTCATTTCTACAGTACATGGACAATAGACTATAACAAGTGTGACTGCACACTTGTTAGGCTATACTCTGTATACAAAAAATGTCGCCGTCTTTGACCTTTACCGCACCGTCAAAGACGCCGACATTTTTTACACCCAGAATAAGTCTGTAGTGAACTTTAGTTATTACTTAAAAATAATGCCATCATTTCTGACGTAGGAAACTGGAAAGGCTCTAGATAATGAAGGTAATGTGGATAGCTCTTTGATAGAATGGATTCGGATGGGAACTACAGTAGCCACTAATGCTCTGCTTGAAAGAAAAGGTGAAAAAATGGCCTTCGTTACCAATAAGGGATTCAAGGATATTCTTCTCATCGGAAATCAAGCAAGACCCAAAATTTTTGATTTGGTATGTATACAACTAATACAGTTCCTAGAGGTAAAAAATATGTAAATTTTCGGAATAATTTCATATGTAATGACAATTTTTCTTCATGGGTTATTTTGTAGTAAAAGGTATCGTCTTCAGTTTCTATATGGTCCGCGGTCCCCTCAAGCGGTAAAAAATACCCCTAAATTTAAATATTCATTATTTGAAAAAGTATTACTAATTTATTTTTGAAGCGTAGGATTGTAATGTTTTTGGGATCACTGATTAGGAATCTGAAGTCAAAATAAAAAAAATTTAAAATGGCGGCTCTAATGTGGAATGTGACCGATGGAAATTTTTTCCAAAACAAGTATTTTAAACGGTCAACAAAAATTGAGCATCTAGGTATTGTTATATATTAACGAAAACCAGCATTTCAAAGAAAAAAAATTAATTATTAAGCAATAACAATAACAAAATGGAGGCATTTTGTTAGAAGAAAATGTGAAAACGCACATTGTATAGGCCATAACTTCTATATTTTTTGTGATGTAGAAACAAACAAAAATTTTTTAAAGATGCATTAATTATCTTTAATTTTGTTCCTTAGAATTGTTGATGGAAATGTCAAGTGTTTCTAAGATATTCAACATTTTTTCAACTGTTTAGCACAGTTTCTGAAGCTCTGGTATTATACTGTACACGCAAATAATTTACATAATAAAAATCTTCAATTAATGCTTAATACTTACTCTTTTAAATGATCGGATTATTTTGATACTAATGACAACTTACGTACAATACATACCTACATGTATCTATATTTCTTTTGTAACCTTAATGAAGTCCATCCGTTAAGAGACAAATAAACTTAAAAAAAAAAGTTGTCTAGTTTGTTTCTCTTTATTTTAAGAACAAATACAGTTTTTACATTTCTTTTATTGCTTTTTTATTATCGTGCAATATTTAAATGACTGAATGAAATTTAGTTGCAAAAGTATATCTTCTATAAATTCCACTCCCTTTTGACATATAATATTGCTGTTTGGGGATTATCTACGAAGACAAATAGAATATTTATAAAGCAAAACAACAGTAGAAACAGTAGACACTAGAATTAATTTATCTGCAACCTCATTTGCTGTTTGTTTTTTTGCTGCTTTTACTATTTGTTTCTTACTGTTTTTCTACTGCTTGATGACTTCTAACCATTTTTTAAATCGATTAACGTCTTTCTTGGATTTGGGAATGGATGTCTTTGTGCAACTTTGTCCTCAGAATTAGACACACAACATGTACGTACTGTAGGTACGCACTGTATATCTTTGAAACGATTGATCCTACGAAAAAAAGTGTAATGACCTTTTTTGTGTAGAATTTTATAAGAAATATTTTCGCTCATGACTATTTTTTGTCGAAAAGGTGATACTTTTCGAGATAATGGCAAAAAACTGAAAATCGCCACTGGCTCAAATTGCTCGAACTTCTCAGGATGTACTAAGGGCATCTCAATGAAAGTCCCCACAAAAAAAACAGCTTTCTCGTAATTTTTTCCTATTTTGGCCTCAAAGTTGTCATTATTTACTGGGGTATTTACAGTTTAAAATGCAATTTTTTTCTAAAGCAAGCGGACAAAAAAATTTGAGCGTCTAGATCATGCTATATATTAATAGTCTAAGAGCCAGTGAAAAGCTACCTGTATGTATTTGACCAGACCTGGGTTTTTGTACATTGAGGCCCCTATATCTACCATACATGAGATGGGGACTCACTAAGCCCAGAGTGGTGGACGCGGCGGGCGCTCAGGTAAGACAGGTATCGATTTTTGGTGAATTTTAAATTCATTTGACCACGTCTGCCGTTTGGAAATTTGAAAATATATTATTATTATTATCGGAAAATAACAATGGCAGACCATTATCACGCGTTTAACATTGTGGCAGACAATTTTGAAAGTGCTGAAAAAAATAAAATTTTGAAAGTAATTGACCAGATCTGCCTTTGATATATTTTATTTATTAAGGTCTTAAAAACTTATATTCGTCACGGCAGACGTTTACATTGAGTACACACTTCAGCAGGCAATAAAATCTTACAAGTACACGGTCAGATGTATATGTATTACGTTCCCTGTATTACATCAATGATTTACTTTATCAATGTTTTTATAGTAATTAATATTTAATTTTGTAAACTATGGACTAAAATTTCAAAGTTTGATGATAAAAAAGTAAATATATTTTGAAAGAATCTCAAATATTAAGGTGTATTGCAGATAACAAAAATGAATTACAAAAATAAATCATGCATGCATTACAAAATATATATTTCTTTCCATTGGTTTGAATCTTCATTCATCATCATCGGAGTCATGTATGACGTTGTGTGACTCGTCTTCATCATCCATTGAATCGGATTCTGTAAAAATAAAACGTAAATTATAGAATAAAAGGAATGTGTAAATTGATTCAAACATATTCGGCAAAGAATTAATTATTATGAACTTACCGGGGACCTTTGTGATTAAATCACTCACAGAAGTTGGGAGTTGATCTCCTTCGAACCATTTGAATATAAATTTATTGTCTTGCTCAATCCAACCATACTCTAATGGGTCCAACGTGGTAGGTTGCTTTTTGTAAGCATTTTTCCAAACAGTTGAAATATAATGCGCTCTTAGAAGTTGCTGGTAAAGCTCACTCTTACACGGTGGTATTGAGCTTGCATCAAAATTCAGTATTTTCTTGCTGAAATTTTCATTAACGTCGGGAGCTTTATAATTGCTGACGAAAAGTTGGTACCTCCCATCATCAACGTCAATAGATTTTTTTGCATTGTAGAGGTGGCAGGTAAACTTCTGAATACTGTTAAATACCTCTTTTAACTGATCCTCAGTCAAATTTTCTTCACCAAGAGTAGCAAATGCGTGTTGGAATTCTATATATTTTTTCAGCAAAGTAAAAGGTCTTTTTTTCCCTTTATTAAAGAAAGCCGGATTGAAATCACATCCTGTGAACGCATGGAAGCCGATTAAGCTTTTGGCTAACAACTCACCAAGCTCGTTATACATTTTTGTGACGTCAATATACCTTTCTTTATTTCCTGTTCCATTGAGCATCCAAATATTAGAATTAGAATTTTGTAATTGTTTCATATTCCCAATCATTATAATCAAAATATCGGTATCAGAGGTTCTAATAACAATATTCGACTGCTCAGCGATATTGCAAGCATGATAGATAATCTTGGTATCAGCTTCTTCATGTGAAGGACAACATAAATTTTCAACAACACTTGATTGGATCTTGTCATCAACAACTTGATACGATTGACAATTTCGGAAATTTAAAAAAATCTGTCGGTTGGCCAAAAATGATTTCATTTCCTCACTACACCAATGATTTGTAAAAAAATCTACCAAAGCTTCCTTAAATTTAGTATTCTTCAATTCTTTTGCAAAATCCGCTGGTCGCACCTGTTCAGGCCCTGAAATTGTGTAATCAATCAACGATGCTTCATGACGTAGACACCTTTCACTATCTTTTATTGATGGAAACAAATATTGGTCAAAGATTACATCAATTCTCCGGGTGGAATATATTGATACCATTTGCAGAAATTTCTTTGAAATACTCCCGAATGTTTTGGAAACTTCTTTCATAGAATGTAGAATGAAAAATCCATCAATTAAGAATACATCTGTATTACGTGGTGGTTAATGATCAATATTTGGTTCAAGGCATTTTACTAGTACAGATTTGGCAGTTTTACAGAAACCACCATCTAGATGACATAAAGCCAGAGGTACAGGAGATATTGGATACGCTAAAATTTTGAGAACATCAATTTGATGGTCCATCGAAATTCCCAACAAACGTCTGAAAAAATCTCGTTGTAACTTGATCTCTTGCTGCTTACCTCCAATTTTTACAGACTTTTTCTTTACAAGTAGACTTGAAAAGTTGTGTATCGGTGTCTTTTTTATGGCTTTCTCAAATCTTTTCGGATCAGATATACATTCAGATATAAAACTTGTTCGTAGCTCTTCACCAATTTTTTGGATATTCAAGAGAAATTCTTCCACTTGAGATGATGCAGCTTTCCCGGAACTTATGTTAAACAACTGATCAGGCGGTAAATCTAAGCTGAAGAGATTCACATATTGATCAAACGAGTTGATAAACTTTTCAAGTTGTTGACAACTTTTCCTAATATTATGTGGCTGCAACTCAGCTGAAATATCATAGATCTGACCGTGTACTTGCTAAGATTTTATTGCCTGCTGAAGTGTGTACTCAATGAAAACGTCTGCCGTGACGAATATAAGTTTTTAAGACCTTAATAAATAAAATATATCAAAGGCAGATCTGGTCAATTACTTTCAAAATTTTATTTTTTTCAGCACTTTCAAAACTGTCTGCCACAATGTTAAACGTGATAATGGTCTGCCATTGTTATTTTCCGGTAATAATAATAATATATTTTCAAATTTCCAAACGGCAGACGTGGTCAAATGAATTTAAAATTCACCAAAAATCGATACCTGTTTTACCTGAGCGCTCGCCGCGTCCACCACTCTGGGCTTAGTGAGTCCCCATCACAAGTATGGTAGGTATAGGGGCTTCAATGTACAAAAACCCATACATACAGGTAGCTTTTCACTGGCTCTTAGACTATAACGAAAAAAGGAATATGGGAATATGTTTTCTTAATTACCGACTACTTACATTAACAAAATGGCGACGTTTTTATTAAAAAAATGTGAAAAATACATTGTTTCTGTCATAACTTCTTGGTTTTTTATGTTATAGAAATAGACAGAAAATCATTTGAAAGCCCAATTAATAGTCTTTAATTTTGGTTGTTAACGTTTTTGACGTAAGTTTTGACATAATTTCTGAGATATTTAATATTTAAACTAAATGGTTCGTCTTATAAATGGACGCCACCAAATCTCCGAAACCATTAACTCTATAATTGTGTACACTAGATGCAAAACTCGGTTTTTGCACAAATTAAAAAAACGCGGGTTTTATGTTATTCAAATATAAGAATGTATTGTTTACAAGACTATTTAACCAATAAGATGCTTAAGTGGGTATTTTCAACGGAAAATAAGTTTAAAAATCTAACGAAGATGCAAAACTGCGTATTTGTTCGGTCCCGTCAGATGCATAACTTTGTATTTGCTAACGACCAATAGTGTCGCTGGTATATGCGTCACGTGAACAAGTACTTGTCAGTGGTCTGTGTTTACTGAATTCTGAAAGAGAAAAAATCACGTGAAAAATTTTAATCACGTGAAGGTATTTTTCAATAAAACGTTGTTTGTAAACAATTTAATTTTTTAATAAAACCTTACCTTCAAAGCTGTTTTTTTATTTTGCGGGTATTTGCCCTTTTCAGTTGCAAAACTTGGTCTTTGAGCGAGACAGATGCAAAACTATGTTTTTGAATCCTTCAACTGCAATTATTTTATAAATTACATAATTTGGAAGGAAATTTATTAAGTTTTGTAAACATCAATTAACCAAATATTAGTAATATACAATAATTTTGAAAATTTATCCAAAAATAAACTTATGAGCGTTTTTTGCGGTTTTCTCAAATTCACTTATCCTGCAAATGCAGAGTTTTGCATCTAGTGAACTCAATTATACAGAAATTAGAGAGGAACGAAATTCATCCTCAATTGAATAGCTTTCTTATTTGTCTCTATATAGCATGTTTTTGCTCAATGTAATACCTTTCGAGTTTTTTGACGAAAACCTATTTGAAATTTGAAATAACTTTATTTCGAGCTAAAATTCCAATTTTCTAGTCGTTATAACTTAAAGACTATCAATTTATTGAAAAGTTGCATAGAACTTTTCTTCTTAAAATTTGATTCTCTTTCAGCTCCAATGTTTTGGTTCTTTTTGTTTTTTAGTCCCCACCCCTTTTAAATTAACAAGCCGTCGCGCGGCATAAAATAGAAACTTTTTCTTGATGGATTTGCTATTAAGTTGTCAAAAATGAACGAAATCCGTTTCATATGATATTATTCCGAAATTAAAACCTCTACTTACTGTACTAAATCATATTACTTTTTTCTTATTTTATCTAAAGAAAATGTAAGCAACTTTTGTATTCAGTTTATTCCAAAGAGTAATTAAGAATTGTTAATAGTCGACTAATGCATAATATGTACACTGAATATGAAGTGGTTCATTTCACATATTTCTTTTGTTGACTGCCACCAAACATAAGCTTCTTTTAATTATGACTTCACTTATATGATTGTTGTTCTTCTTTAGGGGTTGGCTTGGGTTGAGCGTTGGTTTCTATTCTTATTACTGAAGCTGAAGCCTTTCGCGTACCTGGTATCGATTCTTTTATAGCCCTTAATTCTTCTTCTATCTTATCAAGTCGGTGAACTATCTCCTCTTTTTCTTCCGAGCTTCTAGGTTCCATACTGAGAAATTTTTATTTATAAAATTAACTTTATTCTGTCACTACAAAAATATATCAAATAATGTCATTGAAAAAAAAAAAAAAATGTTTGACATTATTTGGTAAACTAACTCGTTTCTGAAAATAGGTTTAAAATTCTTAGTAAGTAACAAATAATCTATAATTAGAGTTAGCATCTTTCTCATATAAAGGAAAACATTGGATTGACGAAAATTTGGGAAAATATTTATTTTTGCTTCCTCTTTTAAAAATGGACGAGTTTCTAGAGTTCAGTTACTAATATTTTTAACCTCGGGAAAAAATAAGAACGGTTTAAATTCAAAATGTATTATCAGAGAACTTATACCATAAGGTATAAGTTCTCTGGTATTATAGTCTAGGCACAGAAGAGCTATACCAGAAGCGTCACTATCGGCGGAACGTTTGATGTTTCATTAGTAAATTGGGGGACCTTTGGCCATCTTGTCGGTGGTATTATTGTCAACCTATAATTCCGCAGGTTTCTAAATTCACCGCTGGGCGCACCGGTAGATAAAATTCGAAGCTGATTGGCTATGTTTTTCAAAATATCGAATCATATGTTATTGCTTACCGGTGCGCTCCACCGGTGAATTTAGAAACCTGCGGTATTATAAGTTGACAATAATACCACCGACATATGACATATGCGCATAAAAATTCAATATTGGCGGGAAGGCCAGAGTCGTTTCTGGTATAGGTCTTCTGTGGTCTAGGTGCCCGCGTACATAAATGCAATTTATACATATCCTCGTATCACTTCTTGTGCGGCATAATTGCGCCTAGTCTATCACTTTTTTCGTCTGCGAAAATTTTCGGAAATGCGGCGTTCCTCCTTGGCATGAAAAAGACGATTTCCACGCGTCGGACTGGAAAATCGGCAAATATATATTTTTTTCGAATGTGTCAAAAAATGACGTTTCTCGGTTAGAAAACAAAGGCGAAAAGTAGAACTTTTCTATCTACTTCAAGTAAGCGGCCTGAAAAGACTTTTCCGGCCTAGGCCGGAAAAGTGACAGACAAAAAGATTAAGCGTTTTTTAAAATGCTGACCCTTCTTTTCTACTGTAAAATGGTAATGCACATGCAAATATAATTTCAATTCAGGCAATTTTAATTGAATAAAATAAGAATTTCTAAATTTTAATTGAATAAGAAATCTAGGATTATTAAACGTTGTCAATTAATTATTATAATGACTAGTAAGTATAATACCTACATGTTGTAAACCGAATAGAAATAACTGCGTATGTTCTCATCTTATATGCAACACTTTTTACGTTCGAGTTTGCATAGTGGCAAAGCATAAAATTGCACAGAAAAATACTAAATGAAATCTTTAATTTAACCTAAAAAACAATTCAACGTACAACAACAAAACCTTATTTTTAAACTTACTTTAATTTACAAAAATGTGGTAAAAGGAAATATTCTCTAGTCTGATATCTGTGCCATACTTAGCTTCAGAATACGTCTCGATGCTCGTAGATTGTTCTTGATTACCACCAAGTACCGGATACTACACCCCCCCCCCCCCCCCTCTCTCTCCAACTTTCTCCTACTCACTGTGCAATTAACAGTGACAGGGAATGACCTGATATGACTGCATGTGACATGGAATCACCCGATGTGATGGCATCTGACAAGTTGGTGCATGACACTGAATAATCATTGACAGGTTTTCCTCACTATAGGCCAACCAAAACTTTCCAGACCCATCATTTGAATAATGTTCGATGTATGGCCAATACCTCACAATCCCAACTTTAACTGGCTCTATCTTGAAACCCTAGTGATTTGGGACCTTCGACTCATTGAGACATTTGATCAGTGGCCTAAAATATAGAACATATAAAAAATCCAGCCAATTTAACGGAAGCCACTTTTATATAAGAATTTGTGCGGGATCTTTTAATCTCAACAACAAAAAAAAACGTTAATTGAGCTAAAATGCTGTGTACTATTGAGTGCATAACATAATTTTTAATTTCACAATAAATATATTTTTTTTAAATTCACATGCAATCATGTCGTACCTATATTTCTTTATACTTGCATGTTTCTGTTTTCTGTTTGTTAATGATATTAGATTATTTTCTAGCTACCATGTCCTCATTCACATATTTTGTTTAATTTATAGAATATAAGACGACCAGATATATTATATTCGGAGATAGTGGAAATAGACTGTAGAGTGATACCGGTCCTGGAAGGAAAATGTGAACTAGGAAGTCAAACTGCTAGCTGGAGGACGGTTGTTGGGAAAACGGGAGAAAAATTTTACGTTACTAGGGAGCTTGACATGGAAGAAGTGAGGGCCAGTTTGACGAAAATTAAGGAAACAGGAATTGACAGTATTTCCGTTGCACTTGCTCATAGCTACACCTATTATGAGCACGAGATTGAAGTTGGAAATATAGCAAAGCACTTAGGTAACGTTGTAAAAAATACATCAAAATGATCCTAGGAAAAGTAAAAAGTTATTTATGTGAAACAAAACATTGTGTTTGCTTATAATTTTTATTGAAATGTCTGGAATTAACTTTTTCCATTAAGTGGAATAAAAATAAATTTCTTAATAAGTATTTGGGGAGGTGGGGGGTTAACTGGAATATACCCAGATAGCACAAACATATTCTTAGAAATGTTCTGGAATATCAATTATGGAACCTTCCAGGAATATTCCAAAAGAAATATTGAGTGTCTAGGAATATTTCAGGAATCCGCGAATGGGCACTACTTCTAGAAGTAATTCAGTAAAATATTCTGAGAAAATTCTGGAATATCTACGAAGTGTACCATGAATAATCATTGATTGATATAAGAGGATTACTCTTCATGTATTCTATAATATTTTAGGAATATTTTAATAATATTATAAAAATTATCATTCTTATATCATATACTGTATAGGTATATTCTGAAATATCCACAATGTGCCCCAAAAAAGAGCTCAAACGAAAATGGTAGAAAACACACGACATTTCATCGACAAAAAACCTATATTGTCAAGGTTGGAGCAACTTAGCTTTTTCTGGTGGACCTTTGAGTCGTTTTCCTATAGAACATGTTAATTCAAAATTAGGTCATAGTTTTTAAATTATTCGTCCTACAAAAGAAATGTTTTGCAAAGGTAATTTATTGCCTTTTTGATTTAGTCATAACATTATCAATTGCATTTTCATTTATTTTGTATACAGGTCTACAAGAAGAAAATAAATTCTACTCCAAGGACTAAACCTATCATGCCTTAAGGTACTTGTATACTGATAAGAGCGAATCTAGCGGTGGATTTAATAAATTAAAGCGCGAGAGAGACAGAGTAAAAGAATTTGGCAACACTGTATTAAATACGATTGTCATAACTGTCATATACTAATCTGCTATATTATTTAATCTTGCCATATTATTTCAAAAGTTATTAGGTTATTAATGTCGGCTATCTCTTTTTATACTACTTTTACCAAGTCTCGACGCCGACTTTCAATAAGTTACCAAAAACTGTATGCGGATAGCGAATGATTTATCAAAATCGTTGCTTCAACTTCCTTCGAAATCACTGAAGGTCAAAAAATACCACTTTCGATTCGTTTGTGCCGAGCCGAATTTTCCAATTTCGATGTGCAGTTTACGATCAGGTTTAACTGGAAGTCTTCCGTTTTGCGTCGCGACATCATACGGCCGTCCCGCTGGTGTTTTTCGAAAGGCGAGCTGTCTTTTTACTATTTTTCGTAGATATCTTCGAACCGGTAAGAGCTAGCTCAAAATAAAAAAATAGGTCAATCGAGTATTTCTCACTGCGAATCTTTTGCTACTATTAGAATTTTGATTTTTCTTTTTGTTACGGAGATATTTACTAAAATGTCGACGATGAAGGGCAAAAAATTGCAAATTTTGTGCTTCACAAGTTGGCAACTTCTTAATCTTGACTCCTACGCCAAAAGACTACTCTAGCTAATGTAAATAGAATTAAACTTGCTAAAACTCTTTTTTTTTATTTTTTCGGATTCCGACAAAAATTAGGGAATTAGAGGGGGCGGAAATTGAACCATTTTTTTTCGGTAAAATTTCGCCATTTTGTTACCGTAATGAATCGGTAATTCACTGAAATCGATCTCATATACGATGTCCACTTAATATCATGCTTATAGGCCGGGAGCCCGTGTATAAAATGACTGACTATCCGGCGAACTTTGAAAATATGTAAAATGGATGTTCGTATATAAGTTAGCAAGGAATGGACCGTCAGCTGGTTGGGTAGCGGTGGGGGTGGCTGCCAAAGGGTTGAAAACACGTAAAAAAAATAGAGAAAAAAAACTATCCGGCGAACGCTGAAACTTATATGAGGGGAAGATTATGTTATATAATGAAAGTAGAACATAGTCAGCTGGACGGGGAGCGGTGGATTTACCGTCAGCTGATCGATCAAACAGGTCCAAAAACATGAAAAATTTAAATTATTCGGCGAACTTTAAAATTTGGGTATAAGATAATATTTATACTGAGATTCACGAAAAACATAGTCAGCTGCAAGTATGTGGGTGGAAAAGTCGTCAGCTGGTACAGAACAGTGCTGAGTGTTGATCGCCTGCGAGGCAGCGCGCATCACCTTTCTTGCATCAGCTGACGACTTTTCCACCCACATACTTGCAGCTGACTGTGTTTATCGTTAATCTTAGTATGAATATTATGATATACCCGAGTTTCAAAGTTCGCCATAAAGATTTAATTAGTAATATCGATATTGATAACTTAATAACATACATTATTTTATGAGAATACAAATTAATACATTCGTACATTTCAAAATTATACACAATGATCTCTCAGAAAATTTATTTAGTTTAGTGAAAATAAAAATAAATTTATTCGGCTTCCGATAACAGATCTTCCTCATTCTCATTTTCATCCAACTCAGCACTCTCTTGATGCTCAGTGCGTGAAAAATCATTTTTCTCTTTATCACTTGCATCTAAAAAAAATACTTAGTTTTAAAAAATTGATTAGGATTATAATAGGATGAAAAGTGAAAAGCACAAATGATATAATACTTTCAGTATTTTCGGCATCTCGGATAATCATTTCCATTTATGGAGGTAATCGATCTCCATCTAACCACTTGCAAGTTAAAGTTTTCCTCAACCAAGTGCCAAGATGGCATTTTGTGTGCGTCGTTCCAAATCGTATACATAGGTACACAGTTCTTAAAACGTGCTGTACAAGTTCCGATTTCGACGAGGCCGAGAGAGATGCATTGAAATTTTTGTCTGGTAATCGAAACTCGTTATCATTTTCGCTAAATTTATACACCTTAGTGAAGGTAGCTACACGAGCATCATTGTTTTTTATAGCTTTAAACCCATACATCGTGCAAACAAACTTCTCTATTATGTTAACGACATTATTTAGGTTCTCCTCTGGTAAATTATTCAAACTTTTAAATGCTTCAATAAACTCTTGATCTTTTCTTAATATAGTACACAGTACACAGTATTCAGTAGTCTACACGTGAGTTTGTGCTCTGTGCTTTTATTGAATTTGCAAGTATAACCTTATAACCAAAAAGTTTTTAATGTTTAAATGAACAATGTGTGATTTGTGAAAGTCTTGTGCATTGAGTGACATTAATGTTCCGTGTAATTACGTATTTTAAATAGACTATTTTAATATTTGACGAATTTATAATTATATATTTACTGTGCTGACATAGATTGGTATCAATTCTTAGTGACAAAAACGAGTTGTACATAAAAACACATATTAAAACTAAATTAATAGAGTGGCGTAGGCGAAAAGTTTGACTGGGTCAATGATTCTATTTTATGTATCAATAAACAATGGGTGAGATGGAACAAAAATGTGGCAAATGTAAAACAAATATAAATGCTAATGAAAATGTAATTATATGTGCTGGAAAATGTGAAAATAATTTTCATCAAAAATGTGCAGGTATGACATCAAAAGACTATACTTTAATACAAAACTGTAAGGGCCTAAAGTGGTTTTGCGAAAATTGCTTATTACACTTTGATCTTATTATTCAATTTAACGCTGAAATAAATAAATTAAAAACAGAAGTTACTGCAGAGTTAACTGAATTTCGAAATATTATTAATAATCGTCTTAACTGTTCTACTGAAAACATCGTAGAAAACAACAAAAAAAGCTATGCAAAGGTAACAGTAGGGGAAGCAGTTATTATTAAACCAAAAAATAAACAAGAGTGTAAAAAAACTAAGGAAGCCATACAAAAAAATCTTAAACCAACGACACTTGAAGTTGGCATTACTCAATTGAAAGATATTAAGGAAGGTGGAGTAGTAATTAAATGCAAAACAAAGGAAGAACAGGAAAAAATTAAAAAAGCAGCTGAAAAGAAACTAACAAAAAATTATCAAATAACAGCTCCTGAATTAAAGAATCCTTGCATAAAAATTATAGACATCGAAGAACATTATGAAAAAGACGATTTATTAGACTGTATAAAAAAGCAAAACATGAACATACAGCATGACTTCTTTAAAATGGAAGTAAAAGTGTTTAAAAAAATGAGAACGAAGTATATGGCTATAGTAGAATGCGATCCCTTAACATTTAAAAAGTTATTAGATGAAAAGAACTTATATATTAACTGGTCAAGGTGTAGAATTTTTGAATACGTTGGAGTCTTTAGATGCTTTAAATGTGGAGGTTTCAATCATCATGCGGAAAAATGTGAAGAAGAAGAAAAATGCCTGAAGTGTTGTAGTCCTGATCATAAAACAGACGATTGTGAAAGTGGTACTATGAAATGTGCAAATTGTTTAGAGGTAAATTCTAAGTTTAACCTTAATTTAAATACTGATCATTTTATTTTTGATAAGTCATGTGCAGTATATTTAAAAAAATTAGAATCACAAAAACAGAAAATTAAACAATTGTCTGGTGAATAGCAATCAATAAACGAAAAGCTTACAAACAAATCTAATTTTAATGAAACGGGACAAAAAAAGACACTAAAAATATTACATCAAAATATTCAATGTATCAGAAACAAAATTGAGGAACTTGAGTTGTATCTAAAATTACATAATGTAGACATTGTTTGTTTGACAGAACACTGGCTTAAACTACCAGAAATCGATTCGATAAAAATAAATGGTTACACAAGAGCAACAATTTTTTGCAGAACTAAAAGCATTAACGGTGGTGTAGTCATATTTCATAAAAAATACAGTGAATTTAAAATCAAAGAAATTACATATGTACTTGAATCGTCAATTGAAAAGGATATTGAATTAGCTGGCGTTGAGATTAAAATTTGTGATTATTCAGTAAAACTCTTATCAATATATAGATCACCACAGGCTAACTTTAAAATGTTTTTGTCAACATTAGACGATGTATTAAATAAAATTATTAATAATAATGATGTTATAGTATGTGGGGATTTAAATATCGATTACCTCTCAAATTCGACAGAGAAAACCGAGCTATGTGATCTGCTACAAACCTACAATGTAAATATGATGCTAAATGAACCTACAAGAATATCTTATAATTCTGCCACTTGTATTGATTACATTTGTACAAATTTTTGTGATACATATTATAAATCAACTTGTCAAGTTATAGAAAATGGTATATCAGATCATACATGTCAAATACTGCAATATAAATTTTTTATACCATCAGATAATAACATAGCCTATAAATATACCAGACTCTATAATGAAGAAAATTATAAACAATTTTTTTATAACCTAGGCAATGAGTCATGGAATGATATATACAACGCAGTAACGTCGGAAGAGGGATTTACTAACTTTATTAATACATTAATTTATTATCATGATATCTGTTTCCCCTGTATCAAAATAAAAAATAAAATAAACATAAAAAATGGATGGATAACCCGAGGTATTAAGATATCATCACAAAAATTGAAATTATTACATCAAATAAAGACGCAAACAAATGATCCAAGTGATAATACTTTTTATAATAAATATAAAAATATTTACAAAAAAGTAATAGTTGCTGCTAAAAAAATGTACAATGATTCAATTTACTCTAAAGCTAACAATAAATCTAAAGCTGTTTGGTCAATAATAAACAACAATTTGAATAACAAAAAGCCTAAAAATAAAATTAATGAAATAGAAATTAATAATAATTTGGTAACTGATCCCTATCTTATAGCACAACACTTAAATGAGTATTTTATAGATCTGCCAGCTAAACTAAATGATAACCTAGATGAAAATATTACTAAGATCAAATTTGATGTAAAATCAAATTTTCCCACTCTTTTTTTGGAACCAGCTTCGGAATCAGAAATATATAATATTATAATGAAATTAAAGAACAGCGATTCCTCCGGCCTTGATAATTTGAGCACTAATTTGATAAAACAGTCGGTGAACTACTTAGTAGTTCCACTTACATTTTTAATAAATTTATCACTTTCGGAAGGAACGTTTCCATCTGTTCTAAAGTCAGCAAGAGTTTTTCCTTTATATAAAAAAGGAGATAATACATTATCTGAAAATTATAGACCTGTTGCTCTACTGTCAACTATTTCTAAAATATTAGAAAGAGTTATGTTCAACCGTATGGTCGAATTTGCAACACAACATAATATTATTTCTGATTCACAGCATGGTTTCAGAAAGAATCGTTCCACTGAAACCGCAATAATGACATTTTTAAATAATTTATATGAAAATTTAGATCAAAATAAAAAATGTATAGGCCTGTTCATGGATTTAAGCAAAGCTTTTGATCTAGTAAATCACAAAATACTAATTGAAAAATTGAACAAATACGGTTTAAGAGGCAAAGTAAATGAATGGGTGATGTCCTACCTCACAAATAGATCTCAAGTAGTAGAAGTTAATGGAATTAAATCTGAAAAACTGAATATTAAGTTTGGAGTTCCCCAAGGATCAGTTCTTGGGCCTTTATTATTTTTACTTTATATTAATGACTTGCCTGGTTTCTTTGACGATTTTTTAATAATGTTTGCGGATGATAATTCTTACTTGTGTTGCAGAAAAACTTTTGAAGCAGCTATATCAAATGTACAAACTTCTTTAACAAAATTTGCCGACCACTTTAAATCAAATAGGCTATTTTTAAACATATCCAAAACTGTTTTTATTATATTCTCTCCTAGGCGTAACGTACATGACAAAAGTCACTTAATAAAAATAGCTGGTAAATCCATAGAACAAGTACACTCTACTAAATTTCTAGGAATTTATATAGATAATGCATTAAGTTGGGGTGAACATATTGACTTTACAGCAAAAAAACTTTCTTCCGTCTGTTATGCGTTGTATAGATTATCTAAAATATCAAACAGATCAACTGTCATGGCATATTATTATACTAATTTTATTTCAAGGGCAACATATGGAATTCTTTTTTGGGGCACTTCATGCCACTTTGAAAGATTATTTAAATTGCAGAAAAAAGCTGTACGTAACATTGTGGGAGTATCTAAATATACGTCCTGTAGAAATCTGTTTAAAGACCTGAACATTTTGACATTGCCAAGCATTTATATTCTAGAGATACTCTTATATGTTAAAAATAATTTAAATAAGTTTTTACCAAACAATTACAATCATGATTATGGTACCAGGGAATGTAACACGTTAAGCACACCATTACATAAATTATCAAAATATGAAGAAAGCCCAAAATATATTGGAATAAAATTGTACAATAAAATCCCAAATTTCTTAAAAAATATTGAAAATATAAATAAATTTAAAAATGAAACAAAAAAATACTTAATAAATAAATGTTTTTATTCAGTGGATGAATATTTGGAATATCAATAGCTCGCTTCAATATTTTACTTAAACTATATATATTTGTCATTTTATGTGTTTAAAAAAATGTGTTTTTTTATATTTATATGTCTGCTTTTTCCTAGTTTTAAGAATTAGTGGTAGCACTGGATTGTAAGGTGCTTAACTCCTCTGTGACTAATCCTATACCAATGTGGTCTTTTGGATAATAAAGATTATTATTATTATTATTATTATTATTATTAGTAAAAGGCTTTTTTTCCCTTTCTTGAAAAATGCGGGATTATAATCACATCCCGCGAAACCGTGGAAAGCGGGCAATGCGTTACACAAGTCGTCGCCAAGTGCTGAGTACAAATTGTTTAGATATAAAAATCGTTCTATTTCCTACGTTTCTTTGTTTCCATTTTTATCCAAATTTTCACATTATTATGTACATTTTTCATGTTTCCCAGTATGATGATAGAAATGTCAGTATCTGAACTTATGACCACACTGGTGTTCTCATTTATACGTGAAAAATCATTTTAGTGCCCGCCTCCTCGTGACTAGAACACGATAAGCTTTCCACGGTTTCTTGAGTGACACTAGATTGGATATCGTCGTTTCGAACTCAATAACTATAGCAGTTATCAGCATTGGGTATAGGGTTTTTTTACCTAAGAACGGAGCCATTTCATCACTTGCCCAATACATTGAAAGAAACCTGAATGGAGCTTCTAAAAGAAGTTACTGAAGCATTTAAAAGTTTGAATAATTTACCAGAGGAGAACCTAAATAATGTCTTTAACATAATAGAGAAGTTTGTTTGCACGATGTATGGGTTTAAAGCTATAAAAAACGTCAATGATGCTCATGTAGCTACCTTCACTAAGGTGTATAAATTTAACGAAAATGATAACGAATTTCGGTTACCAGACAAAAATTTTGATGCATCTCTCTCGCCTCCGTCGAAATCGGAACTTGTACAGCACCTTTTAAGAATTGTGTATGTATGCATACGATATGGAACAACGCACACAAACAAGTGCCATCTACATTAGATTCCTTGGTTGAGGAAAACAAATTTAACTTGCAAATGGTTTGATGGAGATCGATTACCTCCATAAGTGGAAATTATTATCCGAGATGCCGAAAATACTGAAGGTATCGTATCATTTGTGCTTTTCACTTTTCATCCTATTATAATCTTAATCAATTTTTTATAAATAAGTATTTTTTTTAGATGTGAGTGACAAAGATAAAAATGATCTTTTACCCACTGAGCATCAAGAGAGTGCTGAGTTGGATGAAAATGAGAATGAGGAAGATCTGTTATCGGAAGCCGAATAAATTTATTTTTATTTTCACTAAACTAAATAAATTTTCTGAGCAGATCATTCTGTATAATTTTGAAATGTACGAATGTATCAATTTGTATTCTCAAAAAATAATGTATATTAATAATAATTTGAATATTTAATCAAATTAAAAAAAGAAACTCGGGAATGCCGCACGCACGTTTTCTAACATTAAGTTATCAATATCGATATTACTAATTAAATCTTTACGGCGAACTTTCAAATTCGAGTATATGATAATATTCACACTAAGATTAACGATAAACATAGTCAGCTGCAAGTATGTGGGTGGAAAAATCGTCAGCTGATGCAAGAAAGGTGATGCGCGCTGCCTCGCGGACGATCAACACCCAGCACTGTTCTGTACCAGCTGACGACTTTTCCACCCACATACTTGCAGCTGACTATGTTTTTCGTGAATCTCAGTATAAACATTATCTTATACCCAAATTTTAAAGTTCGCCGAATAATTTAAATTTTTCATGTTTTTGGACCTGTTTGATCGATCAGCTGACGGTAAATCCACCGCTCCCCGTCCAGCTGACTATGTTCTACTTTCATTATATAACATAATCTTCTCCTCATATAAGTTTCAGCGTTCGCCGGATATTTTTTTTTCTCAATTTTTTTTACGTGTTTTCAACCCTTTGACAGCCACCCCCACCGCTACCCAACCAGCTGACGGTCCATTCCTTGCTAACTTATATAAGAACAATCCATTTCACATATTTTCAAAGTTCGCCGGATAGTCAGTCATTTTATACACGGGCTCCCGGCCTATTAATAGATGCTTATTCATTAATCTCGGCCCTTCAAAACAAAGATTTCTGTCAAAATTATTTTTTTAAGATTTTCGTGCATTTTCTAGGCAAATGTGACATTTTCTCCATTTCCTCGAATATCTCGATATTTATCAGTTTTTTTGAAAAATTTGTAGGCAACAAATGTAAAGAACATTTATAATCTTTAGTTGTATACTTTTTATGAAAGTCAAACTTTCCGAATCGATTACTCCGAAACTAAACGGACAATTTTATTTTTAATGAAAATTCAAGTGTAAAATCACTTTATTTATGAGTATACCAAATTATATTTAAAACTGTAAAAGTTCATTTTAGTTTACAAGTACCTTAAGTATTTTTGTGTGCTGAAATCGAATTTTCAATTTAAAAAACTTTCTACCGTTTTTTATTTTCAAAATACGGTTTTTTGAACATTTTTGACATTTACTCGAAATCTACGCGATAGAAAGTTTTTTAAATAGCAAATTCAGTTTCAGCACACAAAAATACTTAAAGCATGATAGGTTTAGTCCTTCGAGCAGAAAAAAATTTTTTGTAGACTTAGGTATGTTATGAACAACGCTCCGGAGATTTATCTCTGTGACGGTTAAATCAGGGTTGGCTCTAGGTCAGCGCGGAACGATTTGTATGCAAGTATGACACAAAATATCTTACCTTGTACTTTTTTTAGAGAATTTTTTAATATCCAAAGTTAATATGAAATTCGCTAAAAAAAGTACAAGTGAGATATATTGTGTCATACCTTGCATAGAAATCTTTCCTAGAGCCAACCCTGGTTTTTGACATCACAGAGATAAATCTCCCGAGCCTTGGTTATGAAAGTGTGATTGTAAAACAATAATTTTAAAAAACTATGTATAAAATGCAAGTAATTATTTATTGCTGATGTTTAAGAACTTAGAAATAAATTTTTACCTCGAATAACTTGAAAGAATGTAAATATTGTAAAAACATTTTATTTTTTCAGGCTTCAAACACGTCTCCCTTTCCCACGAAGTTATTCCAATGGTGCGGATTGTTCCTCGTGGATTCACGTCGTGCGCTGATGCGTACCTAACACCTCACGTTAAAAAATACGTTGAGGGTTTCTCTAAAGGTTTTAAAAACAATTTAGAAGGGACCAGAGTTTTATTTATGCAGAGCGATGGCGGTTTGACCCCTATGCAGAATTTCAACGGTGCTAGGGCCATTCTATCGGGACCTGCGGGAGGAGTGAGTCTGTTACTGTACTATATTTATTTTAAATGTTTAAGGATACCATATGAATTGACATAATCATAAACAGCATGCCAATTTAACATATTCGGACAATATTGATATAAGTATTATTAAATCAGAATTTATTGATATTAGCATAGGTGTTCCACAAGGTTCGGTACTGGGACTATTTTTACTCTATACGAATGAGCTTGACTCTATATTCACTCATGCATTCTGTGATTTTCTGAAGTCTAAATTTAACAATGTATTGCGAGTTATAAGTGATTGGTACAAGAATTTTATTTTAAATCTGTAAAAACTCAAGTGATCAGATTCCAAAAAAAAAAATGTTCACAATTAGATACTTCACTAAATAGTTCCGATACCTCAAATTGTAATCAAGATATTACATTCTTAGGAGTTACAACACTGGAAGAGCTCACGGTTTCCAGTTAGTGGATTGTATGAGCCGGACGAAAACCCGACCATTGTTTGATGCAACCAGATTAGTTCTCCCCTCCGTTTTCGCCTGTTCCGATATATCGACATGCTGAACACCCGTGGTGGTGACAGAATTTCTCGTTGTGGTGACCCAACGGTCAAGAACCACCCCCAAACGGGGTCAAACGCGTATTTTAATTGTTTGAGGGACTCTTACTTGGTGATCCCCCGTTTTCGAGGATGCTGAACACCGTGGTGATGGTGGAATTCCTCCCCGGGGTGACCCACCTCCGTAAATGGCCAATAACAACCCTCCAAAGGGGTGAGAGTGCGTTCTCAGCATACCCCGGAAAAACTAACGTTTTTGAGGATGCCACACAAGAAAAAAATATTAAGATCTCGATCTTATCACCAAAGTAGTCATCTTCATTTTTTGTACATAATTTTTGGGAAAAATAGGTTTATATAATAATTGAAACATCTGATTTCTTTAATTATAATATATTATATAAAATATTTTTATTGACGCAAACAATTATTGCATATATTGTTATGCTGGCTTTTCTTAAATTATAATACTATGACTATAAAAAAAAACTAAAAAAATAATTTTATTTATTTATTTTTTTATTTGAAATTTATTTTTTACGTTCTTTGAACCCGTGCAGTTACAATCATTATGAAAATGCAAAGAAGGGGAGTTTTCTTGCCATTAAAGGGGTAAATGGATGTCAAGCACTCGATTCGTGGTTCTCTCTGTGTTCGGCATGCTCGAAAATGAGAGGAAAACCCTTTTGTCCAGTGGTATGATGAGAGCGCTCTCTCACCCCTTTGAGGGTGGTTATTGGCTGTTGAGGGGTGGGCGGGTATCAGGCACGCATCTCGGGGTCCTTCCCATAATTGGCATGTTCAAAAACGGTTGATCAATAAGTTGGCCACTTGGGGGTGGTCTTTGGACATTTGCGGGGTGGGTCACCGTAACGAGAAATTCTGCCACCACCACGGTGATCAGAATCTTCGAAAACGGGGGGAGGGGGGAGAACTACTTTTGCTGCATCAGACAATAGTCGGGTTTTTCGTTTTTTTTTTCCTCGACTCTCACAATCCACTAATGATCAGGTGTACCATACACACAAGTCTTATCTATTCTAGGCTGAGATATGGCGTATGTTTCTGGGGTAGTTCCAGTCAATCAGTGGATGTTTTTATGACTCAAAAACGTATTGTGAGATGTACTGCCGGATTATCTAACCGGCATTCTTGTAGCACAGTTTTTAAGAAATTTAAAATTTTAACTCTTGTAGGTATTTATGAATTGTCTGTTTTTATTTTTAAAAATAAAAGAAATCATATTTCACACAGTGAAATACACAACATAAATACTAGACATAAGAGTCAATTTCACATATCATTTTGTAAATATAAAGTAACATCAAACTCTCCTACTTATTTAGGTTTAAATATTTTTAATAGATTACCGACTCAAATTAAACTATCATTAAGTTTAACGATTTTTTAAAGATAGCTGAATAGCTATATTCTAGATAAATCTTTTTATAACTTAAATGAATTTTTTGAAAATAGAGTTAGGCCCGGTCCTTTAATCTTCCTTTAAATTTATTCTCCAGAAAATATCCTTGAATACAATTGTGTCAATAATTGTTTCCATGGGATCTATCTAAAGAATATATTTAACTGGAGATGAAAATACCGGGCCTTAAGTAGCATAAAACTAAACATCCTCACTTTAACCATTGAGCTATGACGTAAAATATTCGCGTACTCGATGGCAGAAAAGGAAAACCACGAAATTTTTAAACGATCAGATCTTTGTCAGTACATGAGTGGGAAGGCCGTACGATATCGATATCGAAAGAATGGTGTTTTAACCTCATCGTAAACTGCATATTTCAAATCGCAAATTAGATCCAACAGGAACGTATGAAAAATTTTCAGACGTTTCGCGAAACACGTTAAACTTTGTCTGAGTTGACTCTAGATGAGTAAATAAAATGCGTGGATATCATCTCCGCACATTCTCCTTGAAACTCGAAACCTTGGCAACTGGAGTGGGGGAAATATTCTTGTCGTGGCAGTCGCGGTTTTGATTACTAATGAACAGTTCTGACAAATTTCAAAGTGGGACATTTTTTTCCATAATTAAAGTGCCTACTTTTATTGTATTGTACTACTACTGCATTTGAGCATAAATCATTAACATATGTTAAAATATAAAAAAGTTTAACGAGAAAATCTCATTTTTGTGGCCCATCCGATATAGATAGGGTCTTTATTGAATTTCTGATAATTATTTTTGATGTAAGAGCTCTATTGTTATTTGTATTAAGTACACTCAAAGAAATAGTATGGGTAAATTCAACAAAAAAAAAAATGGTTAACTAACAATATAGTTAATTTTGTTAAACTAAATTATATTGATGGTATTTTTAAACAAAAGGTGATTGTTATTTTAATTAATAAAAAGTTGTCGTACAACAAAACAAATATTAACTTAAAAAATAGATGAATATACTTAACCATTATTTTTTTCGTCTGACTATTATTTTGTTGAATTCTGTCAAATTAAACTAGATAATAGTATATTTTATTTTTAACTATTGTCGAATTGTAATTGTAAATCCAGTAGCAGTTTGCTCTACTATTATAGTTGACAGATAAACCAATATTATTGTAGAGTTAACCCGCAGTTCTGTTTACATAAACATAACATCGTTCTGCCATCCAGTTTGATGAATTAAGACGTCGCATCAGCGCTTTTGTTTGCAAATAGTATGGGTTACATCAATCAAAAAAATAGTATATATATTGTTCATTTTGTTAAATTGAAGTATATTTAATAGTATTTTTAAACAAAAGGTGATTGTCACACAACAAAATAAACATTAACTTAAAAAATAGGTGCGGTGCATAAGACTATAATTTATTCATCTTACTAATAATTTGTTGAATTTTGTCAAATGAAACTAGATAAATAGTAGACTTTATTTTTAAGTATTATCGAATTGTAATTCTAACCAGTATTAGTTCGCTGTATTATTGTACTTAATAAACAAACCAATATTATTGTTGCCTTCTAGAAGTTCTAAAAGGGAATTACCATAAAATTTGCTTGCTTACCACGTAGTCTATTACAGAAATTATTCCTAGATGACGCCACATACAAATCACTGACAATAATCAATCATGCATTATCTTATACTCTTATGAATTTATAGAAAATTAATGACATGATTGCAATGTTCAAATTCTCTCAGGGATCATCGATATATTTGGATGGATCTTATAAACGATCTCTCTCTAATCTTTGGTTTGGGTGGTCTGATGTCTCAATACTGAGATTTTGGCTGACAAAAAAAAAACTTCATCATACAATAAAGTGTAGATCAACCTAAAAATTAGTTGGTGAACAAAAAACAAAGTCGTTGTACTATTTAATTGTAGACCAAATTGAAAATGGTTAGTGAACATAAAAAAATGTCACTGTACTATTTAATTTGTTGTTCTACAAGAAGATATGATTATTAAACTACTATTTGTTTACGAAAACAAATAAAGTTGTTGTATGACTATTCTTTTATGATTGATTTAACTATGAAACTAGATAGGCGCGATTTCATATGCTCTTTTTGGTTGAATTCACCTATCATTTTCTTTGAGTGTAGTAATTCGATGCTTTATATTTCTTGAAAACTGTAGACACTGACGCTTGATATATGTATTTTAGGTAGTTGGATATGCGGTGACCACTTGGCAAAAGGAAACTGACTTACCTGTGATTGGGTTTGACATGGGTGGAACTTCCACAGATGTGTCCCGTTTTGCGGGCAATTACGAACACGTCTACGAGAGTACCACAGCTGGGGTTACTATTCAAGCCCCTCAGCTCGACGTTAACACTGTTGCTGCAGGGGGAGGCTCGATGTTGTTTTTCAGGTGAGAATTTGAGATATTCATCAATAACCCAGTTCTTTCCAACATGCAAATATGTTGCCGAAATACAGGGTGTTGAAGTTATACCTGTGAGACAATTTCTTTTTGAAATATTAACTGCCCACATTAAACATTAGACCCAATTCTAGCTGATACCTCTCGATAAAGAAAAGTTTTTTACGTAGGTTACCTTTACAGTGTCAAAAAGCATGGTCGATAGCTCGCCGATTGGGACGCTATTTTGAAAAAATATAACCAATAATAGATTTTCCACAAATTTGCCATAAACAATAAGAGCCCTTAAAAATGTCAAGATATCAAAAGTAAATCTTGAAAAATTTCTTGTAGCTTATTTTTTATTTTTACGCGATTAAAATTTCGTGAAAATAATAATCATAAAGATTATTGTTATGAATAAATTATAAGGGACGAAGTTCAATCGCAAGACTATGAACCACAATAGTCGTGACGTCATGCACGAGGCGGTTAATTTGAATTGCATTCCATGCAGTCTTTGAAGCATGCCTTCTGTACATGTGTTTTAAGGGTCAAAATAAATTACTTAAAAATGTACCTAAGGATTGGTACGTTATTTTTTATATTTAGCTATTGAAACCTAACTACTGATATAAAAATAGAGCTGTATTATAAGTTTTTTACATGTGGTAATCAATTTTCTCTACCGAAAATAATAAAAAAAATATTTGCCGGATGGCTATTTCTGCGCTTGCGTTCTACAAGTATCTGGAAAATTATTGGGAACGTAGTTCTTTGATTATTTCCTTGTAGTCTAACCTCAAAGCCTGTCTTATTTATTTTCATTTGAAATTGAATTGCTTTCCATTATTTTATACTATTATCATAGATTTTCAACCTATAACTTCGTGTTTAAATATTTGTAAGTAAGTATTTTCACTTAGAAACGCAAATAAATAAAGAAATTACATATTGTATTATTTATTCACAACTTATTTCTATTAAATCTATAAATGATTAAAATAGTTTAAAATTGAACTGTCTAGTAAATACGACATATTCCATGAACATGCTTCATCTGTTAGGGTACGAACATGCCGAAGATACTACCCAGCTAGAAGTTCATGCCGCAGTTTCAGAAGATGTATCGAAGCCATCAACGTGTAAAACAAACCTATACATTTAAATGTGACCGCACATACCGTGGATGCTAGCAGAGTGAACTGCTCTTAGCACAAATTGATAGCTTCCATGCATCGACTGAAACTGCGGCCTGAACTTCTATATCTGCGTAGCATCTTCAGCATGTTCGTACCCTTACAGAAATATTATAGTGTGCAAAAAGAGCCAGAGCAGCTATATATGATGTCATAACCATAATCCCCTTGGACAAGTACATTCTGCATCTGTTATATTTTTATCGTTATTCAAAAATATCTGAAAACAATTAATTACGTTAAAAGTCAAATATGATAATGTTTAAAAAAAATGCAGATACTTTATAGATTCTATCTCTCATGCTAGCATGAACTTGTCCCTTAACAATTGGTACTTCGGGATCATAAATCATTCCTTTCACGTGGCTCGCTTCAACAGAACTTTCTGTCTTGACCATGAGTTTTCCTTTATCTTTAAAAAAATTGAGCAATCGCAGAAAAATGCAATACGTGTTTTTGAACCATTTTTCAATGCTAAAAATAGATAAGTATATAGATACATACATATTTAAAAATTACTTTGTTATAATTTCAATCACAAAATAGGTACTTACGATGCCGTTGAAATATATTATTATTGACTCCAGTACAAATTTGGAATGCAAACGCTTTAAATACTGTAAAATCCTTGAAAATTATAAAAGAAATAATCCACTATACATAACCTTAAACTTCATCTAGTCCAGGTAAACAAATAAAAAGATGCAGGTATGTTTGACATACGTATACACGCGTGCGCAATAAAAAATTAATTTCTGAAAAAATTTCAAGAGGACTTTAAAAATTACAGTTTTATTACAAGAAGTAGCAGCTTTTAAAGTTAAAACATTTGTATAATAATTCAATAGTTAAATATTCACAGATTTTCTGAAATTTCAAATTCAATTTTGACCAGTGTCTTATGTGGAGTGGTAATAAGGTCGATGTTAGAAATAGGATGGAATAGTTAGAGTGGGAGTGAAACGTCACACTATTTCGGTCCATTCTGAATAATTCTAGAGGGGGTTGGAAATAGTTTCTACAAACGTCAAAACAATTGAATGCTTCATTCGTGTTAGTTATAGCTAGGAGCTGGTGGCAATACGGGTATATGATTTCATTTTAGTTAAGGTAAAGTGGGGTAAGTGTATATACGGGGTAAGAGTGTCCACAAATTGGAATTTCACTAAAATTATGAATAGGTGCTACAATCTATGAGAAGTATGTTGAAACATATCCAATCTACACACCTACGTATGTAGGGTTGCAAAACCGCCATTATTATTAACCAAAATATTGCACACATTCTAGTAGTTGCCATTTAGCTTGAGTAGAGAGTGCATGTGTATTAGATTATCCAGAGACATCTCCTATATTTTAAAAGTTTTTAACGTGATATTTTGCCAGCAGGTAAGATTATTAATTAAGTTTACTACACAAATGGTATTTCTATTCAATAACATTTCAAAAGGCACTTTTATGCATGGGTTCTTCTTGCCCCAGAAATAAAGTATACCGGGAAATTGTGTACTATAAAATAGGAGGTAAGAGTGTCTTATAGTACACCCTTGCCCCGTAGAGCGCGAGAGATATTATATTCTGTAGATCTTAACTAATATCCGTGATATAATTGAATTTTAATTCTTTTAACGAGTTGCCCACTAACACTTGTTAATCAGATACTTATATTATTTTTAGTAAGTTGGTAAGGACATACATTAGAAAAAGTGACAGAGGAAAAAGAGATTCAAAGGGAAACACTAGAACTTGTCATAAATTAAGTAAAGACTGGCTTCATAACTTTGTATGGTGCATCTTAAAAGTAAAACATCTCCAAAATGCCATCTAGAATATACAATAATATATATTACTTCTAATAAAAAAATATTAGTTACTTATCACTTTGTTTTATTACCAAACATTTTAAAATTGATTCAGATGTGGATAAAAATGTACTTTTATTAAATTGAAAATATGTATTTTGTTGTTCGCTAGACTTTGTTACACTAAAAAGTTCATAAGTCAGATATTTTGTATAATATTTTAAAAATTTCAAAAGTAATGTGCTGCTACATGCTTAAACTAGACACACTTACCTCGTATCTTAACTTAATATTAACACAAGCAAAATGTACATCGGACGACACTCTTGCCCCAAGTGACCGGGGAAGTGTGTACCATAAACATCATTTTAAAAAAATATATGTCAGCCTTAGAAAAATAAAGATATACTTTTAAAATTGTAAGAACATTTATCAAATACTGTATAAGAATAAAGGTATTAAAAATTCAAATCTAAAACATTAACAATACTTGACACATTTGCTGTTAAAGGTGAACTAATAAAATTTTGGGTCGCACTTACCTCACTTTACCTTAACAATAATATGGAATGAAGGTATTGATGAGCAGCTGCTGATTTTTTAAATAAATGAATTCCAAATTTGCAAAAAAAATTTTCCTATATTATTTTATTATTTCAGCCATTGCTATAAAATTGTTCATGTATCAAAAATATAAATAAAAAAAAAATGGTTGGCTGAAATCTATGACCCTGATTTTTTTATAAAACTAATTGTTAATTTGCAAAAAAAGCGCTATTAAGTCATTTCATTGTACTTCGCAATGGTTTTAATTTGTTATTTCTTATATCCATAACTAGAGAAAAACATTGGCTGTCGTGTACGTTGCTGATTTTCAGAAATATTCCCAGTTTACTCCAAAAAATGTCAAAGTAAGAAAATAGTCCAATCAGTCGGGGATTTTGCCCTGCAAAAGGTGGAGTAGTAGTGATTTTGATATATGTTGTTTAAGTCTAGGCCCTGATAAAAAATACAAATTTTCGATCTTGGTGGTGGGGGGAGGCGCGAACGGCCATCTTGAATTAAAAGTGCAAACAATTGTTTTTTTCAAAATAATTCGTCAACGCTCGATCCTACGAGAAAAATGTTGAAGACAAAGTTAAAGAGGACAAAATTTCCTTCAATTTTTGTATATACATTTTTATTGTAAGTCTAATGTTAAAGAGATAGAGCGTCAGACAGTTGAATTTAAGAAGGAAATTTTTTTTTATTATATAATGTACGTTTACAACATAACATATTCTATATTATTTATATTATTATAATAAAGATCTATTTGCCTTGAAACTAAGAAAATATTAAATTTACGGGATAGTATTACAGTGGCTTACATATTATTCCTCGAAAATAGGAAACAAAAGTTATTCAATTTAATAATTGGTATTCAGAAGAATTGGCTATAAAACATGGAATACCCCAAGAGTCGGTACTTGCTCTTATACTATTTTTATTATTTTTATATAATCCAGCATCTTTTAATAAAATTTCAAATTATAAAATTTTATGTCCCGACTATTGGTTACACAATTTTAAGTCCCTTACAAAATCCTTACACACATTTAATACCTACACAATTGCTTAGAAACATTCAAAATACATAGAAATGTAAATAATTATTAGCAAATCGAAAACACCTGTGCGTATTAAGGCAGGACCGCCCGCGCGAGGCAGGGAATGCTACCCTGCTGCTCACTCTAAAGAGTCGACCTTTACAAAAGAGACAAATAAATACGAGGGACGGTCTATTAGTGCAATAAAAATAAGCTAAAAGTATGCGAACCTTGAAAAAATTAGTACAAACAAGAAATTTGGTGTAGATGTTGCAGTTATCATCTTATTGAATATACTAAAAGTGCCCTAAAATCTAAGCTGTGCTACGCCCGCCATATTGACAAATGGCGGCCCATTTTAAGATTTTTGTATATAAATTCTTTACCGTTGCAGATAGGAAAAAAGTTTCAAATAAAAAATTATTATGATGTCTTTACATTTTTCAACTTCAGTCACACAATAAGATTATATTAAAATTTCTGCCACCAGCTCCCTAGCTATTAGCATCATCTGGTAGTTTTAATCAAGTCTAGGTAATGGTTGGCGAATCGAGCGTCGAATAACAAGGGCGGATCCAGAAAGGTTACTGGGGGAGGGGGGGGGGGGCACTAACATCTACAAAAAATTTTAGAAATCAGAAAAAAAAAATTTTTCGCCTCGGAATCTAAAAAAATTTTTTCACCTCATACAGAGAATCCTATTAAAAATGTAAAAAAATTTTTCGCTCCCCTCGGAATCTGAAAAAATTTTTTCGCAAAAAAAATTTTTTTTCGCCTCATCCAGAGAATGCTATTAAAATGTAAAACAAAATTTTTCGCTCGCCTCGAAATCTCAAAAAATTTTTTCGCCTCATGGGAGGGGGTGCAAATGAAAATCCAAAAATATTTTTACAGAGAATGCTATTAAAATGTAAACAAAATTTTTCGCTCGCCTCGGAATCTGAAAAATTTTTTTCGCCTAAAAAAAATTTTTCCCCCACCTCATGCAGAAAAAAATTTATCGCCTTGAAAACGTAACAAATACTTTTCTCGGGGGGGGCAATTGCCCCTACTGTCCCTCCCCCTGGATCCGCCCTTGTCGAATAATATTATTGGAATATAGTATTTAACTGTTTTAGTGATTGTGGAAACTACTTTTGTAATTTTTGACACACAGTTTGTATTTTTTACTTCTACATAAATAAAATTCACCTAGTTACATTCCATTTGGCTTTATTTAAATGATATTATGCTGTTTTTTGGTCCAAAAATTATTATCACTATCGTTTCTGATGGCTGAATTTTCAAATTTCTAGTAAAAACTTGAAATAACTAAAATAAATAAAATAACAAATATTTGTAATTTATGCAGGTAGATAAAATGGAATAGGATATTCCAAGCATCGCTACCTTAACTATTTGCTTAGCAAATAATATGAAATCTTGCTCAAATAGTTATAGTTTTCCGCAAGTTTTTTTTCTAATTTAATTATTCCTGGGTCCCGAATACTTGCAAACCTCGGCCCTACGGACCTAGGATTGCAAACTATATTCTCGACCAAAAAAAGTGCATTTACGACACTTGGTACATAAATAACTATTATTGCTATATCAAAATAATAGTTAAAAATAAAATGCAAAACTATATTTTAACTTTTTCTTATTATTTTTAGCCTTTCTTAAATTTTCACTCGAGTAATAATATAAAACTAATCTGCTCTACTGTACTTCCTAACATAACATCAGTTGCATTTATTGATGTTTTTTAGCGTCATTTAGCCTCATTCATACTAACAAATTTTGATTTGAAACAAAAAAACAAAAACTTCAAAGTATTTTTTTTTTTAGCTTTTGCAAAGGTCTTGTGAATAGCACTTTATATGCTTACGTATAATTAATAATTGGCTCATGACATGGCAAATGAACACATCTATTTAATGAAATAAATGTTTCAATATTTACTAAATATAATAATATTCTTAACATTTTTCGAGACGTAAGTTGCCTGAAATTGTGTAAATCTTTTCCAAAAGCCCATGCCATCTGGTACAGGTATTTTCTCACAAAATAAAAGAATAGTTTAAAATCCAATATAATTTTTGTTACGGAATTTACCTACCAAATATTTGCAACACCCTGTATTTTCCACTCTCTTCCTGTGTTGGATTATCTCCTAACGTATTAAATTTCGAAAATAATGAAACCTACGAGCACTTATAAAAATTGCACTTATTCAAAAAATGCTTCTGCCGAGGGTTTCACGATTAAGTGATATCATTCATTTGAAGGTCTGGCCTCTTCGTTGTCGGACCTGAATCAGCAGGTGCTCATCCTGGACCAGTTTGTTACAAGAAGGGTGGCCCTTTGACGGTGACCGACGCAAATTTAGCTCTGGGAAGATTACTGCCTGAGTATTTCCCGAATATCTTCGGGCCCAATGAAGATTCTCCTCTGGATAAGGCGGAAACTGTTAACAAATTTAAGGAACTTACCGACGAAATTAATACGTTTTTGACTAATCAGGATAGTAAGAAGGTAAAGTATTTTTTTTTACATTATTTATTAGACTGTGCTAGATGCTTTGTCATTAATATATGGTCAAATGTATTGAGCTCTCACCGCGAATATCTCAAAAACGGAGGACAAAAAATAAATGTAGAAATATTTTTACAATTAATTATTTTTATTTATTTGCTTTCATTGTGACTAAAGAATAATATTTAGGTATTAAGCAAATCACAACTTATACACTTTTTTATTTATTACGAAATTACTACTTTCTGTATATTGTTGCCCTAATCTGGGCATGCTAATATACTAGTTAGATAAATACTTTAAAACACTCATTATTGGAGAAACAATCAAAACAACTACTCTTCTAGCCTAGCTAATACTGATGAAATATTGAATTACATGATTCCTGGCATTTTAAAGAAAAAAAAATGTTGAAAATATTTGAATCATTTATTTAAATTCAGTCATTCACACTTTTTTATTTAATGTGAAATTATCTACTTTCTGTATATTGGTACTTTAATCTGGTCACGCTAATATACTACTTAGGAAAACACTTTAAAATATTCTTTATTGGAAAACCAATCAAACAACTACTCTTCTAGCTATACTGACGAAGTATTGAATTAATTATATGAATATAGGATTCCTAGCATTTTAACGCAAAAAATATGTTGAAAATACTTAATTCGTTTATTGAATTTCAGTCATTTACAACAATTATTGAATCTTACAATTTATTTCAACTGTAGAAAAGTTGTGCAAGTTTTTTCGAACTCGTTAGTTCTCATCAGTAGGGTATGGAAACATTCGTTCATTATTTACAAGCCTATTCTTGAATTATTTTTACAATTAATTATTTTTATTTACTTGCTTTCATCAATACTAGAGAATATTATTTAGGTATTAAGCAAATCACAACTTACACACTTTTTTATTTATTATGAAATTACTTACTGATGACAACTAATGACTTCAAAAAAATTTTTACAACTTTTCTAGAGTTAAAATAGAATGTAAGGTTCAATAATTGTTGTAAATGACTGAATTCCAATAAATGAATTAAGCATTTTCAATGTATTTTTTTGCCTTAAAATGCTAGGAATCCCATCATGTAATTCAATACTTCATCAGTATTAGTTAGAAGAGTAGTTGTTTTGATTGGTTTTCAAGTACAAATTAATAAATTGTCATTTAAGATTGTCTTTTTGAGTATTATAATTACCGAAAATGTTTTCCTTTAAATTTAAAATTAACATGACTATAAATCAAATTTTTTATGAATAAGTAATTGATACATACAGGAAGCACATTATGTGGTATTAATATAACATATATAATTATACCAAAGGATTGACATAGTTCGTTTACCTCAAGCAAATACTAATATTATAAGTGTGTCTCGAGTTATTGTTGTTCGAGGCTAACCTGAGTCCTGATTTTGCTTGATATTTATGTAGTTCTCAATGAATTAGCAACGACGTTATAATATTAAAAAAATTTAATGAATTTTATAGGATGCATTAATTTACACATTAATTTGGTTTGCATATTCAAAATTTTCTATCGGAAAATGCTTACTACAGACTCTCTTATTTTCAACGGGAAATTTGTATTTTTTTTAAACATTTTTTAATCCATTCCTTCTGTACTAGAGGGCCTTTAGGGAAGAAAATAATTACCATCTCACCACTTTCTTTTGTTTTTGCTTCTGAGTTCATGTGGCAAAAAGCAACACACTACAAACCGTTCCCCCAGTTATACAATAATAATCGTATTTAAAATTGTTATTAATATCGGAAAATTATAAAACAATTGCTTACCTTAAAATTATATTAGAAATAGTAATAGATTGAAAACTATGGTAAATAGAGTCTCTCTTTAACAACTAGACACTATACACTAATAAATTTAATTGCAAAATAACATTTACACATTTAAACGTCAGCAGGCACGGTGACGTGCAAGATGGTCGCCTTCACCGGATCCCCTCCACACAGTTCAAGTTATAACCTACCTTATAACTTTAGTGACCTTGGGCAGCGTCAGTGGTGAAAATATGGAGATATATCGTCTGGTCCTGCACTCTTATTTTTGTTAAGAAACACTAGCTCGTTAAAAACTTATAACGAAGTTTCGTCTTTCATGCACCCATTGTTTGCTTTCAACTCAAAAGTTAACATAAATCGACTTTTCCATTGACGTTTAATCAAAAGTGGCTACAAGTAGTCCAATTTATTATTTCCATTTTGTTAAAAACTGTAGTAACAAACTCATGCAAAATAAATCAATAGATATTCGATAGGGTATAAAAACTCACCCTGTATACATACATCCAAATAAAGCATAAAATCAAGGCCACCGTAACAGTTGACTCCCGCCTTCGATTTGTTAAAATTGAATTTCCTCTTTCAGAGTATCATGTCCACTGAAGAGGTAGCTATGGGGTTCATAAGGGTAGCAAATGAAGCTATGTGTCGTCCAATCAGGGCACTAACGCAGGCCAAAGGTTACGACACGGCCAGGCACGCATTGGCATGCTTTGGGGGTGCTGGCGGGCAGCATGCTTGCGCCATAGCGAGATCTTTAGGAATGACGACTGTTTTCGTGCACAAGTATGCAGGTGAGTTTATAACTTTTCTATATACAAATACACTTGTTGATCTCTTGTTTGTTTGTACTGTTATTTGGAGAGGTAAAACGACATGTAGGAACTAGAAGCTAAGAGAATGTACAGGGTTGCTCATTTGGGCGGTTAAGTAGATTTTAAGATGTGATTTTTAAAAATTTTGTCGTCAACGGAGCTAAAATGACCAAAATCTCTAATTTGAGTGCTAATGAAAGTATTTTTATGAAACCTTGTGCAATCTGTTTGTAATGACGTTAATAAAAAAGTTGAAAAGAGATTAGAGTAGGAAACGATCAGAAGGGGTAGAAAATACCCCTTTTATCACGGGTTCCGTAACTTATAGAACTAGATCAAAAATGAAAAAAAAAAACAATCTGTTTACTTTTTTTTGGCCTAAAATAAGATGTTTTTGCTTTTGTGAATTTTTTCGAAAAATGCATATTTTTCTAGCTATGGCCACTCGAAAATTCCTAAAAGTGAGGGAGGGGAAATGTAAAAGTTTGAAAAGAAATCTGAAAAAATTCAAGTGAATGTATCATCGAAATAAAAGACTTTTTTTATTTGCAACTTTGTAAAGTGCGTTTTCGCCGAGTTTTCCGGAAAAACATGAAAAATTATGAAAAACTTTCTTTAAAATTGTAGTGCTCTAAAAACATGTAATTTTAAAAATTTTGAAAAAATTCACACGTATGCATTGAGGCCAGGAATTTTTTGGTAACTTGCTAATTTTCCGAGTTACAGGCAGTTTTTCTGTCAAACACCAATAATGAAAAACGAATAATATACCAGGTGATTTTTTTAGTTGGGACAGCACCTTTTCCTCGCTTATTATTAAAGATAGAGTTTCGAAATTTTGCAGGCGTACTTAGTGACATTTTTTGCGTTTAATGAACTTTTTTAAACTTTTCTGCTGTTTCTCGTCTATCCGGAAGTGACGTCAACTTTCGATTTTCAAAACTAAATTTTTTTCTGAGTTAGAATATGTAAAAAAAGTGTTAGGATAGAGAGGAAAGTTTTTGAGATAATACGATTTTAAGGTTTCAGATGTTGAGAAGCACTAAAAATCGAATGATGGAATGATTTTGTGGTAGATTAAAATTGCCGTCAAAACGCTTTGTAGGCGCATGTCAAGTCAATAGAAGTTTGCGTTGTCGTCTTTGATTTTAGCATTTCAAACAATAAAAAACAAACAAAACAAACATTTTTATTTCAAACAGTGACAAAAATTTAAACATGAAGCTGCAATAACAAGGAAATTATCACAAATAATTTTCAAATAAGCCACCATTTTAATCTAAACACTTTTCAACTCTTCTCTTGACACTTTCTGTTGTGTTTTCAATAAACTGGGGGTTCATCTCTTGGCAGATTTCACGAACACGTGCTTCCAAAGCCGCTCTTGTTTCGCGTTCGAATTCATAAACATTATCTTTAATGTGGCCCCATAAAAAAAATCCAATGGATTAAGATCCGGGGACCTCGCTGGCCATCTAATCGGCCCGGAGGCAAATTATAATTTTCTTTCAAGAAAGGCAATATGTTTTGGGAATATAACGCTGTATTGAGATTTTGATCATAAACAACAGGTCCAATCAATTGGTTGTTAATAAGCCCAACCCAAACATTGAACTTCTAAACTATCTGAAAGTTGCTGGATTTAGTTAAGTGTAAGTTAACCGTGGGCCAGTAGTGTGCATTATGTCGATTGAAAATGCCGTTATTGGTATAACTTGCCTCGTCACTCCAAATTACTTTTCGCCAAAACCTCGGATCTTCTTAATTTTTTATCATGAACCATTCGCAGAACGCAGTTCGTTTGGGAAAATCTCCAGAAAGTAACTTTTGATGTACCGAGTATTTGTAAGGATGCTGCTGCCCATATCGTTTCAATATTTTCTGGATGGAGGAATATGATATGCCAAATTGCACTTCTAGTTGATGAACTGAAATTCCTGAATTTTCCGTAACAGCTAATCTAATATTTGTCTTGAAGTTCTTAAATTTGTAATTATTTTCTTTAAAAATCGACGATCAAGTCTTCTTTTCTCGGGATATTCTGCATTGAAACTATGACAAGTTGGTAAATATCTTTGACCATTTTGATTAAAAATCATAAGGATGTTAATGAAATCTTCGTTTGTATAATCATTTTCCATTTTTTTCACTATTTTTTTGTGAACTGACCCCAGAAAACTTTTGAATGCTAAATTCAAAGACGACAACGCAAACTTCTGTTGACTTGACATGCGCCTACTACGCGTCTTAACGTCAATTTGAATCTGCCACAAAATCATTCCATAGGTAACTCGATTTTTAGTTCAACACCTGAAACCTTAAAATCGCATTATCTCAAAAACGTTCCTCTCTAACCTAATACTTTTTTTACATATTCTAATTAAAAAAAAACTAGTTTTGAAATCCAAAAGAAAAACTATAGTGTTTCATTTGAAAATCGAAAGTTGACGTCACTTCCCGTTAGACGGGAAACAGCAGAAAAATTTTAAAAAGTGCATTAGATGCAAAAAATGTCACTAAGTATGCCTGCAAAATTTCTAAAAAAATCACCCGGTATATGTTGATTGAAAGTTTATTCGACAATCATTTTCATCAAACGGCTATTGAGCAATCAGCATGTAAAAAATATATAAATAAAAAAAAAATTCCGGATAATTTTTTCACATTTTCAATTTAAAAATGGTATGACTATATAGGATTCATATTTTTTTTATAATAATATATATATATATATATATATATATATATATATATATATATATATATATATATATATATATATATATAAATCACGCCCATTTTTCGAACTTTCATGTATTTTTTATGTGCATAAAATGTAGTACATTATTTATCGTGAAAAACAGCCTGTAACTCGGAAATTTAGTAAGTTGCAAAAAAATTCCAAGAGACAAAAAATGTTTAGAAAGTTTTGTATTCCGATGATACATTCACTTGAATTTTTTCAGATTTTTTTTTCAACTTTTCCATTTCCCCTCCCCCACTTTTAGGAATTTTCGAGTGGCCATATTTAGAAAAATATGCATTTTGCGAAAAAATTCACAAGATTAAAAACATCTTATATTGGGACAACAAAGGTAAATATTTTTTCCATTTTTTACCTAATTCTACTACAAGTTAGTGTTAGTGTTTTTCTATCCCTTCCGATCATTTCCTGTTCTAATATTTTTTTCAACTTTTTTATTAACGTCATTACAAACACATTGCACAAGGTTCCATCAAAATCCATTCATTAGCACTCAAATTAGAGTTGACTGGACTATCGGCTAAGTGTAATTCATTTTTCCTCATTATTTATTCCTGGCGCCTTCACCAAAACCTTAAATACTCATGTGCAAGGTAATGATTTCTTAACCAGCATCTTGAGGTATTTATTGACCATGAATGATGTAACTAACATATACATTTTAATGTATTATATACAGAGTGACACAGAAACTTGGGCCTCTCCTCAAAGTTAAACAAAAATTTAAACAAAAAACCCTGCACAAATCTTATGGAAAATGGCTTTCGGTGGAATTTGCTGTAATTGCAGTATGTTGTGGATATTGACTACTGGTCAAATGGTTCAATGGTACAACCTTTAGAAAGGGCCAGTTTTCGTGTTAAATCTTCCTTCAGTCTAGTAACATCTAAGGACCTAATATCGGGGTACTCCGAAGCTCAGTTCTAGGCCTCTTTTCAGTATATTCACCTCTGATTTATAAAAGTGCCAATTTTCTATAGTATGCAACTCTAGGGAGACGACATAGTTTTCAGTCCATGAAATATGGATGCACACAACAAAATAAATTTTGACGTATCAGAAATTAGTAACTGGTCTATGCCGTACTCATTAATATGAAATCCGAATAAATGTAAACCCATTTCTTTCTACAAACAAGACATACACCAATTTTGATGTATCAGAAATTAGTAACTGGTCTATGCCGTACTCATTAATATGAAATCCGAATAAATGCAAACCCATTCCTTTCTACAAACAAGACATACACCATGTTTGAATAGTCTGAACCAACGTTTTATGGGATGAAGTATTTAGTTTAAATGTTGAATATCTTAGAAACTATAACATTTCGATAAAACAATTTGAGAAACAGTATTAAATATAATTAATGTCTTTAAAATGCTTTTTCTGTTTCTATATAATAAAAAAAAAAGTATTTACCTGACTAGTATATTAGCGTGCCCAGATTAGGGCAACAATATACAGAAAGTAGGTATTTTCATAATAAATAAAAAGTGTGTAAGTTGTGATTTGCATAATACCTAAATAATATTCTCTAATGATGATAAAAGCAAATAAATAAAAAATAATTAATTGTAAAAATAAATCAAGAATAGGCTTGTAAATAATGAATGAATGTTTCTATACTCTACTGATGAGAACTAACGAGTTCAAAAAAACTTGTACAACTTTTCTAGAGTTGAAATGAATGTATGGTTCAATAATTGTTGTGAATGACTGAATTTCAATAAATAATTTAACTATTTTCAATATATTTTTTTTTTCCTTAAAGTGCCAGGAATCCTATCATGTAATTCAATACTTCGTCAGTATTAGCTAGAAGAGTAGTTGTTTTGATTGGTTTTCCAAGAATGAGTGTTTGAAAGTGTTTTCCTAAGTAGTATATTAGCGTGACCCGATTAAGGCACCAATATACAGAAAGTAGATAATTTCATATTAAATAAAAAAGTGTGAATGATTAAATTTGAATAAATGATTTAAGTATTTTCAATATATTTTTTTCTTTAAAATGCTAAGAATCCTATCATGTAATTCAATACTTCGTCAGTATTAGCTAGAAGAGTAGTTGCTTTGATTGATTCTCCAATAATGAGTGTTTTAAAGTATTTACCTGACTAGTATATTAGCGTGCCCAGATTAGGGCAACAATATACAGAAAGTAGGTATTTTCATAATAAATAAAAAGTGTGTAAGTTGTGATTTGCATAATACCTAAATAATATTCTCTAATGATAATAAAAGCAAATAAATAAAAAATAATTAATTGTAAAAATAATAAAAAATAAAGAAGTTATGACCGAAACAACCTGCGTTTTCACATTTTTCTAACAAAACCTCGAGAGACTCTGGCGAGCGTTTGGTGATTGTAAATGACAACCAAATTTGTTTTGTGAATGGAATTACTTACAGTATGACAGCTTGGAGGTCACACAATCTCGTTAACCTCAATCATTCTTCTCCTAGTGCTGTCCCCTTAAAGGGCTCGTGCACTGTTTGACAGCAGACATTTTTGGAGGGAGGAGAACGAGACACAATCACTACGAACTGCACATGGAGACATCGGAAAATTTGAGGTTGTTTGTGTCCAAGAATGTCGGCTGTTAAACGGTGCACGAGCCCCATACTTAAGTTAAAAAAAAATACAGCTGAGAATTTTGCATTTATTAATGATCGCTAACCTCTAAGGGGACAGCCCTAGATGAAGAAGAGTGATTGAGGTTAAGTGTTGTGTGACCTCCAAGCTGTCAAACGGTGCACGAGCCCCATTGACTATGATGGAAACATTTTCAGGTCTGCGAAAATAAGGGCAATAATTTTTTATTTCTGTAAATTTCGAGGTGCCGCCAGACTCATTTGATAATTTCAAAAATCAGTCAGACTTGTTTTTATCTCTATCCTATGATAATATCAATTTATATAATAATAAGTTTCAAACCTGTAAAGATAAGAGTAACGTATCCGAGAAATCGATCTGATTTTCCGATGAGCTGATTTATTGAAACATTTCAGCCAGACTTACTTTGGTCAACTGGAGATAAGCCAGATAGCTTTTTTAGTATTTCATGATCTACTTGAGTAAATCTAAAAGATTCATAACTGGAAAAATAAGTTCAACTCATTTGTATTGTCCACCCATGAAACCACCAAAAAATTTTTGCCCGACTCAGAATTTGTTGATTTTAGTATCACTAACAGAACCGTCCTGTCGACATTCACCAAATGGAGAAAGAAGTAAAAAAAAATCACTGGCTCTTAGACTGTTGTGCTTCACTTTGGAGCAAAACATGATTAGAAAAATTTGTTTGAAATGTTAAAATAAAAATTAAAATACTGCTCATATTGAATTAACGGAATGGGCAAGTATACATTTTTTTAAAAATAATTTTAATAACATCTACACATAAAAACAGTTGACCCGTATTTTTTGACTGGGTGAATTTTAAATATTTGCTTGGAGCTTGGAGCCGGTACGGCTCCAAGCTAAAAAATGCCTATACAAACGTTCAAAATGAGAAGAAACTTGAAAAACTTAAAATTTGGGGTTATGTTAGTTACATGATGCAGATGCCCATTTGTGCTTGAACAGAGAAACGAGCGCTATGTTGCCATGTTTCGATAAATAATGTAAGATATTCTGTACTGCTATACGGAATCCTCTGTAATATTACAATTCTGTATTAGCAAGTTATCAATCTGCCTTAAAACTGTATAAAATATTTACTTGCTGGGTATTCGGAACAGTGTTAAAAATTAATATTAAAATTTATTTCAGAGAGTGCAGCAGTGCACATTCTTTTTTAGAAATATGGCAACGTAGCTAGTTACTCTCAAATGTAAAGTGCTCCTGTTTTAGAGGTTATCGTCACGAGATATCCGGAAAACTGCCTTATTTTAACTCCACTCTGATTTTAAGCATATTCATTTTAAAATAAAATCAATAATAGTCGGTAAAATTACCTTGAAATTATTTTTATAACATAACATTAATTTTGTCATTTTCGTTATTGTCTACTAGCCCATTATCAAATCTATCTAGACTTGTCTATGATAGAACATAAAAGAGAGTCAATAAAATAATATTTTACTGAAAACAGCATTCACACCAACAAAATTTGTTTTTTAATGAAAGACATACATTCATTATTCGGTAAATATCTCTCCATTTTTAAGGACTGAACCGCTTTCTTCCTAAATAACACGTTCCCATTTGTCAGATAAAGCGGATGGAAAGGAAGTAGTGGCAACCGAAATTTTTTTGTCATTTCTTATTTATACTAAATATACTCAACGTCGTCAAAAGGAAGCGTAAAACGTGTAGGAAAGGAAATTGTTCTACATTTGTTTCTGTTGCCTTTCCGTAAATAATAATAACTATTTAATACGAACCGGAAATTACTCTGTTCTAACTACCAAATAAAAATGAATTTGAAGTTTTTTCGTTGTGATCTGAGTTAAGATTACTTCAGTAATAAATTATACAACAATAGTATTGTACAGAGTGCGCTTTGATGAGAAAGTTTACTGATTTAAAATATTTTCTTTATTCCAAAACTGAAATTCTGATTCCGTCGAGAAGTAACTAAATTATATTAATGACGAATAGAAGTTGCAGTGGGACGTGACCGACTGCGAATACGTGAATAGTATTTTGCCTAAATACAGCACAGTTCATTTTTACGCGGTGCCACTGAGATTAAGTAAACAGCCAATACTTTTTAAATTTTTTTTATAGAAAAAATATATAATAACTAAGTAAATACTGCAAATATACAGGATATCACAAAATTTTCAAATTATCTTGCTGATTACATATGCAAATATAGTAAGAAAACTCCCTAAAAACATGTGCCTAGAGATGCTTCCTAAGATATACGTCCCTCTGAGGATGACGTCTAGGTTTCTACTGATTATCTCGGTGATAATTTGGGACAACTTGGTGTGGTTTCAAATTAAACAAAACTATAAAAGCTGCTTAAAATGCCGTCCTTCTTGTTCTGCGTCGAACAAGAAGGACGGCATTTAAAAAAAGAAACTTGGCAGGATATATTAATAATAAATAACACAGAATTAGCGAATTAGCTAATTAGTCTTTTTGAAAAGAAATTAAATAAATGTATTGAGTTAAATATTGCTGAACAAGTAAGTACGTCAAAGCAAAGGAAAATAAAACCGTGGATATCAATGGGTTATCATGAATTTTATTAGGAAATGGGATAAGAATTGTAAATGGTGTTTACGGTTCTTGGAAACGGGATAGGTCAAAAAAGTACTTGATGAAACATTTCACGGAGACAAAACTGCAGGCATGTAAAACATATAGAAGTTCTTTAGGAATAATAATTAAGAATTCAAAAAAAATTAATACTACAAAAACAAAATAAATGAATCTGATAAAAATACTAAAAAAACTATGACAAATTGTCAACGAGGCTACTAATTATAATACACTCAAAGAAATAGTATGGATAAATTCAACAAAACAAAATGGTTAACTAACAATATCGTTAATTTTGTTAAACTAAACTATATTGATGGTATTTTTAAACAAGAGGTGATTGTTATTTTAATTAATAAAAAGTTGTCGTACAACAAAACAGACATTAACTTAAAAAATAGATGAATAAGACTATTATTTTTTTCGTCTGACTATTATTTTGTTGAATTCTGTCAAATTAAACCAGATAATAGTATATTTTATTTTTAACTATTATCGAATTGTAATTCTAACCCAGTATTAGTTCGCTGTATTATTGTACTTGATAGACAAACTAATATTATTGTCGTCTTCTAGAAGTTCTAAAAGAAGTACCATAAAATTTGCTTGCTTACGACGTAGTCTATGACAGAAATTATTCCCAGATGACGCCACATACAAATCACTGACAATAATCAATCATGCATTATCTTATACTCTTATGAATTTATAGAAAATTAATAACATGATTGCAAAGTTCAAATTCTTTCAGGGATCATCGATATATTTGGATGGATCTTATAAACGATCTCTAATCTTTGGTTTGGGTGGTCTGATGTCTCAATACTGAGATTTTGGATAACCAAAAAAAACTTCATCATACAATAAAGTGTAGATCATAGTTGCCAACCCTACTGTTTTTTCAGTAGATCTACCGTTTTTTGGTTTTCTTCCCCGTTTTTAGTCCGACCTGCTATATCTACAGTTTTTTTGCATATGGGTCAATTATTTTATTAGGGTATTATCTGAATTTTTTAAAGTCCACCAAAAAGGAAAAATGCCGCACCCACTGCGGAATAATTTTAGATACATCCCTGACGATTTCTAAGTAGGTTTCGTAATTGTCGATAGATACCGCTAGCGCTATAGCTGCTTGTAAAATCCACACTCTAGTTTGGAAACGTTTACGAAAACAAATAAAGTTGTGTGACTATTCTTTTCTGATTGATTTAACTATGAAACTAGATAGGCGCGATTTCATATGCTCTTTTTGGTTGAATTTACCTATCATTTTCTTTGAGTGTAAGAATAGAAACAAAAATATAAACATTTACAATAGCATTTAATAACAGAAAATGATAAAGAAAAAGCAGATATTTTTAACAGTTTTTTTATTAACGTGGTAGAAAATCTAGCCTCAAAATATCAAAAAAGTAGCATATACTTCTTCTCAAAAAAGAATTTCTAGTATCTAAAATGTTTTTATATCCTGTAAACGATAATGAAATAATAAATGCTATAGAATCTTTAAACGATAACTCTCCACTTGGCCCGGATATATCAACTAAATTGATAAAAACATTCACCTCAATATCTTAACACTGATAAATCATATAATTAACAAAATATTTTTGACGGGCACTCTCCCTTCCTCTTGGAAAATATCCTTTGTAGTACCAATTTTCAAATCAGATAACGCATTACAACCAAACTGTTACAGATCCATTTCACTCATTAACAATTTTGCAAACATTTTTGAAAAATATACTGATAGTTAGATTATTAGCATACCTTAATAAATATAATATAATATCTCAAAAGTAATTTGGTTTCAGAGAAAATATATCCACTGAGCATGCTATATTTGACCAAATAAATAACATTAATTAAAATTTCAATGCAAATAAAAAAATATAGCCATATTTATCGATCTAGCTAAGACGATCGATACGGTTTCTCACGAACTTTTAATTAGAAAACTTGAGCAAATAGGAATTCGCAGAACCGTGTTGAAATTATTCAGTAACTACCTCAATAACAGAAATCAATATATAAAAATTAATGATGTGTTCAGTAATAAAAAAAATATCGAGATGGGTGTCCCCCAGGGCACAGTGCTGGGTCCAATCCTCTTTCTTATGTGCATAAATGCTATAAGTCTTTTATACCTAAACTGTAAGTTAATATCCTATGCAGATGACACTGTTCTTCTATTTCAAGATAACAGTTGGTCATCTGTATATAAGAAAGTGGAGATTGGACTTAACAAATTAAAAATGTTCTTAAATAGTAACCTGCTCACTCTCAGTGTTGATAAAACCAAATCCATTACATGTGCTTCTCTTCCTAATAGTCGGGGAGCCCACCTTAGCTGTACGTGTACTCCAACCCCCCCCCCCGATCCTTGGGGACAACATTTTTCATAAAGACTAAAGCCTAATAAAGCCTAAGGAACAATTTTAGACATGTCCCCAAAAAAAATTATCTGTACTTTTAAAATGGCGTCCAAATGTTTAAAGAAACTGTTGCCAATGTCGTTTTTGTCATTTAACACAAAAATTAAAAAGATGGACAAAAACTTTTTTCACAAGAAACAACGTGCATACAATTTTCTACAATTTTGTTCTTATACAATTATTTTTGATAGGAGTTACCATTTGATGATAGATAAATGAGTTCAAAATTAAGAAAACATGGAAATTCATATATCGGTCAATCATTTAGAGGAAATAACTTTAACAATTATTGTAAGGCGTATAATAAAACTTTATATTATTAACATAACAAACAATAAAATAAACTGAAAAAAATTAATAATAATAATAATAATATAATTTGCAGACGTTTATCTCGAAAACGGTAACAATGGGGTTATGAACAGATTAGGGTTAAAAGTGTTGATAGTGACATCTTTTGGATTCTGCTGGCTCATTCCAATAAAATTAAATGTGAATTACTCTTTGATACCGGATTTGGCAATAAAGGAAGGCTTATTAACATATCCGCATTAGCAGAAGAGTACGGACCTCAAAAATGTTACTGGGCCTTCATTAATTTACTAGATGTGACTCAGTCGGCGCCTTTAAGGGAAAAGGAAAGATAAAACCTCTAAAAATATTACTTTCTTTATCAATTGACACTAAAGTTGATTTTTCTTCGATTCCACCATCAAGAGCTTGCCTTATCGAGCATGTTAAAAGGAGTGTTTACCAAACGCGTATTTGGCGATTAGCCGACAAAGGTATTCACAATATTCCAAAGCCTTGGAATGATTATGGATGGCAAGAAAACGGAGAACCTCTTTGGTGTTCACCAGATAAAATACTGCCTCAATCGCTTACTGAATCAGGAGATGATTCCAACTCAAATCATAATAGACGAAACTGAGGATGATAACGATATCATAAATGAGGCAATAGAGGAAGAAGACTTGGAAGAAATATTCGATGTATCGGGAGACAGCGATAGTGTATCTGAAAGCGAATAGGTGTTACTTATATTTTATATTGAATTTTATGTTTTATTTAGGAGCTGAATCATTTATCTGGAAAATGGTAACTCCTATCCAAATATTGTATAGAAACAAAATTGTAAAAACTTAATGCACCTTGTTTCTTGTGCAGAAAATTTTTCTCCATCTTTTTTAGTTTTTGTGTTAAATGACAAAAACAATATTTGCAAAATTTTTTTATAAACGGACGCCATTTTGAAAGTGCAGCCAGTTTTTTTTTTGGGACATGTCTAAAATTGTTCCTTAGGCTTTCATCTTTACGAAAAAGACACATAATGAATAAGAAAATCAGTACACTTCTTTATAATGCTTTAGCAGAATCGATTTTGCAATATGGAATAATTACTGAGGAGGAACGGATAATAGTCACCTAAACATTTTACAAACATTTATTACATTTCAAAGGCAAGAACTACTAAAAAGCACAAAGAAAATAGGTATAAGTTCTAAAGAGAATGAAAAAAGTTGTACAATTTTTAGGGAGATTTGATCAGTCGAACGTTGATGGAAATATTTTATTTATTAAAACATGGGGGTTAAATTTTATATCTATTTTCTTTGTGCTTTTTAGTAGCTCTTGGCTTTGAAATGTAACAAATGTTTGTGATGGAGTATCCTCTAGGTAGGGCTAGAGATACTAGAAAGAATACCTCGTAAGGGAAGTTTCTTATAATATATTGGCATGATCACACTTAGATCCTCAGTATATAGAAAGAATGGTTATTTTTCTGTTTTTCATTGAATATTAGGTATAATAAGTGTATGAAAGAAGTTGACAAGTCGGTTCGTAAGGGAACTTCTTGTTGATATTCTAGCTTGGACAAATTTAGATCAATGGTATATGAAAGGAACAAATGTTTTCTTTGAAAGTTTTCTGCTGAATACCCAAAATAATATTTTATAGTAGAATAGTGTTAAAAAGAATATTAATGAAATCAGTCTAAAATTTCTGTCGCTGTCTCCCGGGCTAATATAAATTTAAATGCTAGAAAGAAAAGTTACTCTCCCTTTTCTCATAAATCATAAGTATAAATGATTTAAACTCCTGTACACTTACAATAATTTAAATAACAGGAATGTACATCCTAGAGAAATATGTTAAATATAATGCATTTACTCGAGGGAAAATCTACATCAATTTTTTGTTTTAATTTAAAATTTAAATGGGAATTTCCTTTCCATTATGCTCTGGCGTAACGATATTAAATTCCATGTTGAGGAAAGCGAAAAATGCGATACAAAACCTTCATAAGGAGTTCTTAAATACACATCAAATAGCAATCAATCTTCTTCCAGGTTTCAGTGGGTTAATAAATAAGTAAAGAAGTATTATTTGGATATGAACGTTTGCCTCTAAATTATACTCCCTTTGTTATAGTAACCATTATAATTGTTTGGTCTGTTTTCACTCTTTTTGCTTAAGGATACTGAGATCCGGAGGGTTCGGATTTACTTAATCGCTTTTTAGAAAGTAATATATAGAATGAAGAGAAACTACGCGTCAGTATGCTAGCATAGCGTATAGAATACCAAACGATATTTGACTCTATAACAAATTCCAAAAAAAAAAAATATATATAATGCACCACACATGTTTTTATCGATGTGATACAGAATAGCTGTCCATCTATGTTTAGATCTTGGACTGAGCAAAGTCGCCGATAACAATCTTAATTTGTTTCATCAGGCTAGTCTTCAGGCAGTAACTCGAAAATTAAATCGATAGCTCCATTTACCATTATTCAATACAATATTTTTGAAAGCTCCGATTATGATGATCATCATAAGATTATCTTCATATGAGACAATAATTGTCATCAAATTACACAATTTCTGGTAACGGTAATTGTAGATTGTTTAAGGGGTCGCTTGGCCCTGGGTTGGCCTTTCTTCACCTCGATCTAAAACGGTAATGATAAAATTAGGCTTAGGTTACTGTTGTTGTACGGCCAAAATAAATAAGTTGGGACGGAACCTAGAATTTTACAAATTTATAACTTGTGCAAACCATTTAAACAATAATTGCTCAAAATTGATTGTAAATAGAACGATAGCAAAATAAGAAATTTGAGAGCACGATTAACAATTGTTGTTGAGTAAAAATAAATAAATTTGGCTCTGAATTTCCCCAATTTGTTAAGCTTTCAACGAATTGTTGTAATGAAATCTTTATATTGAGCAAATAAAATATACAAGAATTATGTACAATTAAATGTGTAAAACTATGCAAAGTTTTGCACTGAAATTGTACAGTTGTTTAAAAAATGCAACATGACCTTGTTCCACAACGTTGTGCAAAACGATTCTTCTTTGAGGAATATCATTTATAAATAATATGAGAGGAAGAAGCCCTAGAACGGAACCCCGAGTAACTCCTGATGTTATTGATATTTCACGTCAAATCATATTGTTTCAGGGATATTATCAGCCTACGGTATGGCTTTGGCTGACGTCGTTCAAGAATCTCAAGAACCCAGCGCCAAAACCTACTCCCAAGAGAATTTCGTATACTTTGACGACCGTTTAAACTTCTTAGAAGAACAGTGCAGAAACGAGCTAAAAAGGCAAGGTTTTTCTAACAACAGCATCGCTCTGGAACCGTACTTGCATATGAGATATGATGGAACGGACTGTGCTCTGATGTGTAGTCCTTCTAAACCCAACGCCGACAGTACGAAGCACGGCGATTTTCTTAAGACATTCGTCGAACGTTACAAATCTGAATTTGGGTTCGTAATTCAAAAGAGGAATGTAATAGTAGACGACATACGAGTTAGAGGAATCGGTAGAAGTGATCTGGACGGAGAAGTGCCTATTTCAAGTTCTGATTCATCTCCGAAAGCCGTGTCTGCTACTAAGGTTTTCTTCGAAAACGGGTACGAACATACAAACGTTTTTCTTTTGAAGGAATTACAAGCGGGTCAGGTATTGAAGGGACCAGCTATAGTTATGGACGAGCTGAGTACCATATTGGTGGAACCTGATTGTACTGCGATTATAACTAGATATGGAGATATCAAGATTACCATTGGTACAGGAAAAGTTAAAGATATTGGGCCCGAGTTGGATTCTATTCAACTGAGTATTTTTAGTCACAGGTTCATGAGTATTGCTGAACAGATGGGAAGGTAAGTGTATAAATTTAAGATCAGATATATTTTGAAGTTATAATAAGATTCGGCACTGCACACCAGGGTGGCCCAAAGATGACTTATTTTTTTATAGAGAGTCTCGATCCCCCAATGTGTTTCCAAATCTGAAAAAAGTAAGTATGTATTTATTGGTTTTTCAAAATTTTGATTTAAAATGGTGCGTACGAAGCCTTATTTAAACAAATTCTATAAATAATTTTTTTCTTGAAAATTCGTCAAAAATTCTGTTTTCTAAGATCGGATTGGCCGTCTGTTATTTTTAAGTGACATCAATTTATTCTGAAATAATTTCCATTGTTTAAATAATAAATCGATATTATTTTTATCTTTTTATCAAATTATACTAGAAAAGTCAGTTTTTTTTGTAATAGAGTAATAATGAAACTTGTATATTAATCAATTTTATGTTTTTCATATCTTAGGTCTATAATTTAACAAACCATAATTTATTTAAACAAAGTAAAGTTTAAATAAATGAGGGTTTATTAGGTAATATAGGTAAGATATCTAAAACATAAAATGTTATGAGTCTATTACAAAGAAAGCTGACTTTTCTAGCGTAATTTGAAAAAAAGTTGAAAAGAAATAATAACTGATTGTTTAAACAATTCGAAAATTAAGTCATTTTTTGACCACCCTATTACACATTTGCTTATTTCCTGCGGCTACTACCAGCACGATTTTTTAAAAATATTATGTCATGAATAAAATGCGTTTCATTTACTTAATACCTGCCATAATATTTCTCTAACTTATTTTATTATTGATTTTGTTTAATTCTTTATTAGAATCCTCCAGCGCACATCGATTTCAACCAACATCAAAGAGAGGTTAGATTTTTCGTGTGCCTTATTCGGAGCCGACGGTGGTTTGGTTTCAAATGCTCCTCACATTCCGGTGCACTTGGGTGCCATGCAAGAAGCAGTCCAGTATCAAATGAAAACCAGGAAGGAGTTTAATGAAGGAGACGTAATCCTTTCCAACCACCCAGGGGCTGGTGGGTCTCACCTTCCCGATTTCACAGTCATAACACCAGTTTTTTACAAGTGAGTAGGCAATGATTTAAGTTTATACTTCCGTTAAATCTATCAGCCAACTTATATTGTGGAGGCTTGTGAGTTAATAATAAAGTTCAGATAAATGGATGGGTGCGTAGATATTTTATACAGGATATCCAGAAATGTTCCTGCCAAACGAAAACAGCAAGTTTTGTATATGTTTTAGTGTCATTTCGACGTAAATTATCCACAGTTGCTTCGAAACGGATCTAGCGCCCTTTAAAGATGACACCTTGTCTTCGAATTTTTTCAAATATCTTCAAAACGATTTTATCTAAAAACATACAACTTGTCAGGCTTATTACATTAAAAATGCTTCATCGTTTGCTGTAATGATCTGTAATGCTGTAATTAGTCCAGCCGGGTTGTAAATAATCGTGCATTTCAAGCAAAAAAAAATGAAACTTGGCACACTTGTAGATAATAGCGTATACTTAAATTTTAAGATTAGGGCCCACTCAAAAATCCAAAATGGCGGCCGTGGCGGCGGTTTTTCAAAATGGCCGCCGTAATTGCAAAAAGTTTGATATCTTCGTCAGTTTTAGCTGTATTCATGCAGGATTTTCACAGTCAATTAACATGAAGAACGCCGACTTTGCAACAAAAAGTGGAATTTTCTTTAAGGAAATATCACTTAGTATGTTGACTATTTTTAAATCAAATCACAATTCAGGTGTAAAATCAAGCTATGTTTCAAATACTGCATTGCAGTTTTATACTTAGTCTAATTAATTTATGATCTGTTCGGCTCGCATCCACCACAAAAGCAAAGTTCACTGCAGGGCAAATTAGCTTTTCTACATCTGCAGCTTCTTGATGAGCATCCTTTCTTGCACCCGCACTTCAACACTTCTCTGCATGCCTCTGATGCTGGAGGCAGTGTCATACATTTGATCTGTTGTATAAGGTAAATTAAATGTCAAGGGAATAAATGAAGAGCTAAGTGGATAAAGGTTGTTATGTGACATTTTTGAAAATTTTGAGATGTCTACACAGACAACTATTTTAACTTATAATCTATCATTTCAATAAGTTTTTGGGATAATAAAGCTTTCCTAAATGCGTTTTAATGTTTGAAAAAGGTGTTATGTACATAGGGTTTTTATATAATTTAATGATAAAGGTGTCATGATCACATACCACCTTTATCCATTACTGTGCGATATTAAATTGTTTTAATCCAAAACACTTTGCTTTTAAAGTTATGTTATATTGACATTAATGTGACAAGTTGTGTTAAGTGTTTCTTACTATTAGAGTGAAAATGGCCAGTCGTAGTAAACTGATATTACAAATGGCAATGAATAAACGATTTCATGAATCATGTAAGATGTTTATAAATTAGCTGATATTTGGAAATAGTGTTTATAGTGTTTTAATCCATATATTCATTTCATTCAATTTCGAAATGGTATGAGATGGTACAAGAGTCGAGATGGTACTTGAGTATCTAATTGCTGTAAAACATTTATATCTTTTGGCAATTCAGCAGAAATCAGTCACATAGTGGCAATTTCTTCCCAGGCAAGTTTTAATAATGTTTTAAAAACAAAACATTATCAATATAAAATGCAATAATAAAATACGAATTTACCAAAGTATTCTAGCAAATTAGTCTGTAAATCAGAAATACTGGAAAGTGACGCTTTGCGGTGTTGATTTTTGTACAAACATTTTTATGCTGACAAGTAGAAGAGGGCTGGACCATAGAAATTTTTATGACAAGAGCAAAACTGATATCTGATATGGCTTCTGCCCACCTAATATTTTGAAAGAGCATTAAATTGTTTAAGGCAAATCTGGCGAATTCCGAAATTCTTGCGGAAAAAATAATAAGTATGATAATTACGCCAATCAAGTCAAAGGTCATTTGGGTTTATAAGGTTATCGGTTAAGAATTACAGGGTTCGCTATGCTTACATCTATTGGGTTATCTATGAAAAATCCCTGCCTACCCAATAAAAATGCTGAAATTACGTCCATGGTATTCAAAATTGTTTAATTGAGATCATGAAATGACTCACATTTTTTCCTAAATGTGATGCTGGAAATAATACTAAAGAATACGGAGAAAATTACAAATTAACTTTCGAACAACAAAAGCGTGACGGAGCAAAAGATACAGAAGATAGAACGATTTGCTTTCTTACTTCAGATCTTCAGCAAACCATGCCGCTGCCAAATTTAAGTACATCGAAAGCATTTTACCTTCGCCAAATGTGGTTTTACAACCTTGGCATACATACATTGAGGAATACTGAAAAAAAAAACGTTCTTTTTCACATGGACTGAAGATATGGCCAGCCGTGAAAGCCTAGAAATTGCTAGTTGCTTACACACTTTTTCACAAATTTACAATGAATATTTCTAAGAAAAGATCGATCACATTATAATATGGCCCGACTCCTGTGGTGGACAAAATAAAAACTTCAATATTATTACACTTTACCAGTTGTTGATTTTAAAGAGAGAATTTAAAGTTATCGACCATAAATTTTCGGAGGTGGGATATTCATATTTAGATTCAGACAGAGACTTTGGCAGAGTCGAGAGAATTTTAAGGAAACATCAAAACATCTACGTTCCGGACCAGTATCGAGAAATTTTAAGAACTCCCAAAGACGCCGTTGTCATAGATATGAAGAATCATTTCAAGGATATTGATGGAATTCCCTCAAAACTCAATTTGTACAACAGGAAGAAAACTTAACAATGAAAAGGTTTATTTTCGCGACGGTATAAAATGGTACCTATGGGTGCTACTATTACATCACTAGATGAAATGACTCCATTTTACAAAGTCGATATTTTAAAGAAAAGGAATATGCATAAGATAAATTCCGACGGTATTGCTCTAACGGTGTTTAATGAAAACAAGGGCCTAAGTGTAGAAAAACTGGCCAATCTTAAAGAACAGTTACCATTCATAAATTAAGAGTACAGGCCGTATTATCACAACATACTTGGAAATGACCAAACTGTGGCTCAAAACCGTAGAACTAAAAATTGTACAATGTTTTAATAATAATAAAATATGTTTAATTTCTTAACACTTTTATTCACTAATTCCTTATTCATTTCAGAGAAACTTATGAACGGATAAAGGTGTTATGTACATTAATTTTTTAAAATTTTCGAAAATAATGACAACTGACAACTTTAGTTATTTGTCTCTGAAAAGTACATCAAATGTTAATATCATCGCAAAATGCAAGCTATATAGTCGTTATAACAAAAAAGTTCTCGCCTAAAAACTTTCGAGTTAAATTACTCAATAACGTGTTTGTGTGACATAACACCTTTATCCACTTAGCTCTTCAAATTTTAAAATTGGAATGTACATTAAATTGAAATTGGATGCGTCTATACGAATAACGTATACTCACTTCCCAGGCTCCGTCCGATGACTTTTCCCAGCCAAAGCCCGTAGGTGCGGGTAAACTGAACTTTGCAGTAAAGCTTGCCCCCATATTTGTAAAGACATATAACTTCACAAGAAATAAAAACGATCGCACTCACCTGAATGATTTCCCTACAGAGAAAGCGAGGTCAAGGTGATCGCAATTCAGTTTTTTCGCGAGACTGACTGCCAGTACCACAACATCTGAGTCTACGGACCTGATCATCAAATTGCGGGCTCCGAGACTGACTCCATGATGGGCGTGCAGGAAGATGCGCGTGTCAGCTTCCTCTTGGTTGCAAAGGGATAGTCCTAAAATGTCTATTTCATTGCAGTTGCTTGTGATGCCTTGTCCATTTGTGACTATTACTATTCCGGGAAATCTAATTTTTGGGAGATGTGTAGCCAAGAGTTGAAACAGTTCTTCTTTGTTTTGATTCACCCTAAGAAAACCTTTCCAATCCTTCGGGACACATTTGGTGAGTCCCACACGCCAACGAGTTCCGTCCCCTCTCTTCTTCTGCGTACCGCCTTTAAACTGCTCGTGTAATATGAATAAAAAACAACATCAACTCGTCGGATTGTAGGGCGGAACTGCTTGAGGACGTATTCTGAAAATTTTTTTACGTAATTTTGGAATGTGTCGTCTCCGGTAGGGCTGATCATGTTCACAATGACTTCTCCATCTAGCAAAACAAAATCGTAGCCATGGATAAAATCATCATCATTTTGCATTTCCTCCTCTTCTGTGGTGCGTTGTAATTTTGCAAAGCAATCTTTTTGGACTAATCTGATTCGACCGCAATCCGAAAGTGACCCTGGATATGAATGATTCTCGTGCCTAAAAAAATCTTCAAGATCGCCTCCACGGACTTGGCATCCAATGTACAGTCGTAAGAAAAGGCTTTTGTCCTTTTTAAGAGAGTCGATTTCAAGTTTCTCCCGTTTCTTTGGTTTGTTTTCTAAATTTACCATCTTACCGTACTTATACCGTGTATTTAAGACATTTTTACCTAAACTACCGCGCAAGCATCATTGCTTAAGACGCATTACAAATTTCTCTCACCTGCCACTTCTTTTCTCAATTTAACTGAAATAAATAGGCAAGATGCTAACTAAGTACGGGTTTTGAACAACTAAAAATGTATTTTTATTGCAAAAATCGGCAATCTTCATGTCAATTTACTTAGATTATGTGAAAATCCTACATTAATATGGCGACAACTGCCAGAGATATAGTTTTTTTGCATTTTCGACGGCCATTTTGAAAAATCGCCGCTACGGCCGCCATTTTGGATTTTCGAGTGAGCTCTAATCTTAAAATTGAAGTATACACTATTATCCACAAATGTACAACGTTTCATGGTTTTTGCTTCAAATGCACGATTACCTCCGATTTTGCAATAATTGGCCGGACTAAATGTTTGCTTTGTTGAAAGAATGAATCCTTACAAAAAAAAATAATCAAGTCTTCTCGAAAACGGTATATTTTAATGACTTAGGACATGAGTACCCTTTTTTTATAAAAAAATCTCAAGTTTTCAAATCTGAGTAAAGAATAGCAAAAAATTAAGAATAAAAAATAATTATGGTTGAAAATGTCCCTTGGCCCCCAAATGTGATGCTGATGATTATAGCAATTAAAAAATCATGTCTACAGCAAACAATGGGGCATTTTTAAGCTAATAAATACACCAAGTCTTAATATTTTAGATAACAGCGTTTTGAAGGTTTCTGAAAAAAAATTGTACGACAAGGTGCTATCTTTAGAGGGCTGTAGATTGTAGATTGCTTGAGGGGTCGCTTGGCCCTGAGTTGGCCTTTCTCTACCTAAAAGATCTTTTGCGAATTACGCTACAACTAGTTATTGCCCAGGATTCCAAGACTTTTTGCAAAGCTTGTGATTTTCCTGGGAGCTAATTTCTCCATTAGTATGGCGGAAAACACAAAAAGAACCCTTAGAAAATGGCTATTAGTGAAATAATTTTGTAATTTGGTATACTGATTTCTGTCATTAAAACGACTATTTTTCCGAGCAGCGCCAAATCAAAATAGCTCCCGGTTTTAAAACTGCGGCTGTTTTAGAAAATTTAAAAGATGGTCGTTTCTAGGTAAACTATTGATTTTATGAAAAAGAGGTTATTAAGAAAAAATGTTCCTCATTAAATTTTGAACAAGAGTTCTTATAAGTTTTTTTTCTAAAACTAAAAAGACTCTTCGGAGTAAAATATCACGAAGTTAGTTTCTTCTGATATTTTACAGAATACGCAAAATAATGTTCTATTCTTGTCATAATAATTATCCTTTGACCAAAAAGTAGCAATTAGAGTTAATTATAGAATAAATTAAAAGATTAGGAGGCATAATATTTTAAATCTCGGTCCTGTAAGCGAGTGGCATAGACAAAATATGCATGCGGGTCAATCCTACGACCAGAAGCTTTCATGTTTATTTCGAAAGTTCAAAAAAATATTCCTGATAAAAATTTTAAACTTATCCAATGGTTGTTGTTTTAATGTACTGCAACACTTTTACCTGCACTGAAGTAAATTAGGCACGAAAAGGACTGTTTATTTTCAAGAACAGGACAACGTGTCTTTCAAAGGATGCTTTGGAGCACACATTTTACTGGATAACTAAAAAAATCTTTACCTATTTTTATTAAATTATTTTTAAGTTGAAAAAATCGGCAGCTACTGGAATTGGCTGGAACCTCCCACCCGGTGGATCTTATCATAACGGCACTAAACGTAATCGGATCTCAACTTGTTTTGTTTATTTATTTTTCACGGAAACCAACTCGAAAGGGAGCAAGTGTGATATATCATTGAAATCAGATTTTTTACTGCTTTTCAATGGTTCGATTACAAATTGTATGTAATCATAAAATAAACAAATTGTTGTGCCAAAATGGCACTAAACGTAATCCGATCTCAACCAAAATCTTTTCAGATCTTCTGGAGCATTAAAAGAAATCCGCATTCAAAGTTTCATACAAATCCTTTAGTAGTTTCGCGGCTATCGTGCTAACACACATACACACACAGATATTTTTCAAAAACCACTTTTTTGGGTTCCTGAGATCTCAAAACGTAAAGATTTGATGTTATCTCAATTTTCGATTTTGGACCAATTTTAGTAACCTCCCACAATTTTGTGGAGGAGGTTAAAATAATGTGTCTTCAGTTTCTCGTAAAGGAATACTCAACAAGAACATTATAATTATTGTATTAGATTGTAAAATATACATAAAATCACTTTCTAGTATTTCTCCGTGTAGCGGCTTTATTTTTAGTGTTAGGTAAACATATTGTATAAAGTTCTATTCAAATTTTAATGTAGAATATTCTTCTTAACAATTTTTTTCTGTAACGGTAATTATTTAGTTCAAAAACTTAAATTTTAAATTATAAATAAAAAGTAACTTTTTTATATCTTTCTATGTAGGTACTATGTTTCTTTCTATGTATCTTCATTTTTAGCTTTAGGTAAAAATCTGTATTAATTTGGAAACATTTTTTTTGTAACATTCTTTTACATTTTTTAAATTGACCGTCATCTTGAAACCGGAAGCCATTTTGATTTAACGCTGCTCGGAAAAATAGTCGTCTAAACGACAGAAATCAATACACTAAATTATAAAATTGTTTCACTATGGAGTATGGAGTATGGAATTAGCAGGAGGGTGGTCAAAAACCACAGCACTTAGGCCCCATTGGACCCCTTGTACATCCTCTAGGCAGACACTCGCCTAGGCCTTCAACCAACCTAATCTTTCGAAGTAGGTGGTGATGTTGCCTAGGGGCATCTCCCTTACATTGGCCAAGGTAGGCCAACGCTCTCCCAAGATGGATTCTCTGAACAGTCACAGAGTACGTGTTGAACCGTCTCATCTTCTTGTTCACAACCTCTGCAAAGAGGTGTTTCGCTTAATCTCATATTGTATAGATGTTTCCTTAGCGGACAGTGTCCAGTCTGGATTTCTGTTATAAAACGTAGATTCCTTCTGGTCACTGCCAGGTAGTCCATTGCTGTTTTCTTGTTGGGATACGTGAGTAGTTCCCTAGTGAACTGACAGCTGCTTGTTTCATCCCACAGCTTCTTAAATTCGTTGTGGGTGTTCTCCTTAATTAATTGTATTGTCGCCGTAATCGGTAATAAACTGGCCGGGCCTGGTCCAAAGATAAGTTGGCCTGCTGCCTTCTTGGCCAGTTTGTCGGCTTTTTTGTTGCCACTGCACTGTGCGTGTCCTTTCACCCAGCATACCGAGATGTTGTTCGTACTGGAGGCACCCACAAGTGCTTGATGACATTCCCATACTGCTCCTGCGGTTATTTTGTAACTTCTCAGGGCTAATAGTGATTGTCTACAGTCTGTGTAGATCCTGATTGTTTTGCCCGTAGTTTGTCTGCGGACAATCTCTTTTGCGGCTATAGCTATGCCCGCCAGTTCAGTTTGTACTATGCTGGATCGCTCATCCATAGTCCATTTATATTGGATTTGCAGGCTTCTGGAATATATTCCACATCCTGCCCCCTCCTTCTTCCTTGATCCGTCTGTGAAAATGTTTATCACATCTTCACCAGCGGTCTCGTTTTCACTATTTGTCTGTATTGTGTAGGGTCTGTCAAAGACAAATCGGGGAGAGATACCATCTGTGCATGCCTGTAGAAGAGGCGTCTTCCTGACAGCCTCATTCCACAGGCGACTTCTGGTCTCCCCACAGCCTACATTTGGTTGTAGGCCAACGGACTTGAGGCGTGCCATTGTTATTAAGGCCACTTCTCCTAGATCTAGATCCAGTGGTGGCAGACACAGCATTACCTCCATTGTTCTCGTTGGCATTGTTCGCATAGCTCCTGTTATGCTTAGGCAGGCAACTCTCTGCACTTGGCTGAGCTTGGCTCTCGCTGTAGTCTATTTACTCTTAGGCCACCAGACCACAGCTCCATAGGTTATCATTGGTCTTATGATGGCAGTGTATATCCACATGACCACTTTGGGGTTTCATTCCCCAGGTTTTCCCCACGGTCCTGCGACACTGCTCATAAGAAATGTAAGCCTTTTTTAGTCTTCTGTCTAAGTGAAGATTCCATGTTAGTTTGGCGTCAAAGGTTACCCCAAGGTATTTCACTTCTGATACGAAACTTAGTGTTGTGTCCAGGAGAACGGGTGCTTTCAGTGCTCCTGGTTACCTTTTTCTTGTGAAGAGAACCATCTCCGTCTTCCTGGGATTAACAGACAGCGAGTGTTCTCTGCACCATTTTCAATTATTCTTAGAGCCCCCTGCATCCTTTCACAGAGGACTCCTTCAAATTTTCCTTTGAGCAGTATTGTTACATCATCTGCGTAGGCGATTGTGTGGAAACCCTCTGAGTTGAGGTGGCGCAAGAGGCTGTCGAGAACTAAGTTCCATAGCAGTGGTGATATTACACCTCCCTGCGGGCAACCTCTCGCGACCATTCCTCGCACAGAAGCGTCTCCCACACTGATTTGTACAGCTCTTTTGGAGAGCATGCTGGATATCCAGCTTCCCATAATCATGGGGAAGTTTCTCTCCACTAGGGCTGCCGTGATTTTTGGGAAGATGGTCTTATCAAACGCACCTTCTATGTCTATGAAGACACCAAGGGTGGACTCTTTATTGTCCAGGGATTTCTCAATCCGACTCGCGACCGCATGGAGGGCGGTGTCGGTGGATCTTCCCAATGTGTATGCGTGTTGGTTGGGATGCAAAGGGTTGTCTTTCACTACGACATCCCTTATGTATCGTTCACATAGCTTCTCCATCGTCTTGAGAAGAAACGAGGTTAGGCTGACAGGCCTATATGCTTTGGGGGTGGTATAATCCATCCGCCCTGTCTTTGGAATGAACACAACATTCACTTCTCTCCATATCTCTGGAATATGAAGGTGCGCCAAGCTCGCCCTAAATACTCCGACCAGGTGCGGCAATAGTTCATCCAGTCCCCATTGCAGTAGGGCGGGATAGATGCCGTCAATGCCTGGTGATTTGAACGGAGAGAAGCTCTGTATTGCCCATCTTATCCTATCTTTGCTCACTACTTGGTTGGCCATTTGCCAATCCAAATCTGAGGGCTGAGTGTCGACTTCGTTTGGCCATTCCTTCCGTTCTGTTATCACAGATTCCGGGAAGTGAGTTTCCATAAGTAACTCTAGGCTTCCACGAAGGTCGGTAGTTCTTGTGCCATCGTCCTTTTTTAATAGGCAAAGGTCATGGTCTTTATCTTTGGCGAGGATTTTGCAAAGCCTAGCGGTCTGTGAGTAGTCTTCGATTTCCTCACAGTAGGTTCTCCACGCTTCTCTTTGTCTTTGTCTGACTAGTTTCTTAAACTCTCTCAGGTTGGTTTTGTATGACTCCCAATCTGATTCCTGTCTAGTTCATTTTGCTTTGTTGAACGAGGCCCTAGCCTTCTTCTTGAGGTCAGTCAGCCCCTGACACCACCACTTGGTGGCCTCATTGGACTGTTGCGAGGACCTCAAGGGGCAGGATTTCTCAAAAGCTTGTCTCATTGCTATTTGCAATATTTTAACATATTGCTCTATTTCACCACTACTTCCGGGTGTCCTTATGCTAACTCCTTCCAGGTTCTCCCTGAGTTGACATCGATATGTGCCTGCATCAGTCCTCCGGGGATCTCGGAAGGGTTTTTTCGGTGTCTTAATAAGGTTGGTTTCAAAGTTTATCCATTGGTGGTCTGATAGTGTTACGCAGTCAGACACATGCCAATTTTGGATTAGGCTGAATATATGCCACGTTGTTAGTGTTATATCTATTATGGTCTGACTTCTGGAGTTTATAAATGTTGGTGTACAGACCCTGTTGCTTACAATAAGGTTGTTACCAGTTATATAATCATAAAGTGACTTACCCCTTGCATTGTTGTCTTCACTGCCCCAGGTCACATGGTGTGCATTGGCGTCACAGCCCATGATCAGTTCCCAGTTTTGATTGCGGCAGTGTCTACCAGTTCCTCCATTTCTTTTGATGGTGGGAGAGTGGCCGAGTCCTGGGGGAGGTATACTGATGCTAAGACAACAGTTATTAGTTTATTTGCCACCAAACATTCCACCTTAATGGTCGTTAGATCAGATGTTGAAAGGTGTTGAAGTGGCTGGGTTTTGATTGTTTGTTGTTTCACTAATAGCCGTTTCTTTCAGGGTTGCCGCTCTACTATATATCTTCAGGCATTAATTCAGCCTGTTCTAGATACTTTAGCCTAATACAGATTAGCATTCACAAAGTATATGTTCCTCAGTCTCAGTTGCAGCTTCACAGTATCTGCATTTGTCATCTTTTGCCATGCCTATGTTCTCTAGATGATTTCTCAAGGGGAAATGGCCAGTTAGAAGACCTGTGATTAGCTTAGGTCGGAATTTTCAAGTTCGAGAAGCTTTGTGACATTTTTTTTACTCTAGAGGTGAAAATATTTTCATCTCTAGAAGTGAAAATGAAAATGTCACTTTCATATAGAGTTAGACAGTAGAAAAATTGCTATTTTCATATATACGAGTAGAAAAAATTATTTACCTACAGTAATATAGTTTTGTACATGATTGTTTGTTATAAGCCTGTATTATACATTTGACAATTATATTTTAGAGGAAGCAGTACACCCATATTTTTCGTTGCAAGCCGAGGACATCATGCTGATATTGGCGGTATAACTCCAGGTTCGATGCCTCCACATTCCACAAGTCTAGACCAAGAAGGTGCTGCTTTTAAATCTTTCCTTCTAGTAGTTAAAGGAAAATTCCAAGAAGCGGAATTTACAGAAGCCATTAAGAAGGCCGGTGGAAGAAACTTGAATGATAACATTTCAGATTTACGTGCTCAGGTAAGTTGTTGAACACAAAAGTGCAGGTTTCTTTTCCATTACGTGAATAGAGTTGCAATTATTTCGATATTTGTGACTCCTTTAGCTTTCAGTAGTGTATCCTGTCTGGTATGCGGATTACATAGTGTAAAATTGGAAAGATTCTGTAATTTGGATATATAGTATTTGTTTGAACTTTACACGGCCAACATTAGGTTTAAAGCGATTTTATTCCTTTTATAAAGAGACACTTTTCTTCTAATGTAATTCGGTAAATTTGGTAATTTGGTTCTTGAATGTTGGAATTGAATTTTATGTCTTCGATCTGTCCAGATAATAAATAGTCCAATTAAATAAGTCGGCAAATCAAAATTTTGAGGTAAATACTTGAATTTTTGATATAACTTACTTTAATGTATTAGAACACGATTAATGAAAGAAATTTTTTTCTGAACCCCCGGGAAGGGTTGAAAAAAAAATAAAATAAAGCGTTTTTTCAAAATTACTCAAAATGTGTTAAAGCTAGTAAAAAAAGTTTCAAATAAAAATTGTAAAGCATGAAATTTTATATAAAAATGATCTCTAGACCTTTTTTTGGTATTACTAAAATTAACGGAGTTAGGCTGGTTAGAAATTAAGGGCTGATATGTACAACTTTAAAAAATCATAGCGTGCAGAAAAGTTAATGAATTTAAAAAAATTTTTTTTCTATTTACTCAGAAAAATATAGACATTCGTTTCAGAGAAATGGATTTTTTTTTAAATTGTTAATAAAAAAGTTATAAAAATTTCAATTTTTTTATTTTCAATTAAAACCACTTTGAACGGTGAAACGAATTTTTTTTTACACCATTCTGTTCATCATTCAATATATTGAACATTTGCTTTTGAAATTTTTTTTGACCCATCATTTTCGAGCAGGTATGAATTTATTTACCTGTTTAATTCTTTTCCAAACGTAAGACACTGCTCGTGTGACGTCACGATAACTGAAAAGAAATAAAGAATGCGTACGACAAAGATAAAATGCATTGCCTACAAAACGCGTATACGTCACATCTACTGCCGTCATAAGTCATAAGGAGAATAGCCCATCTGTAAATTGTCGGTTGGCGAGGAAAGTAACAAAGGCGTTTGTTTTTTTCCCAACTAGTAAATATAATATAATAATAATAATAATCTTTATTCATACATCACTCATAAATACATTGAAACGTATACATAATATATAACAGATGGTGCAACATAAATTACAATTTTATCTATTCATGAATATACAAATAAAGAAGAAGAATCCCTGAAGCATCTCTAAGATACTTGTACGGGTACAAAAATATAAACAAATAACCATTTAATATAAATCATGCGATTAACATAAGTTTTTCAAAATAAGTGCCTATAGCAGCGGATTTTCTTAAATTTTCCTAATATTCAAAATAATATTGTTACTGCTGTTAAACTGTTTATCTTAAGAACTAAGTGTGTGTATGTGTCTAGCACAATAAAATAAAATAAAATAAAACAAAATAAAATAAAATAAAGTAATATAAAATAAAGTAAAATAAAATAAAATAAAATAAAATAAAATAAAATAAAATAAAATATAAAATAATTAAAGGCATTAACGAGGTAAGTATAAAATAAATTTTGATTTTTTTTAAATTAGAAGAAAAATATTTGTTACCTAAGAGAAGAAAAGAAGAAAAGAAAATGAAAAAAATTCTATAGCAACATAGGATCTGAGGAGTTGACGTGTTATTTTGTTGATTTTATTTTCTATATACATATTAATAGTGATTTATTATTGAAAACTAATAATTTTTTCGATCAACTAAAACGTGGAACATATTTCTTTCATTTTCTAAAATATATTTCGTGCATGATCTTTTGAATTTTTTTTTAGCGTTAATTTCTTTGATTTCATTTGGCAATGAATTGAATATTCTTGGTGCTAGAAAGGAACTACCCCGTTGACCCACTGTTTTTCGCATTTTTGGAATTTTTAAGGTGCTTTTGTTTCTAGTTGTATGATGTGGATATCCTTCGCATACAATAGTTTTATTTTCGGAATGCTGTTTGATGGCCAGTGTAAGGCAAAATAATTGTCGAATGTCCATTACATTCGCGGCTTTAAACAACGCATCAGAAGGGTAAGTATGGTCTTTATTGTAAATGATTTTTAGAACCCTTTTTTGAAATACATCTAATTTTGACAAACTAAAATTTAGCAGCCCACCCCAACCTGTTATACCGTACCGTAGATGTGATTCAACAAAAGCTTTGTACATTATTATTAATTGTTTACAATCTAATATATCTTTAAGCTTTCTAAAAAGTGGGATTATTCCGCGTAATTTTTTTAATAATTCGGTAACATGTATATCCCAACGAAGATGTTGGTCTATATGTATACCAAGATACCTTATCGTCTTTGCATAAGAAATGTTAAAAATTTTGTCGTTTATGTTTATATTTAATACATCATAATTAGGTAGTTGTGGTTTATAGGATGTAAAAGGAATAAAATAGGTTTTATCAAAGTTTATAGATAGTAGTTTGTAGTCGAGCAACTTTTTAATTTTAGCAAAATCGTTTTCTGCTTTTGTTTTTAAGTTTATCCAACTATCATCTTCATAATAAATCACCGTGTCATCAGCAAAGGTAATTAAATGACCATCAGTTTCTACAAGAAATAAGTTGTTAATATATAAAATAAATAATAAAGGTCCAAGTATCGTACCTTGAGGAACACCACAAGTTATAATCTGATAATCACTCCTTGTCCCATCAATATCTACACATTGCCTCCTTCCAGAGAGATAGCTTTTTATTAATTTTAAGGGTAAATTTCTAATGCCCATATTTTCAAGACATTCGATCAACAGTTGATGACTTACCGTATCGAATGCCTTGGCTAGGTCTATAAAAATACCTAGTGAAGGCTTACCATTATCAAGTGATCTATATATTTGTTTAGTAAGACATTCTATTGCATCGGATGTTGATTTTCCATCCTGAAACCCATATTGATTGCAGGACACTATATTGCAGTTATTTACAAATTTTTTTAATCTAGATTTTAATGTTTTCTCGAAAATCTTACTAAAGTTGGTAATTAACCAGATAGGTCGATAATTTGTAGGCTCTAGTCTATCACCCTTTTTAAATATGGGTTTTACCACCGCTATTTTAAACGCTGAAGGACATATTCCCGTTTCAAAACATTTGTTTATTACAAACGTTAAAGGTTCAGTTATGTAATCAACTATCTGTTTTAATGATTCAGCCCTAATTCCGTCAATACCTACCGATTTTTTGTTTTTTAAATACATAATATTTTCCCTGACTTCATTTTCATCCGTAGGGTAAAGAAACATTGATTTATTATTTATTTTCACATTTTCTTTATAATTATTATCTCTCTCTATAAGGTTAGCCATTTTATTACCCATTTCCGAATACGTTTTATTGAATATTTCGCATATTTCTTTCAAATTTTCGACAATTACGTTATCAGAATTTAAGATTTTATTAATGATGTTGCCTTTATTATTAGATTTATTTTGTATTTCGTTAACAGTATTCCATAGAATTTTATTATTATTTTTTTCGTTATCTATTCTCGTTTTGTAATATTCATTTTTAGATTTTTTTATTAGCTTATTTAAGTTGTTTCTATAGCGGTTATATTGTTCTTTTAATAATACATTTTCAGTTGATCTTTGCATATTTAAATATAGTTTATTTTTAAAATTTATGGAATTTAAAATACCTTTAGTAATCCAAGGTTTTTTACTTATATTTTTTCTTTTTTTCTTTATTAGTTTTGTATGCCTATTTATTTTTTCTACCAGAGTATCTAAAAGTTTGTTTGTTGCCATTTCCGCGTCTTCACAGTTATAAACTTCTTGCCAGGAAAAAGTATGCAGTTCATTTTTCAGTGTTTTATAGTTAATAAATTTAATATATTTTCCATCAGTGTCATTTAGTTTTATTTCATTTTGTATTACAATCTGCATTAAGATAGGAAAATGATCAGTTATGTTATTTTTGAGTATAATAGGTAATATATTCTCTTCGATATTATTGGTGTTTTTTATAAATATATGGTCGATGCAGCTACCTGAGTTGCCCTGAACTCTAGTAACACTATTTATGGCTGGAAAAAAGCCATACTCAGACATTATATTTAGATATTCATTGGTGATATTATTATTATTATTTAAAAGGTCTATATTGATATCGCCTACAATTAAGCTTATTTTAGAAGAAAAAGGTTTAGTATTTAAATAGTGTTCTAGGTGTTCAAGAAACTCATAAGCGTCAATCGATGGTGATTTATATATGCATAATATTTCTATGTTATTTTTTATGAATTTTACTTTAAGTCTAATAACTTTAGTTAACCCAATTTCATCAATATTATAAGCAAATTCTATGTCTTTTTTTATATATATTACGATACCATCATTTTGATTGTATCTACCTTCGTTGTATATAATGTTATAATTTTCAAGATTAAATAAATTAATATTATCTATGTTCCACGTTTCACTTAATACGATACACTCAAATTCCTTGGCAAATTGACTTAGTAGCACCTCCAACTCCTCAAAATTTTTTTGAATGCTTCTGATGTTTAAATGTGCTATTAATTAAGAAAATCATGTAGCTGCTTTTTATCCACTTATGTTTTTGTACTTTATAATTTCTTAATAATATTTTTAACTGCAGAACTCTTGGGTGCTCATATATCATTAGAATCTCATTTATGAGAAATATCAAGATGCGGCTTTTCACCTTATGACGGCAGTAAGGGCATCCGCGCGTGATGTCACAACTAACCTCAAAAATATGTGTTTCTTAAAATTTAAGAGTATTACGCAACTATTATTAAAATGTATGCCTGGTTCCCGTATTTTCAACTAAAATCTAGTTCAGTGTAGTGTTTATGAAGTTCTAAATACTTTGTCCCAATAAAATAGGACTCTTTTTGTAGGTTGGAAATCTAACCTGTAATTAGCAGTCTATTTCTATTAATCAACAATATTGAAAAATTATTTACGCGAATTTTTAAATATTTGCTTAGAGCCAATACCGGCTCCAAGCTAAAAACGCGTATACAAACATTAAAAATGAGAATAAACTTGAAAAACTTAAAATTTAAGGTTATGTTGGTTACATGATGCAGAGGCCCGATATCTCAATGCAGCGGTAGTGAATGTTTTGGTGAATAAATGCTTCTACAAATTGTTAACAAAATTTTTTATTGTGGTCAAGTCTAATAAGATTGTTTTGCGAAATCTACATACTTATACACGCTTCGTTTTATGTACATTTTGGTTATAGGTATTAGACACGTGGAATTTTGTTTTCATGATCTAAATATTTTTAAAATTAATCTTTGAATTGTAATGAAAGAAATTATTATTACTGTCAATACTTGCTAATATCTACTAAATTTAGAATTATTTGTTTGACATTATTGATATAAATTAAAAATAAAGTACACAATATAATTTTTTTTGCGAGAAAATTTTGCAGACGAATTATTGGAGTATTGGAAATAATTGTTTGAAACATCGTTTTAAATTAGTCGAAATTCGCGTATTTTAACAAAGGTTGCAAAAAATGGCTTTTTTATGCATTTTCGATTAAATTAATAAACAAATCCGTAACGTAGAAGTAAAAAATTATTTGCAAAAATGAATATTTGCAATAGTGAAAATTATTTTTTTTTCCGCATTAACAATTGAAATAATTTTTCTTCTTAATTTCAAAAAAATTGACAATTACAAATATTTACATTACTTATTTTTTTAAATTACAAAATTTCTATTATTTTAATTTATTATTTTTTAAGACCATAAGAAATTATTATAACAATTTTAAATGAAAAAAAATGACATTTAAAAAGTATTATCGATACATTTCCATTAAAATAGATCATTGATATTATTCTATTCCTAATCTAAATAAAAATAAACAGTTTAAAAAATAAAATTGGATAAATTAAATAATAAATAATTGACCATTTTTTGGATGGATGGATAATAACAATTAGAAGAAAATAATTCAATCTTAAAACAAAATGTATGATCCATTCTATATTAAATTAATCTTATGAAAAATTAAAATAAGAATTATTAAAAACAAATTTGTTAACAATTTTTAGGAGCATTTGTTCACCAAAACATACACCACCGCTGCATTGAGATATATAGACGAGTTCACAAGTTCAAGGCCGTGTTAATGCTTAATAAAGCTCGTGAAAATATGAGTGAAAATATGGATTCGGAATGACACCTACAAAAATGTGCAAAAGTTTCAAACCCGTATATAAACAATTGCAAAAGTTATAAACAAATGAAGATTGAAAAAATAACGAGTTTCGTTTTTTGCAAATAACTCGAAAACTATTAACATTTAAGAAAATTTAAAGGAAGGTTTTAAAAGAGGAATGAATTTCAAATAAAAAAGTCCGAACTCCCGAAACTCTATGTCTATTATTAATAATTTCAATTTAATGTCGAAAATGGAGCTCTTCGCAGTGAACACTAAGCCGTTACGATGCTCTGAAACCGGCCGTAATAAGTAAAAATATTTTTTATGTTTTTAAATATTAATTTAAAAATTTCAAAAAATTATGGTATTATTTAGACACTTAAAGGAACAATATCCCGTTGGAAAAAAATTGTTTCACCAATTTTTCATAAAATGAGCCTATTGTTGTTTTGAGTTTTGCTCGAAAACTATGCATTTTTCCTATAAACACGTCAATAGAAAAGTTGTTGAGAAGTAAATTTCCAATCGAAATGGCACCTTCAGAAGTCAATTTTTTTTTTACAAAAATACACCCCGTGCAGTTGCCATATAGATGTGACGCATGCGCGTCTTGTAGGCAACGCAGCAGCTACGAAACAATTTTATCTTTGTCGTATGCATTCTTTATTTCTTTTCAGTTATCGTGACGTCACAAGAGCAGTGTCTTACGTTTGGAAAAAAACTAAGCAAGTAAATAAATTCATACCTTCTTGAAAATGAAGGGTAAAAAAAAATTTCAAAAGCAAATGTTCAATATATTAAATAACACAGCCACACAAAAAAAAAAAGTGTCTTGACCCCAGAGACTGACTAGGTAGACTTTAGGATTTTCGGGTCGCTGAATCCGAATCCGGGGTCTATTTGATCCCATGTCATCAGGTTTAAGGTCATTTGAAGGTCAAATTGAGATATGACCGTGAAAAATTCCGTAAAAAATTTATGTTTATGTTTTTGAGGTTGCTGAATCCGAATCCGGGGTTTATTTGATCCTATGTCATCAGGTTTAAGGTCATTTGAAGGTCAAATTGAGATATGACCATGAAAAATTCCGTAAAAAATTTATGTTTATGTTTTTGAGGTTGCTGAATCCGAATCCGGGGTTTATTTGATACCATCATGTCAGAATCAAGGTCAAATGAAGGTCAAGCACATGAAATTCAATAATACAATCTTTTTGACCCCGGATTCTGAAAAAGCAGAAAATTTTACATCCAAATACATCCTGAACGGTTTATGGAACCGATTTCTTAGGTCATTTGTTAGTTATCAAGCGGTCAAATGCTTATTTTCCATTTATTAGCTGATATATCGATTGTAAATCGAAAACTTGCGTCTATGACTAGTGACCTTTAAGTTTTTGTGGTGACTTATCACGATCCCGGTATCCATTTGATACCATGATGTATAAACTGAGGTCAAACGCTATAATTCGAATGATATAATTTTTTGGACCCTGAAAGATCATCTGCAGGTCAAATACAGATTTCTTTTGAATCTTTCAACTGAATTGTGAAACCGTCAGCATTAGCTTTACCCGATGTACACCACGAGGAGGTTGCTTGAACGGATTTTGTACATCATAACGGGCTTACTCCGTTGCCCGCAGTCTCCGCGAAGCAGACACAAGTGCTATGCTGATTTTGGTGTAAAGGTTGTTCCATGCAAAGAAATTTCATGAGAAGTTGCAGAGCGAGAAAATGAGTTCCATAATTATAGTGGCATGGTTTGGAGTTCTGAAGCTTAACAACTTTAATTATAAAGAACAGAATTTTTGCTATGAGAGACTAAGTAATAAAATTATGGGGTTATTCATCGTCTGTAATCCCCATTTTCTAGCTACGGGATCAGGTTTTTAGAGCTATTAGGTTATTGGGTTATTGAATTTTGAGGCTATTGAATTCAGCAGATTTGGATTTAGGTCTTTGGACTTAAAAATGTAGTTTAAAACATCTCAAAATAGTTTAATACCTCCATATGAAACCCAAAGTTCGGTTCGACTCAGATCAAGACGCATTTGGACGTAAGATTTTTTGTTCTTTAAGAATACGGGGTTAAAAAATTTATATCATTCGAATTATGGCGTTTGACCTTCGATTGACCTTGGTTTATACCTCATGGTATCAAATGGATACCGGGATCGTGATAAGCGACCACAGAAACTTGAAGGTAACTAGTCATAGACGCAAGTTTTCGATTTACAATCGATATATCAGCTAAGAAATGGAAAATAAGCATTTGACCGCTTGGTAACCAACAAATGACCTAAGAAATCGGATCCATGAACCGTTCAGGATGTATTTGGACGTAAAATTTTCTGCTTTTTCAGAATCCGGGGTCAAAAAAGATTGTATTATTGAATTTCATGTGTTTGACCTTCATTTGACCTTGATTCTGACATGATGGTATCAAATAAATCAGCAACCTCAAAAACATAAACATAAATTTTTTGCGGAATTTTTCACTTTCCTATCTCAATTTGACCTTCAAATAACCTTAAACCTGATGACATGGGATCAAATGGACCCCGGATTCGGATTCAGTAATCTCAAAAACATAAACATAAATTTTTTACGGAATTTTTCACGGTCATATCTCAATTTGACCTTCAAATGACCTTAAACCTGATGACATGGGATCAAATAAACCCCGGATTCGGATTCAGCAACCTCAAAAACATAAACATAATTTTTTTACGGAATTTTTCACGTTCATATCTTAATTTGACCTTCAAATGACCTTAAACCTGATGACATGGGATCAAATGGACCCCGGATTCGGATTCAGCGACCCGAAAAACATAAAGTCTACCTAGTCAGTCTCTGGGGTCAAGACACTTTATTTTTTTTGTGTGGCTGTGTAATGAACAGAACTTTTTTATTAACAATTTAAAAAAAAATCCATTTCTCTGAACCGAATGTTTATATTTTTCTGAGTAAATAGAATTTTTTTTTTTAAATTCATTAACTTTCTAACCAGCCTAAAGCGAAAAAACACTTTATTTTATTTTTTTTCAACCCTTCCCGGGGGTTCAGAAAAAAATTTCTTTCATTAATCGTGTTCTAATATATCAAAGTAAGTTATATCAAAAATTCAAGTATTTACCTCAAAATTTTGATTTGCCGACTAAAACTGCTAGTCGCGTATAATACAACAAATAGCGAAAAATAGCGATTACCTTAAATAATTTTATGTCGGAAATTGTATTTTTTTTTACTACCACTTTATCTGAACTGTATGTAAAGTCGTCAAATAAAAGTTGTAAGACTGTTACCGCCGAAATGTAGACAGAGAAAAAGTAAAATTGTTATGTTTTAGGATCTTTACAGAAAAACTATGTACAGTGTATCCCACTTAAGGACTAGTCACCCCCGTAAAATTTTTATTTATGAACCGATTTTTATGTTTTTTTTTTTTAATATATAGATCTCGCAAAAAGGCATTAGAAACATGTTCTCTTAATTCCGGAACTCAGAGCCACGGCCTACTACGACCATTGGTTAGTGCGAAATATTGAGAAGTACTATTAGGGATTCTCTTTTAATATTAGAACGGATTCTTATTCAATACAAAAGTAATGTATTTTTTTACTTTAAATTTCGTTATTTTAAAAAATTATTTATGTATGTATTACTATCACGACAAAAATTGGTACAATAGGTATAAAGGTGGTCCTGACTAAGAATCCGTTCCAATATTTTGAAAAAATAAACCCTAATAGTACTTCTCAATATTTCGCACTTAAACAATAGTCGTAGTTGGCCGTGATTTTGAGGTCCGGAATTAACGGAACATGTTTCTAATGTCTTTTTGCGAGATCTACATATTAAGAAAAAAAACATAAAAATCAGTTCATAAATAAAAATTTTACGGTTGTAGTATACTATACAATACACAGGGATACGCGCTCCTTTTCCATCGATTCTAAAGGGAGCGTCACTGTGCGTTAAAATTCTCTTCCTTTCAATAGCATTTTTTTTCTACCTGAGAAATATAGTATAATTTTAAATGGTATGATCAATTAATATGAAGTCTTACCTTTATTTTTAGACCGGGTACATTCAAAAAAATTAAAATGCAAGGACGCTAGATTAATTAAAAAAAAATCCAAAAAAAGGCTGCATATTCAATTTATTGACGATATTTCTTTTTATGCCATTTTTTAACTATTAGATGATTAGAAACAATAGTTATATGATATATAAACTCAAAATTTGACTAACTTCAACTGTTGGTAAATTTGTAAATGTGAATATTTTTATTCCTAACTTTTCTGCATTGAAGTACTACTTTGAACTGAAAGATAATGCATTTATAACTTATATTAAAGTCAGTTATTTTTTATGGTCCTGTGATCAGTTAGAGACGCAAAAAAATAAGAGATAACTATATTATATTGTTATTTTTATATACTAATAAATATCAATAGCCATCAAAAATGGCAACACAAGAGAGTATTTTATATCCCCTTTAAAACCCATTTTGATTTTTCTTCCTAGCTTGTATGATTTTCGAGCAATTCAATTTTTTCTATAGGCCGCGCGCAAAAAATTTCAAATAAACGAAAATTCGCGCGCATTAAAAATACAAATTTTGGAATATTTTTCAATATCGATTTTTTCGAAAACCATGGCATATACAACAAAATTACAATAGGACTTTTTTTAGGAAATTAGTCAAGCTTTCTTTTTTACCATGAGCAATTTTTTTATATCTTCAGCGGTTAACGAGTTATCAGTAAAATAAAGCTTTTTTCACCGAAGGTTTTTGGGGGGGGGTTGCGCACGGATTTTTGAGGTTTTCTGATGTATAACCCCTCCACTAACAGTTACTGAAGGAAAATCTCAAACATTTTTTGTGATGGAAATTTTTATAATTATTGTAAAATAATATTCTCTAATCATGATAAAAGTAAATAAATAAAACATAATTAATTGTAAAAACTTTAACTCGAAAAAAAATTGTGCAGATCTTAAGCTTTGGTTACAGGTTCAAAATAGGTCAAAGCTCGCGAAACAAAAATGTTTAGGAGTTTTACGGATCCGCGGGAACTTATAGGGGGTGAAAAGGGGTATTTTTAATTAAGAAATCGATTTTTCTCTATTTTCTCGGGAAATATGGCATTTACAAAAAAAAATAGTTCAAATAAATGTTGTTTCTGATAAAATTATCTTTAATTTGGTGTTTTTAAATTTAATTTTATAGCAATAATTAACCGAAATACTAGAGGTTTTAACTTCGGAATAATGTCATATGAATTAGATCTCGTTCATTGTTGGCAGCTTAATAGTAAATGCATGCAGTTTCTATATTTTGCGAGGGCTTTCTAATTTATAGGGTGGATGCCACCCCTTTTCACTCTGACACTTACATCAAAAGTTCTAAGAAACAAAATTAAAGAAAATTAATCAATCTTTAAAATGATTTTTTGTTTGTTTCTACATCACAAAAAATAAAGAAGTTATGACCGATTCAATGCGCGTTTTCACATTTTTGTTAAAAAAATGTCGGCATTCTGTTATTGTAAATTGTAATTGATCAGTAATTAATTTTTCTTTCAAAAATGCTGTTTTTCGTTAATATATAGCATCACTTAGATGCTCAATTTGTTTTGTCCCTTTAAAACACTTGTTTTAGAAAAAAATTCCATCCGCCAGCCCCCCATCGAAAAATGGCCGTATTTCGGTTAATTATAGCTATAAAATTAATTTAAGCCAAATTAAAGATAATTTTGCCAGAAGCAACTATTTTATTTGAACTATTTTTTTATAAATGCCATATTTTCCGAGAAAGTAGAGAAAAATCGAATTTTCGTATTAAAAATATCTCTTTTTACCCCCTGTAGCTTTCCGCGGATCCGTAAAACTACTAAACCTGCACAAATTTTTTTCGAGTTAACGGTCACTTTTTTCAATCTTTTCCTGTACTAATATCTAAGTTGCAGAATTTATTCAGTAAAACTTGTATTGTATTTTAGGCGAATCACATTACTTCTTGCCGTATTTTTTTATACAGGTGGCGGCCAACAAAAAGGGGATCGATTTAGTGTGCGAGCTGATCGACCAGTACGGCTTGGACGTGGTCCAAGCCTACATGGGCCACATCCAGAGCAATGCGGAAATAGCTGTCAGAGACATGCTTAGGCAGGTCGCGAGGGACACCCTGAGAAGGACCAGTAAATCCATCTTGGAAGCTGTAGAACACATGGATGATGGATCACCGATTAATTTGAGAGTTACTTTGAACGAGGAGGAAGGATCTGCTTATTGCGACTTTGCGTAAGTGTTATTTAATAGTGTCGTAACATTTTTAATACGCATCGCTGGTTGCTCAGGTGCAACGGTAGGGTAATAAACTCATACTTTGGATAATTTGAGAGGGGGGGACAGAGGCCTAATACTAAAAGGACCTGTCCTACATATTAATTTCTTGAATTAAAAAAAAATGATCCTGACCACCATCGTGTGTATTAATAGCATTTATAGAAACTAAACCCATAGGAATAAAAAATAAATTATAAATAAATTAATATAAATAAAATAAATGAAAAATTAAGCGCTTTAAACCACGAGGATAAATTGCCATATGAAATATATGAATAAAATATATAAATATTTGACCTATACAAAATAAATAGTATATATAGTAATACATATGTTGATCCTTGCCTATTTGTAACTAGTGATATATACGAAAAATGATGTTTCATTATTTGCGATTACTTATTTACAATATAGGTTACGTTTCGTGTAATTTAAAAAAAAATGTCATAAGCAATTTATGCAACTGAAAAATTGTTGAAAAACAATTTTCAGCTGGAAAAAATGTACTCACTCTTAAAATATTTTGTTAAATTTTGCACTATTTCTTTCCCACTTTTCGTTTTAATGTTATAGGAAAAAGGATACACCACGCACTGCTTCGGCCACCAATGATACGAGGTCCTAAAACTTAAAATTAGTTAAATAGCAACTATGCAACTATGATGTTTATGAAAATAACAACCTTATAATTAGATATGTATTACAAAAAACATGTAGACATACTGGGGGGGGGGACGTTTTTTTTTCATCGAATGATTATCGATACCTGTCCGCATACGTTGTTGGTATATGTACTTCACATACCCCAATTACGCTGGCAGATGAAACTTTCTGTTACGCGAGCGCTAACCGGAAATTGAGAAAAAGAATTTGTAGTTACCAGACCAAATTTGGCACAAAATGTTTGTCTTGACGTGTACATTAGTGTACTGTATTGGTAGACAGTACTGTATTGTATTGGCCATTTTTCTTCACTTTGATGGCAAATGGCTCAAAAACCGACAAACAGAAATGTCTGCCAGTACAGTACTGTACACGCCGAAATAAACATTTTGCGCCAAATTGGGTCCGGTAACTAAACATTTTTTTCTCAATTTCCGGTTACTGCTCGCGCCAACCGGAAGTTTCGTCTGCCAGTGTAATTGGGTACATATACGAACTACCTATGCGGACAGATATCGATAATAACTCGATTTAAAAAATGCCCCCTCCTCCCTATCCCCCCGGCGCGGCTTCTGTTGAGGCTACAAAAAATAAATAAATACGGTGTTTTAAAGGGTGTAAAATTTCTCATGTTTTCTGAGCTATACATTTTTTTCGTAGAACTGATACCTTTTCGTTTATTGCGACAGAAAGTTTGAAATGAGGGCGCGGATCGCGGTTTCTCGCGATTTTCTCTGCGTGGATAATTCCTACGAGAAAATTGTTCTACATGAAATTTGTAGAGCAGGAAAAAACCCTCTTTTTATACCCTCCAAATACGAAAATGAAGAGTATATTGCATTTGATCGGCACATTTCTAAAACCGTAAATATCGCTAGCAGACAAAAAAATTTCATATCATTGTGTTAGTGAACGAATTCTGAACAACTTTCAAAATGTCCGTCTGTCCGTCCGTCACGTTTCTTGTAAGCACGATAACTCAAGAAAGAAAAATCCGATTGTACTGAAATTTGGAGAGTAAGTTAGTGTTAACTAGTGGAAGAACCCTATTGTATTTGAACAAAATCGATCAGTAAATAAAAATGTTATAGTCTAGGAAATAGCGTGCAAATTCGACGACGAGTGGTTACCGTCTGCCAGTCGGTAATCGAATAAGAGACCATATAAATACATTTTTTTTTCTCTGGAACTTTTTGGTATGGTGGGGGGATAGGGAGGGGGGGTCATTTATTTTTAAATCGAATGATTATCGATATCTGTCCGCATGGGTAGTTAGTATATGTACTTCACATACCCCAATTATGCTGGCAGACGAAATTTCTGAACGGCGCGCGCGCTAACCGGAAAAATAAACTAAAATTTTTTTTTTCCGGTTAGCGCGCGCGCCGTTCGGAAGTTTCGTCTGCCAGCGTAATTGGGGTATGTGAAGTACATATACTAGCTACCTATGTGGACAGATATCGATAATCATTCGATTTAAAAATAAATGCCCCCCCTCCCTATCCCCCACCATACCAAAAAGTTCCAGAGAGAAAACAATTTTGTATTTATATGGTCTCTTCGATTACCGACTGGCAGACGGTAACCACTCGTCGTCGAATTTGCACGCTATTTCCTATACTATTATTAATGATTTAAATTTTAATTTTTTTTTTGATTTTTATGTTTTTGAAATTGAATAGAAATCTGATGAAATGATATTTTATTTTAATATATAAATATTTATATATTTTACAAATATACATTTCATAATGTAATATACAACCGTTAGCTCGTCTCTTATAATGTAAAAATGTACGTTTTTTTACGTGTTAGGTGGTGGTGTAGTTCTTACGCATTTGACTCGGAATCCAAGGGTCCCGGGTTCGAGACCCCCCCCTAAATGGGGTATGGTATAGTTTTTTTTTTAATTTTTAGTTTAATTTACACCGAATCTTTTACCAACTAAGTTCGTACTATAAAATTAAAAATATCTAAAACTAACATTATTTACAAACAACTGCGAAGACTATCCTGTAGAATGTGTAACAATTATATAAAAAGTTCAGTGAACAGGCGAAGAGTACATTATTAGCTTGTTTAATCTTTATTTTCGAACAATAATCTACACTACAACGCGCAGCAAATTCGGCATGTCAGTTTTTTTTTGTGTAGGGGAGGGGAAATCTTCAAAAGACACCCGCCTAGATGTTGTGCGTCAGGGTAATGTGAGGTTTTTAACTAACTAAAACCCCTCCTCCTCTTCTCAGCGACACCCCGGAACCGCTCACCCATTATTTCGCGGCTTAATCCGTTGCCATTGTCGATCGATAGAAGTGTATTCGTTCTCTGCGTCCGATTCGTTGTTGCACACAGATTTTTGGGAATTCTATAACGTTGTCGCAAATTTTACCGCTGCAGTTTTGACACGTAACGAAGCATTTTATTCCAGCTTTGCGGCAACCACAAGCTATTCCGCAGTTTTCCTTGGTTTTACAGGATATAAATTTTAGAAGTTCGTCGGGCGCAGCTTTCCTGTGATTGTTTTTCGGTTCTAGTCCACAATTTTCCTGGTCCATCCCTATTTCACCGGATTGTGAAAGTTTCCAAGTCACGTTTGCACTTGAAGGTACGTTCTGAAAGTGTGTTGCCGGGCGGCATCCGATATCGGTGGAAGTGATGCAAGGTTCGCTTTTGATTCTGTAGTTGTTCTTACAAAACGTTTGTGACGTAGCGAATTTAACTTTTCTTGTGCTTCGTTTTATTTGTACAAAACAAGAAAGAATGTTTCTCCTATGGTAGCGAGAAGTTCGGGGGAAACATTTTCTTTAAAGATTTTCAGAGATGCTTCCAAATGATCGTTATTCTTCAAAGTGGTGATGAATTTCGATTTGCCAAATCCAAGAGCAGAGTAAATCGTGTCACACGCACACGCTGAAGGTGTGTAGAAACAGGATGTTGGCGCTTATTAGATTTTCGTATCAAAGCCTCGATATTGAGTAGTTTCTCGGCAATTTTTCCTTCTGTGAGTTTTTTGAAAAACACTTTCGATTTGTCACTTTCGATTTGTTCGAGTAACACGAGATCGATGTCCTCGTCTACGATTACTACGAATCGTAATTTGAAGCATGCCTAATAGCGGTGTTTACTATCTCGGTATCGGCTCTTATGTTGTTTTAGTGCAAGTGTTTCAGAAGCATTTTTATAAATTTATCCTTATTTTTTCGTTGGTTTAAAATTTTTTCTTGAGTCGATACCACCTTCGGCGAATGTGTAAGCTCTGCAAAGTTATTTTCTCGCCCTTTGTAGTCATTGAAAGGTTTTATTCCAAGAGCGCTTGGGTCATCCGGGTAACCGTCAAAAACAATTTCCACAATTTGTCCGTAATTTCGATGCACTTAAGAAACGTTTACAATTAATGTAAAGCATTTCTTCTTTACTGTACAACCACGCGCTGACTGCCGACTTTGCGCGCGTTGTAGTGTAAACTATTGTTCGAAAATAAAAATTAAAAAAAACGAAGTTGCTCTACAATTTTCATATAGAACAATTTTCTCGAGAAAAATGCAAAAACTCGCGAGTTGCGTCCTCATTTCAAACTCTCCTTCGCAATAAACAAAACGCTATCGGTTCTATGAAAAAAAATGTATAGCTCATAAACATGGGAAATTTTACGTCCCTTAAAACGCCCTATTTGTTTTGCAGTGTCAACAGAAGCCGAGATATTTGAAAAACGGTTCTTAACAATTTTTCAAAGATGGTGGCAAACCTCGGTTGTGCAACATGCCGACAATTCACCAATATACTCACCAATGACCCTCCACCAAACCCCAGAAGCTCGTTGACGTCGGGTGACTATCGACCTCTTCAGACATACTGACCGGAGTAAACATCAATAATCGTGAAATTTTATACTGTTCGCACTGAAAACAAATAAAATAATTTCTTTCTTTCACAAATTATGAGGGCTGACAGTTAAAACAATTTAATCAGAGGTATTTGCAGAGATGTGTCGAGGAAACTTTCCGCATTTGATAAAAGTCTGTAAAAGTCATGTAAATAATATGATTGTATCACAATGAAGCTTGCATCATCACGAATCAGATTTCACCATAAAATAGGCTATTAATATGCCCAATGGAAAGTTACAAGGAAAACTTCCTGGAAACTTTCCGTTTTGAAAACTCCGAAAGTTTCCAGGAAGCTTTCCTTCTAACTTTCCATTGGATATATTAACAGCCTATTTTATGGTGAAATCTGATTTTGATATCAACATGACTTTTACAGACTTTTATCAAATATGGAGCGTTTCCTCGACCCATCTCTGGATATTTGATTTAATCGGTCGAAGGAAGGACCCTATAAATGGAATAAGGAACTTGCCCAAAAAATAAAATTAATTTAAAATACTCAAAATCGTAAACTAACATCATTAAAAACCCCATAGACAACAAAAAAATTAAAAAAAATCTCTTCCAGAAATATAAGCGATTAAAATCTGCCCGATTTTACCAACGGTCAATAAACGATACGGTTACATCAATCAGCAGCTTTCGGACGAGAGAGACGCGGGGGGCGGGAAATCGAATGAAAGAGACAGACATATCTGATTTCCGTGCAGAAGACAGAGACAAAGATTCCGGTAGGGTCTACAGCCTACGTCACCTGTAGACCCTACAGGCATCTTTGTCTCTGTCTTTTGCACGGAAATCAAATATGTCTGTCTCTTTCATTCGATTTCCCGCCCCCCGCGTCTCCCTCGTCCTAAAGCTGCTGATTGATGTAACCGTATCGTTTATTGACCGTTTATTGACCGTGGATTTTACCCACTCCTGAAACGTGACGTCAGATGGAGACGGTCGGATGACGGCGTCAAGCGACACCGATTCTGCTTTGGCTTTGATAATTCCGCATGCGCATGCGCATTTGTCAGAAACAACTAGCAGTGAACACAACCTAACCTAAAATTTAAACGTATTCGTTGGAAAAACATCTTCAACATTCTGAAATATCACAAAATGCTACTTTTGATTCGTTCATGCCGAGCCGAATTTTCAAATTTCGCCGTGCAATTTACGATCAGGTTTATCTGGAGGAAGGACTTCCTCTTTACGTCGCGACATCGTATGGCCGTCTCAACGGTATTTTTCGAAAAATATGAACGTGTCATGATTGCATGTTTCTGCAATTTTTTCGGCTCCGTAATGTAAGCTGTTTTTTGCTATTTTTCGCAAATATCTCCGAAACGGTGGGAGTTAGCTCGAAGTAAAAAATAAGGTCAAATGAGTACTTTCCACTACTAATCTTTTGCTGTCATCAGAATTTTAATTTTTTTTTTCGTTTCGGAGATAACTACTGAAATGTCGGCCACGTACGGCAAAAAATCGCAAATTTTGAGCTTCTACAGTTGGCAACTTTTTAATCTTGGCTCCTACGCCAAAAGACTACTCTAGCTAATTTAAATAGAATTAAATTTGCTAAAACTCTTTTTTTATCTTTTGAATTCCGACGAGAATGAAGGAATTAGAGGGGCGGGATTTGGGACTTTTTTTTTTTCGGCAAAATTTTTCCATTTTGTCACCGTAATTAATCGGTAATTAATCGATCTCATATACGATGTTCACTTAATATCATGTACTACTTTGACGCTCCGTTAATCTCGGCCCTTCGACACGAAGGTTTCTAAGAAAAATTATTTTTTTAAGATTTACATACACTCTGTAGGAAAACGTATAATTTCCTACATTTCCTCGAATATCTCGATAATTATCGTTTTTTCGAAACATTTGTAGACAGCTTATGTAAAAGAGAATTGATTGCGCTTTCCGACACTTTTTTAATTTTTTCTCTAACATAAAAAACAAAAGACTTATGACCGAATATGCGGACGTCTCAAAGCCAATCGTCGCACACAGGGGCCAAGTACACTAATTCGTGGCAGAAACACCAAATACAGAAATGGGCAATAGACGGCAAATAATACTTAGCTGCTAAAGTTGAATAGTGCGTGTATGCGATACCATCACGTGTCGAGCGCAGATGACGTAAGCGACCTGTTCAGATCAGTTTAAATTGGATGTTTTCGCGGCTGCATGAGCGGATTGCAATTGTGTCTCTACTTTGTGTTCATAGTGCATTACAGTGTTAATTGTTAATTGTTTATTAATTATAGTACTTATTTAGGGGTAAATACTACATTTTAATTATACTCAAAATAAATATGTTGATTGAATTTGTTATTTGAAATTATAATTATGATTTTAGTTGCCATTAGGGCAGATCATGTTTCTAATTCTGACCCTCAATTAATCTAGTTGCTTAAAATTAGAGGACCAAGTGAACGCCATGAAAAAGTTCGTGTCCAAAAGATCGTCTACCCGAACTTCACAAGAAAATTTCATTTTTTGTTCTGGATCTCAAGAAAAGATGGCGGGAAGCTAACCGAAAACATGACAGATTTGTTATCAAAAACAAGAACTGGTTAGACGCTTCAATAAGTTTTCGGAATTATACCATTTCATCAAATGACTTTCAACGCGTCTTCAGAACGAACAAAACGTCAGAAAACAGAATCTCTGAGAAACACTTTCTCACCTGAAGAGTTGTCATTGGCCACTCATATGATCTAAAAGTCACTCAGACAACACTGACACGTGTGGCTAAGTATAGAACAGCTTTCAGGAATTATAGTGACCCTAATAAAAGACAACTTACAGGAGCAGAGGCTCTGGCTATGTGTGTAGAAGTCCAACTGACTAGGCGTCAATACAATATTATACGAAAGCAAGATAAAGATAGATTTCCATCTTATAAGACAATTCAAGCGGCAAAGAAGGAATGTTGTCCTCAAAAGTAAAGTATTATAGTAACAGAGACTGCTGCAGAAGTCAAACTGCAAGCACTTCTCAACCACACCGCGTCACGCATTTTGGATGCACAGCAAGAAGTTTTAAGCAGCCAGAAATCCGAGAACTTTCAGAAGTGGGGTTTTGACAGATCTGGACAAGCAGAATACAAACAAAAATTTGCCAGCGATCCAAGAGCCAGTGATGCAAATATTTTCATTTCATCTGTTGCACCTATAAGGCTGATGTCGGAAAAAACCCCAAAGCAACATGAAATTATTTTTTGGCAGAATGAAAGAAGTTCATCTACAAGGTATTGCAGACCTATCAGATTCCAATTTAAACATGAAACCCAGGACCTATCCAGACAGGAAAAAGAGTATGTAAAAGCACAAATACAGCAACTGCGGCCACTGAAGTATGAATTTAATAATGCACTTATTGAAGTAAATTATAAAATGTTAATTACAATGGTTGATGGAAAAGTGTGTAATGCACTTACGGGAACTACATCAACACAAAGATGTTTCGTTTGCGGTCTCACACCCAAGGATTTTAATAACCTTCAAAAAGTTTCTAGTGCAACCATACTCGACATTTCTAGATTGGAATTCGGCCTATCTGTGCTTCATGCATGGATTAGATTCTTCGAATGTCTGTTACATCTTGCATATAAACTACCGTTAAAGAAGTGGCAAACCCGTGGAGAGGAAAGCAAAGAAGTTGTAGCGAATACAAAGAAAATGATTCAGGATAAGTACAGAAATGAATTGAGACTATTCGTGGATAAACCAAAGCCGGGTTTTGGAAGCACGAATGAGGGCAATACAGCGAGGCGCTTTTTCCATAATCCGAATATATCGGCAAATATTACAGGTATTAATGTTGATGTTATAAAACGATTTAAAGTTATTCTGCAAGCTATATCAAGTGGTCATGAAATAAATGTGGGAAAATACCAGAGTTATGCTCTAGAAACGGCAAAAGTTTTTATAGAAAACTATCCATGGTACCCGATGCCTCCAAGTGTGCATAATACATGGCAGCAGTATAATAGAATATGCTATTCTTCCAATCGGCCAACTGAGCAAGGAAGCTCAACAAGCTCGCAATAAAGAATTCAAGAGATATCGCGAATGTTATTCCCGTAAGATATCACGTACTAAAACCAACGAAGATGTACTTAATTTGCTGCTCATAACATCTGACCCTTTTATTACAAGTAGAAGAAAATTACCAAAGAAAAAAGCAGTAACATTTGAAAAAGATGTTTTGGCTTTATTAAAGGCACCAAATGTTAGTAGTATTCAAGATAGCGACAGCAACGAATCATTAAGTGATAATGATATCGATGTTTCCCTATAAATCCCATACATACTGTAATAATTAACTTTCATATTGTAATCATAGAATGAAAATGTTAAATATCTTTATAATATTTGGTATAAGTATTTCATTCATCTAGAACAACACAAAAAATCAATAAAATAATTTCTGCCAACAATTTGTCTATTTGGCCCCAGTGTGCGCCGCCCAGTCTATTAATTAGGGTGAAGTTCGCCATCTGTGGGACACCAAGTGAGATTAGCCCTCTCGATCTGACGTCACAGTGCTTTTCGTGAGGAGTGGCGAGGATGTCAACTTTAATTATTTATTGCAAAGAAAGTACTGCGATTTAAGAGCTGATATTCGGTGTGGCGTGTTTTTGTACATAAACACACACTTTAATGAAATAAAAAAAAAATGGCCAAGTTCCCCATTATACCGCATTCGGAACTGTGAGGCGACGATATTAAGTGGCACTGGCTCCTCCGCCATTTATTGAAATTTCATTTACGTTTATACTGTTAGACAGTTTAACAGTTAATTATTCTAATTGGCAAATAAACGCAGTTATTGATATTACCCAATTAATAAAGGTTTGTTTTCATCATATTTTAAATATGTTCTTTCCTTCCATCCTCCTATTGCACCTGATTTAATTGGCAGTGATATTCCTCACTTTGTGGAACTTTACCTTTTCTTCATTGAACATTTTAATAAAGAAAATATTCCTGAAGAGTGTTGCCACCATCATAAAAAGGTACAAAAATAAAAATACTGAATAGTATACTGACGGAAGTGTTGCTAACTAAACAGATATAATCGCGATATATGTGAGGCCTAATGCAAATTGCTCTTAACTTCAATAAAACTGATACTTTGAGGAAGACTTAAAGATCAATCTAAGGAAAACAATCATAGTATAATTCACTAAAAGAGGGAAGCTTTCATTAGTAGTCCCAACATTGTATGGTACGAAAATTGGTTTTTCCATTGAAGTAACATATCTAGGTATAACCCTGGGTCAAAAACTCACTTGGAATACCCATAAATCACATAATTTCGCAAAAAGTAAAAAAAAATTTTGAGGCCTTTGGTTCTTGTACACACTAAATGACAATTTTATTTTTTCACCTCCTTTAATAATGGGGGGGGGGAATGGGGATGGTAATGGGGGTGGCTAATGCCAATTTTTTTTTGATTCTTAGCTTCTCTAATATATACTAAATACCAATTTTATGGACTCTTACTTGCTTGATTTACCTATTTACTCCCATTTACCCCAATTTACCCCCAAACCATTCAACGGAATAAGATTAAAATATAATCTAGTTCCAGATCTCGTTAAAATACATACGTGTACCAAGTTTCAAGTCAATATCTTAAACGGTTCCAGAGTAAACGTGCGTACAAAAAAAATTAGACACATCGACCGACAGACAGAAAATTTTTTTTCAAACCTAAAATCTCGACGTTTCATGACATTTTAAGCCTATTTGAACAATAAAATTTTCAATTTTTTTTTTCATTACTATATTTCCACTGGATGTGGAAGTAATATAGGTTCGTCATATATGTTAAATTAACTATTAGCAGACTCCATATTTGCGGTATATATTATTTGTATAAAATATGTTGATCATAAATGAGTAATAAACATTTTTCCTTTCCTTTTATTTTGGTAATATCATTAACCCGAATGTTACTACAAGATTATTTAATCTGTTATAAAATACGTCGTCCGTTAACTACAAAAAACAGGTTTTGTCCTAAGGCTCTTATATTACTTTTCCGAAGTATTTTGACGTGCTGAAGCCAATTTTTTTTCTATTGTGTCAGTTTTCATTTACCATCCATTAAAAAGGGCAAACAAAGATCTTGTTTGTCCTAAGGTTCTGATCTAACTTTTCTGAGGTATTTTGACCCGCTGAAGCCAAAGGACAAAAACATTTTTCTATCGCGTCAATTTTTCTCTACCACCTATAGGAAACAAAAGGGGATGGTAGAGGGAAACTGACCAGCTTAAAAGAAGGAATAAAGAGTTCTTATGAAAGCAAATAATAACAAGCTCTGGGAAGCAAAACTGGGACAAGACTTGGCAGTACGAAAACTGAAGAAAAACTGAGGGATAAAACTATAATAGATAGCCTAGAAACTGAAAATGAAATACTTAAGGAACTCAAGTCAGAACTAAAGCAACAATTGGAAACTAGGTATACACTCAAAGAAAATGGTAGGTAAATTCAACCAAAAAGAGCATATGAAATCGCGCCTATCTAGTTTCATAGTTAAATCAATCAGAGAAGAATAGTCATACAACTTTATTTGTTTTCGTAAACAAATAGTAGTTTAATAATCATATCTTCTTGTAACAAATTAAATAGTACAATGACATTTTTTTATGTTCACTAACCATTTTCAATTTGGTCTACAATTAAATAGTACAACGACTTTGTTTTTTGTTCACCAACTAATTTTTAGGTTGATCTACACTTTATTGTGTGATGAAGTTTTTTTTGGTTAGCCAAAATCTCAGTATTGAGACATCAGACCACCCAAACCAAAGATTAGAGATCGTTTATAAGATCCATCCAAATATATCGATGATCCCTGAGAGAATTTGAACATTGCAATCATGTTATTAATTTTCTATAAATTCATAAGAGTATAAGATAATGCATGATTGATTATTGTCAGTGATTTGTATGTGGCGTCATCTGGGAATATTTCTGTAATAGACTACGTGGTAAGCAAGCAAATTTTATGGTAATTCTTTTAGAACTTCTGGAAGACAATAATATTGGTTTGTCTACCAAGTACAATAATACAGCGAACTAATACTGGGTTAGAATTACAATTCGATAATAGTTAAAAATAAAATATACTATTATCTAGTTTAATTTGACAGAATTCAACAAAATAATAGTCAGACGAACAAAATAATAGTCTTATTCATCTATTTTTAAGTTAATGTTTGTTTTGTTGTACGACAACTTTTTACTAATTAAAATAACAATCACCTCTTGTTTAAAAATACCATCAATATAGTTTGGTTTAACAAAATTAACGATATTGTTAGTTAACTATTTTTTTTTGTTGAATTTACCCATACTATTTCTTTCAGTGTAATAAACAACGGCATTCAAGACAATTTGGGTTATTATATCAAAACCAGTGAACGGAAAAAACACAGTTTATAAACGTATTTATGAAATGTTTATAACCTGTAATATACAATGTTTAAAAATGTACCCATACAATCCTTTCAATTAAAAAAAGTTAAATTTACTGAAGAAAAGAAGTGTAATCAAATAATCCATTTGATTAAAAGGTACTTTAATAAAAATTTAATTGATAAATGGATTTCAAATTTAAGTTAAGAGTTAAATAAAAGTTGATATTGATTTATAAAACAAGATAGCATATTGCTCTTATAGTACATACAGTTTATAAACGTATTTGTGAAACATTTATAAAATGTTATATATAATGTTGAAAAAATGTATGCTTACAATGTTTATTAAACACATTTATAAAACGTTTATTAAACGTCATAATTAAATAAGTTTTTTATGTCTAGTACATACAATTTATAAATATAGAATTGTAGTACAGTACCTAGAGGTAAAAAATATGCAAAACTTCGGAATAATGTCATATTGAACGGATTTCGTTCATTTTTGGCAGTATAATAGTAAATGCTTCACAGAAAAGTTTCTATATTGTGCGGGGTCTTGCTACTTTATAGGGGGTGGATGCCACCCCCTCTCAGTGGGTGGCACAAAAATATATATATATTTATTGGAGATGAAGTAGAATCAAATTTTAAAAAGAAAAGGTTCTATGCAATTTTTCACATAAATTGGTAGTTTTTAAGTTATAACGACTTCAAAATTGCGATTTTAGCTTAAAAAAAAAAGGTATTTCCAAACGGCTTTCGTCAAGTATCTCGAAAAGTATTACTTTATCGAAAAAATGTTAGAGACCAATTACAGAAAGTACAGACTGGGAATTAATTATATTTTTTGTTTATTGATGTAGGATTAATAGTTTCGGAGATATTTAAGTTTACATTTGGCATCCAAGTGTTCATAAGGTAATTATTTAGAGTGCGAGTTAAATATCTCAGAAACTGTGACACCTACGTCAAGTATGCTAATAGGTAGAATAATAGGTTGTTAATTAAGCTTTCAACTGTTTTTTATTTGTTTCTGTAGCAAAAAAAAAACAAAGAAGTTATGACCGAAGTAATTTGCGACTGCACATTTTTTTTTTAATAACAGCGTCGCTATTTTGGTACTGTAATTAGTAAGTAATTAAAAAAAAAGGAATTTTAAACACTGTTCCTCATTAATATATAGCATGACGTAGATGCTCAAATTTTTTGGTTTATGTACAGCACTTGCTATAGAAAAAAATACATTTTAAAATATAGAGGTATTTTCAATAAAACATAATTTTTTTTTCTTTTTCCAAATATCTCAATAAATATTAGTTTTATTGAAAAATGGGTAGAGACCAAAAATAAAGCTCATAAACTGATAATGAATTTCTCTTGTTTATTTACTTACATAGACTTAATAGTTTCGGAGATATGAAAATTTACAAATGGCGTCCGAACCTTTATAAGACGAAAAATGCAGTTTAAATGTTAAATATCTCAAAAATTGTGACAACTACGTCACGCATGCTAAGAAATGGAATTAAAGACATTTAATTGCGTTTTCAAATTATTTTTTACTCGTTTCTGTAGCGTAAGAAATAAAGAAGTTACGACAGAAAAATATGCGTATTTATATTTTTTTATATAAAAAGGTCGCCGTTTTGTTACTCTGATTAGCTAATAATTTAAAAAAATTATATCAAATGCAGATTCTCGTTAAGATGTAGCATTACCTAGATGCTCATTTAAGGCACTTGGTTTAGAAAATAATGCATTTTAAACTTTAAAGGCAGTTTCGAAACACTTGGATACCAAATACAAACTTAAATATCTCCGAAATTATTAATCCTACATCAATAAACAAAAAATATAATTAATTCCCAGTTTGTACTTTCTGTAATTGGTCTGTAACATCTCGATAAAGCAATACTTTTCGAGATACTTGGCGAAAGCCGTTTGGAAATACCTTTTTTTTAAGCTAAAATCGCAACTTAAAAATTATCAATTTATATGAAAAATTGCATAGAACCTTTTCTTCTTAAAATTCGATTCTATTTCAGCTCCAATAAATATATATATTTTTTAAGTGCCACCCCCTGAGAGGGGGTGGCATCCACCTCCTATAAATTGGCAAGCCCCCGCACAATATTGAAACTTTTCTGTGAAGCATTTACTATTCTACTGCCAAAAATGAACGAAATCCGTTCAATATGACATTATTCCGAAGTTAAAACCTCTAGTTACTGTACTATTGGGTGGACATTTGTCGCGATAATAAACCTTTACATTTATCGTCTTTAGACGTATGGTTTCGCAGCATATAAAATGTTTTTTAAACTTATTAGTAGGGGCGAGCGTAGAGGCGACTTCAATGTGAATATCAGTCGATATTCCGTTGAAGCAACGTCGAGCGCGGTTAGTACTTGGATGGGCTCCCATCTTGGGAAATACAGCGTTCTCATCCCACCTTCTAGAGGCTTGTATATCAGTGTATACTCGGAAGTTACGTAATTTCAGACGAGGATTATGTAGTGGATATACCATCCTTCGGAGGGGATGTAAAGCAGACGGTCCCTTGTCTATTAAATGTTAGGCAAGTAAAAGATCCCTACTCTTCTTAAGGGAAGAGGTTCGGCAAAATTTCCAGGTTGGAGGTAGCTCGTCTCCTGGCGTCGGTGATAGGCCCTGGTAGCGGAAATAGGCCGACGTTAAACAGTTAAAAAAAAAAAACTTATTAGTGTTTCTTGGATTGTCCCGATTAACCTTTGTGCAATTAAGTACAAATGATGGAAATTTAGAACAAATGATTTTCAGAAATAACAACACTGAACATTGGAGAGGATATTTCAAACGAAAAAGCACTTTTAAATTTCATATCTGTGATAAATATAAAAAGAACACACTGTGCTGTACTAGTGAAGGTTTTTGTGTATAATATTTTATATTCATTCCATTTGCCTCTGTTTATACCTAAATCAGTTACTACTTGACGCTTGCGGAAATTAAAGTAGATAAAAAACCATTTATCACATTTTATGTTTTGGATGATAAAGTATAGAAGAGAAAACAAAAGTTTTATCTTGATTCGTAACTCATATTAGCAAATATGCGCAATTAAAGAAAAAAACTCAAATTTGAACTCAATTTTTTATTAACTTAATGCACATTTGATCAAGGAAAGTTTTGAAATTTTGACACTTCAATTAAGACAATGAAACTGTGTTTGTTATTTAAACGTCTTGCTGTACCTTGATACAAGTTTCTTAATCTTTCTTTACGCTATTGAATGCAAATAGAGAAATTCCATTCTAAAATTTTTTTTCGTGTGTTCTATTTATAAATATCGACTGTAGAAAAAGCCGGATATCGATTCAATTTTTAAAGAGCTACCTTGGGTTTGTTTTCCTTTTTTATATTCCTCGCGAGCGTAAGTCATAAGGGAATATATCGTTCATTATGTTTATTATTTTCAGAGGCACTGGACCAGAAGTCTGGGGCAACTGCAATGCACCCAAAGCCATAACCCTATCAGCATTAATTTATTGCTTGCGATGTATGGTCGGCCACGACGTACCCCTAAACCAGGTAATAAATATATAACTTTTATTATGTTTTATTAAATTGAATCCCTTTTTGGTGGTTTGTATGGTCAGCGTCCCTAAGCGTAAAACTTAAATGTAATATAATACTTTATTTTGCTTTCGACATAGTAGAATGTATAGGAATAAAATTACTTACTTGCTATGGTAAATAATTAAACATAAATTATTATAATAAAGACACAACAATTTACAGCAGGGGCGTACTTTTTTGGGGGTTGTTTTTCAAATTTGCCAATTTCATAACACTTAAGAAGCCACCTCTGTAAATAATTAAATAATAATTCCTCAAAAAAATTGAAAAATTGCCAACTTACGTCTCGAATTTCCAACTTGTGCCAAGTCTGAGAAAGTTGGGGGGGGGGGGATAACGTACCCCCATACCCCTTCGCTACGCCTCTGATTTACAGACAAAATAATAGTTACATTTTAGTTGAACTTCACAAAACAGTGCAGAAAATCATCCACAGGATACAAGGTTTTTTTATTAAAAATTCTATGATGTGGCTTCTAAAACATCGAAAGCATGTAATAGATTTAATATAAGCAGGTAACTTATTGAACATTACTAATCCAAACATATCGATTGATTTATATGTGTTGTATTTAACGAAAGGAATATACAGGGTGTTCCTTAATGATGTGCTAATATTTCAGGGTGTGATTCCTTGGGTCATTTTATGAAGAAAAGTCCATATGAACATATGTCTGCAACGGCTTAAATTTTTTGCTACAAGGTGTTGATTTTTTTTTAATCGTTATTACTTCCACGTCCAGTGGAAGTATAGTAACGACAAAAAAATTTTAAAAAATTTTTATTGTCCAAATAGGCTTAAAATGTCATGAAACGTCGAGATATTAAGTTTGAGCGAAAAAAAAATTTCTGTCTGTCTGTCTGTCGGTCCTGTCTGTCGGTCTGTCTGTAACTTTTTTTGTGCGCACGTTTACTCTGGAACCGTTTAAGATATTGACTTGAAATTTAGTACACATATGTACTTTATCGAGATCTAGAACTAGATTGTATCTTCATCTTGTTCCGTCGAAGGGTTGGGGGATAAATTGGGGTAAATTTGGGGTAAATAGGTCAAACAAGCAGGTAAGAGTCCATAAAATTGGTATTTAGTATATACAAGAGAAGCTAAGGTCTCAAAAAAATTTTGGCATTAGCCACCCCCATTACCACCCCCACCCCTTTATTAAAGGGGATGAAAAAAATTATGATTTAGTGTATGTACAGGAACCAAAAACCCCAAAATATTTTTTTACTTCATCCACTCCACTATCACCCCCTATCACCACCCCCCCTCCCCACTACCGATGTGGGGTATCGTTTTATGGGTTTTTGGGGTAAAAGATTTCAAATATTATATTATTAAAGTTCCATAAACAATTATTTTCACATACAAAGTTTTTTCGTTGTGAGTGACTTGGATAGAGAATCTGGATGTGGAAGTAGTGATTCCTTGGGCAGCGGTTTTTTTTAATATCTCAGAAAGTACTTTAGATATCATTTTTATTTAGAAAAGTTATTTTATCGCTCCACCAATGGTTTTCATCCCAGCTTTTAGTCCGACCTGCTAAATCTACAGTTTTTTTTTGGATATGGATCAATTATTAATTAAGGTATTAGGAACTTTTTAAAGTCCACCAAAAAGGAAAAATGCCGCACCCACTGAAATAATTCTAGATACATCCCTGACGATTTCTAAGTAGGTTGCATAATAGTCGCTAGATGCCGCTAGCGCTATAGCTACTTGTAAAATCCACACTCTAGTTTGGAAACCCATTACGATGATTACGCAGTCTTGTTCGAACTCGTTTATGACCAGTGAAACCCAGGCCGATATACTGTTTTAATTCGAATATTTTTTATCGTTTAGTTCTTATAAAATATTGTTCATTATGAGCAGTGATTCTAATTCTGATAATATAGCGTCTACTAGTCATAGTACACCTAAGAAAAAAAATATACGAAATATGAACAAAAGTTTATTGATTCGTGGCTAAATGACGAAAGATTTAGTGGATGGTTAAAAAAGAGTGGGAAAGGTACAGATTCATAACTTCCTTATTTTTTAAGCTACGACCATGTTCGGCACATCAAATTGTAGATATTTTTAAGGCCTTTAAATATGCATACAGAGTGATTTAAAAAAAATTGAAAAAATTATTACGAAAAAAAAAAAATTTCCTTGAATATTTTTTTCTCTCACCCTGTACATGAACTGTGTCTGTTTTCTTATAAATTAGCTTCAATTTATGTTATCACGTCTTATTTTCTATATTCTCTTTCGTTTTAGAGAAAAAAAATTAAAAACACTCCTTCCGATTCCAAACTGATTTTTTTTTAAATAACTGAAAAAAATGTAAATAATAATTTTATGCTTTATTTGTAAAAGACATATCACAAACAATACTCAACGTAACAAAACAGCAACAAGAAACAAAAGAAATAAATATTTTTAAAAACAAACTTTATTCAAATGTACTAAATAACATTTTTATTAATTTTTTTTTTAATAATATAAATTGAAGCAAATTAAAACCTCTATAAGAAAGCATTAACACAGTTCATGTACAGGGCGAGGGAAAAAAATATTCAAGGAAATTAATTTTTTTTTCGTAATAATTTTTTCAAAAAATTTTTTTTTTTAAAATCACTCTGTGTGCATATTTAAAGGCCTTAAAAATATCTACAATTTGATGTGCATGGTCGTAGGTTAAAAAATAAGTAAGTTACGAGTCTGGGAGTTTTAAGTGGCGGACCCTGTATAGTAAAAAAAAAAAACAGTAGATTAACAGTTTCACTAAAATAAATTCCCAGTTTTCTACAGTTTTTTTTGCTTAGCTACAGTTTATAACGTCATAAGAGTATAAGATAAAGTATGACTAATTATTGTCAGTGGTGTGTATGTGGCGCCATCTAAAAATAATTTCTGCAACAAACTACGTGGTAAGCAAGCAAATTTTATGCATTAATATAGATGAGTAGAAAAACGTTAAAAAAACATCATCTACCATTTATTTCACCTGTAGATTTAGAATGTTTGTAATCCGATAAAATATAAATAAATTTAACACCGAAAAAAGACGACAATATGACGTGATATGTAGCTCGTCATTATAATGTTATTTATGAGACGTCATTATGTCGTCATTTTTAGTCCACTGACGTCTTTCTGACCAGTGTCACTAAATTTTGACGTCATTATAACGTACCCTTGCTATTTGGGTTACAAACATAATATTTTCTTTGCGACAATCCCCGAGCATCCCTGGTAAGTTTCGATGTCAGATTTGGACTCAACGACCTCGAAAGACCCCGGGAAGAGATTTCCCCGTGATTTTTGGGCACTTTAAATTTTTCACTCGATTTCATCCCCTCTCACCCTTGAAAAATCACACCCAAGCATCCCTGGTAAGTTTCGATGTCAGATCTGGACTCAGCGACCTCAAAAGCCCCCGGGAAACGATTTTCCCGTGATTTTTGGGTACCTCGAATTTTTCACTATTATTCCGGGCAAATTTGATCTAATTTCCCTGGTCTATTCCTAGAAAAATTTGCTTCGTCTGTGAACATAATTTGTGACACAAACTGCGGATTTAAAGTAACATTCTGAAGGTACTACTGACAGAAGTTCACAAGCTGTGGAAAATTCCTGAGAAGTAATGCTTGTACTCTTAGAACATGATACGGAAACAATAAAAAATCAACTTAAAGTCGCCAAACAATTCGATGACAAATATTCAGAGCTCTTGCAATCTTCCTCGTACTCGTCTCAGGACGTTCGCGCTGCACTTAAACATGGGTCTACAGACGATCCAATCTATCAACCGACACACTTTGAATGTTATTATGCGAACCCGTAAAAGTGAGCTTGTCTGCTGGAACCAACATTGTCGGTACGTTGAAATTCTAGCAGACCAGCTCACTTTTACGAGTTGTCATGCCATTTTTAAAAGTGTTCCGAGAAGGTTGGGTTGGGTGGTTGGATCGTCTGTTGTACACTTCTTTATACTTTCAGAGCCGGTCTCATTGTTCGTCCAAAAGCGCGAAAGCAAAAAACGCTACAATTTGACTGGCATGAGCCAGCTCAACTTTTTGTGCCAATTAAGGAAATGTATACGTCTCTTTTATTTTACAGGATTATTTATAAGAAAATAGGAACGGAAAGAGATAGATATTATAATATCTTTCCGCTTCCTTTATTGTAGCCGCTGGCCACCAGGTCGGACTATCCATAAGGCTAATTAGGTTATAACTTAAGGACGACAATACGTAAAATGAGGGTCGTCGCGAGTTCTTTGCGCTCTCTGCTTATTAAAAAAAATTGTTTTGTCCTCCCCCTCTAATCAATTTTCGTTTTTGAAAAAACATTTTTTTTCATTTCCTTCTTCCTAGTCATCAGTGTTTAAATTTTTTTTTTTTTTTAGATTTCTCGCCCCCGCTTATCAATTTTGAAAGTGGGACAAACATTTTTTTTCATATACCTCCGTCCGCCCCCCCGCTCGTCACTTTTGAATCTGGATAATAATTGTTTTTTCAGATTTCACTTCCCCGCTTATTAATGTTCTTCCATTATGAATAAGAGGGCGCAAATACATGATTGGCCTAGGGGCGCGCCAATCCTTAATCCGGTCCTGGAGACAGCGCTGCATTTCTTCGAGGAATTTTATACCGAATAAATTTCATTTTTATCAGTTGATTAATACTCAATAATCAGCAAAATGAGCGTCAGTCGCCGCACCCGCAGTGGAGCTAGAGGTGACGGCATGTTAAAGTTGAAAAAAAAAAAAAACTTATGTTACGAGTATTTTCATATTCGAAAAACCAACTTAACTTGAACAACTACCCTTATGTTCATATATACAGCTTTGTAAAACTTTTAATATCACTGATACGATAAAAAAAAATTCGCGAGCGGGATTTGAACTCGAGACGTCCGTACCCTGTAAAAATAGTGTAAGTTGCCTTACCCACCCCGCTATCTGGCGACTGAAGCCCGGTTTGTAAGAACATAATATGACATGTAGACATATTTGGTGATTTATTTATTTTATTTTTTTTTTTAAATAATAATAACAATTGGAATGAATTATAGTTTATGTACTTTTATGGTACTGCTCCTAATGAACATTTTCTTTCTTTTTGTTGTTTTCCATAGAACTTATAGATTTCGAGATATACAAAGAAACCGATGGAAAACGATTTTTTAACAACTTTAACATGCTCTCACCATTAGCTCCACCGCTATCAGAGTAGCTGACGTTCAGATTGCTGATGTATTAGGGGAAAACTATTATTGTTATGATTTTCAGTCGGTATGAAATGACTTGTTCAAATCAGCGCTGTCTCCCGTACTATAAAGATCGAAGAAATAATACGACGAGATGGTTTTGAACACCAACAACTTTTGTTTTGAAAATGATGTTTCTAAAAACGTCATTTAATTCAGAATAACTAGATTTGTGTTCTGCCTCTGCAGTACTTATCGGTGTCAATTTCTTTACGAGTCATAAAGTTTTTGCAAATATTGCAACGCCTCCCCCCCCCCCCCCCCCTCACCAACATTTCTGAAGTGACAGGTATCGAGTGAATAACTTTTTATATGACGGTTATCTGTTGAGTTCCAATGGTTGTCTTAGTCACCACGAGACCACGTTTCCCTAATGCACAAAAAGTATGGGCTTTTAAAGAACGAGAATACAGTTAAAAAGTATAGATCAGTCCATTTAAATTTTGTCGTAATTTATTATATAAATATCACGCTTCGAGAGGAAACGGACGAAGTGGTTTTTGTCAAGTTCCTGACCGTGTCGGGGTAAGTCAAGCTATAGCATCGAAGGGTTTACACGGATGTTATGCGGCAAGCTAGCCGCTTCGTCGCTCTTTCAACTGTCGGCAGCAAACGTTTTTATATTGCTAGAAATGCACCCTCGCCCCCATTGCTTGTAATTACTGTATTAAGACGGTCCGCAGCCGAGTCGACAAAAACCGTTTTGTCTGTATTCTCTCTTGAGTGTATTACAGAACTTATTTCTCAGACGTTCTATCTAGAGGTAATAGTAGTTATTATGAATTATGCAGTATGTTAAAGAGGGCTAAGAAAAATATATGGCTGACTCTACAACTGCTTTGCGTCCGAAGATAATTACGTTTCTTTTTAAATATTTCAGGAGAAATTTTGTATGTTTCATGTCGAACTGCACATTCTTGGACGATAGCGTGTCCCTATTATTAAAATTTCCACCTGGTCTTGTTCAATCTTATTCAATGTAATATTTAGGAAGTTTTAAATAACTTGTCCTAATAAAATAAGGTGCTTTTTGTAGGTATTGTTACACTCGTATTTGGTTTTGGAAAAATTATAATTATTTATACTTGGTTTTGGCAATAAATAAGAATATTTCAACCAAATCACAAACACTGCGGCTTACGACCAGCTGATCTTGTACGGGGCTGGGTTCGTGAATCCGGTTTTTATATGAATTAGAGAGAGTTCCAATAGTTTCACATGTATTCGCCCAGCTGGTTTGTTTCATGATTAAAAAGGTAGTAAAAATATAAATGTTGATGCAAAAGGTGCCATCCATAGTAAAATTGATAGTAAACTGCCCTTGTTCGCAAAACCGACTGCTGTGGAAAAGCCTGATAATAAAACAGACACAAACAAATAAAAAAGATGAAAATTTTAAGTTAAAATTTACCATTTATTAATCATCTTTAAAATCGGAAAATTCAGTGACATACAAAATAAAATGTAAACTAATTCAGAATAGCAAAATTACATATAAAAATATGACCACGTGATCCAAATGATCAGGGTTAGTAATATTTGTTTAAAAGAATTAGATCATTATAAATATGGTTGGTAAACACACAGTGAATATCACACTATAATTCATGAAAGAAACAATAAAAATATCTAAGATAAAAAATTGTTATATATATGTAAAAATATATAAGCTGCAAAACATTAATAGTTAACGAAAATACAATGTTCACTGGTATCTTGCTGTCATAAAATCGTAGCACAATAAATATTATAGAGATATACACATTTCTCACCACCTGATGATGGACGCGTTGGGGGTTGGTCCTGATGAGGTTCCTCAGCTCCTACTATATTGTTTCATATAACTCAGGAAACTGCAAGATGGCGGTAAGACATATATCGGTTACTCTGGAGCACCTGGATAACGTTATCGCTTTTGCTTTTATGCGTGTTCAACTTAACTATACTCCAAAAATGAATCTACTTGAACTAACTGGACTGAACTCTAGAACTTGTCTCAAAATTAATGAGGTTGACTGGACTATAGTTGAATTATTCATAGATCACAAGTTGACTTAACCATTACTAACTTAACATCTAGTATTAAGGGACTCCAAACTGATAGTAATTTAATCGGATCCATCTCGTAATAATAAACACATTATTATTTGATAATTACTCGTCTTTAGATTAAATATAATATTGGTAAAGTTACGTTTTCCACATACTAAATGGATTTCCCATACAATAATTTAATTACTCCAATAATTTTATTTCGTAACTTAATTTAAATTCGGCAATTAAATTTCGGCAGCAAAACTATGTTAGGAAAGAAAGAAAAAGTTTTCATTAGCACATGTTTGTAAGATCAAGGTTATGATATGAAATAAATTAAATTACTTTATACACTTGAAAAATATGGCTTCTGTTTGCAAAATATCGGTTTGGGGTATGAAATAAAAAAATTTATTTACCTTTATTTTGATGGATGGGCTACGTAAATTCAGACGACTACACAAATGACATTGTACATATCTTTAGATTATCTTAACTTTGAGTTTACTTGTTAATGCTGCTATAGAGTTGGAAATGAGTTCTTAATATATGCGTCCCACAAGAAGTAACCTCTGACTCCTTCTCTAAAGTCTGCGCAAGATTACCGTATTCATTTAAAATAGAACTAAACTTGAAAAATTACCATCTAGGCAACTCACAATACTAATGTATGTAACTTAAATCATATACCTTCACTTACAAATTGTATTAGATCGAATAATTAATACGACTCAAAATAAAACGTTGTTCTTTTTGCATTATATGTGAAACCATATTGATAAGGAGCTGTAACAAAAAGATAAATAGACTGTTTAATTACAAATACACAATTACATCCATCACCTTCATCTTCATGCCTAGCCTGCCCAATCGACGTAATAGCCAGGGAGGTAGCGGCAGATTTTTCGCGTTAATATGTATAAGGCTAATTTTTTTCCCATGATAACTTAGACAGTATAAATGAGTGAGTTATTACCTACATTACCGCTCGTTGAATAATGTACTATTATACACCGGTTCAGGAAATAATCAGGCCTATGTATTTTTTCTGTTTTATTTCAGAAAATATAATAGGCGATACATCACAAGCTAAGACAATAAAACAGTATTTTGGAAATCTAGTTTCTCAAAACAAAAAAATTTAATTTATGAAGCGGCTAGGGGCGGGGATTTTTAGTACGTTTACTTCCTAACTAACCCCAACAAATTCCTGAAGAGGAAAATTCATCTCCCCCCCCCCCGCAATGTTCTCTACAATCCCCTTTTGGACATTCATTGATTGGACTATTAGGAGATATTTTTCAAACAGTTTTTTTACACATTTGATCTTGAATAAAATTTTCAGCACGGGTCGGATCAATAGGGACTTTTGATGTTTCACTTAAAATGATGATTTAAATGTCTGTACAAATGTTCAACACCACCGAAATTTTTCCGAGTTTGGCAATTTTTTTCTCTATTTCGACTGTATTAGAACACTTTTATCATTTGTAAATATCTTAGGAGTGACCTATATGACTCTTAGAACACATATCTACCCGAACCTTTTTTTTATAAAATGTCATCAGAGATCACCATGCGAACTCTTTCCGATTCAATAAATCTCCCTGCTTAGAAAAGCGTTCAGCTTAATATTAGCACTGTTTGAAGTTTACAAACCTATTTATTTTTAAACGAAAACAGCAATAATTCACAGCCGTACATATAGCCGTAAATTTAAATCATCCTCTCTCTACAAACGCTCCAATAATATCTCCCCAATTTGTAGTAATTCTCTTACTTTATCGGCCTCCGATCTGCCCCCATGAAAAATCCACTTTTAATGTTATAAATGAGAGTGGAAGAACTAAGTTAATTATACCGCTTCCGTTTGCTCTTGGCGCGACATTCTCCATTAAGCATAAAAAAGGTGAATAAGGAATTGTCTTGCTGGAGAGATTTGATTGGTTGTGTGACAAGACAGAATGAGACATTTTGGATTAAAACTGTCCATTGTGCCATATAGAATTTAAATAATTTATGTTGCAAAACTAAAATTTCCTGCTATTTTTCTTATTGTCTCCAGTCTTAGTAACCGCTTCGCAAAAATAAAGATACCAAATTGTTCGCAATAAAATTTTAATAATAGTTTAAAATACCATAGGGCCAAGAAACATGTAGTGGCTTTTTCAAATAGATGATTAATTCGGCCTTTAGTTAATGAAAACCCATTTTAAGAAACTGTTTACTAAAGAAAAACACTAAGTTTTAGATTATCACAATTTATTTTTACAATACCATGGCAATACTTCCGACTTGTGTTTTAAAAAAAGTCACTACCGGTTTCTTGGCTCTATGGTATTTTAAACTAATCCTAAAATACATAACAGCTACACAAAACATTTGGTTCTTCAACATGTGTTTAGAGAACGAGGTGTTCCCTAGATATATCAAATTAAAGACAAACAACACAAGCAGATCAGCACAAGTCGGAAGTTTTGCCATGGTATTGTAAAAATAAATTGTGAGAATCTAAAAGTTAGTGTTTTCATTTAGACTAGGTATTTATTACACAGCGAAGAATAAGAACTGCATCTAATGCAGAGAGTACATAGTGCACGATTTATTCTTAAATTAGATATGACTGTTAGTCCAGTTAGAAATTTGAAAAATTTTTTTGGCGAGTCTCCGCTACGGATCCCTCGGAAGCCCAGGCCCCTAAACTCAGTACCCAATAGCCCCTCCCATACGGGGGGCCTGCATAACGGTGCGCGGATTGAGACATAATAATTGAGACAAAATGTTAGCCACTTAGTTTTTATGTTTTATATTGTTAAAATGTGAAGGCAGTTATAATTATATACACAATTATTTAAGAATAATTATTTTTATTTCATATAGATTTTTTAAAAATTACATTAATATCATACGTCACGTAAATCCCATAACTTACGAATCGTTTTCATCTAACCTCATTCTTTTATTACTTTCTAAACCTAAGTCTAAATCTTTGTTTTCATCTGGTTCGTCGGGATTCACCTCATCGTCGTCAGATAACTCAATGTTTTTTAAGTTCAACGTTACAAGTTTCGCCGCGACAAGCTACACAATAGCTATTTATGTAACCAGTTACGAAAGACGTTATTTTGTGTAACGAGTGGAATTTGCGGGACGAGCGAAGCGAGATCCCGCAAAATAACACGAGTTACACAAGATTGTCTTTCGAAACGTATTACGTACATGATTTTTTCTAATTTTAAAAGTCTGAAAACCTTTTAAACATAAATGAAATAGGTGTATTTAAATATCTTAAAAATTAAGTAATCTTTTTCATAATTAGCTCTGCTGCTATCACACATTATAATTTTAATGTCAAAATTGACAGACGTTATTTAGCCAAGTTACAATATTATTTGAAATCTTATTTTGATAACATAAGGTAAATCGTATTAATGAAAATGTTTTGTTAGCATATTTTGAAGGAAAGAAGAATTTAGAAGCTTTATGGACTCGGTATTCTATTTTGTGTATATTTTTCGAAAAACAATTATCATAGAGTAATGTTTTTTTTTAAGTGAACTAAAAATAGCACTTCAAAATGGTACATATGATATTACGACACTGCATCCCATTCAAAAGATGTTTAACTTTAATTGGAATTTCTTATGCAAAAAAAAATTTCTTTGTTTTCAAATTCGATTTTCACCACTTTTTCTGAACAATGACCATATAGAAAGCATTTGTAATTTTTAAACAACTCTCGAAGAATAGACTTTTTTCTCACAGCAAAATCTGACAGAAAGTGAAGTACTTATAGCCATTTTTCGAAGACGCTTTTTTTTTTCCAAAAAGTTGAATCTATCGAAAAATAATGCAGATATCGATCTGCAATTTTTACCAGATATTCCCTCCCATATAACACGTTCTTCAGCAAAATTTCAAAAATTTTAAAATTAAATTTTCTTTTTAAATTTCCGTTTCTTTGAATTTACTCCTGACCCATTAAAGCTATCCTAACCTTCAGGGCTCATTTTATAGGTTCTTTAATACATGTAACTTTCTCATTTGAACTTTTCCTCTGAGATTATTAGTTTTCTATTTAAGCGCGAAAAACCGATTTTTCAACTTACCTCACCTCCCTTTATGACATTACTTGGCACGCTATAAAGGCTTGTTTTGGATGTCCAACATCAACTTAAAACAATAAAATCGTAGTTATCTATTTTCGCCACATTTTGTTACATTTTGTGAACATTCGACTGGACTATGTACTCTCTTATATGTGACATGAGGTATAGTTTGTTGTACAGCATTTATATGACTTACAAACTAATAGTCAAACTACAAAGGAATAAGCACGACTAATGGAAATGGGTTAAGTATACCATCATATAAGACGACCTTACATGAAAGATCCTCTCAAAATATGTATGTATAAAAATATATATATAACAATCTTCCTTCTGACATTAAAATAATAAAAAAAAAGAAACTAAAGCTAAGGCTAAATTGAAGCAGTTTTTTACCACATCTGTTCTATTCGGTTAATAGTACAGTAAGTGAAGCTTTTAAATCCCAGCCCGAAAACGATGTAATGAATTTTCAAATTTTTTTCTTCAACATGCTTCATAAAGTATGTACATAAGAATCTATATTGTCATTTTTCCTGCTTTTTGGTTATGGGTTGTCACAGAAAAAAAACAAAAAAATACACATAATCTGAATCAATTTATAAGACATGACCTTTGTACACTTTTTCGCTAAAATGCATAGTTTTCGAGATATTGCGAACTGAAAATTGCATTTTCACCACTTAAGACTTTTTTTTAATTACTCGGAAAATGTTGACTTTAATAAAAAAATGCAAGATTACACAATTAAAGCATTTACGAAAATAAATCGAATGGTTTTTTCTTTTTTTTTCTCCTATGTTTAGTATTGGAAATATGGCATTTTCAAAATGGCGCCGAAACTTTCAGAAAAATATACGACGTTAAAATCTAAAATTACTCAAAATCTGCAACTACGAAAAAATTTTTATTCATATAAAAATTAAAGGTATTAAGATTTTCTTTCGATTAAGACGTATTATGACCTTTTATAATGAAAACTAAAAAAGTTACAAAGAAAAAACTAGCACATTTAAAAATTTAGGCGCCATTTTTTTTTAGTCATATTGCTCTAATTTATTATTAATTCAAAATTTTTAAAAACCCTTCTAGATACTGTTAATACATATCATTACTAACATCATCAAATTTTTTAGAATTTTTAAAATAGTTCATTCTGTACCCATTTTCAACAATGAAAATTTTCACAATTTTTTTAGTTCAGTTTGTACGCGTATTTTAAATAATAGTAGGTAGAAACACGAGCAATAACCGTCTAGTTTTCGAAGAATATGCAGAAAAAGCGGGTTCCATTGCACTTTAGCATGTTTAGAGTGCAGATTAATAACGTTATTTAATTATTTTTACAATTAATCATTTTTTATTTATTTGCTTTTATCATGATTAGAGAATATTATTTAGGTATTATGCAAATCACAACTTACACATCTTATTTTATTTATTATGAAAATACCTACTTTTTGTATATTGTTGCCCTAATCTGGGCACGCTAATATACTAGTTAGGCAAATACTTTAAAACACTCATTATTGGAGAATCAATCAAAACAACTACTCTTCTAGCTAACACTGACGAAGTATTGAATTACATGATAGGATTCTTAGCATTTTAAAGAAAAAAATATATTGAAAATACTTAAATCATTTATTTAAATTTAGTCATTTACACTTTTTTATTTAATATGAAATTATCTACTTTCTGTATATTGGTACCCTAATCGGGTCACGCTAATATACTACTTAGGAAAACAATTTAAAACACTCATTATTGGAAAACCAATCAAAACAACTACTCTTCTAGCTAATGCTGACGAAGTATTGAATTACATGATAGGATTCCCGGCATTTTAAGACAAAAAAATATATTGAAAATACTTAAATTATTTATTGAAATTCAGTCATTCACAACAATTGTTGAACCGTACATTCTATTTCAACTCTAGAAAAGTTGTACAAGTTTTTTCGAACTCGTTAGTTCTCATCAGTAGAGTATAGAAACATTCATTCATTATTTACAAGCCTATTCTTGATTTATTTTTACAATGAATCATTTTTTATTTATTTGCTTTTACCATGATAAGAGAATATTATTTAATAATATTCTCTAATCATGATAAAAGCAAATAGAATTTAACTATTTCCTAAAGTATCAAAAACGTTTATACGTCATATACTAAAATATAAAAAGATAAGCTAATTAAGCTAGTGGGTTCATACCCCATTTATAAAGGTTTTAATCCTTTTCTTTTTAATTCTAAAATCTTATAAAATTTTATTCTTTTGTTCTTTAGTTATTGGTACCTTAATTGCTATTTCTTCATATTCTTGAATAAGAATAGAATGTACGGTTCAACAATTGTTGTGAATGACTGAATTTCAATAAATAATTTAAGTATTTTCAATATATTTTTTTGTCTTAAAATGCCAGGAATCCTATCATGTAATTCAATACTTCGTCAGCATTAGCTAGAAGAGTAGTTGTTTTGATTGGTTTTCCAATAATCAGTGTTTTAAATTGTTTTCCTAAGTAGCATATTAGCGTGACCCGATTAGGGTACCAATATACAGAAAGTAGATAATTTCATATTAAATAAAAAAGTGTAAATGACTAAATTTGAATAAATGATTTAAGTATTTTCAATATATTTTTTTCTTTAAAATGCTAAGAATCCTATCATGTAATTCAACACTTCGTCAGTGTTAGCTAGAAGAGTAGTTGTTTTGATTGATTCTCCAATAATGAGTGTTTTAAAGTATTTGCCTAACTAGTATATTAGCGTGCCCAGACTAGGGCAACAATATACAGAAAGTAGGTATTTTCATAATAAATAAAATAAGATGTGTAAGTTGTGATTTGCATAATACCTAAATAATATTCTCTAGTTATTTAATTAGTTTACTTAATTGTATTAATTTGATTGATTTATAACAATCTCTATTTTTAATAAAATGTGGCCATTTTTAATCCACCATTTTCTTCCAAATAAATTTAGACCTCATAATCATATTCAGCGACCTAAAAAACCTAAGTATATGGATTTTCGTGAATTTCAAATCAAAAACATAGGTATATGGATTTTCGTAATTTTATTCGTAAAATTAGAGGACATTAATTTTTCAGTATTTAAGAGTGATAGCAACCCTTAATATTTTTGTCTCATCAGTTTTGACCTCACAGTCATATTCAGCGACCTCAAAAACATAAGTAAGTATATGAATTTTCGTTAATTTATTCGTAAAATTAGAAGAATTATTAATTTTTCAGTGGAAACCACCCTTGAAAATAAAAAACAGGTAATGCGACAATATAGATTTTGATGTACGTATTTTATAAAGCATATTGCAAAAAAATTAAGGAAATTCCTTTCATCGTTTTCGGGCCGGGAATTTTCCCATTTTTACTGCTTCGCTTACTGTACTATAAATTCCATTCGAAATTTGTTTTAACTCCACTACTTTTGTTTTTTCAGGGTTGTCTGGCACCAGTCCAAATTAATATACCGAAGGGATCAATTTTGGATCCGAGCGACAATGCCGCCGTCGTCGGCGGGAACGTCTTAACGTCTCAAAGAGTCGTCGACGTCGTTCTGAAGGCCTTCAGGGTGTGTGCGGCCTCACAGGGCTGTATGAATAACATCACGTTCGGAAGCGATTCCTGGGGTTGTTACGAGACTGTTTCTGGTGGCAGTGGAGCGGTAAGTGCATTAATAATTCAGGATCGTATCAGTTCCTTTCCCGGGGGCAGAATTTTAATGGTTTTTAATGGTTGTCGGTTAGTGTATAGAGTGTTTTTTAATTGTACACTCGACGGCAACATTATTGTATCATACTTTAGAGACATGGCTTTTTGAAACAGTGGTTGAGATGATATTAATATTTGAAAAATTTATGTTACGCTTTTAGCGTAAAAGACAACAAATATACTATGACCATACAGGAAAGTCATTTCTAAAAATGTATATTTATTTATTTAACAATACATTCCCCAACAGAACATTCCAATTACAGGAGATAGTAAGTATATACAAATATATTATAAAGAAATGCGGAAACATAGACATATATACTTGCTAGACGTATATGCCTGCCTAGATAATGGAAAATTTGTTGTCTCGATAATGTTTGATTTAACAAAAGTATTTGACACTGTAAATGGTTCTTTCCTAGAACAGAAATTATATAGTATTGGTATAAGAGGGGATTTACTATCATGGATTAGTAGCTACACGAAAAGTAGGACCCTAAAACTTAACGACGCATACTCAGATACTCACGACGTCATGTTTGGAGTACCTCAAGGATCTGCTTTAAGGCCTCTACTTTTCATGTTACATATGAACAACCCAACGAATCACCTAACAACTGGTCATTTGAGAATTTTCGCTGATGATATTACAGTAACCGTAACAGCGAATTCAATAGAGCAGCTACATTCACTTGTTGATCAAACATTTCAAGAAATCATTACTTGGGTACAGAGAGATAAACTAATTTTAAATGTGAGTAAGATAAACTTTACTTTGCAAAAACAATTACCGCATGGATTAATGTTACAGTATCATTTTATCAGAAAATGCAAATTTGCATGGTATACACCTACACAGCAAATTGTTGTGGAGCAAACATTATCGATCATGTGTGCTCACAGCTTAACAAGGCCTATTTTGCTATATTACAATGGGCCTTTCCCGCTATTTTTTTTTATTGTGTTATTGGAAAGATCCTATCAAAATATTACTAAAAATGAATTTTAATTTTTTTTCTGAACGCATAAAATACTACAGGAAATATTCAAATATTACCTAAATCAACAGTAGATTTAAACGATAGCATTCGGGCGGCAATGTGACGTCATCATAACCACACCAATCAAATATGATCTTAAACCGCTGCCAGAATTAGCTATAAAGGTGCATTCTCAAACGAAGTTCCCAAACAATCTCACTTGCGTTCTGTTTTCCATATCTTGCAATTCTATTGGTGCCTGAAGTACATTTATGAGGAACCACCAATAGAATCTCGTACAGTAAAGTGCTAACGTTTAATTGAGAACGTCCGTTTATAATCCCGATTGACATTGCGTAAACGTAAATGTTGTGATTTCAATCTAAAGAGACAAATAAAGTATAAAATCAAGCCCACTAAAAGGAAGTTAGTAACAATATACACATACGTTAAAATGATCTTTACAACAGAAAAATCCAGGAGCAGTATAAACGACACCAGGAACTTTTGCAACTTTCCACCACAATTTTCGAATTTTCAAATTTGTTGGGACGCGCAAAAATAACTTGGTAGTATTTTCACTAGTGATTGGACATACTGGTACAAAACAAACCCTTGTAAGCGGCATTTTCTAATTGTAAAATAAAATTACGTAAATATCGTATCAAATATAAACAAAGAAAGTGAGGTTATCGAATATGATTTGAGCATTTCAGTACAGCGTTGCCAGATGATACTGATATTATACCATATGTGAACCAAAACGATCAAAAATAGAGAATATAAACATGATATATGGATTTTAGACTCAGACAGTGAAAGGTTGACAGAATTTTTGCTTTTATTTAGCATCAGGTTAACGAAGAGTACGTTGTAATGAAAAAAAATGTACTATTCAAAGTAGACAGTTGATATCGGAAATACGATGTTCACATAAAAAGACATACACCTGGCAATAGACAACTCCCTTTAAAAATACGACTTTTTATTGGTCTAATCAGATTGACGTTGCAAGCTCGCGCCTTAGAACTCATGTTTCAAATTAAGTGAAATAAAACTGATTTTGTAAACTAAATATTTGGTAGAACATACAAAATTGCAAGAAACTAAATTAATATAAAATTATATTACAGTTTATTATATGGTTTGGTCGTGGTGAAACAGTAAAATTCAGTCATGCGGGAAAGGCCCATTGAAAAGTACACTTGAATGTATACCACGCTCTTGCCTATTCGCATATCTCGCTTAGTGGCATTGCTTGGGGTAATTCAAAAGATAGGTCTAGAGTATTCATTAGCCAAAAAATACTTATTAGACTGATATTTAAAATAGGATATAATGAGAGCTGCGCAGAGATGTTCAAAACAAGAAAATTCTAACTGTACCATGCATATTCATTTTAAAATGTTTGGCATACACTAAGAAAAATATGGCATTATTCACTCAAAGGAAAGATTATCGCTCAGACATGGAGATCTACTTAGTACACCATTACACCACACTTCCAATTATAAACATTCACCGCAATAGAATTGTATTTTGCTAAAAAATATTATTTTGGGTAATCAGCAGATAACTTTCAAAGAAAACATTCGTTTCTTTCATATACCATTGGTGCAAGTCTGACCAAAAAAGGAAGATCGACAAGACTCCCCCCTACGGTGACTTGTCGACTTCTTTCATACACCTACCATATCCAAGATTCAGCATGAAAAGCAATAAAACAACCACTTTTTCTATATATTGATGATTCAAGTCTGATCATGCTAATATATATAATATTAAGCATCTCTAGCCCTACCTAGAGGATACTATATCACAATAAAACGTTTATTACATTTCAAAGTCAAGAAAATACTGAAAAGCACAAAGAAAATAGTAATAAAATTTCCCTCACCGCATGCATGTCCAATAATTGAAGTATATTATATTTTCGATGGATTAATTCCTTTAAACATTGTACAATCTTTTTCGTTCTCTTTAGAACTCGTCAGAAGGATATAAATCCAATTCGAAATAAAAGTTACTATTAGAAGTATTAGAAAATAAAAATGAAATATTTTCATGTCAAAAAACTGACAGGAAGACATCTATTTACATGACAAATATATTAAAAATAGCAAAAAACAAACATTCCTTTAGAGCCCCAAAACTCGTCTAGTTTAATAAATAAATACCTATTATTTCTACTTACATCATTGTTAAAAAATATTATTTTGGGTATTCAGCAGATAACTTTCAAAGAAAACATTCGTTTCTTTCATATACCATTGGTGCAAGTCTGACAAAAAAGGAAGTTCGACAAGACTCCCCCTTACGGTGACTTGTCGACTTCTTTCATACACCTACCTGTATTTTGCTCTTCGATAGTCTCCCTGTAGAAATCGAAATATACAAAAGTACAAAAAATACAAGGCTATAGTCATTCTACTCAAAGATGGAACACCATCTTCCTTATGACTTTAAGAAACCCTTCTGAATTCTCTCTATATTTTGTATGTGTATGTTATAACGAGGAGACCAAATAATTGACGAATATGCCAATTTGGATCGAACAAAAGGCTGATAAGTATAGTAGATTTAGTGTGTTAATGACATTAAAATCATAAGAACACTACTAGTGTTCTAAAACTTTCATTGGTGATGGTGACAACAAAGTGATCTACCATGATATGCGGAAAATAAAATGGTGTACTAGTCTTCAATGTGGGAAAGCTCCTGCAAAGTTCTAGAAAGTTCTGAGGTAATTTAGTATATTAGATTATTAGTAAATTTGCGAAGATACACTACTGTTGTTGACTAGGTCAGTAATATGTCGACGAACTTTCTTGTGAAAGAGCGTATTGGAGATGTTTACATTTCCTTAATTGGCATAAAAAGTGAAGCCGCCAGGTGCGATCAAAGTGCTGCGTTTTTTGCTTTCGGTCGAACAATCAGGACACCGGCGGGGTTTAAGTAAATATCTCTTATATCTACTTGTTTTTGCAGAGTTCACTTGCATAGGATTAATGTCTTTTCGATTTATTTCGCTGTTTTTGTAGTGTGATCTGATTAAAATCAAAAAGTCACTTCTACCCTCTCCAGCTTTGCTGTCAATAGTGTCAATTCCAAGTCTGATAAAGTGATATATGGTTGTACCGCGTTACGTCAGATTGATTAAAGTAATTTTTTTGGTATATTTTTTTCAATTTTTCATTTTTTAACTCCTTTCAGTGGGGATAACGTACTGTTAGGTTTTCCGCATGTCATGGTAGATCAGGTTGTATAACAATTAAAGGTTAGTTTACTGTCAAATGCTACATCGAGATCGTGGAATGTTGATGGACGTGTAAGCACTGAATGTTCCGAATAATAATTAAATTCGACAAGTTGACCTTTATTAGTAAAAGTTAAAACATTGCACTTCCTTATGTTCAACTGTAATTTAAAAATTACACCAATAATTCATTTTAAGTTCTACTGTATTGTCATTAATGAAAGTATTGAAGAATAATAGATCCAATGCCGAACTCTAGGGTATACCTGAAGTAGATACAAAGAAAATCTTTTTAGAAAATCTAATTTTCGTCGAAATAAAAATTGCCAACTTATGTCTTAAATTTTCCAACTTTTGCCAAGTTGTACCAAAATAAAAATTGATGAGTGAGGGGGAGAAAATCTAAAAAAAAATTTTTCAATAAAAATTGCCAAATTATGCCTCAAATTTCCACTTTTTGCCAAGTTCCACCGAAATAAAAATTAATGAGCGGTGAGGGAGAAAATCTAAAAAAAAATTTTTTCAATAAAAATTCCCAACTTACGTCTCAAATTTCCAACTTTTGCCAGGGGGTTCGTTACCCCTACCCCTTCGCTACGGCCCTACTCACGGTCTATAGAATAGAATAGGATAGAATAGAATATTTATTTATTTATATAGGTTAACAAAAGATACAATGATTAATTTTAATATAAAGGTATAGGCATAGGTATAAATAAATAAATGAGTGATTGCTTAGACTCGTTAGAGTCTGTGAGCAATGGGTAGTTTCATAAGAGTGTGCGTACATATGCGAAATACCCAACTAAGTTCTATTTATTTTGCGAAGGGTCCTAAGAACCTGAATGCAAAGGCAATAGACCCGTGTTGGGTATTATCAATATAAGTTTTCATGGATTTTATAAAACATGTATTTTCATTTAATTGTAATAGAATTTGCTGTTAGTGAATTTTCAGGTATTAATATTAAGAAAAATATTAAAATTAAAATATTAGAAGTTAACTTAAAAACGAAAATTTACAAAAAGTAAAAAACATAAATTTGAAGAATTACAAAACTTAAAGATTAAGAGAAAGCTTAAAGACTTCCAGTATTCATAAATGTATCTATTTCTGTGTAATTTATGTTCAGCAGCCATTTTTTTATTTCTTTTTTATATTTTGTTTCAGATCTGATTTGTTTAATATCTTCTGGGAGCTTATTATATAATCTAGGACCTAAGTAGACAAAACATTTTGTTCCTATAGTCTTTTGTGCAACGACTACCTTTATTTCTTTTTTAGTTTTACCTCTTGTGTAGTAGTTATGATCAACGAGTGTTGTTTCTGAGTATATTTTGTATTGGTACATTAATAAACATTGCGAATATAGCTTACGGACATTTAATAATTCTGACTCTTTGTATAATAATTCAGTAGGATAAAGGTTGGGTTTTCCATATAAGATCTTTAAATATATTTTTTGGATTAATATTAATGGTGTAATGTTAGTTTTGTTTGCACCTCCCCATGCTACAATACCATATTTTAAAATCGATTCAATCATGCCATAATAAATGATTTTAATGTGTTTCTTGCTAAATATATCTTTTAATATTTTAAATCTGTAAATTAAAGATCTTAGTTTTTTTACGGTGTTGGTGATATGATGATTCCATTTTAAATGAGGGTCTAAAGTTATTCCCAGATAGTTAATTTTTTCACAGGTAGTTATGACCAAATTAGTGTTAACAATATTTATTTCATTAAATAAAGGTAAATTGCTTCTATAGGAGCAAAATGGCAAATATTTTGTTTTTGAGATACTAAGGGTCAAGATATTTTCATCAAACCAATTCTTAATCACCTTTAAGTCCAATTCCGAAATTCTTTTCACTTCTTCCCATGAATTTCCTTTAAAAAATATGGCGGTGTCATCTGCAAATGATACTATATCTCCTCTAATATTTAGGCTAAATATGTCATTTAGATACATAATAAATAAAATTGGGGCAAGAACCGTACCTTGTGGAAGACCATAGAGCACGGTTCTTACTTTGCTTGTTTGGTTTCCTATTTTTACAACTTGTGTCCTTTTATCTAAATAACTTTTCAATAAATCGTGGCAAAGACCTCTTACACCAAAATTTTCTATTTTTTATAATATCTTATTGTGACTAATTGTGTCAAAGGCCTTTTCCAGATCTATAAAAACACAGAGGGATGGTGTACTACTATCCAAACAATCATAAACCTTTTTAGTCAGGCAGGCTATAGCATCACTTGTTGATGTATTTTCTCGGAACCCAAACTGGTTTTTTGATAATAAATTAAATTTGTTGAGGTATTGCACTAATCTTTTTTTTAACGCTTTTTCGAAAATTTTTGCAATATTAGAAGTCAAAGATATAGGTCGGTAATTTTCCATCAAATTTTTATCCCCCTTCTTATATAAAGGTTTAATTATAGCAATTTTAAAATTGGATGGACATATTCCGGATTGAAAAATTTTATTTATGAGATTGACTAATAATGGTGTTATTATGTTTAGTGTTTCTTTTAACATTTCTGATGTGATGCCATCAAATCCAGGAGCCTTATTATTTTTTAGTTCTTTTATGTATCCGTTTATTTCCTTGTCGTCTACTGGTGTAAGAAAAAAAGAATGATTGGTAATTGCAATAGGGAAAGTTGTATTAGGTAACACTATTTTATTTGCTAATTTTTCTCCTATTTCTGTGTAATGCTTGTTAAACTCGTTTGCAATTTGTTTTTCGTCATTTACTACATAATTGTTATCTAGTTTAATTTGTGTTATTTCCTGATTTTGTCTTTGACTTTTAATAATATCCTTTGTTATTTTCCAGAGAGTTTTACTACAGTGGTTATTATTTTCAATTTGTTTCTCATAATAATCTTTTTTAGTTTTTTTAATCAGTGAATTTACTTTATTTCTATATATTTTATATTTTTGTTTTAAGTCTACGTTTAAAGGTTGTTTTAGTAAATCTTGGTACATTTTATCACGAGTTTCGATCGATGTTATTAAACCTCTTGTAATCCATTTTTTCCTCTTTTTTAAGTTTTTTAAACTTATTTTTTTGGTTGCATTTTGTATAGCAGTTTTAAAGTTATTTATTAGAGTATTACTCATCTCTTCAGGGTCTCCTGTTTCGTAAAAATGTGTCCAATTTATTTTGGACAGTTCATGGGTTATTTGTTTATAATTAACTTTTTCAAAATAGCAGTCTTTTTTTTCATTAAAATGTAACTCGTTTTTTTCTATAGAAACCAATGTCGCATAATGGTCAGTTATATTTGAGGTGAGTATTATAGGTATTACTTTTACATTATTCTGCGTTTTTATTTTAATAAATATATGATCTATACAACTTTTATTGTTCTGCTGATCTCGTGTGTAATTGTTTATGAGGGATTACCATACAGCATGTTCAAATACTCGTTGGCAATTTGATCATTGGATAAAATGTCTATATTTGTCTCCACTAACCAGAATATAATCTGCTATTACAAGATTTTCTATAAACGCTCTGAACTCTTCTAAAAATTCATTTACATTTATAGAAGGAGGGCGGTATATGCCTATTATTATAAATGACTTATTGTTAATAGTTAAAGAACATTTAATAATTTTTAGAGGACCAAGGCTGGTGATATCTACTTTATGATTAAGGTTATTTTTAACATATAAAACAACACCATCATTCTGGTTATAATTTCCCATGTTATAGTATACTTCATAAGCATCTAAATGAAAGTCATTTATGTTTGTAATTTGCCATGTCTCTGTTAAACAGATACAATCAAATGGTTTTAGCTCAGACAAATAAAGTTCTAATTCGTTAAAGTTTTTTGAAAGGCTACGAATATTGTTGTGGAAAAATGTGAAGTATGGGGTTTCAAAACTATCATTACACTCTGTAATATTATTTGCTAATTTATGTATTTTGCCGTAGAATGAAGCAAATTAATGCTAATTGACTGCTAGTTAGGGTTAACTTCTTAAAGTAATAAATTCATTTTTTTTATACGTTGTTCGATAACTTGTAGAGTTGGTTAAGTGTAAGAATAGCCTCCTGGCTAAACGTCGCCCGCTTTCTAAACTGTACAAATGTATAACCTATATTCCATTTTGTAAAAGAGTTGGTATTATTATTATTACTATTAATATTATTATTAGAAGGAACATTTTGGAATTTTGCAGTTGATGTTTAAAATGTAGAAAACCACTTGAAAACACCCAGAATAACGTAAAAAAGAATGTGACGATGTAACGTAAAATATTCTGTCGGGGTTTTAAAAACGTTTCATACATTCCAAATAACTAGTTTATTAGTAGCAAAACACAAACATATTTTAATTGAGGTCTGTCACTAGCAGGATAATCTGCTCTGCTTTAGTTATCTTAATAGACAGTCAGCTATATACTTGTATGAAAAAATTGACAACAAACATGGACACTAACAACTATTCACGTTTGGCTGATATGTATTGTAATTTCGATGCAACTGCGAGGTACACCTCGGGGTATATCCTCAATTGCAACATGTAAAGGATTTACATGTTTTGAAATATGGAAACAATCTCATAGTTCACAAGGCTATTCAAATATCAACAAAATCACATTTTTATTCGATATAGCATCATGAGAATGTGGACAAATATTTGTGACAATAACAATATAGCAGCGCTGACAGACAATATGGTGAATGACTGTTGGTAAAACCAAAAGTGCTCACCCCCTGAGTTGTTTTATTTAATTAGTGCTATGCGTAACGTTAATTTTTTTGTCAAATTATTATTATACACTTCGCAAATACGAAAACGAAGAGTATATGGCGTTTAATGTATTTGATTGGCACATTTCTAAACAAGTAAATGTCGTTCATATCATTGTGTTAGTGAACGAATTCTCGACAACTTTCAAAATGTCCGTCTGTCTGTCCGTCCGTCACGTTTCTTGTAAGTACTACTTTAAGAAGGAAAAGTCTGACTGTATTTGATAGAAAGTTAGAGTTAACTAGTAGTGGAGTCAATAGAGACTTTCACTTCGGAAAAATTCCGGGAAGTGGTAACTTTTGAGAATACATCTCTGAATATGTCAGGAACAACATACCAAAAGTAAATAGTCCTTGAGCGTAATTTGTTATTAAACAAATTAGTTACAAAATACCAGTCTTTGTCAAATATATCTTAAAATATTTTTTTTCTTTCAAAAAGTAATTGTGCCATTCTAAAGTACGGGAAATTTCACATCAAACATGTATATGAAGTTTTCTTTGTACGATCAAAAATGTAGGCTCCAGATTTTTTTGTTTAACGCACGAAAATGGAATGCGGAGACACGTAAGTACGGCGCGCTACACTAAATTTGTTATAACTTTTGAACTAATTAATGAAATTGACCTCACAAAAGCTTAAATGAAAGAAGACACATGTAACTATTGGATTATTATATTTTCAGATTTAAAGATGAATGTATGTAGGAACAGTACATATATGAAGTCGGAACATAAAGAGATTTGCGATGAAATAGGGAAAAGCTCTACCATTTCTAGAAATTTAAAGATAAGAACTTGGGTCTTTCACATTTTACTCTTGAAGTAATGTATAAAAAGATCCGATGAGTGGAAAAAATCTCAAAAATTTATTTTTGAAACTTCCACTTCCAAAATTTCAAAATAAAATTTGATATACAGTGTGTCCCAGGGTAGATGTAACAAGAGGTGTAATGGACCAAAAATTTTGGAATTTTGGAATGGTATTTGGGGATTGAGTCCTGATTGTTGTAAAACTAAAGTATACCAAAAATGACTTGATTTGGTGTTCTGCAGGGTGTTTTATAAGCAAAGTTGTAAAAATCACCACTAATAAAGTACCTTTATTTTTCAAAATATGAAAAAATTCCACTAAGAAAAGTTATTTAGAATGCAATTTTATACCTCTGTACCAAAGTTCAGGAATATAAAATTATTTTTTTTGAAACTTCCCATTTTTCAATAAATTAATATTTTATTTTGAACCATTCAATTAAAACTGCATAGAAATTATTTTTTGTGAATTAATATTTAAAATTATGTAGAAGCTAAAAGTAGGCTATGAGAAAAGCAGTGGATACACATTTATCATTTATTATTGACATATCTGTCAAACGTAGTCAATATTATCCTTAATTTCTGTTTCAAATTAACGAACCAAGCATAAAAAATTAAGTAAAAATGGTACTCCCAGTGCGTGAAAAAATGTATGTGCAATGCTACGGAATTGGCGGTGAAAACTCGCTAAGAGAAGTGGTAAGCCAATTTAATTTGAAATTTCCAAACACTGCTTTGTCACGTACTCAAGCTAAAAGTTTCTGGCTACTGGTAGTGTTCTTAATAGGAAAAGAAAAATAAAAGCATATGATGAAGACAATATTGGGGCTATTATAGCTCATGCTTCTGGTATAGAAAATCCTAGGATGCCACTAAGAGAGAGAGATCAGCTCTTATTAATATTAGCAAGTCTGAACTCCAAAGAATTTACAAGGCAAAGAAAATTAGGGCATATAAAGCAAATTATAAACATACGCTTGAAGAGGGAGATGACGGCCGTAGGTTGGATTTTTGTTTGACCATTGGAGAAAAAAATCATGGAAGAGAGATTTTTTCATCATTTCATAATTTTCTCAGATGAATCCACATTCACAACCAATGGTGTTGTTTCATCTCAGAATTTGTCGGTTTTGGGCTTCTGAAAATCCAAATTTTAGAATTCATTGTAGGAGACAATATTATAAAAAAGTGAATGTGTGGTGTGCCGTTTCTTATCACGTTGGAGTTAATTGGACCTTATTTCATTGAGGGAAGGTTAAACCAGCACACTTATTTACAGCTTCTTGAAAGATTTTCTGAAGAACATTTAAATATTTTAAGAGATATGCCTTTAGTTCATTTTCAACATCCACTCCACAGAAATGGTTAATCGGTGGTTGAATTTAAATTTTGGAGAAAATTAGATTGCCAGAAATGGACCGATCAAGTGGCCGGCGAGATCCCCAGACCTATCAATATTGGATTTCTTTTTATGAGGTCGCCTCAAGCAGTTGGTTTACGCTGAACCACTTCCTAACGATGTAGCAGTATTGAAGCAGATAATTACAAATGCCGTAAACTCCAAACCGTTAGATCATATTCGAAACAGTTTTAAGGACTTCAGGAGAAGGATCGAAATGTGTGTGGATGTGGGTGGTAGCTACGTCGAATAATAAAAAAATTGTAAACATTGTTTTGTATTGATCAATAAAATTAATTTGTTTGTGAATCTGTTATGTTTTTGACATTTATTACTTGTTATAATTTTTAAACCTCATTAATCTTCTGTTAGTAATTGTTTTCTTGTTTTACTATTAGTTCGATTAACATTATACCTTCTTACATCCCGTATATTCAATTTTTTATTTACCAATAGCCTACTTTTGAGACGATTAACATTTGCTCCTACACAACTTTAAATATGAATTCAACTCTTAATTTGCAAAAAATGGGAAGTTTCAAAAAAATAATTTTATATTCCTGAAACTTAGTATAGAGGTATAAAATTGCATTCTAAATAACTTAAATAATAAATGATAAATGTGTATCCACTGCTTTTCTCATAGCCTACTTTTAGCTTCTACATAATTTTAAATATTAATTCACAAAAAATAATTTCTATGCAGTTTTAATTGAATGGTTCAAAATAAAATATTAATTTATTGAAAAAATGGGAAGTTTCAAAAAAAATAATTTTATATTCCTAAACTTTGGTATATAAAATTGCATTCTAAATAACTTTTCTTAGTGGAATTTTTTTCATATTTTGAAAAATAAAGGTACTTTATTAGTGGTGATTTTTACAACTTTGCTTATAAAACACCCTGTAGAACACCAAATCAAGTCATTTTTGGTATACTTTAGTTTTACAACAAGCAGGACTCAATCCCCAAATGCCATTCCAAAAGTCCAAAATTTTTGGTCCATTACACCTCTTGTTACATCTATCCTGGGACACACTGTATATAACTAAATTTAGCCACCTATTTCTCTGGTTTAAACCGCGTTATCAGAAATCTCTGTAGGTGCGATTTTTAAAGTTTGAAATGTGTACTTTAAGATACTTCAAGGTAGAGATGGGCGCGTGAGTCGATTTTGACTCACGCTCACGCACGCTCACGACTTTAAACCTTTAGCTCACGATGACTCACGCACGACTGATATATGTTAAGGCAAACTCACGCACGCTCACGCACGGGATCTTTTGACTCACGCACACTCACGAAATCTCCGTGATTTGGTACCTTAAATGTACACGCTCACGCCGTGACACGGCGTGACACGGTGAAATTCACGTCACGTGCCCATCTCTGGACCAGAGTGACCAGACCAGGCCAGGAGGGCTAGGCGACTGGCGAATTCAGTAGAGAGAGACTGCAATTACGCAGTTTGATTTGAATGTTGCGTCATTCATCCTGTCTCCTGTCCTTTTCCCTCCCTTCTCGCGCTCGTGTTCCGTCTTCCGTCTATCGCTTCGCTTCTTATTCTTGTCACGACACGACAGGTTGAAGTTTTAAATCAGAGATGGGGCGTCGTGTCACGGCGTGAATATTATCTCACGCACGCTCACGCACGGGATCTTTTGACTCACGCACACTCACGAAATCTTCCGTGATTTGATACCTTAAATGTACACGCTCACGCCGTGACACGCCGTGACACGGCGTGTCACGGTGAAATTCACGTCACGTGCCCATCTCTACTTCAAGGGGATTTACCTTAAGAATTAAATTAACCCCCTTTCTTACGAAAATGAAAAAACACATTTTTTTGCTCTAAAATTCGTGAAATTATGATTAAAATGAACATTAATAACTTTTTTAAGTTTATTTAGCCTACCTATGCGGCATACATTTATAGTAGGACCTCAAAACAAGTAAGTCTGATGATGAAAAAATTTTGGAATATATATACTATTCACGAAATACTGAAAAAATCAAGTTTTTTCGTTAAATCGACTCAATGTTGATTGTTTCTACAATTTTTATCCTGTTTAAAATATCGAAAACATATTAAAACATTCACGTGGTACAGGGTCATGAGTCAAATTATAATGCTTGAATGAGTAATAATAGAAAGAGATTGAAAGTAAAAATCTTCGCGGCAAGCAGTCTGCAGTGGCGTCCTGACTAGGTCCGCGGGTCCGCAAACGCAGACTGGGCCCTAGATCCTTTAGCCCCCCCCCCCCATCTGATCAATAAAACATGGCAATGAACAATCGAAAAATTTGTAACTTGTCTCTTATTTATTTCTACAACATGGTCTATAATTTGTCGCTACCTTCTTCAGAATAAGAAACTTACCTGTGCGTCTTTGCCAGGCAACAACGCTGTCGCGCGGTGTCTGTGCTATAACGGCGATATTGTGTTACAATTTTAAAATTCTCCTCACTGCAAAGAAAAAAATTGGTAGCCCCTAAGCCCAAATCGGGTGATAGTGGGCGTGGCTGATGCCACAAAAATTTTGAG